>JAUJYP020000039.1:0-1287879 GCA_030674075.2 Linum usitatissimum
TACAAGGCTACACTTGTAGCTCGTGGTTTTACGCAAACGTATGGGTTGGATTACAGAGACCTTTGCACCGGTTGCAAAGCCTACCACCATACGAGTATTGCTCTCATTAGCTATTGTCTGGATTGGACACTTCACCATTTGGATGTTAAAAACACATTCCTAAATGGAATCTTTGGAGGAAGAAGTTTATATGCAACCATCACCGGAGTTCGAGGAGCAAGCTGGTATAGGAAACGTATGCAAGCTAGAAAAATCCCTTTATGGGTTGAAGCAATCCCCATGGGCATGGTTCGAAAGGTTTGGGGCAACGATAAGCGTTTTGGCTTTGGTGAAGCTAGGCAGATCATACAATGTTTATCAAACACCAGCCTATCAATAAACTTGTTGTGCTTATTGTGTACGTAGATGATATAATTGTTACGAGGTAGTGATCCCGATGGCATCAATGACATCGAACGAACTCACTCCGGGGAATTTGAAGTCAAGTGATTTGGGTCCTTTGAAGTATTTCCTTGGTTTAGAGTTTGCACGAAGATCATACGGATTGTTTGTAAATCAAAGAAAATATATTTTTGATTTATTGGAAGAAACAAGTATGAGTGGATGTTGAGACCAACCGAAACTCCTATGGATTCAACTTTTTAAAGTACGACCTGAGTGAGAAGGATGGAATGGAAGGTCGAAGAACGCTATCAAAGGCATTTTTGACGACTAATCTACCTATCTCACACGCTACTTCGCATGGTGCGTACGATGTAAGTATTGTAAGCCGCTTTATGCCTTGTTCGGGTACCACGCACATGATCCGGTATATGGGATACTCGGATATTTGAAGGGCATCCTGTGATAGGGGTTATTGTTCAAAAAGAAGAATGTTTTTCAAATTAAAGCTTATACGGATGCAAAGTTGGCGAGAAATCCGACAGAATGGAGAGATCTACTTCGGGATCTGTGCTTTCGTCGGAGGAAACCTTGTGTCTTGGCGGAGCAAGAAACAAACCGTAGTATCAAGAAGTAGTACGGAGGCCTAATTTAGAGTAATTGCTAATGGAATGTGTGAGATTATTTGACCGAAAAGACTACCGGACGAACTACACATTCCTCTTCGAGAAACCTATCGACTCTACAGCGATAGTAAAGCAACGAGGGCAATAGCTCACAATCCAGGTTCAGCACGACCGAACAAAACATATTGAGATTGACAAACACTTTATTAAGGAGAAGTGACTAGTGGTCGGATATGCATGCCTTACATCTCGACCACTCATCAAATTGCGGATATATTCACAAAGAGTCTCTACAAGGGTCAATTTAATTTTCTAATAGGCAAGGCGGGTCATGAAAGACATCTTCGCACCGTTTGAGGGAGAGTGTTGGATTCCATACAAGTCAAACACATTGTTGTTAGCTGTCGGATCGCAGGAAATATTAAGTTTGTTGGTTAGTCTTGATTGTAAATGCGCCATAGTTGATAGAGTCTAGCACTAATTGGGGCACGGTACCTACCTAACCTCATGTATATATATCTAGTCCTAATAAAGAATAGCATAACATATAAAAGAATTTTATCTCTAAGCTTGTACAATTAACTTTCCAACTAATCTTTGGTACCTCTCTCTGTGAATTCGATTCACTTTGAACATCTCGACTCCATTTTTTGTTATGTTCCATTGATGTTCTGAGACTGAGTAAAACCCCTGACAACTAGACGTGCCTTGTATCTTTCGACACTCTTATCAACTTTGTATTTCACAGTGAAGATCCATTTGCAGTCTACTGTCCGCTTTCCGTGACGCAGCACAATGATTCGTATTTTGTTTTTGTTGAAGAGCTTGAAGTTCATTAAATTGCCTTTCTCCATTCGTGATGTTGCTTTTTTTTTTTTTTTTTTTTGGGGGGGGGGGGGGGGGGGGGGGGGGGGGGGGGGGGGGGGGGGGGGGGGGGGGGGGGGGGGGGGGGGGGGGGGGGGGGGGGGGGGGGGGGGGGGGGAAAGAAGAAGCTGCAAAAATATCAATATATATTGTGAAGGCTTTGAAGGTTGGGATTCAATCTCTCATGGTTTCTGAACTTGTTGATGGGGTGCTTTAGTTCACTCACGAACCCCCTTTTTGGCTAAACTATAGGAATGTCCAAATCACTGTCTTCCGTTGTGATTGGTGCCTCTTCAACTTATGCCTCTGCGTATTCTTGGTGATCTCCTATTGGCTCCTCTTTAGGAGAGTGATCAACTGAAGTAGTTGGTTCAGTGTGAGTTTCTACTCCACTGGGCCATCGTTGATATGTTTGGATGATTGGTGGCCACTCATCACGCACCATGATGAAGAGGAACAGCATTTTGTTCTTCTGCTCCTGCTCCTGGTATCAGAATATAATTAAAATAGTCACGAGTATTATTAGTTTTCAAGCCTTTGATCTGAGCTTGAAACTGAGTCTGAACCAATTTGTAGAAGGACTCAATCACCTTTGGAAGTCTCGGATTTATCCCTTGATGAGGTATGTCCATATCATTCGTGTGCTCACCAATCATAGTGATGAACCAGCGTGCACCACTCGATGTTTTGACTCGGCAAGGTCCCCAAATATCGCTATGTATAATAGCGAATGGGTGTAGCAGTGTATGGTACCGAGGGGTAGGAAGATCTAGTGTGTTTTGCATACTGGCTGATTTCACAAGCAAACTGAATTCCCTTATTGGTAAATAAGTCTGGAAATAAACGTTCAAGATACCCGAGACTAGGATGGCCAAGACGAGTGTGCCATAACATTATTTGACTGGCTATACTACAAGTTTTCGACATTACTGCTACAACTGCCTGCTTCCTTGACTAATCTCCTTGTAGCAAATATAATCCCTCCACCAGTTTAGTTTTTCCAATCATTTTCCCCGAAGCTAAATCTTGAAACTCATATCCCATCACCAAACAAAATTTCAATCTTTAGATCTCGAGTAAGTTGGCTGAGTGATATAAGATCGCAGTTTAACTTATAACACTGGGAACAAAGTAATAGTGGGAGTAACATAGACCCTGTCAACCCCTGTAATCAAAGTCAGAGTTCCATCGGCGATTCTTACACCACGTGAGGTGTTCTTTCTTTCAGTAATGGCAAGAGAAAGAACGAGTCTAGCGAATCCATAAAAGACGCGAACAAAGGAATGTATTATGGTTTCAGCAAAACACAGACGGAGTCCCAGGTTCACCATCGTCTACCTGCAAATATACATGTGGTCTGCCATTGTAGCATTCATGGATTGCTTGTTCCTTAAACTCTTTGCAAACACTTTGGCAGGTTGTTGGCTACGAAGACGACCTAACCGGTCAACAAATGCTTATCGATATGGTTCGAACGCGCAGTAGCTTTACGTGATTGAGGTATGCAAAGGCTTCCCGTTTGGTTTCTCTTCTTTTGTATGTTTGTTACGCCTGTCGATGGGCGGGAAGAGGAAAAAGAAAGGAAAGAGGAAAAGTTCATTAGGATTCGTTAGGAAAGTACCGGCAGGACATTTTGCAGAATGGTCATCGTAGTTTTGTAGTTGTACAGTTTCGTCCTTTCCATGTCACATTTCTGCAAGCAATTATGCGTTTTGTAGTAATTTTAATTTCGATGTTGTTAGTCGTATTAATTCTATAATTTCTCGAGTTCAATCCAATCTATGTCAAATGATTCCGCGCATCATCATTTAATCCCCAAAACCAAGTCTAGAATAGCATTGATGATATTAATTTTGAACACGTAACATGATCAATAATCACTTATATAACCGGCTGCTTAATTAGGATTATTTAAAAAATACAATAGTGGATTAATCTATCAAAATGGTAATGATCAATTACTTAGCTGTCAATTTATTGACCAAGTAAGTTGGTTATGGTTGATTTCAATCAAAATAAGTATTATATGGAGAAAGACGGGCTAAAAAATTGTTTCGGTTTACAAAATTCAAATATATCCTTGACGGATTAATTGATAAATGTCTGCTTCTTCCGGTTAGCTGGGAGCAACTCAATCGGATCGCGATAGGGATGGCTCGAGCCATCGCCATACGCACGATGTCTCGTCGGTTCTTCATCTAGATATCAATCCTCGAAATGTCTTCTTGGACATTGATTTCACCAAGAAAGTTGCGGATTTTGGCCTAGCCAAGTTGTGTAGTCGCGATCGCCTCTCCGGACGGTACATTGCACCGGAAGTGTTCTCGGTTGACATCGAGGCCGTTTTGAGCAAATCAGCCTTCTACAGCTTCAGAATCCTGTTGTTAGGAATGGTCAAATCGAAGAGCAAGTGCTCTTCGGAGGTCCTCTTTCCGATGTGGGTTCACGACCATCTGAGCAATGGGGGAGGCTTGAAGCTGGAGAATGTGACGGAAATCGATTGGATATCTCATATTTGAATTGAGTTACGCCTGATAAGTGGACAATAGTGTATGTATTATGTAATGTATTCTGTTCTAGAATTTTTGGTTCACGATATCAAAGGAAGGTGAGCCGTACGTGACTCAACCCACCCTCAATTTCACTTCTAGTTTACGTATATTCGAGTGTTGAACATAGAAGATCGAGAAACATTTGCTAGACGTACTATGATGTCAATTTGTCATTACTAAGCGCGAAGATGTTTTCCAAGTTATAAACGACGAGATTCGAACTTGAAAACTGATTTTATGGGATCTGAACCAATATTTATAGTTCCGGACTTTATTGAGTACCAACTTTACTCGCTTAACCTTCAACAAGAAAGTGATCACCTGGAGAAAAAAAAGACGATCAACACCGCAGAATGACCAACATAAATACAGTACCTTCAGACGCAAGCAATGCTAGTGGGAGTGTACCTGGTTGTACTTCTTGATGACTTCTGCGTTCGCAATCAGTTCCAATGGCCACGAAACCTTGTAAGTGAAGTTCAATGAAGCAAGGGCGTCAAGTACGGAGTTGTGAGGATTACTTCTACAAGTTGAGGTACGCTCATCACCATCCAAACCTTTACTTTTTGTAATGGTGACAACTAATGAATCTGCAGAGTTCCTAATGGATTCCCGAATCAACATAGCAAAAGCAAAATCATCAGCAGGGGCATCTTTCAAATCTTCATCACTACTATCCTTCCCTGAAACTCACATCAGTTATTAACCTTCCATTTCAAGTACTATACCAAGGCCCAAGGACAATATATTACCATGTAGAGACGTTAAATCTTCTTAATCACGGCACTGAAACGATGAGGAGCATCATCCTTCTCTTCATTTTCTGTCTGTTGACCACCCTGCGAAAAGAACAAGCACCATTCAGACTTAACAATACTTCATAAATTATAATCCACAAAGAACACGATTAATTTACAGCTTGAACACGACAACACCCCCCCCCCCCCCTCTCTCTCTCTGTATCAACTGTAGTGGGATCAATTTATATATGTATTGAATGTTGGTACTTACCCTCTATTGGTCGTAAGTACCTGGCTCAAGTCCCTTCAGATCAGGCTCTGGAACAAAACCACGAGGCCGTTTTGCGGGATCCATCTTTCGGAAAGTGATCGATATCCTGCATGAGAAACTGACAACTTAAGGGAACCGTTACCCAATATATGATGTGACTAATGAAGAAGCACGTACCTCTTTGTTGGGACTGACGGCACACAATGTTTAGCTACATCAGCTCCATTTCCATTCAGTACAAGCACAGAGCTAGAAAGGATTAAGGATTTTATGAGAATTTCGTCCCACAGACAAACTTTTATATAACTTGAAAGAGTACAAGAGTTTTAAGGAAATGAGAGACTTACCCAACTGGTAAAGGAATTGCCAATGATCCGGAGAACTCACCGGGGGTCGTACCCTTTATGTCGGTCCCAAATACTATATTGCACTGGCTAACAAAGGATACCGTACAAAATGGTCGGAGAAAATCATGGTGGTCGATGTGGGGTGGAATGCAATCCCCTTCCTCGTAGATGTTGACGATACAGCTGTCTGGTACGCATGTCGGAGGCAGAACATGCCATCTAATGAGCCTCATTATCATCACCTTGAAAAGGTGAGGTATATGATCCACCATTTTGTTCTTCAGTATGCCAGGTGGGTTACCATTTTTATCCTGCAAGAAAAAAAGACAGTAAATGTGAATCGAGGGTTTGATAATACACCAAAATTTTCCACAAAATACAAATCAGATTACAACTTACTAGTGTATAGTTGTAGCAGCATCCGAATTGAAGAGTTACCCGCCCTTTGCCCTTCGTCCACCTCCGAGGAGCTAAAAATGTTCGCTCTGCATGAGGAATTTATAGAAACAGAATATTCAGGTATTCTGTGTTATATTATTTCGTTACTTATCGCCATACATATATATACACGTATATCGCTCCTAAAGGAGCGAGAATCGTCTCTTGGTAATCCCTACAAATCAGGGATTACCCTACCTACCAACCTACTATATTATTCAGCTCCTAATTAGGGTAATTAGACTAGATATGATTTAGCTAATCCTACATAACTGTATGCTGTAATTCTACACTCCCCCTCAAGCTTGGCTGTAGATGCTGTAAAGGCCAAGCTTGCCTTGTAAATTGCGAAATCATCTCTAGGTAATGCCTTTGTAAGAATGTCTGCAATTTGTAACTTAGAAGGGACATACTCCATCTCGAACTCCTTGTTAATCACCTTCTCAGAAATGAAATGACGATCCAGTTCAACATGTTTAGTACGGTCATGATGAACTGGATTTTTGACAATGCTTAGGGCTGCTTGACTGTCACATAGCACCCTAACAGGGTTCTCATTCTCCACCCTGAGCTCCTTTAGGATACGCCTTAGCCAAATCCCTTCACACATACCATCTGCGAGAGCTCTGTATTCTGCCTCCGCACTGCTCCTTGAAACAACGGCCTGCTTCTTGCTCCGCCAGGTCACCAGGTTTCCCCAAACGTAGGTGCAGTAAGCTGAAGTCGACCGTCGATCAGTGAGGTCTCCAGCCCAACTAGCATCTGTGTAAATGGAAATCCTGCGCCCAAAGGTGTTTCGGAATAGTAATCCAACACCCGGTGTGCCCTTTAAGTATCTTAGAATCCTCATCACCGCTCCATATGCTCTTCATTCGGATTGTGCATATGCCGGCTCACAATGCTCACTCGGAAATGAGATATCCGGACGGGTGTGAGCCAAATATATCAATTTCCCCACCCGTTTTCGGGTAACTCCCCCTTTCTACAGAGCCGCTTCCCCGTCATGGGTGAACTTCGCATTATGCTCCATTGGTGTACTCGCCGGCTTACTCCCAAGCATTCCCGTTTCCTTCAACGGATCTAGGATATATTTAGGTTGGGATAAGCTCAGTCCATTGCGCGATCTTGCCACTTCAATGCCTAGGAAATACCTCAAGGTACCTAGGTCTTTTATCTCAAATTCCAGTGCCAATCTCTTCTTGAGATTTCTGATCTCCAGTTCATCATCCCCTGTGATGATAATATCATCAACATAAACAATGAGGATTGACCTCTTCCCTTCCTGATTCTGCTTCACAAACATGGTATGATCAGTTTGGCACTGATAATACCCATATCTCTTCACAGACTGAGAAAATCTATCAAACCAGGCCCGTGGTGACTGCTTTAGGCCATATGGTGCCTTCTTAAGCCTGCACACCATCCCTGGTTCAGCTGTGACGCCTGCTGGAACATTCATATACACTTCTTCGCTTAGATCTCCATTTAGAAACGCATTTTTTACATCCAGCTGGTAGAGAGGCCAGTCTAGATTCACTGCCAGACTTAGTAAGACTCTCACAGTCTTGAGTTTTGCAACAGGGGCAAAAGTCTCCTCGTAGTCCACTCCATAGCACTGAGTGAATCCCCTAGCTACGAGTCGAGCCTTATATCTTTCAATCTTCCCTTCAGACGTATACTTCACAATGAATATCCATTTACAGTCCACTGTGGACTTTCCAACTGGTAGTCGTACGGTGTCCCATGTCTGATTTTTCAGCAGTGCCTTGATTTCTTCTAACACAGCTGTCCTCCAGTGAGGTATACTCATGGCTTCTTCAACGGAATTAGGGATCCGTGTTTTGTCAAGGACTCCCACAAATGCTCTGTATTTTTTGCTTAAGTTTCCGTAGGAGACCCACCTCTCAATGGGGTGATTTGTGCATGCTCTGGTTCCTTTCCTGTGAGCAATTGGAAGATACGTTGTGGCATCCACCTGAGCTTCCATTGTACCATCACCCTCATCACCCTGAGTTTCCTCAGTTTGCTCACCACCTTCACCCATATCACTAGATTCAGCCCTTGCCTCCATGTGCTCTAACTCACTTTCGTGGGAGGCTAAGACCTCAGTAGATTCCAGGTCAGGATGAGCATGTGTGATGTCCGCTACCTTCTTCCTCGCGTTGATAGACCGAAGAGGAGGGTTGTGACTTTGGTTTTGCCGTATAGATTCGGGAAGGACCTTAGGGGCTCTAGAGTATTATCCCGAGATTCTAGGGTAATAATACGCCAATGAAAGACTCGATACTTGTAGAATCGAAGTCTCCCCCCGAGGCCGACAATTGGGAGTGAATGGACGATTTTCAAAGAATGTGACATTTTTTGAGTGGTAAACTTTGCGAGTTGAGGGAGAATAACACTTATACCCACTATGACGAGGAGAGTACCCTAGAAAGACACATTTTTCAGCCCTAGGGTCTAACTTGGAACGAAGGGATGAGTCTAAATGCACGAAAACCGTGCAGCCAAAGACTCTAAGGGGAAGGTCTGATGAGAGAGCATGGCTATGCGGAAATATACTAAGCGTAATACTACGAGGAGTTTTAAACCTTAGGGTACGACTCGGGAGGCGATTGATGAGATATGTGGCTGTTAGGACAGCATCACCCCATAGAAATTTTGGGGCATTTGCAAAGCAAACGAGGATGCCCTTGCAACCTCCAGCAAGTGACGGTTTTTGCGTTCAAAGCAATTCCGTTTTGCCGAGGGGTGTAAGGGCATGAACCGCCGTGAGCAATTCCATTAGCCACGAGGAAAGAGTCTAAGGATCGATTGAAATAGTCCTTAGCATTATCCGTATGCAAGACTCGAATAGGTGTAGCAAACTGAGTTTTGATTTGGTTCTGAAATGTCTGGAAAATTTGTTTTGTTTCAGTTTTTGATTTCATGAGATAGGTCCATGTTAGGCGGGTGTGATCATCAATGAATGTAATGAACCACCTAAAACCACTGACTGTTTTAACAGCGCATGGACCCCAAATGTCGCTGTGAATAATTGAGAAAGGATATGATGGTTTGTATGGTATGCTACGATAAACTGCTTGTGTTTGTTTTGCAAGCTGACATATATCACAGGAAAACATACTAGGTTTTTTATTGATGAAAAGGTTCGGAAACAATTTTTTAAGGTAGGAAAAACTAGAATGACCTAGGCGATAATGCCACATCATTACTAGACATTCTAACTGACTCGATGTAGAACTCAAAGAAACTGACTTGGAAACTTCTCCTTCTGGTCTTGGTCTGTTTATTGTCTTTAGTAGGTATAGCCCATTACACAGCTCAAACCTGCCAATCATCCTCTGAGATCCCGCCTCCTGTAATGTACAAAGGAGAAGGATCACACGTTAGTCGACAATTCAAGTCTTTGGTGATTTGACTAACGGAAATTAAGTTGCAATTTAATTTTGGCACATAGAGCACATGTGATACACGGTTTGAGTAGGAGTCGGTATGCTGCTCCAATTCCTTCAACAGAGCAATGGTTCCATCGCCTATACGCACTCCTCGCGTTTCCTCTGTGCTTCTGGATGTTATGTAGGAGTTGTCTGGAGTCTGTCATATGTTCAGTAGCACCAGAATCCAACACCCAGTTTTGCTGGAACTGATTTAAGGCTATGAAAGCAATGGGTTTAGTACCTTGGCTGGCAAACAGACTGTGATGGGCTTTAGCCGAACTTGCGTAAGCCTTCTTAGCGATGTTGTACCGGGACATCATCCGCCGGAGGATCTCGAATCGCTCCCCGGTGATCCCCGCAAACTGGTTGGCCGCTCGCAGCGCAGCAGCTCGTGCATGAGCCTCCCTTCGCCTTTGGTTTCCACCTGCAGTTTTCCGTGTAACTTCCAACAGTCACCTTTGTGTGACCTAGCTTGCCGCAGAGGAGTGCACCGAGGTCGTGCCTTGCCCGACTTTGTATATCCATATCCTTGTGGGTTGCCGGAGTAGTGAGTGGCGAGGGCAGAACCTTCAGATTGAGCACTCTTAGAGTCAGGGATCATCAGCTTCCTTCTGCTTTCTTCCCATTTAATCTAAGCAAAGGCTTCCCTGACTGAAGGAAGGGGCAGGCGACCCATAATTCTGCCCTTGACCTCGTCCAGGGCTTGATTGAGTCCAAGCAAGAAACGGATGGTTCGTTTTGCTTGGAGGATTCTCCTGTACTGTTCCGCATCCTCTGTGCATTTCCAAAGATGCACGTCATAGAGGTCCTGCTGCACCAGTACTTGCACAACTCGTCGTAGTACTGGGTGACGGATTGATCTCCTTGCTTGAGATCAGCGGAGGCGCATCTCCACTTCAAATGCCTCCGCATTGTTAGCCTGGTGAGAGTACGTATGTTGTGCTCCTTCCCAGATCTCTTGAGCAGTCTGGTGGAGGAGAAACTTCTCCCCAATTGAGGTGGTCATGGAATTCAGGAGCCAGGACTGGACCATGTTGTCCTCAATATCCCAGTTTGCGAATTCTGGATCTTCTTCTGCTGGCCTCTTGGATTTTCCAGTTAAGTAGCCTCTCTTTCCCTTGCCTGAGATAAACTTCAGGACTGACGAGGACCATTGGAGATAGTTATCTCCGTTGAGGCGATGATTTGTGATACAGCCCAGGACTGTATCTGATGAGGCAGCTGGAGTTGAGTGCTTCGGGAGGGGTCTCCCGAAGTCACGTATGGCGAGGATGGGGCTTGAACTTCATCGTTCGTGTTCGCCATCGATGAGAATGAGAGAGAGAGAGAAGAAGAGAGGTTGATGGAGCCGGATTTAGGTCCGAATCTAAGCTCGATACCATATAGAAATGTAATATTCAGGTATTCCGTGTTATATTATTTCGTTACTTACCGCCATACATATATATACACAGATATCGCTCCTAAAGGAGCAGTAATCGTCTCTTGGTAATCCCTACAAATCGGGATTACCCTACCTACCAACCTACTATATTATTCAGCTCCTAATTAGGGTAATTAGACTAGATATGATTTAGCTAATCCTACATAACCGTATGCTGTAATTCTACGAATTGAACCAGTTCTTATGACCGAAAGTGATGGAAACGTAAAACGGCAAGTAAATGTACCGCAAACTGCTAAATTAGGGTTTAGAATAATCAAGATATGCTAGAAAAGGAACAATAATAACAATAACTATGTCGTATCTCAATACAAACCTAAACACTAAGGCTGGGAGCTTTTACCTTTCAACTTTCCTTTCTTGCCCATCTCTTGAAGCTCGAGAACCGTAGCAACGATCCTCTCCTGCTCCGCGAGACTGAAGATACCGCAGTGAAGTTCGATTCCCTCCATGACGTTCACCCTATTCTCGCGAATCCACTCTACGAATGTGAAATCCTTCTTCCGCTTCACTTTGTGAAACCGTAAACGGTCTCTTGTCTCCCACGACAAACTACCCTTATCCAGCTTATGTTCGTCCACCTTTTCATCTCTATCGCTTTCCCCGAGCTCCATCTCAACCCCAGAACCATCCACTATTGGCTCTTTAGATGTCACACCAATGCCAAGCACTGAACTAGAGTCAAGACTCCTAAAAGCAGTAGAAACAGTAACCTTCCCTTCAGACACATCTTTCACAACTACAGACTTCAATCTGGTAGCAAGCCGTTTTGGCTTCATCGCCTGGGGGTTCAAACTATATTTCTCAGAATTGTCCAGTTTCCTAACTTTACTACTCCTACGATTCAAACCTGCATCAGAAGATCTCGCAGAGGCCACAGGTGAGTTAGATTCGAATGACACATCCAACCTAACAGGAATTCCACCTCCAGCTTTATCTTTTGTGCCTCGTCCTGGATAAGAATTCTGATCTTTACCTCTTCCGCTAGGTTTATCATAGTAACCGAAGTGATGCGTCTTCTGATCCTCCTTATTGTTGATTATCGGCTTCTGAATCCTACGAGATGAACTCTTCTTTTTCTTCGGTGTGTGACGACTATCTTCTCTTGATCCCATGCTAGTCTGTCTACTCCCATTGTCATCATCTCGTTCCAAGCGTGCATTTGATTCTCTGTCATTATAGCCTCTTCGATACTGATCGTAACTATCTTCTCTTGATCCCTTGCTAGTCTCTCTACTCCAATTGTCATTATCCTGCTCCAAGCGTGCATTTGGTTCTCTGCTGTTATAGCCTCTTTGATACTGATCGTAACTGTCTCCTCTTGATCTCTTGCTGGTCTTTCTATTCCCATTGCCATCATCCCGTTCCAAGCGTGCATTTGCTTCTCTGCGGTTATAGCCTCTTCGAGACTGATCATAATCCCTGAATTCCCTATTCCCCTTTTCAACCGCAGAGTTAAGCACATCTGTCATTACTACTCTCACATGATCAGAAATCGAATCAGAACGTCTCTCATGATCCACCGGATTCGAATCAGAACCTCGTGAACTCGAATCATGATGCAAAGAATCCATGTTATCACGACCACGATGAATTCCAACAGTATCTTGGTCCAGGAAACCTCCTTCTCTAGTACTGTACTCATTCCTCCTATTAACATCCCCTAAGAGCCTACAATTCACATCCAATTCACTTCTAGTCCTAACAACAGGAGTCATAGAAAGCATATCTACCTCTTGACGGAACGCCTCATGCTCCAAATTAGCAACAGGATACTCCCCTCCTCTACGCCGACCATCTTCTAAAACCCCAGGCAAACCTCTGTAACGGAACTCCGGCAATCGGACAGGATTGAAACCAGGATATTCAGGTTGCAACCAGGGATATTAATATTGACGGACAGGGTAATGATTAGGGTTGCTGAAGGCGAGTTGGTGGACGTGGAAATGCAGATTGAGAGGAGGAGCCGGATAGGAATGCAGTGACGAGAGATTGTAGAAGTTAGAGTAGCCGTGCGGTGGCGGAGGTAGTGTTGGAAGCGGAGGAGGCGGATATGAAGGCAGTGGCGGGAGACTGCAGAAGTTAGGGTAGCCGTGCTGCGGCGGAGGTAGCGGCGGAAGCGGCGGAGGAGGGTAGTAAGACCATCGAGGATCCATTGCTGAGAAGGGAGAGAAATGGCTTGCGGTGTTGGTACTTTTCTGGCTTTCGTTTGGGTCAGTGATCGTGGCGGCGGTGGCCGGATGCTGTGGTGGAGTGTTGGATTTGAATTTTCTTTACTTTATTTCAAATTTTTTCGTAGCTGAAATGTTTCAGCTGGCTGTTTGGCGTCATCGAAGGCGGCAAGTTCGTACGGAAGTGTATATATACTGGATTTATGCAGGGCGATGGGCCGAACAAAAAAGGCCCACATATAAACCGGGCCGGCTGCATCTTTTAGGATGATGTCGTTGATGATGAATTCCGAGAGGCAGAGTTCTTGAAGGTTTATAATAAAAAATTTGAGCTCGAATAAATTTATAAAAATTTATGAGGTATGAAATTTGTGATGTGAAAATTATTTTATTTAGATAATAAATTAATTTAATATTGTATTTGGTAAACGAAATAGTTTAAATATTCTGATATGGCTCGGGTTTAAAAATAGTTATTATAAATGGTTAATCCATCTTTGTCTCTTTTGGCAGAGGATGACCAAGCTTTTTGCCGGTAAAAGAAAGCGTCACAATTGCCCCCGAGTTGCATGTAACTATGCAAGTGTTGGCGTCACAAATTAAAAGATTTGGATACTTCATATATAACTAATAAAAATGAAATTATTAAATTAAAAACGGTTGATTATGATGGATCGAAAGTAGATAGAGTTGCATTTAAACTAACACGGTATAAAAACAAAACTATTTTTCTTTAGTGGGATTTATTTATATATGAACTAGCTTTTCCCGGGACATTTATTTGAATATGATATCTATAGACTCTTGATCAAATTATTAATAATTTAGTGATTTATAAGATATTATATCATTTTTTATGATAGTGATCTATTATTTTATGTATTTTTTCTAGTAATTGTATAATTTTATTATTTCCTTGTATGCAAACGATGACATGTAAAAAAAATATAAAAAATGTCTTACAATACACACTTTTTTCGACTACAAACAAACATGTGTATTTTCCTTAATCATTTACACGGTATGATTTGATAATTTGAGAGGTGTAACTCACAGACAAGTTACGGAGATGTACTTAATTCAAGTTAAATACATTATATCTTAGTGTTCCTCAATACTTATCTCATTGTTAAATGATTTGATAATTCGGGAGGTGTAACCCACAGACAAGTTACGGAGATATACTTAATCAAAGACCTATCTCGTTGTTAAATACATCCATTTTAAAACTCAACATGAGTCGACACTACTAAATGAAAAACTATGAAAAGATTCTTAAGCAAAACATTCAAACCCCCCCCCCCCCAAGCTGTCCCTTTCCACAAAACTAAGAAAACGGAAAAACATCAACTAACAAACCGACTAGTACTTCAAAGAAATATCAAAACCGAAACCCGCCTTCGGTGACGGAGGTGAATGTGACTTTTGGATCAGTGTTGTCGGAGTTGTCCATGCTTTGCAACCTCCCACCATGGAACTATGCTGATGAGCGGGTCACACTAAAGTAATCCTCCTGTACCACGGTAGTGAGGATGTGATCGTCATTTTTTGATGATTTGGTCGGATTACTGCCAGCTCCGCCATCCTTTCCCAGACAGCTGTCTTACAGCCGCTCCTCTGGGCGGTGTTTCCCTCCTTGGATGTCCATCATCTCCTCGTCTTCATCCGATGTGCCGCCCATGTACTCGGCTAGTTGGGTTTGGCTCGAGATGCGCTGTTTAGAACCCTTGAAAAAGCCGGTTTGGTGTCTGAGCGGTGCCGTTGATTTCTAAGGAAGTCCGCCCGAGGATGAGGTATTAATTATCAACTTTAATCCCCGAGTATGCTAACTAATATAGTGCTGTTATGATTTTCTTTTTTCTTCATCAGTATATCCGTCGTGTATAGTGTACTTTTGACGTGGATCGATTCTTTTCCTATTTCTTATTGGTAATTCTTGCTCTCGCGGCGAATCATGTATCTTACTCATGCTTGTTTGATCTTTTCTTGAAAGTTTGAAGACTACCGGAAAGACCTAAAGCAGTTGATCCACGTCAACAACACAGTTGGTGTATATATAACTCTTAGAATGCGTCTTACGTGTGAAATATTTCGCCATGGTCAAGCCGTCCCTGGAAAAGTATTTGAAGTCCTGAATGAGGTGGTCGTTGATTGCGGGTCGAATCCTTACCTTTCCAATATCGAATGCTACGAACATGACCGCCATATAACCAAAGTTGGTGATAGCATTACTTGTACATCAAGGTAGCACCATTACTTGCACATCAAGTTAGCAGCATTGATGGTGATTTCCTTTTATCATTTTTTAGGTGCAAGGTGATGGAGTCATTGTGGCCACTCCTACTGGAAGTACTGCTTACTCTACTTCAACTGGAGGTTCCATGGTAAGCTTTTCTTGTCCTTAAGTAATTTCATTCCAAATACAAAAAAGCAATTTCATTAAAAAATGCACCGATACTGCCATTTCATTTCTATTAGTAGTTAGAAACTTCCAGCTACCTCTTCAATAATAGTTATATATAGTCACTTGGTTGGTGCGGCAGACGGTTTTGGGGTTTGGTTTTGTTGGCAGTGATATATAGCAGCATTTTCAGTTTGGGTTATGATTGGTTTGATGTTTGGATGTATTCTTCTTGATTGGATTCTTGAGTTTTTTTTGTTCTTGTCAATGGTGTCTTGAAAACTAGTCTTTTATTGATGTGGTGGATGTTTGTTGACGGCAATGATCGTCCATCAATCTCCACTCATTCATCAACTCTGAAAAAACCATTCTTCCAACACAATCCACCTATGACAAACAGTGACTACAGTCTTCAAAATTCGTTCACGATTAAAACTTTTATGTATACTTATAACAACAGGGTGCGAATTGATTCTCGGTTCAACAACATCTTGAATCCACTGAAGAACCCTGGAAGGAAGTGTGCTGTTCTTCTGGAAGGGTAAGTGATCTGAAATCGGGTCATCTTCCTGTTCGGCATCATCACAAGTTACCAACTTCATCCGGTGAGTGTTCAAACCTACATTCGTTGCTCCAATCTTATGAGGCTATGAGTAGCATATATGGTATGATTAATGGTTTTAAAAAATTTAGGACCAGAACTGTCGAATCAATTCATGACGAGTGCGATAGATATCACTGATGTATCCGTTCGAGACACTAAGAATACTAGCACTTAACATTACCTGGAAGGTAGGAAGAACTGTGGGGAAAGGGAATAAGACTTCTAAAAGCCTCTCTCTCTCTCTCTCTCTCTCTCTCTCTCGTTAACAGAACAAACGTGTTCAGATTCGCTCTGACGAAATCCCAGGGCATAGTTTGTTCCTCTGAAATTTGGAAAAGATTTGTTCCTTCCGCCAAATACAGCCTCGCGCAAGGGCTCGTCGTTCAAAGGAGGTAGACATAACTTGCTTGACAAGTTCAATGTACTCCAAGACTCTTTATGTGTCCAGCAAAATTTGACTTACTGTTAAAACTGGATTTTCTGGACAGAATGACGAATTTGGATTTGTTACTTTCATCGGTGGTGCAGTAGAACCGAGCATTGGATTCTCAAGATATTGCTCCTGTCTCAACTGATAGCTCTTCTCCCAGAACACAGAATCATCAACTGAGATTACTCCATCAGCATAGAAGAACATCTACAGGTGGATACCATAAGGGTGACAATCAACAGTGGCTCCAAGCAATCAATCTAGCAATGTGAATTCAGAAGTCACAGTAGAAGCTTTTGACCCCCGCAAACAAACAAAACCAATGTAGTTAAAATCCCGAATGGATCTTTAGATCTTATCATCTTACAAATTTATGATTCTACTAATTGGTAAACTCTAGTCATCTTACAGTTAGCTAGGTTTTCATAGAAAGTCTGTGGGTTTTTTCAACAAATCATCACACCATTGCTTTATAATAGAACTCTGCACAGTGCATACAACCATTTCCTTCTTATTAATGTCTTCATCTGCACAGTGCATACACTCATGGCGTGCACTATCTGGATTTTGATATTCTCCCTTAGGGTTTCCGAGATCCGGATTACTCCTCTTGAATTTTGTGGGATTCGACTTCAAAATTCCTCCCACATGACCCATAATTGCTTCCACTAACTAGGATATATCCAGCGTGTCACCTGAGCTTCGTCAGACTTTTAGCAACTACAAACTGGAAGTCAGAGGAAGGCTAATTGAACAACCATTAACTGAGCTGACGAAGTTAGCGCATCAAAGACAAGGGACACTCACCGACAAAGTTTCAGTCGAAGCAATGCCAATGAGGGAGAGGAAAACCAAGGGGGAGTTTTCTCATACTGTGGTCGGGTATATATCTTAGTGACAAGAACATAGTTCAGTGGTGAGTGCGAAGGAAAATTAAAGTTAAGCGGTATTCGGTGTACTCTAGATCTGCTAAACAGATTCTAACTTATTGAGTATGGCCACTGACTCGGATCAGCTGGGAGCTGCACTCATGATGGCTTCAACCCTCGTATTGCTGCTGCGAAAAGCTGCAAAACAACAGTGTCTTCTAGTTAGATGTGGCGTGAAACGAATAGCAGGGTCGAGCATATTCACAATAACAACTTCATAGTTCATGCACTACCTTTGATGAAACTCTAGGACGCTTATCCGAACCTGCTTGGGATCTGATCCGACGGCTGCTACTCTCTTCGAGCTCAATCTGGTTCGACTCATTTGACATTTTCGGCTCTTCCTTCTCGTCACAAACATAAGGAGAATTCATCGCTGGAATCTCGATCTGTTCAGAAGACGACTTGCTTCTGAATTTGTATTGTCTAGTTGAGCTCGAATTTTGGATGGCACTAGAGTTATGATTCTGGTTTTTTTTGCTGAACTGTGTAGCTGCTGCACGAGCAGACTCAATAGCTGCAATAAGACTCGGCGACTTCTCCACTTTGGATGGATTCGATCTGGTCTGAGAGCTGATAGAACCAGGGCACAACGAAAAGAGATCTTGCTGACTCGGAAGGGGAAACTTCACTGGCATTGGCCCTTTAACTGGGAAGAGACGTCTAAGTGCAGACTCAAATATCTGATGGAACATTAGTGTGCTATGTCAAATTACGCAAAATATGATTAGAGAAACTTATTCAGTTATTCTTTACCTTCTTTTCCAAGTTATATACACCTTGATTGCCTCTCATCACAAATGGTATACGCAATTTCTACACGTATCAAGTGGGAACAAGACATAACAAATCAGACACTTCCTCATCAACAAAAATCTATGGATCCGATTGGCGATTATATACCTGTGGCGATTCACAAAGCCAACAAAAATCAGTGTGTCCCTCTACCCTCACCTATTATAATAGTCATTTGAGAGTTTAAGAAAGTTCAGTCGATAGAAAATAATGGAATAGAATCACAAAATCCAGGAACCTACCCCTTCCGGTATTGCCTCCCAATTTGCTACTTCGTCAAGCTTCAGACATCCAACTACTTCAATGCAGCCTATGTAGGGAGCCACATTAGCACATAGAAACTTGTATCTAAAAGGGCAGAAAAGCACTGAACACCAAAACCGCATAAAAGCAACTCAATTGTATCGTGAGCCGAGAGAACATTTCAGCAATGAACATGCAAAGTTGCAGAGATAAGTGGATAAGGAGATACTGTGACTCCCAAATCAGATGGAAGAAGTGCTATCTAAATTAGTAGTACTATACTAAGCTAATTGTGTAGAAAAGTAAGCTTGGCTTTAAATGTTAATACACTATATAACATTGGAGACCAATACCATAACCAGATAGAAAAAATTCCCTACTTGTGGAAATATACCTAAGAGGCTGGAAACAGGATAGCGTTCAGGAAACTTAATGTCAGTAACGCCATTCAACGCATAGATTTCCCTGTAGAAATCCTCCATTGCCTTGATTGTCTCTTCCTCTGGAACTTTACTTGCAGCATGAATCCACAACCGCCCTTAAATATACCAATTCAAAAACAAAGGGGTAAAATTAACTGTTTAGAAATTGAAAAAGGCATGCTAGCTGCAAAAAGTTTCCAAATCGGTACAAAAAGGAAAAACCCTAACTAACTATTCCACATTCAGATTTTCCTCTTTAACGCCAAAAAGAATACATAACTTGCCCGGTTGCGGTTCTGGGCACGATAGAGTGTCTATCCTAGTTTTTACCCAGTTAGGTAATTGGCGCTTCGTTTGATGATAAATTGAAGAAAAAGTCGGAGCTTTACCGCGAATGGGAGCCGGCCAGGATCGACCTTCGATCCGTTTAATGCCGTGGACGAGCAGAGAAGCCCAAGGTTGGTGCATAGTCAAGCAGGGGTTGATGTTCATCGGCTGGGGGCTCAAACTATCCTTCTGATCAGAAATTTCCAGTTTCCTAACTTTACTCTTCCCAGGATTCAAACCTCCATCAGACGAACTCACTGAGGCTGGCAGAGGTGTAACAACAGGAATTCCACTTCCAACATGATCTTTTGTGCCTCGTCCTGAATAAGAATTCTCTTTACCTCTTCCTCTAGGTTTGTCATCAGAATCATAGTACCCAGAGTGATTCATCTTCTTATCCTCCTTGTTCTTCACTCTCGGCTTCCGAGTCCTAGGAAATGAACTCCTTTCTTTTCGGCGTGCTATCCTACCCGGCAAACCGGAATTCGGATAGCTTGCAAACCCGGACTAAATAGGTCGGGTCGGGGTCGGGGTCGGGCTCGGGCTCGGGCTCGGGATCACAAAGTGTTGTGTTTCGAATAAAACTCGAAAAAGCCCCATCCCTGACCGGGCCCCCGACCTGGATCTCACCGGAAAAATGAAACTCTGGCTACAGAGACTAATAAGAAGGTCCGTGCCAATCCAATACTTGAATCCGGACGCGTTTCAGGTGCTGGCAGGTTGTTGAAGGAATTACAACCATCAACACTTTTTTTAATCAACCTTTATAATTTGACTGTTCAGATTTTAATGGGCTGTTTGAGAATATTAAAATATATATTTTTCATTTATTTTTTTAAATTAACATAACTTCTTTAATTTAAATCTGATTTTTATGTTTTTTATATAAAAAGATTTGTCTTTTAAAGATGAATCTAATAAAATTAATATTGATTTTATTCTAATCATTTTTTAAAAATTCCTTCTTTCAAGTATATTTCGATTTTATTTATTATTCGGTTTTCATACTTTTGACATGGAAAGACTAGATGAATATAATGATATTAATAATGTGAGTATTTGAAAACTTATAAAAACATGTATATTTTTTGGAGGGATCACTAGTATTTTTAGAGGACTTCGTCATCACTTCATTACGAAAAGGGGGTCTTACATCATTTTGTCGTAAAATGTATATATTAGGAATAAAAATCGCTCAATACCTCAAAGTTGCTAATAACTACTAGAATTTCCTCAATAATTATGTTTAACTTGCTAATAACTACTTTTCCTTCTTTAAATCTATCTTACGTTTAAGTTGTTAATAAGTACGAGTAAGTTGTTAATACATACCTCAAAGTTGCTAATAACTACGTCTACCTCAAAATTGCTAATATTTACCTTTAAATTGGTAATAATTACCTCTAAGGTTGTTATAACTACTGCAAGTTCCTCAATAACTACATCTAAGTTGTTAATAATTACGTTTTCACCCTTATATCTACCTATCTCAAAATGGCTAATACCTACCTCAAAGTAGCTAATACCTACCTCTAAATGCTAATAACTACGTTTACATCCAAGTTGCTAACAACTATCTCAAAGTGGCTAATACGCACCTCTAATTTGGTGATACATATGATGTGTTGTTTTGAGCAGTCAACTCACGGCTTTGACCTTCAAAAAAAATGTTTATCGAAACTCTATCAAGGCTATGCTAGTTTTAATCGTATTTAAAAAATAAATATTTTGGCGTAAAAATTATTCGAATCCAAGTTCATAGGTAAATGTTATTAATTAAATAAAAAAATGTAGGGGAAAATAAATTCTGTCGAAAAATGAAAAGAAACAAAAAAATGACATGAAATTACGAAACAACCCTTTTGAACCGCCATCGACAATCACCTCCATCCTCCGGCCACTTCCGATGGCCTTTCCGCAATCTGGAGTCACCTCTATCTGCCGACCGCTCTCGCCGCCATCCGTCGGAACTTCCACGGCCATCCGCCGGTACTTCCACGGTCATCCGCCGATACTTTCGCCGTCATCCATCGGCATTTCCGCCGTCATTCTTTGACATTTCCGTCGATAACATGAAGAATGTGTGTATATTGTATGTGAAATACACAAAAATAATTTAACATCCAAACACATGATTTCAATTTGAAAAATATTTCAAATTCATACATTTTAATTAAATGCATTTCAAATACATAAATTTAAAATTCCAAATATAAATACACATATCCAAACACACCGTTAGATATTATTCAAAACTTACACCTCTCTAGAAAACGAAACCTTCCATGAGACACCTTCGCGGTAGATATGAGAAAGCTTAACCTCCGATTATTGACAACAAATATCCTTAATTTGCAATATATATTACTATATATTCACATTGCAAAAAAATATAAACCTATTATTACAAAAAAAACACTAATTCTACCCACCACCAAATTTATTTCTATATCAACCATAATTATTACCTACATCAAACACGAAATACCATACGATAATAAAATTATTCAACCAAAATTGGTACCAATAAAATTTATACTTATAGTTAATAAATCATTTTTCAAAATATTTATAGATTTTTATTTCTTTTATGAATATATTTAATTATTTATAGATTTTTCATCACCTATCCTTTTCTGCTTTTTATTTTCTTCCAACTTTCCTTTTCTGAATCCCTATTTGACGCCCTAAGTTTCGAATTAAACGACGCCCTAACTTGAGTAAATTACAATATTATCCTTCCGAAAAAAAAATTCGGAAGGCACCGAGGCCTACCGAAACCTTTTTTTCGGAAGGCACCGAGGCCTCCCGTAATCTATTTTTCGGGAGGCACCGAGGCCTCCCATAATCTTTTTTTCGGGAGGCACCGAGGCCTCCCGTAATCTTTTTTTCGGGAGGCACCGAGACCTCCCAAAACCTTTTTTTTCGGAGGCACCGAGGCCTTTCGATACATTATTTTCGAAAGGCACCGAGACCTTCCGATACGCTTATTGTCACCGTGTGTGTAGAAGAAAGCAATGCGAAAATAATACATAAATAATACGAAATCATAGTTACTGCATGTACTACAAACATAAGCACGATAATTGTTAAACAACACTCAGATATAGTGTTTGAAGAAAGGAAAGTACAACAACTGTAGTCTCTAATCTCGACTCTCTCTCTGGCTCCGATACCCCATGTAGAGGTCCTGAAACTGCATGCGTATCCCCTCCAAGTGGTCGTAGTACTCCTTAGGCGAGTCCGCATGCTGCCGCGCAAACGTACCATCGGAGTAAGAGGACATACCATCGAAGACTCGCTGTGTAATCTATGAAAAAAGCATAAATTAAGAGTTAGCTAAACAACATGTACATATTATAAAGCGTCAAATGTAAAGGTGAAATCGAACTTACAATCTCAGGTGGGACGTCTACACCGGGGTTGGCCGGCGCTACGATGCGCAGGTGACTGTGCTCGAGGTACCAGTCCATGTACCCTGGAGCAACATCCGCCCCGGACACTGCCCTCTCGAACATAAGGTGTAGCCGGTGAAATCTGATGAAGTCCTGCTCCGACCAAATCCTATCCCCAGCCGGGGCCCACTAGACCGCGTAGGTCCGGATGGCGGGGGGGGCCTAACAGCCTGCAGTGGCACAGCAATCGAGTGAGGGACAACCTGTGTGTACCCAAACTGTCAGAGTACACGATAAGAATCATAGTACTCACCAACGTCGGCGCAGCGGATGAGTCCATGGAAAGTCGACACGGGGACCTCAAGGTCGGGATGTGGCCCAAAAGAAAGCAAAATCACATCACGGGAATCCATGTTATCGAGGAGGCGTCGACAGTAGTCCAACCTCTCTCGTAGGACTCCGCCACCCCGACTAGGTGAACGACCAGTTAACACATCTCCTGCCCTACGCTCATGTCGAACCATCTTGGGAGGCCTCACACTAGGGAAGTACTCGTATATTCAGGACTGAAGCAACGTCACACATCCTAACATTGCCTTCGCATCCGCACGGCTAGCGTTCCCTAACTCCCGATACAACCAGACCAGCGCACCAACACCCCGAGCGTACTCCGACACATCACTCATCGAACCCATGAAGTACTCCCAACCAAGAAGGCGTGATCGATCTGTCGATCTATCCTGGAATAGGGTACCTCCAAGAAGATAGAAAAGGAATACCTTATACGCAGTCTCATACCCCATATGCTTCCACAGGGCGATCATGTCCCTCTCGTGCATGGCGTCATGATCATACAACGGTGGGCCAACTGTCTCACCCCTAACCGAGTACTCCAACACAGCAGCAGAGCTAAACTCAAGCGCCTCCATTATACCCGCTCTCAAATCAACAAGAGCTCGTGGTTTATGAAGCGGTCGTCCAGACACCGGGACCCGGAAAATGTGGAAGACGTCGTGCAAAGTGATCCTCATCTCTCCCCACGGCATGTTAAAGGTGTTAGTATCCGGTTGCCACCTCTCAACAAATGCCTCCAAAAGAGGCTCATCATAGTGGGTCGACATGCACCGGTCCAAGTGAAGAAGTCCCGACTCCTGCATGATCGACCAAACGGTCCTGGTCTGGATGTCGAACTCGCTGGCAATGTCCCACTACTTAGGGCGCTTCAGAAATCTAAAGACCTTCGGATCCCTGTATCCCTCGTCTGACTCCCACAAGTAGTGTGCAAAGTGACCTCCGAAGCTCGGGATCACTTTCGGCGACCTCGGTCCACCCTCTGGAACCCCTGAAGTAAGCTCTCAGGTACGACTCAGTCCCTGCCAGTCCACTCCACTGGCGGCATCCTTCTCCCGGACCGGCGCAAGTCGGCTAGGTTTCCCTCCTCTCACTCCAACACTCGCGGAGGCATGTGACGAGCCCGTAGAAGCGAGGTGCGGAGAGCTCGTATGCGAGAGAAGCCATGTGTGGAGAAGTTATGTGCGGAGAAGTCATGTGGGCGGAAGTCTGTGTGTCATCGTACTCAAACCCCGGTGGTGGACCCTCATCCTCGTCATCATCTTCCGGATACGACCTAACCGGGTACGTAACAGGAGGGTACTGGTCAGGGGAGCCGTAGATTTTCAACTTCTTGTTCTTCTTCGCTGCCTCTCCCTCTTTCCGCCGCGAAGCGGTGACCACTCGCTCTTTCATCCGATCTAAAATGCCCGCTTGTTTTCCTTTCCCTCTCATTTTCTAGATTCCATCGGTTTCTTCCTCTACCGGATCTCGACTGTGCGATTTACCTCCGCCTTTCGTTTTCGCCGTATTTTTCACTAAACTGCATTGAAACAAATGAACGTTTCTAATAAAATTCGGATTCTACTAAACTAGAGTCACTCATTATTCCTAACTAAACCCTAATACCCTAACCCTAAACTGTAATTTTCCTAAATAATCACTAACAAAACCCTAATTATTCTAAATATTCACTAACATTCTTTAATTACACTAATTATACCCTAAAAATTCTCTAATTATACAAATCACAATAATTAATTTCATAAATAAAAAAAGGTCCCGGCCGGCCGGGGCCTTTCGAATGCCTTTTTTCGATTTCGTACTTGTAACGTTCGCTTGCGATTTTCGATTTCTTCTTCGGATCAACGTTTGAGAGTGTTTGTGAGTGTTTGATTGTGTTTGAGCTAAGTCAATACACACAACTTATATAGATTTCGATTTTACGAAAGGATAATATTATAATTTACTCAAGTTAGGGCATTGTTTAATTCGAAATGACGTTAAATAGGGATTCAGAATAATTAATACCGGAAAACCTAATAATCACCATTTCTGCTGTTGCTTTCTCCAGTGCTCCACGACTTCGAGCTACTTCCTTCTGTGCCGTGAGCTGAATCGAGCGAACGGCAAGATGATGAAGACGAACACGTTCAAAGGCACCAATGTGTTCATGTCCAGGAAACTCGTCCGCCGGAGATCTACGACGCACTGCTCGACGCACTCAAGCTCAATGGCGCCGAAGTCTTCCCGTGCTCCGACCCTTCCCGCAACTCTCTCAACGATTACCACGTCATCTCGTCTCCCGATCACGTAGGCTACTCGTTTCCCGCCATTTGAACTTCTTTCGTTCCGGTTTGTTCCTACAACATCTTGAACTGTCCGTTTCCTTAACTTCTGCCTTGGTGTTTCAGGAAAAGTTTGAGGATCTTAGAGCTAAGGGATGTAATCTGCTAGGTACTGTGCTGTAAATTATTTCTGCTGATTGTTTGTTTGCTTGCTGATATGTAAAACTGTGCTTACGTATGAGTTATGAGGAGGATTTGAATCGTTAACTCTGGAATGCGTTGGAAGTGTGTGATTGACCTAATTCCTATTATGTTTTGAGGATCTTAGAGCTAAGGAATGCAATCTGCTAGGTATCCTGCTGTAAATTATTTCTGCTGATTCTTTGTTTGTTTGCTGGTTTCTAAAACTGAGCTTAGTTATCTAAATCTATGGCGAGGATTTGAATAATCGTTACTCGTGAATGCGTTGGAATTGTGTGCTAGACCTAATTCCTGTTTTGTTTGGGCAATGGATAGGTCCGCAGTGTGTTCTTTCATGTGCCAAAGAACACAAACAATTCCCTAAGCAAAGTTTCACGTGTTGCCTTGCGATGGATGGTGTTAAGGTACTAGCATCAGGCTTCGATATGGATGAGAAGGTTAGTTCATATTGATATGTTAAAAGGCTTTGAACAGTCTCCTGAGTCTTTTAGTATGTTCTTGGTCTTGGAATCCTGAAGCCTACAATAACTCTTTTGAACTGTGGTGTTTCAATTTGTTTATCCGGAAGTTGTGAACATGTTTATATCATATCATAATTTGTTCATAAAAGTTGGAATGCTGTGCTACCTGTGTTTCAGGGTAAGCTTGAAAAGTTGGTTAAAGCGATGGGAGGACTTCTCTGTTCTAAGCCAACTTTGGATGTTAGTTTTGTAATCGTGAAGGATGTATTAGCTGCCAAGTACAAGGTCTATTTCTTGGAAATTCGATTTTTAATTCTTACTTATGCCTCTCAGTTCGTGCACCAAATATTTTGAGGACATTGGATTTTCTTTTCTTCTCAATGGACTTGAATGTTCATTCTGGTGCAGTGGGCTTTGGATATTCTGAAGAAACCAATTCTCACTGCGAGTTGGCTGTACCAGTGCTCGATTGAGCACCGTGTTGTTCCCCACGAGTCATATAGGGTTCTTCCTTTTTCCGGATTGACAGTATGCGTTACTGGAATTACAGGAGGTTACTACTTAATCTCTTCTGCTTTTTGGTCAACCGTTTCTTTTGTCTAACCCTGGAATCCTGGCTTACCTCAGAAGAGCGGAACAAGATTGAGAAGCTCATCACAGAAAACGGTGGGAAGTATGCCCGTGAGTTGAAGAAGAACTGCACCCATTTGATCTCCAATATATCCTTTCATTTAAGAATGATGTAATGATACTTTTTTTGGTCCCAAATGTCTATCTGTTCATTCTTACTCTATGGCAATTGCACTTTTCCATTGTTTTTATGAGTGGATCTGTTGTTGTTCAAGTTAAAAATTGGGAGGTTATTAGTTATCAACCTTTTTTTTGGGTAGATCACTGACACATTTGGCTGTTTGTAGTGCATTTATTATATCAGGATTGATTTTTAAGTTCCGACTCTTGTCAGTTATATTGAGAAGAGCTGATGTTTCTTGGAAATCCCCATAGTCTAACCTTTTGCAAATGCTTCCAGTTCTTTTGTTTGTACGTTAATGCTTACTCGAGAAATTTATCATTCTAGGAAGAGAAGTCTCTTGTAGTCTATCTGTGCTTCTGTGTTTGAATTCTTCATGCAAAGTTCTTTTTATTTAGTTGGTTTTGTTTCCTTGACTGCTTGTAAGCTCCTACGGGTGACAAATTCAAAGCTGCGCTGAGATGGGGTGATATTAACATCGTTTCTCAGAAATGGCTTGATCAGTCCATTGCTAGAAGAGGTAACCGATACTACAAAATAATAAACATATTCAGGAGTATGAGCTGTATCTAACTTTTGATTTTTTTTTCTGACGAATAGCATGTCTTAATAAGGAGTCCTATCCTGTTCATGGTGGTTCTGCACCTCCTACCATGAGAGTCCGTTCTTTGCTGGGTTCACAATATAGCCACAAGAAGAGTGCAGCACAGTCAGCATCTGGGCAACCATCAGCAGCTGTAGAATCAAGCTCGGCTACTTCTTGCCAATCTACTGGTTTAGCTGATTCGGATGTAGAAGCAACTCTCTCACAGAATATGTCTTCTATGTTTTATGATGCTTCCATATACATGAAAAAGGACGACAATGAGGCTCCTGCACCACAGCCAACAAATGAAACAAGCTTTAGCAATTGTGTTGCTAATGATTCTCAATCTGAAGACAATGATTTGTACTTGGCTGACTGTAGGATATCACTTATTGGTTTTGGAGCTTCTGAATTACGCAAATTAGTTAACATGGTGCGTAACGGTGGGGGCTCCCGGTACATGGCACTCAATGACAAGCTGACACATATTATAATTGGAGTCCCAACAGAGGAGTGAGTACTTTTTCCATTATACAATCTCTATATGACCCTGCATCTCTAAATTTTAATTCAGCCAGGTGTTGTTCGGTTGAGTTATTCACTAGCGATTTATTTAGAGCATTGCTTTGGTCGGGTCCTATGTCTTGTGACCTTAAGGTGTTGTTTCAAATTATTGGTTTTCACATGCTACTGTGTTCATACAGCGAGAAAAAAGAACTAAGGAGCCTTGCTGCTTCGGGTGTCATTAATGTGGTTAGCACAACATGGCTTGAAGATTGTGATCGAGAAAAGAGAGAAATTCCCGTTCGAGCCCAACATATGGCATACGATTTACTTCGTCCAAAAGGTGCTTTGGTGATTTCGTATTGTGGCATTTGTCCTATATGTTTATGTGTATTTGCTCTTCTTTGTTGGATGAGATTATTTTGTACCATTCTTATGTGCTTTCAATTTATTTCACTGCAATGACTGCACAGACTCTTTGAACTTCAAGAAAGGACCCCTCAACGGCATAAGGAAATCTTCTATTCCTGGTGTACCTTCTGAGCAGTTGAATGTAGAATCTGGCAGGCCAGAGGTACATTCTCATCAGTTAATGGGACGTTTAGATCCTCTCAGGACAGCAGGATTCTCAATTGAGCAGAAAAAAGAGGAAAAACAAGAAAACCATGTCGATGGAGTACTGAATCCAAATGCAACCTCGACACAGATTCAGAAAAAATCATTTCCCTTTGATAACATTCAAAAGAAGGATGGACAGAGTATACATCATGGTTCTGATGACGCAAAGTCTCAAAGCCGGAAACCGGCAGCTGTATTTATGGGAAAAACCTTCTGCTTTTCTATGGCGTTTCCTGCTGACAGGGTAAGAAGTTAGAATCACATACAACTACTTATTACTTTGGGCAAGCCTCTCTCATAACCTTGAGTAACTTTTGTGTTTCTATACTATCATTTTATACTGTGATGCTCTGTATGCAATCTCAAAATCTGCTTACTACTTTAAATCATCTCTCAGTTACCTTCCTAGCAAGATTATTGACTATTGAGTCGTATTATTGTTTTCTTCATTGTTCTTGCAGAGAACTGAGATTGTCGAGTGGATCGCCCAAGGTGGTGGAGAATTAATTGACGATGGAACTATACAGAATGTGCAATTCACAGTTGAATGCCATGGTGTCATTACCTCTTCTTCAACCCATACTTGTTTTGTTTCCAGTCACTGGGTTCGGTCTTGTTTAGAGGTATGTTTCATGCTCACACGCCTATCCGATGTATTTCGCTCAGACTTTTTGTGTTACCTTCTTTTTTGGTGATTGCTATTTGATGTGTTTTCACAATAGGATGGAAAATTGCTGGACATCGGCAATTTTCAAAACCGAGGATTTTCAGTTTTGTGATGAAGAGAGATTAATTGACGTTACCCAGGAGCAGTAGGATGGACGCTGGTGCCTTCGGAGATGAGCAATCCTCCCGGAGTCGATCTCTGGGAGTAGTAATCCGCCATCATCTCCGTCGGAATACCTCCCTCCGCCGCCCTACACCTTGTCATCGGCGCCAGCACAATTCTACGCACACACACACACAGCAACCCAATTTTTCAGATCGTGACTTCTCAGACTGTAAATTGATAGTTGCAATTGCTTTACCTGTGGGAAAGGCTGAACTTGCCCATCTTGTAGGGTGAGAACAGCGTCGCCGATGATCCAGATCCAGCGGCTTCAGCTCCTCCCATGGCTGGAAGTTGATCGATCGAAGATTATTTTTTCTGATAATGATGATTTAAGTGTTGGAATTGTAACAAAAGGAGCAAAGGAATTATTATTATATAGGGGCCGGAAAAAGGCCAGTCGGACGGGAAATAATCACGTGGACGACTGGTATGGTTGGAGTGCAAATAATTATTCGTTTTTCTTTTCTTTTTCTTCCCGCACGTTTTAAATAAATATAAATACGATACGGGTAGGGCTCACGCAGGCCTACGTTTGGGCTTTGTGTAATGTGAAGGCCCAAGGATTGGGCCTTTGTTCGGCCGGTTTGTTTGGGTGAGGGCACCAAAGTCCAAAGTCCAAACTCAGTTATGCAAGTAAAACCGGTCAATGTAATAGTCAGTAGTTCGACCGTCTGCAACAACATTAGAAGATGAGTAAAATCTTAATCTCGAGATCATTTTCGATTGGATTATTGGTCAGTGGATCGAATACCAGGGTTCACACAAAAAATGTGGTTCGACCAATCAGATCACTATGATTTGTAAATTGTAATTGTTAATGTATATCGGGTTAGGCCTGTTATGGTTATGGGTTAACGAAAATCCTTATGTATATAAGGAGCGTTAGTCTCCTTCTTACTCTCACCAAAAACCCCTATTAATATTCTCCTCTCTCTCCATGGATTAGTCGATCTCAAGGTAAAAAACCACATTGACGTTTTAAATTAGAAAAATTGATAATTTAACAAGTATTTTTCCATCATCAATAATTATTAAAAAAGATAAGTATTCTTCCATTCATAACAATGGCTAATTGGCGTCTCTTTATCTTCCATCTCATTTTAGCAATTTTTGTAACTATTAACCATACCGTACATGACCGTTAATATCATGACTAAATCCTCTAATAACTAAATCATACTGGCAAGTATCTAACATAATTGATAAATATGAGAAATGAACAGTTTGAAGATGAATCTCAGGCTCGGAGCTAGCATTTGGATGATCTCTTGCACAATAAATCTCTTACGACCAAAAAAAAATATGACCGTCACGAATATAAATTACCACCGACTCATCGCGCCTTCAATGTCGACCCAGGTACATTGTGACGAACGCATGCAAGACGGCCCCAAGGATCAACATCCGTTTGAAAGCCCTTACAAAAATTTAATTCAGAAACGACAAGTATATGCTTCCAATCTTAATTTTCGTTAAAAAGATGGGTGGTGTGTGTCAAATATGTAGTAACCCACCCAAAAATTGGTGAGAATAGATCACTCTCATAAAAAAATTGATATAATATCTTATAAAATCACTAAATTAATAATAATTTGATAGAAAAGGAAAAAAGATCAGTTTTTATACCATGTTAATTTAAATGAAACTCTATGTACTTTGGATCCATCGTAATCAACTGTTTTTAATTCAATAATTTCATTTTTCTTAAGAGAGATGAACACTTCAGGGCACAAAGTGAATAAAAGGGGTGATAACAGATCTTTTTGGAGAAATTTTCGTTAATCAAAACGGAAAAGAAAATTGTTGTTAGACATTTTCGAATTCAATTAAATATAGAGAAGGCCTATGATCGTACCTTTTTACTAAAAACAAAGTAATTGTATACTAAAAACTAATACATAATTGATATGATAGATCACTATCAGCAAGAAATAATATAATATCTTATAAAATCACTAATTTGATCAAGAGTCCGTACATATCATATTGAAATAAATAAATCGCACTAAAAAGGAAAAAAAAGGTTCAGTGTTTATACCATGTTAGTTTAAATGAAACTCTATGTACTTTGGATCCATCATAACCAACTGTTTTTAATTTAATAATTTCTTTTTTCTCAGTCATATAAGAAGTATCGAAATCTTTTAATCTTCGACGCCAACACTTGCACGCAACTCGGGGGCAATCGTGACCCCTTCTTCTGCCGGCAAAAAGCTTGATCACCCTCTGCCAAAAGAACACAAAGACGAATCAACCATTTATAATAACTATTTTCGAACCCCGAAAAATTCAACTAACCTTGAGACATTTAGACCAATCATCGTTGCTGCCATAACGAGCACTTCTAGCTATCGATAAGTTCAGAGGAAGACAAGTCCAGAATAGACCGTCGAAAAAAGCCTTCAAGCCAGGTAAATTTCGGAGGCCGTACGAGTTTAAATAGAGCCAATTGATGACTATAGCAGGCGTGCCATCTTGAATCTGATCCCGGTCGAAAGTACACTATACACAGACAGATATAGCTATGAACAACACTATATTAGTTAGCATACTCGGGGTAAGGTTGATGATTAATACCTCATCCTCCCTACCACGGAAGCTGAACAAGGAGACTCTGATGAATCGAAACTGCGGCCTTAACTTGGCAAGGAAGCACTTCACGTCTATGAACTCTTCCTGTGTAATCGCAACTCCATAGCTTGACAAGTATGCTACACAGCAGTCTGATGCTTCAAGACCAGTGGCGAAACTCAACGAAGGAAGACATCCGATAGATTCGTGGCACTCGTACCGAACCAACTTGGGGGCATCGATTCGAATCGTGTTCTTGCCACGCAATGGAAAATATAGCCTCGAACGGCGCAGAGTCACACGCTGAACGCTAGGGTTTACGATGTTGAGTCCGTCTACTTCGGATATCTCAGACAGGTAAAGCTCCTCCAGACACGGAGATGCGGAGATCAGATTGTTGAGGAAACTCGCTTTTCTCCCAGAATGATATTGGATCTTGAGCAGTCGAAACGTCGAGGTGGAAGTCTCGACACGTGGTTCACCACCAGTCGAGCATAAGAACTCTAGGGTTTCGAGAGAACGCGCACCTTTGATTTGAATGAATTCCTTCACGCTAACACCGTCGAAGAGGATCGATTTCAACTTGGGATGGTTGCAGATTTGAAGCCTCTTGGGATGGATTTCAAGACTTTCGAGTTTCAAAATCTCTAAAGAAGGAGCACTCGCAATCAAGCTGTTTAGGGTGATGTCGTCAATGGTCATACACAAGAGGTAGAGTTCTCGAAGGTTTATCATCTCTTTGAATACGTAAGTTGATAGCTCCCCAAGTTTGCAACCTGTAACATAAATCATAAATCACGTAATTATTGAGTCTATTGACGAGCGATGTAGCTCTCTAGCTATCTAACCTTATCTTTCAAATTATTGAGTCTAATAGATCATACTTAGGGCATACACTAACTCAAATTCAACTCGTTGAAAATCAATTCGATTACCTCTGAGCTTGAGAATTCCGAGGCGGCGGTTGTTGATCAAAGGGGCGAGTGCAATTGGGTATAAAGACCTAACATAGATATCAATATTTTCGGGTTCTCTGCTCGAAACCATAGCCAATGTATCAAGGAGCAAACGGTATAATTCTTCTGACGGATACTCGAGACGTACTTTGATTCCTTCGATATTCAGAGTGAAAGATTGTGCGGTGAACTTCTTCGTGGTGGCGGCAGAGAATCCTTTCAGTTTGGTACTACCAGGCGGGGCAGCTGCAAGTCGACCGCGAACGTTTTCATCGCAAAAGGGATCGACGGATTCATCATCGAATTCGAGGATCGGATACGAGAGCCAGAGGTGGCTCCACCTTTTCGAAAGTATGGTGAGTTTGGCTGCTAGGTTTGCATGTCGATGTGGTATCCGTGCTATTATGTTATGGATGATCTCGTCTGGTAGCTCCGATAATCGATCCATGGCGGATCTCTGTTTAGGAATTTGATTCTCTCGTCATTCCTCTACATATAAATAAGGGGTACTTGCTCTGTACTATAACTCTCGTATTTTCAGATATAAAATTCGGACGATAAATCTTGAAGTCTTATAATAAAAGCTAAACACTAGAGAATGATGCTAACAAAATTCAAAAAATAAATTCCGAAGTTTTATAATAAATGTTAAACTCTAGAGAATGATGCTAACCCGTTAAATATTAAATTAAATTATGTTAATTGTCGATGTTATTCCGCTGTTATTCCTTTCTTAATTTTTTTTATTTGAATTTTATCACTTTGATCATAAATCAAAGTTAATAAATCATAAATGTCGAATATCAAGATCTAACCCTAGATACCCTAAATCCTAAACATAAACCTTAAACATCTCGAATTTTAATTTTAAACACAAAATATATAGAAAACTTTGATATAAAAAATACTGATCCTCTCAAAATATCGAAACATTTTCCAGGCTGCATCCGAAGAAGATATAAGTCTACTGTTACGATTATTTATAGAAGGTTACACTAATAATATGTCGTTATGATCACCTTTAACTGATTAGACAAGTAACATGATAATTGTGAGCAACTTTATAATTTATCTGTATCCGATTTCATGAGTAATATGTTATGATCCTGTAACTGATTATATAAAATGGGACACAGACAAATCATGAAGATAAACTTTACAAGGATAAGTTAATAAAACAAAAGAAGGTAAGTTATATTATATATTTTATTAATAGAAATTACTAGAAAATTATAGGTGCAAAGTTATTTAGAAATTATAAATAAGTTAATGGTTAAAGTTTCTAATATAATAATAAAAAATTTATATTAAAAATTGCTAAACTATTATTTGGAGATGGTATTATACTAATTTAGTACAAAAATACTAATCTATATTTTATAAACTCAAACCCAACCTTATCTTATTTCGCTAGGGTTTCGAGTGGTTTGAACGGCCTGGGTTAGGCTTGGCTAAAGCCAGCCGTGTTTCCATTCTTAACAACTAATATGAGTAAAACTTAGCACGGGTCAAATTGGGTTTTCATCGAATTCAGATTTATTCGGGCTTTACGAAAATAGCTTGAAAATCCGAAACTCAGTATTTTACAGACTCAAACTCCAATCCAATCGTATTTACCCCACATTTTAAATTACCCCATTCCCAGATCAGACTAAACCCGATCAAACCCTACCCAATTCCCACCCATGGACCTTTGAAAATGGAACAACATCAACAAACCAATCCGTGAAGCCCAACTCGACGGGCCGGGATAAGAAACGGGTCAACTTAGACGCGGTCCAGATAGCAAAACCCGCCCTTTTTATTTTCTCCCCCGCTCAAACAATTTTCTCGGCGAAAATGAAAATGGAAGATTAAAATTCGTACGGAAACAATTTCACAATTTTTTTTTTGGTTTAAACCCCTCCGGAAGAACCGTTTCCGAGTCTCGTCCTCGCTTCAGCTTCCCAATTTGTCAGAGAAATTCCTTCCTTTTCCTCTTCTTCTTCCACTGACACTCTTCAGATTCCCATACGACTCTCTAGGGTTCGTCCAATTGGGTGCAGTAACTTTCCTACCTCATCAAATCCTCCCTCCGATTCTTCAGATTCTTCGAATTCTCTGTACCCTAGGAGCTTCCGAGCTCGCCAAATGGCGGAGGAGCGGGGCGGCGGCGGATTAGCAGGAGGAGGGGGAGGGGGAGGAGAGTCGTCGTCTTCGAGGATGACGCCGTCGTACGTGAAATCAGGTGACCGGCAGTTATTCACGGTGGAGCTCCGACCGGGGGAGACGACATTCGTGTCTTGGAAGAAGCTGATGAAGGATGCCGATAGGAATTGCAGTGGATCTAAGCCGGTTTTGGACCCTCCTCCTCCTGCCAACGCTCACCCCAACCTCGAGTCTCGTATTGCTCCTGTGAGTGCTCCTTTCGTTATTGAGAAGATTACGCAGCTAATTTTTTTGTTCTCTGTGTGTGTTCGGTTTCCCCTGGTGGCTGGGGGAGCTATGATCACTTACTGTATTTAGCTGATTCGGTTTCTGCATTAGCGGAAACAATGTTGAGCTGGGTAAACAATAGATAGTTAATTGAATTATTTACTGAATGGGGGTGTTTGTGGTGTTCAAGCTGGAAATTGATCGTGTTCTTTGTGGATTATAATTTATGAAGTATTGTGAAGTCTGAATGGTGCTTGTTCTTTTGTCAGGGTGGTCAACAGACAGAAAATGAAGAGAAGGATGATGCTCCTCATCGTTTCAGTGCCGTGATTGAGAAGATTGAACGTCTCTACATGGTAATATATTGCCCTCGAGCCTTGGTATAGTACTTTAAATGGAAGGTTAATAACTGATGTGATCATAAATTTTTGTTTCAGGGGAAGGATAGTAGTGATGATGAAGATTTGAAAGATGCCCCTGATGATGATCAGTATGATACAGAAGATTCTTTTATTGACGATGCGGAGCTGGTCAGTATCTGGATGGTGAAATGTTTTGAAGGGACTGTTGAAGGGCTGCTTTATGTTTGCTGAGAATGATTGCCTTTCTTGTGCAGGATGAGTATTTTGAAGTTGACAATTCCGCCATAAAGCATGATGGGTTCTTTGTCAACAGGGGAAAACTCGAACGCATGTAAGCATATTTCAACGCTTTTATTTTTCGTGTAGAGTGACATTGAACTGGAAGTTTGTGCTTCTGTGTCACCCTGAGCTTTGGTCTTGTAAGTTTTCTGCATGGCCTTCGTGATAACTGTGCGGGATTTATCAGTTCAGTAGTCTACAGGCCTACTTTTATGTTTAACTTGTCTAATTTTGAAGTTGATTATGAGAAAAATGATATCCAACAGTCTCTATGTTTTTTTATTTCAATGATGTCGTTTCTGCAGTAATTTATTTTTCTTATGTTTCAGAAGTGAGCCTGCTGCCATTCCTGACAAGCAACCAAAGAAAAGGAGGAGGAAAGATTCAACAAAGGCTCATGGTGATAGTGAAAACATTAATGTGTCTAATAAACATGTTAAGATTGGAAGACCAGCTGCTGGAAAGACTGTGCAATCAGTAGCAAAGCATTCTTCCTTGCCTTCTCAGAATTTGACTATGGAAGTTGATTATTATGAAGATGGGAAGTCTCATAACCCATTGAATTTTTCTGGAACATCTACCAAGAAGATGTCAAATGGTGATGCTTCCGCATCATTAGTAGAAGGGAAAGATTTTCAAATGCAAGAGCCTGGAATTCTCCATGGAAATAACTTCACAAATAAATCTAAACATCAGCTTCATGACAAAAGTGCTTATGGACAAAATAAGCTGCAATCTGTAAGGCCTCTTACTAATGTTGAAGAACCTGAATCATCAACTCGATCGAAAGAAAGAAATGGGGTCAGAATGCTGCCTGACCTTAATAATGTGCCCGATGGAAAGATATCTGTGCATACAACAGTAAGTACATGGTTTTTACGATGTAACATTTTGCTGCACTGAACACTTTGCATGTTCCATATTCATTAGATGTGTTGAATTTTTCTGCGGGGTTGTGTCTGTGGAAGGTTGTGGTTACAATCTTCTGTGTTACCTAGTTTTCCGTTGTTCTGCTCATGATTGGGAATGTTATATTGCACAGCAGGCAACACACGTCCACAAAAGGGATGGTTCTAGTGTCAAGCCTAAAGGTTCAATGTTAGAAAAAACCATCAGGGAGCTGGAAAAAATGGTCGCTGAATGTAAGTTGTGTAGTTACTTCGCACTTGGTTAATTTTGGGACATTCTAATTGGCTGATACCAAGTTAATTCTGTGTTTGTGACGATTGCAGCAAGGCCACCTGCGATTGACAATCAAGAAGCTGATCCATCACAAGCAATTAAAAGAAGACTGCCTAGGGAAATCAAGCTGAAGCTAGCCAAAGTTGCTAGACTCGCGGTATTTCCTATAACTAGTTTTCAATGATAGTCTGCTCTTATGTCAGAGTTTTCATACAGTTACAAGGTGTAAATGTTGTCGATCGTCAAAATAAGCTTTGACATTGATACTATGTCTTACTTTGTCATTGTTTGTGCAGGCAAGCCAGGGGAAAATGTCAAAGGATCTAATCAATCGCCTTATGAGTTCCCTGGGGCACTTAATACAACTCAGAACACTGAAGGTATCTTGTTGAATGCATATCCACATATGTAATTCTGATTCTTCTGCATTCGTCTCCATTCTTCATTATGTATGTGGAATTTTGTAATGGCAATGACATTTGGTGCATGGCCTGTGTTGATTGAAGTTACTGCTGGCTGCTGGGATTGTGGCCTTTGATAACAAGTTAACTTTGTCTCATTTCTAAATCCCTCTGGTTAAGAACTGTACAGTATGGACAAGAGTAGTTTACATCTCACAAGCTTTCTCATAGAGAACACAATCTACGGTGACAAATATTGGGTTAAATATGAATCCTGGTATCATCATTTTGTTTCTTCTGCCTATGCTACAATCACTTGTCTCATCCATTATATGTACTGTCGGTTTGGCTTCATTCTACATCACATCTTACGAAAATATGCTAGTCTGGGAGTTTCTTTTTAGAAAGAAACATTGATGATAACATTGTGTACTTTGTGTACAGAGAAACTTGAGAATCATGGTAAACACTGGTTTGTCAGCACAGCAGGAGAAAGATGATAGTTTCCAGAAGATAAAAAAGGAAGTTGGTGAGATGATCAAGACTCGTGTCCCATCATTGGAGTCGAAGGTATGAACTCTGGGCTTCCAACTTCAGTCTTCTCTCTGGGGGACTTGTTTTAGTTTATCTCCTTGTGCTACTTTAGCCTTCTGTGTTCCTATTATTTTCCCCTTTTAGTTTCTGTATAGTGGGTTAGATTAGGCTATTATCTCGATGAATGGATGTTCAGATTACTTATTCCTCTATGGCATTTGAATGATCTCTATGTTGTTATCAGGCTTTAGAGCAGCAAGCTGGAGCGCCTGATGGTTACCAAGAACTTGATCCAGAGAACAAATCGGCAAAACGCAAATTTAGTATGGAAGCTGAGTTGGAGGACAAGATTTGCGACCTTTATGACCTTTTTGTTGATGTGAGGATAACCTCTGGACAATATCCTTGCTTGGTTTTCTTATTTCTTCGTCCTCTGATTCCCTGTTGATTCCAGGGACTGGATGAAGATGCAGGTCCACATGTCAGAAAGTTATATGTCGAGGTTGTTCATGTCTCAATCATATTGCTATTATTTCATTTTGACCTTATACGTTCTTGATTGGAGCTTGCGTTTGTTTCCATCATTTACGTTCGTCCAGTGAAGTTTAGAAGATTTTACATTATGATAGGGCACACAGAAAAAAACTCATCCTTTTCTCATATCTCTTCCTTGATAGCCAATATTCCTTTGCTGACATTTATTTGCACTTACATTTCAGCTTGCAGGACTGTGGCCAATTGGCACCATGGACAACCATGGGATCAAAAGAGCAATATGCAGGGCAAAAGATCGACGAAGGGCTCTGTACAGCAAAAATAAGGTATGAACCATGCTTGATGCCCTGTGATTTGTTTTCTTGATATGTTCTTAAGATGCATTTGTTAAGGCTCTAACCATAAATCTATTAACTTGGATTTCTATAACTGAATTCTTATTCGTAGCCTTCATCGTCCTAGCATGTTTGTAATTAACGGTTTGTTAATGATGATTAATTGCGTTAATGGTGATTTAAGTGTAATTAATGCCGTTGTTAAGTAAACTCTGGGCCATTTGTCCGCGAGTGCTGAGTGCCGAAATGACGGTTTTAGGATTTTAAGCAATGCTGCTTTCATGTTTTTTGCTGATCGTTTGTTAAAAACCTATCGAAGGAGGACGAGAAAATCCGAAGGAAGAAAATACTGTCATCATCAAAGCCAGAAGAAGCTATCCTAGCTGATCCCGCCTCCTCTTCGCAGCATTTCCGTGAAAGAATAACTAGCGACACAACTGGTCCCGTATTGGCCTTAGCTAGCGTGCCGATATCCAGTCCAACCACAATCCCCCAGGGATCCAGTATCCCGCCGAAAGGAAGTTCCGGCATTTTCATCCAAGAGGTAAAGACAGAAGGAGATGTCGTTCTGGTCAAGAAGAAGGCGAAGAAGAGAAAGCCCGAAGCAGCCGAACTAGACCAAGCACATTTCCGCTCGCAATCGAGCGAGGAGAGGTACAAGTTGGTCATTCCCCAGAAACTACACCTTCACCAAACCGGCAGTTTCGAGCAACCCAGCTGACCGATACGATTGATAGTGCAGGTTCGAGCAATCTCTCAGCAGAGTGTAGTAAAGAAAGAGTCACTGTCACCATTGGAGGACGTGTATTTTGTGTAACAAAAATTCTTTTCCTCTTGCTTTCAAACTCTTTTTTTGTGGTTTTCCTTAGAGGGTCTTCTTTCACCTTTCTGACCACCAGCTGATTTTTTCTTTCCTTCTTGATTACCATTTCTGTAAGTAAAGCAATTAGATAGGGTTATGGCAGAATTCTTTAGTCTGTCTATGAATTCACTTGTTGCATTTTGTACCCTTTGAGATATTCGTCGACAATAATCTGGACTCGGAAGGGACTCTTAACATGTATTGGGGTTGTGTGTTCCTTCGTGCTTGGTTCTTCGAGTTGATTTATGTATTGTAATGATTTGACCGAGTCGAGCCCATCTTGAGGTTGAGGTTAAAACCAACAGCGTTGTAACCACAATATTCGGTGCGGTTAGTGGTTAAACAATTCTCAATTTCGGGCAGTTATGGGCTTACGGATTTGAAAGAACAAAGGCCATTGGGCCTTGATTTCCCACAGCTATCGTAATGGACCGTAAATGAAGGCCCATAGAATAATTGTTCCCGCGCTTTTCAATTTTGTTCTCAAATCCGATCTCCCCTGAAAAAATTTGAAGACTTATCCCAAAGAAAAAGCAAAAAAGAAATAATTAATACCAGAAAACCTAATAATCACCATTTTTGCTCTTGCTTTCTCCAGTGCTCCACGACTTCGAGCTACTTCCTTCTGTGCCGTGAGCTGAATCGAGCGAACGGCAAGATGATGAAGACGAACACGTTCAAAGGCACCAATGTGTTCATGTCCAGGAAACTCGTCCCGCCGGAGATCTACGACGCACTGCTCGACGCACTCAAGCTCAATGGCGCCGAAGTCTTCCCGTGCTCCGACCCTTCCCGCAACTCTCTCAACGATTACCACGTCATCTCGTCTCCCGATCACGTAGGATACTCGTTTCCCGCCATTTGAACATCTTTCGTTCCGGTTTGTTCCTACAACATCTTGAACTGTCCGTTTCCTTAACTTCTGCCTTGGTGTTTCAGGAGAAGTTTGAGGATCTTAGAGCTAAGGGATGTAATCTGCTAGGTACTGTGCTGTAAATTATTTCTGCTGATTGTTTGTTTGCTTGCTGATATGTAAAACTGTGCTTACGTATGAGTTATGAGGAGGATTTGAATCGTTAACTCTGGAATGCATTGGAAGTGTGTGATTGACCTAATTCCTCTTATGTTTTGAGGATCTTAGAGCTAAGGAATGCAATCTGCTAGGTATCCTGCTGTAAATTATTTCTGCTGATTCTTTGTTTGTTTGCTGGTTTCTAAAACTGAGTTTAGTTATCTAAATCTATGGCGAGGATTTGAATAATCGTTACTCATGAATGCGTTGGAATTGTGTGCTAGACCTAATTCCTGTTTTGTTTGGGGATTGGATAGGTCCGCAGTGTGTTCTTTCATGTGCCAAAGAACACAAACAATTCCCTAAGCAAAGTTTCACGTGTTGCCTTGCGATGGATGGTGTTAAGGTACTAGCATCAGGCTTCAATATGGATGAGAAGGTTAGTTCATATTGATATGTTAAAAGGCTTTGAAGAGTCTCCTGAGTCTTTTAGTATGTTCTTGGTCTTGGAATCCTGAAGCCCACAATAACTCTTTTGAACTGTGGTGTTTCAATTTGTTTATCCGGAAGTTGTGAACATGTTTATATCATATCATAATTTTTTCATAAAAGTTGGAATGCTGTGCTACCTGTGTTTCAGGGTAAGCTTGAAAAGTTGGTTAAAGCGATGGGAGGACTTCTCTGTTCTAAGCCAACTTTGGATGTTAGTTTTGTAATCGTGAAGGATGTATTAGCTGCCAAGTACAAGGTCTATTTCTTGGAAATTGGATTTTTAATTCTTACTTATGCCTCTCAGTTCGTGCACCAAATATTTTGAGGAAATTGGATTTTCTATTCTTCTCAATGGACTTGAATGTTCATTCTGGTGCAGTGGGCTTTGGATATTCTGAAGAAACCAATTCTCACTGCGAGTTGGCTGTACCAGTGCTCGATTGAGCATCGTGTTGTTCCCCACGAGTCATATAGGGTTCTTCCTTTTTCCGGATTGACAATATGCGTTACTGGAATTACAGGAGGTTACTACTTAATCTCTTCTGCTTTTTGGTCAACCGTTTCTTTTGTCTAACCCTGGAATCCTGGCTTACCTCAGAAGAGCGGAACAAGATTGAGAAGCTCATCACAGAAAACGGTGGGAAGTATGTCCGTGAGTTGAAGAAGAACTGCACACATTTGATCTCCAATATATCCTTTCATTTAAGAATGATGTAATGATACTTTTTTTGGTCCCAAATGTCTATCTGTTCATTCTTACTCTATGGAAATTGCACTTTTCCATTGTTTTTATGAGTGGATCTGTTGTTGTTCAAGTTAAAAATTGGGAGGTGATTAGTTATCTACCTTTTTTTTGGGTAGATCACTGACACATTTGGCTGTTTGTAGTGCATTTATTATATCAGGATTGATTTTTAAGTTCCGACTCTTGTCAGTTATATTGAGAAGAGCTGATGTTTCTTGGAAATCCCCATAGTCTAACCTTTTGCATATGCTTCCAGTTCTTTTGTTTGAACGTTAATGCTTACTCGAGAAGTTTATCATTCTAGGAAGAGAAGTCTCTTGTAGTCTATCTGTGCTTCTGTGTTTGAATTCTTCATGCAAAGTTCTTTTTATTTAGTTGGTTTTGTTTCCTTGACTGCTTGTAAGCTCCTACGGGTGACAAATTCAAAGCTGCGCTGAGATGGGGTGATATTAACATCGTTTCTCGGAAATGGTTTGATCAGTCCATTGCTAGAAGAGGTAACCGATACTATTTAATCCTACAAAAAATAAACATATTCAGGAGTATGAGCTGTATCTAACTTTTGATTTTTTTGTCTGACGAATAGCATGTCTTAATGAGGAGTCCTATCCTGTTCATGGTGGTTCTGCACCTCCTACCATGAGAGTCCGTTCTTTGCTGGGTTCACAATATAGCCACAAGAAGAGTGCAGCACAGTCAGCATCTGGGCAACCATCAGCAGCTGTAGAATCAAGCTCGGCTACTTCTTGTCAATCTACTGGTTTAGCTGATTCGGATGTAGAAGCAACTCTCTCGCAGAACATGTCTTCTATGTTTTATGATGCTTCCATGTACATGAAAAAGGACGACAATGAGGCTCCTGCACCACAGCCAACAAATGAAACAAGCTTTAGCAATTGTGTTGCTAATGATTCTCAATCTGAAGACAATGATTTGTACTTGGCTGACTGTAGGATATCACTTATTGGTTTTGGAGCTTCTGAATTACGCAAATTAGTTAACATGGTGCGTAACGGCGGGGGGTCCCGGTACATGGTACTCAATGACAAGCTGACACATATTATAATTGGAGTCCCAACAGAGGAGTGAGTACTTTTTCCATTATACAATCTCTATATGACCCCGCATCTCTAAATTTTAATTCAGCCAGGTGTTGTTCGGTTGAGTTATTCACTAGCGATTTATTTAGAGCATTGCTTTGGTCGGGTCCTATGTCTTGTGACCTTAAGGTGTTGTTTCAAATTGTTGGTTTTCACATGCTACTGTGTTCATACAGCGAGAAAAAAGAACTAAGGAGCCTTGCTGCTTCGGGGGTCATTAATGTGGTTAGCACAACATGGCTTGAAGATTGTGATCGAGAAAAGAGAGAAATTCCCGTTCGAGCCCAACATATGGCATACGATTTACTTCGTCCAAAAGGTGCTTTGGTGATTTCATATTGTGGCATTTGTCCTATATGTTTATGTGTTTTTGCTCTTCTTTGTTGGATGAGATTATTTTGTACCATTCTTATGTGCTTTCAATTTATTTCACTGCAATGACTGCACAGACTCTTTGAACTTCAAGAAAGGACCCCTCAACGGCATAAGGAAATCTTCTATTCCTGGTGTACCTTCTGATCAGTTGAATGTAGAATCTGGCAGGCCAGAGGTACATTCTCATCAGTTAATGGGACGTTTAGATCCTCTCAGGACAGCAGGATTCCCAATTGAGCAGAAAAAAGAGGAAAAACAAGAAAACCATGTTGATGGAGTACTGAATCCAAATGCAACCTCGACACAGATTCAGAAAAATTCATTTCCCTTTGATAACATTCAAAAGAAGGATGGACAGAGTATACATCATGGTTCTGATGACGCAAAGTCTCAAAGCCGGAAACCGGCAGCTGTATTTATGGGAAAAACCTTCTGCTTTTCTATGGCGTTTCCTGCTGACAGGGTAAGAAGTTAGAATCACATACAACTACTTATTACTTTGGGCAAGCCTCTCTCATAACCTTGAGTAACTTTTGTGTTTCTATAAATATCATTTTATACTGTGATGCTCTGTATGCAATCTCAAAATCTGCTTACTACTTTAAATCATCTCTCAGTTACCTTCCTAGCAAGATTATTGACTATTGAGTCGTATTATTGTTTTCTTCATTGTTCTTGCAGAGAACTGAGATTGTCGAGTGGATCGCCCAAGGTGGTGGAGAATTAATTGACGATGGAACTATACAGAATGTGCAATTCACAGTTGAATGCCATGGTGTCATTACCTCTTCTTCAACCCATACTTGTTTTGTTTCTAGTCACTGGGTTCGGTCTTGTTTAGAGGTATGTTTCATGCTCACACGCCTTTCCGATGTATTTCGCTCAGACTTTTTGTGTTACCTTCTTTTTTGGTGATTGCTATTTGATGTGTTTTCACAATAGGATGGAAAATTGCTGGACATCGGCAGTCATATTCTGTATTCACCACTTCCCTGCCAGATTCCTTTTCTTGGGTTTGGAACCTTTCGGTTCTGCGTATCCCAATATGATGACAAAGAGAAGTCGTTGTTAAGAAACTTGTGCTTTGTTCTTGGAGCCAAATTCGTAGAGAAGTTGACGAAGAAGGTTACTCACTTACTCTGCAAGTTTAGGCATGGACCTAAGTATGATTTTTCTTGCAAATGGGGGATAACCGCAGTTACATCGGAGTGGATCTATGCGTGCGTTAGACAGGTAAGCTCGTAGGTACTCCCTAACTTTTTCGTTTGACCCTTTCCAGTGTCATTAACATTGACTTATGCGTTAATATGACAGGATAAAGTTGTTGATTTTGCTCCATTCAAACCAAAAGAGATGACTCAGCAGGACCAGGAAGATGGCTTATACGCTGTGAGCCAATTCCCTTCTCAATCTGTTTGGAAGGTTCCTGGAGAACCTTCATCACAGTTGAGAAGCCAGTCCCAAGTCGTCACCAAACCCCAGCTTCCAATTCCTAAGAAAACTATCAGCAGTATGCTAGGTGCCCAAGAATTCATCCATCCTTCGAAAAGGCCACGAAATGTTCAACCCGGAGACCAAACCAGCCTTCCTTCTTCCGATGTTTATTCAAGCGGCTTCAATATACGCTCCGAAACTGGCAAGATCAGCAAAGAGTCAACAGATACTTCACATACCGTTCCTGATGTGGCCGCTCTCGAATATTTGTTGGAGCAAACAAGCAAAGTAAGTAACCTGTTAGTTATCTCTTTGAAGATTCATTTCATTAGTAGTGTTGATTGACTAATGTGTATCCTTGTTTTCCTCTCTTTGAAGATTCATGACCATAGCTCCCCCGTTCAGACCGGTTTGGACAAAAGTGTATCCTTTCGCATCTTGATTTTTCATGCCTCTGGTGTGCATATTCTGTCTTTTTGAAATTCTTTAACCATGTCAATAGCTGTTACCCCCTCCTGAAAGCACAATGCTCGACGAAGACCGTGCTGGAACAGCTTCTGCCACCGGTTTACCGAACGATTGGTTGAACAGGTACCATCCATTACCTAGTTTCGTATCCTTTTTCTCGCTCTTTCATGACATGTGATCGATGTGGACCTCACTGTTCTTTCTTTCAGTAATGGCAAGAGGAAGGACGAGTCCAACGAATCCTTACAAGACGCGGACAAAGGAATGTACTACGGTTTCAGCGAAACGCAGACGGAGTCCCAGGTTCACCATTGTCTCTCTGCAAATATACCTGTGGTCTGCCATTGCAGCATGCATGGATTGCTTGTTGCTTATACTATTTGCAAGCACTTTTTTTGCAGGTTGTTGGTTACGAAGAGGACCTAACCGGTCGACAAATGCTTATTGATAGGGTTCGAACTCGCAGTAGCTTTACGTGATCGAGGTATGCAAAAGGCTTCCCGTTTGGTTTCTCTTCTTTTGTATGTTTGTTATGCCTGTCGATGGGCGGGAAGAGGAAGAAGAAAGGAAAGAGAAAAAAGTTCGTTAGGATTCGTTAGGAAAGTAACGGAAGGACATTTTGCAGAATGGTCATCGTAGTTTTGTGGCTGTACAGTTTCGTCCTACTCCATGTTACATTTCTGCAAGCAATTATGCGTTTTGTAATTTAGTAATTTTAATTTCGATGTCGTTAGTCGTATTAATTCTATAATTTCTCGAGTTCAATCCAATGTATTTCAACTGATCCATCGCTTTAGCATTTAACCCCTAAAAAATCAGGTCTAGAATGGCATTCATGATATTAATTTTGAATATGTAAGATGATCAATAGTCATCCATGATCTGTTGGTTAATTAGGATTATATAAAAAATATATTAACCGATTAACCTACTAAACCTATTAACATGGCGATGATCAATTACTTGGTTGTCCATTAGCCGATCAAAATAAGTTGGTTATGGTCGATTTAATTCAAAATAAGTATAACATGGGGCTAAAAAATTCAAATCCTTAACTGATTAATTGATTGAAATATTTTAGATGAAACAATCTAATTGGTTAATAAGCCCGTTAACTATAAGCGATGGGCCACCCCTAAGATTAAGTCAACAACTTTAAAGTAACTTTTTTGGTTTTACAAGAGTTTAAATTGTTAATTAATTAACAAATCAAAATATTTTAGATAAAACACTAATAACCGACCAAATTTAACCGATTATTAATTCCGTAAATCGTAACCAACCAGCCACCCCTAGAATTTAAGTCGACAACTTTGAAGAAATGAACCCAAGTACCTAATCTAAAACCCGTCAAAATCCAGAAACCCAGATTGGAAAAATGAAATTCTGGCGACAGAGAATAATAAAAAGCTCCGTCCCAATCCAGCACTTGAACCCCACACCACACAAAAAACCAACAATCATATAACCAATGGCAGTGCTCTGAAATCTGTAATCCTTCCTCCCCACTGATTTCCCCATCGACATTATCCACACCCAGAAAGAAAGAACTCCAAGTTGTACAGTCCAACCTACCGTCTTTTTCCCTCTCGAATCTCCCAATTCGCATTTCTTCCCATTTTTTTTCAGAACCACCCATCCCATACTTTTCAACCCGCTTACTTACTTGGCAGAAGCTGGAATGCTTCTCCTTCTGCTGCCACGTGTCCGCCTCCGCCGCCAACGCCAAGTATGATGAGCCGATTGTCCTCTCCGGTCGTCGGAGCTTTCATTCTCTCTCCTCCTCCTAACGGGGATGGTTGTTGTAAGTCGACGGTGGAGTTTCAGAGGAGGAGGAAATTTAGGTTCGTTGTTTCAGCGGAGTTTCCCAAGTCATTCTCCCTCGACTTGGGGTTCGATCACTCTCTGGTTTGTTTCTTTCTTGCCTTTTTGTGCTTTTTTCGTGTGAAATGGAATTGGTGTCATTCTATGCTTCTTGTCGCTTTGGTGTTCGATGAAATTACTCACGGAGCCTTCTTACAGTGTCCGTTTCATCTCTTCGTTTTTTTTCTGCCTCATTTTCATTGCTATTGGTGATTTTGTCTAGTACCCAGTTCACTGTTTTGGTTGAATGTTGAATGTTCTGACTTATGGAAGCTGCAACTTTTGTTTTTTTTCATTACTTGCAAAACTAGGAAGGAGTCTTGTTGGGGCAATCTTCATTTGACAACTGATAGCCCTTCTTTGTACCATTGCTGTTTTATGGCGTTGAGCTGCAGTAAAAAAGTCCAACTTTCGTGCTACTTATACTTGATTTCATTCTTTTGATTGGTATGGAGTTCCTGGGTATGTATTGCCTTCGTATAATCGTGTGTTTGTTGAATTTGGACTGGGAATTGTCAGTTTCCTGTTTCTAAGCTATGCATGTAAGATGGGAACTAATGGTACGTAGAAATTCCTTGTTGAGAAGTTGTATTTTTGTTGAACTGGAACAGCCTACATGGACAAATATGATTCGAGGCAATTGATTGAAGCCTCTGTTTTGTTTCTGATTGTCCAAGCCAGCGTTATAGACTCTGTGAATAATTGATAGTATCAAAGGTCCATATAAGCTTCTTCTATTTGTCTGTGTTAGCATTATGAAGTATGTTGCAAGCCATACTGGCTAACTGATATGGCTTTGTCTTTAACTAGAATGAAAATCAGTCTAATGACCAATCACAGTCACCCTGGATCGGTCCAATTCCTGGGGATATTGCTGAAGTCGAGGCGTATTGCAGAATTTTCAGAGCAGCTGAAAGGTTTCATACTGCATTGATGAACACATTGTGCAACCCGGTCACTGGGGAGTGTAGCGTTTCTTATGACTTCCCGCCGGAAGAAAGACCTGTGCTAGAACAGAAAATTGTATCCGTTCTTGGAGCTGTGCTGTCACTTCTTAACAAAGGAAGGAAAGATGTTCTCACTGGACGGTCTTCTGTCATGAGCTCGTTTCGTATCTCGGACGTAAGCATGATGGAGGATAAGCTCCCACCACTTGCGGTTTTCAGGAGTGAGATGAAAAGATGCTGTGAGAGTCTGCATGTTGCTCTTGAGAACTATCTGACACCTGATGATGATCGAAGTCTGGAAGTGTGGAGGAAATTGCAGAGGCTGAAGAATGTCTGCTACGATTCTGGTTTCTCCCGTTCCGACGAATGTCCTTGTCATACGGTTTTGGCAAATTGGAATGCTGTTTATTCATCCTCGTCCAAGGAAGAGATCGAGTCGGAAAGCTCCAAGACAGAATTTTGGATGGGCGGGCAGGTTACAGAGGAGGCCTTGAAGTGGTTGTTGGATAAGGGATTCAAGACTATTGTAGATCTTAGAGCAGAAACCGTACAGGACAACTTTTACAAAGCAGCGATAGATGATGCTATTTTGTGTGGGAAGATGGAACTGATTCAGATCCCCATTGAAGTTGGCACAGCACCTTCAGTGGAGCAAGTTGAATTGTTTGCATCATTGGTTTCAGATTTCAGCAAAAAGCCGATTTACATTCATAGTAAGGAGGGAGTACAGAGAACTTCTGCAATGGTATCCAGATGGAGGCTGTTCAGGTCTCGTATGCCATCTCAGGATACCAGTGAACAAAAAGAACTACACACAATTTCTAGTGTGGACAAAGAAACCATTCTAAACCAGGAAAATGGATGTGCTAGACATGCTTCACAGGAACTTCACTCTTCAAATGGGTCATCTCATGGTGAAGTTGACTCTTCAGTTAAATTTGGGAAAGCCCCGGGCATCAATGGAACAGTGAATGGTCTAGAATCTGTATATACATCTTTGGAAAACATTGATGTAGTAGAAGTAGGTTCTTTACCGGATGCTGGCTGGGAAACTGACCCTCTAAAGGCTCAGCTTCCTCCTTGTAATGTGTTCTCCAAGTCGGAAATGTCGAGATTCATGAAGACTAAGAAGGTTTCACCTTCTGCTTTTGCAAAGCATCAATCCACAAGAGTAAAGAAGATGCTTTTCTTGGGAGAGAATAACGTTTGGAAAAATGAGGCATCAGAGGTTCTCGGAAGAAAGAATCCTTCGAGTGCTAGTAGAAGTTCTTCTCTGGGAGCTCAAAGATCACTTCTTGTTGGTGAGAAGGATCTGAATAGTAACGGTCACCTTTCTGCTAGTGGAGAAGTGAATGCCTCCAGTACCGATGGGAGATATCCCATGTTGCAAAATGGGGTCTCTACTAGTGTAAATAGAAGTTTAAGTGACAATCTTAGATCTAACTATGTCAGCGATGATGAGCTGGGTCCGCTGGAAGGAGACATGTGTGCTTCTACGACAGGTGTTGTGAGGGTTCAGTCTCGAAAGAAAGCAGAGATGTTTCTCGTACGCACAGATGGTTTCTCCTGTACAAGAGAAAAAGTTACTGAATCTAGCTTGGCATTCAGTCATCCAAGTACCCAGCAGCAGATGCTCATGTGGAAATCTCCACCGAAGACTGTCTTGTTGTTGAAGAAGCTGGGACAAGAACTCATGGAACAAGCTAAACAGGTACTTTGGTATGCTGCTGACTTTTTGTGTGTGTTATTCCTCTTAGTTGGAAAAGATCTAACAGAACAATGGAACATTCATAGCTCCAACTGCTTTTGGAGGTCTAATTTGTAATGATAAACTTGATGTGGATGCAAGCAGGACTGCAGCTAGAAGTTTCTACTGAGTATATATTTTATGACATGGAGAAAGAATGCTATGTTGAATTACCTGATTTATGCTTTTCATTTGAAATACATTCTACCTCCAATGCAGGTTGCTTCTTTCTTATATCACCAAGAAAAAATGAATGTCGTCGTGGAACCTGATGTTCATGATATATTTGCTCGAATCCCAGGTTTTGGCTTCATTCAGACCTTTTACAGTCAAGACACAAGGTAAATGTCAATGATGGTGGACTGGTGGTGGAAAGACATGATCTTCATGTGTCTTTATGTTTTTCGCGAGCCTGATACTGTGGTTAACGATTGTTTTACAATTCCCTCGATGCAGTGATCTTCATGAGAGGATTGATTTTGTTGCATGTTTGGGAGGAGATGGTGTTATACTTCATGCATCGAATTTGTTCCGAGATGCTGTTCCTCCTGTTGTGTCCTTTAATCTGGGATCTCTTGGATTCCTCACTTCGCATAGTGTAAAGCTCTCAGATTATTTTCCTATTTCTTATTGGTAATTCTTGCTCTCGCGATGAATCATGTATCTTACTCATGCTTGTTTGATCTTTTGCTAAAAGTTTGAAGACTACCGGAAAGACCTAAAGCAGTTGATCCATGTCAACAACACAGTTGGTGTATATATAACTCTTAGAATGCGCCTCACGTGTGAAATATTTCGCCATGGTCAAGCCGTCCCTGGAAAAGTATTTGAAGTCCTGAATGAGGTGGTCGTTGATCGCGGGTCAAATCCTTACCTTTCCAAGATCGAATGCTACGAACATGACCGCCTTATTACCAAGGTTGGTGATAGCATTACTTGTACATCAAGTTAGCACCATTTCTTCCACATCAAGTTAGCACCATTGATGGAGATCTCCTTTATCATTTTTTAGGTGCAAGGTGATGGAGTCATTGTGGCCACTCCTACTGGAAGTACTGCTTACTCTACTTCAGCTGGAGGTTCCATGGTAAGCTTTTCTTGTCCTTTTTCGGTTTTTGGGTTGCGAATACCGTCGTCTTGTGGTTTCCGGACTTGGGTTTTCAAATTTCTTGCTGAAAGTTGGTTAATTTATGCTCTCAACTGCAGGTACATCCAAATGTTCCTTGTATGCTCTTTACTCCAATCTGCCCCCACTCCCTCTCATTCCGGCCAGTCATACTTCCAGATTCTGCACGGATAGAACTAAAGGTAAAAACCGAAATGCTTGCCATCTCTGTCTTACTGAACATTCTTCAAACTAGAGGGTGAAGCTTACGATTTGTCAAACAGATTCCAGAAGATGCTCGAAGCAATGCGTGGGTGTCTTTCGATGGGAAGCGAAGACAGCAACTTTCTAGAGGAGATTCCGTCAAGATATCGATGAGCCAGCACCCTCTTCCCACCGTCAACAAATACGACCAAACCGGCGACTGGTTCCACAGCTTGGTTCGCTGCCTGAACTGGAACGAAAGGCTAGACCAGAAAGCCTTGTGAAAGCAAGCTCCCCATGCTGTGTTCCGCCAGGTTCGAATTCGATTGCGTAAATACTGTACAGATTGCATTATAGATCAAACTACAGAGTCTTTTCATTCAGCATTATATCACCCCACCAATGTTTATTATCTAACCAATTTTTGGTGCCCTCAAAGCATTTGTTTACAGATAATTGAAACCTGTTATACCTTCAATGATTAGTTCCCATCATGGAAATAAGGAATAATCTAATTATAATGTCTTATGGTTATGGTGAGTGCATTGACTATTTTGTTGGTTAGATTAGTGTTTCCAAAACTGTACCGCTACGGATGGTCCGACCGGTTTGCTTTGAACCACCCATCAAAACAGGCCGGTTCAATTTCAATATAATTAAGGTTCAGTTGTTATAACGTACATGTTTATTTACTGGTTTGATGTCCCGATATGGTTTTATAAACCATAGTTATGGACGGTCTGGCCCTACTAATCAAAATGGTCGGGTACGCATATGATATTGTTAAGGTTAAATTATGGTTTAAACCCAATTGATAATGGTTTAAGCCATTGAACTACGTACCAACTGGCTCACTAGTTTGACGTCCCGGTATGGTTCTAGAAACCTTACGAGTTTCGGAATCCGGAACAGTGTAGAGCTGGATGTGTTTGACTCATGGCTTTGGTTGTGTGGTCCAACTAAAACCAAACATCTCATATGATCTTTGACAAAACAATGCATTTTTTGATGTTGTAGAATCGTTTCAACAGTGGTTAGATGCCCAACTTCTTTTGACAATGTTTGTTATATAATTTGCCTTTTTAGTCAAAATCCTAGAAAATTCATCAGCCATCACCATCATCAGCTCTACCTAATCGACATTATCCTCATGTTAGCTTGGTGCATATCTATGTCGGCCTTTCGAGTGGTGTGTTTCGAGTCTTATGCTCGTTCGGTGTTTAGGCGGAGAGAAATGCGAAATTCCTCCTCTTAATTGTTTTAATTACGAGAAATCGTGTCCGTAATTATTGATTTAATGGTTGAAAAACGGCGTTGGTAAATCTTTGATAAATCCCGCTCATACCTATTGAGTTTTACTACTGACGGATCGTTAGTTAGTGGAGGAAGACGAATTATGTTGATGTCTTTTCGCAGGATTTATGTAGTGAAACTGTGTAGAATTTGAAATATACTACTAATCAACTTATAAATATCGTGATAATGATGAGTTTTCAGAGTACTACCATCGAATAGAGAGGTAAAACGAGTTACAAATGCGATCGAACTGTGTACATTCAAATTTTAGTGTCACACTATCAAAAGTCCTAGCTATATTAAATGTTTTTTCCTCTCCAATTATGTAGGATGCTTGAAATGTAAGCCAAGACTAGAAATCTCATTCTTATAATAATAGTAATTTTTTCATTACAACATGACATATTATATAGTTCAAAGCTATGCAAAACTAGCCAAGTTCATGCATGCAATCTGACAAATACATGTAAAAAAATACACACAGACTGTCACACTGATAACCCACTTCATTTCTCTTACAACAAAATCTCACATTGTTTTTTGTTATAAGAGAAAGAGAGCAAACTTTTTTGGCCATCAACAAGAACAAAAAGACAGAAAGGCGGCAGCTTGGTTTGGCAGTCGAAAAGTTTGATGGGATCTGATTTCCCCGCCCTCATCCAACTTTTTAATCGAAAAACCAGGTCGAAAAGTCCGAAAAAGAAAATCACATGGCCTTCACAGCCAGAAACCTAGGCTCCTTCGGTTCGAACTTCTGCTCGGCATAAACAGACATGTAATCCCCAAACACAAACTTAGGGTACATTACGCCCTCATCAGCTTTGCTGTTGACCTCTTCCTCAACAAGCTCATCCGCCGGAGCAATGGTGGCGGTGAGCGAAGGGTTGTAGAACGAAGCGATAGACCTCCGATTCCCATCCGATTTCGCCAAAACTCGATGCCAGGCGCTCTTGTACCTCCCATTGCTGAGGACCTCGACTTGGTCACCGGTGTTGATCACAATGCTGTTCTTCATCGGTTGGACATCGATCCACTCTCCGTCTTTCAGGACCTGGAGGCCGCCAACTTCGTCGTCCTGGAACAGCAGGATCACCCCACCGGCATCGGTGTGTGCTCGAAGTCCATTCACCTTCTCCGGGTTGGGGCATGGCGGGTAGTGGCTGACTTTCGTGCCGAAAAAGGCTGATCCTTTTCCTCCTTTTGTTGTTTCACCATTGTTGAAGGCTTTCTTGATGTAACCAGTTGGTAACCCTAAGTTCTCATCCATCACTTCCATTACTTTCTCCGCAAGCTTCTTCAGCTCTGCCCTGTACTCTGTTATTGTCTCCCTGCCATTAACACAACATCATGAATTTTTAGTGTTGTTAGAATCGGACCGTGAAAAATGTTAAATCTGGTCGGACCATTTAAAAAACCGTTGAAAAACTAAATTTATTGTTAATTATACTTCGAAAAAATATAAATAACATGACTCGTTCTTTACTCAATTGGATCCCTATTGAACCTATCACCCCTTGAACCTTTACTTGGCTCAGTCTTATCGTGCCATTTTCGACATTCAACACCATATTTTAGTGTGTTTAATCAGTGTTGTTAGAACCCGACCGTGATAACCAAGAGCCAGCGATTAGACCGGTCCCAATTGTTAAAAAGCATGTACAGATTCTTACTTGAATCCAGGAGTCTGTGATGGCCACTCATTGTCATCAAGAAGTGTGATGACATCTTCCCAATCAACATTCTCAAGCTTCTGGCCATCCACCACATCACTCAGTGACTTGAAAACTTCAGATTCCTTGAAGCTTTGCTCTCTTTCATGCTTAAAGAACTCTGAACTCACCTTCTTCACCCTCTCCAGAAGCTCCTCTGCCACCCCATGGTTCACCAACTGCCAAAAACAAAAGGGTAAGTGACGAAATCCATCGAGGGCTCGAACACCCCCACCACTATCTCAGATACCATCAGACTACAAATCGTCAAAAAACGAACCTGAAAGAAGCCCCATTCCTCGCAGTATTTCGCAATGAGGGCCATGGTTGCAGCCCTTTCCTCAGGAGTAGCACCACCATTGGCAACCTTGGAGAAATCAACTACTGGGATAGCCATTGGCAACAAGAGCAAAAGGTTTGGACTTTTTAAGTTGGTTTTTCTTCTTCTTTCTTTTTGTTTGTGGGTTTTTCCTATTGATGAAACAAGGGTGTATTTATAGGGGAAACATTCTCAAGCTACTACATCATCATGATCTTTCCATGGTTTTCGAAACTGTACCGGAACATTGGTTTAACCGCTTAAATCACTATTAATCATAGTGAACATTGGTTTAACCGTATAAATTGTAGCTGAGCCTAAGAAATAAGTGAAATTTTTTATCAAAATTGTGTCTCGGCCATTTTAATGAGTGATTTAAGATCAAAATATTTGAACTGTTCGCACCGATATGGTTTTAAAAGCACATACTTTTTTCCATCTAAAAGATCAACTCCTTAAATTAGATCAAAATTTGTACCAAACCGTTTTAACAAGTGGTTCGAGATTGAACCGTTCAGACTGTTTGAATCGATACGGTATTGAAAACACGTCGAAAAGGTCAACTCCTTAACTTTTTTTTAATTAATTAATTAATTAATCTTCTCTTTTTTTACCCTAAGGATTACATTAGAAGCAACGATGTGTTGGGTTGGGGGAGGTTTGTGGACGGTATCAAAAATCTTTGCCCAACAAATGACTCATCAAGGAATTTTGAATTAGTTTAGTAGAAAGGTCAATGCTTTTTTTTGGTTGGTTGCCCATTATGCAAGCAAGCATCCACCTCCACCCCAATACCAAGTTCTTTTTTATTTATCGTCCGTCGTAAGCGGGAATATAAAATAAAATTTGGATGGAAATAAGAAAGTTAGTTTTCAAAATATAATTCGTTAGGATTTAAATTTTTCGCTCGACTAAGAAAGTGCTCAAAATTCTATTCCACATTCCAACTATCAAACAGACCATTAATTATATTACATATAAGAAAACTATACATACTCGATCTTCACTAAAAAAAAAGAGGTATTTAAATCAATCATGTTATAATAGACCAACAATGCCCTTAATTTGTTTTAAGAATTGTCTTAAGAGCTACATTTTTGGACCTTAGAGCCAATCTGCTTGTGTGAACATGATAAATCATTTCCTAAACCGAATTAAAAGTGTAAATTATCAAGCCTTAACAAAAGTGTTGTTACCCATCTTTAGTGATCTTGTACCAAACACATTCCCTCATATTTTGTTTGTGCTTATCATAATATAACTTTTGTGTGTGAATATAGGGGGCACTTTAGCCGACAGTTCAACTTATTTTCAGGTCTAGAAATTCAATTTTATGTAAAAAAAATTATATTTTAAGGTTAATTAGTCTCTTTTATTATATACCATATAATATTTGTCAAACAATTTAACCAAATATATTGAATCATTCTGAATGAGTCGATATTTTTGTTGGTATGTACTTATGTTGGATCTTTACTCATAAAGAGTATGAATAAACATAATTACGACATAGATGTTGGATATCAATGTTAGATCTAAATAAGACAAGTCCCATGCACATTGATTTGATGTCAATGTTGTCTATCATGTGCTATGGCTACACTAACTAATTATTATGCACATCTGACATCGTCATGTTCGTCGGATTTTGATCGATAAATAATATTGATCGTATGAGAGAACAATATGTAAGGTTTATTTTGAGTCTCGTATTCGAATTAGTGAAATGCAGTGATTTCTTTATATTTTGAATCTCAGTAGTCTTCGTAATTAACATTCAGTTTGAACATATATCGAATTCCGATAAGGTGATAAAATAAAGTTTTTTTTTATTGAGGGGAAGTATCGATTCGAAAACACATGATAGTTAAGTGACTAGTAGTGTAAATTAACATTAGACATGACATAGGTAGAGCAACTTTAACGGCCGGCCGAAAAATTGTCTCCGGTGTGGGTCATCAATGAAAATAATTTCATTTAACATAAGATAACTATATATTAGTGTGTTTAATCCAATATTTTTAAAATTGTACCGGTACAAACAATCCAAATAGTTCGATCTTGAACCACTCATGAAATGATTTGGTATAGTCTCTAATTCTTTGTGTAATAATGATTTATTTACTGTTCAACTATAATTCATAATAAATATTTTTGCGATTGAACCACATACCATTAGACTCAACAATTCGACATTCATATACCGGTTCTGAAAATGGGGTTTAGTTTACTCCATATGTCACATAACGAAACTACTTTGAAGTATTCAAAGTCGTTGAATTTCATACATTATATTCCATCATCCGATAACGAGATGGGTTTACTAAATTTGCCACTCTACTTGGTGGGCTTCAAATGTCATTTTGATGGTGATGATCAATGTTGGTTGTTCAGAGAATTTCGTTGCAAATTCGTGTAGGCACTTTTCTTTAAAATTTTCGGAGTCTATTTCACTTTTTATCTTTCGTTACTCTATCTCATCTTCCTCATCTGGAAGACAGAGATGTCCATCTTGTGGTATGAGAAGTTCTTATCTTTTCAAACTGTAAGGGTAAAATTCTAAATTTAGGCTACCGAATTAACATGTAGTGCTATTTTTTTATATTTAGGCTACCCTAAATTTATGTATCACGACATGATAACTACGATAAAAAAAATTTCGAAAATGTTCCATTCCCAATATGAAAGAATGAAACAGTTTATAATGTATAGTGTTAAAAATATTGTCATTGTCATACTCATACACATATTAATGGCCAGCCAAGTTCATTCCCTCGAGACACGAATATCATCTGTCAACACTTAATTATAACTTAGTCATAGGAGAAAAATACGCATGGATTACTTTTATTATTATAGAAAATTAAATTATGACTAACAAATAACATTCTAAGCTCGTAAAAGAGCGTGCATATGCGACCAATAAGTGGTTTAACTTGGAGGGTTAAAAGAGTGTTGTTGTTGATGATCCATCTTCTCTTTTGCGTGCTTATGAGTTTTCGGGGTGGTTTCTTACAAAACGTATAAGAGAATAGTAGTGAGAGGATGAATGTACGTATATGGGGAAATGCATATGAAAGTGTTTGCGAGATAGATAAGTATTAGGGGCCCGTAAGATGTATGTGAGTCTTTAGTCGTATCGTTTGAGTAAGAGCGTACATTCTAGCAGGTGATGATCTAATGTGTCATAAATGCTAGAGTTATCTTGCCTATTATAACTTTTTGAGATTCCTCTCGGATTGCCATATGATACCGACTAATAAGTGACATGTACTGGAGCTCGTATTGGCTCTTGATGATCTAAGTTGAAACTACGGTCTGAGTGACTTTAAATTAGGCGTGGGCGCTGAACTTAGCCTAGAACATAAACAATATGGACTAGGCCTACAACATGTCTAGACCACTTGACTTCTCTGCAAGGCTCGGACATTGGGCGCGGACCGCAGGACCTAAAGCTCATCAAACACTATCATTTGACTATAGATTGTTTATTGAAGGCTATAGTCAAGATCCTTAGATCCATCATTATACAAAATGTCATGAGTCTAATGGAGAAGAAGTTTAAGATGGTACTTGGTAGCTAGGTCAGTTAGTATAACAGTAGTTGAACTTGGATATGTGGACCAAATTGCTATTCAAATGTCTCTTTCCTTCTGTTACAAGAAATGTTGTATTATAATTATTTTGTACATATTAATTACCATCTTAAAAATAATAATTATATTAATATTAATTACTTTCCACATGCTGCTGAGTAATGGTGTCTGAAACAAGGCAATCTATTAATAAATAATTCGATTTTTAAAATTTTAATTAATAATAATGCTTAGTCGTCTTAGGGTCTATGTACATTGATTTGGTTTTGGGTCTTTGTCTTTCGATCCCTTTGGTTCCCATTTATCAAAATATAGTAAAATATATTATCTAACAAGAGATAACAATGTGACTTGATTGGATCCACCCATTCGAATTCCGATTCATTTTGGTAATGGAAAACGAGAATATGAACCTTCATGATGTCCCCGTCTCATATTAATTTCACCGGCTTTTATTAGGGAAGGACAGTTGTCGGAGTCCTCAGAGTCCTATATCTCCTTATTCTCCCCTCACAACATTGTGATAACACTGGTGACCGAGTCGAGGTCTTCAGCAATGGTTTAGGTTTTTGGATGTGAAGACTATGTGATCTTCATTATATTCAAGTTTAACTTGTTATTTTTTATGCAAGCAGACTTGAATTTGAACTCAAGTTATAAAAGTTTAGGTTGTGTCGAACTCGAAACTATTCAAATCCGTCTCGTTAACCATACCTCACGAGCAAAACTCGAACTTTACTCGTAACCCAATTTAAGAAGGTTGTACACATTACTAATGTGAATAGATTAAACATTTTTTTCTTTTCGAAAACATTTTCCAATTTCCTTTCCTAGAATTTCTATGGTATTTCGGAGGCGGATGTCCGGGTTTTTAATGGGCTTATCGGGCTTTTGCAATAAAGGCTGTGGGTTGAATATTTTATGATCTTTGGGCTTTCCGGCCCAGATTTTCATTATGGGTTGTGGTCTATTGGTTTTAGCTGGAGCTTGTCAAATAGGTGGGCGGGCCAAAGCATGCCTCGGGTTAATCCGATTACAAGATCACCGACTTATAGGGTCAACAAGTTGCGGGTTAATCGGTTCACAAATATGGTGGTATGATTCTACGGAAGAATGCCAACACCAAGTAAAATTGATTTGTAATTTCAATTGGCCATTATTTACAGAAGTTACCATAGTGAAACTTGATTTTTAATCATTTGAAATATGCATGTAAAATATTATCCAATTTGAAAGTTTTGAAATTTTCTTGTGAGAATGTTCTAATTTTCTTAGTATAACACACGGAAATTGACCAATTTTAACATGAAAATTGAAAATTTTCAAATTGACTAATACTTGACATGCATATTTGGAATGATTTAAAATTGAGGTTTCCCAATATTAACCCTTTAAATAATAGTCAAATAAAATTAAAAATATATTTTTAAATTTTTTTAATTATTGTTAGTGATAATATATACACTTTCGATTACAAAAAATTCCATTCATACAAATACTAACAATTTCCCATTTTGCTTCTCAATATTTCCCTATCAAATTAGGAGTCAACCATCCAAAAAATAATTCCTTGAACTAAAATTTAGTCTTTGAAAGGCCCTTCAACATCTACAAAAATCAACTCCCAAACCGCCCAAAAAGAACACAACAAATCAAATTTGTAAGAGTAAAAGACAAAACTCCAACAAGATTAGGTTGAACTATGCAAATTTGCATCTTTGCTTCTATCATTTTCAGTCACTATAGACTTGTTCATATCCATACAAGTCCTTATTATGCAACTTGATGAACATAAAGTCAATGTTCTTATTATTTGTTCTCAATCATCCCAATGATTGGATGTGGATAAGGCTCAAAGAGTTAGTAGTTAGTAACCTCTAGTCACAAGATTTACAATATCTTGTCAAATTATGACAATAACAAATAACAAATAGTTCCAATCATATAATCACAGATTTTGTTTATGTGATTAATGATTAATACTCACGAAAATACAGTGACTAACAGGTTCCAAAACCGTGACTAATAGTATACTTTCTTGTAGTGTGACGAGAGACAATATTTCCATTGATTTATTGTTCCGACCATTATCGGACAATATGGTCACCGATTTCGTTTCTGTGGCTAATGACTAATAGGTCACAAAATCGTGACTAATAGTATACTTTTTTTGTAGTGTGACGATAAATTAGTTAATATGTTATCTCCGGCGAGCATGATGGATAGAAAATCGACCAGTGCTATTAAAGATAAACGTAGGTAGCATCCAATGTTCGGAAAAAATATTAGTATATGCACCAAATATCATACAAAGTGGTATTCGGTCCATTTTGCTTGCTTGTGATACTGCCATGTTTCATGTGCACTCTACACGATGTAGCTTTCTCAAAAGCTCGATCATGCTAATGTTTCAGTTTTTCCATATGGAAGAATTTGGTTTGATTTGGTATTTTTGTCTTAAAAGATTTTTGGAGATCAAAATCTTTGTGATGGTGAAAGATGGAGGGATGGAAACCAAGAACATGCAGCCTCCATTTCTACAGTATAAGCATGGTGACAGTACTGAAAGTGTACCTTATGGATATATTTTTGATAGATTTAGTGTACATGAAACAGTTGATAGATAGCATTATCATTTGAGATTTGGACACCATATGGGATATGTATTAACCAAGATTTTGTGGACCTCCACTTACACTTGATGCCAACTCCAAAATCAAGAATGGAAACAAGTGGTCATGTCAAATATTATTTATGACAATTTGATACTATAAGGTGACTTTGCTACATGCTATCTACACATTTTGGTTCGGAGCTCGAACCGGAATGAGGTTTTTTTGCTCTATAGGTACCTGGTTCATGGCAAAGATATGCGTGGGCAAGAGAATAACGAACCTGGCAGACTTTGATCGCCATCTATAAAGACCGGTCGATAATGTGACAAAATATTTAGATATCAATTCTGCTCGAACCTTATTCGAACATTTCGGTCAACAATCACACATTAAAAGACAAGACACCTCACTTGGATATTATATGGGTGAGAATGAGTCAATGGAGTGGTCATTCTTTGATATATTTTTAGGGTAAGGATTTGAAGTTATCATCATCATCGCCAAAAACAAATCCTCTTTTCATTTCCCTTCACAAGTTTAAACTACTTTTTGTGGGTTTTAAGATTGACAAAATTCCTTTTGTCTTATTGTTCTTGAATTTCAAAAATATTTTTAATTATTTTTCAAAATGAATAATCTTTTGAGTTTGACATAATAAGTTTATCAAAGTTGATATCTTCATTGGGTATTTTTCAAAGTCATATCCATACAATTGAAGATCTTTCAAGAGTTGTTGCTCTTTTGTCTTTTTTTTCAGTTCACATTTCCGAGTAACTAGGAAGAAAATAAAGCTAAGGTAGAGTAGATTTGAAATTTCGGTGGCAGAAAATGACTGGAAATGATACTAAAAATTGACTTGGAAAATGATAATATATTTTAGGTGTTATTGCTCGCCCTAATTATTAGTTTTTCAAAGCTAAACATTGTCGATTTCGATGAGGTGAGATGTGTGTTTTCGAATCGTGTCCTTAATTAGAGTCGTTTTAAAGGTGTTGTAATCTTGAAATTATGGTTCGTCGGGGAAAGATGTTGACAAAAAAACAAGTGTGAGTAGAAGATGTGATACGAAGCTTGACACCGGCCACCTATAAATAAGAGACGTAGTATGAAATGGTATTCAAAAGAGCATGTATATATTTCCGATATGAGCTTTTGAGTTCTTATCATATCGTTAGTGACTACTTCATTCAAAATTTTGATACGATTATGGAAATCAATATAAGAGATACCATACGTGGAGATAGACAACTAAATCATAAGTAGCATGTATCTGTCGGATGGATGCACCTCAATTATTCATATGCCACGTGTCAAAATAAAACCCCATGAATTGCGGCTGTAATTAAACAACAAACAAACCACGTGTCAAAACACAACCCCATGAATAAAAAAATTTACGGACAGGATTATCATGTCAATTAAATAACAATAGTTGTATCAATCGTTAATAAACAAGCTCATGAAAGCCAAAAACTTGTAATTTTTCTCCCATCTCAATTGAAGATTAAAACTCACAAGTAAAAAGATACAAATGAATCTATTTAGAGGAAATGTTTTGAGAGACCAAGTACGAGTTGATTTCAATGTACTTTCCAATGTATTTAATGAAATTTACCGAGTTTTAACATAGCTAACACCTCCAACACTATTAAAACGGCTATTCCAAAAACCATGGAAAACCATTTCGACAAAACGTGGGAAATATATGACAACTAAGCAAAGTAAGCAAATCTGCCAGGTGAATGAACCTTAGCTATTCATTAATTACGTCTCACGTGTCGAAAAACAACCATGAAATTGCGGCTGTACAAAATCCAACAGCTTGTCGATAAAAGGGCTTCAATCACTTGCCTAAAGCAGAGCACCAATGATTTATAAGCATTATTCTGTCTTTATGTTCATATTCCTTTTTCATGGTCGTTTTTTTAATTTCTTTTTTAACTTTATAGTTTCCATCTTTTGGTAGTATCATGCAACTATACTATAAATGGACTAATTATTTATTATGAGTGAAAAAAATTCTTTTATTAAAAGTTATGTGTTGGTGGTTCGAAAATTTTGGATTTGAATTCAGTATATTTTACAAATGAATATCATTATAATATTTATTTATCTTTTTATATTGTATTAATCGAGAATTTCGATTTACCCCACCAACGGAATAAGTAATTAATTTTAATGAATCAACTATGTCCATGTGATAAGGGTAAACACAATGTTGTTTTTGGAAAGGTAATTATGAAAAGTTAATTGGATGTCAAAGTCAAAATATTCCCAAGAAGACAAGGTTAATTATTATTTTTGTTTTTTCAATTACCATGTTGGTTTCGTCTTTTTGCCTAACTAAAGTAAATTTCCCTTGTTTTCGGCTGAAAGGCAAAATGGGTATTTGATGATTGTTTAAAGAAATACTTTATACTTGTTTAACACAAATGAAAATTTACTTTGCCCAACATTTTATAACATAATTAATGATTATGCTTGCATGTATTAATTGTATTTCTGTAGTGCCAAATAACCTAATAATTATTGTTATTAATCCTTGATTACGGGGCTTTACAAGTATACATGAAATTTTTTTGTGGGATGTAGGATTCGGAGATCCACTAGGGCGAATTGGGCAGAATTTGCATGGAATGTTCTTGTTGTATGATGCCAACTGATGTGTGCAGCTTCTAAATGACTTTTCTACCCTCAGACAACATAATAACGCGCTTGATCTTGATCGTTGATGATGAAGACAATCTTAGATGAACCCGATCGATCTGGACGAGCCCTAGTTAGCTAGTCGAACATGATCTACAACTCAATTTGCAGTTTTCTCATGGTCCTAGGATTCCCTTAGCTTGCACTCATTTGCATGCTAAAGTAATTAATAATAAAATTAATTCATTACAACTCGTGCGTGCCGACGAAATAGCTCCAAACAAAAAATCATGCAATGTCTCATTCTCTTTATATGCTCGAGGTGACATTTGCGTTGAGGAACACTTTAAGTTGTTTAGCGAGAAAACATTCATTGTGTTTTAATAATTGAATGGTTAGAAGAGAATTTGATACTATATCAATTTTATATTGATGAATTATGGCCAAACAAATCAATGAGCCCGAGCTAGACACCCATAGTGAGTTGGTATTTGGCATCACAGAGACTCCTACGGTAGCTTTGCACGGTAAAAGAAGCATATGGGTCGTTGTTCGAACAATGTGTTAGTGTTAGTGTCCGCTAGTCATTTGTGCATCCGTGCATGATTTACCTGCTATGAGTGGTAATCCTCTTAAAAATTTGTTTGAAGATGAACAACTTTAAATAAAAACTTTAATAATATACATGGTTTATTTTGAGGGAAAAAAACACGACAAAACCTGACACACATGCATAATCACCATAAGAGCATCTCATTATACTTCTTTGTTCCTCAGTTTTCCTACAAGCACTTAGCCTCACATGTACATCTTCGTTCTTATATACTAACATCTTTTCCCCACATATGAGGTACTTGCCCCATCAATCCCGATAGAATTCACATGACAACGATATATTCAAAAATATGATTTTTTAAATCAGATCACTATTGCCCCAACCAATTCAGAAAAATGAAATAATATATTATTCATTAATTAACGGTGCACATCCTCTTAAACAAAAACTTATTAAAAATATGAAAATTGATACAACTCTGATATTATGCCATCCATCATTAAATTAAATTAAACAAATTTTTATAATAATACCACATATTAGAATAAATATAACCATTGAATCTGCCCTAGTTTCACAAGCATCCACGAACACTTCCATAAACCAAGTAGTTCGAATACTTTAGTCTTGTTCCCCCCACCACCTTTCCTAGCTACTTGATCACATAACGTGTTTTTTTACTATTTTACCCCCAAGTGTGCCCACGAACACCAAGGCTTCTAGAATAAAAGTGACGAATTAAAAAACCATCTAGAAGCTTTTGTCGACAGACGATGCCAAACTGAATAAACAAAGAGTTCATGAAAGCAAGTTGAAGTACCTATATTGATGTAGATAATGATGTAATGTGCAAAGTTTTTGGCCTTAGCAAATTTACTATATTGAAATGCAATTATTTATGATGTGATATATATTAGAGTTTTACATAATCTAGATGTTTCCGTACGAATTCCAATAGCATTTGATTTGTGTACATGACTTACAAAGGTTGTGCTAACCTCAACTTTTTAAAGAGCTTTTGTTTGATTAATGGTCATATTAATAAATAATATAAGCAACTTGAATTATTATGATGTAATGGTTCATGACAATTAAAGTAACAATTAAAGAGAAAGAAGTCAAAATGATCCAAATGGAATTGCTCTACAAGTAGAGATGTGTGTTGTGCAGTAATCCAAAGGCACCGACTTTGAATCCAAAGGTACGAGCAAAAAATTATATATAATATTTATTTTCTATAATCTAAAAATATCGAGTTCGAACCCTATTATATCCTACAAACAAACACTTATGTAAAGTTTACTTTCTTCTATCTTCTTGTCTTTCTATTAAAAATAGCCGGAAACAAATTAAATAATAATGTGAGATATTGGTAAGTTGGTGAATGTGACTATGTGAGGCAACTTATAAAGAATCAATGGTGCAATTTTAATTACAACCACTTGTAAATTTAATTTGACAAAATAATGCATGAAGGAAAATATATTCAAAAAGATACAAATTCAAAGTTAAAAAAATATTGTCAATGGACAAACGTTTCTATTATTATTTTGTACTATATCAAATAAGATATTTATTTTCTCGAATTAAATATCAATAAATTGAAACACCCTTCGTGGCCCTTGGGGTTACGGATACTACAAATATGGACGCCTTGGTTTATTGACTTCCACGTTTGTGATCTATATTTATTTCTTAAAAGAAAGCAAAGTGAGATTTAGCCTATAGAATTTAAGTTGAATTAATTAAAAAAATTTATTGTTTGGTCGTGTGACTAGATTTAAGTTTCTGACTTTGAATTTGTATTTTAGTATTGTTAATCAATGTCCATGTGTAACTTTGTATATATATATATATATTAGAATTCTTCACGCCACATTACAAAAAAAATTTAAAGAATCAGAGGAGATAAGTAATTTTTTTAAAAAAAAATCTAATTAACAAAATGAAAGCGTGAGACAATTTAACTCATGTCAATTAGAAAATGAAAAATACTATACGAGATTTCTGACTTTGAACTTTGGATTTTAGTATTGTTAATCAATGTCCACGTGTAACTTTTTTCATATATACTAGAATTATCCGTACGATGATGTATAATGTTGTAGAGAATAAATGAAAATAGGTGAACTTTTCTTTTGTTACAGAAAACGTAATTATCAAAATAAAAGCGTGAGACAATTTAAGTCATGTCAACTGAAGAATGAAAAATATCACAAGACTCATAAAGGGTAATATGTGAGCTCAAAATAAAGTCCTAATAAACTCAAAGTAAAGCCTTAGTAAACTCAAAGTAAAGCCCTAGTAAACTCAAAATAAAACCCTCATAAGAGAACCAAATATTATTCATTCAACAATAATTTATGTTCTCCTTTTATAAATAGAATATTTTGGCGTTGAGCTAGTGGGTATGGCTATATCCCACTAGCCAGTATGATCATGGAGATTGAACCATAAATCTAAGGCAGTCCATTGAGATCTCAAAGTTTGATAAATGTTTAGACTCGATTGCCAATGAGCCATCAAACGATCTAGTTCTAATTAAGTTTCATTAGTGTCAAGCGATCAACTAATATCCGGGAATGCCACATGCTCCTTAGTTTTGAGGGTTCCATCGTCGGGACATTATTGAGCTCTTATCCATCTCCTTCGAATTTCATAAAATTTTCATCGATCAGTTAATAAAGTCGTCCATTCCGTCATAAGAATAAATGAATGGATAATATAATGTAGTTGGACCTCTTCAATTTCAAACCAAACTAGAGGAATTTTCCCACACATGTTTTAACTTTCGATCATATGTGAACAGATTAATAATTAAATTAAAAAACATGTCACCAACCCCACCCTGCCGTCGGTGCACATGCATGCATTGTTATGTTCATGTACATATCTCTCACGTAGTCAATTTGAAGTTCTGTATATCTAAAATATGATTTTATATTTATAATACTTATATGTGTCAATTAGATATTAAAATATAATTCAGTAGTAGAATTTTATAATCAAATTAATCAATAAACTTGATCCTTTAAACTAAATTATTCAGATTAACCAAATTAAATTAACCAAATGATATCGGTTAAAATGATTAACTTAACAACCGATTTGTAATGACAGACCTACAATCCTATATAGTACATACATCTCAACTAACAATAATAATCAAAACCCTTAAAAAATTATTTTTGACCTTCATTTGGCTATTATTTGAAGGATTTAACATGGTGAAATCTCAATATTTAGGCATTCCTAACATGCATGTCAAATATTAGCCAATTTGAAAAATTTCAACTTTCATGTCAAAATTGGTCAATTTTCGTGTGTTATACTATGGGAATTTGACCGTTTTCACAAAAAAAAATTCAAATTGTTTAAATTGGCTAATATTTAACATGTATATTGAAAATGACTAAAAATCAAGTTTCATTATAGTAACCCAGTAAATAATGATCAAATAAAATTAAAAATTAATTTTACTTAATATTTTGTTAGTGTTAAATTTTTTTAAATTAACGGCTTACTTTTGTGCATATATATATTTATGGTGGGAAATTGATCATTTACCATACTATACTATGTGAATTTTTCTTCATTATTTAATTCAGTTTACCAATTATATGTAAATTGATCACACGAAAAAACAAGAAATACTACGATGGTTAGAAATAAAATTCCTTCGGCGGGTCACGGTGTTCTAGGATATACTTTCTGAAGGTGAAAGAATTCTGATTAATATTACGCGATTAAATCAATGAGAAATGGATATGAAAAGAATTTGTCTAAGTTGTGCTCTAGTGATAAGTTCGTGTATTAACGGTCTGATAATTTTGGGTTCGAATCCAATACACCTCCAAATAAACATCCATATAATATTTATTTATTTTTATCCCGTACTAAACGAGAGCCCCTATTCCGAAAAAAGGATATGAAAAGAACTTCCACACAAGAAGCAATCTTTATTTAATGCAACAGCTAGAAGATAAACTCCAAAGATGATGATGATGATGATGAGTGCCTCAAAGGGTCCATTTGTAGGTCACTTAACATTTTTGCATCATTTTTCTCTTTACCAACCCAAAACTCCACGTGTGACTTCACCGTTGACCAAAGTCCACATAAAATCCTCCTTCCGATTAATTGACGAATTCATTTTAAAATTCGAATGCTTAAGTTAAAATATATGAGGAAAATATTTATTATAAAAGCGCACTGAACCTAGGTTTCAATAATTCTTTTTAAATCTAGCTTACACCACTTAATACAAGCTAGCTCCGCTACTAGTTTATACCCACTTTATTTATAATAATTATGACGAGTTAGAAATATATACTTTCGAGTTTAAGATGGACCGATTTCGATAGATAATAGAGTATTTCACATGCAAACTCTAGCATACCCATAACTCTAAATCCTAAATCTCGTGTCCAAACAAATCGAATTCAATTATCATTTCTAAACCCTAATAGATCACTCTCATATTATAATTTTGGAAAGACCACTCTGTTTTTATGGGTCTACTTGTTTTTTAGTCCAAGGTAGGAAGCTAAATCTTGTTACACAAAAAAAGAAATGACTATAAACATGGGGATACAATAAAAAGTGATAGGAGAGAGGTCGAATCTAAATAATATGAAGCTTTTTCATACCATCAAATAGACAAAATATAATCAACACGAATATTATCGATATAGAAGGTAATGAGTCACACTGTTTCAGCTGAGCCGGATCCAAGAAAATAGAAACTACTTTCTTGATGGGTCTACTTGATATCTATTGTTTTTTGTCATCATTTGGATATATCTCTTTGGCACTTTGCTTAGCAAGTGGGCACCGTTGTAAGGCAAATCCTTCCAAGAAAAAAGATCTAGCGAGGAATAGCAAAACGAAGATCAACTCTCCACGTCGGCTCAAGTACAAACAATCCACACCGCACAAGAACATTCAATTAATAAAATCACAAATTAGTTTAATTATTATCACAAATTAGTACCTTTTTGAAAAATATTTAAAATTAATTAGGTACAAGTTGGCCCAAATAGTTAGACTCTTTCTATGTTAAAGTTGAAACAATAGGGTAGATATATATCATCCTCCCCCTAACTCTAAATTTGTTGGACATTTGTTTATTTGTTCATGGGTTCATCCCCCTAACTTGAAATCAAAGCTTTAGTTTAGGGAGAGGGGGGAGGGGGGTGGATCATTTAATTTGGGTTTTTATCAATTATTTAGTTGTATTTTGACTCAAATTAAAGGTTATTCTTCTATACTTAATTTTTATTATGACATTCTAAATTCGGGCGGTCAAAATAAATTTCAGCCGACTATAAAACATTCATCCATGAACAATTAAAATAGAGCAGGATAGGCCCACAAACTGGCCTCATAAAGCAACAATTGGGCCACTCAATGATCGGGTAATTGTAACCCGACCACTTAGAGTTTCCCTTGACAGGAAGCCATGTTATCTCCATCATGAACGCCTAATCGTCCCTAACAAGGCGAGCTACGTGGAGATTAGATAGCTCTAGTTCAGGTGTACTATAAAAAGGAAAGACTGTCTGCTCATAACATTAAATCTCAATGGACAATACTGTTATCCTGCCTAAATCAGCCCATAGTTGTGTTTTGTGTGTCACATATATATTATTTCTTTTCTTACGCTTTTTCTCGTTAAATCTTAACGCTGTTATCTTTTCCTTCGTCTCTAATGCAGATGCGGTTGGATTTCATTCGTCATTCAGACTATTTAACCGATTTTTAATCGAGTCACGATGTAACCGGTTTAACCATTTGGATGTTCCCTAGTCTACATCCATCCCTATTAGTACTAATTGGTACAATAATGAACAAGAAGAGAAAAGGAATTTGCAACTTGCAAGTCATGGCTAAGGTACAACTTTTGATTTATATAAATTAAATTCAGCCATATAATGTCAGAATGGAGACGTGTTTGACCGTACACATATGATTACGGACAACTACGGACCTCCAAAAAATAGTATTCATTAATTAATATTGGATTAATTAGTGCAGCAATTAACAAAAATTAAATTAAGTTAATGAAAATGGATCGATAATAAAATGAATTGTCACATATAATTCTAATCACGATATCTATCCTCGATAGTTATAAATATCAGTATTTAAAATTATAACAAGAACGTCCTAATTTAAAATATCAAAGTTTCGGATAAATTTCAAAATTTTAGAGATAATTTGGTATGCTATAGTGGTTTCTCTCTATAACTTTTGTTTAGATAAATTGACAAACGATTTTGTTCTTGCTATGACGTAAAAAAATGTACGAGATATACATGATACGAGATATACATGAGAAGTTGAGAACGAAATAATAACCCATATATAATCTTTCTCTTCAATTAGATGCATTGCCTAGATAGTCAAATATATAACATGTAATGATCAAATTATCGATATATAACATGATAAGCAACCAACAATTCCATTAATAAATTAGCAAAAGGGTTCACATGTTTCAAAATTTGTAGGGGGGAGATTAATTAGCATGTTAATAACTTAATTAATTGGGCCCCAAATCCATAATCTAGTACACTAATTAAGACACGTCCACACTGTATGGACGGACCAGAAGCTTTAAAAATAAAAGCTTTGTCGGATCAGTGTCAGGTATTTGCCCAACTGCTAATATATATTTAAAATATTTTCAAAATATATAGATTTCAAAATATTTTTTAAAATTATTTAACAATATATATTACTGCTTTTTGTAGTTCTGTCTTTTTAGACTAAACTGCAAAAAATTGAAACATGCATGATGATGACACACATCCACGTTTATGATTATTGTGTTCAATTTCTGAGTTCTGACCAAATCTTACCAGAAAATTGATAGGTGAGAATTAGGGGATTTCAATAATGAAACTATTTATATGGAAAATGTTTGGGTACCTTGAAGGTATTGAGATTTTTTATATTATATTTGTCATATTTTATATTTAAAATTATATTTTTGCAGGTTGTAGGTTTGTATTTAGGGTCCAGGATATAACATTAAGGGTTAGGGTCTAATATTTAGGGTTATGACTTACTAATTTTGATTTATCGTCAAAAGTTGGAGTTTGTGATATGATTCAGAGTTTGAGTTTATAATGCAGTGTTTGAGGGTTAGGGTTTAGTGTTTAGGGTGATAGTATCATTCCTTAGTGTTTATTGTTTGCTTTCAAGATTTTAGAATTTATCTTTTGAATTTTACATCTTAAAAATGTACCATTTTTAGTGTTGAGGATACCGATACCTCTAGGGTACCAAAGCGTTATTTATATATTAATCATAATAGATTTGTATGTTAAACAAAGTGGCGTGACTCGGATTTTGGAAAAGTGAAGTTCATGATAAAATAAAATATTAGATAAAAGTTTTTATCATGAACGGTTGTATCTTAATAACTTGAGTAGTTGGGAGATTCAGATAGGTTTTCTAGTATTTAGTAACACACCCTTTTAAATAGAGAGCTCTCAAAAGAACCGAGATTTTCACAACTTCATGTGGTAAGTCAAGTGCACATAATAAAAGAATATCAAGATTTGAAACAAAAATCTTTTAATCTTTTAAGACTTTGATACAAACATGGTATAAATAGATGTTCTAGCCAATTTCCATTATTATCTAAGTACCAGTAGGACTAGGTAATTGTAGATAGTACAAGCATAGTCAAATGTAATAAATGAATAATAACTACCAAGCATTTATTTTTTATCTAGATAATTATTAATGTCAATGCAAAAACAATTATTCAAGCCTAAAATTCAAAGGGGCCATTTGAATTAATAGCGGCATGATCCATCAGACCAAGAGGGCAAAATGTCAAATTTAATATCGAATTACCCGATCCAGCATACCTATATAACTGTAGTTGACGAATCGAGTCGTTTGTGAGCAGCAATTCAAGATTAGGGTTGGTAAAAATTCGTTCGTAAGTCGGCTCGATTATAAACGAGACAACCTTGAGCCAAGGTATGTTCGACTAGATATATAGGTTCGCAAGTTGGTTTGAGCTCTAACTCGAGAGCCAACTCGAATACTAAATACTCGAGTATATAGCTCGTTAGTAGACTCGATAATGCAATATGTGTTTTGTCTCAAAAATCATAGACAATAAATTATATGTAACGTGTGACTAAGCTAAGGAAAATGTAAGTGACATATTATTTAGATTCAACAATTTTATTTGAAAAATAAATTTTAGGATATATTCCTTTTTTAACTTAATTCATCGATTTTTTTCTCACTTCAAAATAAGCTTACTCATAATTTTTAAAATGATCCAAAATTCAAATTAAAATTGAATTTAACTCGTCAAATATAATTAACGAATCGGCCTCGAATAGTTTTAAAAATTTGGTGTGGGGATTAATTGAGTGGTGGCAATAGAAAACCAAATTGGGGGTAGTGGGAAATACTCGCCATCTATAATTAGCTCGTGCGCTTCCTACTGTGGTTCGTTTGGTTCAACACCGACAAAATTATTCCAACTAGTCGTATATAGTACCGTACGTGGTCTGCACCTTAAGCTAAAGAACAACATACTTGGTCAAAGGGCATTAGTGGGAACATGAACACAAAGTCGGCACAAATATTCCACTCCCAAGAATCAAAGATAAGATATAGTTTCGGGTTAAGATAATAACATTGTACGGGCAGAATCTAACGTAATTAATACAATATATCATATAACACGGTGATTAGGTGGCGTATTCTAAGATATGTAGGATACAAACTACCATTTCTAAATTTATAGCCAATCATATACTATTTTAGGATATGTCAGACTGAACGAGTTATACGACGAAAAATCAAAATCCTCACAAAGAGTGCTTGTGGATGGTAAAATTCGATACATCTATGTACCTTCATTAGTGTCGCTAACAATAGTTGTTAATTAAAGCTGAATTTGGTGCTCGACCGAGTCTTAACTGTTCATCTGTCTTCACAATAAGACCATAATAATAAATGTTATAATATTGTTAATGGTTTAACCGATTTATCATAACAGACCCAAATAAACTAATTAAATATATCAAAATTAATTTGATCAGAATGATTATCAAATATATATGAACCGTCTTGACAACCATATCAACACCAAATAAATCAATTAAAAGATGTAAAAATGAACATACACACGAAACCAGGAATATATGCTTCCTTTTAACCAATAACCATCAAATATTTCACTTAATTAACATGTTTTCTTCATGGTAGATGTCGAACAGTTAAGTCTAATAATATGCCTCTTAAATCATTATAAATGATAGTTAAATTGTGGCTAAATTATAAATATTTAAAAAATTATATTATAGCGTTTATATTAAATTGTTGAAAAATCAACCTATTTGACCGTCTGTATCGTATTGAAAACTCTACTTTTTCTTAATTAAACATAATATTAATCTTGATGACTCACTTGTCTAATAATATGCCTCCTAAATCATTATAAACTATAGCTAAACTCTAGTTGAATCGTGATTATATCATAATTAAACTAAATCATTTATTATGAATAGTTGAAAATCCAACCAATCAAAACATTTATAACTTATTGAAAACACTAAAATTTTTAATTAAACATAATATTAATTTTGGCGACTTGTCTAATAATATGTCTCCTAAAATATTATAAATTATAGTTAAACTTTAATTAAATAGTGATTACATCATAATTGAACTAGATCATTTATGTTGAATGGTTGAAAATCCAACCAATTAAAACGTCTATATCGTATTAACAACACTACTTTTCTTAATTGAGACACAATACAATAATCTTGGTGACTTACTTGAACAATCCTAAGAAAGAACAAAATGCTTTAAAAAGTCCATTTTTATATACGATATGAGTTTTATTTAAGTCTATAAAATAATTATTATATTTTTTAATAAAATATATATTTATTATTTTATAAAATAATTCCTATCATATTAAATGATGACTACAAAATTCTTTTATTTTTTTAAAAAATTTATAAATTTACCAATAAGATTCGATTTTATAAAACTCTAATGACGTTCATAAAGGAAAAAAAAGAAGAAATTGATCTAGAGATATGGCGGCTGGGCTTGGGCCCCTGTTTTTATTGCCCTGTGTCAGCTGGTTTACTTTGAATTTCTCCCCCATATATATCCTCTTTACACACTTGCAAACCTTCAATTCTTCTTCCCCAATCTCTGAAATCTTATCTCCGGGCTAATAACTTCACCGAGGGGGCACCTCTTCAAATCTCAAATTTCATCGACACTCTGTTTCCGACCAGCCAAAAAGCAGAGCATATATTGAATCTGTCTCTGTTGATTCAGAAATCGATTGAATTTTTTTTGCAAGAGAGATCAAAAACCCTTATTGGTTTTAAATCAGTTGATGTGCTTAAAGGTGGCGGACCAACAAGGCGGCGGAGGTGGCGGCGGAAGCGGCGGCGGCGGTGATCCGTACTTCTCCCCTTCCACCACTTCTTCCTCGTACGGCGGCGATCCTCCAGATGCCGCCGCCGACCAAAATCAGCAACAAGACGGGAGTTTTTTCACCTTTCCGGATACCCAACAAGATTTTGTTCCTGCCCATCTCCACCAATTCCAGTTTCATCACCAAAATCAGCAGCAAATTGAAGGGTTGAATCCGATGATGATGATGAATATGATGGGTAACAGTAGCAGCAATATCGTTTCTAATCAGACGACTCCTAGGAGCGCTAGGGAGATGTCCGCCATGGTTTCTGCTCTGACCCACGTCGTCTCCGGCACCGGACAGTTGGGATACGGCGGAGCTCCGTCGACGGCGAGTTCTGGTAATTCTTCTGGGTTGTGGACGGCGGTTGGGCAGAAGAGAGGAAGAGAAGATGGAAACCGAGGGGAAGGTTCGAGTAATCAATTGGTCGATAGGGAAGTGGTTTTCCGTGGTGGGTTCGATCGTGATTTCGTCGTCCATGGCGGTGATTCTTCTTCCTCCGGTGCAACTGGTAAGTTTATGATCGTTCGTTCTCCTGTTTTTTTTTTTCTGATCGACGGAAGTTTCGAAACGCGATCCAAAACGTTTCGGTTCATTTTATTGGTCTTGTTTGATTCCGTCGGATTCACGTAACTTCGCATAAGATAGTTAGTATGGAAATAGGATGATGAACTCATTAACACAGATGAAACACTAATGAACTAATTATTATTATTTTTAATCGCATTTGTTTGTAATCTTCTGGAGGATATCGTATTTTAGAAATTGTTGGATTAGAATCAATAGTGAAATAAGAATAGTAAGAAGCATTGGGCGAGATTTTATCAAATAGAGTTTAAAAAATAACATAAATTTAAAAATAATTTAAAAATAAAATGGCGAAAGCTTCAAATTCAAAAATCTTATATACAATTTCGTAAAATTGGAATGAAAATAGTTTGCGCTTTATGTTTCTGCCATTAGTCAGAATAATGCTAGTCATTCATTAGGTTTTGAATTGTTTACTATTTACTGTTTGATTTGATGTAACTTTTTTTGTACAGTGAAGGTAGAGGACTTAACAATCCCCGCCATTTCCTCCGCCGTGGCGGTGGTGGCCACCGTTTCCAACGCAGAGGTGGCAAATTCTGCAGAGGACTCAGGCGGCGTGGAAAGGAGGAGGAGGTACAGAGGAGTGAGGCAGAGACCGTGGGGGAAATGGGCGGCAGAGATACGAGATCCGCACAAGGCGGCGAGAGTCTGGCTGGGGACATTCGACACGGCGGAGGCTGCCGCCAGAGCTTACGACGAAGCGGCACTCCGGTTCAGAGGAAGCAGAGCCAAACTCAATTTCCCGGAGAATGTCCGCCTCCTCCCTCACCAAATCCACAATGTCACCTCCGCTGCCTCATCCTCCTCCTCCTCCTCCACCGTCCGCCACATCGTCCCCCGCATTCCTCCGCCGCAGCAGGTTCCTCCGTCGCCGTCATTTCTCCCTTCGGTTCATCATCAGGCAGAATTCATGAGGGATTACTGGCAGTACTCGCAGTTACTGCAGAGCTCCGGCGAGTTTCAGGCGCGCCAGCAGCCTCCGACTTTGCTGGAGCAGTTGTTGTACACCCCGCAGCACGCTCCTCCGACGCTGTCTTTGCCATTGCCGTCGACAACTTCTCCGCCGTCTATTCGAGCTTCTCCTTCTACTACTACTTCATTTCCCTTGCTTTTCGCGGGTCAGCAACAACCCGGTTACTTCCGGCCGAATCAGATTCCAGACCCGACTCAGAATCTGAACCGTAATCCGACGGCCGGTTCAGATTTTCCGGTGCCACCGTGGTCACATTCTTCTACTAATTATCCTCCGTCTTCTAGTTGAGTTGGGTTTGAAAAAGTTTTCTTAAGAATATTCTCATTTTTAATAGTTTAATTTTCTTTTTCATCATACATATTGGAATTTTATTTTCCATGTCACATAATAATTCTTTTTCTAGAAGATCATGAGATATATACAAAATTACCAAGTAGGAATTTTTGTTCTTTCTCGCAATGTTATATTGTATAAAGAAAAGAAGCAGAAAATATATATGAGTTAGTATTTTTTTTATTATATTACTTCGTTATGAATTTATTTTATCATATAGATGTATTTCGAGTCTGAATCTTTAATTTCGAAATTACTATTATATGTTGTCCCTAACTATCGTTGATTACTAGTATGTTGGCATATATGAATACATTGTTGTATTAGATGATGAGATTGCCCTTGTGATTGGACTACTTGTGGAATATGTATATTTAATTGATAGATCTTTTTATTTTTAAATTACTATGTCTATCTAGATCAATCTATGGGTATGTGTTTAGTATAATTAATTGCTTAGGATTTATCAACTTGATTGTGAGGTTTATGCTAGCTTGATTTGGATGTTGACAACAAAAAATTATTAAATTAATAGTTAACTATGACTTTTGGGTTATGATATTCCTTTAATGTAATAATTTATCTAATTTGTGCATTCAAATTTGAGTTAGTAGAATTCTTTGTCCATCTCAGATCATTTTCTTGAAACTTCAATTACAAGCAATTCAAATTATCCTCTCTAGCAATATCTCATATATCGATCATTACGACAATAAACTAAAAACGAACGGGTTAAATATCATAGTGGTTGCCCACATTGAGTTACATGTTCACACATTATGATCAAAATATTCCATTCTTGTAACAAAAGCATAACACACAAACAGCAACAAAATCAAAGTATGGTTCTTTGCACAAGGTTCATTGTTTCTAGGTTGGGTTCCAAAAGTAGAAAGCTTTCAATTATATATAGAGAGAGCAAAATTGAACACGTGTCGTCCAATGGAATGCAACAAGTGGATTGTAAAATAAGCAAAATAAATAAATAAACGTGCTAAATGTGGATTGTTATTATTGTGTTCTTGTTTATCGGTTCACATTTTGTCGACCGTCTATTTGTTAGTGACCGTTTCAACGTTCCACGGATCGGTCGGATCGGAGGTTCGGATAAAGTGATACAATTTGGTTTGCAAAGTTGACTGTGGGTGAATCAAGCCAGACTACTCGTTCGATTGTATGTAGTAATATGTTGGGAGGAGGGTTTGACATGATGAAAACTCCGATACCTATAAATATTGGTACCTTCAGCATTTAAAATTTGCATATTTCAAATATTTAAAATACAAACAACAAAAGCTTAACACCTTATAATGAACTCTTATAAACACTAAACAATAACTATGAATTCCTAAAAACTCAATCATAACATTCAAACCCTAATTATATTATAAACTCAAACTCAAAATCGTATAATTGATTTTAACTTTTGGCTACAAAATAAATCATAAACTCCAAAAAATAAACTATAAATCATTAACACCATATCCAAAATTATAAACAATAACTAAAGAATCAAAACTCTTAATTATAAATACGGAATGTATAAAAATATAATAGTGAGCACCGTATACCCCTCATAAGGACCGGAGAGTTACACTACCTATAATGTCATCAGTTTTTAGAATTTGAAACGTGTAGGATACAAGCAGAAGGTGTACGTACGTATTATTATACGTATTGTATACCATTTGTATTTTACTAGCTAAGGAAGCATGTTGTGCCAAAATTTTACAGTTGTGATGAAAACAATTTTTGTAACAATTAAAAACAAAAGTGCCGACATCAAACTTACTTGAGATTGAAGTGCACGTCTCTCTCAGGTTTCGAGTTAAAAGTTAAAAACACTAATTAAATAGTAAAATGTGTACAATAACCAAAAATAGTTGAGCCCCCGATTATTATTTATGACGAGCCGTAATTAAATTTTATTTTCGATAAACATTATAAAACATATTCATTATCCATATTAATATAGAATTTATATACAAGTTAGTGCCTCATGTCAATTTTGAACATTTCTTAACTTATGAGTGTGTCCTTTAAATCAATAAATTGTCAAGCATACTAACAATATACGTCCATTAGTTACAATGATAAATAAAAAAGCTTTACGTAATAGTTGAAAATAAATTCTTTTTCCTACAACTTAAGATACATAAAATATTTTAAAAAAAATTGAACATATAAATTATAATATTAAACATTACTAAACGTTTTAATTTATAAAAATAAACAGCCTATGTTTTTTTATACTTTTTACCGTGGCTTAATGTATTAGTGGAAGGTCATTTTCCAACAGAAGAAATCATGGCACACGTGCACACGTGACTTCCATTTGTGGCCTTAAGGCCTTTGGGCTTGGGTGGCGGTGGGCCATTGTCCTGCCACGTTTTATGTGCCACGTCTCATAAAGTTTAAAAAAGTGCATAAATTCATCATGTCAATTTAGTGTAATGACTAGATGGTATTCCTTTTTTTCTAAATGACTAAAAAAAATTAGTTTGATTTGGCTCGTGAAAAATTCAGTAAGTTTTAGTATTTTTTTGGTCGAGGTGAGAAAGTTATATTCCGATAATATGATTTTGAAGAGTAAACTTCTTTGTTGTTGTCTAAATTTTATCAATTTTTTAACCTATCAAACCACACCATGATTTTGAAGAATGAACTTCCGAATTATTAGGAGATTGATTGTTGATTTTTTATTGCTCACTAATACAACCCTTTTAAACGGAAGTTTTCGCATGAGTTTGAAGTTTGTACGAGAATTTGAAACTGACCTTTCAGTCAGTAAAAGTTTTGATATCTTGTCATAAATTATCAGTCAAAAACGTTCATTGCACATGATCGGTAACTTGAATTCTTAAAAGAAGGTTCAAAATTGATTTTACATTATTCGCTAACATCATTGCATCTCAATAACTGGAATTATCGAAAGAGTCCAAAACTAATTTTGTACCACTAATTACAACTAACGGGGACCAAAGAAGGTTGTCAACTGTGATGCTGCAACTGTGTTGGCTGAGGTTTATTGGCTCGTTTTCAACGTTCAAAATAAATAAATATTCATATAAGGAATTTAATTGTTCTTGTCTTCTTGAGTATGGTCGTTTACCTAATTCTATCTTATGTGTTGGGAAACTGTGACCGTCGATCTCCATATTGGCACTATAAACGTTGCAAAATCTTCTGACTTCTAGTGAAACGAATCGGATGGATGAACTTAGACTATCGGTTAGAGGTTTTCGATTGAAACATAAATCGATACGAGTTGTATAGACTAAAGTTTATGTCCACCTTGAGTCTCGTCGATGGTGTTTCGAAACTAGCTAGTAACCCTCAAATGTGAAATTCCACCTAGTACCTCGCATCATCGTGATTCTGCCGTTATAATCGAATATTTGGTAATTATACAAAAAAAAATCAATATCTACGTGGATTTGGGTGTGTGTCTATTTACTATGGGCGAGATAGCATTTATCACAACACATATAAATCACATATGAACCCTCTCGATATCATAGTCGAGTATTCAGAAACTCAGAGTCTAATCAATCCGCGAGAAGAATCTCATTATAAGCATCAAATTGCAAAGATTAATAAGTTTGGCAAAGGAATAGCATCAAAATAATGCTTGATTAAATGTAAAACTTGTAATATTTAGGTGTGAGTATTAGTTTTGTTGGTAATCAAACAACAACAAAAGAATCCATCAAATTCATGTCAAATCATTCACTAAACCTAACATTCAAAGTAGTAGTGGTGGTTTGGTTTCTGTCTTGTTTTAAGTAGACAGAAAGAAGAAAAATCAAATTAATTAAAAAATATATTATGAATTACCCAAAACAATAAGCAAATTGTAGGTAGCTATAATGCCCTAAAATTCCAAATTTGTGTAATTTGTTTTTCTTTAAAAAAAAGAACATGACCAAGTTAAGTTTGGGGCCATGAACAATTGATGATCAAGGGTCTTTGTATTTCCAATTGGGAATGGAAATGACTGAAACCAAACTGATCATTTTGATTCAGTGACTGTTTGAGAAAAAAAAAGAAATAATAATTGTGTTAGTGCATGTTTTATGAAAATGAATGCTACCATACTTTGATAGAGCTTTATGTCGTGGAACATAATGATTTAATGCAGTGAATCAAATTGTATAGATTTTGAAATGGATATAGATAATATTGATAAAAGTCGAATAAAGGAGAAATAAAAGAAAAATAGGGGAGGAATAAAAAAGGAATAATAGTGGAGTAATATCGGCTATTAACGTTTTTCCGACTTTAAGATCGACTAGTGCATGGAGAGAAAGGAGAATGTATATTATTTGGGGTTTTGGTGAGAGTGACGGCTTAATTGCAGAGAAGGAGACTAACGCTCATTATATACATAAGGGTTTTGGTTAACCCATAACCATAACGGGCCTAACCCGATATACATTAACAGAATTCTCACAACGTAAAGTTCTTGCCATTGAATCGGACGGCAGTAGCATCGGAAGAGAAGACGGACGATGCAGGCTCTATTACCATGATAAAATTCGAATAAAGGAGGAAAAATAAAGGAATAACAGTGGAGTAACATCACCGATTAACGTGGTTTCCGACCTTAAGGTCGATTAGTCCACGGAGAGAAAGGGGAATATTATTAGGGGTTTTGGTGAGAGTGACGGCTTAATTACAGAGAAGGAGACTAACGCTCCTTATACATAAGAATTTCGATTAATCCACAACCATAACGAAATTAACCCGATATATATTAAAAAACATATAAAAAAGTTATTTTATATGGCATCTCTAAATTCAAATATGGACCGAGTCGTGACTAAAGGAGACTCTCCCTCCCTGAATCCGCCATCGACTTTACAGCTTGGTTGGCTATTTAATTAATTTTTTTGAGACCCATTGACCCATTGACCCATTGAATCTTACCATACAAATATAGCCTAAGCTAGCTAGGGTTTAGAAGCTAGGGGCTTGCCAATTGAAGAGCTTTTTGTTTGTTTTGTTGTGGTTAACTTATGGTAATGAATTGGATTCAGATGTATGGGGACAAAGGTATGGTTTGGAGAAATATGTTGAATATTAGGTAAATGTGATAGCTTGGGAACTATTCATTTGGAGTTTGTGGATAATTATTTATTTGGTATCTGAAATAGTACATATATAGACGATCTTCAATTATAATTTTGAATTGAAGTCAATGATCAAGTTACATTATAAGTGAAAATAATAGTACATGCCAAAAGAAAGTAACGTAACTATGTTTTCACCTCAATATAACTCGAGAATAAATATATCATTTAATATAAGTGAAAATAATAGTAAATGTAGAAAGATGGTATATTAATTATGTTATCGCCTCAACATAATTCGAGAATAAATATATCAAAAAGGGAGAGTATAAATGTAACTCAATTTTCGTTGTGAAGTTAGTTTGATACGTCAAGAAGATGTTGAATTCCGTCAACATTTTTGTTATTATTGACCAGTTTCATGAGTTGATATATAAAGAACTTCATATTTATAAAGAAAAACAATAATATTCTTATACATGTATTATTTTCCTTCTGATCCACTATTGATCTACTAATAATCGTATTATGATGTACTTAATGTATTTCAAAATTTAATGGTTCTCTTTACAAAATTTGTATGCATGTGTTTGATAAAACATAAAGTACTAAGAACCAACAAACAAGACAAAACTTAGCTTAGCTTTGCTAATAACGACAAGATCCAACCTCGAGATCTACGATATTCCCATGCACGTTAATCTCTTCTTCTTCATTAATCATAACCATATACATATATAATAACACAGTAATTAATTAAACCATCACTCGACTTCAAAGATTCATCAATGGCGACTCCTCCTCCTCCACAAACTATAGAAGAAGATCTCCCTTCTCTGCTCTCGTCGCTCCACGAAGCAGGCGCAGGGGAGTTCTGGCACAAGGACGGGACTTTCGTCGAACACCTTCACGGAACTTTCCGCATCCTCAAACAATGGGGCGCCCCTCGAGATATCCGCCTCGCCGGACTCTTCCACTCCGCCTACGCCGCCTCCTACCTCGGCCAGCCGCTATTTCGTGACCGGGACGCCGTCAGGGAGCTCATTGGCGAGTCCGCGGAGCGGATAGTTCACCTCTTCCATGTCGCTCCTCGACAGGAGATCGTGCACGAGCTCCTCGTTGGGAAATACTCCGACAAGGAGCTCATTGAACACCTGATAATGACGTCAGGTGTTGTGAGGAGGGAGAAGCTGAATTCGATCCTGCCGGAAAAAGGGATCGAATTCGGTGGGGGTGTGAGTTTGAGTAGGAGGATGGTGGCGGTCGTGGTCTTGGTGATGATGGCCGATTACGCGGACGAGATGTTCGGGTTTCAGGACGAAATGTACGAGAATTCAAACGGGAGGATGGATTTTTGCGGTGGGGAGTTTTCGACGTTGTGGCCGGGGGAAGGGAAGCCGGGGTTGTGGGTGAACATGGTGTCGAGATTGGGCGCGATGTACAATCTAATTCGTCGGGAGGAAGAGATTTTCGTTGAGGAACGGGTTAGGGCCGGCGGGGTTTTGGTGGATCGCGGTCGAGATGAGGATATCGTACTAGCACTACCCCCGATTTTCAAGAAATGCTCGAAAGTACTGGGGGCAGAAGAGCAAATCCGTGGTAGAGATATGTACTGGCGAGGTATTTGTGGGAATGCCTCAAAAAAGAAGGAAGTGGAAGAGGACTTGAAGGGTAGTTTGGTAAATAACCCATACCTCGGCGATCCCTTTTTGGTGTTAGCTCAAGTTTACCTATCGAAAGGGAAGTTCGAAAAGGCGGAGGAGGCGGCGGCGACGGGGCTAGAGTTGTTGCTCGAGTGGGGGACGGCGTGGGACAAGAGAAAGTCGTGGGAAGGATGGGTCGCGTGGGGTAGGGTTTTGTTGTCGAAGGCTAAGCTTAAGTCGTGGCCTCCAACACAATGGAAGGTTCATAGTCTAGGGCTTAAAAAGGACATGTAGATCGAATATTGTCTAGAGGAGGGTTACAAGTTGTTGAGTTGTGTGACAGAATAAAGCACAATTGAGTCATGATCGATTGCCTAGTTGGGGTTAATGGTTAGTTTGGTTATGATTTTAATTTAATGTTGAGTTTTTATGGGTTAATTGGTTTGGTTATACCGAATTAATCAAATTGACAACCTTAGTCGTTTGGATTGAGTATTTGAAAGTGGTATTTGGGCCAAAATACCATGTTTGGCATCCGAAATAGCATGAGTGATATTTTTACATGAGATATTTGAACTAGTGGGTTTTGGTAGTATTCGAAATACTTGGGTTGGGGGTGGTATTTGAATTAGTGGATTTGTATAACATTTTATTATTTTTTAATCCCCAAACTACCCTTGATTTATTCTTTCTTTTCACAACTAGGTTTGGAAATGGGGCGGGTTTTGGATGGGGTATCTATACTCATCTCCATACCTATTTATAAAATTCATCCCCATCCTCGTCTCCATCCGAATATCAATAAGTATACCCATCCCAAACTCGCGGATTTCAAGTACTCGTGGGTTTCGAATACTAGTGCGTACCCCGTCCCCACATAATTTGTTAATTAAAATTTTTAAATATAAGACTAATATATAATCCAACTTCAAAAGACTTTGAGACATAAATCATCATTTCAAAGTAAAACACATAACAAAATAATCCCACAAACACGGTTATTATCTTCATTAGAGATTGATCTTTAATAATAGACCTTTTATTCGCCAAATACCACATAAGAATTAACACATTGTTTTGAATTAGCCAAACAAGATAATTTTCATACAACAAGTCTTTGTTCCACACAAATACAACATTCTCAAATAACCCACTATTTTTACGGATTCCAAAATACCACATATCCATACAACATTCTCAAATAATCCACTATTTTTACGGATTTCAAAATACACCATATCCATACAACATTCTCAAATAACCCACTATTTTATTCCAAAAATATTAGTTTGAATTTCTAGCTGTTTTCCACCACATGCATACGCATGCAGAAAGTAAGTCGATTTAAAAATTTTCAACACCAACATAACACAGAGTAAATTGATTTTAAACTTTGTTTGACCTCTGTTTACAAGGGTTATCATAATGACACTTAATTTTTTACCCATTTCCAACATGCATGTAAAATATTAGTCGATTTTAAAATTTTAAAATTTTCTTGTGAAATTGACCAATTTTCATAGATTAACCCCTTTGAAAATTGACAATTTTGACATGAAATTTTTCAAATTTTCAAATTGGCTAATATTTTACATGCATGTTGGGAATGGTTAAAAATTAAGATTTCACCTTGTTAAATCCTTCAAATAATAGCAAAATGAAACTAAAAAATATTTGTCAACATGCTAAAATAACACCGAGTAAATTTAATTTTAACTTCGTTTGACTGTTGTTTACAGGGGTTACTATAATGACACTTGATTTTGTAGCCATTTCCAACATGCATATCGAATATTAGTCGATTTGACAATTTTGAAATTTTGTTGTGAAAATGACCAATTTTCATAGATTAACCCCTTTGACAATTTTGACATGAAAATTTTCAAATTGGTTACTATTTTACATGCATTTTGGGAATGGCTAAAAATTAAAGTTTCACCTTGATAAATCCTTCAAATAATAGCCAAATGAAGTTAAAAATATTTTTCAACATGTTAAAATAACACCGAGTAAATTTGATTTTAACTTCGTTTGACCTCTGTTTATAGGGTTTACCATAATAACACTTGATTTTTTACTCATTTCCAACATGCATGTCAAATATTAACCGATTTTAAAAATTTGAATTTTTTTTATGAAAATGGCCAATTTTCATAGGTTAACCCTTTTGGAAATTGACAATTTTGACATGAAAATGGAAATTTTTTAAAATGGTTAATATTTGACATGCATGAATGACTAAAAATTGAGGTTTCAACCTATTAAACCCTTCAAATAATAGCCAAATGAAGTTAAAAATATTTTACAACATGTTAAAATAACACCGAGTAAATTTTATTTTTAACTTCGTTTGACCTCTGTTTATAGGATTTACCATAATAACACTTGATTTTTTACTAATTTCCAACATGCATGTCAAATATTAGCCGATTTTAAAATTTTGAATTTTTTTATGAAAATGGCCAATTTCCATAGGTTAACCCCTTTGGAAATTGACAATTTTGACATGAAAATGGAATTTTTTTAAAATGGTTAATATTTGACATGCATGTTGGGAATGACTAAAAATTAAGGTTTCAACCTATTAAACCTTTCAAATAATATCCAAATTAAGTTAAAAAATATTTTTCAACATGTTAAAAATAACACCGAGTAAATTTGATTTTTAACTTCATTTGATTATTATTTAGATGGGTTATCATAAGGACTCTTGATTTTTTACCATTTCCAACATGCATGTCAAATATTAGCCGGTTTGAAAATTTGAATTTTTTTTGTAAAAATGGTTAACCCTTTTGGAAATTGAGAATTTTGACATGAAAATTAAAAAAATTTGAATTCACTAATATTTGACATGCATGATGAAAATGTCTAAAAATTGAAGTTTCGCCATATTAAACCCATCAAATAATAGGTAAATGAAGTTAAAAAATATTAAAAAATATGTTAAAATAACATCGAGTAAATTTGATTTTTAATTTTATTTGGCCATTATTTATAGGAGTTACTATAATAACACTTGATTTTTTAGCCATTTCCAACATGCATGTCAAATATTAACCAATTTGAAATTTTTTAAATTTTCTTATGAAAATGACCTTATAAGTAAAAATATCTAGTTTTGTTAACTATAATCTTTTTACTCACGACTAAACCGACTAGCAGATATAAATCGTTCGGATAGGTTTGAATATGTTTATAACTTTATCAGTTCAAGGTTTCTATATCAATGCTTGTTTCCAGTCGTATACTGACTAAAAGATCTATTCCGAAAAATAGCTATTACCATACCGAATTTACGGCTGTCGGCTGGATGAATATTGTCATGGCCTTCAACCGGTTGGTTCCGATTCTTAAAAATTATTCGAACCGAGATGCTAATCACACTATTAGACCACGATTTGATATACAAGTCTAATGGACTATTCATGGTCCAAATCTAACATCGGCCCAAAAAGGCCCACCACAACTTTAGACGACGTTTTAAGACCTGCCAACCAACGGCCGCTCTCGGCGGCGCTGTTCTTTCTTTACCATAAGAACCGCCGCCGCACTTTACATTACCCCCATCCCTACAATTCCAACCTACCACCATTGCTCCTCCTCCTCCGCCGCCGGCTACCCTAAAAAACCAGCGTCTTTCGTCGATACTCAATCACCCCGGACCATCTATTAGTTTCTCCTCCCCGTCTAGTGCTTCTGCAGTCGCGTAAGTTGAAATCTTAGCCAAGGGCTTTCTGATTTTTTTGCTGAACTTAACTGTTGTTTGTTCGTCGCTGGCCGATTGAAACTTCTGTGGATGTTTGTAAGGTTTACTTGCAATTTGGTAGCCTGAGTTCTGAATTAATGTATTTGATGCAGGACCCAGTTGATGATGGGTGATGAATGTTTTTATATCGTGGTGAATTGTATTGAATTGGATTGAATTTCAGAAGAGATGATGATGATGATGATGGATGCTTTTATAACTGTGATTAACACTGAATTGGATTGAAATCGGATCGAATTTCGGAAGGGGAAAGTGATCAATCATTCTATCCATGGGTAGTTTACCATGCATCAACGATGTCCTGTCTCACCATTTGCTGATAGAAGTTCTGGTTAGGATTCCTCTGAAAGATGCTTTTCGATCTAGGTCTGTATGCAAGCTGTGGCTCTCGACTCTCCACGATGATCCACATTACGTTGCTGGATTCGTTCAGCACCGAATCAGTGAACCCAATTCGAACAATGATGATCATCAGGAGCTGATGAATGTGCAATGGCACCACAGCGAAATGCTTTTGGTGAAATCATCCGATAATGCTCTCACGGCTTCCCAATTCTCGTTGGATTTCCTCCCGTTCCACGACGAATCCACTTCTCCACACCGGAGGATTTCCATTCGGGAGATTGTAGGCTCTTCCAATGGCTTGATCTTGTTCTCGCCTATCAAGAAGACCACTTGTGTCGAGTATTACATCTGCAACCCTCTTACTAAGCAGTGGCTTGCACTTCCATCTCCTCCCGGTCGCCACCTTCTCGATGTCCAGGTCGGTTTTATCTGCGATCCATTTTACAACCGTAATGTCAATAACGGTTCAGTAGCTTTGAATGATGAATTCGGTATGAAGGTGGTCCATCTATATTATGGTCTTGTCAATGTCGAAACGAACCGTCCTGAAAGGATGGATGTGGAGGTGTTCTCGTCCCAGACAGGAACCTGGACTACATCTAAGGTGCAATTGCCTAACGGTGTTCGATTCAAAACCGATCCCGGACCTCTAGTTCCTCACAAAGGAAGGCTTTACTGGCTCGTGGAACAATGCGACATTTTGATCTATGATCCTGAACAGAACGAGTTTCTCCTCGAGCGACACGACCCTCCACGTGAAGCATTGTACACTTTCGGATATTGGGTTAGGCAGTTGGCCACATTCAGAGGGCTTAGTCTATGTAGAGGCTCGTTTTGCATCGGTCAAGCTTGGAATGCGCGGCTGAGAGTGTTTATGCTCTCAGTCGACGATGGCAAATGGCGTCTAAAGCACGACGTTGACCTCTACAACGAGATGCAATGCAGTTCGAGTACCGTGAGGCAGAAGGTGCGGTTCTACCCTGAATCCATGGTGTTCTGGACTATGCACCCCGATGATTCCATGGTGGCCTACTTGACCCTGGACAGCGTGATACTCGAGTGTAATTTCCGGTACAAGACGATGAAAGTGATGTCCGATCGGCATGATAATCGCTATGAGGGTGTTAATTCGATGCTCCTCGGCTGGTCTAACGTGGTTACGTGTTCGCTTCCATTGTGGCCTACTCCTCTTCCTGCAACTCCCAACTGTTTGAAGAAAGTTGGGTTCAATTCGATTGATGAATCGAACTAGTTGCCAATTCGATCCGATATGCTAAAGCTCGGAGCTACTCAACTGATTTTGTGAATGTGAATTGAGTGGATTGTTTTGTTGCTTGTTTGTGTTTTTGGAGCTTTGCATTTGGAATCAGAGTGGGTTCGAGATAGAATCAGATGTCTATTGACTCGATTTCTGAGTGTTTTTTCTGATATGTATTTGGAATTTAAGGATATGCTATTGTCCACCAGTAAATTTGAGGATACAGCGTGATTGATTTCCAGATTACAGTTTTTGAAAAAGCGGTGTTTTTTTTACAATTTTAGGGTTCTCTTATTTGTTTCAAAGCTTGTAAGCTAGTTTGTACATGGCGAATTGTTTCAGGATTGGCTTGGTTTGAATTTGAATTTGAAATTCCCATATCGCTAGCATCAACAATGTACTGCCTCATCATCTACTGACTGAAATCTTCCTCTGCATTGATTCCGTCGATTTGTTTCGGTGTAAGTCAGTCTGCAAGCTCTGGCTGTCGTGTATCGATCACGATCGAGATTTCCTCGCTCGATTCATCCTCCTAAGATCTAAGGAACCGCCACCATGGTGTGAGGATGAGGATTACGATGGGAGGATCTATGTAGAATGGACTCCCAGTGAGATGGTGCTGTTCAATCCCACTTGGTACTGTCTATCCACTCCACAGGTCTCCTTCCATTTCCTCCCTAACCATCGTTCTCGTTGCGATCCTTTCGACATCAGCTTAAGTTCTACGGTAGTAGGATCATCAAATGCTTGATGTTGGTCTCCGGTTTCGGAAGCTCTGCTAATAGCTACTGCATTTATAACCCGATCACGAGGCAATGGCTCGAGCTTCCACCGTTTACTACTCCTTGTTCGTTCAAGAACGATGTTCATGTCGGTTTCATAACCGATCCGTTCTATGATCTCCGTGGTAAGTATAGTCCTGTAAGTGTGAATGATGGTTTTTGTGCAAAGGGTCGTTCGTCTGGATTTCACTCGTTATAATGGTGATGAGAATGATCGTGAAATCGATGTGGAGGTGTTCTCGTCGCATTCGGGGTGTTGGGATTCGTTTAGAGTGCGATTGCCGGGCTATGTTGAGGATAAGATTGATATGTTTCGGTTGGGACCCTCTGGTTCCTTATGAGGGAAGTCTTTACTGGCTGATGGAAGATGATGATGATGGGAGTGAGTTTCTGGTCTATGATACCAACAGGAATGAGTTTCTTATGGACAGTCTTGAATTTTTCCCTTCAAAACCGTTAAACTATACGTTTAAAGGGATTAGCCGGTGTCAGAGCAGGTTGTGGGTAGCGGAAGTTTCGGTCGAGAAACTGAGAGTATACATCCTTCTTCGTCCGGTATGGTTTCTGCTGCACGATGTTGATATCCTCAAGGATATGCAATGCAATTCGAGTTCCGTGAAGGAATGTACGGGGTGGATGCTCCACGATGCAATCGATGAATTTACTATGCATCCAACTAATCACATGATGGCGTATATCTCCGTGTCGAATATGTTGCTTGAGTGCGACTTTGATCGCAGAATTGTGGCTTCGAGAATCGAGGTTGTGGCCCCTGATGGGGGGTCTCCTTCATGGGAACATTATGGTACATTTCTGCTGCCAATTTGGGTTCCACTTTGGCCTACCCCTCTCCCTTTCATTCCAAATGCTTAAGTATATGAGTTGGTTCATAGCTTGCTTGTTATTTTTGTGATTTTGCTCCAAACTTGGGGTGTATTATGTATTGGTATGTAGTCGATGGGTGAAGTTAAACAATGTTAATGGATGATGTTGGCTCGAATGCTCGAACCCGAACTTGAGCTGAAATGGTTCCTGGGAGGCTGGTGAAAGTGTGTTAGGGTACGATGTAGCCCGATTATTCGAACCTCAATAGACAGTTTTCAAACGACCGGTGATAACACTAGCAATGTTACTTGACATTATCAAGTGATCCATTCGAACCTCAACTGAGCTTTCCGAAAACTTCCCTACGACCTTAACATCCCTCTTAGCAGACTCGAAGTGTCCGGCCTTGACCTCCGTCCACGCATTCAAGAATAGAAACCCTAAGGTCAAGAATGCGTCCGCACAGACCTTGAGCGAATCCTTGTGGGTAGCCCCGGGCTGTCAAGAAGGCCCCTAATGTACTTTACTCCGTTCGCGACAGTTCTCGTCCCGTTTTGGAAGGTGATTATGTCTTGGATGAGCTTTGATGGTGGTGATTGAAGAGTTTGTGATGTTGAGGGGTGGAGGAAGAGGGGAATTAGGGTTATGAGGATTGCAAGTTGTGGAGGATTCATAATTCTGGTTAGATTTGTCAAAGTCTGGAAAGTTTCGACTGGATTTGGAAATTAGGCCGAAGAGATTATGTAATTTTAACTTAAGAATGTTGTCTTTCTGTTGTGATTTTTTGTTTTTTGTTCTTAAATGGGAAAGTAGAAATTAATGGAAATATATTTAAAGATGGATTTTGGTTTAGATTTGGTCATGATATTTTGACTATGATTTGATGATGTTTTACCATAACAATAGAATCATGATAAAGGAAATATATTTAATGAGAGATTTTATTGTAGATATGTTCATGATCTATTGGACTATAATTTGATGATATGTTACCATAACAAAATATTTTAGTTTTTATCCATTAGAAACGTTTCTATAAAACCGTACCGAAAGTTAAATTCATAGACCGAAATTTAGACCAAAATTATGTTATAAAAGATAGATAACGCATCAAATACACCGATGTAAAGTATCAATCTCGTGATTCTCTTTTGTCGGACTTGACCTCTCGGTCAATATTAGATACAACAAATGCATATACATTGCATAGCTGTGTGTAAGTAAGATGTAACTAAATTTGAAATCGATACCTTCGAAGTCCAGATTACTAACACATAACTCTACAGCCGTAACTCCGCTCGGACCGTTAAATTAGTAGACTTATCTCAAATAAAGGCCAGCCCAACTAACAACTACTTTCAAAAGCCCAATCTTATCCGACCCAAATAGTTTACGTTACTTTATCCGAATCCGGAAAATCCTAACGGTCTATCATCTTCCTAAAACCACCGCCATCCCGCCGGCGGGAAGAAACAAAAATACAGAGAAAATCAAGCGAATCTGAAACTTACGCCGGCCACCACTATCCGGTACCGGAGAATCCATTGATTCAAGCTACTTCACCGTAATCGACTCATCTCCAGTCGCAATCAAAGTGGCTAGCTTTCACGATAAGGAAAGATGTCCCTCCAATTTTCCTCATTCCTCCAAACTCCTTCAGGCCGATTAACAGGAACCGGTCAATCCCCTCCCGACGGATACCGATCTTCATCGTCCTTTTCCTTCTCCTTCCGCATCCGTCCATCGTTTCATCCCGTCTCCGCCGCCGCCTCATCTGCGCCGGCCACAACACGCCGACACTGGAAGCAAGGCGAATTCCCTGGAAGAACGCAGCCTTCTGACTCCGATCGTCGCAATGCACCACTGAAAAATGCGAAGAAGAAATTGGATCGTAAGGAGGACGCCACAGCTTGGGCAAATACCGTCACCGAAGCACTATCCGACTCCATCGCGAACAAGCAGTGGCAGCGGTCTCTCGAGGTCTTCGAGATGCTGAAACAGCAGAGCTTCTACTATCCTAAAGAAGGTACATACATGAAACTCCTAGTCCTTTTAGGGAAATCTGGACAGCCTGAACTTGCACACCAACTGTTCGACGAAATGCTTGAACAGGGGATTCCTCCCACAACTGAACTCTATACTGCACTTCTCGGTGCTTATTGCCGTAGTGGATTAATCAATAAGGTTTTTGTAACCCTCGATGTTATGAAATCGATACCGCAATGTCAGCCTGATGTGTTCACTTACAGCATGATCCTCAAGGCCTGCGTCGACTCATCCCGATTCGATCTCGTAGATTCGATCTACACTGAAATGGAGAAAGGCTTAATCTCGCTGAATACCGTGACTCAAAACATTGTGTTAAGCGGATACTGTAAAGCCGGATTATACGATCAAATGGAGAAAGTCTTATCATCAATGCTGCAGAATCCGAATTCGAAACCGGACGTATGGACGATGAACATAATCATCGCAATCTTCGGCAACAAAGGCCGAATCGAGCTGATGGAGCAATGGTACGAGAAGTTTCGAGACTACGGAGTCGAGCCAGAGACACGAACGTTCAACATCCTGATCGGAGCCTACGGCAAGGCTCGAAGGTACGACAAGATGTCTTCGGTGATGGAGTACATGCGCAAGCTCGAGTATCCATGGACGAGCTCGACGTACAACAATGTGATCGAGGCATTTGCGGATGTCGGGGACTCGAAGAACATGGAGTACACGTTCGACCAGATGCGGGCCGAGAGGATGAAGACCGATTCTAAGACGTTCTCGTGTTTGGTTCGAGGGTACGCGAATGCCGGGATGTATGGTAAAGTGATGAAGACGGTGGAGCTCGCCGCGAGGCTCGAGATCCCGAGGGATAAGTCGTTTTATAACGCGGTGATCGAGGCGTGCGCCAAGGCCCGGGATTTGATGGAGATGGAGAGGGTTTATGTGAGGATGAAGGAGGAGAAGTGTGAAGGTGATGAGGTTACTTATAAGGTTATGATGGATGCTTATAGCGAAGAAGGGATGAATGATAAAGTTTACTATTTGGAGCAAGAGATTGCTGCTCGGGTCGGGTCGGGTCGGATGGAAAGCCGTGATGACGAATGGTTCTAGTTTTGAGTGATTGTTGGCCGCAAGGTTCGGAGGAGGCTGGTGTTCGGGGGAGTATGTGTATAGTACATGGTTTGGATGATTAGAGTTGGTATGAGTTTGATTACTTATGTTGGTTTGATGGTTTGGCATTAATGGTTAGATCGGTAGTTGAGAATCGGGTTGTGGTTAATGTTACGAGTTGGGTAGATGGTGAGTGATTAGCATTTGAAATGACAATAATTCAGTTTTTTCTGTTATGAATCGGTTAATTTTCAAGGAAATGTGTCATGGACCGAAACTGCTATGTTTCCGACCGCCTTTTTTGTCGGATGCATCTGACAGTCGATCCAATGGGTTTAATTTATTTTCGCCATTTTCAATTTAAGGGCTGGAATTTTATCAAAGGTATAAAGGGAATTAAAAAATGATCTCTCTTTCAAAATTTCTCTCTCCTTTCTCTACTCTTCTCACATAAACTAGATATAATAACTACATAATAATGATGTAACGTGGAAATAACATTTTACATATGAAGTCGACATAATAAGCATATTAAAAGGACATAATAAAAACGCATAACATACTCGTAAAACGTATATATCACCAACATAAAAGAGTTATAAACTGGACATGATGAATTCAACTACTCGTAAGGTGGACGTAACAACGACATAACGAGCCCGTAAAATGGTCGTATAAGCGGGATAACATACTCGTACAATGACCACACTCATGTGATTTTTTCCAATTTTTTGTTCTGAAACTACCATCATTCAAGTTAATTTTTGAATCATTTTTAACCGTTGGATGAACGTTGACCCAAAAGTAACTTGATCTAACATCAATAATATGTCCGAACCATCTATCAGAACCGTAGCCGGGTTGGTCATGAACGTGTTTAATTTTCAAGGAAATGTATCATTCTAGCTAGATATTACTTTGTATTGAGTTTGTTTGAACTAGAAATAGGCCGATCAGACCCTCTATCGGCATATGGACAGTTGAGATGAAGCTACAACGACACATCCCAAGCCTCAAGGGGACGACTCCCAAATGAGTTATTGGATTCAACTTTGAGAGTGACTTTGACATGTATTTATTGTGTAATTGGAATTTCTATTATTTGTATACAATATCTTCCTACAAATTTCACAGTGGGAAAGACTTGCTGAAATCTACATAAATATACTTTCGAGTATAGTTTGGGGTTTACCAAACAACCATGAACAGTTAGTATAGTTTTTAGTTTTTAACTAATTTGAATAATTGTTATGGATGCTTAGATAAAAAAACAATTGTTATGGATGTTTAGATAAAAAACAATTGTTATGGATGCAACACTAATTGTTTAGATTGCTTATTCAGAAATTTCATTTAGTAATACCATGTAAAATTATGCACAAATTTTATAAGAAAAGGTTTATGGTAGTCATGCCATTTAAGTATAATGAAACATTTTTTTTAGTGCTTGCTATCTAATTGTCTTTTCAAGGAGTTATTTGAGCCTGCAAATATATTCTATTACCCATTGGGAAATCCACACTGAAAACCACAAACAGGCAAAACAAAAGAATTTCACTATCAACTTATGGTGACGAAACCAGTCTCATCGAGAATCCCTGAAGCGTCCGAAGCAAATGAACATCATGGAAAACCTCCTCCCCAACTGCTGTCGGGAACGCGACGGTGGAAGTGGAGGAAGATCGCGACTCTCGGCAAAAATGTCGACGACATTCTTGTTGTTGGTATATCTCAGGTGGCTCCCGTCGGGAAATCCACGTTGTATGGCAGGTACTTGGCAATAGACAAATCTCTGGGGTGGCAGTTGTTTTTGCCGACCAGCGAGGAACCGAACAACAACTTCTTCCCGTTTTCTCTGTCTAAGGTTGACTACCCTCTGTATGTTGTTGACTACCCGACGGAGCCCACCAAAAGATACACCAATGCCAAGAACGTCGCCGACTACACGTATAGTCTTGAGGCGACAATATTATCGATTATATATGCTGATCGCTCAATAAATAGTTCTTGTAAAATCGAGTTCATAAAACATGTAAAAAACACTCATTTTTAATCAGTGTTTTACGGTATGTCTGGATTGGACTAGTTTGGACCTCTCATTAAAAACTGAAAAATAAAATAACAGTTTACTCCCTTTCAAATATGATTTATAACGATCAAATTTCAAGTATATATCACTGAAGAACGCAAAGAAGAAGCTGGATCGAAAGGAGGACGCCACAGCCTGGGCGAACACTATCACCGAGTACTATCCGACGCTACGCAAACAAGCATTCACCAAGGTCTTGCATGGTGTTCAAGATGCTGAAACAGTTGAGCTTCTACCATCAGAAAGAATGTACATACATTAAACTCCTAATCCTTTTTGGGAAATCTGGACAGCCTAAACTTGCACACCAACTATTCAACGAAATGTACAAGGGATTTCTCCCACAACTGAATTCTATACAACACTTCTCGGTGCTTATTGTCATAGGCAATGCCTTTCATACTTTACAAACACTATATGCTTTTCGAATATAAGGATCTTCATACCATACCATACAATTATCTCGAGAATCAGCAAGCCTCAAAATTATCGATTTTTATTTTATTTTTATGAATTTGTAGGGTTTTCTTCTTCATTATCCATGGAAATTAGAACATGATGCATCCTTTAATAATTTCTTTTCATGTATAATGAAGAGTCAATAAACAATTATCACGAGAATCAGAGAGAATCAAAATTATAGGTTTTCTTTTTTACTTCCGTGACTTTGTAGGGTCTTTTTCTTCATTATTCATGGAAATTAGAACATGATGTATCCTTTAGTAATTTCTTTTCATGGATAATGAAAAGTCAGTAAACAATTATCACGAGAATTAGAGAGACTCAAAATTATAAGGTTTTCTTTTTTACTTATATGAATTTGTAAGGTCTTTTTCTTCATTATATACAAAAATTGGAACATGATGCATATTCGAATAATTTCTTTCCATGGATAATGAAGAATCGATAAACACTTATCTCGAGAATCAACGAGACTCAAACTTATAGGGTCTTTTGTTACTTCCGTGAATTTGTAGGGTCTTTTTGTTCATTATCCATGCAAATCGGAACATAATGCATCCCCCAATACTTTCTATCAATGGATAATGAAAAGTAGGTAAATACTCGTTACGAGAGTCCGAATTCGAAGTGAGCACGAGAACCTCCTAAACAACGAGAACACATGCATGATGTTTAGATTAAACTTCAATTTTGAAAATTTTACGTTAGGATTCCATTGTAATTAGCAAGAGACCAATAATTTCTTAGACAGTGACATAAATTAAACCACTCACCTTAGAGCAAGATCGTAGTTTAATTAATTGGCTTTGATTAAAGTTAGATATCCATTCCATGAAGTTGATTGATTGGTCATAACGATATATGGCAACTTGCATGAATCAAAGTAGGGCAATGGCATTATTACTATTGACGTTTGAAGTTGAAAATAGCATGCTTGCTGGGACAAGCTGGCTAGGCATGGGAGTTTCAAGTTCCCACGTAGGAAAATTAGTTGATTTATAGGCTTAAAATCTTATTATTATTATTTTGTCGTCCTCGACTCAACGCGTGATCTTGATTTCGTCATTGACTGTTGATTATTACTGGGCCAATCCCTTATTAATCATAGATCGCTCATGCCGGAAAAAACTAAATTCACTATAAAAAAAGTGTGTATCGAACCAAATCTAGAGGGTGACTACCTTAGACCATAGTCCTTGACCATAGTCCTTGTTGGATTTTCGTATGTATTTCCCAATTTGAATGTATTGTATGTATTAAAATAGTACAGTTCCAACTTCCAATTATACAAGAAATTACAGGCCAAAGTCAACTCTTAAAGCTGTATCCATGAGCTCATTCGTTGTTTGTGTATGTTAAAAGACATTTGGTACCATTCCCTATAATCCATTAATGTATAGTTTGTGAGTGATGTCCTCCTCGAATGATTGGTGGATATACATTGACAATTCGATAGGTATGAGTATCGGGACTAACAAATCAACCCTAAACCCGTCTCATTGTCATCTATACTTAGTGACTCATCTGAGAGTCTTTTGAGGTTTGGAGAGTGTCGTTGTAGTTTAGTCTCGACTGTCTATGAATAGAGGGTCCGATCGGCCTAGCTAACGAACCAGAAGCAACCGTAACTAGCTAGCTAAAACTTTAATTTTGACTCTTAACTGACTGGGACACGGTCAACATTGTGGCCATCATAATTAAGATAGCTCCATATGAAAGATTGAGATAGTAAGGAGTAAATACTACACATCAACTCATGAAGCTGGGTCTCGAGACTCTTTATCTTTTGAAAAATATTGTACATCATGTTTCTGAGAATTGTTTGATGGTTTATACATAAGAGGTATATTCTTAGACTAATTTCATAAATGAACAGAGGGATGCCAAATTTTTGTCAATTAATAATTAGATATACATGGAATCTTCTTGGTCACTAATTTTTATCAAATTTTTGTAATCGAAAAATACATACTTTTCTACAAACAACAACAATCAAATTTTTAAATTTTTTTTTAAATTTCATTTAATTATTATTTGAAAGATTTAGCATGGTGAAAACTCAATTTTTAGTCATTCCCAACATGCATGTTAAATATTAATCAATTTGAAATTTTCATGTAAAAATTAGTCAATTTTCAAAAAGTTTAACCTATGGAAATGAGCCATTTTGACATGAAAATTTCAAAATTTTTAAATCGACTAATATTTAACATGCATGTTGGAAATGACTAGAAAATCAAACTTCACAATAATAATTTTTATAAATAACTGTCCAATGGAGTTAAAAATGAACTTTACTCGATATTACGTTAATGTTGAAAATTTTAAAATTAGCTTACTTTCTGCATGCATATAGTGGAAAATAATTAAAAATCGAAACTAAACATTTTATTGCGGAAAACACATCTACCCCACTAACAACAACTAAATAAAAAAAAGTCAATTTATTAGCTTACCTATACAAAACAGAGAGACATTGAATATTCTTGATTGTAACTTGTCAAAAGAGGCAAGCTTTAAACCCTACTAGCTAAAGTTTATAACTTGTGATACACGTCATTTCTCCAAGTTGGATGATGATGGGATCTCCATGATTAATTAAAACTATATATTCAAGTTAGTTCTACCGTGGACGACTGATTGACGAACTAAGTTATGTACACCGCTTTATATAAGTATAGATATTCATACCGTCAGAATTTATCAATTTATAATATCTAATTCTGGTAAAATAAAAGGTTTAATCAAATGTATGACTTCAATAAAATATTAATCAAATATTTTGAAGAAAAAAAGAGATTAGGAAACCTGGCTATATAACTAAGACAATCTCTCGTGCCTAAATATTGTCACACAATTACTGCAAACCCCAAAATGACGCCGGCGCCATCTCCGCCGCAACGCCTCCATCTCACTGCCGCCGCCATCTCCATCATTCTCGCCGCCGCCACATGTTTCCCACCACCGAAGGCATCTGCCCATGCCGTTAAACCGGTAAACGGGATGTTCGTGTTCGGGTCATCGCTCGTAGACAACGGGAACAACAACTTCTTCCATTTTACTCTATCCAAGACTAACTATCCTCCGTATGGCGTAGACTTCCCGGCGGGGGAACCCACCGGAAGGTACACCAACGGCAAGAACGTCGCGGACTTGCTCTGCGACAAGCTGTGCCTTCCTCTGCTTCCCCGGTCGCGTGACCCTGTTATAGCAGGCGGTGGCGGGGAGTTGATTGTTCGCGGTGTTGATTTTGCTTCCGGGGCTTCAGGAATTCGCGACGAGACTGGCGCCATCGCCGTAAGTTTTACAAAATTTCTTAACTGAGTAACCCAAAGATGTAGAGTTATATTTGACAATTAATAGATAAAGATTGAGAGGTAGTTTATTATATTGGGTAGGGTAAGGGTATTGGCTGGTATCAAAACTCATCCCAAACTCATCTTGGTTTGTTTTTTACGAAGAAATACCTGTCCCGTAACTCGTTCAATATAAATATTTTTCGCTTCGATTAAATCAAATTAGGTCGAATCAAATAATATTCCCAAACCTAACTCGATTTTGGGTAATCTAATTATAAAAAATGGTATAAACTAGATAACATCCAAACTAAAATCATACACAATGTTCAATTAAGATCCATCAAGTAATCAATTTCATCCTAGGTTATAGACCACCTCAATGGAGCAACTTTACAAACTAAGTGGTTGAACGTCCACTTCAACGAGTTGTTTGGAGAGGGAGGTCTCAAATTGCTTTTTATATTATTTATTATTATGTTTTTTCAAACGAAAAACTCTTACAAAAGTTAATGTTTAAATAGTTTTAATAAATTATCTGCACTTATTTAAGAGCTATTAGAATTCAAAATGTAAACATCTCAGTCATTAAAACATTTTTAAAAGATTTGGTATAACAACTTTTACACGTCTCCATCTCTCAGCTGTGTTAATTAAATTTGTTGGGGCCAAACAGAGCCTAAGAATTCTTCATCAAAACTTGTCAAAAGAGGGAAAACTAGAAACCCTACCCATCATTCTAGCTATTAATTACTACCCCTTTACCAAAACCCAACAAGACTACCCATAACGGTTGAACCGAATCGGTCAATTGGGTTTCGGCAAAAAACATACTATTTATGTTTAAATGCTCGCGAGGAAGAACGATGGCGAGATACGATTTTGCATCATTGAGAAAATCGTGATAAAGTATAGATTAGATCATGAAAAATAAAATTATAACTCTCCACTATGTATTTTACCGTATCGAGATTCGATTAGGAGATAAATATACAGAGTTCGTGATCGAGATGATTTGTGACAAGATTATGTAGCACAATTGAAGATTGTGTAACAATGAATTGATTGTCATGAAAAGATCATAGTCTAAATAATTCTTAGTGATTGTATTAGTATGCATTCGTAACTCGAATGACACATTAGTCGCTTACAAATACCATTATGTTGGATCGTGAATCGAGTTGTGTGTTCACGATTGACCAAGTATTCGAAACGTTGGAGGTTTTACCGACTCGGGTTACAAAAATAGTATGAGAAAATTAAAATAGAATATTTGGTTGGAAATGAACAAAAAAAATATAAACAAACATTTTCACTTTATAAATGAGCTATATCCTTGGCTATATTCAAACCCAAAATACGTTATCTTCTAACAAACATTTCCGTGAACAAAATTACAATGCCGCCACCGCCGCCGCCGAGGAAGCTCTTCCTTACCGCCACCGCCATCCTCATAATTCTCACGGCGGCGCCCACCACATGTAAATTACAAGAAACAACGGAGACGAACCACCATTCGTTGAACGGGATGTTCGTCTTCGGCTCTTCCTTGGTTGACAATGGCAACAACGATTTTCTCGCCGGAGCTCTGTCCCGGGCAAGGTACCCTCCCTACGGCGTCGATTTTCCGGCGGGAGCCACGGGTAGATACACGAACGGGAAGAATGTTGTCGATGTCTTCGCGGATAATCTCCATCTTACCCCTCCTCGGCCGTCACGCTCCCCCGAAGCGGCCGGAGAGGAGATTTTCCACGGCGTGGATTTCGCCTCCGGCGGCTCGGGGATTCTCGACGATACCGGTTTAGTCACCGTAAGTTAACGGTGATTGTACTTTTTTTTGGGTCTGTTTGTGGGTTTTTTCTGTTAGTCTGCGTCGGAGATCAAACTTTTGAATAATGTTTTACCCTTTGTCGACGAGAATATCGCCGTCGGCGTAAGTTGACGGTGCATTTTTGTCAAACTTTTCAAATTTGACCCTATTGTGCTTCCATCATCATACATGAACATAACTCGGTTTATCGGTTGAACCATGTATCAAAATATCGAGATTTCGTTACATATTTGGTGTATTAGCTGGATTATTTTACTTAAATCCCTCTCATACTCTTATCTCAAAATCGGTTAATTATGGTATATGAATTTACCATGACCAACTTCGAATCTTGTACGACTTTATTACTGGGTCATCGATCGAGTTAGGGTTTTGGGTCACGGATAAATGCATTATATCGATTCATTCATCTATTCGAACTAATCAGTACTCCTTTTATATGCTAGAATACTTTTAGTCTCATCAGTTCGATTTTTTGATGAAGTTACTTTTTTCAGGGTCAAGTGATACCTTTGAACCAACAAATCAGAGATTTCGAAGAGACCGTACTACCGAAACTCGAAAAGTATACCGGTTCTTCGGGCCAAGAGTTACTATCGAAATACCTAATTTTGGTTGGAGTTGGTGGCAACGATTACACTCTCAATTACTTCCTCAATCTAACCAACCCAAGACCAAGCCTTGAAGACTTCACTTCCAACCTCATTTCCACTTTGTCAGCAAAAATTCAGGTAATTAAATCGAGTAGACGAAGCGATTCCGATTTCAAAACGATTAAATCTCGACCCGTATGGTTGGATCATAATTCATGAGATGTGTACATTTATTACATATATAGTAAGTTGTTAGTTAGGTGGGTGACAAACTGACAATGAAGATTCATTGGGTCATTTAGGGATATGAAGAGATAATGTTGGAGAGTCGAATTATCGTGTTTATTAGATCGTAAAACTCATCTTATATGGACCAGATTGAATTAGGTATGTTGTTACGAATTTGAGAAAGTGATTATTTCTTGTAACATTTCACATATCGAATAGAAGAACAGTATAGTTCAGTGCAAGTGTTTGGTTCTTTAACCCGTTTACTCATGGCCTTGATTCCGAGTCGGTTATTACGTGTACCCGTGAATTCGACTCATGTCTCTATCGCGGGTCAAAGCGAGTCAAACCGGGTCGGGCAGTTATTGCTTGAATGGAAGTTGAGCAATATTAATTTTTAACGTTTTCCCAACAACTCTCTGCCATTAAGACATAACTTTCTGGGAACAGAGCACCACTGTACTGAGGAAATGTCACCAACCCAACTGATGCAGCTCATTAATGTCAGATTATTCTAACCATATCTTTGACCTTGAAGGTCAAACCAAAATCAACCAACCGAACATTCCGGTGTGTCCATTTCGGGTCAGTATTTTCTCATTGTTTGTTTGTGTTCAATCTGCAGCATCTTCAGAGTTTAGGAGCTCGAAAGTTCGTGTTGATGTCGCTCTACCCACTAGGATGCAGCCCCACGGTCCTGGTCAGGAACCCAGCAACCGGCACGACCACCTGCTCTCAGCCATTGAACCAAGCGGCTCAGCTGTTCAACTCGAAGCTGAAAAAGACGGTGGATCAGTTGAACAAAATGCTACCCTGTTCGAAGTTTGTGCTCGTCAATTCCTATGGCATCATCGACGGGATCCTCAGTAACCCTAGCTTAGCAGGTTAAGTGATGCATATCTTGCTACCCGAATATACAGACCGGTTTAATGTGATAACCGAACTTGCTTGTGTGTTTATGCAGGATTCCGGGATACGAGCAATTCGTGCTGCGAAGTGATTACGATACTGTGTAGCCGAGGTGGGAAAGTATGTGAAGATCGGAAGGGCTATGTGTACTTCGACGGTCTCCATCCGACAGAAGCAGTGAATGTTCAGTTAGCAAACAAGGCATACGATTCGAGCAGCACCGACGATGTTTACCCTATCAATGTCAAGCAGTTGGTTGGACTGTAGTTTACGACTATCATCGAATAAATGATTAACAGACTGATGTTTGAAATGTTAACGGCTAAATCATTTTGCTTACTTGATATCTGATGAATAAAGATAGTAACTTGAGAACACAAACTTATCCCAAATCGAAAACCCAGAACAAAAGTACCGATTCTGATCAAGTCGTTATATACACAAAAGAATCCAAATTGAATTCACGGTCAGATGTTCGAGACAAAGGACGAAACTTGACAACCAAATCAAACCTAATTTCTCATAAATGACAAACTACTACAAAGCCAATGATTCAGAAACCCTAATTTGCTGATCTTCCCCAATAGACAAATAAAAAGACAATGATTCAGAAACCCTAAAATCAGATAATTGTATGGTTTTTTTCAATCAGATATAAAGAACAGGGAAAGGAAAGAACAAACCATACCACTTCGCCCTTTCTTGCGCTACAAGCTACACCATTATCGTCATTGCTGCCGTGTTTCGTTCAACGAGCTTAAACTTCTAGCTTCAGCCACGTTCGAGTTAGCAGTAACTTCCGACGAAATATCCCAGCTCCCGCTTCTCCGTCCCCAACTCGAATGCCTAGCATTCTCGCCTCTAACGGCATGGGCTCGATGGTCTGAGCTCAGCACAGAATCCACGTCCGATGTATTATGGGGATGGCCCCCGTTGCTCCCTCTGCTGCATATGTCCTCGTCGATTGCTTCCACGTTACGACGCTGGGAGATTTGCAACAGGTCCTCGCCTATCTCTAAATCATCTTCCACCTTCGGACGCGGATCCCCACCACCGGAATCTCCTCCTCCTCTGCCTTCTTCTCGTGTGGTTGGCAGTGTGGGTCGTGGAACCTCCTCTTGAACAAATGCTCGGAATTTGTTCTTGGACGGCTTAACCTCTGTGCAAAAGACTTCCGAAAAATTGGTGACACAACCTAGGTTGTACACGTTGATCCTGTTGTCTGATCGGTATCGGAAGTTTTCATAGGTTGTCTGCAAAAAAAGATGGAACAGAGAAATGAAACAGCCTAAATATCAAAGAACTAAAAAGCTCTGCCAGTGGATTCAGCCTAGCAGCCATCAATGGCATTTACATAAATCATTTAACCCGGACTGACCTGATTAGTCCCGATGAGGTATAAGTGAAACCCGGTGAGTCCTCCGACAAACCATAAAGAGATGAAACAATAAGCCATTAGTATGACAGAAGCAGGAGATTCCTTCATCGCCTTCCAAACCGTGGCGTGGTTTTCATCCATCAGAACCTTAATGTAGAAGGCAGATATGGAGAACACATAGATGCATAGAAGAGTTGCAGACGAAACAAACATGAAGAAGAATCGGTAGTTCCGCTGCACAAACAAGTTGGAAAGAATTAACCTTTGCAATGAAGAACCAGAAACCACAAACAGCCAATCGAAAAGAAAAAAAAAGGTGTTACCAGTCCGATGCATTGACCAACCCAGGGACAATGATGGTCGAACCGTTCAACACAATTGTTGCAGATGGAACAGTGAGAGCACCGGGGAGGACGATAAAGCATACACGTATCGCAGTATTTCACCCGAACAGGAATTCCATTAACCATCACTTCCTTTGTCCGGGGAAACTGGAGGCTCGGTGTCTGTCTCCCTCCAGCCTCGGCCGATGCTGAAGATTCGTAACGGAACTCTTCTTCCGGTGGATGCAAATTGCGAGGTAGAATTCCGGGGTCCCGTGCTGATGTAATAAAAAGAAGAGCCAATACCTTTCATAACGAACAGCGTATTAGTTATATGAAATAAATAGTAGAATGCGAGAACTTTGGCTAAGAAACTAAAGGGGTTAGCAAGACTTACGTAGACGGTGAAGGCTATTGCAACCACCAGAATAGCATACCCTGCATTATAGGGTGACAATTCGTGACGAAGATGCCTTGCAACGAATACACAAAAGATAGTGACGGGAATGATGATTAGCGACAAGGTGACTACTAATGACTTAGCATCTGGTCCGAATATGAATCTCCCTCCAAATATGAACTTCTGCAGAGTAGAAACAAGAAACATAATTTTTTAGAACAGGGAATAACTAGAAGCAATCAAGCAAACTATACAAGTCACAGAAAAATCATCGATTTGTAATCCTTCATAAAGCAAAAATTCCAAACAAATTCATTATCTCTTAAGTAAATTTTCAGCATCTTGCACATAAAGCATCCCCATATGGAAGTCACTACACTGTTAGATTAGACATAAGAAACAAGCTAGTAATGCTCAAACAGAAAATCATGCAGGATCTTTGCTGGAATACCGAATATGGATCAAGCATTCAACTTAGAAATAACAGAGAAACATCTTACTAAGGACCAAAGCTAATCTCTTCAATACAGGATGAAAGGCAAGATCAAATCTATGCTAAGGGGAATATCCTAGATCAAAATCCACAAGAAAGAAGGCTACTTGGGGCATTTTAACTGTAATAAGCAGACTTAAACGATATGCCAACAATGATACAATATAGTCACAGAATCTTCAGTTTCCTTCCAATCTCTCAATATGCAACATTGAGAACATCGATACAACTGAAGAGTGAAGACAAAGTTCAGCTGAGCTACATTTTGCAAACACTTCTCTAGCTCTAGTAACTCAAACCCTAAAGAGCAGATACACCAATCATAGCTTCACTAATCACAACCTAATATCACAAGACTGAATCAATTCTCAGCCACAAAACAATCCCACCAAAAGGGTTCAACCTAGGTGTTCAAAAACTTAATTTTACCCCCTTCCAGTATCAGAAACACCAACCAATAACCTAAAATCCAAGAATTTTCGATGAAACCAAAAACAGCCAAAAGCGGGAAAGAAATCACACTTAGCCAATGAGAAGAAGAGAAACCCCTTACATTACTTCCTTTCCAGACTTCGTAAACGCGCTTCGCCATCTCTATATCTCTCTATCTCCACCCAATTTTCTCTACGCAGGCGAGAGTTTTGGACTTGCTACGTTCATTTCAATTCCAGACTTCCACCGGGAAAAAAAATGATTTGATTCGAAACCAGCCAGCCAGCCAACACAAACCCCAATAAAATAATTGAAATGCCCACGACGAAAGATGGGAAATTTTGCCCCCTCGATGCCTAACTCTCTCCCAGTGAGTGGAATGGCGGAAACAGTGAAAAGAACAAACCCTTGCGCCGTACGACGAAGAATAAACAGTGAGTGTGATCTTTTCCGCAGAGGGTTTGGAGTGTATTGAGACGACGACGACGACGACGATGATTGGCGGTTTGTGGGGTTTTTGGAAATTTCAGAGGGGAGAAAGGGGAAACTCTTTTGCGGGAGCTTTGATTGAGAAAAAAAGAAGAGAAATTTTTCTCCTTCGTGTTTACAGAGTGTGAAGATGGCAAAATTGTCGATTTCAGCACTCCACTTTTATGTTTGATCAACATAGTACATAAAAGGTATAATACCTACATTTTCATTTCATTGACAATATGTTACATGTGTATTAGTCAAGCTGAGTTGAATTTATTCATCTTCAAATTTGACAATTTTAGTTGTTACTAGCTGAATTTGAACTAAAATATCGAAACTTATATCACATCAAATTTGGTTTATTAATTATTAATAATTTTTGACAAGATAAAACGTGTGTTCATCTCATTAATAAGCATTGATAAATCCAATTGAAATATGAGTTATATGATATGAGATTTGCATGCTAAAAATCAATAACAAAGTTCAACCTTCACTATTTATTCTAAAATGTGCAAGACATTAATTTGGTCATTTAACATCCATTACTCAACAAATAATTTGTATATTATTATGGTAAATGTGATTACAATTACAAGCACCATAAGAGATAATTATATGTCTTTTATGTCAAATTCGCACTATAGTGTCATCAAACCATTAGAAACTAATATGTGATTCAAGGTTTAGGGTAATTTGAGCATAAAACTTATTAAACATTAGCTTATTTTCTATGATAGTTCATAAATTATTTGGTTAATTTTTCATTCAAAAAGAATATCGAGATTATAAAATATTATGTCAACTCGCCATTTTAATTCTCCTGCCACGTCACCTGATTCATCATAAACTCTTAAGTACTTAACCGAAATTCATCCTATTAAATCATAACTCCCTATATTCTATTTTGAAAGTTATTTATTTGTCTCATCACAACTCTTCCCATCTCCGCTTCCTAATTCCTCCGTCATTTTGAATCTTTATTTGCTCGAGTCTAGTAACCACAATGATTCTTTTTTGCCGAAAATATATAAAGTAATAATATCATTCCAAGAAAAAACTATAAACGGAAAGAAATATATTAATATCCATATATAAGAGGTGCTAAATTCAAATCTGATACTTCCTTATTATTAACATACAACCAACAATGCTGACCACGACGATCCAACCCTAATAGGTGGATGACTGAAATGGATATTAAGCACTCTTTCTGTCCCTTTTCCAGCTATTAAAGTTTGACATAAATTAGTGAAGAAAAGTTGACTAAAATTTGATTTAATTGATAATTAATGTGTCCGTTTGTCTGATGAGGACAAATTAAATGGTAGTCAATGCTTACTTAATTATGCCCGTACAATTTTTTCCCCTTAAACGTTTCTAACCTTACGTGTATACACTTCGATCGATTTGTCCAAATATTCGAACGTTTATGTGAAGTATGTCAATTGTTAGCGTTAGATCCTGAAATAACGAGTTTGAATTTAAATGACTTGCTCAAGTCTATTACGCATACAACAACCCCGCTATTTTTATGACGCACATTTCGTTAACCTTGCCCCTCTTACTACTATACCCCTTCTCACTACCCTTCTTTGATTCATATTACAGGGAGCTCACCGCGACTCTAACACACACTAAAACAAATAGTTATGACCTTTCCGTCGATTAAGTCGATCTTTCGAACTGAATTACTCATTAATCCAACCAATTTTACGGGCGGAACACAACTAGTCAAATATTTTAAGGCTATTTGGCCAAACAAAGGTAAACGGTGTCGTATTAATCAAGACATTCTCGATTGGTGTCTGGGCTCAGAAGCCTGGATCTTATTCAGTACTAATAATGGGCTCAAATTAGAGAGCCCATCTAGTGGGACTATCTGCAAATGGGCTAGAGTTTCAAGCCCATTCTTGACAAGGTCCGAGATGACGTGTACAAAGGTTTCCGGACCATTCATCATTACTAACCAAAGGTTACCAAAAACGAACCGAACCGACCTTGAATCAAATGAGCGAGATGCTTAAGTTATAGATGTTACCGTTACAACATTCGAGACACGAATTCTGGAGCGGCGATAGTGCATCGACATGACTGGTCGATGGCAAATAGCTAATATACAGTAGACACTACCAGATTCCTACAATCTAGAGGATGACATGCCGTTGGCTCACTCCTAGATTGCGCATTCCCCTAATTGATGGACAATCCATGATCCCATCACTCAAAGTTGTAGTTACCGTTACAAGACATGTAATGAACTAAAATTTTATAGGTCAAAATGGACCAACGAAAATAAGAATGACTAAATTAATAAATCATGGATTGATGATTTTATTTATAAAATAAGAATATGAATTATTATTGAATGAATAGTATTTAATTGTTTTATTAGAATTTTACTTTAAATTTATTAAGAATTTATTTTAAGTTTATTAGGACTTTATTTTGATTTTATTGCGCATTTTCTTGGACAATTCATAATCCCACCACTCAAAGTTATATTTACCGTTACATAACATATAAGAGATTACCCACATGACAATACAATAGACGTTAAAAGAAGACACAGTCTTACTATTTTACTCTTTTATCAGGATTTTATTTTAAGTTTATTGGGTTTTATTTTGAGTTTACATATTATCCTTTATAAGTTTTATAGTATTTTTCATTCTTCAATTGATTTAACTTGAATTGTCTTAGACTTTCATTTTGCTAATATGTTTTCTATAACAAAATAAAAGTTTATATATCTCCACGTATAATCTAAAACTTTTCGCAACATCGCCTAAATAATTCTAGTAGATATAATTCACTCACATAAAATGCCACTACTAAATTGCACTATCATATTGATTTTTAACCTCATTTGACCATTATTTATAAAGGTTATCATAATGAAATTTGATTTTTTAGTCATTTCCAACATGTATGTTAAATATTAGCCCATTTGAAAATTTTGAAATTTTCCTTAGTATAGCACACGAAAATTTGCAATTTTGACATAAAAATTGAAAATTTTCAAATTAGCTAATATTTGTTATGTATGTTGGAAATAGTTAAAAATGAAGGTTTCACTATATTACGAACTTCAAATAATAGTCAAATAAAATTAAACATATTTTTTAAAAAAATTTAATTATAATTATTAATGAGAATGTATATCAGTATGTTATTACAGATCCGTTACCAAATTAACTATTTTATTAAAATAAAATGACAATGGCTTATGGGGAAAACGAGAGATATTCCTTTTGACCTTTGTAATACACTTTCCAACAACCGACCAACGGTGGAACTACAGCTCACATAAGTACTAATGTCAGAATTTGAGTGCAAAGCATGATTATGAATTCTGCTAATCACAGTAATATTAGATTACTATTTAAGTATAGAGCTACCAAAATTTGACTTGATTTAGCTCAGATTAATAAATATAACTGATCTAAAGCCAACAATTGTGCAAAAATATGCAAAAAAACCTACATATTAGTGAATTTCCATCTAATTGACTTGTTTTTTTTTCAAACAAAAGGTCTACTTATATATCAATTATTAATTATGAGATTTAAAACATAACACACATTGTTTAATGAACCCAACAAAAAAAAAACGGAGGAGTTACCCCTGAACAAGAAGATTCGAATAACCTAGACTGCCTAACCAATAGCAACTTTGTTACACTCTCTCTGGACAAAACAAACTATATAATTCTGTTATTCATGATCCACTAAAACATGCAACTTGATTAACGTGTGATCCATATATTGTTAATATAAACCGAATATGTCTCGGTTTGATTAAGGGTTATCCAAAACCCCTATTGTATATAAGGAGCTCGAACTCTCCTTATTATATTCAAGCCGTCACTATCACCCAATAACCCTAATAAGATTTCTCACCTTATCCGTTGATTAGTTGACTTAAAGGTCGAAAACCACATTAATTGTTTGTATTATTATCATTGTTCCTTCTTAAATCCGTCTTTATTTACCTTTTATCATGGTATCAGTCTATATATCATCAAGTTTCTAGTTCGACTCCAATATCATCCATTTCATAATTGGCAAGAACTTCACTGGATGGAAATTCTCTTTCCTTATGTTTGTTGAAGGCAAAGTCCTAAACGATATCACAACTCTAAAAATACCAAATTTCCATTGGAAATAATAGCCTCATTCCATTAATTATGTTGAAGATAAAAAAAACAAAATTTATAAACTCGACACACTCATAAAGAAATATTACCAACAATAAAATGACCTTTCAAACACGTAATCAATAAACAAGCTCGTGCACAATCAGATTTCTATCTTTTTCGAACCATCTGAAAAAACAAACTTTCTATCTTCAGCTTTTTTCAAATTTTATTAGTACATTGAATAAAATGTTCACATATTAAAAGCCAAATTAATCATTAATCTCACCAATTTAACTTCAATACACAATTTTAAAAAAACTCATCCCAAGAAAATTCAATTGACGACACTACAAATTTTCCTAATCTCCCCTTTATTCCCCGTAAGGACCTCAATCGACCCCATCTTCACCATGGCCTTGGCGTACCTTCCGGCCCACGCGCCACCGTTCCCGCTAGCGAACTTCATCGCTATATTCCTCGTCAATGTACTATCCATAAGTGTCTGGTCCGAGCTCAAAATCCCTCTCCGCCTCTTAAGATCAGCGAAGTATCGATTGTCTAGACGGTTTGGTGTCGAGTCAAGGTCCGCCGCCGCATTTCCTCCGTCATTCGGGCATCGCCTCTTTAGCTCTGTCGCGTACGTGGAGTCCAACGTCGGATCCTGCGAGTAAATATGTACACAACCATAAAGTGTTTAGTTGTCAGACTCGACCTATACGTATTAATGGGTCCGACCTGCGGGTGGGTCCTATTGAATGAGTAGAGCCGATTGGCGAATGAAGAGCAGTGGGCCACACCGATCGAGTGGGCACCGGAGAGCACCACCATCTCCTCCGTGGTCAACCCCTTTCGGGCAAAATTTTGCGCCAATTGCTCCGCCGAGAAGCTCGGAGTCGGGAGGTTAGCGCCGATATCGTCGGAAGACGAAACGCGGCCATCGCGACGACCGGCGGGGACGGCGTAGTTGATGCGTCCGAGGATGAATGAGCTGTCCCGAGCGGCAAAGGCGATAATGTCGGCGCATGAGACGGTGTTTGGGCAGACTAATTCGAGTTCCGATTTGGCCGAGTCGATTACCTCGAATCCTCTTAGGCTCGGGTTGTTGGCCGGATGGTCTCTCTCGGTTTGGTTCCCTCCCGGGGAGGATTTCAGGAGGACCGATGCGTCACATCCCTAATTATTAACAAAAATAAAGTAATTGTATAAGTTATGCTAAATACATTCATAAATACATATACTATAACACAATGTAGCAAATGTAATCTAACTAAAATTAATCAAACCAATTGACTCAAACCAACTGATCGAACCATTTACCCTAGCATAAAGTTGATACATTTGAGTAACTTAATCTTACACTACATATGATTTTGATCAAATTCTACCCACTACAATAAGATCAAAGCTTTGACCTTACATACATGGTCAATCTAGTAATTAATTTCCACTTAGCTATTATATATATAATCGATTTATCAAGAAAGGTTGCATTCTAATAACTTACGTTGTTGAAACAGAGTTTAAATTGGTTTTTAATTTTTTATATGTTCATCAACATGCCCCTATCAATTGAAAACTTTCAAAAGAAATGAGGTTTGCACAACTTAGGTAAGTTATATGTAGGAATTGGTGGCTATCGAGATTTGAAACTGCACAACTTAGGTAAGTTATATGCAGGAATTGGTGGCTATCGAGATTTGAAACGGATACTTACCTCTTTATCTTTTTAAACTCTCATACCATGAAAAAACTATTGCATCCCAATAACTCAAATTATTGAAAGAGGGTTTCAAATTGGTAGTTATTTATTCGATCAAAAAATAAAAAACGGTCCCCAAAACCTTAAACGGTCATCTTGATGACCTTTAGTGATCAGCAGGTTAGTGATCGTTAACGATCAATGAATTACAGTCTCTAAAGTGCATTTTCCCACATAGAATTTGAACAATGGAAAATCAAGAAGAGGGAGAGAGAGAGAGAGGGTGATTAAGCTAGGTAGACGCACCCTGATAAAGCAGTCGTGGAAGTGCATCCTAATGAGTCCGGCTCCAAGGTTCGAATCGCGAGACACGGCCCTGGTCACGACCCTCTTGACGACGGATTCAGCCGATGGGCACGATGACTTGTAGAAGCCTGGCTTCAGAGCAGCCTCGGCCATGGACATGAACATGAAGAGTAGTACTAGTGATGTGATGGAAAGTGAGATTAGTGATGGTGGTTGATGATGAGGGTGAGTCATATTTGTTTTAGTAACCTGATGATCAATGGTGGATTGAGAGCTATTGAGGGAGACAGAAGAAGAAGGATATATATTGTTTTGTACTCTCCAAGAAGTTGGTGATAGCCAACTAATTAAGGTGGGTTTTAGTACTTGGCATGTAATGTTTTTTGTTTGATTCTTTATTAAAGGATAACATATATTTTTAATAACGGCGACTTATCAAATAGAAGCTTTCAAAAGAGTATCATAAAATTTGCACAGTTTGGTAAGTATTATACAATGAGTTGGGGCCTATCGGAGTTTGGAACCATATAAAAGCTGCAAAATCATATTATAAACCATTAAATCGTAATAATTTAAATCGTTGAAAAAAGATTCATATAAAAGTTTTTATTGTCCTATATTTGCTACTCTACTTATCCCGAATATTTTGTTGAGACCCCGTAATGTTGTGACGTATAAATTTCATGATTGATATCAATCATTTAAATTAAGGTTGAATTCAAGGGTTCAATCAGTATATTAGTAAAATTTTACACAAAACCCATGTGTGTATTAGTGACAAAACATAATGGTGAGCACACATTTCGAAACGTTTTGTCGAACGACGAAGTATTAAGGCCGGCGTCGTTTGTGCTGCATGGGAACCCACTAAAACATGCATGCACGTGCATTTTATGGGCTTCTTGTGGCCTGTGGGAATCAAAATTCAGAGTTCAGATCTCGACGACGACACAAGGATTTGAGTCATCGACTGCAACCCAAATTTTTATTGTAGATAGGAACAAGGTACATCGAGTCGCGAGCCGCACAAAACGAGCAGCTCTATTAACGTATAAGATCAACGAACTTTAACAATAATTACAACCATGATGTAATCTCTAATTCGAAGAGGAATTGATTGTCCAATTACATCCCCACCCGCTAGCTGGTTGATGAACGTATATACATTTTTTAAATCGAAATATTAGAATTCGACCTTCTGGGTTTTGATGAACAGCTAGAGAGCGTATATAGAACAAGCACAAATTCGATATGTAGACCGAAACTGAATGAGTCTTTCTTTCACTTCAATTTGGACTGATCAAATATTCAGACACTGTTTTAAAGGTATACTGTGATGTCATATATAAAATAATTTATAGTTTTAATGAGAGAGCATAAACAACAAACGCACCGGTGGTCTAGTGGTAGAATAGTACCCTGCCACGGTACAGACCCGGGTTCGATTCCCGGCTGGTGCATGCCTTTTTTTCAAATTTTCATTTTGGGTGGTAAAATGGTTAATTGTTATTGTAACTTTTGAACTAGTTACATGTTTAGCTGGTGGATCAATCCCGTAACTTCCCATCGGGTTATATCATGATACCGAAGACATCGATAATCCTTTTTTTGGACAACAAATTGATTCACACATTCCCTTCATCCGGTCATCTCTACTCTATGTTCGTTGGATGATGTCCCAGTCTCCATCTAACATATCTACTCTTCATTTTCTACAAAATTCTCATTATGTTGAATTATTAAGGTGTAACAAATCCCTGGATCTCGATAAATCCGACTTGTTCTACCTCTTTTGATGCCATTATTCCCTATGTGGAAGAATAGTAGTTGGTAAAACAAAGCAACAATGAACAAAAGTACAAAGGAAAGAACAACCAGAGCATATACATAGGCATGTGCCTGATTTGATTAATTAGTTAATTAATGTATTGTTTAGCTAATGGCGTAGCACTTGCTAGTAATTAAGTAGCCCTTAATTATATTCCTTCATCATTAATAAATTAAAAGCCACATCTACCTTATTTTAACGTGTAGGGTTTGAGTGTTTTCCCCCTCCAAAGTACTTGTTATAATAAGCATGGTTGTCAAAACCGTACTCAAATGTCAAATTACTTAGCCTAACGTACGATATATGATTCAACTGTTTAAGATCGTTAGTTGAACCTTAATTAGATTATGGTTGAAATTCGACAAGCAGCTCATCATAATTTAATATCTTATTACATGATTGTTTTGTTATTCTGTAACAACAATAACGGAGGAACAAAGAACGTTCCAACCGAACAATTCTTGAACGACATGAGTGTGCACTCCATCAAACTCGTAAAACTCGGATGATCTCGAATCTGAAATGAAAGATGCCATTCAACTTGCATTCAAACAAAAAGAGTGCTATAATTTTAGCTTTAGTGGTTGTGGTTTGAATAGTATACCTTTGAGCTGGAAACCAAAGAGGATGCTCTCATTTGCATTAGTAAAGTACCAGTACTATATACAACCTAAAGTGGTACAAAATTATTCCAAGTTCATGTCACATTCAACTTTCAAGATTGGCTGCTAAAATTAAAAAACCTTAATTGGTCTGAAAAAAATCCCTAAAATGTTTTCATTTGCATGAAAATCAATTGATTTATGGTTTGAATAATTAATTTGTATGTGTATAGTTTTTATGATTATATTCAAGATATTCATATTGTTTTATATTTTGTGAGAAACTTGACTTTGAGGTCATCATGGCCATAAATTTCTATGGATAAAGGATATATATATTGAATGATTTTTGGATTTCACCTAATATTTTGACTTAGTACAACAATTTGTTTTTTACATATGGGAAACATCACTGTTGCTGGATGTATACATTAACAAAGGAAGCTGAGGGTAATTCGAGATCCTCAAATATGTTACGAAAAGCTTTAAAAAATCGAAAAACTTTTATTTTCAATTTATATATATTGAAGTATACAAATTTCATGATCACGTGTTAATAAATAATATAAAATTTTTTATTCTTAAAATCCTACCTATTCGAATTATGAGATCTCAATAATTCTTTAACAATTCCAAGTGTAAGAGTCCATCAATTTACAATTTTTGCCTGTATAATAATGGTCGTTGTCGTGAAAATGAGGGGTGGCAATTTAATTTTGCCGCGTCACAGCTTATTAATTATATAGATTATGACGTGGTTGATGTTGAAAATTTGGATTGAGCCGCCAGATGGTCCTACGAGGAGCTTTTGTTTTGTAGTTCAACGACCAGACCATCGTGTTTTGTAGTTCAAGCTCCTCCGTCATGTTTGTTTTCTTCATTCAATATGTGGACTGAGCCATAGCATGGAAGGTTCTCTCGAGTTAGCCATTAAACCGATCGCGTAAGACGTCCGACAATGTGTTATCCTTCATGCGTAGTCTCGTAAACTTCTGTCTATTACGAACATGACATAATATCCGTTGATCCGATCCAAGTGATCGAGCAAAATCAATTACTAAGCTTAACTCGCAATAACACCAACATTAAAACGTAGTATGGAGATGAAGAAGTGCGTCGTTCCAAACCACGATTCCGTCCAATTTCATGCCTAAGACTTCATTTTTCATACATACAATTATATTTTTTGGAGTTTAAATAGTGTATTTTAAATTATATACAATTCCAGTAGGATTTTTTCAATCATTATTATAATAATCCCATGTTGATTCAATATTTTGACATTTATTATATCAAAGTGATTAATAGTATGTAAAACCAAATTGATTGTGTGCCGGGCACACGGTTTTGGGCCACATTTACCAAACCGGTCATAAGTAAGTCAATGTATGCATTTGGAAAAATTAATGATATAACTCGATTTGGTAACTAATACTAATTAAAAAAAAGTAATTATTGACTACATAGACTATGAAATATTTGAAATCATATTATTTATTTTGTTATCTAGCTATAAAAAAATATTTATTGTCCATATCAATAATAATTTCTGAAACACAATTATAGTAGTTGCTCACCTTATTCAATTCGTGATGTCATGGGGGTAATATTAGCATTACCATTTCCTCTAAAGGTATTTTAGTTTTTATAATGGCAAACTTGACATAAATAATTTTTTTTACAATAAGTTATTGACAAGTTTTATGCTTTTTTTGATTTTATACCAGCGGTAAAATGAGACATAATAATTTTGAATTCAAATCTCATCAGGACAGGACGACATATAAATATCATATTATAACGAACAATTACTTTAATTTAGATAATATAAAATGATAAACAACAACCATAAGACACAAAACACTAACATAGGTACAATCGTTATAACTTCTTCCCATGAAATTGTGCTACTTTTCTAGTCATTAGGAGCATGTGGGCCAAAATGGAAACTTTCATCTTTTTAAAATGTAACATAATATTATCAATTTCATAAATAATGCTACTCGTTCAAGTTGTTGTGATTATTATATAAGGTGGGGATGAAAGAGACTTTGATTTTTTTTTTTCATTCAACAAAGGTGGTGGGTGGGTAGTAGGTGTGGTGGACACAAGTCACTTGTGTTCTCTCTATTCCACTTGTGTTCTCTCTATTCAATGCACTTTCACAATAACAACAAGATGCCTCTAATGGTCATTTGGATAAGGTATTTGGATAAGATAGCTTGGTCAAAATAATTTATTTTGAGTTATTTGGGTTAAAATATCTCGTTCGACATCCAACACAAAATTTGTGATATTTCATACGGTGGTATTTCAAATAATTCAATTTCGAGTTATTTCAAATACCTCTCCACCACATAGGTATTTGAAATACCTCATTATTTTGAGAATGTGGTATTTTGGTTACCGAATAAATACATTCACAAATAACCCATCATTTTGTTCCAAAATACCACATATCCAAAATACCTTATCCAATATATTTTGATATTGAATTACTTCTCTACAAATTAACCTAATCTTATATAACAAGTGGACACTAGCCTTTTCACAAAATTTCAACTATATACTATAATTATTACCCTCTCTAGCTTTGTTGAGGGTAACATGCGACTCAAATAATCACCCTATGTTACTTACTTTCCACTAGGGAACAGGGATCACACGTGGGCTGCTATACACAAATAGTTGTTTCTTTCCTCGGAACAGATCAAAATTCTCGATTAATATAAAAAAAAATAAATATTATATAGATGTTTATTTGGTGGGTTGTCTTTGGATTCGAATCTAAAATCTTAAAGTCATCAAACAAACAACTTCACAACTGGAGAAACTAAGTATTGTAATAGAAATTGGAACTAGCTATTGAGATTTGGATCTAAGGCCACTGAATTTGCACAGTTTCCATAATTATTGTACAAACAATTGGAGCTAGCTATTGGATTCAGAATTAAGACCTCTGAATTTATACAGTTTCTATAAATAAATCGTCTTGTTTTGCTTTATTTCATCATTGTAACTTTTTGTTTTTGAAAAATGACAGTAGAAAAATTACCCGTTTGTATATATTCAAAACTCGTTGAGAATAAAGATAAGGATAATATAATCAACACGACAAGAAAAAGAGAAAGAACTATCATTGTCTTAATAATTAAAGTTTTTATTCTTTTAAAGTAATAACTAAAATTAATAAATTATTAACACATAGTTTAAAGTTGATACGAATATTAAGATATTCCCCCCTCCCTTAATTAGATTCCACTTACCCATTATAAATGTTGGTGTGGAATTGTTTAAGTAGTAAAATTATATATTGAGAATTTGACGTTCTGAGTTTGATTTAACACATTTATAAATAAATATTAATATTTTTTTTTTTTACATTATATTGACTGAAAAATTTACCCCAACAAAAAAGAATTATCGATTATAAACCATATATCAATGCTTTAAATCAAGTCCTTCAATGTCATACATTAAAACCACTTCGAAAGTTCCCCCAACCACTTTGTTTTATCCCGCGACAAATCATATATGTGTTTTATTTGTATGTTATAAAAAAACACAAGAAACGTAGCTTCTATAATGGGATAGAACATCCGTAACACAGTTGCCTTCAAAATAGTGCAGAAGATATGAACTTACCCTTTCTTCTAATAAGTTGTTGGGCCTTAAGAATACAAGACTGGTGCCGAAAATCATTAGCAAGGTCTCTCAAAAGCCCTGAAATAGCACATTGAGAATCGAGTTGAAGATTAACATTCAAAAGGCTTTAGAGCATCTCCATTCTTAGTTTTTTAACAATTGTTAAATGATGTGGATGATAAAGTGGCATCAAATAAACAATTATTAGAAATGAAAAAGTATTTGCTAATTTAGAAATTTATAAATTAAAAAGTTAATTAACAATGTCATCTAGACTAGCATTTATGTATAAAGTAATTAATAAACTAAGATTGTTCAATAGAAATTTTAAAAAAATATTATTTAGAAAAAAATAAATGATGTTAGAAATTGTTAAAACATTTTAAGGATGAAAAAGGTAAAAAATTATTGAATAATTAAATTGTTAAAATTATTGATGTGACGATAAAATATTTATAAAAAAGTATCAATAAACTTTTGGGAGGGAGATGACATTAGTTCTTCTCATAACTCGAAATTTCAGACATACTTAAAGCCACTCCTAATTTTGAGCCAGGCACTTTTTTTTCTCCCGCGACAGATCATGCTTTACTTATGTTTAATTTTATTCGTATGTTATCAACAACAACAAAAAGTAATTAAAATAAAAATCAAAGTTAATTACTTTGCCAAATTCCTCGAATTTTTCAAAACCTGTAAACAAGAAGACAACGACTCATAAACAAAGACGCTTGACTTTTCTTTTTTCTGTACTAGATCTCAACACGACGTTCAAGATATGACTATAAATATCTCCATCCACATCCACAATTCATAAATATCAAAACAAACCAAACCAAACCCACAAAAAAATGGCTCCCACTTCTTCCCATGTCGTCGCTCTAACGATCATGTTGTCGGCGGTGTTGTTCGCATCCACGACGACGGCTCAGATTCCGGCACCGGCCAAAGGAATGTCGTGGACTTTCTACAAGTCCTCCTGCCCCAAGCTCGAGTCCATCATCACTAAGCGCCTCAAGGAAGTGTTCAAGAAGGACATCGGTCAGGCCGCGGGCTTGCTCCGCCTCCACTTCCATGACTGCTTCGTCGAGGTACACATAAAATTTCGTCACTTTAGAATCAGGAAATCTTGTCATCTAAGTTTGTCTACTCTTGATTTCGCCATTTTTTACTGGCTAAGAGCCCTGATTACTCATAATGACTAGCTTCTAGTGTTGATGGATTTTTATTTTTAACTGGGTTGTTGAAAATTCAAAAAAAAATATTTTTCTCTCTTGTAGCTAGAATTATTAAATGTGGGGTTGTTGTACTATTACTAGTATTATTGTGTCATATATTATTCAAATGTGGCATATCAAGAATTTAGTGGAATGAATGATTAGGATTTTTTAATTTGAATTTTCATAGTCGAACGGATAATTAAATAATGTGATATATCATATATTAAATGTACCGAATTTGAATAGTATTTTTCATAAAATGGTTGGTACTCGTGTGGACGTTTTAGATGGCCACTCGTGTATGTGCTTCGTTATTCGTGTTTGGAGCATTGAAATTAGTTAATTATTTGATATGGAAACATCAATAATACATATAGTTCCATACAACCACTAAGTTATGGAGAAATAAATTCTATGGATGGTGAAGGAAATCTGGCTATGGATATTTTGTTGTATGGGAAATCAAAATAATTTTATTTTATTTATTATAATTATTTTCAGGGATGTGATGGATCGGTGTTGCTGACTGGATCGGCAGGTGGGCCCAGCGCGGAGCAAGGGTCCCCACCTAACTTGAGCCTGAGGAAAGAAGCCTTCCGAATCATCGACGACCTCCGTGCACGTGTCCACAAGGAGTGCGGCCGCGTCGTCTCTTGCTCCGACATTGTCGCTTTAGCTGCCCGTGACTCCGTCGTTCTGGTAAAATCGAGTCGAACGAATTGGTTAGATAGAATTTATCGATTTCCAATCCGGTTTAATTTAATGTAACTAATGTGTGTATTTTTTTTATTCCATAGTCTGGTGGGCCAAAGTACCAAGTGGCGTTAGGCCGCCGCGACGGTACAACGTTAGTAACACAAGACACCACCTTGGCCAACCTCCCGCCCCCGTTTGCCACTACGGGAACCATCCTGAGCTCCCTCGCCACCAAGAACCTCAACCCGACCGACGCGGTCGCACTGTCTGGGGCCCACACCATCGGGATCAGCCACTGCTCCTCCTTCACCGACCGCCTCTACCCTAACCAGGATCCCTCCATGGACCAGACCTTCGCCAAAAACCTCAAGGCCACGTGTCCTCAGGCTGCCACGACCGACAACATTGTCAACCAGGACATTCGGTCCCCGAACGTGTTCGACAACAAGTATTATGTTGACTTGATGAACCGACAGGGCCTCTTCACCTCCGACCAGGTATGGTTTGGTTCCTATTCGGATATTTGATATTAGTTTATAAATATTCTAATTAATTTGAAGGACAGAAGAATTATTTATTCAATTATTTTTCAAACATTTAAACTTTATGAATCATTAATAAAGCTTTCTCAAGTTATGCAACTTAACCTTTTTATTTCATACTTCATAACTACAAAATAAAACAAACTATTCTAAATATAAAATATCTTGTCACAAAAATATTTTCAATCGAAATTTAATTTACTTATCAACTTCGGGTATAGTTTTTGAATGAATACTTCAATATTTATTCCCTAACTCGTACATAAACTTTTTTGAATAACCATAACTAACGGTTTATAATTGCAATCTCTACGACCAGGACTTATACACCGACTCGCGAACCCGTGGGATTGTTACAAGTTTCGCGATCAACCAGACCCTGTTTTTCGAGAAGTTTGTCGTGGCTATGATCAAGATGGGGCAGATAAGCGTGTTGACCGGTAAACAAGGGGAGATCAGAGCTAACTGTTCGGTAACAAACTCCGCGAAGGTACAAACGTCTTCGTTCTTGGAGGAAGCTGTGGAGGAGGCTGTCGAGCTTTTGGCTGGGATGAGATAAGTGTTTGCTAACGGTTATGGATGGGATGATGGGGAATGAATAAAAGAATAATATGGGTGATGGTAAGTTATAGGTTTGATACTTTGGGTAGTTATTATGTAATTTTGCATTTTGGTATTTTGCGAGCTGTTTGTTTTTTGTTGAAAGCAATAGATCGAACCGGTTAGTTTGACTGTGTGAACCGGCCACCTATCTGGTTCAATATGCTAATATATATAACATCTTTGAAAAACCGGACCGGTTTTGTCTTATGTGTTGTGTGGTTTGTTTCAAAATTGATATTTATAAACGAGGTATTTATATGATATATGACTTATGTATCTCAATAACGTGACTAAATATTGAGTTAGTGGTTTTGGAAAGATAATCAACTACCTTTTTATCCATATATTATACGCCATCAACTTCAAAAAAATCAAAAAAATATTCTCAATTAAAGTTAAGAACGACCCATTTTCAGCAAGCTAATTTCAATCTAACTTAAATCATAATGTGTAACAAAGAAAGAATCAACAACAAAAACTCAACCAGTTCATGAGCCAAGACAAACACAGACGCGTCTCACTGTCGTCGGGTTCAGACATTAGCAAAAACACGTTAGAAACCCTTTCAAAATCGCTAGCCTCCTCAAGTTAAAATAATATTTTTTTAACTTTCATTGGCTATTATTTGAAGGGCATACAAAGGTGAAATCTCAATTGTTGGCATGCATGTTGGGAATGACAAAAAAGTAAGGTTTCACCATATTAAACCCTTCAAATAATAATCAAATGAAATTAAAAAAATATTTTGTTCAACACTAACATAACGCCGAGTAAAATTAATTTTTAACTTCATTTGACCATTATTTATAGAGGTACCATAATGAAACTTGATTTTTAGCCATCTCAGACATGCATGTCAAATACTAACCAATTTGAAATTTTTGAAATTTCATGTCAAAATGTTTCATTTCCATAGGTTAACCCCTTTGGAAATCGACCATTTTGACATGAAAATTGAAAATTTTTAAATGGGTCATGCGTGTTGGGAATGACAAAAAAACGAGGTTTTATCATGTTAAACCATTCAAACAATAGTCAAATGAAGTTAAAAAAATATTTTGTTCAACACTAATATAAGACCGAGTAAAATTTATTTTTCACTTCATTTGACCATTATTTATAAATGTACCATAATGAAATCTGATTTTTTAGATATCTCAGACATGCATGTCAAATATTAGTCGATCTGAATATTTTAACATTTTCATGTCAAAATAGCTCATTTTCATTAGTTAACCCCTTTGGAAATCGACCATCTTGACATGAAAATTTTTAAATTTTCAAATAGGCTAATATTTTGCATGCATGTTGGGAATGACAAAAAATGAAAGTTTCACCATGTTAAGCCCTTAAAATAATAGTCAAATAAAGTAAAATAATATTTTGTTCAACACTAACATAACACTGAGTAAAATTAATTTTTGACTTCATTTGACCATTATTTATAGAGGTACCATAATAAAACTTGATTTTTTAGCCATTTCCAACATGCATATCAAATATTAGCCAATTTAAATTTTTTGAAATTTTCATGTAAAAATGACTCATTTCCATAGGTTAACTTCTTTGGAAATCGACCATTTAGACATGAAAAATTTTAAATTTTCAAATGGGTTGATATTTTGCATGCATGTTGGGAATGACAAAAAATGGAAGTTTCACCAGGTTAAGCCCTTAAAATAATAGTCAAATGACGTAAAATAATATTTTGTTCAACACTAACATAACACTGAGTAAAATTGATTTTTGACTTCATTTCACCATTATTTATAGAGGTACCATAACAAAACTTGATTTTTTAGCCATTTCCAACATGCATGTCAAATATTAGCCAATTTAAAATTTTTGAAATTTTCATGTAAAAATAACTCATTTCCATAGGTTAACTCCTTTGGAAATCGACCATTTTGACATGAAAATTTTCAAATTTTCAAATGGGTTGATATTTTGCATGCATGTTGGGAATGACAAAAAATGAAAGTTTCACCATGTTAAGCCCTTAAAATAATAGTCAAATGAAGTAAAATAATATTTTGTTCAACAGTAACATAACACTAAGTAAAATTGATTTTTGACTTCATTTGACCATTATTTATAGAGGTACCATAATAAAACTTGATTTTTTAGCCATTTCCAACATGCATGTCAAATATTAGCCAATTTAAAATTTTTGAAATTTTCATTTAAAAAATGGCTCATTTCCATAGGTTAACCCCTTTGAAAATCGATCATTTTGACATGAAAATTTCAAATTTTCAAATGGGATAATATTTTGCATGCATATTGGGAATGACAAAAAAATGGAAGTTTCACCATGTTAAGCCCATAAAACAATAATCAAATGAAGTAAAATAATATTTTGTTCAACACTAACATAACACTAAGTAAAATTGATTTTTGACTTCATTTGACCATTATTTATAGAGGTACCATAATGAAACTTGATTTCTTAGTCATTTCCAACATGGGTGCTAAATATTAGTCGATTTAAAAATTTTGAAATTTCCATGTCAAAATGATCCATTTTCATAGGTTAACCCCTTTGAAATCGACCATTTTGACATGAAAATTGAATAATTTCAAATGGAGTAATATTTTGCATGCATGTTGGGAATGACAAAAAAACGAGGTTTCACCATGTTAAACCTTTTAAATAATAGTCAAATGAATTTAAAAACATATTTTTTTCAACACTAACATAACACCGAGTAAAAATTATTTTTAACTTCATTTGACCATTATTTATAGAGGTACCATGATGAAACTTGATTTTTAGCCATCTCAGACATGTGTGTCAAATACTAGCCAATTTGAAAATTTTGAAATTTCATGTCAAGATGTCTCATTTTCATAGATTAACCCCTTTAGAAATCGACCATTTTGACATGAAAATTAAAAATTTTCAAATGGGCCATGCGTGTTGGGAATGACAAAAACACGAGGTTTTATCATGTTAAACCCTTCAAACAATAGTCAAATGAAGTGAAAAAAAATATTTTGTTCAACACTAACATAAGACCGAGTAAAATTTATTTTTCACTTCATCTGACCATTATTTATAAAGGTACCATAATGAAATTTGATTTTTTAGATATCTCAGACATGCATGCCAAATATTAGTCGATCTGAAAATTTTAATATTTTCATGTCAAAATAACACATTTTCATTAGTTAACCCCTTTGAAAATCGACCATTTTGAAATGAAAATTGAAATTTATCAAACGGGCTAATATTTTGCATGCATGTTGGGAATGACAAAAATCGAGATTTTACCATGTTAAGCCATTTAAATAATAGCCAAATGAAGTTAAAAATTATTTTGTTCAACACTAACATAAGACCGAATAAAATTAATTTTTAACTTCATTTGACCATTATTTATAGAGATACCATAATAAAACTTGATTTTTTAGCCATTTCCAACATGCATGTCAAATATTAGCCAATTTAATTTTTTTGAAATTTTCATGTAAAACATGACTCATTTCCATAGGTTAACCCCTTTGGAAATCGACCATCTTGACAAGAAAATTTTTAAATTTTCAAATGAGCTAATTTTTTGCATGCATGTTGGGAATGACAAAAAATCGAGATTTTACCATGTTAAGCCCTTTAAATAATAGCCAATTGAAGTTAAAAATTATTTTGTTCAACACTAACATAAGACCGAATAAAATTAATTTTTAACTTCATTTAACCAGTATTTATAGAGGTACCATAATAAAATTTGATGTTTTAGCCATTTCCAACATGCATGTCAAATATTAGCCACTTTAATTTTTTTGAAATTTTCATGTAAAAAATGACTCATTTCTATAGGTTAACCCCTTTGGAAATCGACCATTTTGACATGAAAATTTTCAAATTTTCAAATGGGCTAATATTTGGCATGCATGTTGGGAATGACAAAAAATGGAAGTTTTACCATGTTAAGCCCTTTAAATAATAGCCAAATGAAGTTAAAAATTATTTTGTTCAACACTAACATAAGACCGAATAAAATTAATTTTTAACTTCATTTGACCAGTATTTATAGAGGTACCATAAAGCTTGATGTTTTAGCCATTTCCAACATGCATGTCAAATATTAGCCAAATTAATTTTTTTGAAATTTTCATGTAAAAAATGACTCATTTCTATAGGTTAACCCCTTCGGAAATCGACCATTTTGACATGAAAATTTTCAAATTTTCAAATGGGCTAATATTTAGAATGCATGTTGGGAATGACAAAAAATGAAAGTTTTACCATGTTAAACCCTTTAAATAATAGCCAAATGAAGTTAAAAATTATTTTGTTCAACACTAACATAAGACCGAATAAAATTAATTTTTAACTTCATTTGACCATTATTTATAGAGGTACCATAATAAAACTTGATTTTTAGCCATTTCCAACATGCATGTAAAATATTAGCCAATTTAAAAATTTTGAAATTTTCATGTAAAAAATGACTCATTTCTATAGGTTAACCCCTTTGGAAATCGACCATTTTGACATGAAAATTTTGAAATTTTCAAATGGGCTAATATTTGGCATGCATGTTGGGAATGACAAAAAATGAAAGTTTCACCATGTTAAACCCTTAAAATAATAGTCAAATGAAGTAAAATAATATTTTGTTCAACACTAACATAACACTAAGTAAAATTGATTTTTGACTTCATTTGACCATTATTTATAGAGGTACCATAATAAAACTTGATTTTTTAGCCATTTCCAACATGCATGTCAAATATGAGCCAATTTAAATTTTTTGAAATTTTCATGTAAAAAATGACTCATTTCCATAGGTTAACCCATTTGGAAATCGATCATTTTGACATGAAAATTTCAAATTTCAAATGGAGTAATATTTTGCATGCATGTTGGGAATGACAAAAAAGCGAGGTTTCACCATGTTAAACCTTTCAAATAATAGTCAAATGAAGTTAAAAAAATATTTTGTTCAACACTAATATAACTTTAAGTATTTATTTTTAAGTTCATTTGACCATTATTTATAGAGATACCATAATGAAACTTAATTTATTATCCATCTCCAATATGCATGTCAAATATTGGCCGATTTGAAATTTTTGAAATTTTCATGTGAAAATGGTCAATTTTCATAGGTTAACCCCTTTGGAAATCTAACATTTTGACATGAAAATTGAAAATTTTAAAATTGACTAATATTTGGCATGCATGTTTGGAATGACAAAAAATTGAGTTTTCACCATGTTAAACCCTTCAATAATAATTAAATGAAGTTAAAAATATTTTGGTCAACACTAACATAAGACCGAGTAAAATTTATTTTTTACTTCATTTGACCATTATTTATAAAGATACCATAATAAAATATGAGTTTTTAGACATCTCAAACATGCATGTCAAATATTAATTGATTTTAAAATTTTAAAATTTTCATATTAAAATGGTTTATTTCCATAGGTTAACCCCTTTGGAAATCGACCATTTTGACATGAAAATTGAAAGTATTTATATGATATATGACTTATGTATCCCAATAACGTGAATAAATATTGAGTCATTTGTTCCTAGTGAACTAAACAAGTTCCGATGATGTTGTTGTGACCGGAACCTAACATCATATTAAACGTGTTATATAGTTAACCATATTTCTTACTCGAAACCCTTTAGGATCGAATGAGTAAGTCAAACTCGTATGAGCTAACCGAATACCCAAACCCTCCTGGCCATATGGCCATATCTAATAGCTTCATTGTGTTGAATAACTAGTTATTTTCATTCAGTGTAACTAAGCTATTATTATAGCTAGTTTTTGTATATAATTAGTTATACTGTTTAATAAGTTATATGGGTTTGGGATCATCAATTTGTGAATTGTGTGCATATAGGTTTTATTATTATGTTTCATTTTGATGCCCACAAGCTTTACATCTTTTGAAGAGTCATTCCATCTAGACATCGGCAAGCAATTATGGGAGAACTCAAACAATTGAGAAAACTTGAGTAAGTAGGATTTTTCGTTGTGAATATAAATAAATCAATTAAATTGGTTAATTTTTAGGATATGTGTTGGAAATAGATAGATTTTCGAGTCTCATTATATCAACCCTTCGAATGATAGTCAAATGTGAAGTTAAAAATACAATTACCGTTTTTAGGGTATTAAGGGTTTTTTTAAATTTTAAATTGACTGATATGTGTTGGTAATGATTAGAAATTTAAGTTTTATTATGTCAACCTTTTAAATTTTAACCAGTAAAAAATACAACTTCCATTTTGGCTGTTTTTTCAATATTTTTAAAGGAATATTTATGCGGTTTAATATGAAAATTGGTTAAAAGATTAAATTGACTAATTTTTTAAATACGTGTTAAAAGCGATTAGAAAATTAAGTTCCATAATATTCGACCTTCAAATTTTTGAAATACGTATCGAAAACGACTAAAAAATTAAATTCCATAATATTCGGCCTTCAAATTTTTGAAATACGTATAGAAAACGACTAGAAACTCACTTCGGATAAAATCACTACATTAGAAAGGTTAGGTACCAACCTAGCTAGAGAGATAAAAAGCTAACACGTAACTATAATTAAATTGTGTGCAATGCATGCATATTATTATTTTATTAAAGGGGGGACCAAACTTTTTGAAAAAGATTGGGCTATGTGTTTGCCCCCACAAAGCACTAAGTAATGTCTCCAAATTTCATGAACAATGTTTATCTCACAAGATATGAATATGATTGTACATGTTGAATTATAGACACATATGTATGATTATGACTATATGACTAGTATGGCATATTAGTTGTATTTGAGCATGATAATGAATCTTCACAATTTTGGAGATAGTAACCCTTTTCCATTGGTTTCAATGGATCTTACGAATATTTAGAGTTGTTTCGGAGGATAAAAGTTTTCTTTAAGTGGGTTTTAATGAGACTCCTTTCACTAATTATATGTTACATATGGTATTCTTAATTAGTTAAGTTCGAATCGATCAACTTAAAGTGTTCTTCATTTGAGATATAATTAACTATGCATCCGACTTAGTAATTTGTTGCTGGTCGACGAACTTATTAGAATCAATCTGGTGGGATTTAAACTCGAAATGTATATGGCCAAATGAGAGGCTCCAATGGAGATGAGACTTTACTAGAGTTAGCTTTTGCCTTTTGTTGCCTAAAGCCAAAAGCTATGGAACATGCTTGCTTGTAATTTTCCTCAATGTCGGCCCTCCTCTCATTGAAAATGAATTGACACATTGTATAAATCGAAATGAATGATTAACTAAGACACAATAGAAAAGAGTCATAATCAATGGTAATTCATAGTCCATCAACATTCTGGTCGATTGGATTCGTGAGTTGGTGTAGATAACGTGGAAAATCGATATAATTCATATGTATATAGAAGGAAATAATGGAATTGATTGTTTAATTAGTGTTGGGCATGAGATAGTCCCAGACATGTATAATTTACTTTTTTTTTAATTTATTATTGACCTATTAGTTACGATATATATGATTAAACTATAATAAACGAATGGTGTATATCTAATTACCCAAAAAAATGTTAATTAGTAGACTATTCAACTATGTGACATTTACCAAAGTGATAAACACATTTATATAGTGTTCTAATATGAGAAAACTATATATTATAATCCATACACAAGAAAATTAAATTTGAATGAAAAAACTCCAACATAATCACATGGTATGCCACTATATATCCCCATTCTCCACACTTCATCATCATGATCATGAAAATTCACAATCCTCTATGGATGGGCATAATTACACATGTCTAGCCATTTATATTATCAATACTCAGATAAATTCATGAACTGACTAACCAGTTTAATTTGTGATACAAAGATAATAAATAACAAAATTAAGATAAATTTTTTGAATAAAAAATTAAGTTGTTACCAATTTTTCATACATAAAAATTAAAATTTTCTTCTCTATAATTTCTAAATCATTTTTCATTATCCCAATAATATTTTTTTATCGTGACTATATCTTTCGGTCAATATAAAATAAGAAAAAGTAAATAAACACTATTTTAATGTACATTTCTAGTGTGTTGGATTCGATGAACCCGGAAGTCGGGACATCCAAATTGCCAGCACCACGGGAGCAACTCCAGTTGGACAATATATATTTATCCCAAATCCCGGACACACTTCCGAACCCAACCTATCATACACCGGACATAAAGTATTGAAGTATCAGATCCGAATTAAAACCTGATAACCACTATAAATACCCCACACACTCGGCTTTTGTGGCCTAACTCCAAACCCCAAAAACCTCACAAAGCAAAAGCAAAAGTTTGAAGCTTTCATATAATATTATGGAGAAGATGAGGAGCAAGTCGTTCCCGCAGTACACGTCGGCGGCGTTCACCGACGGCAGCGAGAAGACGTACAGCTTCAACGGGGAGAAGCCGGCAGGGGACCGGGAGGCGAAGAGGAAGAAGAGGGTGGCGGCGTACAACGTGTTCACCGTCGAAGGGAAGCTCAAGTCCAGCTTCAGAAATGGGTTCAAATGGTTCAAAACCAAGTTCACTACTGATCATGATTCTTCTTCTGGCTATGGTATTTGATTAATAAGTAAAAAGAATAATGATTTAACTGTAAAAATATGTGTTTGAGATGAATATTCAACAATTTTTTCTTTTTACGGCGTTGGTCTTTTGGCAATCGAATCGTATGATCGTATCGACATCCAGTGATCGGAATTGTAACATTTATCTACTCACTAGTCCCCATTTTAGGGAACTATGATTGGCGTACCTTAAACCACCGTCTAGAGTCCTCTAGTCTGAGGATGATAATATTAATGTATATCGGATTAGACCCGTTAATGATTATGGATTAATCGCAATTTTTATGTATATAAGTAGCGTTGTTCTTATTCTCTGCAATTAATCCGTCACACTCACCAAAACAACTAATAATATTCTCCTTTCTCTCCGAGGACTAGTTGACTTCAATGTTGGAAATCACGTTAATAACTGATGTTACTCCCTGTTATTTCTACTTTATTTCTACTTTATTCTTCCTTTATTCGACTTTTATCAGATAAAACCATATATAAATGAACCATTACAATTCAAAAATTCCTAGCAAGATTACAGACCATGTTGATTTCGCTATGCCTGTAAACTGCCGCCAATTCTGTAAAATTCCCGGCACTCATCCCAAACCTCGTGTGCTAACGGGAGTTGGGATATGAGTGCCGATAAAGGGGTTTATTGAGCTTGAAGAGTTCAGTAGCAAAACATTGAGCGATCTGCCAAAAGAGCACACAAGGGCCAAACTGTTTCGTCATGATAGAAATGGTCATGAAGCTTCAAAATAATAACCGAAATAAACCAGTCCTTCCAGGTGCATCCTTGCGTCTCAAGCTACCTATGGGTAGACAGATTATAGGTAAGCCAGTCGTGAATATCCAAGTAGAAAAACTCTGTTAATGGAGGAAACGAAAGTATGTAAGATCTACCCTGAGATGGAGAAAATTCGAAAGATGAATAAGTTGTCACATTGACACTAACAAGTTCCGAAATTTTGAACCGATACTCAAGCCATGTTATAACCATCCGATCCTCCTCGTTGACAGGGATCCCTCGCTGTGTGCGAGCGATAAACAACCGAAGCAGCAGCAGAAGGAAGACCAAACATCAAAATAATTGGGACACACAATCTGTAACAAATAAGGATTTCACAAGGCAACAAGGGAAAACCAGAAGAAATCAACAAAATTTGACACCCTAACTCTTCTTCTTCTTCTTCTTCTTCCTCTTTTTTCTTATATAAGCCACAGCAAAAGCAATTGAATGCCAGAAAAAAAACAAAATGATCACTTTCCTTACAAGCTGATCTCTACCAACTGACAGTAACCTCAGTTTAACAGAAGATGTACAAAGGTAAACTGTTCAAACCCACAAAAGTTTTTCAATCTCCCTGGACTTCCTTTGAATGTATGCAACCATCACATGATTGTGCATGAACACCTTCGTTCGCGTCCGTTGTTGTATTCATCGTCGGATAATCCCAGTTCGCTGCGAATCATTGGGTCGAAAAATGTCAGCAATGCATATCCTAGTGATCCGAAAGTAAAAGTACGATGCATTTGGCAACAAGCTAGAAATCGAAGTACATTTAGGCCATTCACGAACGGCTCAATTGGAACTAAGGTCCATTGCTCGATTTCATCTGACTAAGACAGCAGATTCACAAGAAATTAACTCGGTTTCTTTCTTGGGTTCGGGCAAAGTAGCTAACCTCACCTGTCCAGAGAAAGACTGAGTTCACTATCTAAGTCATGAACCATTGCATCCCAATAACTCGAGTTATTGGGACATGAGTTCAAGATTAGTAGTATATTATTCATTACCACGTCACCTTAAACAGAAACTCTCATAACTTTTATTGGTCAAAACTCTAATACCAAACATGAACCATTGTGTCCCAATCCCAATAACTCGAGTTCTTGTCATGTTATAATTGGGTTGTAAGTTATAAGAAGGTAAGCAAGTTCATGCTAACAACTGAGGAGGACACAATCAAACAAGAAAATAAAAGGTAACAGTATCGACTACTAAAATACAAGATTTGACACGACACAACCACCAACCATAGCAAAAAGTTCAGTCAGGATTCCACATTGGCCAGCTTCATTTTTAACATTTGATAAATCATGATCATTAGAAGCCAAAACCTAGAGTTTATTGTATATTTGGACCTACCACCACTCTTAACATAACAAAGCGAATGCACCAACTAATAGCATTATAACTCCAAAGGGTACACAAGAAGACAACAATGGCAGCGTAGATATATAAAGCGCCTTAGTATTCCATAGAAGGCAACAAAAGATATTCTCCGTATCTTCATTAAGAAGAAAAACCAGATTCTATGAAGATCCTGACTCTCGCAAACTAATATAGGAAACAGACAAAAAAGACAAACGTAAAAGATTTGAGAAAAGAGAACTCCTTTGTTTAGAAATGAGAAACTAATATTCACAATTTGGGAACAGATCAATTTGCTAAGAGGTATACATGCACGAAAAGAAGAGTATTGAACCAAATTCAAAGAATGAGAAGATAGGTACCTTGGCTCAAATTCTCTGATTTCAGTAAGCTCACTGCCACAAGCATCAGTCCACTGTACTTTCCGCCGATCGTTATGTCCGGGGACATTGCTAACCTGCTCGTTCAAAGCAGTACGGTGACTAGCATCCTGTATCGGGGCAGGAACAGTATTTAACGACTTCTTCAAGCTGCTCCTGAGCGATGCTTTCGGCGATTTCTTATCATCTTCAACGATCTCGGTTGTTGTTGTTGTTGTTATGTCTTTCTCCTCGTGATCAACAACAAGGGTATCAGGCAATGCATCCTGCTGGTGGGTGGCAGGACCTACTTTAGGATGTGAAGGGGGATCGACTCCCGTGGAGGCGCCACCAAAACAAGCAAAGGAAGCAGCGCACCCACGGGAAGCCCGGTTCTTCAAGGAAGCCAGCTGGAGATCAGGGTCCGGTTCGTGGTCTACCAACTGGTACTGATTCCACGGCGCAACTCTCATGGGTTTGTCTTCTTGCTTCTGACCCAGAAGGAGAAGGGACAGGCCCTTACTATAGCCAGAAGCTGAAGAAGAGAAGAATCCCCCTCCTTCCACTGCAAATAACATCAGTACTAATCATCTGGGGCACAGTATTGGTCTCCTTGTAGTCCCCTCTTCTCCACACATTAACCCCTGCAAACAGCTGAGTTTTATGAATTAACTGGCCTAAAGGAGAAATCTTTAATCACTGCATTAGCATTAGCTTTATTCAGCTACGTGGATGATCAATCAGGACTAGCTCTTACAAGATAACTTGACTATGTAACTAATCCGTAACAGATTGGAGTTACCCGCGAAAATTTTAAGCATCAACCGGCCTGCAAGAGAAATTCTTTAACTAATGCATTAACATTAGCTTCATGCAGTTAATGTGAATGATCATTCAGGACTAACTCTTAAAAGATCACTCGACAATGTACTTAGCATCAGTAACTAATCCTCAATGGATCGGAGGTGAAAACGGAATTTAAACGATCATATTATCTCTACTATACTTTCAATAAGAATCGTGATCAATCATGCAATGCTGCCAAACTACCAATCAGTAAAACACAAGATCTTATCAGAAAGAACTTCACAGCCAACAGCAATCCGATTAAATAAACTGATCCACATACGAATCCGAATAAGGGATGAACAATTCCAAAAAAAAGAAAAAAACATTCACCAGCCATCCAGTTCTTCATCGAAAACCGACACTAAGATCTACAGAAATCCTTAACGGCAAACGGCTCTTCCATCAAAATGCCTCGCGGTTACAGCAACAGAAAGAGAGCAAAAGCAGCAAAAGGAGTACACTTTCAAATTCAGAATCTCGAAAGGTTGAAACCAAATTGACAACCAGGAGTAAATCCTTTTCATCTTTATCGGATTTTTTTGGTTTTCGCGGAAGCCAAGCAGTAGAAAACAGTGAAGTAAGGTACCTGAAAGCGACACAACGGATCTGATGGAGAGAGAGATAGAGAGAGGGATTCGAGGGTGGAATAACGACGGCGGCGCCGGCGGAAAGATCGGATAAAGATCGGCGATGAATCAGATGAGACTGCGGGAGAGAGAGGATTCGAGAGAGGAACGACAGTGAAAAGAAAGTGAAACCGAAAAGGAAAGTTGGAAGAAAATAAAAAGCAGAAAAGGATAGGTGATGAAATATCTATAAATAATTAAATATATTCATAAAAGAAATAAAATCTTATAAATATTTTTCAACGTGATTAAATTTAGTATAAGTATAACTTTATTGGTACCAATTTCGGTTGAATAATTTTATTATCGCATGGTATTTCGTTTACGTAGGTAATAATTATGGTTGATTGATATAGAAATAAATTTAGTTGGAGGGTAGAATTAGTGTTTTTTCGAAATAATTGGTTCATATTTTATTGCAACGTGAATAAACAGCATATAGATTGTAAATTAAGGACCTTTGCTTCCTACAATAGGAGGTTAACCTGTCTTATATTTACCGTGATTATCCGACTAACTTGGTTTTTGTTTATTGATTTTAATTTCTTTGACTAGTCGGGTCATGTTCAGATGGTTACAGTATGACGTTATTGATGTTTCGCTTCTTAAACATATATAAATTTTAAGTAATATCTAAGTGAACTTCAGCGTCGTATTCGACCTAAAAATATAGATCTCAAATTAAGGATAACTTATGATCAAATGTAATTATGTATCATCAACGAATAGACCAAACTGATAAAAAAATTATCCTCTTGTTTGAGACTAAATTGTGAAGTAATTATCGACGGAACCATAACATATTCATAATTATATTTGAATTAATTTATTTTTTTATTAGTTAAATTGAACCGCGACATGAAATATTATTTATTTATTGTGAAGTACATGAAATACTAATAGATAATAAACTCAGTCTCCATCATAGTGGGGGAAAAGGATTCATTGGCTAATTTATTTATTATTATTATTATTATTATTTGTCCAAAAAAGTTTAAGCAAGTTGTGGCGTAAAGATAGTGACTTGATGGCCCTATGAGACTAATATTATGTTTTGTTTTTAGCTTATTAAATCCACAAATAATTGTACACCTTTGAATTCTATTTGGTTCTTATATGCTATCCATTGATCGAACCGGTGAGCCTATCGAGATACATGATTGACCGATACAAACCGGAGTAAGATTTCTCAAGCACCACAAAGAAAACAAAACTTCTATATGTATTCCCAAGAGACGAAAAAATGAGCAAATTTCTAAATGGTAACCCATAGATAAGTCTGGCTATTGTCATCACAATCTTGCATCAAACAGAAGGACAGAAGAACCAAACTAAAAGAACACCAAACCGCTCTTTACAATAACAAAGATACAGTAAAGGATAACACACGAAAAAACAGATACCTTCGGACGCAAGTAACCCCCAAGTATTCATCTTCATCGTTAAATTATTCTTCTCGTCCGGATGATCTAATCTGTTTCCACGCGCTTACAAGAACCCCCACTATGAACAAGCCAGCATTGGACGAGTCCCTTCTGTCGTATGCTCTCGTAGATTCCTAGATGTCCATGGAGGAATCGTTAGAATGGGTGTTGGAATGCGTATCGTTGTTGTTACGAGTCCCATTTCCTGGTGGTGATCCTCCTCCAGCCTGATAAAGGCCGCCTTGAGCAATGTGGTAGTTCTGGAGGCTTCTACGGACGGGACTGGACAAGGCATTGGAGAATACTGAGTTCTTGGATTGGTGATCGCAATGGTCGGAGGCTCGGCTGACTTGGCTAAGGCCGGTGGGTCCAGATGAACCGGATGAAAGAACAGAAGCCGGGAAGCCAGAGTTCAAAGACTGTATCGGTTGGGGTTGTGCTCTTGGAGACATTGATGGCTGCTCTTCTCCGGTGTAATCCATCTCGTTCTAGAAATTGGGATAAGGATTCGATTAGTATGATTCACGATTCTAAAGGGAGATGAACTATGTTAGAAACTTAGAATGAGAACTACCTGAATATAATTGAGTACATCGGCAGTTGCGACCCTTGAACCTGCCTCCTGCTGCCGTCGAATCCACTGATGGAGCTTTTCCTGAAAGAGGATCGAGCATTAGCATTCAGCATAGACAATCGTCGACCATAGCAAGTCAAAAAAGGAAGTAAATCTTCAAAAAAGAATCGAAAGCCAAGAAGCTAGAATGAAATCAGATGCATGCTAGACAGCAGACCTAAGCAAAAACCAGGCAGAAGAAGTTTATACAAGTCATCAGTCAGCAATACCTCATTGATTCAAACAATAGTATGTGCGAAACTTAACGAAGGAGAATAAACGAATATCAGTACACTTAAAGGAGTGAGCTTTTCCTGAATACAGTGTTACCAGGGTAAAGTCAGGTAAGATTTTCATTGCTTAAAGAAGGGTACCATCATTAGCATTCAACATAGATAATCAATGACAACCACCAACTATATTCCACAAAAATGATAAAATCGAGAAGCAAAGCGTAAATAAACTCAAATAGACATGAACACAGAAGAAACGCTAACAGATTTCCTTCGAAAACGAATCCAAACATACAAGCTAACAGCTCATTCTACTGGAAACCAGACTCAAACACACACAAAATTCATCAGAGCTTGTTAAGGCAATGAAAAGTTTCATAAACCAATCACTGATCTCTCCCAACAATAACTAGGTATTGGGATGCAAAAGATCTTCAGTTGGTTTCACCAAACCTCCTACTCGAATTCTAAACAAACGAAAGCTCCAGACTTTGATCCTCCTCCTACTCAATTCGGCTCCCACAAGAGACAACCAAGTTCCATTGCAAGCTTTGTATCAGTAGACACCCCTAACACACAAGCCATCCAGCTAGCAAACTACAATCATTATCTTTTCTGCAAGAAGAAACTCAATCCAGTTGGTATAGCACAGCTTTGGACAGAAACACCCCAACCAAAATCCCTAGAGCAACCATCCAAAAACATCAAGTAAAACTTTGCACAATTCTACACTCAAAACAAAAATCGACGGTAACCCAAATCATCAAAATGCTAACACATCCAAAAAACAAAAACAGAAGGATCTCTCTTACAAGGCCGTGGCGCTCTCCAGCTTGGAAGGTGAGTTTCTGGTGGTTGGTCGCCTGTGTGTAGAGCTGTGAAAGCGAGCTTGCAGCGCTGCAGAAGGTCGTGTACATGGTCCGATCCACCTCGTCCAAGCTCGTGGCCACCGATTTCCTCTTCTTCCCCATGGATGAAACACGAACAATTAAATTGAATGGAATTGAAAAAAAAAACAAATTCAATCCGGGGTTAGATTTTCTAGGGTTTGTGAGGGAGACGAATCTGGGTATAAAGGAGAGGGTGAATGGTTGTGGTGGGTTTGCTTTCGATTGTTGTTTGTTTGGTTTTCCACTTGCCTTTTCGACTTTTTGGAGTTTTGCTTCGGTTTATATACGGTGCAGAGAGAAACGGAAGGGGAGAGGAATTTTGGAGAAGGGAAGGAGAAGGGCTCATGGTTAAGTGCCGTGGGGGTAACCGTAGATGATTGATTGCTACTTTGGCAAGGTAGGTTGTGGGTAGGGTATAGGCCCAACCCAAGGCCCAACCCAAGGCCCAAATTGTTGCGAGGTATATCGTGCATCGTCTCGGTTGTTGCGGTCCGTATTCTCTCTGGTTATGACGCGGTGGGGTTGGTAGTGCCGCTCATGTAGCTCTATGGTTTCCGGAACATGGCAAGTCATCCACCACATGGGGGACCGTTTGGTTTTGGAGGTCTTGGCCACCCGTTAGGCCCTTGGGTCTTGGGCCTTTACCCTACCCACAACCTTTGCGAAAGTAGCATTCAATCTCGGTTGATGTCTCTAGTTATTGTGTGTTTGGGTTGGTAGTGGCATCGTTCATGTGGCTTTCTGGTTTCCGCAATATGGAAAGTCATCCATTAAATAGTGGCCCCCCGAATTTTGGAGGTCCTGGTCACCCGTCGCGCATTTTTTGTCGTCAATGCCTGCTATTAGATCTTGTTTGATTTCACAGAGGTTGCCCCGACTTATCAACACGAAAAACGAAGATATCTTTGTCGGTCACCTCTTACCAGAATGTTGTGCATTGATTCGCTCCTTATTGTTGGCCTTGGTTCAACACAACTCACGTAAATCTCTTCGTTATCCTGTCACCTCTCACCTCCAGTCTCTTTCATACTGTATCCCTTCCTTTTAGGAAGTGTTTGATGTAATTTCTCTCTTTTGTGTAAGACGAATTGGTACTTTCAAATGCAAAAAAACAAAACAATTTGTGCCGTTTATAATTGATTATAATCGATTTAATAATTAGGATAGAAGAAAAATGAGGTAAATTATTAATTGATCTACATGTGATGATTGGTCGATTAACGGTCAATTGATCGACGGTAGTTTAGTTATGATTAGTTTTTGGTCCTGACAAGAAAAAAGTGATGGTTATTAAGCTTTAATCGTTAAACAAATTGATCCAAAATGTTTGAAAATAATCACTCAACTATTAATATGTGGCAAAACATGGATACATGATGTATTTATAGCATCATATCTTCAAGTCTTGGAATAATTATTCAACTAGGTACCCTATCAAACATACAATTTTTCGACCGGTTACTTGTTTGTTTCGATGCCCAATTCGAGTCTAACAACAACTCAAAAGGGATTTGGTACATGACAACCATATCTCACTAAATTTTAGGTAAAGATGTTTCCAAAATGAACCTTATTCCTAAACCTCTTTAGCATTGACAAAATGGTTGTTATGACAACTTTCCATCACTAGTGGTACTAGGTTAGTGGAAGTAGTACACTAGTACATCAAAGGTGAGTATGGTAGAGGGACTCAAACCAATGGCAATTGGTTACTTTCCAGAACTAACCGAGTTGAGCCGACCTCACAGTCGGTTTTCGGGGGCAGTCAACTATCCCAGATTGCTTCTACACTAGTGTTTACAGTAAGCAATACTGCAACCCTCTGTATTTCCTTTAATCACAAGTTTTCCTTTAAACACAAGTTTTCCTATAACCTATCAAAAGACAGTTACTTGCAGCACAAGAAACATAATTCACATATGTACATGGTTTCGGCATACCGATATGCATAAAAATACCAAAACATAGTAACTTGCAGCAGAAGTTTCCTCTAATATCAATTGTTCTTCCCATTGACCATGTGAATACACAAATATTACAGTAGAACATATCTGGTTTTTGATTGTCTAAGAAGCCATCAAGATTTTTAACATACAGAATCTTACTCGGTAAAAAAAGAGTGGCTGAAACGAAACCAAAACACAGCACGAGGTTCATCGAAAATCCAGATCCTGATCGACCCAGTCTTTCCAACCTGTTATACATCTCTATACACCAGTCCTTCGAACCACGGTTAAGATGTAAAATTATGTCCACGAGTCAGGGGCTATACGAGAGAAAATGATACTTCGAACCTCAGACGGAGATGGTGCAGCCTAGTTCCCTGGCAGCTGTGTCGAGGAAGTCGATGGGGGTTCCTCTTGCCAGCTGGCTGTGAGCTTCCCACGCCAAGCACTTCTCGATGTCGGCTTGCCAGTCGATCACGTCCACATTAAAGTACTGGTACGAGGATCGGCCGTTGGTTCCATTCTTGTCCACTTGCTTGTGAGCGGTTTTTATCGACGCGTTGTGGAGGATGTCTCGCAGCACCGACAGGCTCAGAGCTCGGACGTGAGCGCTTGGATGAGAAAGGCATCGAACGGTGGCTGGTAAACGACACTGCATATGAGCCAAGACAAAGTCAGTATCAACATACCGTTCACGTGACGCTTCATATGAACCGGAGAGTTCTCTATTTACCTTAAGTAGATTGGAAAGGCCATCAGCAATAGCGAATCCGGTTTCTCCCCAGTTCACCACCGGCCGAACAGCTCTAGCTGTTGCTTCTAGCAACTGCAATAACGAAAATTTATTGATAAAAATCGTTTAACACTCGGAAACTACAAGAATTGTGTGTGATCCGTGACCAAAAGTGTGTATACCTCTAGTTGGGGCAAAGTGCAAGCTTCCCCATCGACAAGCATTCCATCCGTAGCACGTAGCAGTAGATCCGAGGCACTTGCTAGTATGACCAATGACTCAGGGGTGTCATGGTTTCGCATAAGCTCGACAATCAGCTTTACTATCCGCTGATTGATTCTCCATATCTTCTGACTTTGATCATCATCTTTAGCAATCCAAGGTTGCAACTCCCTATCCGCCTGACACAAACAACACGGTCACGAAAATGTCCCAATGTACGAAAGCCATAGTTTCCAATTTAATGAAAACAATCTAAACAAACTTTAGACCTGAAGAACGACTGCGGTAGCTGCTTTCGCTGGCGAAGCTGAAACGACGTTGCACATTGCATCAACCACCTATGTATACACACAAGTAAGGATTGGTCAGATTTCATTTTCAGAATCATATCGATTATTCGATGAAACAGGAGATTGATTACCTGTCTCCATCCTTGTTGGGCAGAAGTGCTTTCAGCACTAGGCTGAGTATCAGGAGCTGCAATCAATTTATGCCAAAGCAGGAAAATGACCGAAAAGCAAAGCTCTTGTTTCTCCTCGAGAACGGATCTCAGCAGAACTTGCGCGCTGCAACTGAATCCAATGTGCCTATCCTTGGTCAAGAAGTTGGCCAAATCCGAAGCTTCTAATGAGAAGCTAGCAATTCCCTTCCCCAATTTCCCGGAGCTCGATTCCAGATTCGAGCCTTTTTCGCATTTCAGTTTGATCTCGAGTAAAGATGACGAGGACGAATCCCCAGATTGCTCAGCAGATGATTGTCCTGATCCAAAGCTACCACCGGTTCCGTTTCGGTTTTGCCTTTTGCCTTCGAGTGAATCGTTCCGAATCGGTGGAGTGAAATGCACTTCCAAAGGCTCAGCCTTGTTGACTATCGACGCGACGGCTTTACTATGAATGTCGATAAGGTTGTATAGCGAAGAGCCTCGGCTGTAAATCTCGTTATCCCACTTGCAACGAATGAAGACGGAAAGAGCGTGCATGCAAGCTTTCGACCTTCGGAACAGTTCGGAGACGTGAGCAGCAACCATGGCTGCAGCTACTATCTCATTCGAACTATAGCCCCACGATGTCCCTATGGATGATGGCTTCAGTGAGAACAGTGCTTCCAGAATCGCGAGGAGCCTGCGTGTATGATTGATCGCTGAATCAATGCTACTCCGAAAATCACCCATGGATCCATTCATCTTTGCAGGTTTGGCTCCGTTTGCGTCTTTGGAATGAGACGACAGATTAGCACCCCTCGAAATGAAAGGGAACAACTGAAGCTCACAAGCAAGAGCACACACAGCCGCAAGAACGTAAGAATCGAACGCTGCGACCGGACCTTGCTTCTTCGTCTTTTTCGGTTTCGAATCGCCTTGAACCAAATCCTCGGCGGTTCTCTCGTCCCTGCGCCGGCTCGTTTCGCCTCTTCGTCTCTTGTTCCCATTTGACTGAGCTTCATGACTCACACAGACAGTAAGCACGACGAAGAGCAAACGCGAAGCAAGCTCCGGCTTGGCACAAGATTCTAGAAACAGCGAATGCACCATTGTACGAAGCTCCGCTACTGCAAGGTTTTTCGAGGCAGACCCCATGACGTATGGTGAACTCGTCCGTCTCACTTGTTCAGCCGAAGACTCCGGTGGAAATGTCCTCTGAAGAATTGCTTCAACAGTAGCAACGAATATCTTCATCAGACATGCCTCCGAGGGGCTTCCACGAGGAAGGTATTCCAGAACCTTAAGGAGAGGTATGTACAAGTTCCATGACAGCGTCGGAGGCTGCAATGGAGCTGCAACGATGATTTCTGGAAGATCGACGAGTGACGAACCTATAGGGATGAGACCATAAGCAGCTTCCCATATTGTGCAGATTCTCCACTCAACCTCGGGACCGTGTGCACAAAGCATCGATGCAATTCCCTGGGCAGTAGCTTCAATAGTTGCTTCAGCTGCTGGCACTTCTATCTGCTTGTGATTAATTTTTCAGATTGTAGTTAGGGTTTCCTAGATATATCAATCGAATGTCGAAAGGAAAGCACATCAGTATCGTTCACTAAAGATAACTTATTTACCTGCTTCCTGTAACTTGATATATATCCACCTAAAGGTTCATGCTGTACTTCAACTCCATCAACTTGGCGTAGTGGTGGAAAGAGCAATGCAGGCTGTGATAGAATGCGAAAGAGTAGAGCAGCAGCGGCATCAGCAGCTATACCTGGTCCCATGGACATTGCAGTTCCGATTGCCCGCAAGAAATGCAAATGCATCCAGTTCCTGGGCAGCTGCATTAACGAAGATATTAGAACTGCGTTCTTGAAGATACTAAAACCCACAATAATCAATCTAAGCACCACAATGGAAATATGCCAATTTCCAAACTTACTCGGATGCCATTCGCATAATCTTCAGCTGCTCGGAGGAGTTCCACAAGCTGTACAGCAGCATCAAGTGCATCGGGAGCCCATGAAGGCGGTGCTTCTAAGAGTCCAAGTAGTAGTCTTTGGGTAGCACTTGGTGTCGCGATGGCATAATACCTGGACAGGGGAAAAACCATATTCATGAGAACGTATAGGATTGCTCGACTATCGATGTAGAGAACCAAGAGATGGATACTAAATATCATATAACAGCTAGCTCAAGAATCACCTGTGAAACAAGCGGGCATATGGCTCCAAAGCTGGCAGTCCAGCAACCAAATGTTCGTCTAACGATGTAGTTGGTGGAGGGAGTAAAAGAGCAGGGACAGCAGCTGCGGTTAACGTTGCAGTCTCGTATCGAGCGACTTCTTCGTCACAGACGCTTAATATGACACCGGCACCATTGGCGACAGCCCACCTTGGAGTTGATGGCATGAGCTGAGGATGCTTTCCAGATCCACGAGAAGCAGCTGAAAAAAGACACGATTGATTTAGGAACGCCATACAAATTGCATAAACTGGGCTATGATGTTCTAATATGGGAGAATTTAACATACCAGTGATTGGTGGCTTGAGCTCTCCAGCTGCATATTTACCCATGACACCACTGCACCTGAAGAATATAGGAAACGGATTTTCAGTTATGGGGAAGGGACACCATAACTAAAATTTCCCGACTAGTTATAACAGTTTGTGACAAGAAATGTTAACAGTATACCAACATTGTTCCTTTAGTAATCTACTCATCTTTCGAATTTGATTAAACTTTTCAGCCAATTAAACAACATGACATACAGTTTTGAAGAGCTCAAGCATGGGAACATATGCAAAACCCTCTCCGAAAGAACATGGAAAAGATTGTTCCTGAACATTAAGAACAAGTGCCCAGATGATCCTTTGACTCACCAGCGGAAGTAGTCACTTCTTATACCGAGCGGTGCAGCAAGCAATATATCAGTAATCCAGGGAGACAAAGGCCTTAACGGTTTCCTTTCCACCGGTGGGGGACTACTGCTTGATGATTCTCCGGTCTTCGTTGACTGACTAGTGGTTGCATGACTGCCACTACTGCTTCGATCAGGCTCCGTGGTATGCTTCTTGTAAATCGGCCGATTGTAATGAGTCAAAATTCGTAAGATCTCGCCACACGCTAGAGCCCATTGTTCGGAATACTCATTCTGCACAAAGTCACAATATTTACATCCGAATCAGCAAAGAAGTTAGCATCTTTGGAGAAAATATGTAGACTATTTTCGAGGTATATAAACGTCACCTCACTACTCGGGCAGACAAGAGAAATGAAAGAAGCGAACGGAGGATAGCTCTTATCGTAAACCAGTCCACCGTCGATCAACGATGAAATAATCGGAAGCACAACTGCATGACCGTGCTCCGGATGATGTAGGACAAATGTGGCTGCAAGATCGATACAAAAGTAGAAACAATGTCGGTTATTAACATACACAAGCAACTGAAAGAAAATATAGGAAAAGGGGTTCAATAGACACAAACGGTTCGAACTTTTCAGTCAAATTGATTTAATAGACACTAAAAAGGTTAAAAATTTCAGTCAATTTGATCTAATATACACGAAGATTCGAACTTTTCAGTCAAATTGATTTAGTAGACACAAAAGATTCCAACTTTCCAGTCAATTGAACCACATAACATACAGTTATCCTGATGAAGCAACTGAGTTAGTGAAGAAGAAGTACCGAGAACATCATCAAAGAGGCGTTTTTCCAGTGAAGGATAACGACTTCGGATCAACTGTCATAAGACAAAACAAAGTGTTGCATCAGTTAACAGGTTTGGCAAACTTGATATTGAATAGTCAGAAATATTCAACATAAGCAAGATGCATACCTCAGCTATATCATCAGGAAACTGATCTGAGGTGAACTGCCCGAAATACTCTACGTAAGCAGTAACTTGTGCCTAAGGAAAGAGCGACACCATATACAAGCGAGGACATCAGTTTCAACCGATCCAATAACAACACGAGAAAAAACTAAAAAAGCATAAACCTTCTGCTTAGCCAACATATGAAACGGCGACACGACAATAAAAAACAAGCAACAACCTAAGAAACCATGATCACTAACACTGCACAACTACTATCTCGTTCGTCCCAAGGTCCAAGTCCCTTTTACTTGCTGTAAAAGCCGCAATCTTGCTACTCATTTCCTGTTCGAGATACCTCCTCCAACAGTGCTAAATCATATCTGTTCCAGTTACCTCCTCAATTCTCAAATCATTTTTAGTTTCCTTTCCATTACCGGATATCATACCTCTAATACTCAAGGTCATATAGATCCAAGTAGCTCCACAGCTTCGATTTTGCATCCGCTTCCCCCTCCCTACGATATCTCAAAATCGAATTGCACAAATACGACCTCTTCCACTACCCTTGGAGAACTCTCCCTTCAGATACTCATTCCTTTTCATACATAAACTCAAGTCCAGTCTTCCATAACCAATCTGAGTACCACTTCCCACCATAACTCAATTCGAGCCCAAAACACTCCACAGAACTACTTGAACCCCTCAAAAAAAAACTAGCTAATCACCAAAGCATGCAATTTTTACAACTAATCATATCTAATCCAAGCAACCACAAGATTTCTAACCAAAGGATAAGATTAAGGAGTCAAATTTTTAGTCTGTACCTTTCTCTGTTGAACATCCTGTGGTGGAGGCCAGAACAATGAAGAGAACTGAAGGCCATCAATCCATCTCTCAGAAGAAGTAGCAACAGCCATCACAAAACAGCTCTGAACTTGAAGATGATGATGAACCAAATTTGGAGAGCAGAAATAATACAACAAGGAGAAAAAAAAGGACCCCTTTTTCTCTACCAATCAAGTACCCAAATTTCGTAATTCAACATTCGTTCTGGAAATATTACACAAGACACCCAGAACTCCAAACTCAACCCTATAATTTAAATTTTTGAAAAAAATTCAAAAATCTCTCAGCTGAGCTGAGCTCAACTCTTCAACTCCAATAATCTGACACAAACAAAAAAAAAACAGAAAAATTAGTAAATATCCAGAGAACTAGCCATGAATCATGAACAAATATCGATTCATGAACAGATTAAAGAGGTGGGTAATAGAAAAGATCGAGTCTTTACCTGGTATAGATGGGTTTTGAGGGATCTATTGGGAAATCTGAGCTGGATTTTGTAAAATTTGGAAGGGGAAATGGATATTTAGGGATTTTTTTGACAGAAGAGAGAGAGAAGGTGGAGGAAGAAGGTGGGTGGTGGAGGAGGAGATCTTTAAGAGGGCTGAGAGAGCTCCAAATTGCTTAGTTGAGAGATTTGGCGATTTGCTAACGTGGCTCTATAAAACCGATATTTTCCTCTCACCTTAGAGGCCCACGTCACCCTCTGGTTAATGGTTTGGTTCCTTTGGTTTGGTTATTCCGAAAGAGAATATTATTGGTTTTATGGTATTGGTATGCATGTGCATGCATCCATGGCCATGAAACATAACCCATCCCATTAATTAAAATTACTATTGCTATAGCCTGTATGAATCGGTTTTTTACCGGTCGAACCACTTTCTTTTATCATGAGTTTATGGTAAAGTTGGCGACTATGAAATGAGAAATTTTATATGATGGATCCGGTTGTGAGTCAAACTATCTGATTGATCGAGCGAACTAGCTAGCAATTCAGCCAGTCCGTTTTAATATTCTTAAATTAGGGACAAATTTGATAGATAGTGTGGCTAAGATATGAGGAGCGAAGCGATTCTTACTATGTAGTGCTTTCAGGTCGGGGATAGTAGAGACTGGATCTTAATGATAATTCAAAAAATAGCTAATTATCAGATTATTTTATTGTAATTATCAAGGAATTCTTTATAGATTAGAGTAAATTATAATTTAGTTTGAATTGACTGTTTGAAGGGCTAGATTAGTGAAGTGTGTGTTTCATATCGACTTATATCGAATGATCTCTAAGAACCCAACCTAGAGGTAAGGTGGTGATGAAGAGTGAAAACATTTTATTGTTTAAACGATATTTGCAATCTAGCGTAGTTTCACTCAAATTTTGGTGTAGAGTACATTCCCATCTTTTTTATATGATATGTGCAACTTAACGTAGTTTCACTCACATCTTGGTGTAGGTAAATACTTTTTTTGTAAAATGAGACTTGCAACTCGGCGGGGTTTCACTCACACATTAGTGCAGTTATTACACTCTCATTATCGACTATCTTAACTTTTTAGACTTTACATAACAGTGTCCGTGATAGTGCAACTCGATTTGGATCTCTTAGCACATGCGTCCACTTGATTCATTGTACCCATATCTCGAAAGTTGAGTGACCAAAGGCACATGTACCCACAGACCACAACCATCCTCTCGAAGTGAGAAACTAGCTAGATCAACGAATCTAGTGTCTTCTCCCTCCAATTACTCACTTGCACAACACACGAATTGTGACTAATATCGATGAGTCGAGTGCCTAATAAAATGTTTCACCAACAACATCAAAGCCCCTAATACAATGATGTTTCACCAACAATATCAAAGCAACAACAGAACAGCTATTGGAAGAAGCAATTATGCATGCGACGTCGTATCGCGCCACTGCCAACCACTTTGTCGGCGGCAACTTGTGCTCTTTGATTGATTTTCTACTAATCATGTAATTGGTGGAGCTCTTAAGATATTTTTGCCTCCCACCCAACTGGCCAACATGTGTTTCACTTCATTCATTGCAATCCAAAAACCAAGAAAAAATGTGGGAGATCAACCAATCAATCAATCAATCATGTTTTTGTTCTTATTTCAATCGATTTATCCATAAGCAAAAAATAGGACCTTAATTAGGGTCTCGCCACAAGAAATTGTGTGTTTTTAGCTCGGAGAATTCGTGAAATCTAGATCGGTGTAGAAATCCGTCATCTCAAATGTTTAAGGGAATTATAACTTTTATAGATATTAAATTTTTCCATGATTTAGGTGGGATGTTTTCTGCACGTATTGTAGTCTAAGTAACTATGAATTCAGTGATTTGTGTGTTATACAATACTGAGTTTGTAGTTGCAAGGTTTTTCCGATCGCATGTGTTATACACACTCTTCCGATAAACCACCTCGTCGTAGCCTCGCCAAACTCGAAATATTTTAGCTTCATTCAAAGATTGTCAAGAATGAAAATATCTCATTTGATGTCCTATAGCAACAGCAATCATGGGGGGGTGCAAATGGGTTGATATTATATTACACATAACACATTGCTTAATGGCCATGCTAATCAACTCCAATTTCTTAATCAATAAATATTAATTAGTGGGAATTACTTTATTTTTTACTTTGGAAAACAGCTGCTGGTTTTAGCATATAATAATGACAAAAAAAAATGAAGAGCACACGGCATTTAATTAGGGTTAGTGGGTTGAGCACTTACAAAAATGAAGAGCTGTGATTTTATTGACTCCTAAACTTGGAAAACTTAAACACTAATATTATATTTTACCAAATTAGGCAAAGTCAAAACGCATTAGATTTATAAAGCAGATTGGGACGTCAATGGTGATCGAGCATGTGACGTGAGTTCATTGGAGGATCATATGTCAACTACCAATGAGACTATGAATTGTGTTTTTTCCATGATTCAGGACACTCAGATCGACATGTCTATCTGATAATATCAGGTTTAAGTATAAGTATATTATATTCATTTTGGTGTCAAATAGATGGGAATTCCGAGCTCAATATTACTGTTATTTTGGGTTCTTAATTAAGTCTCTTTTCTTCTCCAACATCATATTGAGAAGTTAGTACTCGATTTTTGTATTTTTTGATACTTATAACTTCGTTAATTGATGGTTTTACGAACTAGATGTATTATGTATTTGGGTTGAATATGGGAATTTAAACATGGTAAATTAGTTTGAAGAATTGGATAATGGTAGTGTTGATTTTACTAGTGGAAGACTTTTTTTTTATCAAGAAACACTTATCCCTTAGACATACTATTTTTAGGTGGTGGTGTAGGTTTGCGTTGACATGTATGTATAGTTGGAAAACAGTCGGCATAATTTTTCGAGTTAATATTATCGGGTTGATTAGCGGGTGTACGTTGGACGATTATAGAACTACAATGGTTCGTTGAAATTAGTAGTACAATAAAAGTTGGTTGTACTCTACAATCTACAATCTCCTTGTGTTATGTGTCACCACTTTTATTATGAACTATCATATTACCTTTAGTATACTAAATATTGTTAATTTTTTCGAGTTATATAATCATAACGATTGAATAGCTTATTCCGTCAATCATTCACAATATTATTTTTCATTTAATTTTGTTCTTAATGCTTAAAGTTAGTAGACCATCATGGTCCATCCCCCAACAAACCTCAAGTAATTTACATATTATTTAATTCTCTAACTTTTAACTTTAGTTATAAGTGGTGTGATTAGTCATAGCACAAACGCCATAACCCCTCAAATTAAATTCATATAATTGAAAACCCTAATTCTCATCATATTATATTGCAAATTTTAAATTAATTATTAAAAAACTTTCAACAAATAAATAAAGGGCATGCCAACTGCCCGTGACACCTGCCCGGCGATCATAATACGCGCCACAGTTCGACCACGCCTCCCGCTTCAGTGGCTGAGAAATATCTCGGGCAGCTGGCTTACCTGCCCGTGGAAAATATCTAAAAGCATTTTTTTGCCACGGCCGCCACCTGGTCTCTTCCGCGTTCAGATATTTTGCAGGGAAATCAACCAATCAGATTTGAGGTATAGATATATTAATAGATAGTTTAGAATTTGGATAGATTGTAATTGGAATCTGAGATCCGACCCGGTTCGGTTTGGTTCAGTTCGAGGGTCATCATCCATGAGTCATGAAATTCACATTCATATCATGCTTGAGTTTTATACCCACTCGAGAGATCGAGCATGTAAATTCTACGGAGATGATGCGAGGGATGAAAGTTAATAATTAGTTCGGAATTAGGTGAAACAAAATTGATGGTAGATTCTTAATGTGAGGATGAAAGGGAGAAAATAATTACCGAAAAAAAAACCAAAAGTTCATTCCATGGAATTGGTAGATCAACACAACTACAAAAAGAGGGATATGACTTGGAAGAAAAATGAATAAGTATTTATTCCGAGAATATATTCATTAGAGTGGATAACCCAATATATGAAAGTACACAAAAGTGATGATGAAATGGATCCACAACATGTGGCGCGGTCAATATGGATTCATATATTGGAAATTTACAAAGCATATATATCTAAAATATTTCAAGGAAATGATTTATGTCGAAAATGTTGCATGGTGAATCCATAGTGTCACTAAAAGATGTATGAAACTAGAAGGAAAAGGTCATGGAAGATCCTCATGCATGTCTCTTTAATTTGTCGCCACACCATTTGTATGCGATTGATAGACCTTCGCTTCAGGAATCTAATCTTTACGGTGAGTAATCTCATGAAAAAGCACATCAACATAGAGAATTATAAATCGTATCAAACTCCAAGTCTTAATTCGCGGATCGATGGACACAATTGGATAAAAAAGTTTGTAGAATATCCCGCATGTTATTTTTTCTACTTTCTCGTCTCTTTTAATTCCTATCACTACATTCTATGTGGTGGATAGATCGTTGGTTCAGAATCTACTCTTTAGTATGGATAACTATAGAAAAGTGCACAAAAGAGGAGGAAATAGATCAACAACACGTGACACGATTTGTATACCTTGATTCATTGGAGGGCTTTAGAGTATCTTCATATTTCATGGAAATCATTTACGTGGATATGGTGAATAAAAAAAATCAAAATTGCCATAAAAAGATATATGACTTGGAAGAAAAAGTTTGGTACATTACACTTATATGCTATTTTCTCTTTATTTTGACATCTCTTTAATTTCCGTCCACTACATAATATGCGGTAGATAGATCTATAGTTCAAGAATCTAACCTTTATACGGCATAATCTAATATACATGGCTAAACCAATCATATGTACTCATTCGATCTGCTTTTTACAAGTTGATATATTGGATATTCACATATGAGAATGATTCTCAAAATCAGAACCTTTGTTCGAGACCAAGAACACTCTTAACAGGTAAAGTAGATATCAATATTCTAAATTGTAGAACGAGATCACTTTGATGGTCTCAAATCATACACGTGTTAGTTGGACCATCTAATTATATATATTAAGTTTAAAAACATCTAAAACAACTATTGAAAATGATAAAAATGTTCAAAACCAATTTAAACAAATACTCTAAATTTATGATTAAATAATAAAATCAACCCTTTGATTTATGTATAAAGTTTAATGAGGTAGACAAAGAGTATAATAACAACAATGGAGAACCAACCATATTAATTAGTGGAGGTCGTTTTCCACTAATTATTTTATTAAATTGTGTCAAACTCCTCACAGGCAAAGCACGAGGAAGCTTCAAGGGTTTTTTTTTGCTTAATCATTCTTAATTAAGTTAAATTATAATTTGTTGGAATCTGATTGGTTTAAGGATGTGTACGTGGACGATGGAGAAGAAGTTTAAGTAAAGAACAATCTAGAACGACAAGAACCTTAAGCTATAGAATACTCTGGAAATTAAACCCCAAAATGTCGGCCTGTCCACTAATAATTAAAACTAAACCTAAAATAGTTTAATTATTGCTAGTTAATTAATTACTACTACCTTTATCATCAGCCTTACGGCACTCTTTTTGTATCCTTATTCTTTCTTTTGCTTTCATAATTATTCATAAATATTTCAAAATTTGGCGTAAGTAAAATGAAATTAGGTTGAGAATCTTGATATTATAAAAAAAACTATTACATGCCAATAACAAGTTTGATTCTAGCAAATGAAATGGAATTAGATTCACTAGTTAATTAATTAGAACTTAAACCGTTGGTCAATGACTAATGATTAATGATTAATGGGACAATTGGATATTTTCCAAAATCGGATCCTCCAAACGAAAAGATTCAAGCAAATGGAAGGTTGGTAGACATTAATATTAATTATGACAAAGACGATACCCTTAAGTTTGTGGCTTAGTGAGCAAATGAGTCAAACCTGTTATTAGCTAGTGCACACATTTTTTTCATCGGGTTAGACCTTTCGGTCAGTACAAGATAAAAAGTAAACACATATTACGTTTGGGTGTCTGTTTGTGTACTGGATTCGAACTCAGTACTTTTGAATCACCAAAACACAACTATACAACTAAAACAATTCCAGTGGAAACACACAACTATATATTTTTGTGACAATTATGACAAGTAGTTCATGGATATCGATATAGTATTGTCAATGACCATCGCATTACAAATAGCAATAGCTTGTATTGTTCGGAGAATGCGTCACATTGATTTTATACTATTTATTGATATACCCCTCCACTAAATATAAGCTCTCGAAAAAATTTTACGTCTTCGGTGAGTATTATATAATATATTTCTCAATTATTTAAGACCCAATATCTTATTAACTGAAAACTAGCGCACCCCGATAACTCCTAGGAGAGAATTCCTTAGTTTAATATTATCATTAACCTCTCGAGAAGCAATGTTTAGTAATAACAAGAGAAGTTGGAATCAAAGAATGGAATATACTCTTGTAGTTAAAATACCTTTAATTAACATCATTTCACAACGTATACAATAACCTCCAACCAACCAAACTCGACAAGACTGCTTGGACAGATCTCATCAATCTGCCACGTACCCCAAAACGATACACCAAACCCCCAAGGGGCGGCGGCTCTCCGTCACTCAAAATAAATCATTAGCCAATCATCGCCGACCTCCACTCTCTTTGGACGGCTGCTCGATGCTTTGGTCGGCCGCTGGGATTTCCATCTCCTAGGGCCATCAAACTAATTTTTTTTTTTAAACTTAAGTACGTAGGATGACTATAATGTTTGCATTGATTTGTCATTCGAGGATGCCATACAACCAATTATTCTAACTGATGGGATTGTGTACACATGTCTTACTTTGTTGGCTGAGTAAGTATGTTGAGGTTAAATTTGAATTTAGTTGCACTCCATATATGAATATTTATATAATATTATTTGTTGATCGAGAGGTTTAGTATTATAAAAAATAAAGTATATATGTCATGATGTTTTGGTGCAATTTAAAGATGGATTATGAGATCAAATGATTTGACGCAATTTAGAAGGAAGTTGCTTAATTATGTGATCTAACACTTAAAAAAATAGTAGACAAGAAAGAGAGGAAAAAAAGGAAATATATATATGTATGTAGTGGTACAAACCTATGTAACGTGGAGCAAATACCAGCCTTTAATTTTAAATTCTCTATACTATATGATCATTTATCTTTATATATAATTTGGAAGTTGTGTTCATTTTTAACATGCATGCAACGTGTTTTGGCGGACCCAACATGCAGATTGGAATTGTGTTGTGTCACATCTTGTGAAACCATCACCCCGAAAGAAAATTGTGAGGTTCAGTCCATAAACGAACAATATATTATCGATAAAATTAATTGTCTAAATGTTACCACTTACTTAATTTATTTTGGGCCATTCTTTCTATCTATAAAGAGAGAAAATGAATTATTATTGAATGAATAGTGTTTGGTTCTTTTAAGAGGGTTTTATTTTGAGTTTATTGAAACTTTATTTTGAGTTTACGGGGGCTTTATTTTGAGCTCGCATATTACCTTTTATGGGTCTTGTAGCATTTTTCATTCTTCAATTGACATGCTTTCATTTCATTTTGCTAATACGTTTTCTATAACAAAAAAATTCAATATATAAAAAGAGTATGAATTATTATTGAATAAATAGTATTTGGTTCTCTTATAAGGGCTTTATTTTGAGTTTATTGAGACTTTATTTTAATTTTATTGGGGTTTTATTTTGAGTTTACGAAGGTTTTATTTTGAGCTCACATATTACCCTTTACGAAAGTTTGTGTTTCAACTTTGACAAGTGATATCTTACCGTATAGAGTTGTCTATCATACAAATTCTCAATTGATGTAGCATGGAACTTGACCTCGACTCCTTGTATAGGCTCGAGAACTTCTTCGAACCCGATTAAACCTCTAGTTACCCACACTAAGAGATGATACATCAAAATTGGTGATGTCATAATTATGGACTAACGTGGGGGAAAATAAAAAGAGAACAGGGCTTTTACTGATTAGAGTCAACGGCCCAGGGAAGGGCCTCAAGATATCAAAGCCCATATTCACGTAGCCAACGGCCCACGCCTTACACGTCTCGTCTGCCACGTGCTCTTTCCCTCCACTGCACGTGCGGGCCTCATCTGCCGGCGGCCGGCCGTTCAAACGTTCAAACCGAAGAAGAGTAAAATGGAAAGATCGTGAAGAACCAAAAAGTCTACCAAACAATAGATCAAAAAAATTTCAAAATCCACCGCCAAATCGGATCGGAGGAGAAGGGTCGATCGCTATCAGCTCGCCGGAGAAAGAAACCTCCGGATGGTAGCTGATCGGATGAACCTCAGTTCCGAATGAAGAAGCTCCTCGTCTCTCTTCAGTTCTTCTTCCTCCTCGCCGCCCTCCCCGCCGCCGTCTTAGGCAGAGGCGGCGAACGCCGTGGAAATCTCTCAGGTCCAGCTCAATTCGCTCTGACTAGTGAGAAACTGATTATGAATGGAAATGGACAATTATGCATTACTGGGTCTGCTCTGACTAGTGAGCAGCTTATTATGAGAGAGTCGTTAGGTTCTTTGTGTGTGTGTGTGTGAATAAGCAAGAAATGATCAGTTTAATTGCGTTTGATCACCACCTGAGAGTTACAGTTTGTGAGGACTGAGAGTTTTCAGTTGCGATACTTTCCATTTTCGAGCTTGATCTGGGATTATTGAATAGCTGATTGAGTTTTTTTTGTGTTCTCCATTTGGTCATTAATGTATCGAGGTTTTTCTTGTGTAGGGTCTGAGAATTATAGGAGCAATGTGGCTAGTGGGAGGGTATTGCTTGAAGATGAGAAGGCTCAGAAACAGAAAATGTAATGTGGCATTCCATATCTACTTTGAATTTAGTCTTGGGTTTCCTGTGTGTCTGAGGATTATGAATTGGATTCCTAATTGATGGGTTATAGGGCGAAAAGAGCTCGTGGTTACATGACGAACATGGAGCTTGAGAAAGCGGTGAAGGATTTTGGGGAAAGATGTAGCAACATTTCTAGGATATATAGGTAGTTTCTTTACCGATGCTTGGTTACGAGCATTGAGTTGTTAGAGTTTCCAGATTTTCACTTGTTTTGTTGTGAGGTGATGCAACTGATACTTCCATTTCTCTCTTTGAGGGGTTCTCGGGGATCAGTATTGGAGAGAGTGTGAATGGAGTTCCACTGGTAATACTTTTGCTGAAGTTAGTTTCACACTTCATCTTCTCTACTTAATTTTTGTTCGTTTCCCCATTTGGCCTGATGGGGAGATTAAGTTCATACTGGCATCATTCAGTTTCTGATTGGTATTCCTTTGTTGCCCTGTTTAGTGGGTAATAGAAATTTCGGACAAGCCCGGGGAAGAAGAGGCTGAACCTGCATTCAAGGTACTCTGATGAGCTCAGTCACAATGAATGACAGTCGATAAGCTTGAGAAGTCTATCAACTTTTAAGTATGCTAATACGATTTGAATTTGGTATCTCATGCTGAGCTTGTTAATTATTTTGTCGCTGTTTAATTTTTGAAGTACATTGGAAATGTTCACGGGGATGAACCTGTTGGACGTGAACTTCTGATTCGTTTAGCTAACTGGATATGCGACAACCATGTGAAGGATCCCCTGGTATGTTAATTCTACTCTAATAGATCTTAATTTCTGTTGTATTTGTTTGATACATCATGGTACTACTTTGGATATAGTTATTTCCTAAGGAAGTTTGTATCTTTATCTTTACAGGCAAGATCAATTGTGGAAAATATTCACCTGCATATTCTCCCAGCAATAAATCCTGATGGTTTTGCATTACAGAGACGTGGTAATGCGAAAAATATTGATCTGAATCGTGACTTTCCTGACCAGGTACAATACATTATTTGGTTATGTTGTTTTTGCCACTCAAACATACTACTTTACTTATATGTCTGCCTCTAAACTTACGATGTTTGCAGTTCTTTCCTTTGAATGATGATTTACTTGCACGTCAACCTGAAACTACAGCAGTCATGAAATGGTTGGGAGACATACATTTCACAAGTTCTGCAACTTTGCATGGGGTGAGGTTACATTCTAATTCATGATGTATTTTTTCCACAATAGTATAGAGTGTAGATGCATAGTTTCTTGCTCCTTGTGTTGATTCCAACCCGGTCTTATATTTTTCAGGGTGCACTTGTTGCAAATTATCCATGGGATGGTACCACTGATGGAAGGTAGTTCTTTATATTTGAATGTTCATACTTATTAGTGTCATCCACATGGTTTTCATTGTGTACGTGTACTATGATATCCAAATTTCAGGAGACATTATTATTCATGCCCTGATGATGATACGTTCCGGTACCTGGCGAGCACTTACAGTCAGTCTCACCGCAACATGTCTTTGAGCACCGAGTTCCCAGGGGGCATAACAAATGGAGCATTTTGGTTGGTACTTTCTTGATCTATTATTTGATTTATTGCTTCCTTGTCTCTAAATAGATACAATCTTATCGTGGCAATCTGAAGTTGCATTCCCACTTTAAAGCATCCTTCATTCTGCTCATCTTCTTTCCTTCCACAAATCATTGATACAAATACCGTTTCAGGTATCCGATATATGGTGCAATGCAAGACTGGAACTACATACATGCTGGATGTTTCGAGTTGACCTTGGAAGTCAGCAATGATAAATGGCCTAGTATTGATGAGGTTCTTCCACTGAACTTTGTCTCCCCCCAACAACTATGAATTTTTTAATTACAACGATGATAAATGGCCTAATACTTTTATTTACACTTTGACAGATTCCTACAATTTGGGAGTACAACAGAATGAGTTTACTGAACCTTGCAGCTTCAGTTTTGAAGGTATTCTCGTGTTTTTTCCATTTCCATTTGTTTTTGCGGAAGGATACTTGCTTTTTATACACAAGACATGCCTTTTTTTATGATTGGTATGGCTTCATTATTCAATTTACGAAGCGTATCATTGTCTCTCTTAAAGACAGGAGTGCATGGAAGGATATTTGCATCAGATACCAGAACTCCTCTGCCTGGATTTATCACAATCAAGGGAATAAACTACACGGTATATGCCTAAGCCTGTTATATAAGCATCTCCTTTTCGCCCCTCACCCTTTCCCCAACTTCTGACATCTAATCGACAGGTTAAAGCTAGCAGCGCCTTCGGAGATTATCATCGCCTGCTTGTGCCAGGAGAGAGATTCGAAGGTACGCCTCTCTCATAAGCACTCAGTTGAGACCATACTCATGTGGTCCGACTTCTGAACCCATTTAGAACTGCTGCCTTAGTAGATTTCCAGCATTGACCCGGTTTTTAATTCAGTTTCTAGACAACAACGATACTATAAACTGTGAAATCATTAAGGAGGTCTATATTTACTTGTCTTCCCCAAAATCTCTCATGTCTAACTAAGCTTAAGTTAGTTCGTCCAAACGAGCTGGCTGAATCGAACATACCGATATTTTTTTGTAGGTTAAACATTCCACATTTAGTCTCTTTGTGCTCTATGTTTTTTACGTTAATTCACTCGAATCTACGCAAAAGTTAGGGATTCAAAATTCTTGCATCAACCGCACACAAATGTGAAACATGCATAAACTTTCAAGCAGTCCAACCTAATCTTTTGATTCTTTGTCTGTAACTTTTGGCTGTAGTTATTGCCAGTATGCCGGGGTACAAGACAAAGACGAACAACCATATCACTAGGAGAGGCAGCCATGACTGCTGATTTCATCCTGGATCCAGAGGTTGCGACCGGACATTACTTACAGAGAATGTATAGTAGCTGCGATTGCAGTGGGAGCAGTAGAAAGTTCAGCCTTGAAATGTTTTGGACACTGCACCTCGAGGTTTATGTAGTGGTAATCATATTTTTCCTCTGGTTTCTGTTAAGGCGGAGAATGAAATTAAGCCTCTTGATCGACAAGCAAGCTGCAAGAAGTTCACTTCCTGCCTGAAAAGAGTGTAAACTTATTTTGTACAACATAAACCAAACGTAGCATGTTCCTAGTTTATATATATTGTTTGTTTTCTGGGGTTTTGAAGGAATTCAAATTAATGAAAAATAATTAACTTATTTGACAAATCACCTCCCAAATCACTTCCAAATCTCGCTTCATTTTCGTAATCAAATGTAGTGTTTCAATCAAATCGCTCGGAAACTATGGAATCAATCACTCACTAAATCTGCTCCAAATCTAAGAAATAAACGAACTCTATAATAAAATCAAATAGCAAAAAGAAATCGTAAGACGTGTCATTTTCATAATGCAAAACATTTAGCATACGGATTATTAAGCATGGTAACTATCATCCATGATCATCTCGTTATATTGATTACAATTGAAAAAATGCTAGAATAAGATCATCACTGTCCCTCGTAGTTTTTGAAACTCGAAAGCACTAATTGAGCATGAAGCAACTCCTCATGCAGAGACATTGTGTCACACTGGATGATAAAATCGGGATAATATATGATAGTCGAGACAAATTCGACACCAAACTCACACTAATTACTTTAGGAACTAAGCTCAATCCACATGTAGAGATTATATATAGGCTTTGTGATGTCATTTATTTATGTTATGGCTGCAAGTTATTCAATTAACAATTAGCTGCTTCGGTGGCTCGGTCATCGGCTACGACATCAGCACCTCCGGCCGGCTGACTTCCTTGATGGTTCCGTTCGACGGGGTCAGCTTAACGGCGGCGTTCACCTCTTCCTTGTACGTGGCGGCCCTCTTGTCTTATTCACATATACTCATCCCGAAGACGACGACTAAAATCCATCCGATGCTACTTGGTTGGATCATCATGATCGCAGGAATTCTCACAACTAGTTTAGCTCAACACCTCTGGATGCTCATGGCAAGACGCGTCGTCTTTGGCATTGGAGTAGGCTTCTCCGTCCAGTCCACGCAAGCCTACGCAGCTCGGCACCCATCCCTTTCTTATCCCATGATCAAACGAGTTTTACCTTTCTCCATAGCACACGGCATGTATATGGCCCATAGAGGAATGTTCAGTCAGGGGCCGTGGCGCATCAGTCTAGGAGTAGCGTGCGTCTACCCCGCATCCGCCATCGTAGACCTTATCTTCATCATCGGCCTTCCCAACGCATCAGAAGAGGCACTCGCAGAAGAGGAAGATGAGTCTGCAGATATTGAAGCCGCTACCAGCGTGGCAACCGGGTTAGCAACAACATGCCCCAACATCATCAAGTCAGGTCATCTAGTGGCGGTGCTAGCAGTTCTGTTGTTAATGCAGAAGTTGACCGGAGTCAACCTTGTGTTGATGTTTTACGCTCCGGTGCTTTTCCAAACCATCGTCGCGGGCTGCAACTCCTTCGTTTTCTCTGTCGTCGCCATGGAGCTTGGTTTTCGATTGATATCTTATTGGCTTTCATCTCATTAGAATTTATATTAATTATAGTTTTGGTTGTATTGGAAATCATTTAAATAAACAAGAATATAATATATATCAGTGGTATTCACTGTATCAGCGATCCCCTAAGGCTGTGGGTGGAGTCGTTGTCTTTCGCGATAGAGGTTGTAGTTGGAGCTCTAGTGGCCAACTTCCTTCACGCCAATGGCTCGGTTGCTCTCGCTTCCTTGACGTTAGGGACGTTGGTAGTGTTCTGCTTTTGTCGGCTGCTAAAGCCGACATCAGATTTCTCGGTTCTCGGAATTTTCCTCGGATACTCGCTCTCTTTGTTGTACACCAGTCGGGCTGTCAATTCCGGCTGGATCGCTTGCTGAATTATATTGGTGTTGAATTCTGCTGAATTTTGGAGCAGATGGGCATTTTCATAAATTTCTATTGCTATTTTATTTAATTTATTTAATTTTACATATTAATTAATATTCTTTTGTCTAACTTTCTTATTTAATTAATATCTTTTACCTACAAACTTGGATTTGAATAATTTTTGCGGTAAAATGTTAGTTTTTCAAAGACGAGTTTATTTTTTGAAAAAGTGTTATTTAAACCTACAATATTAAATTGATCAACACCTCTAAACTATCCGCTTAGTAGCTTCAATCGCTATTACTTTATCCCAACTGATGTAGACGAAGCTGACCTCGTTGTTTGTTATGATCGGTTCTCTTTAGTGTTTTTGTGGTTCGCCTATTCTAGTTTTTGTTTTGTCGTGGCTTATATAATTTCCATGGTTGTTATTGCACTTTCATACTCCACAAAAATAATGAATAAAGAAAAAACGATACATAATTATTTGCGAGAGTCAAGACTCAAAATTATGCGATCTTCAATAAAAGTCTTTCTTTTCATTTTATGAATTTGTAGGACCTTTTTCTTCATTGATTGTCCTGAAATCCACTAATTTATGTACTCACACATTTGTTATTATCAACTTAAATGTAGTTATTATTTAATTAGATGTTGTGTTTAGCAACTTAAACGTAATGTACATATAAGAGATAACACATAGTTATTAACAACTTAGACCTAGATATTACAATTTTGACGTAGGTATTAACAACTTAAATATATGTATGGTCGATGAAAACGTAAGGTTGATATATATATATATATATAAGGGAAGTAGCATAGTTATTATCGAGCTGGACGTAGTTGTTGAGGGAATTCAGACATAGTTTTTAGCAACTTAGTGGTAATTATTTAACAACTTTGATATATATAAAAGTTTTATACCGAAACATGCAATTGTAACAGATTTTTTACTGAATATAATAGAGAAAGTCTATACCAAAACTAATTACACAAAACAATTAATTGAATCATTAGAAATAACTAGATTTACCGTATGAATATAAACACCCTTTAATCAACTGACTATATGTCAAAATCTCAAGTTTGAATCACTACTAATAAAAAATCACCCAAAATGAATTAATATTCTCTTAATCATATCATCAATCCACTAACCTTTTTCCATAATTAAACCCTAATCACTTTAAATAAAATAGAGGAAATTAATTATTTAATTACTAACTTACCCATCGGAATCTGTAGAACAACAAGGATCAAACTGAAAGCAATCATTCCCAAAATAGCAAGTGTTACACTCACAACCCGGCAAATCGCTGTCGTCGGAGATCTCGCCGTCGAGATAGGCTCTACCGTGGCCGGAGCATGAGATAGCCGCCACCAACTCCGCTCCCTCCGCCGCTCCCCTGCTCCAGCTCAGCCCATCTCCGATGAAATAGAAGTGAAATACAATGTGGTTAATCAGATACAACCACACAAAATTACTATACATTAACATCATGGTTCATGGCTTTATTAGTGTTTTTAGAACTTACCAGTACATACCATCTAACCGATTAGATAGTGAACTGTTTATTAAGACATATTGTGGTACAATCTTTAATAGGATTAAGGATTAATCTCGGTTTGACTAATTACAATTTATAATAATTAAGTCGTTGAATTACATACTAATGTACTTATAGGTTTGATATTATAATATGATAATGAAAAACCCATGAATTTTACATTCGGGGTTAGAATATTGTGATATGTCTAACATAGATTAAATTATTGTTGTTTGCAAGATGTAGTTTTGTTGTTATTGTTCGTCTATATGATTCTCCTACTTTAGGAGCCGAGTGAGTTCGACTAATACAACCCTTCATTGGTAAATTCGTGCTTTTGTAACTCTTTTTTCGATCATTGACAAAGTTGTGTGTTTGTAACTCTTTTTTATCGATTCCCCGATAAATTCCCTTAGAACTTCCTTCAAGTTTTCGGCTCTCACATGTTCATCAAATCATCAATAATGATTGCGGAAGCTAAGGCTCGATGATATCCATCCTCTTCGGGATTCCATAAGGTTTGTAGGCTAACAGAAAAAACTTACGATTGGGCCTTATACATAGAACAATAATTTCGGGCTTTGAAGGCCCATGTCAAGAATATCCATCTTGATTACGTTGTAGATGAAATATTGTAATCAACCATAAACACCCCAACTAGATAAAAAACACTTTTAATTGCTATTTTTCATATTAATTTACGCTCTAGAACACGTGAAGTTTTATTAATATTTTTCTAATCAGAAACATTCGAAACGAAAAACGATTTAATTTCTTTTCGACACCAAAGGTGTAAAGATCATCCTCGATCATCTCTGCCGAGCTTCGATGGATCGGCAACCTGTATGGATCTCGCAGGCAACTGGACCGCCGTCCGTTTGCCGACGACAATTAGGTGGTCGTTTTTATATTTTTTTAATGAACATGTGTTCGATCTTTTTGGATCGACGATGATCGTTGGGACCTCGAATAACAATGATGATTGACGAATGATCGGTGAATGATCGTGGGTGATGTGTTCAAAGAATAAGATTTAGGATTTGTGTGTTTGATAAAAAAAAATTACGCCATTTATAATAGTTAGTACGTCTTTTCCAAAAATTTATAAAGCAATGAATAACACAAAAAAAAAATGTCACGCCCTAATGAAAGAATGATATTCAAGGGGAAAGAGTTTGATCTAAAAGGGCTATTGTTATGTCCAACTTAACTAGTGTTCCAATAAGTAGTTTGATTTAAAGAGTGGAAAGAGTTTAGTGTGAAGGATTTGTCTTCCCTTGATGAGATTAGTAGTGTTTCTCATTGGGCGGTTCTTCACATACCGTATAGGATAAAACTATAGTGACAAGGTGAGTAGGTAAGAGGTTATAAGACGTATGAGAATGTCATGGAGACATAGAAATTGTAACAGGGATTATCCCTGTAAGTGTTTGGTGAGTTTTTAGGCTTTTGAAATTTGGACAAGGTTGTCAAATAACACCGACTGATCGATGACCCGCTTTAGAGGAAATTTTGGATGTTGGTGTTGGATGGTCGAGATCATCATTGTAGCTATTGTAGCCGATGATAGAGTTAGTAAGGAAGGAGGGGTTTGGCCAAATCCTTTTAGTTTACAAACAAAAACTCTTCAAACCCTTCATATTTTCGTATTCAAGCTATTAATTTTAATTGAGTATATCTTTTTGGTCTCTTCGAATTTGAAGACCCATAATATATGGATAGAATGGTAATTGAATGATCTTTCCAACACCTCTAACATTGCGCTATCGGAATCCCGGCGAGAGAGTAATGACCGAAATACTAAACTGGACAACGGATTTCTATCACAAACATAACACTTAGTAAAATTGATTTTTAACTTTATTTAACCATTATTTACAGGGGTTATATAATAAAACTTAATTTTTTAACCATTTTTAATATGGATGTCAAATATTAGACGATTTGAAAATTTTGAACTTTTCTTATGAAAATGGTCAATTTATATAGATTTAACCTTTTTTGAAAATTAACCAATTTTGACATAAAATTTTAAAAAAATCAAATTGGTTAATATTTAACATCCATGTTGGAAATGGCTAAAAATTAAGGTTTTACAATGTTTACCTCTTCAAATAATAGTCAAATGAAATTAAAAATATTTTCTTTAGAGTTTTGATTGTTATTGTTAGTGGGGAATTATGGGCTTTCGATTACAAAAATTTTAGCACCACATGTTGTTAGGTGCGAACCTTCTTGACCAATTTTTTAACTCCGCCAATAAACCTAAGCCTCTTGGACCCTAGGCCAATTGCAACTGGTTTGTGATTTGCGATCATGGTTGTTCCTAGCCCAGGACCATGGGCTACCGTCTAGAATCGGATATGTGACACCAAACCAAATACACTATTAAATAGGAGTCCATCTTATATCATAAAGTCAGAACACATAAACATCTCCTCTTGAAGGATCAAATTCGATAGGTAGCTAATAACTAATTTTTTACTGTTCAAGCCAATTCATGACATTGTCAATCTTTAAGGTGGGAATATAAAAAAAAATTCAAACTTTTAATTTATTGAACTTGCCAATTTCTTATTTTTAATTAGCATTGTAGTAGTCATGGAAAAGTGTAAGAGTACGACCAAGGAAATTGGCAGAATGATTATGGATATAAATCAAAGGTAGACATTGTCATGAATTTTTGAAGGAATTTGTTCCAATTCCCCTCTGACCAAATTCTCACCGTTAGCTGAAAAGGATGTTGGTCAGAAGAAAAAAGAGAAGGGAATCAAACTTTACATGTCATGAAGACCACGGTAGTACTAATGTAGAGTGTACTATACATATATATATCAATAGTTTATAACATGTTATAGGTTAATAATTGTTAATAATCGTTACATTTAAATAAGTTAAGTTATTGAGAATGTTCATTATTAATTTTTATATTGGAGACTAATAAGATTCGATTTCAAAACTTTTTAATAAGAAGGTTTTGATGCCAAGAAATGTTATATTGAAAGAGGTTCATTGTTAGCTTTTATAGTATTCCTTTACACTAAAACCATCGATTATGGCCTGAAACAATATATGTATATATGATGAGTGCTTCATTATTTTGGAATACTCCATACACTCTACATTAAAAGTTTATATTTATTAGAATTTAATATTCAAACAATAAATTTTTAAACGATTTATACGTTCAACCCTAAACACTAAAAATTAATGTCAAAACTCTTAATTTATAAAGAAAATATTAAAATTTTGAATGCCGAATTTAACTCTTAACACTACATACAATTATAATAATGAAAATAATCAACACCTATAAGTACCAAAACGTTACATATGCATGTATAAATATTTACACAGACAAAGTTGTAACTTTATTCCCCATAAAATGATGACCATATTCCCAAAAAGAATGGTCTACAATAGAATAAATTAAAGGTATATATGGCCATTCAATTTGATAAAAATCAGATTCACTTACAATGGTGGTGATCATCTTAGACCCTACCATGCACCAACTTGACACCAAAATTCATAATAAAATGTATATATATATATATTTGAATAAAATAAAGGGTTTCTTTTAGTCATAGGTATTTGTGGTTATTGAGTATTACTAACCCATCAAGACTGATAATTAATTAGATCCCATTTAAAAAAAATTATGATTGGTTTAGATTCGAGAAAACAATATCTATATTAGGATTCTGTTGATTTATTAATTAGATTGTTTGATATGCTCTATGATCAATTATTCCATAGCCTATGACCTCTATCACATAACTATTTAGCAACCCCATATTTAATTAATGGATGAGCACGAATTTATTTTTATCTAATCCATGGTTTGTTTATAGGTTTCTCATGATACGACAATCGTTTGATTATTGATGCATCATATGGACAAATGAGCCATAGGAGCCATTTGGCCTTAGGGCAATCTCTGTAGAAATCTCAATCGTTCATTACTAATGGCTCGTATTTTCACTCATGTTGGTCACCAATCGACCGATAACTTTGCTCAAGTCCCAAGAGGCTTACTAAGAAAGGTGACGTCCCTATTTAAGACAAGTCACCGTTCATTACCACACATACCTCACGTTCATGTAGTTGTTATAGCTATATATATATATATATATATATATATATATATATATATATATATATATATGCCTAAGGCCTATAATACACGCACATGAGTACTTCTATGTCAATTCCACTCTTGTACCCTGCGGTCTCATACTCTTTCTTATTACTCTTCTTACCCACTTTGCAGGCAACCACTCAATGAGACGCAAGACGAGTAGGATCAAGACTCTTAAGAACAACCCATCTAACTAACATGTTCTTCAGATGGAACCACTTATTTGTCCACCAATTTGATTAGACACAATTGTTGAAGCTTAATGATCCAATTCCTTATAGTCAAAACAATCAAGTCGGCCTAGCTAACTTGTGAGTCCAACGACATCTACGTAATTCGGTCGCTTAAACTAGTCATCCTGAACCAAACCATCTTCGACGATTTATTTGTACCGATATAATTTTGGAAAAGAAACCTCATAATAGAAACCAATAATTGAATAATTGACAACATGATTCTTTTAATTGTTATGTGTAACTTTCACCACTTTGCAATACTACAAAAGAACGTCTAGGTCATAGCTTGACTTTTTGGCCTACCTTTGAAAACGTCGTCCAAATATTTTTCCGCCGTATCTAGTTCTTACGTAGTGGGTTTTGGTTTCCATATAAACCGAAATAAAGAGTTACCCTTTTCGGTTAAACATACAACCTACTCATAATGGGTTATATTACTCAGATTTTGGAATATCTAGTTATATTGTATATTTGTATTTGGTTATGGGGTGTGATAGATTATATATTAAAGTTTACGATAGTCGATTAAAAACAATCGTTGTCATTTTCCGAATTAACAAAATTTATGTCTCGTATTTTTTACTGTTATTTTCATAAACTCTTTATTTGTTGATATCGACAATATAATTTTAAATTACGAAAAGAATAGATATTTGATCCATTAAAAAATGAAATAGCCACTATCTTGGACTAATTGGACTAACTCGTATAAAAAAATTTATTAGAAAATAGTAAGAATTCAACCTCACATTTTCAATGAAAATAAGATTTATTAATAACCCACAAAGCTTACTGTTCCATCATTTTCAACACAATTATGTTGGGCAGTTGGGGACAAAGTCAAGTCCTGAAGGTTTTATTTTATTTATGAAATAATCAATTTGAATAAAAGTAATTATAAAGCCTTGGCCTAGGACTTATCCTATCTCATATTATAGAAAGGTTATAAATATGCTACGACTTATCCTAGGAATTTTGAGTTGATGGTTAGAAAGTGGTTGCTAATTTTGCCCGACTAGTTATAGTGTATTCTAACTTTTTCGTGAATCGAGTAGAGAAGTGAATTTGGTTGATCGAGGTCCGAAGTTTACTCGTTACTCTAATGCACGAGTTTAGCTTTGTTGATACAAGTGGTGTTTGGCTTCATAGGGGACCATGCTCACAGTACTGGATTTCGACAAAACTACTAGGTTAGCATGAAGTGTTGATAGCAAACGATTATCAGGATAGTTAAAAAATCATCATCACATGAAATCGTATTTTTATGATAAGATCGAAATTTAACCAAATAAAGCTATCCGAAAAATGAGTCACAAAAGGTGGTGTAAGTGAACACATTTTCAACGCTATTAATACGTTGTTGGGCGGTTGGGGACAAAGTCAAAGTCAAGTACCCCAACTCCCAAAGCTTTCATTTCTATATTATATTATCACTTTGAAAATAATAATAAAAATATCTTATGGCCCTTATCCGAAGACTTATCCTATCTCATATTAAAGTTTATAATTTACTTCACAAAAATAAATTTAATTTTAAGTAAATTAATCATTTTCATGTTTGAATCTGGCTAGGATAACTTAGATAGTTCATAGTTATCATCATTACTTATCCGATCTCTTCAATTATTTGGTTGACTCAATTACATTTTAAAGATTAAAAATCATGATAAGAAAAATCAAAATCAATACTAGTTTGATTTAATTATTTTTTGGTAAAAAAGCAAACTAGCATCTAATATATATTTTTGGAATAAAATGAGAACGAGACCTTAACATAGTCCGTCTGAATACAATTGTATAACTCAATGGTAATGATATAATTTCATATTTCTCATAATTATTCATATATACGTACACATTTAACTGACCAACATGTAACACACAGTGACAGATTCAAAATGGTTCAATACACTAAGCCAAATTGTATTGGAGTTCAAATACACTAAATCGTATATAGACAAAATATCAATCAACCTACAAATATAAAAAAAATTACTTAATATCGAACTTCAAAATTTAAAAATAAACTAAATTAAGGTTAAAAAAACATAATATTATCTTAATATCATATCCTTATGAGTATGTTCCTATTTTTCTGAAATTCAAGCACGTACTCTAAACCACAAAGAGACTGTAATTCGAATCTTCAACTAAAGTTTTTAAAGAAAAACAACAAAATTTACTTGACGGTGCCGTTTTGGCGGGTAGTCCCACCAACCAACAACACAAACAAAAGTCGGTTAAAACTTTTTCTCGCCGGAATCTCCCCACCGCTGCTTTTTCGTCGTCAGCCGTTACAACCTTTAGACCGCGTCGGCCCAAGATTCCTCCTCAGAGGGAAAGAATCCACTACGTGGCAACATTTAATTCGCCCACCCCATCTGAGCTGGCCCCACCCTCGAATCCAACACGCAAAAAAATCCTAGAAACGATCGCCTAACGCGGGAACAGTTATTAATCACCAGCTTCTTCTTCTTCATCTTCATCTATAAGTAAAGTTCAATCCTCAATTTCCCAATTTCCCAAAGATCAGAATCACAGAACAGAATCCCGATTTTCCGCCATTGTTAACACAAAGATTCCCACTTTGCAATTCTAAGGACCACAGATAAAGAAAATAGATTCCGTCAGTTGTCAATTTTGGGGCTTTATAAATTCCTAGGGATTGGAACCATCGGAATTCATTTTGGTTTCTGCTACTGAGATCCCCTTCTTCTTCTGAGCTCAATCTCAGCTGAAAGATTGAATCTTTTGTCTGTTAATTTCATTGCTGGAAATTCTAGGGTTCTTGAAGTCTCAGATTTCATTTTCCCCCAGTTGGGTTTTCTGCAACTGGGTTTGATCATCACCATTCCCCTCTTTCATACCTCAGTTTCATCTTTTGTCCAGTTTCAGCTGAAAGATTCAATCTTCAGTCCATTTTCATCTCTCTTCTCAGCTCAATTTCAGACCTTCAAAATTCTAGGGTTTTGGAAGATTCAAGTTTGCTCATTACCTAAAATCTGCAGCAAGAGAATGGCAATCAAGACAAATGGGTTCATAGAGGGGATCTTCCCAGAAGAGCTGAAGAGGGTTCTGAAATCTCTAGCTGTGGAATGGGGAGATGTAGTTGAAGATATGAAAGCTCTGCAGGTGATACCGATGAAAGGAGCGATGACTAATGAGGTTTATCAGATAAACTGGCCCAGAAAGGAAGAAGGATTGTTCAACAGGAAGGTTCTGATCAGGATCTATGGTGAAGGGGTTGACTTGTTCTTCAATAGGGACGTTGAAGTTGAGACCTTTGAGTGCATGTCTAACCATGGCCAAGGTCCTAGGCTTCTTGGCCGGTTCCCTGAAGGGAGGGTTGAAGAGTTCATCCATGCTAGGGTAAAGAACCTTTGTTTGAAGTTTTCGGTTTGAGTTTTTCTCGGAGTTTTTGGCTGATTCGATTTTGTTTGGTGCAGACACTTTCAGCTGGTGATCTTAGGGACCCTGAGATTTCAGCTCTGATAGCAGCTAAGATGAGGGAGTTTCATAACCTTGACATGCCTGGTCCAAGAACTGTCACACTTTGGAATAGAATGAGGTATAATTTAGTGTTCCTTTCCGCGGTTTTTGATCCGTTCAGCCTTGAACTGTTAGTCTCACTAGCTGAATCCCCAATAGGGGTTCGCAAATTTTGAGTCTTTATGCTTGTTCTGGGCAGTTTCAAGTCTTTTGGAACAGAATTAGGTATAAATTTTACTGTTATTTTTGCTGGTATTTCACGGTTTTGATCCGTTAAACCTTGAACCGTTAGTCTCAGTAGCTGAATCCCCCGAGACGGGTTCACAAAAAGTTCGAGTCTTTATGCTTGTTCGGGGCAAAGGTCAATACAGTTTCACAAAGTTCGAGTCTTTTTGTTCAGTCGAATTGTTCGATATGGTATTTTCGAGTCTTATTTGCTCCGATGTGTCCTAATCTTTTGTTAAACGAACCTTCTTTTAGGGACTGGTTTCCTGAAGCTAAAAGGTTATGCACTGCGAAAGATGCAAAGGAGTTCAAGCTCGATGTGATCAAAGACGAGATTGATATGCTGGAGACGGCGATGTCGAAAAGCTGCTGCCAAGATATCGCATTCTGTCACAATGATTTGCAGTATGGTAACATAATGATGGATGAAGAGACCAGAGCTATCACCTTGATTGTAAGTCATCATCATATATCTTGTCATAACTTATTATTTTGTTCAGGTGCTGAATTCTGTGGAATCTCAGGATTACGAGTATGCGAGCTACAACCCTGTTGCTTACGACTTGGCGAACCACTTCAGTGAAATGGCTGCCGATTACCATTCCGACACTCCACATGTTCTTGACTATAGCAAATACCCAGGTAAACTTTACCATCTATTCCTAATCAATCTCATGAACATGTTTAGTATGTTCTTTAATGATCTAAAGATCATATCGATCGGCGCGAATGTGATATCAGGACTCGAGGAGCGATGCAGATTCATCCGCGCTTACCTCGATGAGCCAACCGAGGAGGAAGTGATGCAGCTAGCTGAGTGTGTGGAGAAGTACACCCTTGCCAACCATCTTTTCTGGGGCTTATGGGGCATAATCTCGGTAAGTGAAAGCACGATCATACCATCACTAATGTACTGGATTACATAAAAACCATATTTGACATACCCTTTTTCTCGAAATTGTTTGTTCAGAGGTATGTGAACCAGATCGACTTCGACTACTTGGAGTATGCGAGGCAGAGGTTCGACCAGTACTGGTTGAGGAAGCCGGAGATTCTGGGTTCATCAGAAGTGAAGAACTGTTCATGTGGGAATGGAATTGGAAAGAGGGAAGGAGCTTGAAATAGTTGTGATTTGCTTTGGGGGAAATTTGTATAAAAGGATGTGTAAGAGTGCAGAAAAGTTTGAAGGAGTTCAAGTGTTTCTTTGAACTCCATTGGACTTGCTGTGTATGGTTTCAAACTTCACATTGTAATATAGTCCATAGTCGTTTGAGTTCAATAATATAATCCGACATTCGTAATCGTTCAACTCATGGTTAATATTCATCGTACATGTAACAAACTTCCATCACGAGCCAACGATTCGAATATCAGATGAATTTTGGCGGAATATGCAACTCCGAGTTCAGGGTCTTGACCGATTTCCAAGGTTCCAATTGATTGATTGTGTAGCTGCTATATCCCCGGGGATTTTTCATGCTCCGGCGGGTTTTGGGTCGCGGGGAAAATAACGGGAGCAATGATATGGCACCCGGAAGAAAGCACCGGATCGAATTGACCTAAATTGGAAACTCTGCTCAAGTAGTATGATCAATCACACTTTCGAACCTAGAAGAAGTGCCTACGATCTCGATCTCAAACTCGAACTCGAACTATAATAGTGCCCTTCTTATGTATTTTCACAGATGATGAACAATGCCTATTATATATCTTTTGTAAAATCATAGCCAAATGTTACAACACAGAGGGTAAATTAGGAAAACAAACTCTTCCAAATCTTCATGCTCCCTGAATAATTCTTACTTTTTTCTAACTATACCTTTATTTTCTGTACATACTTCCCACCTAGAGTTCTATAAGAAAAAACCACAAAACAAAGGGTTAAAAACAGGAAATGTGTAAAGACATAAAAGCCCTTTCGTAGCAAAGTGAAAAGAGAGTGGAGAAAGTACTTGTGTGATGATGCATAACCATGTGTCAACTTCTTTCTCCCCATTTCCAGCAATTGCTGTTTAATTGGAGATTTTGCATCTCTAACGTGATTTCTTTGGCAAACTTCAACGTCCCCAAGTTGGTGTTTCCTGCATTACGAGGATTCGAGTTATATCGCCGATAAGATATGATTACACAAACACTTACGACGAGGGGACGATAATGTAATTACCTGTTCTAGCTGGAGGCTCATTCCGACATCGAGTCCGATCTCGACCTCCTCGTTCCCGATCTCTGCATCGGTGTAAGTGAGCGCACGTTGTAGCCTCCTGGGGCAGAACACCTCGACCTCGACCATGAATGTCGCGGTCACTGGGCGATGGTCGGAGAACTTCAGCTCGGTTCTTCGGTAACTCAGGAGCTTGAATCCTTTGCCGTGCGAAAGAATTCTGTCACACCTGTGAACCAAACAATGAAGTTAATAAGAAAGAACAAAGGGGGCTAAAGTAAGTGATGTATGTATGAAATAGGGGGGTTTTGGTCATTTACCATGCAGGAGTACGCCTCCCTGTAGCCTTTGGATCTTCACCACAGTATCTGGTTGAGTTAAACTCGTACTTGTACGTAGGTGGGAAGGTCAATCTACCTTCCCGCCATCCATCGAAAACTCGACCTTTTCGAAACTCTCGTGTCAGCTGCCATAGAAACACACAATCATAGGCATAGATGTTAGACCGAGGTGAGAAGTGTTTAGGCTGGATGGGTGATTAATTTACGTTTTTTCGGACCTCTCGGCACGATTTAGACCATGGATACTGGGTCTGGCGGGACTGCTATGCCCATGAGTCCGGTTCAAAACTCAAACCTTAGCCAACTCGACCGATATTACAGACTGAAGAACAGGGGAGATGCATGAAGATGAACTGGATATTGTACCTGGTCGTATTCTGCAAGTGTTGATAACTGCTTATGGGCTATAAGTTCGCGAGTTCTCTCATACGACAAGTTTATACGGTAATTCAGATCACCTAACCATATGATTCTCCTGCATAAGATTAAAGAAAAGGTACTTAAATCAGGTTAACCACCTTAATTGATTCGGCTTCACCAAGCCAGCAATACTCACTCGTGATCTTTAATGGTCTTAGGAAGACCGACAGCTGCAACGGAGCGAAAATTCGTTCGTTTATGTATCTCGCGAATGTCAGAATTTCTTTTGAGCTCGTCCCCTTCCTTTTCACCTGATGTCAGGTGAGTGCACACGAAACAGAATGGCGTCTGATATACCGACATGCTTACTGATACTGATCCCTGAATAGTTCCAACTATCGTCAGAAAGATTGTAAAGGGGGATCGAATAACTAGTTATAGAGTAAGAGGAACTCAGAACTGACCTTGTTGCCAATGTAGCCCATAACACCAACGCCAACGGTGGAGACTTTGACATTCTGAATATGCTTGCGCAAGTGCCTACGAACCCATACGGTGATGAAAATGCCAACCATTTGCTTACTGACTATCCTCACATAAGATGATCGTTTACGCTTCAGGAGAGATTCGAGGTCGATCTCAGTAAGCAAAGCGATCCCGGTTTGCATATCGTTCGCTACTGACTTGAAAGAACTGTATCTTTCAAAAGACTTCGTTGCAGAAAGAGATTTTATAGATTTGAAAGAGCCCGGTCTTTGTAAGACATGTCCTGACAGCAAGTTCAACTGGGGCTCTGGCCAGCTTAACCCGATCCTTTCGGAACCACTGAGCATTCTGGTCAGTTTCCTAGCTTGCGGTGTTACCCCAGATTCATCCACATCTTCTGATGCATTGTCATCGTTGCGAATGCAGTTCAATCTATTCAATGACTTCTGAGAAGCTTGCCTCTGGAAGTCACTCTCTTCTGGAATGGTAATGTGGCGAAGGTTAGAATCGAGTAACACGTCGAAAGGATAAGCCTCCGGTCTATCTTTGATTTCAGAAAAATCGATGGGATCTTCATCTATAGGATGGACTTCCTCTCCAATGTCGCTATCACTCTCTAGTAGAATCTCCTCCACAGCTCCCGGAACTTCATCAGACGGATTGAATTTCGATGGAGATACTGGATCACTATAGCATTTGACCTTAGTCCTTACGGGTCGAATACTGTTTAACGTGTCCCGTATGATGTTTTCCCACTTTGTGGCTGGCCTGTTGTCTTCAGCGCCAAAGATGTTCCCAGCATTTAACGGTACAATTTCCTGAAGACTGACGGAGAGTAAATCATCAGGTTAATCAGTTTCAACGAACAAAATGTGACGAATGTTTCTTAGGTAAAGGTAATAAGGGATTCAAATACACAGAAAAGTAAGCCACTTACCCAAGTACAAATATATCTGCAGGTTCATCAGTATCAACCCAGCCATCAATATCCAGATCATCCGGTGGCACTTTGCCTCCAACATTCCATGTAGCAACTCGGACCCTATAGGGGAAGAAAGATATCGATTCAGACGCTAAAAACTTTGAAACTAGCTTTTCCTTGTACGGCCATGATTAAAAAGGGACGAGAATCGGACCTGAGTTCTTTAGGACTGATGTATTGGGCTCTAAAAGTTTCTGACTTCCTACGTCTGTGCAGAAATGGAAGCGCATCTGCAAAACAATATACAGAGTTCTTCATTACACGTAAACTCCCATGGAAACCCAGAAACTAAGCAAACATAAAACACAGAAATAACCAGAAAATTGGCGGAACAGTCAACTGGAAAAGAAAAGAAATTGGATGCTGAAGAACCGACCACGCAAAGTCATCATAATTTATGATGAGGAAACGGTTTCATGATCATGCCACTGTACCAATTGAAAGAGTCAAACGTGATCTGGCGAGCAAACATTTATTATGTTCTGAGCAATCAATGAAGAAACCAACAAGAAAGAGGGCCACACTGAAATAAATTTAAGTGTCTGCAACAATATGATTAAACTAATTATGGTGGTGGATGTTCACCTAACACCATTTTCCATTCTTCTTCATCATTCTCTGCCTCTTTAAGTAAAACCCACTTGACATAATTTCACGTGATTAAGAAAATTCAAACAGGGCGGCCTAGATAATCAACCTTGGCAAATTAAACAGGGTGGATTAAGATCCAGTTTCTGAATCTGTTCATTCATTTCTCCAGGGATGTTCTACATTGCTGAACTTTAAAGTTTCAAGTACTGTTCATTCATTCTTCCAAAGCAATGATTCCAAACAGTGGAATAGGATTTAAGATTCATCACTCAATTCTCTCAATAGTGACATCTCAGACCATGTTCGGCTACTGTTGACAGAAACAGACCCATGGTGGATATACATTGGCCTGCCTGCCTAAAATGCCACCAAGTTTCAATGCTCACAGCCCTAAAACCCCACTCAGGAAATAAACAAGTACATCCCCTTTCCATAGTTAACACCCTATCTCGAATCAGTACATTCAAACAAACAAACACCATAAAAAAATTTGGAAAAAATCTGGAGGCCTTACCGTCAACATGAGGGTTGTCGTCTTCTCTAAATCGAGTTTGTTTCCCGAGTGGACTGATCTCTGCAGCAACAAAAAAAAGCCGAAACAAACAAGAAATTCTCTCTCATCAGAACAAACAGACAAACAAGCAAACAAATCAGGAAGAAAACCGAGACATTCAGTAACCCAGCTAGAAGTCCTAAACTTTGATTTCGAAACTTCACCTTCGGAATCGGATTCACCGCTGCCGTCGGATGAAGATGAGTCGCAGTCGGACTCAGTATCCGCGCTGTAATCAGACTCCTTCGCAGCTATGTTCAGCCACTTCCGAACGACAAGCCTAGGCCAGAATAGCTGCCAAAGCAAACAAAACAAACCGATTCAGCTCGACGGAGCAAGTAAGTAGTAGAAGGAGAAGGATCAAAATGGGGCTTTGATTCAGCTGACCTCGGGGTTCTGCTTGGAGCTGCGGGACTTGACGGACGCGGAATCGTCAGCTGGGGAGGATTCCTGCTGCTGCTTCTTCGCCTTGGCCTTCATTGAGCTGGAGATTTTGAATCTGAAGTTGTAAGCTGAGCTGAGGAAGAAACGAGAGGAGTTGCAGAGAAATGGAGGGAAGGAGAAAATGGGGGGAGGAAAATAAATACACAGTGAGGGAATTTGTTTGATTTTGATTTTTTGTAATTTATTTCTGAGTGCCGACTTGATTGGCTAAAAAGCAAACAAAATTATAGCAAAATGGCCAAACTATAGCGATCGCACACCTCTACCTATATAGTGATTGCGTGAGTGCTTGTGGCCATTCGAGCCGAGATTGGTGAGGATGCGAGTCTAGCGTATGTTCGAGTTAGCTTTGATTGCCTCGGAAAAGTTATCGAAGTTAATTTGTAGCGTAATAATATGACGAATTGTGAATCAATGTACTTGTTAAGTTTGAATATTACGCTAAGAACTCAATCACGTTATAAATTACTATTGAGGCTGGATAGCGATTTACTCAGAAAAAAATCTTACCGACTCAACAAAGGCGATGTTGTTTAACATTATTAAGAGTTCTTTTTTCTTATGGTCGGAACCATTATGTTTATAACATGCATTCGAGTTAACTTTGATTCTTATATATGGCTAAAAAAAGCCATTAAAATTGATTTGTAGCATAATATGATGGATTGTGAATCAAGATATACAAATATGATGAAATATATATTAGTTTTTATGAAATTGAGTAGAAATTTCAAAATAAATTTCACAACAAATTTACTAATTAAATTAAAATAATTTATCTATCCTCACCTAATTATTAAATTAACACTATACTCATAAAACTAAATATTCATTAATATTTAATTTCAGTTTTCTATATCTTCTTTTATTTTCTTATCTGGATAATAATTATTATACATCTCCGGCTCCTTGTTAGCGACTGATTGGTTGCGTGAGATGGACGGCAGATTCCGGTCCCCATGCACATTATTCACTGCCACGTGTTGAGATCCCAACCGTCGATCGTTCCAACTCCACCCCTAAAACGTGCATCCCGAACCGTCGATTACAGATAATACGTAACTCTGCTGCGGCAGCGCGTCCGCCGCCGCCGCCGACGACTGCCGTCGCAGCTCCAGAGAACACAAAAAAAGACAGAGTTGACCTGACTTCTGAAGACATCCACGTTTTCCCACTTTTTACTTGGTCAGATTTTCCGTCGTATTGTTCTTTGTACATTTACTTAACTACCAACCAAATAACGAAAAAGGTTCAAAGCTTTTTCTTCTTCTTCCATGGATGGATTTTTCATAGCTTAGTGGTGCCACGTTAATCATGAGATTGTGTGTTAATTGTAATGGTGATTAAATATTAGTTAGTGGTTAATCATGGTTTAGGGGTTTGGAATGGTGAGTAAGAAAAGTTCATTAGTGGATTGTCTCTTCTTAACTTTTACTTCTTGGTGGGATTGGTATAGGGTAAAATGTTTTGGTCAATGGAATCAAGATGGTTGAAGGTCATGTGAAGTATTTTAATTTTGAGTGTGTTTGAAGGCAAATAACTTTAGTTTTGAAAGTTTTATATACATTTCTAACTGGGGAATGGAGAGACCGTGGGCGTGATGTGATGACTTAGGGTTCGTCCATCTTTCATTTTATCATTGGTTTCGGTATATAAAAAGAGTATATATGAGAGTCCTTACATTTCAAATTAAAATCTTTATGTCATGGGAATGTTTATTTAGCGATCAAAGAAACCTCTCTCCATTTACAATAAAAGCAAACAATAACTCACGTAAAGTAGGTTAAAATCTTACGAGTCTTTACACATTTCGGTTGGCCTAACTCGACAACTGTCATAATAAGCACTATGGACTCGTATAGTATCATAAGGATCCTCTCTCTCAAATTTTAACTTATGATGAATCTCTACGAGAATTGTATAAGATTAATGATAAAAATTTTCTCAACAACTTGAATTACAATAAAAAAAATTAATTATGAATCTTACATACCATTGTCTTACAAACTCGAATTATTAGAAGAACCAGACTACGATACGTATCCAAAAAGGCTACAACTTTATTGCTTGTATATGTCATCATACATAATTAGTAGTAGTGGTGAATCATGGCTTTGGGGTTTGGAATGGTGACCAAGAAAAGGTCATTAGTGACTTGTCACTCTTTTAACTTCTATAACCTTTGATGTGATTACGATATGCAAAAAAGTTTTGGCATGTAATCATATAGCATGATCAAAGATTTTGTTATTAATTAGTGATCATAGAAGAAACCTAATTTCCACTCATGTCTAGTCCGATTCGTTATGAGAAAAATGTAATTGATACGAGATAATAGAGGTGTTGTCAAGTCGGAGATAACAACTAGTTAAATTTAATTGGTATTCGGAAAACTAAACGAAATCGACCCAACACAAAATAAAAGACCCAAATCAGATGACTGTAGTTTGAACCATGATAAACGTCGGATAAAGGAAGAATAAATGAGGAATATAGAAGGAATAAGGAAGGAATAACAGCGGAATAACATTGGCGATTACCTCGATTTTCGACCTTGAGGTCGACTAGTCCACGGAAAGAAAGAGGAATTTTATTATGATTTTTGGTGATAGTGATCGGCTAAAAAGGAGACTAATGCTCCTTATATGCATAAAAATTTCGATTAACCCATGACTATAACTTACCTAATCCGATATACATTAACGGTATTATCCATAGAACTCAATTATCTCCTACGTACAAAACAACCGTAAAGAGAGGTTGATGAATCGCCAAGGCTTGACATTAGCAATGAAGCTTGTGCCTAGATTGACAAATCTCTATTTGTAATGAACGATCGATCTTGTGCCTAGATTGACAAATTGGATCATGTCACTTTGGTCTTCATGTCCATAAACACAATGCCGAAGCAGAACTTGATCCACACCCCAGATTTACTCCCCTACTAAACACAATTAACTTTTTTTATTATGAATTATTATGTTTTTCAAATATATATATAACTTTGAATTTGACATGAAAACTTTTGGAAAGACATTAGGTACGCCGAATGAATGAAATTATAATACTATCATTAATCGAATATTCCGCATGAAATTATTTGTTGGGAAAATTCTTTAATAATATTTTCCTAGGTTTAATTATATATATTTAATTATTAGTTTAGAGTGTAGATACTGGCTGTCCACCTTTTAACAAACACGACATTTTCCTATACACTATAATTTGACTGCACCTTTCTTGGCCCTATCATGCCCAAAATTATATCTCCAATACCAAGTTTACACGTGGCATGTTCATTTAGGAGAGTAGTTTAAAATCAAAGCAAAAAAAATTTAGGACTTTTTATTGTGAGGTAGTTTGGATATTTAGTAAATTATTTGTATTTTAATTGGTTTTTGTGTTGTGAACCTTAATTTTTATTTTGCCTCCGTTTCCGTCAAGCTAATTTCGTCTTTTTGTAGACTCTTCCAGGATTGTACGAGTATTCGACGAGGAGGAATGAGCGACTGAAGAGGAAGAGAGACGGCAACGATAGTTGAAGTGAAAATTTGACGAGGACGCCGTACAAATTTGAAGTGACGGTGGCGCAGTACAAATTATTTGTAACTTTGATTGGAAGCTGATTTTAGTGATGATTTGGGGTTTAATGTAAATAGGGAGGAGGAGAAGTCTGGTTTGTTTGGATAAGGACAGAGATGAAGATGCGGCGGCGAGACCGTCATCGACAACATTAGATTTGATAGGGAAGAGTGTTCAGTTTGCATTTTTAGAAGTTAAGTGACCGATCGACATATTGTTTGAATACTTTTTAACCTTACTTTTTTGGTCAGTAACTTTTGAACTTCTTACACTTGAGGATAATGGGCTGCTTTGCAAAGATTCAAAAGTTACAGACTAAATTTGAGATAAAAAGGAAACTACAAAACAGCTATAAAAAGTTTACAAGATGCAAAAGGAGTTATTCCTATAATACTAATTAGTCATCTAACATTTTTTCTTTTATAATCACTAAATATAATCAGTTATAATATAATTATAATCAGTTGTAATTTATAATCAATTATATTTAATATATAATTAGTTATATTTTTTAATAAATAATTATGATTATAACTAGTTATTTTTATAACCAATTAATTTACAGGATATAATTAGTAATTATAATTAGTTATTATAAAATATAACTGATTATAGTTATAACTAATTTTAGAAAATATAACTGGTTATAATCATAATTAGTTATTAAGAAAATATAACTGGTCATAACTCTTAATATAAATCATAATCGGTTATAATTAAAATATAACCGATTACATTGTATAACTAGTTATGGTTATATTTTTTAATAACTGGTCAAGATTATAACCCATTATAAAAATATAACCGGTTATAAATTTGCATTGGAAAAGTCGTAGGAGACTCACTGGAAAAGTGGCTGGAGTTTCGCGAGAAAATCACCGATCGGAGACCGGGGTTTCGCCGGAAAATCACTGGCTAGTAACTGGGGTGTCACCGGAAAAGTCACCGGCTGATGACCGGAGTTCTTAGGGAAAGTCATCGGACGGTGACCGGGAAGTCACTGACCGATCAATGTCGACGATGAGGTGGCAGTGTACTTTTATAACAATAATAAAATAAATAAAGTTGAAAAGACTTTTATATTCTTTTATACAAACTGTTAGATCTAAAACTCGTGAGATCTAACGAGCCAAAATGATTTTATAAATTCTAAAATCCCTTTTCGCCAATTCAAACCTGCCCTTCATTTAGTTGTATTTTGTGTAGTTTAACGACATTATTTAACCAAACTTCATTGACTTGTTAATTCTTCCCATCTTCTAATACAACCTACCAATTATGAGAGTTATCAGAGACTCTGAAATAAAATTTTAAATTTAGAATGAATTTTTTACCTTTTTAGTAACAAATTCAAAATGAATTTGAAAGAACACACACCGAATAATAGATGTTTAGAATTACATCGAAAAAATTAAAATTACGTCATTTTAAAATAAAAAATCTTTACTATAATCAATGTTTCGCGTACTCTGATTCCGCCATTACAACCCTAGGGACATGTCACATGCATGACTCCTTGTATAATTAAAACACAGCATCTAATTAATGTTATTATTCTCCTTAATCTTATGATCACCATAATTATTATTAATTAAACAACTCATTACAATTTAAAAATAAAGAACCCCCTTTCTCTAATAATGCACTGTTTTATTGTTATGATAATTTTAATACATGAGGTGTTAACTTAATTATTGCCACATCAATATGTGGCTGAAATTAATCCATGTGGATCAAGCTAATAGTATAGCTTAAAATATAGTTATGAAGTGGCTAATAATACTTTACCCATCATATTATTAATGTTGGTGATGGCCCTGGCCAGTCGTCATTCGTCATACTCATGAGTTCGATCAATTTTCAAGGTGGTTCAATCAGTCGCGTTAAGAATTTTAAAAAATCTCAAAATAATTTTAGGGTGAAAATCTTGAATTTCAATGCTCTATAAAAGAAGACCATGTTTATTCATGGAACACACAATATTACTAGCTATTTACCCATAATTGCCTTATGAACATTGTCGATACTTTTCTATTTCTCACTTTTCTTAAAATTAAAATTTAACCATAAGTCATCTTTTTTATTATTTGATAGGCAATACGAGATCTTATTAATAATAGAGGAACCAACAAACTATGCAAAGGATCCGATCAGAAAGAAAGAAGAAAGTGCAGTTGATAGTGTTGTATACTAGTGGTCTGTGAGTCGGTGAAATTTTTTATTTGGATGAAAAAATCAAGTTTAGAATTAACGATTTAACCAATTTATATACCGAACATAAATCAAGAGTTGACTCTAGTTTGTACTGGGTGGACTGATGAGCACTTATTTTTCAGTATTTCACACACTATTTATAAATCTGCGACTCTGACTTGCTGCTGTTAAAGTCGCTAGGGATGAAAAATAAATGCCAAGTCTTTTTCTGATTGGCCGGCAGCCGCGTCACGTCGCTTTTTACTATTAATAACGAAAGGCGGTGACGGTGGTTTGTGTTCAAATACTGTCCTCACACGGTTGGTTTCTTCTCCGTCGCCGACGTACGTCGGATTTTTCACAGTCAATTCTCTGATCATCTGCCACGTGGCTTTCCCTTTTTTTGTGTGGTAGAGTTAATGAGATGTTCGAGAATGCAGCAAACTAGGTTAATGTATTAATTAGATGATATAATGGAATTGTTTGGATGATAGAGTTGTTTGTCGTGAATTTGGAGATTTTGGATTTGAATTTATGTTAATTAATTTAGTGATTGACTGTTATGAATCGTCATTGATTCTCTTAATAAGAATATTTTTTTTGCTTCCCTGTTAATAATATGTTTTTTTTTCTTGTGGACTAATTGATTATATTTTAATTGGAAAGCACGTTAATTTGTGTGTTTTGTAATTTTCATTTATGTGTATGCGAGTGTGGTATGGACATATGCATTTTCCGTCCTAAAACATATCGACGAACCGGGTCAATCGAAACCGAAATGAATCGTTAAAGGTAATCTCCATATTGAAAAAAGATAATCAAAAGTAGAAAACTCACACAAACCTTCTGAATTTCTCCATTGGGAAAGGAATCATGTGGTAGAGGTTTCACTTTACCATGTGAAACCATGGAATCTGATCACACTAGCTTAAGCTAGATGCCCCTCATGCATGGCTTCCCCGTGGACGACAGAACATCATGAAAAGATCCATCGGTTTGGATCTGCCGATGAACACAAAAGATTTGGAGGCATGTTTGGTTACGGATGATATTACGTAATATTGATATTCCATATTATCCAATATTTAGTTATTTGATATATTTTTCTGTTTCAGAATGTGAATAGCTATTTATTCAGTGATATTGAATATTGTAATATTATGATATTCAATATTCACATAAATGAGATGTATTGAATATCACCTTCAATAATATATTTTTGATGGACATAATTGCCCCCAATGCAATTTAATGGCTACATGCAACTGAGGGCTACAATAGTAATTTTATATATCCTTATTATTACAAAACAGTACCTATATCACATTTAATCATTCCCAAACCCCACCACTCAATAACCTACACCAACTAAAAATATTCATACTTTTTGGATTCAATATCAATCTCACCCAATATCACAATATCACAATATCTCGAATAATTAGTTATTCAAAATATTGAACATAGACAAAAAAAAGGAAGGGAAAAGAACAGTGATTGATAGATGGGATTGATTCTACATGGACAAAACACAAGGGAAAAGAACAGTGTCACTTATGTTTTAGTGTAAACTGACCATCATTTCAGATTGATGTATTACGAAGCAAACAACTTAGTTGGTCAGTCTGGTTGTTCTGTGTGGGAAAATTACCCAATTGGATGGTTGGGATTTTGGGTTAAGAGTGTCCAATGGTAAAAGAAAGAATAGCTAGTGACTATATAATGTCGTAAAAATAGTTAAAATTTGAAGATGTAATTTTTTACCGAGGGTTACTTATAGATGTTATATTGTTTTTTAATATTGTTATCAACGATTGAATCTCAATAACTCAAGTTGTTGGGAGACGGTTAATTATGAATTTTATATCATTCTCTAACACGCCCGTTCAAACAAAAGCCAACTCACGAATTTAAAATTTTTATAGACCCACCATATTTGTTTGTTTAAATCAACTGTTAATATTGTGGTTATATGTGGAGATTCAAACTCACAATCATCTGGTCAAACTAAACTTTGATAATATGTCTATAACCTTTATACCATAATAACTCGAGTTGCATGTTGAAGAGAATTAATAATGAATTTTATGTCATTTTCTAATACCGAGAATCACTGCATCCTAAAACACGGTTAAGGTAAATTGATTTTATATTATTTACTAATATGTTCCCTTTAGAACGGAATCTCACAAAAAAATATGAATTTTACATAAAAAAATTTCATTAAATAAAAATCTTCCTTATCATTTATAAAACTTTAATATCATATAAAAAATCATTATATTTTAATAAATCATCTCATCCAAAATAAATTCAAAATCAATATTATTCAGGACAAAAGGCTATAAGGTATAATTTGGGAAAAGGGTATATGTACAAAAAATTGATAAACTATGTCACCGTCAAATCATTCATCTGACAAAGACAAAAATAACCCTAACTACCATGCAAAATTCCTTATTTTTTCGTCCATTACCTTCGATCGATCGTGGTCTGAAAGTAACTATACATGAAATAATAGAAACCAACGACGACGCCGAAGAAGATGCTTTCAGCTTTTAATGTCCTTTGTCTCACCTTTTCTTCTGCTACACCCATGAATGATGTTTCATCCCCCCATGAGTGGTCCAACCTCCAAATATACAAGTCTAAATTCACTTGCCTTTGTAGAGCTGTAGTATACGTGTGGGAAGAGTTTTTCTTTTTTAACAAGATTGATCGAAAAACGCTTCGAGAACCGTTACATCTCAATAATTTGAGTTATTGGGAAAGAGTTTTAATAGGTTTTATAGTATTCATTAACATGTCATTTTAAACAGAAGCTCTCAGAAGAGCTGAAGTTTGCACTCGTAAATAATGTGCACAGGATGGGGGCTATCGAGATTTAAGACGGAGACCTCTCGATTTTTTCAAACTCTGATATCATGTTTCGAGATAAACTGGTATATATGTCAATTTTTGAAATAAACTAGTATATATAGGTCCGTTTTTGCAAGGACACTTCTTTTACAGCCTTCAAACAATTCTCTTATGCCATGTCTCATCTTAGACTTGAGGAGGGGCTATTATAGCTTATACAGGTGCCATTTTATTATAAGATAATAAGTAGCAATGAATAAACATTGAACTAAATATGTGAAAAATTCTATTTATAAAAGAAGAATATGAATTATTATTAAATAAATAATGTTTGATTTTTTTATAAGAATTTTATTTTGAATTTATCAAAATTTTATTTTGAGTTTATCAAAATTTTATTTTAAATTTATTGAGCCTTTATTTTAAATTAATAAAAACTTTATTAATATATAGAAGTCAAAACAAACCTTTTGTTTTCACAAGGATGGGGTTTTGGATATTCTTGTCTCATTTAGTACCAAAGACAGATGTTGGAATTGACTCCTAATTGACTCCTCGGTTGAATTTTCGGCCGACATTCATGTGAATTTTCAGGTGAATTCCTTCCAAGTGTAAAAAGGTTGTAAGAATCTACATAGTAAACTACTATGAGATTCCAAAAGTCTTGGAATTTCCTAGCTTTGTCAAGCTAACTCAAACTGGGAAACCTAGGAAAATCATAAGAGTGTAAAACAATGGCTGTAGTCCAACCTAGCTAGTCATTTTGAGATTTACCCACATCGTTTTAATCCAACATTATATAACCGGGTAAAAAGACGCGGTTAATCGATTTGGATATGTCATGAAACTGAGTTATATGGGTCAAAATATCTCGTTTGTCATCCTGAACAAAACTCGTGATACTTTAAATAATTTAAAATCGAGTTATTTCAAATACCCGAATAAAATTTTGTACTTCCAAAATATTACATTTCCAAATAATGTAACATTTTCCTTCAAAATACCTCATTTACACCATAACTCAACGGAACAACCCGTAAAGCTAACCACTAAAATTTAAGATCTACCCATTCTAGCTATTATTATACTCCTAATTACCATTGAAGCCACCTAGGGATCTATTAGAGAACACACCCCATGCATGCACATGATCACTAATTAATTAGTTAACCAATCAATCCTTCTTAATTTTTTTTTTATAAACGATATATACTCATATATTAATTAATCTATAATTAAATCCTCAATTAATTTACAATATGCTGACGTGTGGTTTTGTTTACTTCCATGTAGTTTCTTAATCATCTCTTCATTATTTGCTTAACTTGCAGCCACAACATAAATAAATGACATCACAAAGCCCAATATATAATCTCTACATGTGGATCGAGCTTAGTTCTTCAAGTAATTAGTGTGAGTTTGATATCGTATTTGTCTCGATTACCATATATTATCCCGATTATATTTTATCATTGCGACATAATGTGTTTCAAATTAAAATGAACTCAATCCCTCAAATGTAATTATCAAGTGTCTGAAGTCATTGTGAATATGATGTCTAGCTAGTGATAGCCGGATGAATAACACTCTTGCAAGATAGTAATTGAAGCATACTTGTATATATAGACCGCCACGCGAATTTAGCTCGAGCAACTTATCAATGTCGTGTCGGAATCATACGTACAATAACAAAACCATGTCACATGGTGTCAGGCCTAAAATGACACTTGACGATGCTGTGTGTCATGGGGCCGGTGATCACAATCAAAACGACGCCAAGACCGTCGCCATTTTAAGTTCACCATCCGCCGGTCTTATAGCCTACACCAAGGTTGGACCAAACCAGCATACACATACCGGATGCCCTCCAACCTAAGTGTCTCACTCAGAGTCGATGTTTTTATTAATTTTTTCATATTTGTTATTTGTAAACTCAAAATTACACTCGAGAATCTCCATCCATCCCGATTCTGCCACGACCATCTTGATTCTATCGTCACATGCATATCACTAACCGACTAAATCAACCCTTCACTAATTATTTAAAGAATAAAATTAAGGGTTCTTATCACTACTCTCTTCTTAATCATATCTTCACCAATTGTTTAACCATGTAGCCATACCAAAAGCCCTATAGACTCTACATGTGGAGTACTTGGGATCCTTAAAAGAATAATTAGTTGAAATCATTGTTAATTAATTAATTAATTAATTACCGTATCAATGTAAAGTCATAACTTGTCATGTGGGCTAGTTGGTGTGAGAACTTACTCTTAACTTGAAAATTAATTAGAAGTTTCTTAATCATATGATTAACTAGGGAAACCCATTAGTTTAATTAGGTCAAAGGTTATGTTTAGCTAGATTCATGACACGTATATATGGATGGCCTAGCATTATTGAAAAATTAGTAAGGGTTAGTTAGGAACTAAAAGACAAATTTTGGTAGATGTCATTTGATGATTGATCTAGTTCTTAGGGTCAACATTATTCATATTTTCCTATATACTTTTTTTGATCTATTTTGTTTTCTATGACCTATCGGGTTAGGTTTCGTTACTCAATAAATTATCAAAACCAGCTTCAATAGATGTTTTGTCTAGTTAAAAAGGTTCAACTTTCACCAAGGAGGCCATTATAAAGAATGTATCCTCCTAGCCGAGTGGCTAGCTACTCGTCACTCGGCTAAGCACTCAACTAGAGTGGCTCAATGAAGTCTATCTACGAAAATTACTCCTTCTCGGCTATGTTAAAGAAACACTTTAGATGTCGTTAACTTTGGATCTCATATTTTCCTATACTTCATTTTCTATCACATATTAGGTTAGGTATAATTACTTAATAAATGGGTAGAAGCAACTCTAATAAATGTTCTGTCTAGTTAAAGTGGTTCAACTTTCACCAAAGAGGTCATTACAAAGAATGTATCATCCTCACTCGGCTAAGCACCCAACCAGAGTGGCTCAATCAAATATACCTACAAGAATACTCCTTGTCGACTATGATGAATAAACACTTTAGATGTCGTTAAGTTTGGACCATCTGAAAACCATCGAACCATTAACTTAGATCAATTTAAAAATCACCATCAACATGTGGGAAGACAATGTAACACATTATCTAGACTCAAGTGAAAAAATTGTTCTAAGTCAATCAACACATCTATCTAACAAGTTTCTTCTCCATCTACCAACTTGTAATTGAATGATTACACCTTTGAAACTAAACTACACAACTTGTGGTGGTGGAAGTTAAAGAGTAAAAAAGGCTGGCTTATCAGGCTTTGACATGGGCCCGCAGTTTGTGTCACAGGCTTCACGCTTTAGCCCAAAACTAGTAGGCCCACTTCACTCAGTTTTGGCTGGTGATAATGACACCACGTGTTAACCATAAGGAGCTTCGCTCAATAACCATAATGAGATTGACTTGATAGTTGATAACCATGACGTTCCTATCTCAACCATAACGAGATAGACTCGATAATCATTGCAATCGGCCTTGAGAGGTTTAAAAAGGAAGAGATCATATAATCGAGCTCATCAAAAAGATAAAAAAATCAACCCGGCTTGCGAATTAAATAACCGAGATTATCATCGAGCAGGCTGTCGAGCCATTACTCGGGCCCTTACAGAGCTGGCTCATGAAGAGCTAGGATGGGCTCCATAGAGAAGAGAAGCCCAAAGATCCGGACAAAGGTGAAAGCCCATAAAGTCCAACAAACAGCATCGTAAAATTCAAAAAATCAAAATCAAATTCGGATAAACTAAAAACAATATTATCTTCAAACCACACACAGAACAAAAATGGCGCTAGATTGAGAGACTGAAGAACAAAGAAGAAGAAGATGACGAAGACGAATCCTCACAGTAGATAACCCAACAAAAAAGCTCAAAAGCCATGCCACTACTTCATTACCTTCACCTTCACAATCTCCATCTCCAGCTCCACAATTCTCTCCCCCTTCCATTACAACTCCCTCGCTCCACTCGCATCAGAAACAGCCATTTCATCTCCATCCACAATTCCTCAACTCAGAACAAGCATCCCCATCTCGCACTCTGCTCCAAAGATGACTCCTTTGAAGAGAGCGACGAGCTCGAGTTGCGGAATAAGCCCTCTCCGTCTCCGGTTAGCGACGGCGGCGATTATCCACCGCCGCCTCCGCCGGAGGAAGTGGATTCCGAAGAGAAGAGGATAAGGGACGAGAAGCTAGCTCCGTTTCTGAAGTTCTTCAAGCCCAGGGACGCGTCAGGTGAGGTAATTGAACACGAAGAGGAAGATGAAATTAGGGATTTGGATGAAAATCTAGATGAAATTAGGGATTTGACCAATAAAGTCAATGTGGAGTATTACAATCCGAAAGCCGGGGAATTTGTAATCGGGGTAGTGGTTTCGGGGAATGAGAACAAGCTTGATGTTAACGTAGGTGCTGATTTGCTTGGAACGATGCTGAGTAAAGAAGTGATGCCATTGTACAGAAAGGAGATGGATTATCTTCTGTGTGATATGGAGAAGGATTGTGAGGACTTCTGCGTTGGGGGAAAAGTTGGCATTGTTAAAAGTGAGCTTGCTTTGAGAGGCGGTACCGGTCCGGGGAGGCCTGTTGTGGAGAATGGCACTGTGTTGTTTGCTGAGGTTCTGGGGAGGACTTTAAGCGGCCGGCCTTTGCTTTCGACGAGAAGGATGTTTCGGAGGATCGCTTGGACTCGAGCCAGGCAGGTTCTTTTCTTTTCTTGTGCTTTGCCCTCGAATTTTCGTAGGAAACTGTTTGATTCGAGATGTTTCGTGGTAGGATAGGTTTTGCCTGCTAGATGGATTGTGTTTGAATGCTCGTTTGATGGATGTTTTCGAGCTGGATTACTTGATTAGATAGGATTTTCCGGAATGTTGATCGAGATTTCGCGCTGAATTTGAGCAGATAAAGGAACTGAATGAGCCGATTGAGGTGAAAATCACAGAGTGGAATACTGGAGGACTTCTCACAAGAATAGAGGTGTTCTGTATCTTACATTGTCCGATTTCTTTGCACATTTGTACAGTTGATATTTGCTATCTGATTGCGAGTTCTTTCGATCCAGGGATTACGAGCTTTCCTTCCGAAGATTGAGCTAGTTCAGAGAGTGAACAACTTCAAGGAGTTGAAAGAAAATGTAAAGTTGTTTTCTTTCTTATTCTTCTGCTACATTTGTTTGTTGAAATTGAAATCTCAATGATGGATTCTTGTTTTCTAGGTTGGCCGTCGATTGAATGTACTGATCACGCGGATAAATGAGAGCAGTAACGACCTTATACTCAGCGAGAAGGATGCGTGGGTCAGTTTTTCTCGACGAGATTGTGTATTTCGTTCTCTGTTTCGAAATCGACAATGTGATGATACTGTTGCTACTGCAGGAAATGTTGAATCTTAAGGAAGGGACGCTTCTTGAAGGAACAGTTAAGGCGATTTTCCCTTACGGAGCGCAAGTTCAAATCGGGGAAAGTAACAGAAGGTGAGTTCGTGATCGTAATAACTAGATTGCAGAGTTATTCTGAACATTCTGAATCGAAAAATTCTGCAGCGGGCTGTTGCATATCTCGAAGATGAGCAAGAAACGAGTCGGTACTGTGGATGATGTGCTGAAAATCGACGAGAAGGTCAAAGCCCTAGTCGTGAAGTCGATGTTTACTGGGAAAATCTCTCTCAGGTAATCTAATCAAGTGATCGGATCATCAATGATGGTGCATTGTAGCTAAGAGTTTCTTTCTGACCGATTCGATCTCAATCCGGTTAATTTGCAGTACTGCTGACCTTGAAAGTGAGGCTGGACTGTTCCTATCTGATAAAGAGAGGGTCTTTCTCGAGGCAGAAGAAATGGCTAAAAAGTACAGGCAAAAGCTACAAGCTGCTACCCGAAAGGGTAAGAAATCGGTAAAACCTCTAACCGGGTCGAGCATGTTTGATCAGGAGGACTCGATTGTGTACGCGAACTGGAAGTGGTTCAAGTTCGAAAGCGACGTCGAAGGGGAATGATTTTACGAGTATTCTTGCTTCCCTTTTCTTATAAACCTCGGATGTGTAGGGTGCCAGCATCGAAACACCGGGTGGAACTTGTGCGGAAAGAAGATTGATAATCGATTCGAAGGGGTTACTTGTAGCACACGATATTGATCACAGCTCCTTGAGTGAAACAGATTCATCTGTGATATTTTGTTGTACAACTAACTTAATCCATGTATTCAATTGTTGTCTATTTATAAACCCTAACTCGTAAATTATCAACATCAATCTCCGGAAAAGAACCTCTAAAACTTAAATAGTCCTTTGCAGTAACGCTGGCTCATCAAGGCTTCTAATCGAGACTCGGCTCTCGAGTACGAATGGCCTTCTAGGATGCGTCGATTTTGCAATTCATATACCATTGTTTCGGTACAGCTCGAACGCTTGGAATATCCTTAACTTCTTCCGTTTTTGGATTAAAAAACCATAAACGGAAGAGATTAAGAGGTTGTTTGATTTTTGGATCGGTGGATTCAAGTGCTTCGGATAAAATTAATTGTTTGGTTTTTAAAAATTTGTTTATGAGTTTGGTGGGATTGAAAACCCTTATGACGATTTGAGCAAGAAAATTACATATTGATCCAACTAAAATTCAGAAATTACAACAATTGCCACTATTAGAACTAGAGGGCAATTAAGACTTTTCTGAAATAGGTTAGTTTAACTTTAATTTTTGAAATATTAGAATCACTCATATGTTTAATGAAATGATTTCATAATTGGTATGGATTTTAGAAACAACTCTGCCTACCAATTGCAAGTAAAAATATTCCCAGCCCTTCTTAATGGAGTTTGAGTAGCTTTCAGCCCTTCTTTCCATTATGAGACTGCGAGATTATTAATGGAGTTTTTGTAGCTTCGAGCTTTCAGAGTTTCACCTCTTTAATGCCTTACTCTCTTTTCCCTACTCCTCCTCCCTCCTTTCGAAAATCGATTTAGGTCGATTCGAGTTTTAACCCGGTTTAGAAGCCCTAGCAATTTATAATTAACATCATGAAATGTACCCCAATTGTACACTATTTAGCATCTACAATTGGATTACTAATTTCATTTCAAATCTTTTTATTACAATATTACAACTAGCACTTCAAACCTACATCCATCTATACATCTTTCCAGTTTTATGTCTGCTCAGTCATGCTCGAAATCGAGACTTCCGACGGAACATAACTGTAAGCCATGGGGTTGTATTCCGAGTCCCGATAACCATTGAGCCACTTTCTGGGTACAACTCGAATACGGAGAATATCCTCCTTAACCTCTTCGGTCTCCGGATCAAAACCCAACAACTTCCCGTCGTCAATCTTAAGAAACATGTAGCATCCACCACAACCACCACCCGTTCCTTGAGGTCCGAGGCCCATAAGGATGTCGGAGACTAAAAACTTTGAAACTACAGACAACTTAGTCCAAGATCCTCGTATCCTGAAATCCAACAATCCCCATATCTCGTAAACTCCTCTAGGGTTTCCGAAAACGGCAGACATCATGAACTCGTTCGACGTGGTCTGCATTTGCATGTCCTCGGTGGGGCGCTTCCTACCGCAGAACATGCTTCTCTTGAGCTTCTTAGGGAACCTCTTGTGGGAGACGTCATCAAACACTTCCTCGACCATGTCGAACGAGGAAATGCGCCTGTCCGAGTGCCAGTACACTCTTCCTAGTCCCGAGTTTCGAGATCGTGCAACGTTTTGACTCGGGAGTGAGCGGTACCGCAAGTAACTATTATTATCGATTGATATGCACGAGTGCTCCCTCCACGAATCGTTCCTCAAGCTATAAATATCGGCCACAACCAGGGGGGTCACTATCAGGGTGCGCCTATCGTAGTGGTTGAGGATTCTTCTCCTCACGACCTTGTAATCTCGAGTTTTCGAGTCGAAACCAAACCCAATATGTTGCCGCAAAACGGCCCTAGGTTGGGCCGGAACGTGGGGAGAAGCCGGCACGACCTTTGTCTCGGAAGTTGAAGGGTTCCATAGGATGATATCTTCTGCTACCTTCGAAGCCTGTACAAGTTACAAAAACAAGCATGAAAAAACTTTACATAAGATTTTCACCCTTGTACTATGACAAAGTAACAACTAAGTCCTAATTGCGTACCGTATCATTTATACAGAATATACCGTCACAACAACCCTCGATTTCGAACCGATTCGAGTCGTACTCTCTCGGAGGACGCGCTTCAGGAATCATCGGTACCTTTTGATATTTTAAATATGTCGGTTTTTTCAGTTGGGTACTGGGTTCGATCGGGGTCAGCTTTTCATTCCGCTTGTTGTAAGAGAGCAAAGAGTAGGAGAGCCAGATACGAGAACTTCTGAGATATGTTTTGTTACACAGGATCAAAACGTTAGTAGACTCTTTCTTCTCCTTCTCGTTGTTTTGCGGGTGGAACCAAATAATCCGTTGAAGGAATTTGGGGTCAGAGAGAAGAGCGAGGCATTGCTTATTGACGGAGCGAAATCGGGCGATGGCTGAAACGTCGGAGAGCCTTAGCAAGATGTCGGTGGCTAAGTCTTGTGGGATGTAGCTACCACGTGGCATTGTGTTTCAGTGTTATTAATTTGTGAATCTTTAATGTTGTTGGGTTTATTATAAATATGCAGAAACTCTGCAATTTGTCGTCTTCCGTTTGGAATTAGGATGCGGATTAAACGAGTAATTTCAACTAATCCTTATGCAATCAGGAAACTGGAAAACGCGCCGCTCACCAACTAATCCTTCTGCACTCAGGAAACCAACGATATGAAATAAATAAAGTAAGAATATCGACTAATTTCTTTTCCAGTTTTCCTACCGTCAATTGTTTTTCTTCCAAATTTGAATAATTTTGATTATATTAAAGCTAGAAACTTCGATATGTATAAATATACAGTATATTCAATACTAAAAATTTGATAAATAATATCGTACGTGGGTTCTGTGTACATTTAATACTATTTTCTGCTTGTATATATTTATTTGAATAAATCTTCTCTAATTAAACATTGATGTATTCACATACTAAATAAATTAAAACTACAACAAAGAAAAACACTCAAAACCAACATATCGATCTTTGCAATTTCATGTAAACTCAGTCAGGCTTGAAATCGACAATCGAGATGGAACATAACTGTAATCCCCGGGGTTGAAACTTGAAGTACGAAAACCACCACATCACCTTTTCGGTATAACTCGAATACCGAGAATATCCTCCTTAACCTCTTCGGCCTCCGGATCGTAAGCCAACAACTCCCCATCGTCGATGACGATCTTAAGAAACATGTAGCATCCACCACGACTCGCTCCTTGAAGTCTGAGGCCCATAAGGATGTCCGAAACTAAAATTTTCGAAACGACAAACAACTCCGTCCATGATCCTTGTTCTCTGAAATCCAGCAAACCCCATATCTCGTAAACTCCTTTAGGATTACCGAAACCAGCCAAATCGGCAAGTGCATGTCCTCGGTGGGGCGATTCTCACCGCAGGACATGCTTCTCTTGAGCTTCTTAGGGAACCTCTTGTGGGAGACGTCATCGACCATGTCGAACAAGGAAATGCGCCTGTACTAGTGCCAATAAACTCTTCGTAGTCTCGAGTTTTGAGATTGAGCAACGTTTTGAGTCGGGAGTGAGTGGAACCAGTAGTAGTCAATATTATCGAACGATATGCACGAGTGCTCCCTTCACGAATTGTTCCTCAAGCTATATATATCGGTCAGAATCACGGGGTGCCTACGATTAGTGGTAGAGCATTCGTCTCCTCAAGACCTTGGAAATCGACCATTTTGACATGAAAATTTTCAAATTTTCAAATGCTCTAATATTTGACATACATGTTGGGAATGACAAAAATAGAGGTTTCACCATGTTAGGCCCTTCATATAATAGTCAAATGAAGTTTACAAAATATTTTGTTCAATACTTAACGTAACACCGAATAAAATTTATTTTTAACCTCATTTTGACCATTATTTACAGAGATATCATAATAAAATATGAATTTTTAGTCATCACCAACATGCATGTCAAATATTAGCAGATATGAAAATTTTGAAATTTTCATGTCAAAATGATCCATTTCCATGTGTTTCCTTTTGGAAATCGAACATTTTAACATGAAAATATTTGGTATGCATGTTGGGAATGATAAAAAATCGAAGTTTCATCATGTAAAGCCTTTCAATAATAGTCAAATGAAGTTAAATAAATATTTTAGTCAACACTAACATGATACCAAGTAAAATTAATTTTCATACTTCATTTAACTTTTATTTGTAGAGATATCATAATGTGAGCTAGTCGATTTCAAGGTCGAAAAATCATACTGATCACATATATTATTTCGATTTTACTCCTTTTTTATTTTTTCTTTATTCCTTCTTCATCCGACGTGCATCGGTAGCGAAACCAATCAAATCATATATGGGCCATGTAAACTGTAGTTATGTGCAGGCTATGAGATTGGGGACGGTAGCCTTTGTCGATATGTTCCTTTCTAGATTTTATATACTTGTATGTATAGGGACTAGGGTGGAGATTTTATATACTTGTATGTGGTATAAGATCCTAATATTTATCGATTATTGTATTTAGATCACTGAACTATTTAAAAAAATTAGTTGGTTAGACTCTGACTTAGATTGAGAAATGAATCGGTAATCAAATTTAAAAATCAGGTCGAGACTTAATTTCAAAAAGTGGGACGAGAGTAGGCAAAAGAGAGGAACCCATTAAACCCTCAAACTCTCAAGCTCAAATTGAGCTACTCAAACTCTCCATTAATCTCATAGTCTCATCATATTTTACAAAAACAGGTTCAAAATTAGTACACAGAGTGACAAATATACAACATGAATGGCACACAGACACACACACAAAAGATGTAACAAAACAGAAAGACCAGTCATAAGAAATCAATGCTAAATCCAAAGAATCAAGCAAAAGAGTCAGTCTTTCATCAACTTAGCCTCGTAGCCTCCTTCCACGCGCTTTACGACAGCGTACGGCATATGGGTTCCCAGGAGCTTATCCCATAGTGGGAAGAAGGGCTGAGAGTAGTTGTACTTGGTACCTTGGAGTTGATGGTGGATGTCGTGGTAGGCCGAGTTGTTGGTAAACAACAAGTGGAAGACATTGCCTGGGAGCCAGAGTCCGCAGTGGTCATCGACGGTTTTCACTGTGGCGAAGCAGAAGAAGAACACTCCGGTCCTTGCTGTCATTCCCGAAACGAGGAACGAGATTGCCCCTCCGACTGTGTCCAGCAAGAGGCCCTCGAGCGGGTGGTTGTAGAGAGCTCCGATCGCCTGGGGGACAACTAGTCGGTGGTGTTGGGAATGTACATGGCGGTATAGGAACTTGTTCTGGTGCATGTAACGGTGAACGAAGTACTGCCATGTGTCCATCACGAACATTGCTAGAACGATTTGGAGTAGTTGGATTGGGGTTGAGGGTTGGGTGATCGTCTCGGATGCTGCAGTGGTTGATGTTAGCTGCAAGATAAGGAAAATGTCAAGCTAATACATCAAATGCCAAACCAAAAGAACATTACAAAGGCTAAATGAGCTTCTACAGGTTTGATTGAAAAGAGACAGGTTTGATTGAAAAGATTTCAAAGGAGTTCCAGATTGGCTAGAACTCAGTGGACAAAGGGATTCTTCTGTTTCATTCATTCGTCGATATAAACCATAGAATTGTGCCAGCATCAGAGCATCTATCCACACAAGTTCGCAACTTCAGACTTCGAAAATTCATTTCCATCAAGATAACACACACCATATGTAGACTCTACAAGATAAATCCAATTCCAACCCCTTTTCAAGAACCAAGACCAACTTCTCGTGGTTCATTCGTTTTCTAACCTTCACGCATTTCCTCCGAATGTCGAGCTAAAACTGAACAGGTTATCAGGGTAACTGATATTGAACCTAGCGTATCAGAGGAATCGAAATCCAATGGAAATACATGCTCTAGGATATGCCATGTCATGTAAAAAGAAAACACATTAAGAAGTTATGAGAGTGCTCAGAAGCCATGATCAAACCTCAATGTATTTGACAGTAAACTGAACAGCTTATCGGGGTGACTCGTATCGAACCTAGTGTATCAAAGGAATCAAAATCGTCCCTTTGTAACAATAGATGAACACTTAACCATAATCCAATGGAAATGCATGCTCTAGCATATGCCATCTCAGGTCAGAACGAAACACATTCAGGCAATCTAAGTCAATCATCAAAGTTATGGTAGTTCTCGGTACAAACAATCAGGAAAGAATAATGCAGAAGTAAGCATAACACAAGATATATGAAAAAAGAGGGGGCTTTGCAAAGAGAGACTAACCAAGAAGAGCAAATGAGCAGCAACGATCTGGACAAGCTGCTGAATCAAAACACCCTTAACGACATTGCTCATAGTCACCAGGTTCTTCTTCTCCTCTTCTTTCCTAGTGTGCAATCGATACCGATCTAACGGAGGAAGAATCTGATACATCCCAGCGTACAGCCAGTACACCACTATTGGGGCAAACGTCCCCATTGTTTCATCGCTCACATATCCTTCCCAAAACACCATTTCTGCAGATCCTTTACCCTCCCACCCTCCCGAAACTTTCAAATCGAAAATCTCTGATTTGTAGTGTTAGCAATTCTAGTTAGTAAAGGCAACAGAAGAGTTTCAGATTCCGAGAAGATCTCGCAGGCAAACGGAACGAAAACGACACCAACCACGTCCAGTAACTAGAATCCGGAAACCCAGAAGTTTAACTAGACCTAAATTTCTACGTAAATCTGGAGAAATGGCAGGAAAACTCCAGCTCGGTAGCTCTGGCGGATTCCAAAAAGAAGCTTGTTCTAGATACTTGGCAGCTAGGCAATATAAGAGCTAAAGGGTCAATGTTGGTGCCTATATATATGACGGCGGGACTTACAAAGAGCAAGAGTCATGACGCCATTGGAGAGGAAAGGTTGAGTAGAGAGAGTTTCTTCTTCTTCTTCTCTGTAAATTTTTGTACTGTCGACAGTCTTTTTTTGTTTGTTTTTTCTTTCTTTCTCGATCTTTTTTTTTTCCAAATATTATGATTCTAACCTGAATCGACCCGGTCTGACCTGACCAGTCCACCAATTCTCTCATTCCAACCAACTCCATCTCTAACTCAATATGATATACGATGTAGGGCTATTCACGAATCAAGTCGACTCAAGCCAAGTCACATTACTCTTTAGGTGAGCTTGACTTTGAAAAGTTTTAACTCGTGTCCTAGTCGAGTCTGATTTGTTTATTATCATTGACACGGCATGTTCGAGCTAAACTCGAATTTCGTTCACTAAAACCCTAAATGAGTCCAATTTAAGTTACATTTGAAACTTGTACACGAAAAAACATCGACAAGTAAGATTGAAATACAAACTATTTTAACTTTTACAAGTTTCTACTTTTAACTATTAAAAACCATATATATACCAGATTAACCAGCCATCGAGCCAAACCGATCAAACCAATCGAGTCTAAATTATCACACGTAACCAAAGTAGGGCCAAATAGCTACCTTAGTGTCTAAGGAAAAATGAAAAAAATCACATCAAATATACAAATTAAACTATATAATATATATGACTTTTTGCGAATTTTTTAATTTAAAAATATTTAAAATTTTCTAAAACACAAAATTATAACAGCGAAGGGATTTTCGGTTTTCTTTTTTCGCCAAAACTGAATTTACGCGGCTTCGCTTCTTATCGTCCATAGCAGAGCAGAGATCGAATGGATATTCTTCCTTCTGTACAAAGATCAAGAACAAGCCTTTTGATTCTCTGATCGAAAAAAAGATCGACTTCCTCTTGAACCCATGTCGATGCTCGACGCCTTCTTCAGTAACAAAGGATTCAAAGCTGCCAAATGGTGAGTGAATCGCAAATCTACTATCATCTCCCGCCGTTCTTAATTTTCCATGATTGCAACGAATTGAGAACTCAGCTGTGTTTGTTTCTATGGCGGGAGGAGTTTGGATCCAGTTCCTTTCGAGAAATTATTACCGTTTGCTTTGATTTTGTCTGTTATGGGTTTTGGAGTAACGTAAATTTGATGCCTTTTTTATAATCTTTTGGTTTTCTGTGAATGCGTAGTAAAACCCTGCTGAAGCTGACGATACCGCGGATTAAGCTGCTGAGGAACAGGAGGGAGATTCAGATCAGGCAGATGCGTCGCGATATTGCCAAGCTTCTGGAGAATGGACAGGAAGCTACTGCTCGAATCCGAGTATGTCGAAATTCATTAAGCATTAGATGTTTTTAGAACAATTTAGCTGTGTGTTCCGTTGTTTGAAGATTTCGTTGAAGATTTCTTCTTGATGGTTTTGAAATGAAGGTTGAACATATTGTAAGAGAAGAGAACATGATGGCTGCTCAAGAAGTCCTTGAGCTCTTCTGTGAGCTTATTGCTGTACGCCTTCCAATCATCGAAGCACAAAGGTCGTCATTGAATCATATTCTCTCTGATGCATTATCTTGATAGGATAGACTTCTGAATGAAGTGCTGGCTTGTTCTTGTAATCGTTGCCTGGAAATGAGTGGCTAAAATGTTTCGAACTACCTCTGCAGGGAATGTCCTCTGGATTTGAAAGAAGCGATATCCAGTATCTGCTTTGCTGCACCAAGATGCGCCGACTTGCCAGAGTTGATCCAGGTCCAGATGATGTTTGCCTCCAAATATGGAAAAGAGTTTGTCTCTGCTGCAACTGAACTTATGCCAGATTGTGGGGTTAATCGCCAGGTTTGAAGAATAAGCTTCTTTATAGGCTATGGTTTTTCTTGTTGATTTGATACTAATCTCTCTTAGGGGGTGAATTACTATACAGATAGTGGAGCTCCTATCAGTTCGTGCGCCTTCCCCGGATGTAAAACTGAAACTTCTCAAGGCAATTGCTGAGGAACATGAGTTGGACTGGGATCCGGCTGAGTCCGAAGCTGAACTTTTGAAACCGCATGAAGATTTATTGGTGTGTATTCGTATATATAGTTCTGCTCGGTTCCTGTTTTTATCTTATAATCTGCTCTTATATTATATCTGATTTCATGTTTGTCAGAACGGTCCATCGCAGTATGTCACTGAGTCGTCAAAGTTGCCTTTCCCGGATGAGAACAAAGATGAAGCTTTAAGCTCCGATCATGCAGGTGCTAGTCATGAGCTACCCGACACGGATTCCAGTGCCGATGAGCTAGACTTTCCCGATGTTCCCAAGCTCACAGTAAGGCCTAATCCAGCTGCTCCTTCTGCACCAGATACTTCAAATTCCGCCGGCACCCATGAGGTTATATTTGAAGAAATGCCAATGGCGTCGATATTGGCATTGAACAACAACGAAGGTCATGGTTCCCAGGAAAAAAAGTTCTTGCCTTTCATCACTACTCCACAGGTTGCATCAGCATCTGCTTCGCCTACAAGAGAACACAGCTCATCACCGGAGCCTCGAAGTAAGCCCGACATTGATCTGCACGATATCTTGGTCTCGGCTCAGGCTGCTGCAGAGACTGCAGAGCGTGCAGCAGCAGCAGCCCGATCAGCTGCCACGATTGCCCAGGCGAAGATCAAGGAGCTCTCCAAGATCAACAGCGACAAGTCGCTTGATCTCGAGGCCGACAATCCTTTCACTACCGAGATCGCGAACCAGCCTGACTTGGTGGACAAGGTCCATCATCTCAGCCACCAACACTATTCCTTCAAATCTCCAGAGCCCTTCGAGAAAGACGGGATGGTATTTGACTCTCTGAGGGATGAGAGTGTTCTGAGAAGAGAATCTCCTCGCCCGGAGATGCAACGGCTCACTTCCATCGACGAAGACCCTTACCTCTCATACCCCAACTTGTTTGCATCATCATCGTCACGCAACTCTAGATCGTCCCCTTGTTTCGATTCGGACCCACGATCTCCACATTAGATCTTGAGCTTTACGAGGTATTTCGGAGTATCGAACTTGTATACATGCTTGTGCTTCTTGATGTAACGTCCGAGTCGGTTCGTCCCTATAAAGCTTCACCTCCAACTCGGTTGAGTCGGTTATCTCGGGATTTTTATCAGGTTTTGTATCTTTTGATGAATTGGGGTTGGTTTGGTTAGGGATTGTACAGAACAGAAGCTGGTTGGTTATTTCTGGTAATAAGGTTTGTTTGTTATATATATCCAAACCACCCCTACTGGATTTGAAAGCTTTAGTGTAAGGATGCAATTGGCCATTATTTGCAGAAGAAAAGCATAATTGCGAGAGATAATATAAAATTAAATTCAAAATAGGAGATTTGTTAATTCAAAATAAATGATGAGTACTCGTTCCATAGGTCGGAATAACATATGCTCTTTACGAGTTATCAGATTTCAAAATCCAACACCTATAGCTATTAGATATGTCCATCTTGATGACATAAAATGTGCCAGCTAGATCAAAGTTGGCTAACAGTGGACATCTTGTAACAAATTCGAGATACACAGTGTACGTTCATGAAATCGTATTAGGGATCATACCGGAAGTGGCTTTTCATACACAATTAAACGATGTAGTTTTGACCGGACTGATATGGTCCAATTTAACGGAAAACCAACATATTCGAAAGGAGTTGGGAGACAAGAATATGTGCTTTTGAGTGTTGGTTTTGCTTGCAAGAAACAGCAGCAAAGTTGGAATGGCTTGTGGAATCATCCTAAAGAAAGTGAATTTTTAGTGAATTTGTCAACAGAAGATACTACATAAAGGAGACAATTTTTTGCTAATACGCCTCGTCAAACTTTTGACAAAACTTAGTGTAATCCTTAAGTAATAGGGATTTGATTTTGTTCACTTACTGAAGCCAAAAGAAATAGCCAATCTTCATAAGCTCTGAAGTGGACCGGATCGATTGTCCACGTCGCTCATGTTCCTACTTTGGGTGGTGAGGTGGAGTCATTTGACTCACCAGGTAGCTTGAAATCCGGAGGAGCATGGTATCATCAATTAGCATGGCTATGCGTCGATCAAAACCACCAGGGTCACTCCCATGAACGTAACATGGGAAGAAAACACAACACCTCGTCCAATTAATTTCTTCTTAATTAAACTACAATAATTTATTTTATTAAATATATATCATCCGATCACGTAACTATATTCATGTGAGGAATATGAACATACAATAAACTAAATCACATATCCATATAATAATTTGGACTACTCGAGCTATGTGCTTTGAATCAAAATAAACTAAATCACATATCCAAGCAACTTAACTTATCAATCCACAAAATCGAACCGGTTTTGATCAAAACCCCGGCCACAATTACACTTTCAAGATTCAAATAACCAATGAAAGTCACTTAAAAAAAGTATACAAACACCACCTTTTAGACTTTGATCCAGCAATGCTTTCCTCTGAGAGAATCAAAAGATTACTTAGGTTGTGGATTTGGGTCATCTTTATTCCTTGTGTTTGCATGGGTAGGAAATGAGGGTAATTTATTTTTCGAAGACTAATCAGAATAGACCGTTTATTTTAATTTTGATTTATGATCAAATTTACTTTACTATTTTGTTTGTTTTGGTTAATGATCTTATTGTTGTCGAGTTTTGTCACACATTCGCATGTTGGCATATGAAGGTGGGTTGTTGATGCTCACTTTCATAGCACATATATGGTTGAAGGAAGTGTGTAGCTTGTACTACTCATTCACCATGGAAATGTGAGATTTTGATTGAATTTAAGACCATAAAAATCATATAAAGCCGATAATAACGATTTTCTGTCATATATTAGGGTTTATCATCGAAACTCGTATCACTAATCTCATTGTTTAATCTCTAAATTCAAACACAAAATCTCAAATTAGTGATTCTATTAAACCTCGAAATTACTTCCGGGTCCCGATCCCTTGTTGCTTGTATTCCAAGGAACAAAATCGCAGATACACCACACATATCAAATCAAAACTACCATCAAATCAAACCCTAACCCCACCAATTCTTTTCATCATTACTTAAAAATGTATATATATAACCCCCCAACCCTCAAACACTAATATTCACATAAGAACATATTCCAACTCTTTCTCACAATGTACAAAACCAAACCCTTCTCCAAAACCACCACCTTCTCAACCAAGTACAACGTTGCTACTCCTACTCCTGCTCCTACTCCAGCCACCGCGACCATAGGGTTCGTGGAGTTCCCATCGTCCCCGGAGAAGCTGATCTGGGGAGATGGGATAGTCCACTCTGGCCACCCTCAACACCGCTTGTACAAACTCGACTTGCCGGACCTTTTCACTTGCTCCGGCTGCAAGGAGTACGGCTCCGGCAAGAGCTTCACTTGCCAACAGTGTGACTTCCGGCTGCATGAGTTTTGTGCTTTGGCTCCTCCACGTTTGAAAGCTCATCCTCTTCACTTGCAGCATCAACTATTGTTCTCTTCCAAGCCAGGTAATAATTAATATGAATTAAGATCGAACCGATGTATAAAAAATGATTAATACACATCTCAAATAACTCTAAAACTCCCTAAAAAGTTTAAAAAGTTTGCACAATTTTAGAACTTTAGTGCTTCCATTAAGCTGAGATAAAACTAAAATTGGGTTGCAAAGTTAACTAGATTTTAGAATTAACTTGATGGTTAATTACTATTTAGTACTCCAATTATACATTTATTCTCAATAAATCAGAATAAGTCAATTGATATTAATAGTTAGTATTTACCAGAATTTTATTAATAATGTGGTTAATTTTTTGTATAATCATGTGGTTATTGTATATCAACTTGAATTTTGTAGTCTAATTAATTAATAATACTCAATGGAATACAATTTGATGAATAAATTTATTAATTTTAGTGATTATTATGCAATGTATTATAAAATGCAGCACCAAAAGCGGGAATCCTCCAAAAGTCTAAGTGCGACGTGTGCGGGAAAGCCACAAAGGGCTACACCTTCCGCTGCAGCGCGTGCACCTACCAAATGCACCCTTGTTGCGCCATGCTCTCCGACTGCATCACAATCTCGATCCACCCACACCCGCTCAAGATCCTCCCTTCTTCCTCCTCGGTGGTCGCGACCACCCCTGCTCAAATGACCACACAACAATCGTCACCATTCCCTTCCACTACTGCAACCGCTCTTCCAGCAGCGCTGCTGGACATCAGCAGCGCGTGCGAGGAGTGCAAGAAACGTAGGTCGGGAAGGATGTACAAGTGCACAATCTGTAAGGGGTACTACCTCCATGCAGTGTGTGCCAAGGACATGGTCAACGGGCTCCAGGCGAACGGGATCAAGGGGAAGGAGAAAGGGAACGGTAACAAGATTTTGGGGACAGCGGCACGCGTGGCGTCGCTTGTTGTGATTGAGTTCCTCGGCGGGCTTGTCGAAGGGTTTGGAGAAGGAATGGGGCAGGTTTTGGTCCAGAGTATTACTAATACTAAAGGATCACCCCTACCGCTGCCGCCATCACCACCACTGACATTGTCGAGTAACGGTTATTCCGACAAGAACATTCCTACCAAGGGGGCTAAGTGTTGTGGCACTAGGGGGTGGATCTAAAATGAAATGACTTACGATTTGAAACGAAAAAGATAAATCGTGACTCAGAAGTTTCATCGTAAAATGCAAGTCTCTGGCACCTATATTTATTTGGTTTTGCTTTTCCTTTGATTAATGCTTGATTCCTTTGTTATGTTTGTACTACACTTCATATTGTTGGTGAAAAATGTAAAATAAGTATGTATATCAATTTGAAATCCTATAAATTTCGAGTTAGAAAGTCATGGTTATCAATCATGGATCACAATCGTTCCGGATGTAAACTGGTGTCACGTGCAAAACTGCTTGAGACTCGATGTTCACTAAAACAATTTCTCAATTACCGGCTTGAATGACGTAGATCGCAACTCGATTTTAAATTTTTTTAACATTTTAAAGGTTTTAGAGAAAAATAAAAGTAAAATGATGAATATTTTTTTTCTTAATGATTACTTAATTAGATTATAAGAGTCAGATCCTTGTTAAAATATTATGAATTTTAATAATTCATACAAGTTGATTTCAAAATTCATTAGTTAATCAATTCTCATCCCCATTTTTTAAATTCGTACCCATCTCTATACACAAATCCATCAAAATATTAGTATCTATCCGACTACTCCTACTCCATCCCCGACGACGGTTTCGAATACATGTGAACATCTCCAACCCCAATACTTACAAACGTCACAAATTTATATAACAATACGAAAAAATGATCGTATACAAAGTGATTTCATTTTGTGAATAGGAATCAACGTCAAACCATATTTCACAAGGACTAAATGTACAATTAAATTAAGTGTAGTGGCTAAATATACAATTAAAATAAGTTTCAAAATTATTTAAAAAGCCAAATAATATCCTCTTTCAATAAGGATTTACTTCTTATTTAACTATTCCTATTTCCATTCTGCTTACCATTTACGATCCAGTTCTGGAGAAATGGTTACAGAGCTTTACATCATCATCATCTCCTATTTATAGGCCTGTTTTCTCTTCTGGGTTTTCAATAGATTGTTGCCCGAAGAAGAAATCGAATTGCAGAGATGATTTACAGCGAGAATAAAGCAATCGGAGATATAGCAATGGCGGCTTTGGACTCTGTTTCTTCATCACAACAAGTAAGTAAAGATCTCTAATTTTACAATTCCGTCAATGTTTAGCCGTAAAGATTTGAACTTTGATTGATTCGTGTTCCTGTTTATTTGTTAGGGAGAAGAAGTCGATTGTATGAATAAGTTATTTGGTAAAGCTTGTAACTTGGGCGAAGAAGGATTGGATTGGATCAGTGAATTGCCCGATGAACTTCTCGTCAACATCATATCTCATTTGACTTTCGCCGAAGCCTTTAGAACTTCAGTGCTCTCGAGTAGATGGATAAACTTGTGGAAATCGGCCGTTTCGGTGCTCGACTTTGATGCCTCGAACGAGTTGCGAGCTATTCGCAAGCTACTCCCGACAAAAGCTGCAAGAAGACTTCCAGGGAAGAGGCGTAAGTACATGAATTGGGTGAACCGGGTTGTCTCGGAGATCCAACAGAGTGGATGCCCGAAACTAACCAAGTTCCGGCTGGCATTTAACTTGACAAACGAATGCAATTCGGAAGGGGATATTGATAGATGGGTCAAGTTTGCGATTTCAAAAAGGGTGGAGTCTCTGCATCTATACTTGGATGCTCATATAACTAAATCTCTTGTTTTTTCGGAGGAATGTTACAATCACGTCAAAAGTCCGGTTGGACTGTGTGATATTAGGTTCCTGAGATCCTTGCGCTTGACTTATGTTCAGATTAGCGGCGAGATTCTCGAGCATTTCGTTGCTAATTGCCCCGTGCTTGAAGAGTTAGTCGTGACATGGTCGTTTAGTCTGACAAGGCTCAAGGTTGTAGGTTCTTCTTCATTGAAGCACTTGGAAGTAAGAGGCTGCAATCTTTTGGAATCTGTGGAGATTGGTTGCGCCCCTCGCCTAGAGAGGTTTATTTTCGGAGGAGGTGGCCGCTTGAGGGAAATCCGGGTCGGTAATTGCCCATCGCTTGTGGATATAACCTTGGTTGAGAGTTGTATTAGGAATGCAACGTTCAGAGCCCTTTCGGGATGCGCTAGTAGACTGGTGTCCCTCTACTTGAGGTCGGGCTCGGTAAGTGACTTTGTTGTTACATTATGTGGTGTGATTGATTGATTGATTCACTTATATGCTTACATTATATATGTTCTTGTCTCTCTTTTGTTGTTAGTTTTGGGAGCCTATTTCGGGTGCAGCTGAACACAGCAACCTGGAGCGGCTAACTATGCAGGTTTCGGGAGGCGATTGTGCTAGTAGCATCCTTGTGTTGGTTCCTTTGATAAATGTGTGTCCCCGTTTGCACACACTGCGATTGTTTGTAAGTGTTCGACTTTCGACCAATCTGTTAGCTCGCAATTATATTTCACGCCACCACACTTTTCGCTTACCGGTTATGTTTTTTTTGTTGTTGCTGGGTGCAGTTAGATACGCACTACTCGGAGGATTTCAGGGGTCGACCGTGGGTGGAAGTGGTTAAAGTATGCCGGGATAGCATCAAAGTTGTGGAGGTAGTCGGGTTTCGTGGTTATGAGATGGAGTATGAGTTTATGGAGTACGTGTTGGAATATTTCGTGGGGTTAGAGAGAATAGTGATTGATTGGTCGGCTACTTCTTTCCCTAATGAAGATAGTACTTGTCTTAATGCGACGGTATCGATGCCTCGATGCAGCGAGGACCAACTCTGTGAAGCCGAAAAGCGTGCATTGGAGCTGAAATCACGAGCACCCTCAACGATTGAATTCCTTGTAATTTAGTTGCGATGTCAATGAAGTTGCGAGATATGTTTATTATGTTGTAATCTTAGAATAAATGAAACTCTTTCAAAAGTACTGAATTGTAACTTTTTTGTTTAAAATGTATGTTCGAGCCTCGACATTCGGCTCGATATAAGCGCGTTCACGGGCTCGATTTAGAGTTTTTATAACTAAGATTATCACTAACATGAAAGAAGAAGCAAAAGAAACTAAACAAAGCACAAAAGCTGATCACAAATGTTGAAATTATGTTACTTAGAAAGGAAGGTATCAAGCTTGAATCTATCTTAAAAGTGCGAATTGAACACAATTAACATCAATATGATGATGAATATCCACCTGGCAATCAAAGGTAATTGTGGCATGATCATGCACACACTACCTCAATTGAGTCTTGGTCCACACTCAATCAAAGTAAGTTGGTGATGAGCACAAGGTGTTCAATAAATTACGTAGATGACAAAATCTCTTTAGGAACCCTACAATCATCTAGCAAGGACTACAATAAGGCCGTATTGCATTCACGGTGCTTGGATTACACTTAGTTGGTACAATTATTAAGTGCAAACCCGAATGGTTGCCAAGTGTTCGATAAAAGTTCCTAAAGAGAATCCTAACTAGCACAAATGATTGAATTTGGATGTAATTTCGGCCACTCCCGCCCTTCCTTCGATATTAAGCTATCATTAAAACATCAACCAACTATATGACCCAAATTATCCCATTAACATCAAATGTGTTCCAAATGCCCAAAACAAAGGTCAAGCACAGCACCCTCATCCACTCCAAGAACAAAGGAGAATGAGATCGACATACAGCAACATATATGCAACGTACTATCTACAGATGCTAAATCATTTAGGCAACCCAGACGACGACTTGTCTGGTCGCTGCATAGGCACTCAACTCGAGCTGGTCCCTGGCCGACAGATGAACAGACACCTGGAAATGCAGGTGAGCATGTTCGTACAGCAATTGGAACTCCATAGCTGCGTCCACATCGTTTCTCGTCGCCATGAGGATATGAGGATAGCCCGCCAGAGAACTCTTAGCATTCATCAGCCTCTCTTTCTTCTGGAAATGCTTTGAATGACCCGCTCCGATGCTGCGGAACTCCTGGAGAGCTGTGGAGAAACGCCTCAAAGCCATCGTTGACTTAGTCATATTCCTGAAAGAGAAACATACAACAAGTAAAGAGTTTTTTCACCCTGATGAACACGGAATGCAAAGTGCACATGTACAAATTAAACGACTTCACTTATTTTTTAGTAAAGAATCTTCATTCAAAGGCTTGCAAGTCACATTACAGAGTTGGAAAGGAAAGCATCAACCCAATCAAGAGAAAGAATCCAATCTTGGCTTAATTCTCTGAGCTGGGGTAGAGGTTGCCACCCAATCGGCCAAGTCCCAAACTGAATTAGTACTTCATGCAAAATAAAATACTCCTAGCAAGTTCAATCAAAACGTGCACTGATCTGCACCAGTACATTGCAGAGACTGTACTAGTTAAACATGGATTCTTAAGGATTAAAAGTCGTTCAATGTACTAGTTCAAGCAATTTAATAGCCAAGATGATGAACCAGAGTGTACTAGATCAACTACTGCTCCTGAAACGTCTAGTACAACCAATGCCAGACAAAAGGAAGAAATCATCTGCACAAACGAAATCCCAATCCAGAAACATAACCAGTAATAGCCTGTGCCATACGATATCCCAAAAATAAGACGAAATCAGGATCATTAAGCATTAAGCATCTAAATGAGACGAAAACAGAGGTCGAAATCAGAATCAAAACCAATTTAACACCTGCATCAGGCAAAAAAGATGTCAATTCAACGGACTCTTACTTACAAAGCATAAAGGTGTCAATTCTTAGTTACCACTTGCACAAAAAAGTTTATGAAGTAGCAGAGCATGTACCTTCAGTTCATAGCATGTTTCAAACAAGTTAAGACAGGGTCGGTATATGCAATAATCACCAAAAATAGAATCAAGGTAGCAGGCTGAGATCTTGAATAAATCACCAGTGAAAGCATAATCAATAGTTAATCACCAAAATCGAATCAACGTATTCCAAAGCTAGGCAAGGGAAGGAAGAAGCCGAACCTGTGAGGAAGAAAGAACTGTAAATCAGTGTGAAGAATGCGTCGGCGGAGTAAGGTAGCAGACGCGTCGGAGATAGTTTGCAGGAGCGGGGAGATCTTGAATAATAATCACCGGAGGTAGGTTGGCATAGGGTTTAACCAGAATCTCCGGATTCTTTCGCCATTGCAAGAAAGTTCAAGAGTTAGAAAGGAGGAAGACGACGGTTATTTTTTGGAGGGAAAAGACTAACTGCTAACTGATTTGAGAGCTCATCCCGCCACATCAGCGTGCTAGCTAATGTTTCCGTACAATTATCCACGCGGGTCTGCCAGCTCATCCCGCCACATCAGCAGCTCACCATCTAACTTATAACCCTTGACCCAATTAGTAACTGGACTAATTTGTAACCCACCCGACCTGATCATAACCGCAAACCATAAACCGTAAAATCTATTTTTTGCTAGATAAACAAATGGTCATATACTTTGTTTCATGAATTTTTGTGATCCAATGGACCTGAGTTAATTTCGTGAATCGTCCAATATAAAATTTAATAAATCGTAACTTGTGAACTTCTAACTCGACCTGTCACCTGTCGAGAGCCTGCATGTTTGATAGCTCTAGAAAAAAATGTAATTTATTCCCATATACAAGTTTTATATTTAATTCAAAATTATAGGAATTTAATGAACAAAATTTAAGTTGAGTTTGATTTTGACTCAAAATTACACCATATATATCATTCAATTGTTAAAAATCTTTCACACTAACCACTAAATTTAATTTAGTGCATTTTGTACTTCTAAAGTTCACTTTTAATTTCACCCGGACCAAAAGTTTGACATGGCCGTCATTATCAGATTATTATTTTTTAATTTAAATCTCAAAGTTATACTTTAATTAGAATCTCAATTCTCAAAATTACTTCTTTTCTTCATTTTAACTTAGATATAATTAATCTAACACGAAAACCATGTCAGACTTTTTATTCATTTAAACAATGTTCGTTCATTTCATTTTAGATTTCAGTTAAATATTTCAACGAATTGATATTCCATGCACTAAATTAAATTGAGTGGATAAATAATAAATATACAAATTAAAATACATCGAAAATTATACTTATAAAAGGCCAATTAAAAAGCCAGATAGGATTTACTTCTTATTTAAATTTTCCTTCCTCCGTTCTGTCAAAATTACCTTTCCATCGTCTCACTACTTGTAGGGGTGGAAAACGGGACGGAATAATGAGACTTTGTTTCCGAGTTTGTAAAATACAGAATTTTCAAATTTTAATTAGTTTTCAAAACCTCCATTAATAGATATTGGGAAACCCAATAGCTCTAAAGTCGTTATTCGTTACGCCCTCGTGACCATGACATTAATTAAGTTCATACACGTTTTCGGTCTTCCGACTAAAAATAATAATCGAAATCATAAATTCCCAAACTCGATTTTAAGTATGTTTTATTTGTAAACGGGGAATCAAAATCAAAACCCATATTTCACAAGGACTTAGTATATACTATATACAATTAAAATTAAGTTTAAAATATATAAAATCCAATTCCTCTTTAAATTGGGATGTAATTGATTCATTAATTCTTTTATTCCACGAGCGGAGATAGGGTTACAGAGAGCTTACACCATCGTCATCTCCCCTTTACAGTCCTGTTGATATTCAAATAGATTGTTGCCCGAAGTAGAAATCGAACTGCAGAGCTGAGAATAAAGCAATCAATGGCGTCCTACTTTGTTTCTGTCGTAAGTTGAAAGCTTGTCCATCTCTTTGAATCTCATCCAATTTACTTTGATTTCCCGCACAGAGATTTTTAAACTCAATTCTTCTTCTTTTTTTTCAAAAATTCTGGATGCAGGCATTTGAAAAACTGAGAGAGACTGTTTCTACAGCACACCAAGTAAGTAAAGATTGCTCATTTGTAATTTTGTCAATGTTAGCTATAGCTGTAAAGATCTCAACTTTGATTGATTTGTGTTCCTGTTTATCTGTTAGGGAGGAGAACTTGATCGTATGGATAAGTTATTTGATAAAGTTTGTAACTTGGGCGAAGAAGGATCGGATTGGATCAGTCAGTTACCCGATGAACTCCTCGTCAATATATTATCTCGTTTGATTCCCGCGGAAGTGATCAGCACATCAGTGCTCTCGACTCGGTGGACAAACTTGTGGAAATCGGCCGTTTCAGTGCTCGACTTTGATGCCTCGGAGGAGGTGCGAGCTATTCGCAGGCTAAAGAGGGCTTCGAAAGTACTTCCCGAGAAGAGGCGTCGGTACATGAACTGGGTGAACCGGGTTGTTCCCAGCTGCAAGAGGGTGGTTGCTCGAGACTAACCAAGTTCTGGGTTTCATTTAGCTTGACAAACGAATGCAATTCTGAAGGGGATAGATGGGTCAAGTTTGCGATTTCGAAGCGGGTGGAGTCTCTGCATCTAGACTTGGACACCCATATAACTAAATCACGTCAAAAGTCCGGTCGGACTGCGTGATATTAGGTCCGTAGATCCTTGCGCTTGGCTTATGTTCAGATTAGCGGAGAGATTCTCGAGCATTTCGTTGCCAATTGCCCTGTGCTTGAAGAGTTAACCGACACACGCTTCGGAAAAGGAAGTCAAGATCTGAGGTTGACCTGATCTCATCGCCTGATTTTGGATTCGAGACCTTGATCGACTCGATTTGACCGCCCGAATTAAAATTTGAGGCCTTGTTCAACCTCAAACATAGTTGGGCTTCAATTATTTTAAGCCCAGATTCGAAAAACATATCAAGCCCAAAATGCCCAAATTATCTCAAGAACATTACGAAAATAATCTGAACACAACCAAAAAGCTCGAAGCTCTGTCTTTACTCACCGCCGATCTATCCTTCTCCGTCCGAAACAATGGCTCCAGCTGGTCCCCGATCCGGCGACGCAGTCTTCGCTTCCGTCGAGCGCGTGGTAATGATCCCTTCCTTTTCCCCTCCTTTCACCGTCACTCTTGAATCATTTAGGGTTCCCATTTCTCCAGTTCCGCGAAATTCCTAAATCTCCGATCGATCATCTTTCACCAGCTTCCTTGTAGTTTTTGAGCTGTATACATGAGTGTGACATCACGATCTTTACGTTTTAGGTTTTTAGGCGGATTAATTTGAGAATTGAGCGGTGAAATTTTGATGCAGAATGCAGAGCTGTTCACGCTAACTTACGGAGCGATCGTGAGGCAGTTGCTCACTGATTTGGAGGAGGTTGATGAGGTTAACAAGCAACTTGATCAAATGTAAGCCATTTTTTTGAAATTGATTTATCTCTTCTACTAAGGAGAGTTCTCTTCTGTTCGTTAGTGTTCTTTGTAGTTGAATTGTATGGAAAATGGTGAAAGGCTGATGATTGCTTGTTCACATGATGTTTCAGGGGATATAACATTGGGATTCGGCTGATCGACGAGTTCCTAGCGAAATCGAATGTCTCTAGATGTGTGGACTTTAAGGAGACGACTGAAACCATTGCCAAGGTTAATATTATAGCTTTACCCTCGAATCGTTTCTGTTCTGTGTAGATTCTGCTAGTAAATGTTGAAGCTTGATGGGCGAAGAAAGCTCTGCGGGCAATTTGAATGATTAGAACCCTCTTAATTGTCCGTCTCTCTGAACTATAAACTATTACTTCCTGTAAATAAGAACGCAAAAGTCCACTCTAAGCTACCTGCAAGATGCTTGATGCTTAGTTCACTTCACAAACTCCATTCATTATCTGTAAATGGAAGGATACTTGTAAAAAGGTCTCGTATGAACTTTGTGTGTTGATGAATCGAAATCTTGATACAGGTGGGGTTCAAGATGTTTCTCGGAGTCGGTGCTTCTGTGACCAACTGGGATGCTGAGGGGACTTGCTGCAGCATCGTTTTTGACGACAATCCTCTTGTGGACTTTGTCGAGCTTCCTGATACTTGTCAGGGGCTTTACTACTGCAACGTTCTGAGCGGAGTCATCAGAGGAGCCCTTGAAATGGTTACTGCCCCTAACCGAAATCTCCAATTGGCGCCAATGGAATGATTCTATCATTGTTAGAAGCTCTTGAATTCGCCTGTTTCAATCTTCGTACTGATGGAAAATTCGTCATCCCGTGTTTTCAGGTGTCGATGAAAACCGAAGTCTCCTGGGTTCGGGATGTGCTGAGAGGCGACGACGTGTTCGAGTTGCAGGTTAAGCTCATAAAGCAAGTTCCGGAAGAGTATCCATACAAGGATGACGAGTAAACCATCAGTTGTTGTTTTTACTACTGCCGCTGCCTTTTTTATCTCCTGAGGCTAACTTCTTGGACCTGGAATAGACAATACTCCGATGACTAAATATGTTTTGTTCAACAATTGACAAGCTTTTCATTCGATTTTCTCGACCCCATTCTCGTGTGCGATCTAAGTGGCGAAATAAAGTAGATGGTAAACTTTGATACATCTCACCCGAGAATCTTTGCAAGTGTATATATATATGGTAAACTCAGCTCTTGCGACACATTTCGACCTTTCGTACCGGAATAATTCCCGACGTCGATCCTTTTTATTACCAAAACAAATCAATTCAACATCTTCAAGCTGATGAATTCAACCAAGCTAACAGAAATTTTTACAGTCATGGCCATGAAATGAAGTCTCATCATTCCCACCCAAAAAACAAAGGGGTGGAAGAGGAGAGAAAAGGGAACCAAAAGAAGAAGACTTAACCACTCACATCAAGATCACAATTTTTTCAAAAGGTTTCGGTTTTATGCGTGGCAAGTCTCAAGTTCGTAAACCAGTGGTACAAGTGAGTTGGTCATAAGATGTGCATATAAACCGGCGAATGTGCGAGCGAGCGAAATCAGCAGGCGCAACCACCGCGTTGCTCACTTTCAGGGACCGCATCTGGGATGCTCTGGAAGTATCTGCAGAAAGAATCATAAAGAATGAACAAATGGTGAGACTGGGTCATTCACAAGATCAAGATATGCTCCGAACATTTTGAATCGGAAAGGGCAACTAGCACCGAGGTAGCAACGGAAAATTTCTAGCCTTTCAAAGGATCGATCCAATACGCTTCTATGAAACTTCTAAATCATGAGGTAGCTGCTGCCCTATCTGGGAACATATCGATGTTTATGTGATTATGGTTCCATCGGTACAAAACCGTATGAATAATTATGGCTAGGAAAAAGTGGCATTCACAGGTTTCACTATCTGTATCAACAAGAGTCCCGTGGTGATGAGAAAAAAGGTTCAAATCTCTACCTAAAAGGGACCCAGACTCACATGTTTAACAAGACACTCGAAAGTTTCTTCCTTTTGTGTCTTTAATTAATATGTAAATTTGATTAATTCACGGAGTTTATAATATATATGGAAAACAGACAGGTAATAAGGAGGGTTGCACAGAAACAAACTTACATGTCTTGTTCGTGCTCATTGGACAAAGCAGCCTTCGCGATGCATAGAAATGCCGGGTCGACGTTGTAGTCCTCTTTCGCCGAAGTCTCAAAGTAAGGGATGTTTCCTTTCGAAGCACACCAATCCTTTGCTCTCTTTTCAGATACCTGCATCACCAACAGTACTTAGACAAATATGCAAGATAGAGATTTGGTCTGTAGAAAGAAAGAAAGATTGTTCTTACCACTCTGCTATTTCCACCATCTACATCGATCTTGTTTCCGAGCAGTATGAATGGGAATGATTTCGGATCTGCTGGGTTTGCCTGTGACAACAGTGATGATTATGGCTTTAATGGTAGAAACCAAAAAGATCTTCACTTTGAAGCTTGGAGACAAAACTATAGAAATGAAAGAGCACATTCCTAGCTTTAAGGTCTCACAACAGATATATTAGATATGCTACGTATTACTATAAACATTGTCATTTGGTTCAACATCGGATTCTACATTGACTGACTAGCACAGTCCCTTAGTAAATTCCGAAAATGGAATTGTTGAAAAGAACATAATGACATGAAAGTCAAAACCTTGAGCTAGTAAAGGAACCCGAATGCCAACAGTATAAGTTATAATGTTCAAAGAAGAAACTACATGACGAAGTAAATAAATTTCAGAAATCTCTTAATGGCTAGTATCTTAGCAAAACAGCTACAGGGGAAGAACAGTAACAAAAGAAAGAACCTGCTTCAGGAATTCATCATGCCAATTTTCGAGACTGTCAAACGATCGCATGCTGTTAACATCATAAACCAGAACACAGCAGTCTGCCCCTCTGTAGAATGCCACCCCGAGACTCTGGAACCTTTCTTGCCCAGCCGTGTCCCATATCTATCCACAGAAATTACAATTCAGCATCACAAAAAACCCAAACGAGCAGCTAATCAACATCTATTCAACAACGGAAAAAAAACCTACTTGAAGAGTGACAAGCTTATCATCAATCTGCAGTTCTTTGGTCACGAAATCCGCACCAATCGTAGCTTTATACTGCTGGCTAAATTTGTTGTGCACATATCTAGATTCACAAGCTCAGGAACTCAAATCCTCATCAGCTCCTTAAAAACTATCATATTCCATCAATCAACTATCAATCCAATCTCCATAGAAGCTCAGGAACTCAAATCCTCATTAGCTCCTTACAAGTATTATGTAGATTACCATCAATCAGCTATCAATCCAATCTCAATCAATTCAAATCTAACCTCTCAGATTCAACAAATTAAAAAAAATAGCTCATTAAATTCATAATACACCTGATCCACAAATCAATCAAACGGTTCGAAAAGGATACTGGTTCATCAGCGACGTCTTGCCGACCCTGCGACGTCGAAATGAAAAAGAAAGCAGATCGTATTCCGAGTAAGAAATAAAAACCCTAGAGAAAGACGGAAATGAACGAAGAATACGAAAGAGGCGTACCCGCTGTCACCGAGGACGATGACCTTGAGCAAAGTACGGCGGCGGACTGACATCAGAGCGGTGGAGAGAGAGGATTTCAGCCGAACTCTGCAAACGGTGATCGGTGGATGGAAATTTTTCCAAATTTGCGGGAAAAAGGAAACTTCGATTTTTGTCTCGTGATTTTCTTCTCTTTCTGGACGACGACAACGATAAGATAGAAAGGGGCGCCAATTTAGATCTCTGCACTTTTCGGTGAGGTCAATAACCGTTTGGGTCGGACCAGGATGTCTAAAACCGGTTCTCGATTTCGAGCAGGTTTACTTGCGACATGTACCACTCAAATTTCATTTTAGTTGCATCATCCAATTTTCCGTTATATCTAGGAATTTGACATCTCATCATCTCATTTATATATGACCTACTCAATGATACATTAATAATGAACTCTTCAAAATTTCGTAAAATGTGTTGGATTTGAACTCGAGATTTCCAGATCATCAGACACACAGCTCTACTATCAGAGCAACTCTATTTGAACTACAATCTTCAAATTTAAAAACCACAAAATGTTGGATTGTTGGTTCCTCACATTGTCCTTTAATTATGAGGTCTGGAGTTCGATTCTTACCCATGAAACTGGAGAACACTGTGTGATCAGCCGTTTTTTATCGCTTTATGCGAGCACCACGGAAAAAGAATCGATTATTGCTATCAGCGATAAACACCTTAGTTACACGAAAAAATGATCTTTCAAATTCAAAGTAACAAACCAGTACGGAAGGACTAATTTCTAAAAATTGTAAAATTACCGTGACTAAATAGCGAAATTCAAAACATCATGGGGCGGGGGGGTTTACCGCGCAAGGAGATGGACTACGTGGAAGCGTTTCCCTCTCACAATTTTCTTTCGTCTCTCATTTTCCACCGGTAAATGGATTCAAAAAGCTTGCTCTTTTCCTCCTCCAATGGCGGCTCCACAACAACAAATCAACAAGAATCCGAAGGTCGACGATCCGTCTCCAAACTTGCGATGGCCGCTGTCCTAGTAAACGGGCTAAGAACTCTGTTCTTCTCGCTGAGTTGCTTGGTTGCCGCCACTGTTGTCTACACCGTCTGCACCGATGGCCTCCCCTTCCGCATGGAGCTCCTCACTCCGTAATTTCTTACTCCTTCCGATTACTGGGTTCTTTCAGTTTCTGTTTTTCTCAATTCCTTCACAGTGTTTGCTCTTCCGCTGCTTTGTTTCAGATGGATGGCCGCTACTCTCGTTGATTTCTACATCAACATATTTGCCTTGGCGGTAAAATTAATGTTTTCTATTCACTTGATCTTGTTCATTTGGACTCTTTAGATGGAATTAGAATCGCCGAATTACTATCCGATTTGTTTGGTTCAGAATTGTTTGGTTAGCAGCTTGAGCTGATGGAGTTGAGCTGCTCGTTGCAGGTTTGGATTTGCTACAAAGAATCAAACATTGCATCTTCAGTAATTTGGGTGATTCTGTTGATTTGCTTTGGGAGGTATGTTGATCATTCCTCTATAATATTCCACTCATTGATCGATTGAGGTCTTATGCTATTGAACATTGGATTCTGAATTCCTGTATTTGTGATTCCCTTTCTCTATGAACAGCATCACCGTTTGCGCCTATATATTTCTTCAGTTCATGAAGCTGTCTCCTCAAGAATATGCGCAAGATCCCATCTACCACGTTCTACTGCGGGATGAAAACAAGTATATATACTGCACTCCTTGTATCCGATTCTGCAGTTTTTCGATCTGTTCGTATTCAGTAACACATGTTCATATGGATAGAAAACTCTTCTTTTTTAAAGTTTGATGTAGCATTATGTATCTAAGCTTAATAAATGCTTTGCATAAGAACACCTGACTGGAAATCGGTACCGTTTCATGTTTGATTCCCTCCCTATCTCACAGGACTCTTGAAGAACGAAAGGGGAACCACTTTCCGGTGGTCATTGCAAGAATTGTTTTCACCGTTTTGGGCTGTTTGATGGTGGCAACTCTTGTTTACACTATTTTGACCGATGGCTCGCCTTTCCGCAAAGAGCTCTTAACTCCGTAAGATGATCAATCTATGCACTTTTTTACCATTCTATGGAGAATCAGTCTTTTAATTGATGGTTAATGTGGTTCTAGGTGGATGTGGGCGATGCTGATCGACTTCTATGCTAACATTGTGGTTCTCTCAGTAAGTCCGAATGTTTAGTTCATTAGTCCTTCCGTCACTGATATCATTTCGTTATTGTACTGAGAGTTTCAACTATCTTGAATCCAGGTGTGGGTTGCCTATAAAGAAACAAGTTGGTTTAGTGCATCTGCCTGGATAATTCTACTGATATGCTTCGGCAGGTAAACATTTTCCTTTACTCATTTCTGTCTACCCTGGACAAAAGAATTTATCTTTTGCTGAATCTGAAGTGGTTGAATGAGTTTCATCTCAAAAGCATGAATCTTTGGCACGAGTCAGGGGTCAATGTATGAGAAATTCGCTCTAGGGTCGACAAACTAGTAACCCTAAAATTTGAAATGCTTGATTCAGACGTTTCTTTGATGTTGCAGTGCAACTACTTGTGCCTACATTGCATCACAGCTGTTTCAACTTGGTGCTCAAGATCCACTCTACCGAGTTTTGTTGAAAACGAACGACAGGTACTGCACAAACTTCTTTGACAAGATTTCATCTTTTTCGGTCCTAATTCAATCTGGATTCAGTGGAGCTCTTCTAATCATGTAGGACAGAACACAGGTACGAGAGGACTTAAAGCCGCATTCATCTATTCAATAGGATTCAAGGGTTACTGTCCTTTTCAAACACAGATTCAACGAAGACACTGACCGATACAACCCACTTCGAAGTTTAGAGCTCCGATGCTATGTCGAGAATGTCTTCTTTATATCTTGTCTGATACACGATTATCTATGTTATAGCTTAACATTACTACCACTTGTGCATCTCTATTACGAACTACTAATATAATCTCCCACATAGTGTTAGCTTAGTAAAACCAACTACAACAATAATCCAAAACAGCAACTAAAACTGCAGGTGATGCCGGCATCACTGGCGCTAGGTCTCATGGAAACCTAAAACTTATTCAAGTGAAGCATCAAGAAGCCGCGTTTAAGACCACCGTTCAGTACTTAGGGCATGAGAAGAAGGTGAAGGTCTACGTATCCGTTGTATCTTTCTTCGTGAATTTCACCTTCTTTGCGTGGTCTAAGCTAGTAAAACCACCTACAATGATCATCCAAAACAGCAACTAAAACCTCCTCCTCCTCCTTGAAACTCCATGGCAGGAAAGCGGTGCCCAAGTGCAGAATGGAACTTTCACCCACCGTCTACCAAATCAAGAAGGAAATTGGGACTATGATGCACATCGAGGCACATAAATGTGTCTCGAGTGCGCCAAAATCCTTGATTTTCTTCTTGACTCCATAGACGGTGGATGGATGCATTCTGAACTTGCGAACTACTTTCCCACTGAGGATTTTCAACTCAACAGAAGCCATTGGAGTTTGCTGGGAATTCTTGTGTTTGAGTTTAGTTTGGTGAAATGGAAATGATAAAGGTGATAGAATATATATAGTGGATGACGTTTCAAATTCCATTTTCTGAAATATGAAATCTCTGTGTACTTAGAAATGTCAGACATGCAAAAAAGCTTTTTAATAGCTTGGACAGAGCATTCTATGACTTGACTAGTCAATCTTGTAAACAATTTGGCTAGATAATTTCAAATCGATTAATATTTAACATACATGTTGATAATGGTTAAAATTTGAGGTTTCACCATGTCAAATCCTTCAAATAATAACCAAAAGAAATTAAAAATATTTTTTAGCATGCAAAAATAATACAGGGTAAAATTGATTTTTAACTACGTTTGATTATTATTTATAAAAGTTACCATAATGAAACTTGATTTTTTTTTCATTTTCAATATGCATGTCAAATATTAGTCGATTTGAAATTTTAAAATTTTCTTATGAAAATGGTTAATCTCCATCAGTTAACCCTTTTAGAAATTGACAATTTTAGCATGAAAAATTGAAATTTTTAAAATTCCTTAATATTTGACATGCATGTCTGGAATGGCTAAAAATTGAAATTTTATCATGTTAACCCCTTTAAATAATTTTTAAATGAAGTTAAAAATATTTTTTAACATGTACAAATAACACTGAGTAAAATTGATTTTTAACAACGTTTGATCATTATTTATAGGGGTTACAACGTTTGATTTATAGCAATTTCCAACATGCTTGTCAAATATTAGTCGATTTGAAATTTTTTAAATTTTATTGTGAAAATGGAAGATTTCCATAGGTTAACCCCTTTGAAAATTGACAATTTTGACATGAAAAATTGAAATTTTTTAAATTAACTAATATTTGACATGTATGTTGGAAATGACTAATAATTAAGGTTTCACCATGTTAAGCCCTTCAAATAATAGTCAAAAGAAGTTAAAAATATTTTTCAACATGCAAAAATAACACCGAGTAAAATTGATTTTTACCTACGTCTGATCATTATTTATAGGGGTTACCAAAATGAAACTTGATTTTTTAGCCATTTTAACCATTCATATAAAATATTAGTCGATTAAAATTTTTTGAAATTTTCTTGCTAAAATGGTCAATATTCATAGGTTAACCCCTTTGAAAATTCACAATTTTGATATGAAAATTGAAATTTTTTAAATTGGCTAATATTTGACATGTATGTTGGGAGTGGCTAAAAATTAAGATTTCACCATGTTATTTCCTTCAAATAATAGCCAAATGAAGGTAAAAAAAACAGTTTTCATCATGCTAAAATAACAACGAGAAAAATTGATTTTTAACTATCTTTGATCATTATTTATAGGGGTTACCATAATAAAACTTGATTTTTTAGCTATTTCCAGCATACATGTCAAATATCAGTCGATTTGAAATTTTTGAAATTTTCTTGTGCAAATGGTTGATTTTCAAAGGGGTTAACCTATGAAAATTTCAAAATTTTCAAATCTATTAATATTTGACATGCCTGTTGGAAATGACTAAAAAATTAAGTATCATTATAGTAACACCTGTAAACCATAGTCAAATAAAGTTAAAAATTAAATTTACTCGGTGTCATTTTAATTAGCATATTGAAAAATATTTTTTAACTTCATTATCGTGCCATATTTGACAAACATCGTAATAGAATGGCCCGCACTGCATTATAACACCAATCTAGCAATCAAACTTAGGTGACCAGATTAGCAAAACATTAAAACTTAAATGACTTATAAAAATATTTTACCTTTACAGGGACTACGTACTGTGAATCCCATGCCCCCACTTGGTAAGAGTCGCCCAAGAATCTGCGAGCACTGCATGATGAGCACAAAACGACGCCGTCGCGAACCTTAAAAACTTCCAGACAATTCTCTCTGAATCGACGACCAAGCAATCATCTCTTATCTTTTCGCTCAGCTGAAAGAATCTTTGTTCGACTGTCCTCGCCGTATCTAGAATCTTTCCGGCCAATGGTGAGTTGTTATGGTGATCTAAGGAAATAGATTTAATCAGACCGAGTTTCAAAAATACTCTAAGCCGAACTAGATCAGGTCACGAGAATACATTCAATCTCGCCAATTTTAACCCGATCTGGCCTAATCTATTTGGGATGGGTATTATCGGTCCTCTCCCCGTACATATAGTCCATACTAAAATACCCATTATTCCGAACTCGGCCCTCTGAATATGGATATTGAAGAATCTGTTTCGTTCGCCCGCCACACCCATTGTATATATCACCTAGTTACACATTCCACTTGTATTTGTATACAATTACATATAGGCATATATGATAAAAATCGGATAAAGGAGGAATAAGGAAGGAACAATATCGGAATAACACCGGTAATTAACGTGGTTTCCGACCTTGAGGTCGACTAATCCACGAAGAGAAAAGAAAATATTATTAGGGGCTTTTATTGAGAGTGACGTACGTATAAAAAAAATTAACACTCTTTATATACATAAAAATTTCGGTTAAGCTATAATAAATAATCCGATATAATTAACAATATACCTAGTTTTCTACTGTTTTCCCCCTTCAATATATAAATAAAATTGTTTTGGCATTTTTAATAGGCAAGGAACAGCCGGCAAGGACATAACTGTGTGCCCAAAGAATGAGTTGTGGGACAACAACATAGAACTATGTATGCCACTGTCGTACGTAATATATGTGTAGGTAATTTCTTGTTCCATATTATTAAAAAAATTGAAAACCCTTTCTCAAAATCACTCTGTCCATCGATTAACACCGTTATACTCACCAAATCGATGTCTAATTTGGTGTCTTTTGAAAACTAAATTGCTTCACCATCACGTGAGCGATTTCGTTACATTTCCTCCTTATAAATTTAGCCAAAAAAATAGCGGTTTGGACTTTAAACTACCCTGCAACATCGGAGAATATCACCAAACTCCAGAATATCCAACGCCACGGTGTCATGCAAGGCACGGACGACACTGTTATACTCACCAAATCGAATAGTATATATATTTTGCTGGTTGTATATAGTGACAATTATTCGATGGATAGTTTTATTTTTTCAATTTTATCCAACTCATGATAAAATATATAATTATCGGATCTTGAATAAAAGAAGCATATAAGTTTTTAATACAAAGTATATTTGATGAAGAGTCTCGAGAACATTTGTTTTGAAGCTGAAGAGTAATATATGAGTAGCACTTTTTTTGTTAAAGAAACTTAGATATGCATAATTACAAGAACTAGAAGGTGTTTGTTTAAGAAGATTTTATAAGGCAATTAACACGTATATAAAGTCCAACATGCATGCATAATTTTAAATTAGTAACTTCTAATTCCTTTCTTTAGGGGACTATACTAAGTGCTAAGCATAAATAAATTCAAATTAAGAATTAAAAATTAAGAAAGAAATCCATATCTCTCAGCCCTTCATTTATTCTTCTCTACGTTTGCTACTTTATCAAATTTGAATGTTTGCCGTTATTCTTCTTAGATTTTAAGCAAAAAAAAATTATTGTAAACCCTAATAAGGGGTTATGTGAAATGGGTTTATCGAGCATTCGAGAAAACACAAAAATTAAAATTAATTAGAAGTAAAAAATACGAGATTTATCAACTCAATTCGTCAATGTGGTTACTACATGTCGTTGTCAGGTCATGACGAATTTTAGTGTACGTGCACCAAACCCCAATATAAATACTAAAGTTTTATTTCCGTACTTTGTTTTTCGCTTCATATTTGTTGTTTGTTTATGAGTTCCCGTTGATTGAAATGTCTCGATCGATCGAGAATAATGATTGGGTTGTCTTAATTGGTAGGGACATGGATTCATGCAGCCTTGTTTATAAGGTTTGCACCTCTTGATATGGAATCAGTTCATTGTAAGTATGAGCGTTATTGTAGTGATCGAAAAACTTTAATATGGATTTTTTTTGGTAAAAGACTTTAATATGGATGAATGGAATAAGTCTATTTTACAGTAAAAAAATGAAAATATAAATACTAAAGTTTCAATGACAAGTGAAAGAAAGTAATTAAATTAATTGTGTAATGAAAGGTCAATTACATTACAGCCGATAACAAACTATTTATAAATTGACTATGACTAATTTTGTTTACTATGACTAACTAACTAACCAACTATAACAGAAAGCTATTGACTAACACTGATTGACTTGTTGACTAACGGAATCCGTCAATCTACTAACACTGACACAGTTAAAGGGGTCAAGTCAGCCGTACTTGAGAGGGCGGAACCCGTTTCACCTATTATAATTATCTCCTCTGTAATCGTATTAGATATCATAAATTCATTCTTAAATACAAACGAGTTGTACCTCACTAATGATTATAGTGGAAGTTTCGTCAATGTCGTATAATCCTTGTTTCTCCTACAAATTATTTTATGAAATATAATTTATATCGTTTATCTCTATCTAATTTCATTTATTTATTCTATTGACGATCGATTTCTGACCAAACAATAAATCTACGAATAATACAAGTCATTGAAAGAAATCCATGCATTTACATTGTCCAAAAAGACATCTCTTATATAAGTATTTTGCAAATATTGATGCTTCCAAAGTATCGAAATCTTTTCCATATATATACTCTAGCAAATAGTCCAACCTTTCCTCTCATCAAAATTCTTGTAAAGAGATCAAAAGCAAACTACAAAACTTTGCGTAATTCTCCAAAATTCTCTCATGGTGTTTTGGGAAGGCTACTTGAGCGACGAAGCAATGGGTATCTTGGCTCCGATCCTGGTGTACTGGTTCTACGCCGGATTCTACGAGCTTCTTCCGCCGTTGGATCGCTACAGGCTGCATCCGAGGAAGGAGGAAGATGATCAGAAGAGGTTGGTGCCATTTCGTAGTGTTGTCAAGGGCGTTTTGATCCAGCAGCTTGTTCAGGCCACTCTTGGTTCCTTCCTCTTCTATGTGAGTGCCCATTATTGATCATCTCGCAATGTCGAATTCGAATCGGTTACTAGCCCTTCCCGACCATGCCCAAGATTTTGTCAGTTGAAATCGAAAGAATCTGGATGGTGATTTAAGTTAATCCACCTTAATTCTGTCAATTGAATATAACATAATATAAAAACTGAACAAAAGCTTCTAATCCGAAAAAAATTACATAAATGTTTTCGTTTACGTGTAGTCAAACATTGTTGATATCATCAAGGTTATATATATAATTAGAGTTTATATAGCCCATTTCAGGATTGAACTTATAGTTAAGTTTAAGAAAAATAAATCAACTTGCCAATATTTTAATTGTTTTACTTTTTGTACCTAAACTTTGATATTCATACAGTTTAGTCCTTTAGATTCCATTTTGCTCATCATTCCCCCCTTCCTTGCAGCTAACTTCAAAACTTTCTACCCCAACAACCCAAGCCCACGAACAACAACCACCAATCCATCTCCAAATTGCTCAATTCATCATAGCCATGTTTGTCGTCGATGCCTGGCAGTACTTCGCCCACAGGTACATGCACCAAAACAAGTTTCTCTATCGTCGGGTGCACTCCCAACACCACAGATTGGTCGTACCCTATGCAATTGGGACCCTCTATAACCACCCTGCAGAGGCTGTCTTGGATACTATAGGGGGCGGATTGGCCTACTTGGTATCAGGTATGGGCCCCCGAACTGCAATATTCTTCTTCAGCTTCCACATCGTGAAGACCGTGGACGACCATTGCGGGATGTTGTTGCCTTGGAACATACTTAGGTTTGTGTTCTACAACAATGGGGCATACCATGACATACATCACCAACTTCAAGGTAGCAAGTATAACTATTCCCAAGCATTTTTCTCAATTTGGGATAGGGTTTTTGGGACCCATATGCCTTATGTAGTTGTGGAGAGGGATGGAGGCGGGTACGAGGCTAGGTTGGTTAAGAAAAATAGTTGAATAACCAACGGTTTTTGGTTTTGGTTATCGGGTGATACTTGATTATCAGTAAAGAAAATGTTAGTTTAATTTGCTCTTTCTATATTGTTTTTCACCAAAACCAAATTGTAAGTTTGAATTTATAGTTTATGAAGGAAAAATGAATCCTAAGATGGAATATATAATATGTGTAAGGTGACTTATATAGTAGAAAGAGAGTATATAATTTATTTAATATTCTACGCAAATAATGAAATACATAATTCTCGTTAATTTTATTATATATATATATATATATATATTCTTAATGAATTTTGTGTGTAAGTTTCTCTCTTCCTTTCCTTTCACATTAGAACACAATTAGCTATCATGACTACTCCTATTTGCACTATCCCTACCATGAACCCTTTTCCCCAACACACTCATTATACCTCCACACATACTTAATATACTTTTGCAAATTCATTAAACATAAGTATGAATATTCGGTCAAATGCATTAAAGTTTAAATCATTTTGAATCCATCGCTGATGAATTTGAATTGAAATAATCGTGATAACATAACGGGTCGAGACTCGAGAATTAGGGGAATTAAGTTAGCGAGAGAATTGTGTATTTTGACCTACCCCATAGCATATTGATTTGTTATTTGTTGAGGGACGTGTGAAATGCTAGGTTCAAGTGGGGTAGTATAGCTGGGTCAGACAAAGCCTGTTCGATGAGACTACTGGATCGTGTGGCATAGAGATGCGAAAATCAGAGGAACTAATTTATAATCATATGATAAAAGTACAAATATCAATATGAGTTCACAACGACGGATGACATGTCTTTGTGTCGATTATTATGCTTTCATATAGTGAAGGCTATATATGCCTAGTCATCAATCTTCACTATTGCCTTCTTGTGGGTCTGAATCGAACTTCAAACCAAATCCTAACCAATTTTTCTGTCACTCAACCATCTTCACGAACGATTTGTTTACATGGGTTAGTTCAAGTTTGATGAGGTGTTATTTGTTGAAATTGATTTGACTAATAATAACTAGTGTTCTAGCCGTACCTTTTGGACTCGCTTATGTCACATAGTCAATGAGTTGATCCAAGTTTGGTAACTCATAATAATATATAAAACCACTTAGAAATGAAGATCATTGATGGTTCGTTTGGTGTATATGTGTTTTGTTGCTATTAATATTTATAGCATATAATAACATAGTTATTCGATGTTTCAAATAACTAATTTTTGGGTGTTATTTATGAGGTTAATAACTTTTGATAAAAGTTTGTCTATGTAGGAACACTTGTGGAGATTAACAATCCTTTTTTTTCTATCTTCACTCATGAGAAGTTATAGTAACTATTGAATTACCATAATGATTGAGAACATGGACATAATATGAAGTTTGGAGGTGAGTTTTAAAATATTTTGAGTTAACGAAATGTACCCATTTCAATTTTAACAATTTTACAAAGGAATTTGTCAATATAAAATTATAATATAGACCCTAAGCAGTAATCTAAATTTGCTCACCCCTAATCCAATTATTACGTGAAGGATTTGGCCACATATACCTATCAAAACAACACATTAGGTTTGGCCACATATCTCAATCATATGATGAGATGGGTGGGGGAATATTTTGAAATGTAACAAGATTTGTGTCATATGAGACTAATGTTGGTCTCAAATCTCAATTATTGCAACAGTAGACATTTTTTAGGGCCAATGGAGCCACTTACTTACTTACCCATTTGACCAAAATTTGACAAAAGGGTTTCTTTTTTTTCTCCCCATTTGGCATGCGCATTTGATGATTACTATTGTTTTGCCCACTTGCCCCAAAACTTGTGACTTTTTTTTATCATGTGATGATGCTTCGGAATCAAATAGCTAGCTAGATATTTACTATTATAAGTGTGTATATGTAAATGGTAATCATATATGTTTACTTCAAATATATCGATGAACCACAATCTAATTAGACGAGTCTTAAATTAATTTATAAAAAGATAATAACTCAACGTTTCGATCTTTACAAAATATTTTGTCCATGGTTGATGTACCAACTATATTGGAGATTCATTATTCCTACAAAATCCAATATTTGACACCTAATCCAACCAACACATTATAAAAAAAAGTGCATAAGTACTTTGAAACTTTGAATAGTATGTCAACTCATTAAGGAGCTCATAACTTTTTTCTTTCTTTTGATGAGTACAATTGGCACAATTCCATATTATATCATGACTTTATAATTGAATTTAAATCCTAAATGTTATCTATTATAATTTACTTACAAATATACAAACATTGAACCTTATGTTATGAAGAATAGGTTGCTTTCTTTTTTTTGCTTTTATGGCATGATGCCAATGGTCATGAGTATATAGCTAATAAATGTTGCAATCCAAATTGATTAAAGACTAAAATTGACCCCTTTTGGAAAAAAGAAGATATTAATGTATTTGACCAATGTTCCTATAATGTGTTTTGACTTGATAATTAAATACTAATTCAGTTATACTTCATATTTTATTCGTTCGAATGACAACTCACGATAAATATTCTACGATATAAGAGCTTCGGATTTGTTCGAAATAAAATAATATGATTGGTTGAAGTTTTTTCTATCAAGTCATTAAAAGACAACTACAAACCACCAAAAAGACAATGAAGGGGGAAGACTGTCCACCAAACACAATAAGTAAAAACTAATGTACATATGTGTCTAGTCCCTTTCAAATTCCCTATCTTTGGATTGGAATGGAACTAACACTTCCTAGTCAAATTTTTTTTGATAAAAACACATGATTTTATAAAAGGGTTTGTTAACCATAGGGAATCTTTCATTACCAAACATGTTTAACAACTATGCTACATTTTAGGATACTTTACAAGATTGATTAGCGTACTGTGTGTTAAAGAGTATATTCAATCAGACGAGTGTATTATTAAAAAAAGTTGTAAATATGACGGGTTGATACTCAAAGTTGGGGCTAAAACCATCCCATGACCTACCTCTAAACTCATCCAACAAATGAGTTTGCCCGATGAAGCTACATACGCACCATTTAGCACACAAAGCGTGATATATATGAACCAACCAACCAAACTGAACGGACTTCCAACCAAGGGACTATTCACCACCTCTATGCATGCATTACAATCCTCATTTACATAAAAAGTTAGCACATTAACGGTCTATAATACTTAATCGAGAACAACAAAACGTAACATAACAATAAATAGTCAAAATAAACTCGAGATTCTCGTAATTGAGCAACTAAACTATTAGAAACCCTGAACTATATAAGAATATTTCTCCAAAAACTTCATTCCGAATTGTTCTATCCATTATAAACTAAAATTACAATGACATAACCCGTTATATTTATTTAAAAAATAATTGGAGAAGGCAACACACACGCTTGATAAATGATATATAACGTTTAATCAAAGCAAAAAATAATAATGGGGCCAACTTCCCCCACTAACTCCAAACCCAAAACGATTACCATCACAGATTTTGGGGACCGTATCTGACATGGCAAAATAAGTGGGTCCCCCATCCACTCGACATTTTGACCGAGAACCCCGGACAAATCATAACGGGGTTGCCCGACCTGCCCGTCCTTAACGCCGTCACCTTTCTTCCTTTCTTTTACAAACGGGAAATCCGTTTTGTTTCGGTTATTTTATCATCACTAAGTTTAGGTATAATAACATAATTAACCAACCTAAATTTAAACTTTGACGTAATGGTAAGTTGAGTCTTGAATGGATATGGCATTATAATGGTTCCACTTTGTTGTTAACATATTTTCCATACAAATTTCGTCTAATATAATATTAAATAAAATTATTTTTTTAATTTTTTTTTACCGTTATTTATAATAGATTATCATAATGAAATTTAATTTTTTAGCCATTTTCAATATAGATGTAAAATATTAGTCGATTTAAAAATTTAAAAATTTTCTTATGAAAATGATCAAATTCCCTTAATATAACATACAGAAATTGACCAATTTTGAAATGAAAATTAAAAATTTTCAAATTGACTAATATTTGACAGACACATTGGAAATAATTAAAAATTATAATTTCATATATTAACCCCTTCAAATAATAGTCAAATAAAATTAAAAAACATTTAACCAATGAATGTGTAAGTTTTGAGTTAAGGTGACTGCTTTTGTTAGTACCTTAGACTTGAGTGAACACTACTGTAATGATCCCACCGTCCGTCCGTCCGTCCGTCCGGGCAGCTCCTCCGTCCCGTCCGGGCAGAAACTCTTATAAAAAATCAAATTTTCTCCCCAGTTTTTAAATTTAATAAATAATTTCGGCTGGCTGGCTGGCAAAAAACTTTTATTTACTAAATCCTTACTCCTCTCTGTCTCTCTCTTTACACAAGCTGAAGTGGTGCAGCTGAAAAGCTTAAAACTAAAAGAAAAAAAGAGAAAAAAATCCATCTGCTTCTTCTAACTTGAATCCATAAAAGCAAAATGGCAGCAGTTTACCATTTTCCCTGAGAGTTGTTTCTTTCTTCTTTCTCCTGCATGTTTTTATCCATTTTCTAGAAACTGAGCCTTTTCTGGGCAGGGGAGCAAAAAGGAAAGTTGTGAGGGATCTGGAAGCGAACTCCTTGTGTTTTTGGTCTGGTTATAGTTCTTGATAAGGAGCTGATTTGAGGAAGGGTAATGTTAAGGATTTGAAGATAGAAGGAAAAGGTGGAAGCTTTGTTGTTTTTTTTCTAGGGTTTGGGTTCTTGCTGCTGGTTTAGTGAACTCTTTTGGGGAATGGTGAGTTGGGTTTTGGCTGGGTTGTGTTTGGATCTGAGGAGATTTAGTGGTTGATGTTGTTGAGGAGCTGGAGTGGTTTAATGGTGGAGATGGGAGCTCTTGGGTTGATCTTGTTGTTCTTGCTGGTGCAGCCTTTGTGGCTGGTTTTGGGTAACATGGAAGGTAATTTGCTGGTTGGTTCGTTGGTTTGTTTTTGTTCTTGGTTGAAGGAAAATTTGATCTGGGGTTTTGGGTTGTAATGAACTGTGATTCCTCCAGCTGGGTGGTGTGGAATGGTCACCTTTTTTTGTCCTCTCTTTATTTTTCAACTTCTGGGTTTGCAAAATGGTGTTCAAAACTTGAAATCTAAGAAAAATGATTTGATCTTTTCACAATCTGGGATTATGCAAGTCTTGGCAAAGCTTATTGATGTTTGAGTGTTTAAGTCTGTTATCTGTATCATCATTTCTCTGTAGTTTTGTCAAGTTCTTGTCTTTGATGCAATTTGCCTAATGCTTACATTGTAGTATGAGTATAAGAAGTTGAGTTTCTGGGATTGAGGATGATACTCTTGAGTAGTAATCGAAAATCTCATGTCTTTGATTTCGGAGCAGGCGACGCATTGCATAACTTGAGGACCAACTTGATCGATCCGAACAATGTCCTTCAGAGCTGGGATCCCACCCTTGTGAACCCCTGCACTTGGTTTCATGTTACATGCAACAACGATAATAGTGTCATTAGAGTGTGAGTCTCTTGTCCTTCCTCTGCGGATTTTGTCGCATTTTTAGTTGCTCTTCTTGCTAAAGTATGTACCTTTGTTAATCAATCAATCTTTCAGGGATCTTGGCAATGCTGCTTTGTCTGGTCAGCTTGTTCCGCAGCTCGGCCAGCTTAAGAATTTGCAGTACTTGTAAGTCATTCATGCAGCCTCTCTTATTTATCGAATGCATTGGGATCGCTTTCCCGTTGGCTCGGAATCCCTACAGAAAAGATCCTCCCTAGTCTTCTTAGATAGAATCTTGAACTTGTGTCTGTTTAGATGTAATCTAAGAGAGCCTGTAAGACAGAGTTGCTCACTAAAGGACCGGCCTTTTCGGCCAGAATGCATTTGCCTTCTCCTGCATAAGCCGGTTTATCGCTGAGACAGTCTTCTTCAATCCATAACCGCCCTGGGGACCATTTGTTTTGTGTTTCTGTTTCATTACATTGTGAAACATTGACTTCTGTTGACTGTTTTGTGCCTTTTCTGGTTTTACAGGGAACTCTACAGTAACAACATAACTGGTCCAATTCCAAGTGATCTTGGGAATTTGACTAATTTGGTCAGCTTGGATCTTTACTTGAATAGCTTCAATGGTCCGATACCAGCATCCTTGGGAAAGCTGTCGAAATTAAGATTCTTGTAAGGCTACTTCCTCTTTTGTACAGATATTCAACATCAGTTGTCAGTGTAAAGCTTCTGTCGTTGATCTTGAATTTTCATTTGCGCGTTTCTGCAAGCGTAGGCGGCTTAACAACAACAGCTTGACCGGTCCGATTCCCATGTCTTTGACTAACATAACGGCGTTACAAGTGCTGTAAGAACTCTTAACCTTAATTAGTCGCCATCAATGCTCAATGGTGCCATCTGCTTACATTATATCCTGGAAATACAGGGATCTCTCGAACAATCGTCTTTCTGGAGTGGTTCCGGATAATGGTTCATTCTCACTGTTCACCCCCATAAGGTTTGGCAATTTGTTGACAAAAGTTAAAACCTTTAGGTTACTGTAATCTGATCCAGAATCTCATCTCAAAGATTCATCTTTTCACTTTTGCAGTTTTGCTAACAACTTGGACCTATGTGGGCCAGTCACCGGGCATCCTTGCCCCGGCTCTCCTCCGTTTTCACCTCCTCCTCCTTTCGTTCCACCACCGCCGATCTCAATACCAGGTAATGCCCCCACGAACCACTCGAAAGTCCATGCTTGTTTAATGTGGATGCCATCTATGGTGCTTGATATGCTTATGTGTGTGTGCTAGGAGGGGGTAGTGCTACTGGAGCAATAGCTGGCGGAGTTGCTGCTGGTGCAGCATTGTTATTTGCTGCACCAGCGATAGCATTTGCTCTGTGGCGTCGGAGAAAGCCACAGGAGCTATTCTTTGATGTACCTGGTAAGTCTCTTGAATGAAAAATGATCAAAATTTTAGTGGTTGGATGACTTTTAGTGTCTCTCAAATGGCTTGCTCTCTCTGTTTTCCCCAGCGGAAGAGGATCCTGAAGTTCATCTCGGCCAGCTTAAGAGGTTCTCGTTGCGTGAATTGCAAGTAGCGACGGATACCTTCAGCAACAAGAACATTCTCGGTAGAGGAGGATTTGGTAAGGTCTACAAAGGCCGGCTTGCGGATGGTACTCTGGTGGCTGTCAAGAGACTGAAAGAGGAGCGCACGCCTGGCGGAGAGTTGCAGTTTCAGACCGAGGTCGAGATGATTAGCATGGCTGTCCATCGAAATCTCTTGAGATTACGCGGCTTCTGCATGACGCCGACTGAAAGATTGCTCGTCTACCCGTACATGGCAAATGGAAGCGTGGCGTCATGCTTGAGAGGTAGGTTAGATGCTGCATTTTGGTATCGTTTTTTGCTTGAAGTATCATTTTACCTTGATATGTTTGTTTTGCTTATTGTTTTCTTCTTTCACTTCTCTAATCTACGGACCTTGTGTGATCGTAGAACGCCCGCCATCGCAGCCTCCGCTCGACTGGCCTACTCGGAAGCGAATTGCACTTGGTTCCGCTAGGGGCTTATCGTATCTACACGACCATTGTGATCCGAAGATCATTCATCGAGATGTCAAAGCTGCAAACATCTTGTTAGACGAGGAGTTCGAGGCTGTTGTCGGAGACTTCGGGTTGGCGAAGCTGATGGACTACAAGGACACTCACGTTACTACTGCGGTACGCGGTACGATAGGCCACATTGCTCCGGAATATCTCTCCACTGGCAAATCGTCCGAAAAGACTGATGTTTTCGGGTACGGAATCATGCTCCTGGAGCTGATTACCGGACAGAGGGCTTTCGATCTCGCTCGGCTTGCCAATGACGACGATGTCATGTTACTCGATTGGGTATGCATGTGAATCTTGCTTCGTGCTCTTGTTGTTTTTTTCGTTACTTGTGCAACAAAGTAATGAACAATTGTGTGTGCAGGTGAAAGGGCTACTGAAGGAGAAGAAGTTAGAGATGCTAGTGGATCCCGATCTCCAGGCGAATTACATAGATTCGGAAGTCGAGCAGCTTATCCAGGTTGCTTTACTTTGCACGCAAGGTTCGCCAATGGAGAGGCCGAAGATGTCCGAGGTAGTAAGGATGCTCGAAGGCGATGGCTTGGCCGAGAGATGGGATGAATGGCAAAAGGTCGAAATCCTCAGGCAAGAGGTCGATCTGGCACCTCACCATACATCAGATTGGATAGTCGATTCGACCGAGAATCTTCATGCAGTTGAGTTGTCCGGTCCACGGTGACTGAAGCACTTACAAGGGGAGAAGAAAATGCTTTTGCTATTTTTTCTTTTGGTTGATCTTTTCCCATTTAAGTTGATCATATTTTGTTTCAGCCAGCAGCCATTGCAAAAATCCAGAATCTGCAGTTGTATTCATTTTGTGCATATGAATCAAGCTTTTGTGTTGAGGTGTTATAATTTGTGTCAGCTACTGTTACTTCTGCATTCCATGAATATCTAACTTAGGAGAATCCAAACTGTCTGTTTACTACTTGAGGAGAAAAAGCTTGGAGCTTTGTTGCTGGTTTGATTCTGTACAGAGTCTCATGTATTTTGTTCTTTATATTATCGCCATCGAGATCTCGTTATCTGTTTTGACTAGTTGTGGATAGATTGATTGCTGGGACTATCGGTTTTGATGGCTTGTTCTCTGGTTTCTTCAACTCTCCTGATGTATATTCGTTTGCAAACTTGTTAAATCCGATGAGCCTACGATGACTTTTCTTTTCTGGAGGAAGTTTAATACTAGTTATGAAAGAAAACTAACTAGTAAGGTGACATATGAACCAACGTTTTCGAAGAATAACACGAACTATTGACAAAGCTGAGGTGAGGTGAAGCCCACAATTCGAGACAAAAATGGCCGAAACAGACTGAAAAAAACATGATATCACAACCTTAAAATCAGTCTGTAAAAGCTTCAATCACATTTCAACAATGGATGGCGCAAGCAAGTTGGTGTCTTTTGACCCTTTAAAGAGAGATGCTCTTAAATTGAATTGTTCTCTCTTCTCAATTAAGCTTCTTCCATTACTGTGGTTTTCTGTAAGGAATCCTTTCTTTAATTAATAAAAAGCTTCTGTCTTTAAGTTGTTTGTTCCCATGTAGAACACTGTTTATCATAAATCAAATATAACTGCAGAAAGGGGCAAAAACCCATGTATAATATCAAATAATATATAAGACCCAGTTGTCTAATCAGTTGAAAAACTAAAAAATAACTTCTAATACGGGGAAAGTGAGGTTCCTGGAAAATCCAAATATCCTTCCTTTCTATCCTTCTCTTTCGGTGGGCAAGTTTTCTTCTTCTGGGAATTTAGTGATCTGGGTTTGAAGGAGAGCTAAATTGAGTTTCAATGGAGAAGGGAGCTTGTTGTGCTAGGATTTATGTTTGGTTGATCTTCTTGCTGCTGCACCACCCATTGAAGCTCCTGGTTTCTGGCAATAATGAAGGTATGCTGCAATTTTGGATGACTTACTCTTAATTTTCTGGTTTTCTGCTTAATTTCATGTGGGTAGGGATGAGTGCTTGCCTTCTTTTCTTTTGAACTTGTTCTTGTGAGCTAATTGGCAATGCTGTAGAATACTGGAATTACTTACCCCTTTTAGTTGATTACATCTGTTCATGCTCTGGAGTCTTAGCTGGATTTTTGCTGCTTGATTTCAGTATAGTATAGCTAGGATTCGACTCCGGTACGGTGCAAGATTCAAACTTTTTGCTGTAGAATCACTTACCCTTTTTGTTGATTTCATCTGTTCATGCTTTGGATTGACTTAGCTGGATATTTTGCTGCTTGATTTCAGTATAATCTAGCTAGGATTTGACTCCTGTTTCGGTTTTAGATTCAAAACCGGTCCATTTCCTTAGTGTAATGGGGTTGGTTTCTGGTTATTCCGTTTTCTTTTGCCTGGTGTGAACTTGTGATGAAGACTTTTGGTTACATTGTAAAGACAATTTGATGAATGATGACCCGACCGGCTGCTAGTCAACCCGATTTCGATGATAACTAGTTTTGCATTCATTTATTCATTCCTACTGCGAAAGTGATTGATTACCTGCAACTTGCTTCTTGTGGATCATGAATTTTCCAGGGAAAAGGTTATTCCTTTAACAAGTTTGAGGGGTGTATTGTTGATGATGCCTATTGAATTAACCGGTTTTCGATTGATCCGGAAGCAGTTGATGTTTTGCATGCGCTTAGGACCAGCTTGATCGATCCGAACAAAGTTCTCGAGAGTTGGGATACAAGCCTTGTGGACCCTTGCACTTGGTCTCATGTAGTATGCAAAGATAGCAGTGTCATCAGAGTGTGAGTCCTTTTCCCGGAGTTCCTTAAACCATCTATAACTAGTTATCAGTGCTTTGATTTTTGTTACATCGAAAGTAATGAACCTCTTTGCCAATCCGTTTAGGGAACTTGGGAATGATGGTTTGTCTGGTCAGCTTGTTCCTGACCTTCACCTGCTAAAGAATTTGGAATACTTGTAAGTTTACGAGCATCGGCATTGTGGATCCTGTTTCGAAAACTCGAGTTATTGGGATGCAAATTAAAGAAGTCCTTTTGTTTTTGACAGGTCTCTGTACAATAACAGCATAAGTGGTCCAATTCCAAGTGAGCTTGGGAATCTGACCAACTTGATAAGTTTGGATCTTTATTTCAACCGGTTCACTGGATCGATACCGGAATCTTTCGCGAAGCTGTCAAAGCTGAGATTCCTGTAAGATTTCTTGAGCTTTAAGCTTTTCCTTCCTCAGCAGATGGATCCCAGTCTTTTAACCTTGTTTGTCCTGCTTTCAAAAGGATAGGAGGCTTAATAACAACAACTTGACCGGTTCGATTCCTCCGTCGTTGACTAACATTTCGACATTACAAGTGCTGTGAGTGTGTGCTCATACTTCAGATTACTTGTCGTCGAAACAATTTGATGCGAAAAGTTCCCATCTTTATTCATGTACCTTCAAAATGCAGGGATCTCTCAAACAACAGTCTTTCCAGTTTGGTTCCGGATTACGGTTCCTTCTCAACATTCACTACCCTAAGGTTCGAAATTCATTTGAAATTTTTCAAGAATAGGTTTAATTATATTCAAAGGCTTGTCCAAGATTTCATTTTGTCCTCTCTATGCAGTTTTGATAACAACTTGGATCTCTGCGGACCGGTAATTGAGCACCCTTGTCCCGGCTCTCCTCCGTTTCCTCCTCCATCAATTCCACAGTCACCAAGTTCGTCACGAGGTAACGCTTCACATACAACTTCGAAATGCTACACTTGTTAATAAGTTAGTTTCAAATTTAGAATTTTCGGGTTGCACATCTATGGTTTCTAGTGGATGACTTGCTAGCCAAGAAAACCATATGATGAGATTGACGTGTTAGGAAGGAGACTTGCTACCGGAGCAATAGCTGGTGGAGTTGCAGCTGGTGCAGCTTTGTTGTTTGCTTCCCTAGCAATAGCATTTGCTTTGTGGATTCGAAGGAAACGTACACCCGAAGTTTTCTTCGATGTACTTGGTGAGTTTCGTATCATTACCGCGAACATTAATGGGACCGGACTGGACCTTCTGGACCACTTGATTGCCTAAACGAGCGTTACCTCTATATTTTGCAGCGGAAGAGGATCCGGAAGTTCATATGGGGCAGCTTAAGAGGTTTTCGTTGCATGAGTTACAGGTGGCTACCGATACCTTCAGCAGCAAGAACATTCTAGGCAAAGGAGCGTTCGGCAATGTCTACAAAGGTCGTCTGTCAGATGGATCGTTGGTGGCGGTGAAACGACTGAAAGAGGAGCGTACACCTGGCGGAGAGCTGCAGTTTCAAACCGAGGTCGAGATGCTCAGCATGGCGATCCATCGGAATCTCCTAAGGTTACGTGGCTTTTGCATGACTCCAACCGAAAGATTGCTCGTGTATCCCTTCATGCCAAATGGATGTGTTGCATCATGCTTGAGAGGTAACAAAACTAATTGTTGGATTGCGTGTGATAGAAGGAACTATTTTTTGTTAAACTAATTGTTGGATTGCTTGTGATATAAGGAACTGTTTTATGCTGATTTGATGATTTTCCGACACATGCTTTTGTAGAACGTCCACCGTTGCTACCTCCACTTGACTGGCCAACTCGGAGGCGAATTGCATTGGGATCCGCAAGGGGATTGTCTTATTTGCATCATCATTGTAACCCGAAGATCATTCATCACGATGTAAAAGCTGCAAACATCTTGCTAGACGACAAATTCGAGGCTGTTGTTGGAGATTTTGGGTTAGCTACCTTGATGGACAACAAGGCTACTCATGTCACTGCTAATGTCTTTGGTACAATGGGCTACATTGCACCTGAATATCTCTCAACCGGAAGATCTTCCGAGAAGATTGATGTTTTCGCGTACGGGATCATGCTCCTCGAGCTAATTACAGGCCAGAAACCGTTTGATCTTGCTCGCCTTGCAAGTGAAAACAACGACCTGTTACTTGATTGGGTGACCGAGCTTCTGAAGGAGAAGAAGCTGGAGATGGTGGTGGACCCCGCTCTGGGGAACAAGTTCGTCAAGGCTGAAGTGGAACAGTTGATCCAGGTAGCTCTTGTTTGCACACAAGTTTCTCCGGTGGGCCGGCCAAGGATGTCTGAAGTGGTAAGGATGCTAGAAGGTGATGGTGATGTTCTGACTGAGAGATGGGATGAATGGGAAACTTCGGAAGCGCTCAGGGAAAAGATGAGCATGGGGCCCCCTCCTTCTCCTTCTCCTAATTCGCCTTTGATATTGGATTCGACAGAGAACCAGCAGGCACTCGAACTGTCTGCTGCACGGTGACCTGGTCTCAGCATTGTTGGAAATCCCTTATGCACTGTATTTATTATTGTATATGAATCTGATTCTTTTCCTGTACAGTTCTTTGTAATAGCTGCAACGTTTTCGTAACGGAACCATACAAGAATTACGTAACCATACCGGAACGGATTTGATGAAAAAAGAAGGTTAATTACTTAGTATCACAAAGACAAAAAAGAATAGTGTTTACAGTGTCTCTGTTCAACAAATTATGGTACAAAATGCTCACAACTGAGCTTTCTACAAAGGCCAACTCCTGAAATCTATGGTGAAATGGGCTATTCTTCCTCCCTATCTATGAACTTGGGGAAGGCAAAACTATCTGATAATTTATCTGGATATCGGTCTCAGTGTCCATTCGTCTTTGGCCTGCTGCTATGATGGCTGCATTTGATCTTGTCTTAATGCTTGCTGGAGCTGAATCACCTGTTGCTGCTGTTCCGGCGGTAATGAACTCAACTGCTCGGGTGTGAGGCTCAGCACTTGTTGGAGCAATGCGGACTCCGCATCCGATGGTAGCTGCAATCGTAATGACGAGAATAGTAATTAGTTGGTCATTTCAGTTTCCGAGTAGCTAAAAGGTATCATTTTTCGCTCAAAGGGTGTCAATTCCGGCTGGAATTCTCAAAGCCACCGGATTTCACATTCAAGTGCAAATCCGGACGACTCCGAAAGGAATTCGGAGGCTGGAATTAGGCGGAGCCCCCAAATCCGGCTGGAACCAGACACATTCTGTTGGATTTGTTCCACATAAGTAGTTACGGAGATATACCTGAGGCGCTTGTTTCACTTCCGGTCTGGGAAGTAGTTTCGTAGGCGCTGAACTATTAACCAGTGTCATTTGGCCGGAACTGAATCCGGTATTGTTGGGAATGTTATGGTCCCGGTTTGAGGAAGATGTGCTCCTACCTTCGTCCAACCTCCGAAGTTTTGTAGGACGACTACTTGGCTCCCTAGGATCCTGTCCTGAGTGATGTACAGATGATCGTTGAACTTGCTGGTGTAAGAACGGCAAATCAGCCGTCTGATTCGGCGGTCTAACAGGATGGACAGGAGGAAGTAGCGGAGCTACCGGTTTTCCAGGTAACGGTGCTTGTAGAGGAACAGCGGTCATATTATGCAGTGAGGATGTGGGGACCTGATCTCGGACTCCGGATTTAAGTGGCAATAAAGACGAGTGACTGCCTGGTATTTGGCTCATCGGACCTCCATATGTTCTCTGCGAAGGAGCTGATCCGGTCAACATTCGAAGGGATTGTTTACTCTGATGCGTATCTTGTGATGGAAGTAATGCCTGTTGGCTTGTTGGTGCTCTTATATTTGGCATTTGAAGCTGCACAATACCAATATATGACAAGGCTAACATAAGGTTAAACGATGGAATGTATAGGAAACATGAAATAGATTTGGGAGAATGAAGCATACCACTTCCGGGGTAACCATTCCTAGCATTATTTGCGCCTGCAAAGATAAGAGAACATTTGTCTCCATCAGCAACCAAAAAGAAAGATTCCCTCGCAAGTAACCAGGACTAACATCCTAGAATGTATTAACATCGTGTACCTGGAAAAGGGCTTTGGGCAGTTGAGGCCTTGTGACTAACAGTTGCCGTGCTGCTTCCCTGTTTTGTGTGGCCATTACCTATTAGGCACAACAGATGTAGCAGAAACATAACAAATCCAAGTACGGCACGAAAACAAACACAAGCTCTTTCAAATGGAATACCTTTAACTCAGAGATGACTTCATTCAATTGATTCCTAGACATCTTTGCCAAATGAAGGGTCAAAGGGTCACTCGGTAGTGCTGCGTGACCCGGCAAAGCAGCCTGAGTAGCACCTAAAGCTCCGGTCATGACAGTGGCCGCAGTCATGGCTATATGCAGACCTATCGGCTGATTTTGAGTAGAGTCCGCAGGGATTACAGGGGCCGCTCCGTGTCTTCTAGCATCTGAAAGTTGCAACAAGAAAAACGGCTGAGTATTTAATTTGCCTTTGATAGTAAAAAGGCAGTGTAACTTGAAGAAGACTCTAACCAGCATTAGAAGCCTGCTTTCCCTGAAAGTTAATAACAGCTACGTTAGCAGCAAGACGTTGCAAAGCTTTCAAGTTTGTTCATAAGACAGGGCAGTACCTGTTCCTTGTTTCTATCATTGTTCTTGTCATTTTCTGCAAAATCTACTCGTAATTGCCTGCCGTTGATCTCATAACCCTGGAGGTTACGACGAGCACTTAGAGCTGTCTCTTCATCCTTATATTCACAAAATCCGTAACCCTTTGGCTTCCCAGTTTCTCTGTCAATAACTAATCTGCACCGAGAGATTCTTCATAAATTTTTTGGAATAAACAGTTGCACAACATTACAAGCTCCAGACCGAAGTAATTATCGATCTTCTTGGACAATTACACGTATAACTAAAGTCGCAGTTTTCACATGCCTTCATCCCTTGCTTACAAGCTTCCATGACACTCTTCGAACAAGCTAAACGTACAAGTGCTTTTCTAATATCATGCCTATCACAAGGAACCAGTAATTCAGCAAGCACATTCGATGTATAGGTACAACACCTCAAGGGAAAAGTGCCCAATACCCCTCTTTCGCTACATGATACAGCTAAACCAATCGTAAACTAGCTTCCTAAAACATATCACAACAAGAATTAAGCACAAAAATCAAGTTTCAACTCTAGAACGAGTTTTCCCTATAGGAATCATCATTGTTTCTATGCACAAACAACGAGCATAACTTCAAATATCATGTCACCAGTCCAAAGTAGTAAGTAAAGAAGGTTCAAACTTTTCAGCATTTAAACTCAACCAACCATTGGTACTAACCTGAAAGACACAACGGGGCCAACTTCTCTGCAGATTTCTATGAGCTGCTCTTCAGTTGCATCATACGGTATGTTCCCAACTGCACATCCATCAACGAAACAAGAAATCCAAATTAAAATCTCTACATAACCTTACAAACGATAACAACCCAAATCTTTGAAGTTGCTACATTTGTCCTCAGCAATCAATCAATCAAAGCCGAATCAGGAAACTTTAAAACGCAGAAGAAAAAAAAAGGGTCCAAGTACCGAAAACGCAGCGATGCTGGGAAGAGGAAGCCATGGATTTTCAATTGAAGGTAATGTAGTTCTTCAACAGAAAGAGGAGACGAAGGCTTGCAGCTCCATCTTCCTCTTCAACCCTCCGAATTGAGCTCGCTGGAAGAATCCAATCTATGCCTGTAATGTAATCTCGCGGGAAATTAAAATCCCTGATTGTGGGTGGTGGTGTCTGATTTGGCCGTCGGTGAGGGGCTGCCACTGAAGCTCGATGCAAATCGTTGAGGGGTTTTTCTTCGTTCTTCTTCTTCTTCCTTCTTCTTCTCACGAGAGAATTTGACAAGAAGAGTGTCTATGGGTTAATGTACAGCGTTCGAATTAGGGATTTTGATTTTGAATGTGTTCCTACAAATTCAAAATCAACAAAAACCTTTTTTTCCTTAATTTCAAAATTTTAATGAATAAGTAATTTCTCTTAAAAAAAAAGAGATTTGTGGAGTTATTTAGTGGTGGTAGGATCAATTTTCTCGTTTTTATTCTTAAAAATAACTATATGTATGGTAAATTTACGACCATAATCATAATAAATGAATATATTAATGATAGTTATAAATTTAATTAAGAAGACGAGACTTTTAATATAAAATTTCCTCATATCCTATTATTTCATCTACTAATTTATATAATTTTTATACTTGATGTTCCATTTTAGGAGGTTAGTTTGTAAGTTGTATTTTGATTACAACTTTACATATTATTGATATGACTTTTCAATTTTATTATATAGCTACGATATATCGTAAAAAAGCGATATAATTTTTTCTTATTAGCCTATCCTCCCTCTGAATTTGTAACATTCTACACTCTTTTGTATTTACCAGATAATTTGATTTTCATAATTTCTTACTATACAAGGCAAAGAGTAAATAAATAGGGAAAATACAAAGAAAGTTCCGCCAAACGCACCCTTGAGCATAATTAGTAATTTCTCCTTTTACGTTTTTCTTTTTTATCGCTATTTCTTTTTATTTAAATCGCAAATAGTTTCTTGACCAACACACAAAGCCAACTCTCCAATCTCCACCACCAGAAAGCACTCTGCTTTCTTCCCGGCTTCTCAAAACCCTCAGCCGGAAACCTTTTTTTTTTACGATCCATAAAATTTCCGCCGGTAAAAGGCAAAGATCCAAGTGGGTAGTTTGGAGGAGGAAGAAGATTGTTTCTTTTTCACTTTATTTTCTCTGATTGTCGATCGGATGCTGGATACGGCGGTATCGGAGCTCGCCGGCGGAGGAGGAGGAGGAGGAATTAGCGCTGGAGAATTCAAGTGGCCGCCTGGGTTCAGGTTCCATCCGACGGATGAGGAGCTGGTACTGTATTACTTGAAGAGGAAGATCTGTAGGAGGAGGCTGAGGCTCAATGTCATCCGTGAGCTGGATGTTTACAAGTGGGATCCTGAGGATTTGCCTGGTATGGTTAATTGATCGTCTCTCTCTGGGTTTTGTGGATTTTCTCTTTTTGTTTAGGTTGGATTGATTTTGTTTGTGATATTTGGTCATGGCTGCCGTTGACTATGATACTATGTGTTGGATTTTGACTGGAGTTGTTGGTTTAAGCTTGAATCGTTTGACTCAGAGTTGGTTCTTTAATGTAATAGATTGGCTGTTTGATCTTTGGACCGACTTCTCAATCTTACAAGAGTTAGCTCAGAGGCTACTAAATCCCTGCTTGGGACTTGGCTCCATTTTTCTTTGATCATTAAATGTTTATATGATGGTTAATTGGTTACTTCCCTGCAATATTTGTTGATTTGCATGAAATTTGATGATCATATAAAGGGATATCACTGTTAAGAACTGGAGGTAGGCAGTGACTCTTGCTTGGTTTATGAAATTCACGGTATCGGGTTGATGATCAGAGTTTATAGGTTTGGAGTTTCGAACTAGGGATATCCTCTATGTGATTAGAAGACTGTGAAGGTTTTGTATTATGGATGTTCAGTTAAGAGTTACAAATCTTTTAACTGATGGTGTAATGGAAGTTCTCTTGCATGAAAGTTGATAATCCTATAAGAGTTGCTACGATTTTAAACGAACAGGATTAGAAACTCTTGAAGGTAGTGCTTTCTTACTTGAAAATTCGATATACCAATCATATCAGGGCTAGCACTGTTAAAAACTGGCGATAGGCAGTGGTTCTTCTTCAGTGCGAGGGGCCACAAGTATCCTAACGGAGGACGAGCGAGCAGGGCAACATCACAGGGTTACTGGAAAGCTACTGGAAAAGACCGCAACATCACGTGCAACTCGAGGAGCGTTGGGGTGAAGAAGACCCTAGTTTTCTATCGAGGCCGTGCTCCTACGGGTGAAAGGACCGACTGGGTAATGCACGAGTACACTTTGGATGAGGAGGAACTCAAAAGATGCCCTAATGTCCAGGTTTGTTAGGTTGATGGGTTTTTGTTAATGTTTTTGGTTTCGATCGCCGAAAGTATTCACCTTTTGTTTGTAGCAGGATTACTATGCACTTTACAAAGTATTCAAGAAGAGCGGACCTGGCCCTAAAAATGGCGAGCAATATGGAGCACCGTTCCGAGAGGAAGACTGGCTCGACGACGAGACAGCTGTCGTTAGTGTTCCGGAAGTTCCTGTCAGGAAGATAAATGAGTTGCCTCTTGTTTGCAATGAGAAAGCAGTTCCGCGAGTTGAGCCACCGCCTGACGATCTGTTTGACATAATTAAGGAGATCGTCGAAGAACCTAGACTCGAACCGTTGAATGTGACTGAGTTCTGTCCAATAGTCCAGGTTTGTTGCAGCGTACCATTGATGATTTATCATGTTCTTGTATTGAGTTCCTGACTAAAAGTATTGTGTTTTTAGGTTGGTGGTAAAGAAGTTACAGAGAGCACGATGGTTAATTCGTCGACAAGAGATTTCACCATTCCAGAAGCTGGATATAACTTCGGGAATTCGGAAATTTCCGAGCTTCACTCATCTGAGGCGCCTGAAGTCAACTCTGCTATTAAGTGGACTGAAGATGATTTTCTGGAAGTGAATGATCTATTTAGCTCTGAACCTACCGTGATGAACGCTGAGCAATCCTCTCCGACTGTTGATTCCTTGTTTGATGGCATTGACGGACTGTCTCAGTTCGAGCTATATCATGATGCGGCTATGTTTTTGCGGGACATGGGCCCTCTCGGCCAGGAAACGATTTCACAATCCTTCGGAGACAACGTGGTCGATCATATCAGTCATCATCAGTATCAGCAATCTGCAGTAAATGAGGATAACAATGAAACAAAACTGCATCAGGAGGGAGACCAGTTCGATTACTCGTCTTGGCAACCGGATCAATCTACACTTAATGAATTACAGCACTTGCTAAACGATCCGCAAGGGAGTGTGCTGACAAACGATGCTGCTCCTTCTAATCTTGGACCTCAAACTTCAGGTAACTAGACCGAAATCAAACTGGTGACCTTTCTTGGAATGCAAGTATCTGGCTTCTTGTGTTTGTTCTAAATTTAGGGATCATGCCGGATCATGTGAAAGTAACATATTCTGGTGATTTACAGGTGCGGTCTGTGATAATGTCGCCAATGAAAACCAAGCTGCAAGTACTACTGCCGAAGATGGTACCTCTGGTTGGTTCTCTTCTGCGATGTGGAACTTTGTCGATTCAATCCCATTCGAACCGGCATTAGCTGCTGAGAGCCCACTAGTGAACAAAGCTATGGGCCGGATGACGAGCTTCCGCAGGCTGAGGATGAACCTTGTAGACGCCAACTGCGTACCGGTCGCTCGTCCCGATATTGGCGCTGCGAATGCGAGAAGGGCAGGTGGAAAGAAAGGCGGTCTGATGTTGATGCTATCAGTCGTGGCAGTCTCACTTGCCGTTCTGTGGGTTTCGATCGGGTAGGAAAACCGAGAACTAGCTGGCTGTTAGACCGGTTTTCATTTGAATAGAATGTGTGTACCTTTTCTAGGGTTTTTAGGGTTTGATGATTCATCTTTAGGGAGGTAGTTGGCTCCAATGATTTTGAAAGTGGGAATCTGGGAGATGGGAAAGGGGAATAAGATGAAATTCAAAGTACCCTAAGGTCCTGGTTTATGAATAATGGTAAAAGTCCGCAAATTTTGCTTGGTACATATTACAATTTTGCTATGTGTTCATTCATGAAATCGTAACATTTTGATCTATCGTATCGGTTCAACCGTATACTGAAGATATAATTGACTTAGCTGCGGCACTAAGGTTGGTCGATTAAGGTGGTTAACTGCCTTTAGGCTGGTTCCCATTTCAACCGACCAAAATGGATTGGCTAATATTCGATTTAACTATTCTGCACGACAACGAACCGGGTGCAGTGTGTAATATTGTGATAACATGCGTTTATAAAATCATTAATGGAGTATATCGGTTGAACCACATTCGATTCGATATCTGATAAGATGTCGATTTTATGAGCATATAATATAGGTAACTACTTTTGGAACATTCAAAGTTGGCTGCGCCTGATAATTTGACTAAATAGTAAAAAATGAGTCAATTTGGATCAAAGGACAGTAAGCTTCTAGGAAAATGAGAACAAATCAGACACAGAAGGCAGGAGTTTTGATTGGTCAAGGTTCCTTGAAATGCGAGATCATATGATCATTCGTTACGAGGTGGCGCAGAGATGAGGCTTTCCAGTTCGTCAACAATGGCTTCGTAGCAGAATACATATTGCTCCTGCAGAAGAACAAGAAGAAATCAGCAAATGACAGAAATCAGAGTATTGCTGGAAAGATCATGTAACAGCAAAGAGAATATACCATGGTTTGAACCATCCCGATTCGTTGAGACCTAAACACCGATACGGTTTTAGTGACATCAGTGGCGGATTTGTCCCCGACAAGGATTCGCTGGATCGTGTTGTGGATTGTGCAGTATGTTCCTGTTCTCCCAATGCCTGCACTGAAAGAACGAAAAGAACGATGCCAAAATGTTCAGCGTGGATCGAGAGTGTTCATTCTGACGACCCTTGGGAAGAAATGATAAGAGATGAACCTGCAGTGGACGACTATCGGGCCGAGATGAGGAGGCAAATGGTGTAATCTTCTGAAAATTTCGCGGACAGCCGTTGTGTCGTTGGGAACTCCATGGTCGGGCCATTCGGGATACTGAACGTGCAAAACCGACACCGGTGTTTCTTCTGACTGCAAATTAAATCGGCATTGAAGATTAAATAAATAACCACTGTATCATACATCAGTCTGAATCAGATCTAGAAAAGTATTACCACTTTATCACAAGCTTCTAAGTTGCGCAACACTAGCGAGGTTTCAGCAGTCGAAGTCCATTTCGTCACAATGCATATATTCCCGATATCTCTCGGACCGTCTTCTGATTGAAAGTAGTCACCGCATTTCACAGTCTGGTGGCAGATCAAATGAACTAAACGATCCACAGATAGTAATTGAAGTGGTAAAAGCAGGAAACCGGTTTCTAATTATCTATTCAAAACTCAATTTTGCATCATAGTTTGAACTCAGTTCATAAGACAATCAAAAGGCAACTAAAGTACCTTGTAATTATCGACCAAACGAGTCAGCATCACGATGGCAGGGCATTTATGCTGAATCACCATTGCCCAGAAGTCCTCGAAAGTGTGCGATAACGGTCCCTGGGTGGCTATAAATCTCGAAACTTTATCAGACGGAGCAGCCTGCATAAACCATTGCCTTCTTAAGCCAGCATAAACTAACAAACACAGAGCAAAAACGTTTGAAGATCGAAAAAAGAAAAAAAGCACTCCACCTCAATGAAGCTTGCATTGATGTATCCCTTTGCTTCTGATCTATAGTCCTTGCAGGCATCAAGAACAATCCTGTTTCCGTCAACTGAAATCAACCAAAAGACGGAACTTTTATCTAACGAGACTGAGTATAAGCTAACTTCAAGCTGATATGAGAGGAATTTAACCAAGAACTATTCTTACAAGGTATGACATCAATGTAACGATTCTTCTCCGAGTTGACATTATTAAGTGCCACCTTACAGCTTCTGGCCATTTGTGATGCAGTCATCCTATTCGCCTAAATTCACAAAATCAAGAGATGACTAAGTTCAACAGACTAATAGCAAAAAGGATCAGACGCAAAGCTATAAGCAAGTCCATCTATGGTGGATGCTTTTCAGTTCTAGTTGCCTAATCACCAAATCGATTCAAATGACACATCTTTCGAAACCAATTATGCAATCCTCAAGCTAACTCATCAACATAGAAAATGCAATAAAATTGAAAGAAGGGAAAATCCGTTCAAAGATGATCGGAGCTCTACTGTTCAAGTATTTTCTCCCTTACTTCCTAGGCACCAGTCAATCCAATGATCACTCCAACAAAATTCAACAAAGAAGATCGCAGATCGAGAAACCTGCAGGTAAGAGAACTCCTGAGCGATCGTCTGTGGAGCTCGGAGCTTCTGCTTGAGGATCCGGAGCGCATCGGAGCAGTAGCCGTGTTGCTCGGGAGTGAGAGTAGGAAGAGAGGGAAGATCCGGAGAGAAATGGAACTGCTGGTGAGCGGGGGTAGGGACGGAGGCTGGAGAAGGAGAAGTCATGGCCGGTTTCCGGTGGCGGCGGCGGCAACGAGCGGAGACTAGATTCCCCAGCTGTGGTTTTTGTTTGTTTTTTCGGTTTTCGTGGTTTGAAAACGCTGCTTTTGCGGTTGTTGTGTGGCCGCCGGCCACCGGCAAACCCGGGTTTTATTGGGCCGCGTTTGGGGCCCACAAAGAGCTAAAGTGTAGGGTAAGTTAGATTCAAATTAACAAACACTCCTTTGGACCAATGAGTGGTCGGAGCGAGGGGCAAATCAATGTTCGATTTTTCATAATTTTGGGAGAGAAATAAAACCTTAATTTTAGAATTATTCTCGATTCGATTAGTCCGCCAGTGGGCCGGATACTAGAATTTACACAAAAAACAAAGACTCGTTTGGTAATTGGTATGATGCCGAATTATATACGTACTTCTATAAATCACAAGTATATGTTAAATCCAATTGCTATACGTACTATTATACATATCTCACCATATTTTAACATAAACGGACTAATATACCGTTAATAACTCTCCATATACATATAAACATTTTTCGAAATGCTTACTATATCTACACCAATAAGTGTGATCCTTACTTCCTCTATGGTTCTGAGGGGGGAGCTTCCGAATTCAGCAGCGACGAAGACTGCTTCTCCGTATTCTTCGACAAACTTCGAGACGAACCTCCTCCAGTAGTGGCCGGGTTCGACGAGGACGAAGATGGAGCAGGACCAGAAGGAGCATATGCAGAGACATTGCTACTCACATTGATGCTCGTCCCGCTCATGGATGAGCCTTCTGTAAGTACCTTAGGCACCGGTGGCTTCTCAAACTCGGCAATCCCTTCGAGCATCTGCACCACTCTCCCCATCATCGGCCTCTGAGATGGCTGTTCCTGGATGCACCAGAAGCTTACCTGGATTGCCCTCTTCACTTGCTCCATATCCATCATTTGATCGTGAAAGCCTCCGGATGAATAAAGTCGCTTGTCGATGATGGCTTCCACATTATCCTTCTCGAACTCGTCGTAAGCCCAGGCAGTGAACTTCCTCATGTTGGTATCCTCCGACACCTCAAAGTTTCTCCTCCCGCTGACTAACTCGAGCAGCACCATCCCGTAGCTGAACACGTCCGATTTCGAAGTTATCGGAAGATTTGCTAACCACTCCGGAGCTAGATACCCTCTCGTCCCCCGGACGCTTTTTAAAGTTCTGTACCTGTGATCCTTGGGGCTTATCAGCTTCGCAAGTCCGAAATCTGATACTTTCGCGTTGTAGTTCTCGTCCAGGAGGATGTTCTCCGGCTTGATGTCGCAATGCACGATGCAATCCCGACATTCCTCGTGGAGGTACGTGATCCCTCTCGCAGTCCCCACCGCAATCCTGAACCTACTCTCCCAGCTCAGGAACTTGCCGGACTGATTATCTTCCGGGAAAAGGAATCCGTCGAGAGAACTGTTCCGCATGTACTCGTAAACCAACAACCGAAGTCGTCCTTCGGAGCAAAACCCGATCAGCCTTACTAAATTCAAATGATGTGTGCTGCTTATGGTAGCAACCTCCATTCGAAACTGCTTCTCGCCTTGCTCGATCCCTTCGAGCTGCTTCACCGCAACAACAGTCTTGTTAACAAGTACACCTCTATAAACAGCTCCGAATCCGCCTTCTCCCAGCTTCTCCTTGAAGCCATTCGTCGAACGGTGAAGCTCCATGTACGAGAACTGCACAGGCGCACCAGAAGAGTACTCGAGAAGCGCGTACTGAGCCGATAAGGTACCCAATTTCGAACCGTTCTTACAGCACCAAAACCATAAACCAGCCTCTGCAGCAACCAAGCCAGAAATTGCAGCAATAACCATTAGAGCAACTTTCCAAGCTTTAAGCTTCAATCCTTTACCCTCCATTCCTCCAACAGCCACCGTTTCAACTGTCAGATTCGGCTGCTCGGGCCCACACACCTTCACATATGAAGTACTGGGGAGTGCTGGATTCTGATAGCCACTAACGAACTCAGACGTCTTCAAATAACACAACCCAGTCCCGTCTCCTAAACTAGTCGAAGCGAGACACGAACGGCTCTGGAGACAGTTCAACCTACAGCCAGTGATCGCGACCCAGAAAACCTGAGACGATAACTCGGGTGGGTAAGTCAAGAACCTAGCATGAGTTAGCTCCAACATTGTAGCGGAACCTGGACAATCCTGTATCTCTACTTTCCTTCTACAACCCTTTCTACGACCGTTAGGATCGACCGGCTCGAAATTCTGAGACGGACATCCACAGATAGGGTTCGAGCTCGAAACGTTATAGCTATCCCCATGTTGCCACAGTAACCATACACTTGACATTGATCATTCAAAGCTGCCCATCTCATGGCAGTAGTTCCACTACCTCTAGCTGAGCTATAGATTCTTAAGTTACCATCACTATCAAGCTTCAGAAACCTAAGGATATCGGATCCTTCAGCGTAATCGCTACTGTAAGCGAAAATGTAAGGACTGCTTAACATCGAATCGGATATCGCCACAGCTCCAATCGGCTGTAACCCTAGAGCTGGATTGTCTAAAATGGTAGAGTTAACAGAAGAATTCAAACCTTGATTCCAATACACTATGCTTCGATTCCAAGTCAACGTTAGATTACCTGACCTCAGAAGGCTGAAAGAGTAAACCCCTGAAGTTAAGGTTTGGCCGACGGTGAAATTCTGCGACGGGACGATCGTGTCCGTCGGATTATCGAAACTCGACCATACTAACCCTTACCTGTTTCTGAGTACCAGATCTCCGGAATCGTCGATCAAAGCTGAGGAAGCGGTGGTTCCGGAGTTCCAGACGGTGGAGCCGGAGCCGTTGACTAGCAGCAACGCTCCGCCGGAGGTGAAGCGGAGGGCGCCGCCGGAGTCGACGACTCCGGCTGTCCATATCCGGACTCCGCCGAAGTAGTTGATGCCTGCGGCGAAGGAGTTGGCGGAACCGATTTGTGTGAATCCGACGGAGAAAGTGCTGTTAGGAGAAGACTAAGTCCGGTTGAGCTCCGCGGCTGAGAGGGATGACCCCGGCGTGATTTGTGCTGCGGAGAAGGTGAATGATAGGGAAATAAGAATTGGGATGGCGAGGATTAGCGATTTGAAGCTCATTTCTTCTTCTTCTTCTTCTTCTTCTTCTTCTTCTTCTTCTTCGGAGCTCTTTCAATGGCGGGGTTTTGCTCTTTGGAGGGAGCTTTCAGACCAGAGAAGGCAACATAAAAGGAAACTTGAGTGAAAATAATAACTTAGACAACTAAACTTTTTAGTGGTTGCAAGTAGAGTTCTCTATGTCTAATTTATAGCAGTTTGATCAGTGGACTATTAATTTGTATAATTATTGTCCCTCCAACAAGGAAATAACTAAGGGTTGGTTTGATTTTTTAGATATATTAGGTTGTTTGTCCGCACTTTATTGTGGAGCTGATTGAACGTATCGATTAATGTGTTTTATTATTGTTTTTACGTGTTGGGATGTATGGTAAAACATTTTAGTTCCCACAAAATTGTATATGGGGTAGTTAACAAAATGCAATTCATGTAACAACGGCTCAACACGTAGAAAGTAAATCAATTTGAAATTTTTCAACACTAACATAATACCAAGTAAAATTGATTTTTAACTTCATTTGATCATTGTCTACAAGGGTTATCATAATAGAACTTGATTTTTTAGTCATTCTCAACATGTATATCAAATATTAACTTATTTGAAAAAATTTAAATTGTCATGTCAAAATGGCCCATTTCCATAACCCCTTTGAAAATGGATTATTTTGACATGAAAATTTTCAAATTTACTAATATTTGACATACATGATGGGATTGACTAAAAATTGAGGTTTCACTATGCTTATATGTGAGTTTAAAATAAACTCAAAATATAACCTTCATAAACTCAAAATAAAGTTATAATAAACTCAAAATAAAACCCTGTAAATTCAAATTAAAACCCTCATAAGAGAACCAAACACTATACATTTAATAGTAATTCATATTCTCCGTTTATAGATAAAATGACAAAAATTCGAAGCAAATTACTGTTTTGACTAAGTATGATATTTTGAATATTTTATTCAACTAAAACTTGTGTCCAACAGAGACTTCTTCGTAGGAAGTCGATTCTTAATATTTTGAATGAGAGTTAAAGAAGTTAGGTCATGTAGAAATGGTCAAGCATTAGAACTCTTGTCTTTCTCTCCATTGACTATATGTACATTAAAAAAGTAAGTAGACCACAAAGTAGATCAATCAAAACTACAGTGACCTTCTAGTAAGAAGAAAACATAAGAGAGGGAAAGACTTTGAAAAGTCAAAAGTGGAGAATTACCGTTGGAAAGGGTCTGGTTGGCTGACTTAATGACTTTTAGTGACCATGTAGTTATTTCTCCCAAGTACCTATACTAATCACCTTCACCCATTTGGTCCCCCCAACAATAAAGCTATACTATCTTCGAACTACGACAATCAACTATCGCGAGAAGATTTCGACATTAGTATATTCGAACAATGGGGGACGAAAATCAACTATCTCGAGAACGATTACAACAACAGAATACTTGCAAACCTCAAGCCACTGAACTCCCATAAATTCTGCTTCAAAAAATTGCTACAAATCAATGGGGGAAATGGCTGCCTACAACATCAAACTTCGCCGATTCCCTATACACTAAAAATTTTACAGTAATTTTTTACTATAACTAGATGGACAAGAATGGAAGCTATTGAGAGGAAGAATCGGTGGGACCGCATAGCACACAGGGCTCGCAAGGCTTCGGCTTGCACCAGTCGTCGGGAACACTGAGGAAGTGAGTGGAAATGAACTTTCGGAACCTCTTCTTGTACTCCCGAGGGGAAATTACTGTCGGTTGAACGTTCTTTGGGACGACGAGGGAGGATTTGACCCATGTTTCGAGCTGCTTGTCCCATGTGTACTGTCTAAGGTAGTCGATGATGCCACACACGAGTTCTTGGCGTTGAATGTCGATCCCGACGAATAAGGAGTAGTCCATCACGTTGATCGACTGTTAAAAAAAAGGACAATTTATTCGAAACGGTTCTCTCGATGAATAATAAGGGTTTTCGCTAGGTGAATTGACAGAAAAGACTCACATTGAGGAATGTTGTGTCGTTCCAAACCGCGCGTTCGAGGAGGCGTTTCGCTCTATTGCTAACGTAGAGAGGAGACGAGTTCATGTCATCGACAAAGTTCTGGTCCAGCAGAACTTCACCTGAACCGTTCATGACTGTGGTGTACCGCGCGTGCAGAGCGCCTTTGAGGTCGTAGCGACGAATGATGTCGCGACCAAATGTAAGATTCTCCATCACCATCAGATCGTGCCTCGTCTCTTTGCCACCTTTCGGGGGACGAACAATCACCTGTAAGGGAAACACTAAATGCTATGAACATTTGAAAGAACACAAAATGTGATTCTGCAGATAAATGAGATCAGTATTACGAATCTGATATATGCGAAGGACTTTCAGTAGACACGCTTCGTTACCAAGCTCGTACAACTCGTTCATGCACATGAATTAATGAAGTGTAAACTTGACAACAGACTCGAAAGTTGAAACCGGAGTTGCTATCAACATTTTGAATGAAACTAAAAGTGATTCTGCTAACAGTAATGAGATCATTATTACGAACCTGATATATGCCAAGGACTTTCGCTAGGCACGTCTGGTTACCAAGCTCGTAGGATTCGTTCATGTACTTGAAATAGTGCGGTGCAAACTTGACGAAGGACTCGAACTCGGTCTTCTTGATCTCCTTGATGATGAACCTGTCGTCGAGCGTTTTAGCGAAGAAAGACTTGCTCTTGCCACCTTGAGCATCCCAGATCTTGCAGCGGCTGAGGGAAGCGATGAAATCAAGCTCCGACGGGCAGCAGTGATTCCTAAGATCGCGGAATTGCTTCGCACACACACAGACAACCGAGTATCTACCCTTCCCTAGGGTTTTGGCAGCCCCTAAGGAAACTGCAGGGTGGAGATTCTCAGTAGGGACGGTGAACTCGAGAAGATTCAATCCGTTGAAGCTCGAAAAGACCGATTCCTCAGACGATATGCTCACCACCGACTGGATTAACTCGGAATCAGAACCGACCGAACTAACAGATGACCAACGTGCCAAGCCATCATTCAGCTTCCCTTCCATTCTGTAGTAGTCATTCGAAAACTCAGCTGTCACCGGTAGATCTTTCAAGCACGCAAGTGCGCAAGCGATGATGCTTGAGAGCTCTCCGTCATAGTCCCTTACAATGTCGTTTCCATTTCCGAGCGGTATGTGCAGCCTTGGACCTTCCTCGTTAATCAGTTGATACGCAGCAGCCACGTGTTCCTGGATGTAGTAGCCATTAACCGGCCTGAATTTCGGTATGAACCCTCGGTGAAGATCCTCCATGTATATCTCACGGATTTCCGGAAACGGCTTCCAGAACCACCCGCTCGAGCTCCCCAAGCTCGACACTAGAGACTGCAGAAACATCCCCCTGTTGGATTCGTCCACCACGAAGCTCGAATCGTGGACCTCGTGCCCCGATGCAATAGGAACAACCCTCTCGACTTGCGTAACTCCGTATGAAGTCAAGTCGTTACCTTGACAACTACCGTCAACACATTGCCCGTGCTCGTGATCCAGAAAGGTATTGCTCGAGGACTGATTACTTAAACCAGCTACAGCCAATTTTATTCTATCAGTATCCTCGTCCGCTATAACTGAGGGGGCCACATCGTTCTTGAGTGGAGATTCATCATTTGAGTCTTTCAAGTTCCCTTCAGCTTCACTTGTCGAAATTATAGAATGCAAACGTTGTTCCCAAACGCACGATTCGAGAAGAAGCTCCCACAGCAACCGATTCAACGAAAGAAGATTGTTACCAGTCTCACTTGCTTTCCCCAAATCAGCAGCAGCATCATGGATATTCACCTACGAAATTCGAATGAACATACATTATCGTTCGAAAAGCGAAAAAAATCAGCAATAAACTATTGTCATCTCTACTAACCTCAAATTCGGACATTTCTTGCTTCAGCATCTCTTCAATGTCAGAGAATCGTTTCGACGATCCTTGAAGCTTCAAAACGTTGCTTCCGAATCGAGACTCCAGCTCTCTCAAAGCGTCTGCTAGCCCAGAAAAGAGGAGTATCCCTTTCGAGTATACCTTTGTGGGGATATTGTTGGAACAAAAACAAATTAAGATCCATGAAAATGAAGGTGAAAAGCCAAACAAGTTGAAAAACACTCTTACATCTTCGAATTCTCGTCTCAAACCTTCGTGCCTAACCGAATTGCTGAAATCCAATTCCTGAGGCGGCATAGAGATTGTATGGGTCGTCACTTGAGAATATTTGAACAATGCAGCAAGAGGACCTAATCTGAAAATCAAAATCAAAATTAACATCAAAATCGAAGTATGGATACAGATTCCTAAACCTGAGTTACGCTATTTCATCTATCTCGAAAAAAGTAGGTTGCCTCTACATACCCGAAGAAGTAGAGGAAATCTTTGTCCAGAGAGTGGCCACAGCTGGAAGAAGATCTACCAAACGAAGACTGGTGAGAAAAGCTGAGCTCCAAGAATTTTCCAAAAGATAGACTTCGAGCAGCAGTCGAAATCAACACTCTTTTTGTCGAAGAAGATCTCGAGACAGCCTTACATTTACCGCATCGACTCCACATCCAGATCTTTCCTTCTGCTTCCCCAGGCAACGGTTTCACGAGCCGCTTAACTCTTATAGTAAGCTGCTTATTGTGGTGTGCGTAGTAGTAATAGTGCATTTCCGGAAGTTCTTCGCAGGTAGCACACCGGCTCCTCTGCAAAAGCGAGAAAAAAATCGTAAATACGATTCTGACAACAAAGTAGTACAAGTTGCTCATGAAGCATAAGACCACTCTTGATACCTGATTGAATAGATTATCGCGAAGAAACTTCCCGAGTGGAATGTCGAAATTCTTGTAGAACATGATGTGAGAGAAGCGGCTGTGTTCACATATCGACCTTCGTAGTGCATTTCGTCGCGACATCAACACCAATATACTCTGTGAATCCAACACTGGACTGTCATTACTCTCCGCATCTTTCTCGTTCTCTTTACCATCATCCGATTTCTCGTTGTCGATACCACCCTTGGCTTCCCCATCACATTGGTCAGTATCATTGAGTGGTCTCGAAATCGGAACTTCTTCCGTAATCCGGCCACCATCTTCTTCCTTTCCATTTAATCCTAAATAGTTAAAGAGTGACTGATACGGATCGGCAGGTGGAACTGAGAAATTTTCACCAATCACTCTCCTCAGCGAGGAAGACAAAGAGGAAAAGCCGGTAAATATCGCCGGTTTGTATTTAACGTAAGGGAATTTCGGAGTTGGAGTGACTCCATGATCCACATCCGAACCAAGGAAACCGTCCAAGAAATCATCTGTGTTCGCAATCGGAATATCAATCGCAGAAGGCCTAAGGTCTGTGGAAATCAGCTCTACAGGAACCTGAGGGCTTGAATCATGGACCTGTTGGTTCACTTCCGAATCCCTGGTGAAAGGTATAGTAGAGAACATTGCTTTCCAATCGACAAGAAACGATGTCTCGAGAATCATGTGATATGCACATATAACCGCTATCTGCACCACATACTTGATCCTCTTCAGTTCATCACTGTGACTTCCTTTCAACAAAATCTGCAATATAACAAGAATTAAGAGATCGGCTTATAACGTAATTAAAATGATTTAAAGAGTTAGAGAGCCTCACTGTACAGCCAAGACGAGTAGGGCAGCCACCAAAGAACATCAGAGTCTTCCTCGGTTTCTTTTCCCCTTCACCAACATCAGCATGTTCCTCCACAAACGTTTCGACATGGAACGAATCGCACTGCTTTAACTTCTCAGTCGTCAGAGCATCTAACGATAGAATTGGCGAGCCAGTACAGCGAGCAACTCTTTCTAGGCGATGAAGCTTCATATCATAAACTAATGTTATCCCTTTGGCAAGGATAGACTCTTGGACATCGCGAGAAACCGATTTCTCCACCAAGACGATGTTCGGGTGGCACGATTCGATCGCATCGATAAGAGACTTCAAATAGTCCTTTTCCTGATCCATTGTCCTAAATGATGACAGCCCAGTTCCGGCAGATTGCCCGAGAACTCCCCTGATTAGAAGCAATCTTGGCTTCGTGTACTCCGTAGCCATGTGCTTGTGAGCCGCATGCTTCTTAAAGACCAATCCTTTGATTACTTCACTGCCAAGGTTTATCAATCAATTTGTAAGTCGAAATGTTCCAAAGCGACAGAAGCTAAAAAGAAATAAAAAAATTCACACCTTTGGTTAGGGTAGCCAGTTGCAATGCACTTTACTTTCACATAGCCATCTGGATCCATTGCCTTCCCTTCAACAGCATTCGGTTTCAAGAATGACGCAGCTTCCCACGATAAGGAAGTCACGATATCCACCCAACTATCCATCTCAGTACCCGAATCGGCAGCTGCTGTCTTAACCAGCTGTTTGACTACATCCTTAAACTTCCCATTTATAACTTCTTCCATAGCTCTTTGTTTCTTTTCTTTGAACCCGTAACTTTCGTGGCTCGGCTCTGGAGATGGAGTCAAAGATCCTGTTGGCCCCCACGTTGTCCCGTCACCACATTCATCTTCATCGTCGACATCGTTAAACGCCAAACTATCCTCCACGTCATCCTGTGGATCTTCCGGTTCGGGAGCCTCCCAATCTTGCGGATCGATTTCATCCACCAAACACGGAGAAGCAGTCCCGTTTGCCTCATTCAAGACGCAACTTTCTGTAATTTCTACATCTTTCACCAACTCACCATCGCTGCCCTCCCCGTTAACTTCAGTCGTGTTATGCATTTGATCATACCGGTCATACGAGTTCATGTCAACAGAAAAATCACCTGCAAACAGTAAAACAACAATACAATATTACATCACCCATATGACCAAAGTATCCAGATTACATTAATTAAAAAGGAATGATCTTTACTGCTTGTGGAGAGCAATCGATCATTGATTGAGAAAGAAGGCGCTGAACTCATCGTTGGTTGGCACGATCTACTCCGCTTTATCGAATCCTCTTCCTGCTTCTCCTTCACAAACTCTGCAAGACCATCCATCAACATCTACTCCCAAACAACTTCCTCTCCCTTTTGGTGTTCTTCCTCCTCTACTCTCGAGCTTCGAATTTCGTTCACCACAATAGTGGTGAGGGAACATGCTATGGTATCAAACACAAGCAGATTCATTTACACCTGATTGCACAAGGAAAGATGTTTGATTAAGAAGACTGAAACTACTAATCAATTTTTTGTCAAACAATGAATCAAAAAGTAGTCAAGTCTGCCTAGAAAAATTCATTGTTTCATAAAATAATGCCAAATTTTTACATGTAGACGCGCTAGAGAAAGGATCAAAGCTCCACAGAGATCATTGGCTTGGAGGATATGGAGGAAACAATAACAGAAAGATCAAAGGCTGATTATGGAGGGAACAAGGAGAAAAAATCAAAACAAGGGCAACAACAAAACTTAAAAAAAAGCTTATTATTGATCTGAAACTGGTTTTTTGACCAAACGTCAGGATCTTTCAGATGTTCAAAACAAGAAGAATCAAACAAGTCAGTCCAAAAAAATAAGAAACCCCCTTCTTCCATAAATCTGCCAACTTTGAATCTGCAGGAAATCATTCAAGTTAAACAAAAGATGCGACCTTTACATTACTTGATGAACAATTCCAGCTGGAAACTGATCGATAAAGATCGAAACAAGGAAACCATGGGAGGGAATCAAAATCAAAGAAGTGAGTCCAATTAAATACGACGAAAAGCAGCCGACCAGAAAGCATAACTTACTGTAAAAGCAATGCAAAGATTTGATGAGTTTGATTTACTGCAACCCAATCCCAGTGGATTTCAACCCATTAATGATGCTTAGTTCTTGAGCTGGATGGAGGAGCAAGAATTTCCTTTTGTTGATGTTTGTTGGGATTGGCTGGTTTCACAGTGAAAGTGAAAGCCGGTGGAAATTCCTTCTGATTAGTGGAAGTTCCAGAAAAGTCTTTTTGCTAAAAATATGAAATGGAGACGACGAAGAGAAGAAAGTGATGGGAAAATATTAGAAAAACATACAAATAGTTGCAAATTTGGGCTTTTTGTGTTAGGCCCACTTGAACTTCCAAGTGACATTTTGGTCCATAAACCAATTTCAAATTGTTGAATTTCAAATTTAGATGGTCATGAGTCATACCGTCGGTTTTTATTCCGAAAAATTATTAAAATGTTCCGATTCGATAGTAAATATGTTAAGTTCGAGTTCATTATGGCTCAACTCATAAGCTAGTTAAGCTAGTCACGTGAGCTGGTTCAATTTAGCTTACGAGTCAGTTTATTCAAGGCTCGGTTAGTGGCTCATGAACGTGAACCTACTCGGCTATGTTTATTCAAGACATAATTAGTCAATCAATTGTAAATTTGTTCGGTTCCAACTCAAACTCGACTTGTAAAAGTTCAGTTCTCTTTTTTTTTCTTTTCAAACTCATGTCGATATCGGCTACAATGACAATCAAACCGAATTCATTGTAGTTATCGAGCTTAACCCGTTATCATTATCAAGCTAGCTCGTTAATTAGTGGCAATTCCAATCTAAACCCGAGCTAAGACCAAAACTGGAGCTAATCGAATTTTCATAATCAAACCCGACCCGATTCGACTCGGTTCTGGAGCAGCTCAAGATGAGATCTCTCATTTACTTCAAAATCCAGTCTTTTTTATTTTCCTCCGCCGGCGGTATGAATCGCATCTATCCTCTGTCTCTAGCCACCGTTCCACCGAACTTAGCGACCTCTCTCTCTCTCTCTCTCTATTTCATCTCTCCCGCCGGCGATTGGCCTCTCACTCCTCAATTTGCAATGTCCAGACGGTTGGCGGTGGCGGGAATCGCGATCGCGGCGGCGGGAATAGTTGTTGGAAACAAGCAGTTGGGTAATGGGCTAGGGATAGACAAAGAAGCTGCAGTCAAGGTGTTAGCTCAATGGTCCGATCGGCTGGGACCCTGGGCGATGCCTCTTTACGTCGGCGTTCACTCTCTAACGCTGGCTATCTGCTTGCCATTTGCCGTTTTCTTCGAAGCCGCTGCTTCTCTCCTCTTCGGCTTCTTCCCGGCCCTTCTCTGTGTGTTCTCCGCCAAGGTCTTTGGCGCTTCCCTCTCCTTCTGGATCGGCAGGTAACAACACCCTAACTTTGAAATTATAGGATTGAAATCATCGGATATGAATTGCTCTGAATCAAAAGTGTCCTCACTAAGAAGAAACTATGATCATCTGTTCCCTTTGTGTTTTGAATTTAGTTTATAGATGGAATACCTGTAAACAGCTGATGAACATGGATTGCTCAATTTGCTCTCTGCATTGTTTCTCGATGTTGCTTGATAGTGTGTTACAAGGTCTTCTGATATTGGATTAGTTTAGAGTCCATAGTCCATCATAACTTTGAAATCGTAGGATTGAAATCATCGGATATGAATTGCTCTAAATCAAGTGTTCCCTCACTTAGAAGAAACTATGATCATCTGTTCCTTGTATGTTTTGAATTTAGTTTATAGATGGAATACCTGTAAACAACTGATGAACATGGATTGCTCAGTTTGCTCTCTGCATGGTTTCTCGAGGTTGCTTAATAGTGTGTTACAAGTTCTTCTGATATTGGATATTAGTTTGGAGTCCATAGTCCAACGCGTCGGGAATAGTCACCAGCCGAGTCGAGGCTCGTTCGTTTGTAATAGCACCTCGAGCTTGAGCTTGGCTCGTTTAGAGGCCTTAACAAGCTCTTATAGTCTCAATAAGTAATTAGCGTTACAGATAACATCTTCCATCACTATATTCTTGTGTTTTTAGATAAAGTAAGAACATTCGAACCATTACATTCTATAAACCAGTTCATGTCCTATACTAATCGAGCCAACTAACGAGCCTCAATCAAACCGTCCATCGAGCTAACTCTCGTGCCTTTAACTAGTATGAGTGCCATTGTGACCCATTGTATTACCATGTCTTTACCATGAATCTTTTATTTTTCATGACGGGTGTGGGATTTTGCTGCAGGCTAGTGTTCAGGCGATCAAAGACAGCAGCGGAGTGGGTGCAAAGGAACAAATACTTCAATATCCTGTCGAAAGGGGTCGAGAGAGACGGATGGAGATTCGTCCTTCTGGCGAGATTCTCGCCTGTGCCTTCGTACATGATAAACTACGCACTAGCGGCCACAGGAGTTGGCTTCTTAAAGGACTTTCTGCTGCCTACTGTAGTAGGGTGCCTGCCGATGATTCTTCAGAACACGTCCATAGGCAGCCTTGCTGGTGCCGCCGTCTCTTCCGGGGGAGGAGATCCGAAGTCCAAGGTTTGGTCGTATTTGTTTCCGTTGCTCGGGATTTCGTCGAGCGTCGTTATTACCTTGAGGATTAGGAAGTACACAACTGACTTCACACTTGTTCAGACTGATGATGACAGTGCCAATTCTTCTCAAGCTAAGAAGAAGAAGAACCAGAACAAAGTATCATGATAATTTTTGTTATGCATTGTTTTGCATTCAGATCTCTGCTAGCTAGCTACTTGACCTCTGTTTCTTTGGTGAACTCTGAATTTGCTTCGTTCGTTTGGGTTATGATTAGTTCAATACTTCCCTTGTGTCGGTCCGAATGCCTTCAATTCCAGAAGTTTCGTAACGGCTTCGAAAGGTAAGTTTCGTTATGGCTTCGAAAGGTATGAACTGTACTACGCCTAGACGTTTGGCAGCTACGAAGATTCTATTACACACAACTTTAAAAAGTTTGTTCTGGGGAATCGATTTGATGGTAAATGTGTCAAGCTCGGGTCAATCATGGCTCAGCTCATAAGCTAATCGAGCTAGCGTTGTGAGCCAGCTTCATTTAGCTCACGAGCCGGTCTCTTTAAGGTTCGATCAGTGGATCGTGAGCATGCTTGATTACGTTTCAAGACAGTTAGTTAATCAATTGCAAAACTTGTTCGATTCGAGGTCAAAACTAAAACTAAAGCTCAACTCATAATAGCTCACTTCGATCTCAGTTACAATGATAATCGAACCGAGCTCATTATATTTATCGAGCCGAACCGGTTACCATAATCGAGCTAGCTCGTTTAATGGCAATTCCAAGATGAACCCGAGCTTAGACCGAACCAAACTCAAGCTATTGATTGTCATAACCGAACCAAGTTCGAATTTGAACAGAACTACCTAGCTCAAGTCCATAGGAAATCAAATCAAACCGACCCCGTACTATTAAAAAAAGGGCTCGATTCGGCCCGGTTCGTGAGGAGTCAAGTATAAGATCTCTCATTTACTACCACATCCAATCTCTTTATTTTTCGTATCGTAACTTATGATCAGCTCGATTCGACTCGGTTCATGAGCCGCTCCAAACATACAAAAATGGAAATATATTTCTTTTTTCTTTCTGCCGTAAGAGAAGGGGAGAGTGATCTGGTCTCTCGTCTGAGTCGTCCTCGTTACTCTCCTTTGACACTGTCAAAGCTCCCATAGCCGTAGTTTTCCATTCTTCCACACTTCCACAATCTTCTTCAAATTTCAATGATAATGAAATCTCACTAAAGCTCCGAGCTTTTGTAATTTCTAATGGGATCTCTGTGATTTCTCAGCTGAGGGAAAGAAAGGTGAGTCTTCTTATAATTTCTTCCTGTCAATCATTCATCATCATCATCATCTTTTTTCTCCGCCATTCCATTTCTGGGCATCTGCGGATTCTCTTGTTCCTAGTCAAAGTTGTTGACTTTGTTATTATTGGTTCCTTTTGGAATTTTTGACCTTTATGCTTCTCTGTGTTTTGCTTTTAATGGCGGGCAGCTTTGTTTGACTTGGATGTTTGATGGGTTGGAGCTCAATTGGGGATCGTAATTGGTGCTGGCTCAACTTCGATCATTTGGGTTCAGTTTCATAGAGAAAGAAAGAGTTAGTAGAAAGGATTGTTCTTGTTGTTTGTTGGAAGCATTTGTGGGAAGATTGAATTAGGTTTTCTGGAAAGGTTGGAGATTGAATTAGGGATTTTGGTGATGGGAAATTGTGGCAGAATCTGAGGGGGGCATTATAGTCTTTTTGTTGTTGTTGTTGTTGGTGGTGGTGGTGATTTTGAAAGGGATGGGGGGACTTTGTTCTAGGAGTTCAACTGTAGACAATGCTTTAGGAGGAGGTGGTGGAAGCCTCTCACATTCGAATGGTCACATGAACGAGCAGGGCGGTTCAATTTACGATCAGTCTTGTCATGTCAAAGCAAGTAGTACAACGACTATGAAGCCTCCAGCTATTGAGAGTGTTGATAATCAGCGGGAAGAGCTGGGATCGTCTATGGAGTTGAGTGTGGCTCCTCATGGTATGAGTCAGGATGAGCTTTACGATGGTATCCCTCGTTTGCCGAGGGTTCTTTCGAACAAGTCTGGATCGACCAAGTCCAAGCAGGCTGCCGTTTCAAAGGTTTGACTTAGATTATGTGCTTCTTATCTACGAATGTGTGTCGTCATAGCTTAATGTGTGCATGAAGTGTGTTAATCTCAGTACAAGGTTTTGCTTTGTATGCTATTTGTTCCTCGGAGGTTACTGAGTAGAGAAATCGATGGACAAAAGAGATATTCTTTTCTGCATTTCATGCTGAGAGTTGGAAATTGATTTCAGAAGTATTGATTACTATATTCATAGGCTATTTCATACGCAAAACGTCTCGGTTACAGGTTTCAGAAGTTATAGGCAGAGCCGGTACTGCTGGCCTCGGCAAGGCAGTAGAGGTATTGGACACGCTCGGTAGCAGCATGACGAATCTGAATCCTAGCAGTGGATTTACGTCAGGAGTGACGACAAAGGGGAACAAGATTGCAATTTTGTCGTTCGAAGTTGCCAATACGATCGTTAAGGGTGCCAATCTAATGCAATCCCTTTCAAAGGAGAACATCATACATCTAAAAGAAGTCGTGCTTCCTTCTGAAGGGGTCCAAAATTTGATATCCAGAGATATGGACGAGCTCTTGAGAATCGCAGCGTATGATAAAAGGTGAAAGCTTTCGCCCAGAGTTTCGTGCTTTCGGGGGAGAAATGCACTATCTTGACCATTTTTACTAATTAAGTGGTTCTTATGATTATGTGCAGAGAAGAATTGAAAGTGTTTTCTGGAGAAGTGGTACGTTTCGGAAATCGTTGCAAAGATCCTCAATGGCACAACTTGGACCGTTATTTTGACAAGTAAAGTAAAAGGATTCTGAATAGCTTGACTGCTTGAGATCTTTTTTCTTGATCCTATCTAATGGTTCTCATCCGTACCGGGTTCTGTGACTTTTTTCAGGTTAGGATCGGAGCTTATGCCCGAGAGACAACTTAGGGAAGAGGCTGAGACAATGATGCAAAACTTAATGACAATGGTTCAGTACACAGCTGTGAGTTTATAACCTGTTATTTATGGAACAAAACAAAACAATAACCAGAGATAACCTTTGAACATTTTTCTCTCATTTTATAACCTGTTATTAATGCTGTAATTTCGTCGAAATGCAACATCAAAGTCTAAAGATTGAATCTTTGCTCCCTGATACGCAGGAATTGTATCACGAAATGCATGCTTTGGACAGATTCGAACAAGATTACCAACGAAAGCTTCACGAAGACGAGAACTCGAGTACTGCACAAAGAGGTGTGTGTTGGATGAATTTCCATGTTGCATTTCGATCTTCGTTCTTCTTGTTTCCCAAAATTTATATTGTTGAACAAACCGGAGTAAGACTTAACTATACTCTTAATGACTAAGGGGATGCTTTTTCTAGAGAAAAATCTTGTTGGTGTTTCTGGAAAAACTATATATCCTGAGATACACCTGTAGCAAACGAGGCCTAATTCCGTTCTGATTTATACGTCTTTGTCGTCAATTCAGGAGATAGCCTCACAATTTTGAGGGCGGAATTGAAGAGTCAACGGAAGAACGTGAAAAGTTTGAAGAAGAAATCCCTTTGGTCCAAGATTTTGGAAGAGGTATTAGCTCTTTCTATCAATCAATCCCTTTGCAAAGTTGCAAACTTTCCATGATTCTTAGTGAACCGATATCTGGTGTTCAGGTAATGGAGAAACTCGTAGACATTGTCCATTTCTTGCATCTGGAGATTCATGAAGCCTTTGGAAATGCAGGTAAAACCCTTTCGAAAACTCAAGGCATTAATGCTTGTGATCCTCTATGTATTTGATGTCTTTCAATATAGAGATGAGCTCATTTTTAGTATTTTTCCTGCAGATAGCGATAGACCGGTGAAAAGTTCTACGAACAATCACAAGAAGCTCGGTTCTGCTGGCCTTGCTTTGCATTATGCAAATATCATCACTCAAATCGATACTCTCGTAAGTCCGTGATTTTCATCAACTAGACGCTTTTTCCTCTTGATCCGTAAGTTAATAGTCTCGAGCGAAAAATCAGGTGTCTCGATCAAGCTCTGTGCCTCCGAGTACGAGAGACGCGTTGTACCAAGGGCTGCCGCCTAGCATCAAGTCCACCCTCCGCTCGAAACTGGTTTTCTTGCAGGTCGATGAGGAGGTACTTCATTGTCGAAAAAGATTCTCGTCTCGATTCTCGAATCTAGATGGAGTGAGATTCTGATTCTGATTCTGTTCTCATTTGCAGCTTACTGTCCCTCAGATCAAAGACGAAATGGAGAAAACCTTGCGATGGCTCGTACCAATAGCTGCTAACACAACCAAGTAAAGATCTTTGCATTGTTCAATTTTCGGATTGGTTTATAGTTCGTATCAGGTTGGTTCTGATTTTGATTTTTGGTCGAAGAGCGCACCACGGGTTCGGTTGGGTTGGAGAATGGGCGAACACAGGCTCCGAAATGAACTGGAAACCAGCCGGGCAGAACGACTTGCTCAGAATCGAGACGCTGCACCACGCCGACCAAGACAAGACCGAGATGCACATCCTTCAACTCGTGGTGTGGCTCCATCATCTTCTCAACCAAGTACGAGCCGCCAACGGTGGTGGGCTCCGGTCTCCTGTAAAATCGCCGATTCGATCCCCGAAGACGATCCAGCTGGCGGCCGCGGCTCCACAGTCTCCGATGTTGACGGTCGAAGATCACGAGATGCTTAGGGACGTTATCAAGAGGAAGAAACCGCCCGGAATAAGCAAGAGCCAGGAATTCGACACGGATCGAATCAACCGGCTTAGCAAGCACCATAGGCTTAGCAAGAGCAGCAGTCACTCGCCGATCCGCGAAACGAAAAGAAACCCTTTCCCCATTAGAAGACCCTTGTCGATTCCTCTAGTCATCGACTTCGACATTGACCGGATCAAAGCGCTGGATGTTATGGATCGCGTCGACACAATTCGTAGCCTGTAGATGTCATCAAAACCCGGTAATGTATGATTGCTGCCGTGTAGTGGTTGATTTTTTTCCCGTTGTGAGTGGCACGAAAGATGGTTCGGATAGGAAGTCCGGATATTCAATTATTTTCAAGTTGATATGATCGATTAGGGCTAAATTTTCCCCCAGTTGTATAGATGAATGGTTTCCCTTTTATGAATGACAGTGGAGTATTTATTCGTTATGCATCACGGTCCGAAATTGATCTAACCATTCACATTTGCGTAAGCGACCAAAAACTCGAAAACAAAAGGAAATTTGGTGATGAAATAACAGCAAAACATCACCGCATTATTCAAAATGTCATCCATCGAAATAAGTTCTGGAGAGGAGGACGATGCTCCGGTCGAAAAACCCGATAATCCAAAACAGTAAAACACCTAATACAAGGAATAGCTTTCGTCGTTCAGCGGAGGACGAATGCTCTTGTATATCGACACCGCGATTGGGAGAAGCCCAACCAAGGCGATCTGAAGCTGATCCGAGCTGCTCGTCCTCACGCTGATCTGTCCGCTAAGCTTATTGTTCAACCCAGCACGAACCGCAATCTTCGAACTCCGTCCGACTGAGAACTGCGACTGAAGATTCGCCGCCAGAGCCAAATCTCCCCTCCAATTTACCAAAGACAACCCGAGCGAAGACTGATCCTGCCCAATCGGAAAATCCGCTTCCCTGAGCCTCACTTCCAAATTCGCCCCGTACGCCGAATCTCCCTGAGATCGGACTGTCCCGGTGCTCCCCACCAAAACCACACGCTTCCCGAGCGAGATCTGGTCCTCGAGCTTGAACCCAGTAGCCACATTCGGCCCCAGGAAGGTGGCCGAGACACCCGCCGTGGTCCTGTTCTTCTTGAAGTTCTTGAACTTGGTCTCGCCCCGGACGATGTATGCCATCTGTTTCCCAACGTTCTGGATGTCGAACCCGGCCATGCTCGAGCCGCTGTTGTTCTCCCCTCCGTGCTTAGTGGCCACCGAGGAATCCAAATGCAGGTTGAAGTCCTTCTTGTCCTTAGTCACCTGGACGGTCAACGCTGCAGGATATTTACCAGCAATGGCTAAACTGTTCTCGACGTTGACTCCGTCGTAACCCGGATCGTGGTCCCAACCGTGAGTGTCGAGCACTGGTCGAACCAAAAGCTGGGAATTTGGTTCCAGGAAGCGATACCTGTAAACCGGATTATCGCTGTCGAACGAAGGCGGCAGGACCATGTCCGGTAAGGGAACTTGCACAGCTGCTGGTTCGCCAGTTTCAGGATCAGCAGCATAATCATCTTCTAAAACGGCAGCGCTTTTACCCTTCTTCTTGATTTCCTTCATTCTTCTGAGCTCTTCTTTCAGCTGTTTCTTCTGCAGTAGCTTTACCCGGTAATCGTACTCTTCGAAGTATGCTTTCTTCTGCTCTCTGCTCAGCTTGGCAAGCAGAGATTTCCTCAACGGCTTGAACGGCGGGAGCTGATCATACTCGTCCGACTCATCTTCCTGATCAGAATCGGAATAATCGGCCAGTTCAATATCTTCGTCGATGCTGCTCTCGTCAGCCGGCAGCTTCGGGTGCGGACGAGACTGCAGTAGCCACGACAGCATGTACGGAAGCGGTGGCGAACGAGCTCGGCCGCCTCCGAATAGTTTTCGAGGATCGAAAGCAGCATCCTGAGAAGCCGGTTTCGAGAGAGCGGTCGATTCGGAGAGTATCTTCATAGAGGAACATAACAGCAGAAGCTGAAGCCTCCAGCTCTGACCATTCGGAAGCACTTTTTCACCGTCTCGATTCCTGCGACAGGAAGAGTGATTCTCGACGAGCGATACCGGATTCATCAGGCTCGGATTCATCAGACGGAGATCGCCGACAGCTTGACCGATCGACTGCTGGAGAACGTGTGACCGCTGAGCGACAAACACATCGTAACTCAGAGGTGCACCTGACGGTCCATCAGGTGGCGCTGAAGCTGCATGGGTGAGAGTGACGATTGCGTTTCGCCAGATCGAAGAGCCAAGATGGCTAGTGATCGACTTCAGCAACGGGAGATCGTTTAGATCCCTCGTCTGGGTATCGAGCCGGTCAACATACAGTACAATGTCCGGAGGGCATCTCTTCATGTACCTCTTTATGGAATTCAGTATCCTCCGATTCGTGCCTTGCTCGGAACCTGACGATTTCAGCCCCGGGCTGTCGATGATCCTGATCGTGATCCCATCCACCACACCATTGATTTCTTTTACAGATCCGGTGGCAGGTTCGAATGCATCGATTACTGACTTCTCTTCCCCGAAAATCGCATTCACGGTAGAGCTCTTCCCCACTCCTGACTTTCCAAGAACAAGTATGTTTAAGGAGAAGCTGACGTCGTCCTCCTTCCTCTCCGTTTCGAGCTGGAGAGCGATCCTCTTCGCGGAATCGACGTTGAAAATCTGGCCGCTCTTCTTCCCCGCAATCATCGCCATTCGATAGAGAACCTGCGAAACTATGGACTCATCCGGCGAGTAACCCAGCCTGAAAACAAGCCTCAAGTATTTGATCATCATCTGCTGCATATCTTCCAGCTTCTTCTTCTGTTCATCGCTCAAGCTCTCATCACTTGGTTCTTCCCTAGGAGGGCCAAAAAGATTCGAACGGTTTGGAATATTCGTTCGTGGTCTCATTGCTCCCAATGACGATCCTAACCCCGCAGGCCGCTCGAGAGAGAAGAGCCGCTGTGAACCGTCTTGAGATGTTATTGTGACGGTGTGATCACCACCACCACCTTCTGAACTTGTTCCTCCTCCTGCACTGGCTGCTTTCAGCAAAGCTGCCAATGCCGCCGAATCGAAGAGCTCTTTCCCTTCTCCTTCTTCGTCATCAGTATCCATTTCTTCTTCTTCCTCTTCTTCTTCTTCTTCAGAATCGGTTACGATTTGACCATCTTGCTTCAACTCATTCAGGAATTGCTTGGCAGCTTCTGAACTTCCAAACACTTTACCTTCTGTTTCCTCCTCATCCGACTCCGATTCTTCGTCAGACCTAGTCTTCTCTTCACCTCCATCCGATTCATCTTCAGCTTCGGCTTTAGTAACATTATCAAATTCAGCAACTTGACCAACATCAGATTCAGTCAAAGCCTCAATAGTTTTGTCACTCTCCTTACTTTCAGCGGCTTGATCATCTTCTTCCAAATCGTTGACCACCGGAACCACCGGAACAGACCGATCGCTTGAAGCAACTGCGACAGCAACAGTGTTATCAGCTGTGCCTCCACCAACAACAGTTTCACCACTAACCTCCTCAGCTTCCTTAACCACACTAACTTCTCTTGCACTAACGTCTGGTTCAACTTTCGGCACAGAATCATACTCAGTCACATTACCATTGACCTCACTTCCCTCATTTCCAAGACCCGAAATTTCGATATCTGCAGCATCATTAACAGTTCGAGCCTCAGTATGATTCACATCCAACTTGACCAAGTCTTCACTATCACCAGCAATGTTTTCAAACTTATTATCTTCCACAGGAAAACTCTCAACCACTTTCTCCTCCAACATTGCCAGAAATTCAGCCTCCTCCTTACTACTTCCTTCCATTTCTCCAACAACTGCCAATCCCGGTTCCGCCAATTCAACACGAACAGCATCAACAACCGAGTCCAATTCTTCTACATCTCCCATCTCAGGCAATGAAACCTTATCCAATTTGACCAAATCCTCACTACCACTAGCAATATTATCGAACTTATTATCATCCACAGGAAAACTCTCCACTTTCTCCTCTAACATTGCCACAAATTCAGCCTCCTCCTTACTCCCTTCTACTTCTTCAGAAACTGCTACTACGCCTGGTTCTAACAAATTCAAATGAACACCTTCAACAACAGTGTCCAATTCCACACTTACCTTATCATCATCGCCGATAGCCTTATCCTTATCCGATTGAACCGATTCTTCCGCCTCGACACCAATCTTATCGAACTCATTATCCAGCGGCAGACTCTCATCAACCACCACCTCCACTTTCTCCTCCGCCTTACTTTCCTCCGCTTCTCCAACCACGGAAACTCCAGGTTCGGCCAATTCAACACGAACAGCCTCCACAACGGAGTCCGGTTCCTTCATCGTCTCAGCCACTTTCACCAAACTTTCTCCAGCTTTCTCGTCGTTCTCATCATCATTTTGAACAGGCTTATCCAGCTCAATTCCGGATTTATCCACAGTTACATCATCGTCAGCTGTTAACAACAAAGGAATAAACAAATACAGTCTGTCAGGTTAAATTGCCGATGATTACGGGATAAGGGGAAGGAGGAGAAGAAGTAGAAGTACCTGAGAAGTTGCTGGGAGACGGAGAATCCGGAGCTGTGGTGGACGCCATTAGAGAGAAGAGTGGATTACCTTTAGGGTTTATGGAAGGTGGATAAGGAGGATTTTTGGAATGGAAGAAAACCGGAGAGATAAGGAACCAGTGAGAGTTTTGAAGAGATAGGCGGAGATGAACTGATATTAGGATTATTCCATCGTCCAACCGGAAAATAAAAACTGAAAGCAATTTTGGCAAGTCATGTTGGGCCGAACCTATGGATCTTTCCATTTCGGGCTGATCATTTATTTGGGCTCGGCCCGATTAATGAGTGATGTAAATTTTGCACGAGAAACCCAAACCACATCTACGATTAGCTCGGTTTGACCGGTGAAACAAGGGAAAGATAGATCACGACGAAGTGATTAAGGGAGCAACAGTTCATGTAGCTCGTCTGCTCTTGAACACCTTGTAAATGATATTAGCCAAGTCACTAATGCTATGATAAGACATCTTATGTACAAGTTACATCGGCACGATACTCGTTGGGGATGGGGATGAGGATTAATTCCAGATGGGATAGGTGTCTTCGCCTCAAACACGAACAAGCTAGAATTTTTCGTGTTTATGATGTCCATGAGGATGAAGATTAATTCCATATGGGATAGGTGTCTTCGCCTAGAACGCAAGCTAGAGGATTTTGTGTTTATGATGTCCACAGGGAGTGCATGGAATGTAACTGGCCGAAGTCGGTAGACTTGAGTTACTGATAGAGCAGATCACTCTATGACGATGGTGAGATACATGGAAGGGTGTGTCTCTGAAATGTAAAAATCGACCGATTTTTGCCAGTTCCTCTCGGCCAGAGAAGCATATTGCTTCACCCGCTGTAGACTGCTGTTTTCACATTTGGTATTCCGGTCCGTCCCAAGAAATTTCAAGCAGCAATCCCTTTGATGGCAAGCAAGCTGAAAGTAGGCATATGCAGCCTCTTGTTTGCGAATTTCACCTAGGGACTCGTACAGAGACAACGCCTCCCTGATAGCATCATTGGCAGAAATCTCGTGCATCCTCCCATCTTTTCGAGTTCTACTGGCACGGGACAACTCATTTTCGTTTACTTCAGCGGTGATATCTTCTCTTGCCAAAAGCATGCCGAGTCTCAGATATGTATGAGCCAGCTGAGTGCACACTTCATTTCTAAGACCAACCGACACATTGTTTGCATAATCTGATATCGCATTCAGTTCGGCCTTCGCTGCCCCATAGTACCCAAGTGATTCACGGTATTCGAGCTTTGCAGTTTCTAGAGCTTGCTTGTGTGCTTTCTGGAAGATCGCATGATGTCTGAGACTTTCTGCTTTGGTCACCATTTCCTCGGCCAATGCCCGTCTGCCATGGCCAAGGTTACAATTAATCAATATGATGTTTGCGTGGTCAGACACTTCCTTGAATGCACTGATGGCATCGGCAAAAGCACATTCTGCCTCTGTCAATTGATTCCTTTCCAGACTCTTTCGGCCGATTTCGTTGCAGACCCACCCTATCTTCTTTAACAAAGACTGCAGTTCCAGCGAAGCGGATGAAAGACCAGTTAGTGCTTTTCTAGCTTCTTGGTAGCAAGTTCGGGCAGTAGAAAGGTTATCCTCCGTGCCTCCAACAATGGTTCCCCGAAGGTACTTAAATATCCCACCATCCTGGCTTCTAGGGTTGTTTTTTGAATCTGTAGCAGATTTACGGCGCTCCAAGCCAACTGTATCAGGATTCTTCCTAGGCTGCTCCATGGAAATACCCGAATCTCCTGCCGGGATTTCACCATATTGGCCGGGTTGAGAAAGCCTTCCATCTGGCTTATTCTTAGTTACCATATCTCCATTAGCAGGATCATCCTTGCTGTCTAGAAGTATTGGCGATTTAACTTTCTTAGAACCGGATCTTTTCCCGTGCTTTCTGCCATAAGATACAGAAGGCTTAGAATTTCCACTGCTGCTACTTGCACTGCTACCACTACTGGCCCTATCGCTCCGGCAGCTACAATTCACCAAAGAACAAGAACTGCAATTCTGAACAGACTCACCCAGCCTTTTCTTCAGCCTTTGGACCTCCTTCACTACCTCACCTGGCATTCGCAATTCTGCAAGAGATTTTTTCTTCTCCGTTTGCAACAAGAGTTCTGAACCTTTCATGAAATGAAAGTCGACATAGACATCTCCAACCAATGTCCATGCCTTTGCCCAGAATAGATATGTCGAAGACATGTGCTCAAAGGCAAGCTTGTCACCATTAGTACCAGATTTCACTCCCTTTACATTACCAATATAAGATATTAGCTTGCCATCTTCGTCAGTAGACTGCCTTGAGGACGAATACTTAACCATTGAGGACATAAACCGAGCATCGTCCAGATGCTGTGGCATTGATCCATAAACAGAAGATGCTAACTCTACGATCTTGAGAGCCTGATGCAACTGTTTATCTTCTTTATATGCTTGCCCAAGGGCCAGATAGGATTCTCCAAGTAGAAGAACGAGTTTCCACAGTTTATGATCTATTTTTGACGTTGGAAGCCATTCACGGATGTCACAAACTTCAATGCAGTCAGGATCCCCACAAGCGCAGACGGAGAACTCTACAGGAGGCTGATTATAAGCAATGCTGTCTTCATCAATAAACTCTGCATCAGAAGGTTGTAGCTGGCGCACCCATCTGAACGACTTAATGGCTTGTGAAACATGATGAACAGCAGCTAGCTTAGTGGATATGGGATCACCAACAGTTTGAATCGCCTGGGTAGATGGCTTAGGTATCTCACAGACTACGAGGCTTTCATCAGAATCGACAGTTGGTAGGTTTTCTACTGGGCCTCTCAATTCTTTGTAACCCAAAGGCATCAAACTGCGGGGAACAGGTTCATCCACCTCCAATGTCCTCTCTGTAGCTTCGAATATTTCAGTTTTGCCTAGAGTCCCTATACTTTTTCCAGCTGTTTCAATGTCGCCTTCCTCCACAACATATTCGGGGGGGGGAATCAAATGGATCCTGAGGCAATACTGGGACTGTAGCTTCATAGTCAATAGCAAGAGATTCTGAGCTCAATTCCAGCTCTTCAACATTAGTCAAAAGAAGCCGTGCAAACTCTTCATGAGCTGATGCACGTACAACCTGTTCACATAGAAACACATGATTACATGAAGCTCAAGCTAACAAAAGGAGAACACGAGGGAAAGGAATTGACTGAGAGATGAAAGAATTGAGTTAAGACTCTAACGACTGAAGGTGGTATTGCATACCAGATGATCTGGCTCTTCGAGGAATTCGAAGCATTTTCTGAAGAACCTAGCACACTTTGCTCTTCTATTAGGAGCCTAAAACCAAACAAAAAAATTCAACAAAATATATCAATTATAGTGTAGGTTAAAATAATGTCACTGGAATCAACCTTAGTTCATACCATTGAAAGGGAGAGCCTGTGTGCAACTCGATAAAGGAGAGTTCCTAATGAGAACGAGGAATCACACCCTCTATGCAGTGATGGCAGGGAGCTTGAATCATCATTATAGTCACTGGAAGAGTGATTGTCAGGAATGATAGAAAGATCAAAAAGTTGAATCATGTCTTCGCCGGCGCTTTTGTAAAGCTGTTCAGAAAATTGAATCCAAAATCAGCCAAAATAACAAATGCTCAGCTAGAAATTTAAGAAGACAAAATTTTAAGATGTTTGAAGATAGTACAAACCCAATAAGCACCGGGATCTTGCTTGCAATTTTTTTGAAGGAATCTCAGCACAGAAAGACCATTCTGCTGAACAACATGAGGATGAAAAGCTGGTGTACCATCTTCGGAGATTCCTTTAAGTTATTTCATCCGTTTTCAGAAGTTCATATCCCTGGACAACACCATTTTCATGATAGCAAATGGCTAACTCGGGTACACTTGCCATCACGTTGTCAAGCCAGGCCTCAAGCCAAGTTAAAGGAGTGACCTGAAAAGACATAGAGAAGTCCAATGAGAGGCTTGAAACCACTTCAAACTAGCAACATATGTACTCTATCTTACCTGTCGTGTCCCATAAATGCAAGCTCACGGCAAGGTACTTTTCATTACTGAACAGAAGTAAGTCACTGCCCAGAAGCATGCGGAAGTTATGGAACTGCCAGAACAAAGCCCTTAGAAACCCATCATGTCTCACTCTTTTATGTTTCTCGGATTCTTGCACTGTGCTTTTGGACTTCTCACTGACATGTGATGTTTTCTTAATAGGATGGCGACCTTTGTTTCTCTTGTTCTTCTTTCTTTCTAATAAGAAACCACCTTGTTTGACCTCTGAGTAGTGTGAACTATGGTTCACTTCTTTATTCGATACAGCATCATCACCCTTCCTATCAGACTGTAAAGTACTTCCCTCGGGCAAAGAAGAGTTTGATTGGCCTTCGGGCATATGATGAGATGGCGGACAATCACAGGCCTCCATTCTCACCGAATGCATAGCAAAGTTCAGAAATAGATATTGATCAGCACATTTTGATTGAGTTCCATATTTTCTGACTAGCTTCTCTCCCTCTTCAACATCAGGCCTGCACCATGAAATAGTTAAGATGTTGCACCATTCAGAGAACAGTTAACAGATATGTGGATGGATCTCTGTACCCAGAATTCAATACAAGCGTTTGTCCAATACGACGCACTGCAATAGACAACCGAGCTTTGGAATAGGGCATCTTAAAGATTTGCTTCAGGATATCAGCTGGAGCTATCACATCTATCTCATCTCCATATTCAACTAGACCAGTTACAGCAAGGGCTTCACATTTCCTTCTAATGTTTGATGAGACGGCATCCCCTTCCCATAGCAGTTCTATCACATCAGTGCCTCAAATCATCAATTCAGAATCCAAATTACAACAATTGCTGAATTATGATATCTGGAAGAATCTCTAAGTTGTAACCACAATGCTCAAAAGTATTCACACTAACTAAAATTTCCAAGTTCTTAGTGGCCTAACATACCACTCCTAGTCGAGCAAACATAAATGCCAATGCCAAAACACAAACAAGCACATTTCAAAACTCATCATTCAAAAATTGCTTACCACCGGTGGTTTTAGACTGTACAGCACCGATCGGAAGAACCTTCTCAGGCAAGTTAGAAACAACTGGAAGAGTGTTGAGATCAGTCTCCGTCGGAAGCATTCTATACCTCGGCGCACTCACCCTAGACAGACAAAATAAAACGAACTCAGCTAAGAAAACAGTCGTCGCCTACATACGGAAGGCACAAAAAAAGAACGAACTTACTTCTGGCTCGAAGGAACAAGAGCCGAATCAATGGCATGAAATGACTTATCAGTCGGCACAGGAATGGAACCGCAGAGGAAACCTACTGGCTTCGGCCTTACGATCTCCAACCTACCAACGCACTGCAGCTCTTTGGAACCGTCCAATGAGCTCGACGACGGCGACGAAGGTGGCGACGGTTTCTCCATAAGTTATCAGTGTCGGGAGCTACAAGAACTGGAAACAAAGCTTGAGGAACTTCAATTTCCAGCGAATCTGAAGATGATCGTGGCGATGGTGAAGAATGCTGAAAGCTTGCACAGTGGATTTGGTTTGAATTTCTCACTTGCTCGTTGTTTCTCCTACTCGTTTCTTTTCGAACTCGCTCGAAGGAGAGAACTGTAAAATTTAAAAAATTCACTAGCCGTTTTTACAAAGTAGTACCTGTACTTAGTTAAAACTGCTATGAATGTCAAATTCCTTAGGCTTGTTGAATATACTCATCAAACAGTCAGCGAGTCAACGTTTTTCTTCAAGCAGAAGTTCGCTCTTATATGTTATTTGAATCCTAGAGTATACTAATCCTCCATGAGATCGCGACCATTTGTCCCGGCCAATTGTAGCACATGTGTTACCTATAGCATAAGGGGCATAATGATTTGATGTCATCTTCAATATTCTTCGGTTATATCACTTACTGTCTGCTTAAGGCTCTAAACTCAATGGTGGCAATTAAACACTGGGATTGCGCTCATAATAGGACTAAACCCAACACCACGATTTCGTTCTGAGTATTGATACAATGATTTCACTTGCAAATTATGAAATTTTTATTTCTTCAAATTCTTTTACAATTACAAGTAGAGAGCTATAAATTATTCTTCAATTACAAGAGTTAGCCTATAAAACTCAATACCATAGAATGATCCTACTGAAAAACCAAGAACCCATTACATAGAATTGACCACTTTTGGAAAAATTCTCAACTAATAAACCTTTTAATTCAATTAGGGTTTTTTAGCCCCTAATGAATCGAATCGACCCAAACCGAAATTGAATTTACCCCACAAAAGACTCAAGTTCTAATCCTCCTCAAAGCCAAGTAAGCCAGCACTCTATACCCAACAAACATGAACACCATCACCCCAACACTAAACCAAGGGCTGATTTGTCCTTGCACATCTTCCCTGACAAACTTGCAGTTCGGTCCTCCATCTCCCCCGTTTCGCCCCGAACAGCCCAACGCCTTTGCGATTCTCTCCCCGTCCCCGTACTGGACGTTGATGAGCAACCTATAAGTGTAGAAAGTCGTGGAGACGTACTTCATCCATGCCATACACGTCGGGACCTTGTGCACGTAGAACCCTCCCGTCAACACGAATGCGAGCATCGTAACAGTGGCCAACGTGGATGCTTGCTTGGCATCCATGATGGCCGCTCCAAGGGCTAGACCTAGGCCCTGAGACACGAGCACGTAGCCTAGTAGGATGAGAAGAGTCAAGAGAAACGCACTCAAATCGGGCTTCATTCCGGTCATCCAGTAGGCCATGGCGATGAAGATGGCCGGAAGGGCTAGCTCCATCGGCATATCCCCCACGATCCGAGCCATGAAGTAGGACGAAAGTGTGTACATTCCGGACGCCCTTTCCTTCATGAAGATGGCACGCTCCTGAGGGAAGGCGAAGACCGCATTGAACGAAGGCAAAACACCCCAAAAGATTGATATGAAGAACAACAAACCGAGCCGGTCCTGAATGTCTCGAAAATCAGAGTGCCACCACATCAAACCGGCCAACAGGGCGCCCGCCAGAACCTGAAACACGCGGAGCGTGTTGAATGATTCGTGTCTTCTCTCCTTCAAGCTACGACACAGGAGGATAGTGAATTGGTGGAACCACGTCGCGAGGCTAACTCTGTGCTCTCCTCTGTAGCTTCGGTGCAATTTCAATGACGAATTGTTGTTGTTCATGCCACCATTGGTAACACTTGACAGCTCCTTTGCCGTGGCTTCCAAGCAAGCTGATTTCACCTTTGGAGCCAGAATTGCATTGTAAGATGCCATTAGGTTCTGCTTCACATTAGGCTTGTCTCTTTCATTTGTGCCATCAAGATTGCTAAACCCTGCATCAAAACCACAGTAACAAATTTCATGTAAGAGCACTTCCAATAATATTCGAGAAATCGAGATTGTTGTAAAAAATGTTACATCTAACTAGTTTTTACGAATATACGAGATATAAGTCTAGCCACATGATGTAACAGACAGATTTGTGACCAATATACATGATGCCCGGCAAACTTAAACACAAACACAAAGACACAAACAACGAAACCCTACAGTTGAAGGTCGGAACTACGAAGAAAACCAACCAAAACAATCTCGTGATAACTTATGTACCGTAAACCATCGGTAAACAGATAACTAGTGACCTTATCGATTCGATCTTCGTTACCATCATACTAAGTTGAAGTGTGACAAACAAAGAATGTTCCTTCAATGATTAAGTTAAGTTAAAGCGTAGGGGGAATGCACTAAGAAACAAGAGGATATTGGGATGATACATTGAATTTATATAGTGGGAATGGCAGCTATGCTTTGCTTGAAAGCAAAAGAGAAAGACACATGTGGACCTTTGTAATTCTATTATATAATATGATTCTTCATATTCATATGATCAAAAATAGAATAATTATAAAAAATAAAAAGAAAAATCAAAGGTAAGATACCCTTAAATGTAGAAAGATGTAGGCACATATCATTTAGACCATGTGTTATAAAGACCAAAACATTAAATTAAATCAAGGCAAAAAGGGTTTATATAGAAAAAAAATCATAACTATATTGTGGTTTCGTTTGAAAAATCGGTGGTTAGACTTATTAGGGCACTACTGATGCGAAATGCTAGATAGACCTTCGATTCAATTCCCGATAAGCTGAGAGAACATAAAATGTAGCAATGAGGGAACAATTAAGCATAGTCTAATGGTACATTTGAGTAGGTCAATTGTGAAGGGAAGTACTTATGATTATAATTAGTGAAGCATAATTCAAAAGGCTAAGCAAAGCAATTAAAGATGACCATTCTTGGTGGTATAAGGTGGGAGTCCACTTACTTAACAAATAGCTTTATTTTCTTTCCTTTTCACTGCTATTGTGTTGTGTCACCACTTCAAAAATAAAAACATTGACCGCCCCTTTCATAATTAATTAACTATTCACAGGAAAAAACTAATTCGATTCAGCCGAATCTCGACCCAACTCAACTTGATCCACTTAACCCTTTTTTTCGAGAACTTATGATCTAATGATAAACGTCATCACCGAACTGATCTCGACACCTAATATGGTCCTAGTTTTCAATTAGCATATAATTCTTATGCTACAAGTGTGATTGTTTGTTGCTAAAGTAATCCCACTAGTTGTATACTTTGATTTACACCCCTACACGTGTTGAACTCAAACACATACTAAGTTTTCCTTACAAGATTTTTGGGGTGGAAAAGGGCATAAATTCTCACCAAAAAAGAAAATAATTGAAGTCCTTAAAGCTTTAAAGCAAAGGGGCAAATTAAAGAGGAATACAATTAAGGACCCAAAAATCAAATCAAATCAAAAGGGAGACATTATAAAGAAAAAACCACATGATATCATCCACACGTCCCTAACATCTCTGAAAAGTTATTGATTTTTAATAATTATCTCCAAATAATTATAATAATTCAGACGATACAATACAATTTCACTACATGAGATGCTAGTTGTGATATAATCGACAGACTTTATAACCCTATCCGTTTGTAACCTGGTTGACCACTAATGAGCCTAACATGCCTGTTTGGTTATGTCCTATAATATATCGAGTCGTTATGTTACGTAAATCAATACGATACGATTTCACAAACAACTCAGTAAATGTTAGGCAATACAAAGACCAAGTTGTGAGGTGATCACCACAAACAAAACTACCCATAAATGGATAATGGACAAAGAAATTATGGCAAAAACAAATAGTGTACGTTGTATTGAGAAGACTAGTGAAATAGGGAGAATAAATAATTTAATTAATAACCAAACAAATGAAATAATGCAAGTTCTCCCATTATTGAAATCAAATAAATAATTATTTTTTTCTAATATCGTTAAAAAAATATTATTTTAGTCTTTTCTCCACCCCTTTCCCACTCTTTAAGTCATTGCATTCTCACGCTATGGATGTCGTCACCCTCATCTTCCTTAGTCCAAAAATAATTTTATGTCCACTCCTAAGCAAAAAATATCCAAAAGCTTTATATATATATGATAATGGAGTGACCAAATTTCCAACAATGGGACATGAAAAAGAAAATATCAAAGATTTGATTATGTAACACCCCATTTTAACTTTTTTGATCCATTTCGATGAACGTTAGATCTATAAAAATCTAATCATAGTATACATGAATTTTGATAGTTTTTTAATCCTCGACCAATCAAATTGATTATTTATAGTTAATGAACAAACTCAGTTCAACGTCGACCACAATTTAACTGAATTACCTTTTACCCTTATTTGGCCATTTTTTCGATAAATATCAACAATACTTGTTGCACTATGGTCGGTCTTATTAGATTACTAGGCGGGTTAAGGAGTCTATCAATTATAAGTGAACATATAATTAAACGACTGACTATATATGTAATTTATACTATTATATGGTATATCCACAATGCAACATGGAAAAAGATAATTTTTTGATTATGTAAAAACTAATTAACAACCCATTTTAATTTCTAACCTTTGAATTTTATTTGGTCCTTTTCAAAATGAAGTATCCCATACATATGCATTTACTTACCCCCAACACAACTTGCAAGTATGTGACAAAAATGTTGTGCACAAGTTGTTGTACTATATATTAATTATGCTATTACAATTTTAGTAAATGATTTTACTAAATGATTTGACTTGTGTATTTATACCTATTCCTTAATCTAATGTACTCATATACGATTGAAAGAAACATTTGAAAAGAAATGACTTCACTTCTCTTTCTCCTCCCCCCACATTACCCTATTTTAGTTGATGGTACTTTTGCCTATAAGTCACCTCTTTTGGTCCCCCCGAGTTTCGTAACCACCATCTCATCGTCGCTGAAACGATTATGCTAGGGTTATACCTATAACATAAGTACATAACCCTAGCACAATTGGTATGGTAATTCTGAATTTGGATTCTTTAAATATTTGTAAATTTCAGGATATCTAGTTTGCGAGTCGGAATTTAGAAATTTCAGAACCGAAAACCACAGCGGTCCACTCTCCATATCCCGAAATGCTAATTTTTTTACCAAAAATTCTTGATTTTGAAATTGAGAGAAACCCACTAAATCGAAATCTCGACAAAAGAGTCGAGAATTTCGGCCAAATGACAACTTCCAAAGGACCCCTTCATTGGTGTTATATGTGTGTTTTAGGTGGATGATTACTACTACTTTAGCAAAATTGTTTCCCCACACGTAAACGAGACTACATATTCCCACAAAAAAATACCTAAATGGATCACAAAAGGATAAACCAATTTCCATTACTGGCTAATCAATTTGCTAGAAATAACAAAGTTTGATTTGGTGGGAATACATATAAAGGCAACCGTCTACTCCAAGCAAAACATACCACATGGACTCCAATTACTAACCAAAAAATACTTCATTTTATTTTCTAATCTCGTAATTTAATTAATTAATTAAGAATTTCCATAATCACATCATGCTCCATTACTATAAAGTTTCTTGTAACTTTTTTGTCTTTACCACCCCTTTTCATTAACCCAATCACATTCAACCTTTAGTACAGTAGTTAAAAGCTGACCTAACTCAACCCGACCAATTTCAACTCGATCAAAATTCAAATTTAGAGTTTTCAAATGAATTGGTTAAACGGGTTACAAGATAGGCTAGTTGGACTTATGAGTCACGAGTTAATCGGATTGGAGGGTCATTTTAGGTCAATTTTATAGACTCGAGGTAGATTCGGATGAGAGTGGGATAAGTCAGACCAGTGTTTGCCAGCTCTAGTCAAAACCCATTAACTCGCGCAATCCGAATATATAAGCCACCTCACAACTCATGCGAATCATGATCTGATCGTCATGTAGTCTAATCCGCGTGTTTGACAACTCTAACTTTACGAAGGAGGGTCTGTCGTAAAAAGTGGGGCACCATACCACATTGCCATGTCCCATATTTTTTTCTTTTCTTTTTCTATTATCTAGATTATGAGCAATCCCTACGATATCTTTATCTTACTGTATTACGGATCTAGAAAGACTGCTCAGAGTGATGGCAGAAACCATATGGATATAGTAAAAGCTAAAGACTCATAATTGCTTCAACAAATTAAAGTATGGAGAACTATCTGTTTTTTTTTTCATAGGACCACACCTAAGGAAAACCCTACTTTCTATACTAGGTTACGCGTCGAAAATCGGATCCTAAATCTCATAAATTTCACCGTTTAATCTCGCGAATTCGACCTCAAAAAACTATATGTTATCATAAAACATCAATTAACCATCTTTAAAGTGTGAAATTATGTCTAAATTCACATTTCTACAATATAATCGTGTATCATCTACGAATTATCAAATTAGCATAGCGTATGTCATTATATATTGCACTACGGTTAGTCTGATGAGTTTGAATTATTGTCGCTAACGATCAACGATTTTAGCGGTTCGAGCTGGCTCTAATATAAATATTTAAGCTTGTTACATTATCATGATTATTATTATGATTATTGAAGAAATTAAATTACTAATATTTGGCACCTAATTGTCTTCTAATCAAATAAGGAAACAATCCAAATAAAGATAGACATAAATGATAATAAAAAAAGTAATTTAGAGAGTGGATAAAATTAAAAAGTTGAGAAATAATACATACCGTTGGCGAGATCGAGGAGGAAATCGGCCGGGTTCATTGGAAAAGCCGGCGAGTAACCAACCGACTCGAAATAACCCATTGCCTCGCAACCTTTCCCAAAATACAAGCTCCTCCCTTCACTCAAAACCAAAACCGAGTCGAACATCTGGTAAACCCGGCTCGACGGCTGGTGAACCGAAGTAACCACAGTCCTCTTCCCACTTTTCGCCAGCTGTCCCAAAGTGGCCACAAGCCTATACGCCGCCGTCGAATCCAAACCGGACGTCGGCTCGTCGAGTATTAACAAACTTGGGTTGATCAACAACTCATGAGCTATGCTCACCCTCTTCCTCTCCCCGCCCGAGACGCCTCGAACAAAGCTGTTCCCGATCATCGTGTTCGAGCATTTTCCTAGCCCGAGCTCTGTTATCGCCCACTCCGCTGCTGCTACCTTTTCGTCTCGAGACGAGAGGGCGGACAGGCGGAGCAGCGAGCAGTAGACGAGCGTCTCACGCACTGTCAGGTGCGGGTACAGCACGTCGTCTTGTGCGACGAACCCAGTCCGCCTCACGATCTGCCTGGAAGACATTTTCTTGTCGTCGTTGGCTGTGATTGAACCAGTCAGACTGGTATGACCGGTTCGGTTCAGCCGTCCTGACAGTGCGTTCAGGAGCGTGGACTTCCCGCTACCTGATGGCCCCAAGACGGCTAGGATCTCTCCCGGAGAGACCATTCCGGTGATTCCGTTTAGTATCGTCCGCTCCTGTGCATGATCGGTATCCGCCGTCCGTTTATGGTTGGGTGATATCAGCCGTCCGATCCCGCAGGTTGTTCCGTTCGCCTTGCTAGGAAGCTTTACTTTGTAACACAAATCGACAAACTGCGGACCCCACCACCAAAATAAAACGAATCAGTCTTTAGAGCCCGTTTGGATACTAAGATTTAAATGAACACTCAAAATTACAAAAATAACAACTCAACTCATAAAATTTTAAAAGTTTAACAAACTAAGATTCCGTTTAGTACCCATTACAGTTTACAGTGATACGAACAAGAAGGTAAGAAAAAATGTGTCAAATTATGATAAAAACCTATCCGATTCATCCAAATTTGATCCAACCCAACTCGATCCATAACCAAGTCACACTAAATTTCAATTATTTCCAAATATAAAACTTTAAACAAGGGTAAAATTTGTAATCTGATTGACTCGCAACATAATTTGTAACACGATTAATATATGACTCAATAAACGGGTAACTCATGATGACATCCAAATCCATTTTGTAACCAACCCAAACCCATAACTCTTTAACTCGATTAACCCAACTCGTCGGTTCACCAACCAAAACATACCCTTAAAGGCAAAGGCAAAGAAAAGGCAGCTGACCTTGAGGGTGATGGGGAGGGAGACGGAGGAGAGGATGAAGGCGGCGGCGGCGGGGGAGGGGGCGGTTGGTTGGGCGGCGGGCGGCGGAGGAGGAGTAGTAGGGGAGTGTTTGTGAGGATGGGTTGTTTCCATTGGGTGAGGAGATTATGGGGGTGGGAATTATGGTGATTATGGTGATGAAACTTGAAAGCCAAACGAGGTGTTAAGGGTTGGAGAAATGGGGGAAAGACGAAAGGGGAATGGAAGAAGAGAGGAGAGTATATAAGGTGGCGGGAGAGTGCTACGTGGCGAGTGTGTGGGTAAAGGAGCCAGTTGGGTTCTGCTCCACTCATGGACAAACCATTATGGGTTACACTTGCTTTCTTTTCTTTTTCTTCTTCTACCTTTTCTTAATTAATTTGTATGTTGGAAAGGGGGGGAAATAGTTTGCTTTGATAATGTTATTCTATGTAATGGTTGGTGTTTCGAAAATCGTATCGAAGATAGTAAGCATATATAATTAAATTTAAAAATCGATTCAAGTTGTAAAATTGATCTCACCACAACATGCGTCACTGAGTGAGAAACACTACTAGAAGAAGACTGTCGAGCAATTTGCACTTGGAGTTAAGAATCAAGTAATCAGGAAAGCTGAGACTTATGATGATAGTATTGTGAGGTTTATGGTGTGTGATGTAGTGACTAGTGAGAATCCATTAAATATATTTTATGGATATCTATTGTGGGATGTAACCAGATTCCGAGCACTAAATTTCTAAATTATCAATCACATCACTTTATTACCAACTAAGCTATTTTACATGAAGTTGGTGAAATAATAAATCTAATAATAATATGTGGTTCGATTGTTAAAACAAAAATCTTACAAACGCTTGATCGAAACAAACAAACTATCAAAACCTGACCTCATTTTCAGAACATGTTTTTTCAAGTCAATTTTATGATATCGTTTTGTTTTTGTTTTGGCAATTAGGATTGAAAACGTAATCTGTAAAGATCAGTGGTGGCCGCCTGCCCGGTGGGCTCTTTGGTGGAAAGGGCGCCGCTCACCTTTTTCCTCAACCTATCCCTTTCCTCCATATGTATATATATATATATATATCCACGGTTTAAATTTGGAGCTGACAGTCTTATTACGCGGTAACGGATAAATATTTATGATTTATCTATATATCATCATTATATGTCAAAAATTTGTTCAAAGGTAAAATCATTTTATGTTAAGATGTAGTTGTAAGAACACAAAAATATAAAATTACTGCGCAGTAATAATAAAGAATTAATGCTCTGCCAATAGTCAACGCACTTAGTCATCGTCAGTAATTGAGTAGTCTTGACTTGTGCACTATTTTGGAGACCGTGTATGTGGCGGAAGTGGTATTTGTTAGGTTATGATTTGGAGATTTTGGAATAGTTTCGGTTTGTCTCGAGCCGATATACTGAAAATAAGATTATAATACGTAGAGTGACTGACTTCAGTGGTTGTTGCTGAGAGGCTTGTCAAGTATAACGTACGTATCTTGAGGTGATTTACTGTACGTGGAGTAGTTAATTTTGCCCTGCTGGTATGCCTGAGCAAGTACGTCCTGGATTCTTAGACAAAATATATACTTTAATAAGTACGGCGAATGATCTCAGTTGATATATAATTCGTCTTTGTTGGATACAATATGTCTGTAGGTAAACGTATGTATACCATTAATCATTGCGTATAAAGTTCAACAAAAACGAATTATATGTCTCAAATTATATGAAAAAAGTATTTACATAACTTAACTACAAACAATTTTGAATAAATATAAGAAAATGGACGTGACATGCATAGGCATTTCCTTGGATATTTGGGATCTTATACGAAGGCCCACCTCTCCTGAGCCTACGAGGAAAATCTTTAGAAGCTTCAATTTATCAAAGGACACATGACCAGATTTTAGAGGACATCAAGGTTTGAGAGCTTAGATTCGTCCTAGGAAAAAAGCCCTAATGCCAATTTAGCTTAGGTTTCTGATAATCCTTTTGTTTCTTACCGGAGGATTCTATATATGAAATGCGCCATGGAATTTTGGCATTTTTTCGTTCGAGCGGGAAACGTTTTTATTAGAAATCGATATTAAATTCAAACAAAATGTATTTCTATATTTTTTTTTATTTTTATTTAGCGCGGTCCGTAAAATGACTAGTATATCCTTAATAAAAAACATATTTATTATTTTGCTAAATAACTCGTATCGTATTAATCATCAATGGTGGCTACAAAGTTCTCCCACTTTTTCAGAAAATCTGTGAGTTTAGCAAAAGCGTCTTCGAACAGCTCTCTTTTTGTCGATTCTCTTTTCACAAAACTCTAATCATATTGATAACCAATAAAATAAGAGTTATATTAGTAAAATAGTAAATAAATCTATTTATTAAGGGTATATTAGTCCATTTATAGTAAAATACGGACTGCCCGAAATAAAATACGGACGGTATATAGCATCACCCTTTAAGAGTTAACTTGTTATTTTTGTCCAAATTTCATTTTACATTTCACCACCAAACCGATTATTAAGAATAAAGAACATAGAAGAGAGATTTAATTAATATTATCATAGTTTTTTACAACTCTAGTTTACTCACTCGACTCCTAACACAAAGGAATCAGGAGATCATTAATTAAATGGTTAAAAATCAACTTACAATAAATATAACAAAATAGATGGAAGGAGATGACATAAATTAACGATATTACATGATAAAGTCCTGCGGGAAAAAATACAGGCACACCGAGGTGATGAAAACTCTATTATAAAATTCGTAAAAATTTGTAGTAGATTGAGATATATCACACGACTAAAAATTTGTAAGAATTTGGATCATTAAAATTCGACACGAAACAACGTTCCCTCAGCTTTGTAAGAAAAAAACACATCGAGCTTCTTCAACAATCGGTTTCTTTCCGATCTAACCAAAAGACCATAACCGATTGAGCGAATCAACCCAGGATAAGAATCAGGCTGGGAGAAGATCTAATTGAATGTCAGAGATCCATTATTGGTTTCTTCTCTTTCAAACTGTTCATCTTGTTTTTTTTTTTGCAGGGTTTGCAGTCCTAATTTCCTCCCACCTGTACTATATTGTCTGCCCTCTCACTGTACTAGTTGATTGAATGGTACCCTTAGCTGTATTTCCCTGAAAACCATGTTTGGCTAATTTTATCCATAGAAAAATTCTTAAGTTGTACAATATATATAATAGCTGTCAATTTGTCATGGTAATTAGGTTAGGTTAGGGGGAGCATCGCATATGGATCGGGTCGAACCGGACGATCCATCGATGCCGGAAGAGAAACCTGGTGAGGATTGATGGACCTCTTATTAGGTTGATCGGACGACTATATTATGTTCTCCAAATATTAATTTGAATCGGAATCATTTGTTTGAGGCCGTTTATGATATATACGTTGTCACACATTTTTATATTAATTGCCTTACAGTTATATGAGTGGCTAAAAATTCTCGTAAATATTGAATTTTCCTTGAAGACTTCCATTATTTTTTGGCTTAAATAGCTCGGCGAGAAAAACACTAATTAAGATCATCTATACCGAAAGTAAAGACGGCACGATGCTAAGCGACCATTACTCCCTCTCTCAAAACTGGCTGAGATATTTTGCGACACTACTTGCTATACCAAATTAATTAACCAAATAAATTAATTAGCAAGTGAAAATTAGTTAATTATGAATAATTATTGGAACTAAGAATTTTTGAAAAGATAAATCATCATGTTGGGAACTAGCAATCGAATTTTTTTGCAGATCGATGGCTGACTTTTCCACTCAAGGGTTTGACTCAAACTTCTCTCAACTTCAATGCGCTGACATTATTGTTAGTGGAAAATGCGCTGACATTTTTGTCAATGGGATGCAACTTCCGCTTTAGAATGGTTCAATACGCTAAATTGAACTATAAAAAGATTAAAATACACTGAATTATATATTAAAAAAACATACTAATTAACCCATCAGTAGAAGGAAAATTATATTGGAGTTTAGGTTGTGAATTGAACCAAACCGAGGCAACCCCTTGTATTCCCGTCGATATCCCTAACTTGGCAGCGCCTCCGGACACACTCTTCTCGAAAAAAAAGAGAACTAGGGGTTAACAATATCTCTGTGCATCTTTGTTTTTCTTTTTGTTCGTGCATGATTGTACATGTTTCAGTCGCTGGATCATCCGTACCCGCATGCAATATTTTCACGTGCATGCAGATAAGGTGGAGGAAGAGAAGAAAGAAATGACTTGGAGTTTGGTATAAGAACATGACTTCATGTGAGATCATATGGTAGAGAGATATTAGGAACAAATGCTGTGACGAGGAATCCATGCAGCTGTGTTCCACGACTACATGTAATATTGCAGCTATTAGAACGTGCATGAAACAAGCGTAGCAAAACCTAACTTCTCTCTTCTTTTTCTTTATCCGATTAATTTGATTCTCGAGTTATTGAGATGATACAATGAGGATTTAACATTGTATTTCACTCCTTATTTGAGAGTTATTAGGATGCAACGATTCTCGACAATAAACCAATCATCTCCCTTATTGTGGTACAGAGTGAGTTTCACTTCATTCCCATTCACACAAATAACCCTAATTGTTGCTAGATGTGCATAATACACACTGAACCTTAGCCACATGTATAATGCTTGCGACACGTGTAGCTGGAGATCACGTACGAAATGTTCCAAGAACAAGACAGAAGTACGAGTTACTTGTAACATGATGTTTGGGGATTTGATGCTAAGGAAATATATCATACGGGACCACAAAATAAGGTCGAAATTAGTGGGCTGAGTTTGGAGGCAAGTGCCTTAAAATCGTAAAGGGAATTGTAACATCGATCATCAGCATCACCATCCCACGTGAGCACATATACCTATAGCTAGCGTGTTGATCAAGATATATGTGTACACATAAACTCACCAAGCTAGTTAGGTTGGTCAGGTTGTCGATCATTGAGCACCGAACATTACTCATAGGTGTTCAGTTCAAGTCCGAGCTTTCACATTTGGCAGTGGGGATCGAGATAGGGGTAGAGATCAAGTGTCGATAGCAGATGGCTGTCAGGAAAAGTTGATGAAGAGATACGTCTATATAGAGCAGGACATGAAGATGGGTTGGTCGAGGCTCGTTGAAGATAGACTACATGTGTTTCATTGGGTGGTGTATAAGGGTTGGTCGAGGCTTGTTGAAGATACACTACATATGTTTCATTGGATGGTGTCTGTTATACGCAACAAAAATGGTGTACACATCATAGGATTGAAAAATATAAACACTTCGGTATCGTGGAGGTATCAGTACTTGAAAAATCTCACCTTTTTAGGATTGAAAATTCAAAAAATAAATCCTGAAGCCCTAACGATAAACCCTAAACACTAAAGAATGATGCTAACACACTAAACACTAAATCTTAACTCTCAATCACTACTGCATTACAAACTCAAACTCTAAATCGTATCACAAACTCTAACTTTTAATCAAAAGTATTAGATCCTAAATCCTAAATATAAAACTCTAACCCCTAACACTATACCGTGAACCCTAAACACATATCTGCCATTAAAAAATCTAAAGCACAAATGAGTCCAATTGTCTTTAGTAGTATAGAAAAACTTATGATGAAAAATATCTGCATTAAACATATAAATGTTCAAAAATAGGCAACATATATTCCCCCATAGCTGACATCATGCATGCATTGTACTTACATTCACCCCTCGAGTAGTTCCTACGTATTGTCCAAATTCCTACCCAAGAAATTATAAAGGAAAAATCATATTTGTAATAATAGTAATAATAATAATAATAATTTATTATTAGAAACAATAAAAAGAAAAACATAGTAAGTAAGATCATCAGCCATGTGAAGTGAGGAAAGGAACAAATACGGTTTCATGAAAAGCCACGTACGAGGATTGTGTGCTTGCTTTGACGAGATTTTCATGCACACACTGATATATATCAACACTTTTTATGTTTTGTACAAATTCGTCTCAAAATTGGGTACAAATAGTAAAAGTGAACATTGAGACGGTTGGTTGGGTTTGTCGCCAAAACCAATTCGCGTATTTATTAATATAGTGAGTCATAGTTTTTATCACCCAGACACATTTATTTTTTGGGTGTAAGTATGGATGAGTAATGGCGGATGATGGGTGGATTAGGTGTGCTACTATGAACAATAAATATTTATATTTGATTGAGATATTAAACATCACGAGTTTGATAATACGTAATTAGGTTGTGAATATGCCCTTTAGAATCAAATAGTAAAGTTTTTTTGTATTAGTTAATGAAAAATAGTATGGATTTTCTAAAAGAATGATAAAATAACGTAAAATTATAAACATTATCATATGAACATCAATGATACAATAGGGATGGTTGCGTTTGGTCGTTCACACTCCACCCAAGCCATCCCACCCTACTTTTGAGCACGTCACTACCTACCCAACCAACACCAACCCATTTATAGTTGGACTGATTATAACACCAAAATGATATAGATCGGTTAAGTGATTGACCTGATTTATTACTCACCCCTACAAAATAGTTACATGATAGTATCAATGTACAAAATAGCCCAATCAAAATAATATTCGTTAGAAGCATAAAATCAATTTTCTTAACTTCTTTCAATGAATTAAGTTATTGAGACGAAACAGTATTTTCAAACGAATCGATTTCGAAATCTCACAGATCTTGAGCGTCATCAAAGAGAAAGATGAGAGTCATGTGGAAGGCACACAAATATTTGCCTTTATTGCTTTAGAAGGAAAAGCTAAGTGGCAAAATATTTTCCCAATTCAGAGAACAAACTGCAGAGATTTATCATGTCAGTTTCCCCCCAACTATCCAACATCACTATGTACAACACGTCACGTAATTACAGCACCACCAACTTAAGTACATACATGATACATCCCCTCTTCTTCATGTTCTGTTCTTTTAGGCCGGGAACGCCCGACCCGTCATGTTTTTCGGACAACTCTCGGTTAATATTATGATCATGTTATTACGACAAATCCGACGTTTTCGATAACTGCTTGCTACTGATGCTCAAGGTCAAAACACACACTATGGTACATATTGATATAGCCTCATGAAACCCAATACCATTTGGGTCGACAAAGTTAAATATCTGCTTTGGTAGAGCAAAAAGGTCGGTTTAAATTTTCACCTTCTTCCCCAATGAGAAATTATGATTCAAAACATAGAGTTTCTGGATATCCGTAGCTACACTGATTGATTGCATTAATCAGCTGGGCTAGCTAGGGGTATTTGGATATTAAGTGTATGTTTGTTTGTGCATGTAATCGAGTCGTACTGACTAGCTTAATCGATTTTAAAAGTGGTTGATTGGTATAGATATTATCATCTGATTTTTCAATCCAAACCGATATATTGGCCAAAATGGACTGAACATAGTGTGAATAATTACCTTATAAATAGATATTTTAGCTTCTTTAGAGTACATTCAATTTTATATGAAAAAATTAATATTTCCCGATAATTTGAATTGTTAGAAAAAAAAGGTTAACAATAATTTTATGTTATTCACTAATACACAAATGTTCAATCTTTTATCTCAATCCTACCGTATCTCATCGATTCGAGCTCTCGATCCGATCACCCCAAAATCTCTTATAACGTAAAACAAAGCACACCCACTTTGTTTGACCATGCTGGCTGGCCACCGCCGACCGCCGCACTGTTGCTTCCATTTGCCACTCCCTCATTGGCCAACGTTCGCCGGAGGAAAAGAGAAAGCTGGTTACAGTGCTTTCAAGTGATGGGGGGCCCATCGGGGGTGGACGCGTGTCCGGCGTACGAACGTCGGTGGCAACCAACAAAAGATGGTGCCCTGTTAGCTTTTTATTTCTTCTGTTTCTTCCAATACTATTTTGCCCATTTGCCGTTTCTTTCTTCTCTTTTGTTTTTGCCTTTTTGGTATCAAACTTTCTTAAAAGAGAGGGTATATCTAAGTTTATTAATTAATTAATACGAATTTCTAACTGTTTCCCGTCTATACTAATATATATAACATTATGTCGAAACTAAATCCTAAATTCTAAAACTTTCAACACCGATATAACAACAAAAAAGGGTATATCATCATGTCGACATGTAGGTCAAATTCGTCGATAGAAAACTATATATGTATAGGAACATATTTAAAATACAAAACATATTAAAAAATAATAATAATTTCTATACGACACACTAAACCTAAAATTCAACCAAGGTTCCACCTCAGAGTTCATTTTGTTTGGGCCACTATAAGACCAAACCTACGAACCCCAACAAAATTATAGGTGGGTTTATATGGGGCCATTACCCATTAAAATAGTAACCATGTAGCAGAATAAGCCCATTTAAAATTGAACATTCTAGTAGGCCCGATCCAACAATATGTGGATCGCCCCACACCGTCAGCTAAGGGGCTCTATCTAGAAGTACGACAGACTTAGCATCATCTTAACCAGGTTATCGCTTGAAGGTGTTCCTAACGTCATCTTAGCGGAACGCCTCCCCTCAACAGTTCAAATTGTCTGGATGATATCAACAGTTTCGATGAAGAAGCTACACTCACCAACCTCAGTGCGTACTATAAATACTACTCTGTCATTGTAGGTTGAAATTTTGGATCCAAGTTGTTTGGTGAGAAATTTACTTCATGCAAAAGTTACATTTGAAAATAAAAATTGTGGATGTAAATTTTGGATTGTGGTTCCATGCACCCCGATTTATGGGAATGCAACTTCGCACTAACAAGCCAAGTAGGAGGTGTAATCTCCACATATAAGAATGTATGGAACATTGATCAACGAACTAACGTATGAGCAATCTATTTTATTTTTATGTTAAATATTTTTTAATTTTCCTATTGCTGTAAATTAAATTTCAAAAAATTGGAAATCAAATTCATATTTGCATGTACATCTTTTCCTTCATTGATAAAAAATATCAATTCACTACCCCAGAAAATGTATGAGATTTCTCTTATTTCCACGACATGCACATGAAGGAAAAAATCAACCCTTCTCATCAACCCCATGTGGATCATAATATAAAAATATGACGGAGACTCTGGGGTTAGTGTATATGGTATATTTAACACTAAAAATATTTATTTTAAAATTTTAAAACAGAAACAATAAATCCTAATCACCTCACATGCAACGCTAAGCCCTAAAGAATAATGTTAAACCCCTAAACTCTAAATTCTAACCCTTAAATATTTGATTAGAAAAACGATCCTTAATCGTACTTCAAACTCTTACTTTTGACCATATATCTAAATTAACCAATCATAAAGCTATTAATTAGACTCTAAACACTTACCACTATGTCCTAAACCCTAAACACTAAACAAGAACCTCAAAACTCTTAGTTTTAAGTATAATATATAACAAAAATGTGATAGAGTGTACCGTGTACACGTAAATTTTTTCCATAAAATATATATTAATTTAAATTGACCCTCGATTACGAATTTTAATTTTAACTTCCAAAATCTTAAATGAGTACTTATTAGCCTTATATATATTGTCTTGTCAATGTACCTATTGGATATTTAATTTAATTTCAAATCCATTTTCTCCAATTTATTATGAATGGCATGTAGAGATCACGATATTTCATGATAAAAATAGTAAATTATTATCTTTTGTGTAAAATTATAATTCAATAAAAGAGAAGACAAAGAGTAATAAATGTTAATACCACAAGAGTAGGCCGGTGCATGATAGGGAACCGGGACCCAGAGCATTAAACCGAAAACAAAGCTTTGGGTGGAAATTAATGCATGCACTAGTGAATTATTAATTACTGATATGGAAACTATCATGAATAAAGGGGGAAAGGGTAATTATCTCAACATTAAAACTATGATATAATAATGACACCATATTTTAAAATATATCTATCAATAATCAATAGTGATGGAGTTATTCATTCATTACAATTCTTAATATTTTTTTATACGAAAAATCATTTCGACGGATACCATACTTAGTGATTACGTAAAATTTTAGTTTGTTGGATGTCAGTTTGGGTAAGACCGAAATGGGACATTTTAGTACTTTTGAAATCTTAATGTTGTAGGGTCAACTTATATGTTTACTAATTAGATAATCTAAGCTTTAACTTATGAGTGCACGTATTAATTATCTAATTATCTACATATAGTTATACCAAAAAAATCTCACTAATTTTTAATTAATAATAATAACATCAAAATTTTGCTAAATAATCTGAAAACGAGGTGTGTGTGCTTCGTTTGTTTAAGTATTTTTCATCTAACTAGTTTATTCCACTAGCTTAACAACTTAATATGATATTTTCATACCTAATTAACTACTTGCTTTAGCCTCCTTTAGAAACAAAGGGTTGAGCGAATCTTGGATGTCCTAGTGGCTCGCGGTCTTAAAAAGATGAATTCCTATATAAAATGTTCAAAGTTGAAATTCGTGTCTACTATATATATATTTTTCAAATCTCGTCTAATATAAATTCATTCCAAACTTAAAAATTTCCCCTGAACCATCATGATTAAGCTTTTACGTTAAAACTCTTCACCGTCAAGATTTAAGGTTTCCCATCCATATATATGACATCACCAACACTTTCACCAACAACAACAACAATAACAACAACACACACATGAATCAAAATCAAGCATTCAAAATTGAAAGTGAAACACCAAAGACTTCACTATATATTCTCCAACCAAACCAAACCAAACCATCTTCCCCTTTTATATATATATAACAAAAACTCCCACACAACCTCCTATTCCCATATTAAAAAGTCCCCACAAAATTAATAATTAAAGGAAAAAACATTTCCAATAAACAAATAATAGCCAAAGAGATGATGAACAAATATAAAGCCCATGAGAAAGACAAAGAAGAAACCAAGAAATTATTCTTCCCCCACAAGAAGAAGAAACCAACAACAACAAAGCTCTCATCTTTCTTCCTTTCTCTCTTCTCTTCTCAAAAACCCACAATGTCTTCTTCCTCTTCCTCTTCTCCGACGTCGTCTCCCAAGCAAATCACCTTCTACGACGCCGTTTTACCCAAATCTCGCCCCGGTGGTACCGGCTCGCCTTCCTTCTCCTCCTCCTCCTCCGCTGCTTCCTCCGACGATATCCCCTCCGCATCAGCCACTCCTCTCCGTTATCCCCGTGGCGGCGTACCCTTTTCGTGGGAGAAGCAGCCCGGCATTCCCAAGAAAACAATCTTCAACGAAGATAAATCGAACTTACCGTCACTGAAGATGAATAGTGACCAAAAATCAACAAATCAGTCACTAAAGATCTTACCTTTGCCACCACCGCTAACTCCTAGGTCCGAGGCCGACGAAGCGAGGAGGGTGAAGAGATCGAATGCTAACATGTTATCTTCCTCGTCCCGATTCGCTGTTCCGCGTGACCCATTTTTCGCGGCGTTTGTGGAGTGCTCGAAAGGCGAGGGTGGAAACGGTGGTGGAGGCTTTAGTGACGGAAGTTTTGACAACGAGTTTCTTAACAGCGGCGGAGCTAAGGTGACCAGGAGCATTAGTGACCGGTTCGGTTTTGTCGGGATGTACAGTTCGTGTAAGAGTACTTGTGCCGTTTCGGAGTCGATTGTCTACCTCCCGACGAGGCTGTCATCGTCGCCGGCGAGGCCGCCGTACGGTGTCATTAGCCGGCGGCGGTGAGTTATGTGTTGTGGTGTATAGTGTGTGTATAGCGATAAGATTTACTCTTTTTTTTCTGTGTTTGTATCTGTTTTGTATTTTAATTTACTTTGAGGTCTTTTTTGTTATTTTGTGTTGGTTGTTTTCAATGTTGTCAATCATGTGGGCGAAAGTGGAAAGGACATGAGAGGCGTTAAATTATGAGGAAAATGAGAGGAAAGGCTCTTTGTAATAATTAATAATAATTATAATAATATGTACACTAAGAACATATATATTGTCTCTCTATAATTAAATCTTTGTATTGTGACATCAAATTTCATGGACAATGAGAGGTTGTCTCACATGGGTTAAGTCATGATGTACATATTATTCGACCGTTCGAATCAGTGACATACGAATCCGGTCTTTCTACGCGTCGCTAGTTGAAATCTTTGTATTTTCAAGATCATACCTAAGGATGTTTTACAATCAATGATCAATGAGATTTTGTCTCATATGGATATATCGGATTATAATTCTTACATATAATGTGTATTTCATTTGATAGCTTTCGAATCAGTAATAGATACAGAATACCTTGATAGTGTGATTCGGAATGCCGAATTGATTGGTTCAAAAAGTTTGATCTAAAGTTTGGAAGGTAATTAGTTGTCAAATAGTGTGTTTTCATGATTACATTTCAACTAACTCACCACACTAAGGTAAAATATCCACTAGAGGGGTCAACATCATGTACAAGCTTTCGTCTCACTTAGCTAATAAAACCCAATCAATTCATACGAGGCATGCATGTACACATATGTGAGTGATCATAATTGCAATTTTATCTTTTCGGTTTGGTTTTCTTCAAATTTTAGATCAGACCATTTGTGACCATATATAGAGATCGATAGGAGAGGATTCTACTGATATTTATATCATTCGCTTTCACGCCCTCTCAAATAGAACCTCTCATAAGAGTTTTTTTGAGGTTTGCCCAGCTTCGATAAGTCATGTGCACGGGTTGGGGGCTACCGGACTTCGAAACGGAGACTTCTCGATCATGTAAGGCTCTGATACCATGTCAAGAATCGTTGCATCCTAATAACTCGAGTTATTAGAAGAGAATTTTGACTGATATTTATATTATTTGCTAACACGTTTCAGGGTTCCTCCGACCGATCGTCAATGGATCGAATTGGATAGAGGAGGGTATACTACAAAATGTGTGTATGATTGAGCTATAGGTCATGTGAGCATCAAGTTGGGGAGTGAAGCTCACGTTAGAATAACCGAAGAGTACTATTTCCCATGTGAGAGTCAGTGAAGAAGAAAGTAGAGTACACTGATCAAACACAAAGATTAAACAAAAACCAGAGAGATCCATTCCAAAAGCTAACTCATCAGCTTTGTTGTTATTCTCACTGAAACCACAAGACAAAATGATAGCAAGACAACAAACTAGCTTCACATGTTCTATTATCTCATCATTAACTTAACAATAGAAAAATATTCATGATTCAGATGTTAGTTTTTCACTTCATGCTACATGTGAAGAAGTACATTAGCTTGTGTGTTTTCAAACTAATTATTTTAAACTACTCCTTTAAGTAAGTAATTAATTAATTAATATAATGTTGTGAGGCATTGCGTTCTAACAATTCGGGCTATGTTGTTTTGGAAGAGGGGTTTAACATTATTTTTTTATATTTTTTATTTACATTTATCTCAAATGGAAGATCTCCGAAGAGTCTAAAATTTTACATAATTTTTGTGCAGTTTTGTGTGAAGCACGGATTAATTAGGGGCTAGCTATGGGAATCCGAAAGCTCTAATACATTGTTGGTCAAAGACTAACAATATTTGTCATGAATCACAAATCTCAATATATTAAGTTGTTGAGAGAGGTTTGTTCGACATCAATTTTTCTCTCAAAATAACATATATATATCAACGAGTCTACTACTAACTGACACTCAATAGATCTTGGATGGTTCAATGGACTTAAACACTGGACTAATATAAAATTTATATATTCTTAAAAATTTAAACTCTAAACTCTAAGAAAAGTCGTTATTCAACTAAATGGTAGGTAGACACTGAGCCATAATTGTTTTGGAAGTTTACTCCAACATCTAATTGTAGAAGTCTAACTCTACCCCTTAACAAATTTGATCTTAAGGAGATTTCGGTGTATTAGTGTACACGGTACATTCAACATTAAAACTCTAAATCCTATACCCGAAATTCTAAATCATAACCACCTCACATGCAACCCTAAAGAAAAATGTCAAGCCCCTAAATGCTAAATTCTAACCCTCAAACATTCGGTCATAAAACCAGATCCTTAATCGTACTCCAAACTTTAACTTTTGACCATAAATCTAAATTAACCAATCATAAATCTCTTAATTAGACTCTAAACACTTACCACTATGTCCTAAACCCTAAACACTAAACAAGAACTTCAAAACTCTTAATTTTAAGCATAATATATAGCAAAAATGTGATAGAATGTACCGTGTACACTAATAAACTAAAGTTTCATCGTTATAATTCTTTTAAAAAAAAATAACAAGTAACTCAATTGATAGGATGGTATAGTGCTACACCAACCAATTGAATAATAGGATGTGGGGGGTTGAATTTGAAATTGTGCTCTCTCTTTCTCATATATGAAAGAGTTGTTGAGCTACCTTTTTGTCTTCACAGGAGCATTCCTAGCTACCTTATTATATTTTAATTTTCAGTCTATTTTTTATATAGTTTCAATGAGTTATTTAATTATGTGGTGTTAGGTCACCCAAGAAGTGAGAGTATTCCAAATGCTAAATGTAAGTGGGATTTGCTAATACAAAAAACAGAGGAACTCAATGATGAATACTCGATGATTCTTCACAGAAATTTTGCTCATAGAAAAAACAGACCATCCTTAACTAGAGACGATGTACAATGCATTTGAAGAAGGGTATCACAAATTAAGCTTTGGTAAACATTACAAGAATTTTCGTTTTTAACTGCGCATGTTTAACGGCGGTCAAGAAGTCGCTGTTAAAAACATTATTTAACGGTGGATAATTTTTATTTTAACAGCGGATTATGACCGCTGTTAGGTTTTACTGCGGATAAAATTTTTTGTTAAACTGATCCGTAAAAATTCTGATCACAAAAAGACGCATCAAGTCCTTCAAAGGTAGAACGACGACGTAAATAATCTATCTAACAACAGATTATTTCCATTGTTAGGTCATTAACAGCGATTTCAAACCGCTGTTAAAAACACGAATTTATTAGCCCCATCAACCCTTCCTTCTTCGTTTTCTTTCTTCTTTTCTTCTACCTTCTCCACTGTCCACTGCCGAAGAATAGCCAAGAGACTCGCTGCCGTCCCGCGATTAGGTAATCTTCCATTACCTAACCTAATGACGAATTTGTATCAGCTGTCAAACCATTTAACGGCGGCTTATTCACCATTAAAATAAATAAAATTCGCCGTTAAAATAACCTATTTTTATAATGTAATAATATTGAAATGTAGGGATTGGTGAGCTCTAGCAACATAACTCCCATACACCTCAAAACAAATTTGTAAGAAGCTAGTAATTAACTCCCAACTGGTTCAACAAAATGTCAGAACCAGTCCAAGTGGAAGTGACTATGTTGCAAATGATATTTTTGACAGTTCATGTTGGGAAATTTCATGCGTGAAAAGTGCAATAAATCATCATCACTTGTCTTTATCAATATCGTTGGTCCCTTTTCCATACATATGAATGAATTCTTGAAGCCATTTTATGTCAATTCATTATGAAAAGAAAACCAAAAAGAATATAACATTGAAATGGTTGTTGACATGCATATCACAGAATAGGCCGTTAACGAATCGAATTGAGTCGAATATCATTATAAAATCTTATTTTAACAGTAAATTAAGAGACATCAGAACATTTTAGTTAGTCCAATTATTTGGAGGATAATAATATATATGTATCATAAATTATTTAATTAATCGTGTACAAGACCATGGAACAACAATCATATTTACATGTTTGATAATAAAAAAAACAATCATATTTACATATAATATTTCTATCTTTTTTACATTTTTAGCTTATTTTTAAATTTTGACGGAATGATTTTTTTAAAATATTTACATCACGATTCATGGATCCACTTTGTTTAACACACATCAATGTTAATTAGTTGTAACTTCATCCAGTCAGGGTCGAAACCACGATTGGAAGAAAGTACTCGGAAGAGTGGTGAAGCAGATCGAGCTCACCTTTGAATGTGATGCTATGTCGAGCAATCACTACATATAATATGTTTATCTATATACGCCGCAAATCAAGTTGTGTGCTTCAAATCAATCATTTTCGAAAGATATTCAAGAGAGTCGAAGTTTACCAATTGAACGAGTAAATATACAACCTTGTAGTGGAACACCGACAAAGTGAAAGAGAAGGCAAATGGAGGGTGAAAGGAAGCAACAAAGCCAATAATACTCCACATCTCATGCACTCATTTAATGCTGTATATCTCTACAGGTCAATGAACCAAATCTTTTCATTGTGCACCGACTTGATCATAATAATAATGCACAATTATTCATATTTTATGACACATTCGTGCGTGGCTATAGTGCTACATCATGTTCATCGCGAGCCTTTTGCAGGTCACGGTTTAGTTCCTTTTTCTCCGAGTCGTAGACTTTCGATATTATACATTTTAGATGAATTAGTATATTTTTCATATATAGTAGTCAAATGCATTTTAATTTCTATGAAATCGTCTCTGCAGGTGCACTGAACCATTCTAAAGGTGTCGTTGATCATGTACTGTGGGTGTAATGTGAATTATGGATATTCCGGATGGTGTTTGGTTTCAAATTAATTTAATGTTTCAGGAAGAGAGTGTGGAATATAGTGTAAGTAATCAATAGAGGGATCAGGATAGTCAGAGACTATATAATCGTTATTTTAAGTTTAGAACGAGTTTAAAAGCATGCATCATAGGCCAAATTCGAAAACAGAGTCGCCAAAAACTTTAGTTCCTTTTTTAATTTTACATAAAATTTCATCATTCGGAAAACTAAAGGACCTTAAAGAGCGGCTTGGAAGTTAGGTGCAAGGTTAATGTCATGAAAATTGGACCGGACCGGTGAATAATTATAATATAATTAAGGTATGAAGGGGTGAGGCACGAACTAGAATGATACCAACCAATATCTTGAGCCCATACTCTTTTGATTTTGGTCAATTGATTGAGGAAAAGGATAGAAAGTTTGATTAAGATAATGAGGATTAATTTAATTAAACAATTAATTAGCATGTATAATTTTATGTCAACTAAATAATCAAGTACATTAATCATTGTAGCAAGTTATTAGTTGAATGTGCACCTTAACGATACTTGATTAGAACGAGGCAATGTCAAGACAGTATTAGTATGCCACAATGAAAAAAAGACTATCAATACCAAATTTAAATCGAAACTTGAACAAAACACTAACAATCATAACTTAGACACTTTTAGTGACTGTTATTTTCAACCTTGAGCCAAGTGCAATTATCATGGAACATTTATTTTTATGAAATATGGTACTATATGAGTTATTTTAAGTATACCAAAGACTATATAAAGGAAAAAGTCTCATAGAGTTTGTAACTTTCAATCATTTGACTTGAATCATATTGTTATCCACTAGCTAATTACACTCTAGACAGAAAACAAACGTAATGTTGTGACAAAATCGTACCGATTATTAAATCAATAACGAGACCTTCTCAACACTTATAGTATATTAGATAGACTACTTAATGTCGAGTGACCAAGTATTATTGACAGGGCCTCAAGTTTGATCATATATTGTCTTTGCAAATCACATTGTCTTGCCAAGATACCCGTCAAGGGAGCTTCACACACATTTCTTTTATACCGAAAAACTTAGATCAGACCGCGATTCTCCTACTCGGCCACCCGAAAACATACACCTTCTAGCAAACACTATGCTAAGAAGAGACAAAGAGTAAATGGCATAGAGCCATCAGAGCTGGTGGGTAGGCAGAAATGACTCATATTTAATGTAGTCTGTCTATGACTTTTACATCATGCATTTTGTTAAGAAAATAGGGGAAATTTAATTTTGGTGGTGAAATAAATAGTAAAAAAGTAGATAAATAATTATTGCAATAATGAAATTATTACTATTTTTTAAAAAATAGAGTTCATGCTAACAAACAATCAGTTATACTACAAGAAAATACAATTATGGCTTTTCAAAAAAAAATACAATTATGGAGATCGTAATTTTGTGACCATTTCATTGAACAGTCATTAATCAGACGGTCACTAAAGATTATTAGTGACCATTTATGGGTTCGTTTTTGTATGGTTCCTAAAAATGAATTTTCTTGTATTTGGCACAAACGACCACATGACTCCGAACAGAAACCGAACCTTTCCATACGAATTCAACCGAGAAACTTGTCAGTACGAGTGATCAAATCGCCAGGTACATAGAATAAGGACCGTTTGTTAACATTGCACGGTAGAGGGCTAAAATCGAGTTTTTATCTTGTTGCTTGTAATGGAAGAAAAGATGTCGGCACTCGGCACTGAAGTATATTTACTCGATTTGCTTGATCTTTTACGTTTCTATCCTCTCTCTCTCTCTTCATTACTTTTTGATCAATCTTAACTTCTGACTTTTTGCCTGTGAGTCTGAACTCTGGATTTGTGTTCAGTTTCTTGTCTCCATTCACAGGAGAAAGATTCCACAGCAGTAGCATCAAAGCATAGTGTCTCGAAATCAGGTGTCGTTGGTTTCGAAATTGCAAGCCGGGAACCCAATTGGATTCCTCTCGTTATCGAAAGATGACAGGCTTTTTTGTGGTATCGCTTCTGGACTTGCAATCGGGGAACTGGGTTGGATTCTTTTTTAGATTGGCCTTATTCGAATTCGAAGTTGATGGTACCCTTTTAGAACCTAGTATCGAAAGCCGGTGCCCGGTTGGCAAGTGTACATGCCTCGTAATAACCTAGGACCGAAATCGTAGATCGTATGAAGTCGAAAACCGATAATGAAAAGTGACTAAAGGAAAGGAAGAGTACTGTTTGAAATATCAGTAGTACAAATAAGTGAAAGCTTACAGTAGCAGAATACTATCTTACAGTAGCAGTGTCACGTTTCCCTCCATCAAAATTTTGTTACACAATCAATAACATCCCAGCACCTTTGAATCCTCGACGAGCGAGGAAAACCAGTTTGAAATGGCTAAGTGGAAAGAAAGAAGAAGAGGAAGAAGAAACAGAAGGGAAGTGTGTTCTTGTAGAGTTAAAAATGGAGTGGGAGATTGAATTTGCTCATGAAAGCCTATTCAAGTAAAATTCAACTACTATGTTTATGTCTTTGATATATGTACTTCCCATCTGGCCTTCAAATCTGTGTAAATTTCCTTTCCCTCTTAACTTATCATCGATCGACACATGAGATCCGCAAATGGCGACTCTTTTACGACATGAATAATGTACATTGCGACGTAATAAACTCACAAAGTTCATCTCGTTGCTTCGTGCATGAGTCGCTTCTCCTCGGTACGGTGACGGAACAGCTTGGCTATGGCTCTCCTTTCACAATCCTGCAAATAAAAGTTGAATGGTAAGTTCAGAATTGTGACGACTTTGAGAAACTTTGATGTCGAATGGGTTCTCACCTTGAACATATGGAAGTTAAATGGTTTGCTGGGATTCATCCTTCTCAACTTCTGGTATGTATAGGCAAAACTCAGCTGGTCTCGGGGAGTGAAGCGTTCCACCTCGTTGAACCATAGACACGAGAATAGGTTCGACATCGGAGTGTGTGCTCGAACAATCAATGATCCTTCCGGTACATCTACAAAATGGAATCACAGATACAGGTGAGGAAACTGAGAGATGAAAAAAAAGATTCAGGGAGATGGAGAATCTTACTGCTGGGAAGAAGCTTGTTTGGATCAGAGGGATCGAATTTTGTTAGACCATCGGCTTGGTAGAAGGCGAATTGCTCGTCTATTATTGTATGATTGTATTTGTTGAGCCGTTTATTCTGCGCAACCTCTTCCCATACGCAATGGCGATCGTAGTGATTGGAAATGGCATACTCGTGACCTTTTCTCCACAGGAGATACTCCAGGACCATTTGAGGATCGAGTTGAAGCCGTAACTTGCTATCCAGCCACATTGAATATCTGGCAAAATTTACAGCATAAACACCTCAAGAATTTCACCAAGACAACATTATTTGGCATCAAAGTTTATGGAACTCTCAGAAAACAATTATAACTTGTTATTACCTTGCAGAAGGGAACAGTCTGTGTGGCAGCAATTTTGGTATTTTACCAACTCTCCGCATATCGTCATAAGGTAGATTCTTCACCACCACGATCTTCCACAAACCGATAAATCCTTCCCTATCTGGCATATGGCCCTCTGATGTTAGGGTTTGTAATGTAGTTTCATCCATGAACATAACAAAGCAAACATTTTTCCTCGATAAACGAGTGACCTGAAAGGAGGATATGATTCCAAATGGGTATCATCAAATCAGAATTGGCTGTTGAAAGTATAATCATTAGATTTCATAAGCAAGATATAAATAATGGATACACATACCGCTTTGCTGAAAGGTGACCTAAGGTGATCAGAATTTCCAAAGATGCAAGAGATGACGGCAATGTGGCATCTACTGATATAGTTAGTATCATCTTCTGATAAATCAAATCCTGTACTAGGATAGCCTTCAGGACCTTTGACAAAGCCACATTTTATTTTCTGATCACGTGCTGAGAATGAATCCTCTCGCTCTTCTAGGCTCTGATGCCCTGCGAATCTAGGTTCCCATGTTTCGTCTTCTGCAGGTCTTTCTTCTCTGTCGGTATACTGCAGGGCGAATCTTGAAAACTTCCTATTGTCGATAGGCTCCACGAGTTTTGTGGAGTTCAGAAACTTCATCTCACAGGAGCCTGACAAATTTGAGCAGCTAATTTCAAGGAACTCCCAACAACAAGACGAACATATTCTAATGCATAAATCAGCAGAAAGGGAAATGACGCGAAATGTAGTGGATTTCAGAGTTAAGAATGCCACAACCCGAAACAATATACAGTACAAGTAATGATTCATAAGTTCCATTCACCAGAACAAACTCTTCTAAAGACAAATCAGTACCGCTGAGTGAATGGAAATCTGACCTTGTTAAGATATCACAAGAGCATACCCAGACAGGAAATCATTTTCAAGTTTCAATGAACAACTTTTACATTTCGAACAGTCCAATTATGTACCGATCCATAAAGCATAGTTGCCCTGACCAAGTGTACCCATTATCCTATCTTATTTAGTATTGAGAAACGACGTTAATTGGAAATTATATGTATCAAATCAATAACCAAATCCATGCCAACTTTAGATGCTAAAAGTGTACCATTGATCCTGTCTATTGTATATCATCAGAGCACATATAAGATACTGAAATGACCGATGCCACTTTTACATTATTTCCATTTGTACAAGATGAGGCCAGAAAGGAAACTATGAAAGAAAAATCAGGTTTACTTGAGACTAGAAGTAACACAAGAACACAAGTGAGTATCCACTGGAAACATAAACCTATACATTACCAGAAAATTTGCGCCGCCTAGGTTTTTTCTTTGACTCGGACTTTGATTTACTTGACCCATGACCATTCCCATTTGCATGTTCAGCACTTGGATTAGTGTTTGAGTTCGAACTCAAACCCTTATGAGATGAACTCAGAGAAGCTCCCCTAATATCTTTCCCGGTAGGCTGATCCTTACTTTTACCAGAAGAATCTTTGGTATCTTCACCCAAGTGCCGAGCATCATGAGAATCTATAGCATCATCATATTCATTCTCACCATCAGCAGGCTCTTCCAGCTCCTCATCTTCCATCGATTGCCCTTGATTCTTTAAGGAAGCCACATACTCCGCTTCATACTTCTTCAGCTCTTTACGCCCGTTCTCATTGTACATCCCAACTCCCCTTTGATCTAATCCTTTAGACTCAACACCACTATGCAAAGTTTTCTGATTGTCCTTCACATTTCCCTTATCGTGCTGTTCATGACCAGATCCGCCAGTAAAATCCTCGCTATTATGCTCCACGTCATCCTCGTCATAATCGTTATCCCTCCTCCTATCATCCCTATCCCAATATCTAGAATCTTTGGCATGATCTACAGAGCCTTGACCAAATTCAAGGACTTTCACCGAGTCGGTCCGAGTGACATTCGTAAGGAAATCAAGATCACTCTTTGAGTCATCGTCCTCAACTCTAGGATCATCAATACCTAGTCCAAATCACAGCAAACAATCCCAATAAGAACCTCATTGTAGCTCACATTTCAACAGCACCAATGCATCATCATAAGCAAGGAAAACAGCTAAACACAGAATAAAACTAAGCTCAAATGCTCTACTCAAATTCAATCTTTCTCCTTTCACAAAAAAGAGCGAACTCTAAGCACAAATCAATCCCTAATTCAATCAACACAGTTCCAAAAAAAAGCAAACACAGAGAAACTTAACTAACCAACCAACCTTTTTCCTCAGCAGACAAGTAATTGTAAGCTAACACAGTGACCACAAGCACAGCACAAAGGAAAATCACCACTGCGCCAATGGAGAAGCTCCCGAACCGTCCCTTATCGGATCGCCCAGATCGACGGGCCCGCCCCGACTTGTGCTGGAGGTGCTGCTGTGAAGACGACGCCCGGACACCGACCGATACGTGATCCGAGCCGTTGGGGAAGTGCTGCTGACCCGATTGCCTGTACTGAGCCATATCTGGAAACAATTTTCGCTCACCGAGAAGTAAGCATTGGCGGTAGAAGCTGAAGCAGAAGGAAGAACGCGTTCATGCGTTTCGTACACTGTCCCGTCCGCCCTCTTTCTACTTCGGCCGCCGGAGAAGGAGGATGGTTGGAGAGATATAGAGATCGGATTCCGGCGAGTAAACCGCCGGACTTGCGTAGATTCCGGACAAATTTTATTTCTTTCGGAGATGGTTTTTTTTTTGGGGAAGCTTTTGCAGATAATAATAAATAGTAGTTAGGTGGAAATAATATGGAGTGTGAACGATTTAACTCACTGGGTCACCGGCGATTCGGTTCTGCTGGACCGGGTTTTCACCTGCTTTCGGGTCGGCCGTTGAGCTACTTAGCTTGAGTGATTTCGGTGATTCCCCACAATTTTATGAACTAATATCCCGAATAACATTTTAGATAAAATTTCGAAAGAGGGTATAAAAGGTAGAAATATAAAGTGATAATTCGAATATGAAATGGATGAGAATTTAAATATGAGTTGTCTTTTTCATGTTTAGTAATGAATAAATATGTATTTAGTTTAGATAAAATTTTGAAAGAGGATATAAAGTTAAGCAGCTAATTGGTGTATATGTTGTAAAATGTATAAATATGAAGTAATGATTCGAATATAAAATGGATAAAAATTTATAGATATTAGTTTTTATCTATATTAGTAATGGATAAGTATACATTTAACATAGATAAAATTTTAAAAGAGGACATAACGTTTTCATGCTCAACCAGTTGGTGTAGATATTGTAAAAGGAGGAAGTATAAAGTGATGAATCAAACACGAAATGGATAAAAATTTGTGGATATAAATTTTTTTTCCTAATAATGAATAAGTACACATTTACTCTATGATTAAATATGAAATGAATATGAGTTGGTTTTCTTTCTAATGATGGATAATTTTGAAAGCGAATATATATGGCTAGTTTGATACTTAGTCTGATGTAAATGTTGTTAAAGGTAGTAGTATAGAGTGATAACTCGAATATGAAATGAATATAAACTTTTTTATCTTAATAATGAATACGTACACATTTACTTTAAATAAATTTTTGAAAGAAGATATTTGGCTAGTTTTGTTGTAAAAGGTTAAAGTATAAAGTAATGATTTAAATATGAAATTGATGAGAATTTATGGATATGAGTTTTTATCTGTCCTAGTAATAGATAAATATACATTTAGTATGGATAAAACTGTGAAAGAGGATATAAATAATTTGTTCTCAAATTAATTAATTATTCATTAAAAGTAAAATTTGTTAGAATCATGATCCAAACATGGATGTTGGATTTTTTGTAGACAGAAAAAGAATGTAGTGTTGTACACATGACAATTTATTCAAATTGATTCCACTTGTCTCCTATTGTCATTTATCATTAATTCCAAAACTTAGTTTCAATGATTTTGCATACACCACAAATAGATAATTATCAATAAAATTATCCTTTATTTTAATTTGGAATTCAACGTTGTTGTCACGAGATAATGTCTTCCTATCAAAGTTGCTTTTTGCCAATTTTTTTGGGTATTTTTCTATTTTAGTTTTATTTATGTGGAAAATAATAATAATTTCTTTTTATAACAAATTATACTAATTTATATTTGACACATTGATTAAAGGAACCATTGGGCTCTGATTTGAGCTATGAAATTGGAAGGGAAAAGTCATGGGCCCATAGCCCATAGATTCTTTGGCCCAGCTACTTTTTGAAATCTTTTATTAATCAGATTGGTTCGATTTTTGTTGAGTTGAAGATAGTGAAAATAGATATAATCGGATAGGTAGAGGTGGAAACAGACCACCTATTCGCCATTCAGTTAACCTTGTTTGAATGACAATCCAAAACATTGTTTGACATCTTTAGTAAGAACCATTCGAATTTCAATCCGTAAGAGATAAAAGAGACTAATTTCATAACAAATATTACATGTATGGTGTCAAAAATAAGTCATTATTCACAAAACATAGAACAATGCCAACCATCTACCCAACCCATATGAAAATTTAGATTATGAGATTGATTTATAAAAATTATGAGTATACTAAAATCATCATTAAAAAGTTTATTTCTTTCAAAATTGCCTCGAAATAATCCAATTCATTCAAATGACTACCAACGGCCAGGATTTAATTACTGTTTATATAGCTTTTGAATTGAATCAATAGCCATTAGGGAACTCCAAATAAACCACTTGAACACAAGAACACCTGGGAAACTTTTCTACGGCTGATAATCTCCCTCCCAATCCGATCAAATTCGTCCAGATTGGTTGGTTTCTCGGGCTCGGAGAATCCGAAGGTCAAAACCCACGAAGCAAATTCCAGCTGCTCTTTCTCTGTGGAAAGAATCCTTCGTATATACCATCTGAAAAAGGCAAGTAATCTCCATTCTCGTCCTCCTTATATGACCTTTGGGAACCCATGTTTCGCCGAAAGATTCATTCTTTTCGGAGAAAGCTATCCTCTTTAGTTATGGCGTTATCTCATTGGATTGGATTCGGATTCAATGGCAGATGGGTTCTTGTTCGTTGATAGCATTTGGAGTTAGATTTCAGTGGGAAACTCGTGAAATCCTTTCTGTTGTTCTGCTTTGGTCAATTGGTTTCAGTACAGGATTATGGTTAATTGGTAGCTTGGTTATAGCTCGTGTTTTCTCATCATAGTAATATATCATCATCGCAACACAGTAGTCGATATCTTGGGTTAACAAATCCCTATGTTCTATATTCGTGAATGATTTGCTAACTTGGTTCAGTATCCCGGGTTAAGCAAATTTGTTAACCCGTTTTGGTATAGGATTATGGATAGTTGGCAGCTTGGTTATAGCTCGTGTTTTCTAATCATTGTAATATGTATTATCACAACACAGTAGTCTTGATATCCATGACATGGCAGCGCCCCCCCAAAGTACTCTTGTTGTGAATGGGAACTCGGTTAACAAATCCCTATATTTCTGTCCGTGCCTCTCTTCGTGATTGTGTTTCATTCTCTACATGTTCGTAGAGATGGATCATTGCCTCATGTTTGTTGCGAAGATTTTGTCTTTTGAAGTTGTAGTTGAGTTTCATAGGTGTATTAAGATGGATTTTCAGTGAACCAGATGGGAGTTCTAATCCTTATGGCTTTAGGATTTGTATGCTAAAACCCAATTGATAAATGGACAATCTTTTCTGTATTGTCATTGAGAGGAGGTAGTTTCAATGGCATCTTAACGAGTTTTCTTGTTGTTATGGTGGCAGGGATGGTAGGAAGAGCATTGGCTGCAGCACCTCTGCTAACATTCAATTCCAGAACTCGTTCGAGCTTTCTCGATGTAAGTACGACATCTGTTTTTTTTTCGTGTTCAAACCTCTATCCAGTTGTTCACCTTCTAGAGTTGCCAGAATTCACATGACAAACTTCTTATTTCGACCATTAGTTACACATTGTATGTTTGCAGCACGAAATTCAAACAACTACACCTCTCGTTCTAAGACCGAACCGGAATCATCCCAACAGATGGGCGGTAGATTCGACTGCAAAGTCCGAAGCTTTACCCTTTACCGACCAAGATCAGACAACATGGGACTCGTGCAGAGATGTCCTGTCAGCATTCGACTTCGACACCAACGAGAAGGACAAGATGTTGGGGAAAGCATTCGGCCACGTAGCATCCTCCTATTGGGGCGAAGACCGGAAGCAAGAAGTCCCTACATACGACATCGTTAAAGGGATCGTGGACTACCTGAAACAGCTTGGCTTGACCGACGAGGATCTGGTCAAGGTGCTGAAGAAGTTTCCGGAAGTCATGGGGTGTAGCCTCGAAGAGGATCTGAAGAAGAACGTTGGGATTCTCGAAAAGGAGTGGGGGATCAAAGGGAAGACTCTGAGAAGCTTGCTGCTTCGGAATCCGAAGGTTTTGGGGTTCAATGTCGATTGCAAGGGCGATTGTATGGCGCAATGCACTCGCTGCTGGGTTCGTTTCTGAGTTGGTACTAGTACATAACATTTGTTTGGTTAGAATTGGTACGGTGTTGAATGCATATATATATATATGTTACTTGTGAGAGGGGTAATCGTCTAATGCATATATATGTTACATCACATATAAAAAAAAAGATATAAACACGTTTTTATATTAACCAGAATGATTTAAGAATTTGGTTGCATAAAATTGAAACACATTAGGCTACACTGAAAATATTAATAACCCTTATCTAAATATAATTTTTTAAAACGTGACTTCCACGGCTGTGTAGGACGTGTTTTTTACGATGAGGTTTTCACTGTCATATAAAACCTGTCTTCCACGGTTGTGTAAGATGTGTCTTTCACGATCGTGTAAGATGTTCTTCCATGGCCGTGTTAAACGTGTTTTCCACGGGTGTGTAAGACGAAACATCCACGGCCGTGTAAGACGAGACATCCACAACCGTGTAGGACGTGTCTTCCATGGCCGTGTAAGACAAGACTTCCACGGCTGTGTAAAACGAGACATCCAAGGTTCGTGTAAGACGAGACTTCCACGGCTGTGTAAAACGAGACATCCAAGGTACGTGTAAGACGAGATTTCCACCGTCTGTGACATCCAAATGTAAGATGTGTCTAACTATAAACGTTTTAGATTATAGTTATGCATGTAGTCTTTGAAGAACTCAAAAAACAACTCAAATTTTTTCGATTAAACAGAATGATTTAAGAATTTGGATCAGATTGTATGAAACTGACATACATGACTATAAGTGAAAGATATAATCATCCATATCTAAATATAAATTAAATTATATATTTTATGAAAATTTTATATACAGAAAATTCTATCTATAGAAGGAGAATAAGAATTATTATTGAATAAATGGTGTTTAGTTCTCTTATGAAGGGATTTAGTTTGCGTTTACCGGGACTTTATTTTGAGTTTACTAGAGCTTTATTTTGAGTTTACGGAGACTTTATTTTGAGCTCAAATATGACCATTTATGAATCTGATGGTATTTTTCATTTTTCAATTAAAATGACTTAAATTGTCTCACATTTTCATTTTACAAATACAATTTTAGAAAAAAAAAGTCATTTTGGTGTGTATGTGTGCGTTTAGTTAGCTCGTCGGGTGATCCATATGTATGTATGTGTACTTAAGTTGTTCCTACGTGGGACAGAAGCTTGGTCTGCAAGCATCAAACGACACACAAGAGAAAGACTCAAGAAAGACCAATTCATTGAACAACAACAAGAACAAGCATGGAAATGATAATCAGAGGATACTAACAGTACTCTAGATTCGACAACAACGATGATTACAACGATTTACGGGCATTTGAGCTGGCCGCCATGAGTCTTGAGCCTGGCATAACAAGGGCAAGAGCTCTTGTGGCCATAAGTACCAGGTGGAACACAATGGCACCTCTGGCAGCATGTCCTGCAAGCTCGATTGCACACGTTTTTCCTCGACGATTCCTTGCACCTCCTCTTGCACTCCATCCCGCAATCTAGTATTAAGAAACCATCAATGATTCCGGAAACATCGTACTCTGGTACAATGGAGAACACAAACTTACTGATCATGACTTTCTTGGTATGCACATGATGGTGCTGATGATGTTTCTTGTCAATGGAGCTGGTTTCATCAGCCTGAAAAATCAGACAGTGACGTGTTATTATCATGTACCATTGCGTTCTGATAATTGGAGTTGTCGGGAGAGTGTTCAAGATTGATTTCATATATTCATATAAAATAAAAGCTCTTTGAAGAGTGAGCATGGATTCGGTAAAGTCTTGTGGAACAAACTGGGGCAATCTGGATTCGAGAACGAAGACCTCTTAATCAATGTCACGAGCCATTAGCGTCCCAGCAACTAGAAGAAGGCTCAAGATTGACTTTAGATATTCATTAACGACTTCCTTTCAAACAGCAGGCTAGCTCTTGGAAGAGTCTAAGGTCAGCACAGTTTTGGTAAGTCTCTTGTGCAACAACTGGGGGGGGGGCGGTGGTATTTGGGATTCAATAACGAAAAACTCTCAATCATCAAAGGCTATTATACCATGTCATGAACCATTGCATTCCAATAGTTCGAGTTGTTGGGAGAAGGGTTCAAAGATTGATTTTATACAATTGATTAACGAGATGTTACTAGTCTGGGGGTGCTTTCGAGGACTTACAACGGAGGATGATGCTGCATCAATGCTCCTTGGAACTGAATGCTCCAGTGCTTCAGATGGCTGGACTTGAGATGCTTGGAGAAAGCAGAGGATAAGAGAGATAAGAATAAACAGAAAAAGCTTCATCTTTTCTGCAGAGAAAATGGTGATAAGAAGGTTTTTAGATGATTGAAGTACATGTGACACCATAGGAGGGGCCATGTATAAATAGAGCCATTTCTCCATAGTAAATAACAAACAGTAACTTAATTACACATTGGCTCTCTTCAAATTCGGGTTTGACCGGTTTTGTGTCATTGTTCGAGTTTGGTTTGGAGCCAGAATCAATCTTGACTCTTATTTGCATCCACTTTACTCATACTAGAATTGTTCGCACGGTGTTGCGAAAAATTTTAGAGAATAAATGAAGATAGATAAACTTTTTTTGTTGTTGTAGAAAATGTATAAGCAAAATGAAAACGTGACAATTTAAGTCATGTTAATTGAAGAATAGAAAACACCACAAGACATATAAAGAGTAATTGCGAGTTTAAAATAAAGCTCTCATAAACTCAAAATAAAGCTCTAATAAACTCAAAATAAAATTTTAGTAAACTCAAAATAAAGCTCTCATAAAAGAACCAAATACTATTCATTCAATTAGTAATTTATGTTCTTCTTTGATAGATAGAATCGTAATCATTAACCTATCTTGGCAGTGCCTCCTCAGAGCCATATGAAATTGGTTAACAAATCTTGTGTGCCTCTCTAGACATAGCTCGAACCGACAACCAAATCTTGTGTGCCTCTCTAGACATAGCTCGAACCGAAGGTCAGGGATCCGATGCCATACGACATATTTCGATATAGAACATTGGAATCTTCCTTTATAATCTGATAAGGAGGTAAAGGGTCTTTGGATACATTGCTTTTGAAATGATGCTGGGACACAGTCTAGGCTAGCAAAAGCTTTGTCTGATTGCAATGAGTGTGGTCCTGTGGCCAAGTTGGCCACAACATATGTTCACAAATAATACCAAAGCTTAGTTTGGAACCATACCACGTGAACAATGAGCTGTTTTTTTGGTTCAAATTCCAGATCCTGTTTGGTAAGAACGTTCGATTTTTCTTCTTCGGCACGATACGAGTCGAATTCCCGACCCGACGTTATCCACAATCCACAGATCTATCGTCGATTAACCACTAACCACCTACTGACCAGTCTCGGATGATAGCTCGAAACTCGAAACCTTAAGAAATCCAAGAGTAGCAATTTATTTATACAATGAGATTCAAGTTCATAGAATGGTTTTTCAGCTGCAGAATGACTAACAAAGACGGAATTTTCAGCCCATTGCATACTTCTGGGTCCAGGCACGAGCGGTGTTCTCGTACTTGGTCCTGTCGTTCTTGTACATGTGAGCAATCTCGGGCACCAGTGGATCGTCCGGGTTGGGGTCCGTCAGCAGAGAGCATATGGACAGCAAGACCTGCATTTACGAGACAGTTATTGAATATGCGAGACTAACAACTTTTACAAACTGGGGTGTATGAAGTTCGGCCAATATGTACCTTTGAGACTGTAAGAGCTGGACTCCACTGCTCTTTGAGGATGTCGAGGCAGATGCTTCCGTTGCTGTTGATGTTTGGGTGATATACTTTGGTCTTGAACGAACACTGTAAAAAAAGAACGTCTCACTTCCATCAATTGTATCATACAAGTCTTGGAAACTCATCAAGTAACAGATAAAATCGATCGAAACTTTGCATATGAGCGAGTTAATTGACTGACAAATTTGTTGCAATCTTAATATGTGGACTCCAGTAAGTTAAAATTATAGCAAAGCAGATGACTTGAGCACTACAGAGATTCTAGACAGACATTTGCATTCTGGCTAAGAAGGTCGACTCAATTATGAACAACAACCCACGATAAGAACCATCAAACAACAGTAGATATCTACTAGGAGCTAAACATTACGGTTAATGATTTACCTTGGGTGGCTTGAATGGATAATCTGGAGGGAAGTTAATTGTGACCAAGAAAACACCGCCGGCATAAGGGCTATCTGGAGGACCCATTATAGTTGCTTGCCAATGGAACATATCATCACCAGCAGGTCCTGAGAACAAACAGAGTCAATGGGTGATTATCTTTAGTGTCACCCAAGCTATATTTCATCTTAGGAACAAAGAAACATTAAAACAAGTAGGAAGCAAAACCTGCACTGCACGATGCAGGAGGATCCTTCTGCAGGTCCTTCAACTCCTTGTTAATCCTCTTTGAAGCCATCTTTCCACTTCAGAAGTCTGAACGACGACCGTGTTAGTAAGAATCAAGTTATTCAGAAGTCTGAAAGCGATTCAGTCAGAGGAAATGTAAACAAAAGGAAATCAAGCAGATTGCCAAATTCAATGATCCAATCACACCTCACGCAGTGTCACCTATTACCTCTCTACTAAAACAAAATCTCATCAACCTTACCAGAAAGAAATGGCTACAGCAGTCGATCATTCTCATAAGCAGCAACAGATGAAAACAGTAAAGAGCATCAGGAACAGAACCGATGAAACCAGCAAATAGCAACACGAAAAATAAAGAACACATCGCAAGCAGCCAATCCATGAAATCAACCATTATTCAATAATCAGGAAGATAACCTACCAACCGCGATTCTTCCCAATCTAAGCCACGGCGAAAGATCACAACGATTCAGCTCACTTATCATTTAACAAATTCTACCGACAATGAAATCCGCCGGAAATTCACTACTCGCAATACATGCAACGAAATCAAACACGATTCATGAATTTCCAAACGATCACGGCTCACAACATAGGCAGAACCAGCTCGGTAATCCAAATCAACAGAGGATGAAGATCGCGCCGATTCTGCTCACCGGTATAAGATATCGGCAGTGAAATCCGTCGGAACTTTACATAGCAACGCATGCAACGAAATCAAACACACAATTCCAAGCGATCACGGAGCTAACATAAAGCAGTGGAGATCATAAACCAACAACCAGCTCAATCAATCATCCAAATCCAAGCAAAGGATCAAGATCGCGACGGTTCTGCTCACCTGCAAGAAATATCGGCAGTGAACTCCGGCGAAACTCAGCTGACTCCGACGAGAGTGCTGGACGACGGCGGGGGGAAGATTGAAGATCAACTCAGCAACTGTAGATTGTATTTATACAATGGAGAAGGGTTCGGCGCTAAATTTGCGGGAGAGTCCTTGCCATGCACGCAGTTCCCGATTCGTCTCCTTCTTTTCTTTTTTGGCTTTGCTTTGCTTCCACTTCTTCAGAACCTTCTCGAAAAGAAATTTGAACTTTTCTTCTAGTTTCCTGTTTAGTGGGCTCATAATTCGGGCCTTTGTGGAGGAAGTCGGACTGTAATGCTTAATGGTCCATTTGGCCCATTTGGAAAATTTGGCGGTAAATTGGAGAAATGATTGTAGTTCGGTTTCTCTCATAGGAGAGTACAATAGTTACGCGGCTTATAGTTTTCCCGCCAAATCTTTATGCCGTCACCGTCCACAACCCTACCGCCGCTAGCGATACCCACACTGCCTCCATGACCTCCTATGCCGGCCAGATTTCCCCGCTCATCAAACCACAAACACCACCAACAACCCCGCCACCAATAACGCCACCCCAGTCATCACCACGACTCCCCGCTGCTGGTCCCTATCCACCAAAAACGCCACCCCAGTCATCACCACGACTCCCCGCTGCTGGTCCCTATCCACCAAAAACGCCACCCCAGTCATCACCACGACTCCCCGCTGCTGGTCCCTATCCACCAAAAACGCCATCAATCCTCCCACTGTCATCCCCACCCCGCTCTCACAGTGCGGAGCGCTCTCTCCCGATGCGGCAACAATAGGTAGCGCGGCCGCTAACTCTGCCCCAGGACGTCCACAGGCCGCCGATCTTGCACCTGTCCACCCTCCGGCTGGCCAACAGAGGACATGAGACCCAATGGAAAAATCACCCAGAAAACTTGACCAAGGATGCACCTCGTTATCCACAACTTATCTATCACAAAGGATCGGTCATTCACACTGATACGCCGTCAAAATGGCCGGTTCTAACCCCCCTTGCTACTCTCAGAATGGGTTACATTTATGTTTGTTTGCTAGGGTTTTGCTTTTTAAGCTTCTACTTTCAGATTGTTTTTTTTTTATATATTGCTATTTTAGGCCTGTCTTGTTATTTTTTTGTTTTGTTTGGTGAATTTTAATTGAAATGTTTGTTTTTGGGAAAAAAAATTGAAGTTGTTTGTTTTGATAAGAATCCGCCATCTATGTTAATCTTGGTGAGGACTGCATTTTCGATTTGGATATCTTGTACGGTCCGCGGTGTTTATGCCTATATAAGGAATATGATGATGCTTGTCTTGTAAAAAAAAGGAATATGATGATGCTTGTCTTGTAAAAAAAAGCATAATCATCAAATTAATATATGAATGAAGAATATATAATCGACACCTAATCTAGTAACTGAATATCATATGAAAAAAAACCAGTAAAATAATAGGAATTTAACCAAATTTCTCGATGGTTTTGGCAAAATGAGATTGTCAAGTGAATGTAGACGAGTTTTAGTTTTGATTATCTCCTACTCGAGTTAGAGACTACTTTTCGACTATATGAGCCCTTGAAAGAGTTCAATCGATATATAAGCATGTTTCGTTCACTGCATTCTGATAATTATTTGTTACTGATCCTCTAAGTTAGCATAAAGTAGTAATTTACTTGTAACCACGAATACTTAATGTGATTTACGGTACACTATATCTTCTCAATCATATCAAATTAGACAAGATACTCGATACAGTCACTCAATTTGATTTTATATTAAGAAGTCCAAATCATGAGAGAGGATCATATGATTCAAGTTGGGTGAGGAGTTGATCTTATTTACTGTCGATTAATTTAGATTCAAATTGATTTCATGATTATATTTTCGGTTCGTTTTGTGAATTTTGAGAATCCAATTGTAACATTTTCTCTAATGATTAATGTACTATTAACGACTTAATCATCCTTATTCTAGATGGTGGTGATTATTGTCTTTTTCTTCTGTTATAAAGACTTAATTGGGTTTCAAAAATGTAACCGAGGCGTGATACGAAAGTTTTAGAGTAATTTGTGGGAAACTTATAACAAATGTTTATTGTGATTTCTCCAACAAAACTCACTCATAAACTCTAGATGAGATGCTAGCGATTCCCGATACGCTCCAATCGTGACACCAAACTCGAAATATTCATTGTTGAGATGCTACAATTGCTTCGTGTACCATCATCGTCTCAAACTCGACGTGCATGATCAACATCATGGCTACACCCTCTCAGCTTGAAAATGGTGAAAAAAAAATTATATTTTACGAAAATTATTATATAAATCCGAAACTATGATAATTTGAATATAAGCTAATAAACTATTTGGATCCAAACCGAACTGATTACCAACTAACAACAATATTTGTGCACAATTAGATATATTATAATTTCGATGTATTTTTCTTTGTGCTCATTTGCCCAATTGTTCTTTCCCACAACACTTTATTCGTTTCACACAAATTTCCAAGTCACAAAATGAAAACATTTCAATTATGGGACAGTACTCTCGTGAGGCAAAAAATCACATTAATTTACTTCTTTAACATTAAAAATATTGATTTGAATAATTTAAAATTAAAATAATAAATTCTAAACACTGTATATGCTACTTAAACCCTAAAAGATAATGTTAAATCTCTAAATATTAAATTCTAATCTCAAATATTTGATCATAAATAAGATCCTTAATTGTATTTTAAACTATGATTTTTGACCATAAACTAAATTAACTAATCATAAAAATTTTAATTAGACTCTAAACACTTATCATTATGTCTTAAACCCTAAATACTAAACAAGAACCTCAAAACTATTAATTTTAAACATAATATATAGCAAAAATATGATAAAGTATACCGTGTATATTATCCATAAATTTATATGCACTTTCTGTTCTAAGACAATATGATGTTTGCTTCTATAAATCTTCTATTTACATATAAAAAAATTAATTGGTAATTTTTAATTTCTTTTGTGAATGGTTAATTAAGCAAGCATCAATCAGGTGAAGAAAAAAATTGTTTTTTCATTCTTATATACATTTTGTATCAACCAATTAAGTATTTTACCAATTCGAATTTTCCTACATATAGGAATTTTTATGAAGGAATCTAGAGTTTCTATTGAAGGATGTCATAAATTGATAATAAATCTCTTATTATTTACAAACAATTCATAAATTTAATTAGAAATTTCAAAAATCCACAAACCCAAGTGAACTCTTGCTCGAATAACTCATAATCCAATCCATTTATAACTCCAAATTTTTTTTATTAGAAATGCATTGTGAACGAGAGAGAAAATGATAAGTAATCTTTAATTTTTTAATAGCCTTTTTTTCAAAAGTATGTCGTGCCAAAAGTGTTATCCTTTATCAAAATTTGTTATTATTTAAGAAAAAAAGTAGTGAAAAAGAGCCACTTTTTCAAGTGTTGAAATGAGAGCAAAAGTGATTTGTAAACACGGTTACATGATTTTAACAAAGTGGCCATACTCATTTGTTCTCAGTAGTGGATTGCACGTGGCCAGTTCTCATATGGTCTTAGTAATCATTGTATAGTGAGGTGATTAAGTACGGGATTAGTAGCGGTGGATTCAAAATGTTTCGATTTATAAATAGTTTGGTTTTATATCGTCTAATAAAGATTAGATTGGGTTATGTTGTGTATGCATGTGTGTTCTTTATTAGCTCGTTGGGTAAGCTAATGAATGCATGCATGTGTACTAGGTGTTTCTTTTGTGAGGAATTTTTTGACATTTTTTATTAAGTAAAATGGTATAAGAAATTTGGTTGGATTGTATAAAATCGGAATGCGCTAAATTATACTTGAGAAAATTATACTAATCGATATTTGAATATAAAAAAATGATATACAATAATTGTGGAGTTAAGGATGGACTTTATATATGTCAATGTCCATGAGATAGGACTAGCCAATGTTGTTAGACCGTACATGTATGTCATTTGGATTGTAGAAACCTTAAATTATCTACAATCAGTCTGACATAAATTATAAGAAAGTGGTTCTTATATTGTAACAACGATTAAACTTCAATAACTACGTTCATATAAGACCAAATACAACTGGCCGTAAAAGTATTCACCTCAAATTTATAATAATTATTAACCAAAACATATTCAAACAGACAACCATAATATCAATTTTAGTTTTTTTTTATAACTAATTTGTACCCGGTCGGTCGGTCCATCCTCGAACTAAACCGAAAACCGAAAAACCTACAATGATTCTCCAAGCCTCAACCTCCTGCATTCTCTGACTTTCTCAGTCTGACCAACCCACACTAGGAATAAACCTAATCAACAAATCATAACCCATTTTTAAATTTAATATTTGCTTATGAAATTACAAAGAAATGCAGAATAATAAAATCAAATTTAATATTTGTTTAGGAAAATACAAAGAAATTAATGCAGAATAATGAAAATCAAACTTCTATATCTAATTTCAAGCTAATCCACCCAAACACTTTCCCTCCCTTCTTCCTCCATTTCCCCCACTCTCTTCCCAGCCGCCGGTTAATGGATCTCCGCCACCGCCGCCGCAGTCAAATTCTTCACTTCCTCCTCCTAATCCTCGCCGGCGCTTCCTCAATCTCACTCACCACATCTCAACAACAACCGCAAATAATCACCGAAAACCGCCGACTCGGCTCACCATTCACTCCCGCTGACTACTCAACCCTCGCCGTCGTTGATCCCGCTACAATCAGCAACGGCGCACTCCAAGTCACCCCTGACTCCGCCGGCAACTTCACTCTATCCAACCGCTCCGGTCGCATCCTATTCAATCAGACATACAAGCTTTGGGACGAAGACGATGGCAGCGCCGGTGCCGGCGCCGGTCACCGGACGGCTTCATTCAACACCTCTTTTCTTATCAACATCTTTCGTCTCACGAACGCATCTCTCCCCGGCGAAGGACTAGCTTTCCTAATCGCACCCGATTTGGAGCTGCCCGCGGGCAGCTCCGGACAGTATTTGGGGCTGACCAATCGCGAATCTGACGGAAACAGTTCGAATCAAATCCTGGCCGTTGAGCTCGACACTTTCAAGCAGGACTTCGATCCTGATGCCAACCACTTAGGGTTGGACGTCCACAGCGTGCGGTCTTTGAAAACCGCATCATTGAGGGACCACGGGATCCAGCTGGCTCCTGCCGTCACCAGGTTCTACCTGGTCTGGATCCAGTATGATGGCCGGCGGAAGAGAATCGAGGTTTACATGGCAGAGAACGGCACCGCCAAGCCTGAAACCCCGATCCTCGAGGCCGACGATCTAGATCTGAAAGGAATTGTGAATCAGTACTCGTATTTTGGATTCGCGGCCTCCACGGGGAACAATACCCAACTCAACTGTGTGTTGAGCTGGAATCTCACCGTGGAGCTCCTCGATCCAGAGGAAGTCGGAGCTGTTGCCGGCGACGACAGCTCCGGCTCCGGAGTCAAGATCGGAGTAGGAATTGGAGTATCAGCGTTCGTGCTAATTCTCGGAGGATCAATGGCAGCAGGGTGGTGGTGGTGGAGGAGGAAGAAGGCGGCGGAGGCGAATCCGAAGCTGACTGGAGCTCTCAAGAGCCTACCCGGGATGCCTAGGGAGTTTGATTTCAAGGATTTGAAGAAGGCGACGAATAATTTCGACGAGAAGCTGAAGCTAGGTCAAGGAGGATTCGGTATGGTGTACAAAGGAGTGTTGCCCGAGGACCATGTTCCTGTGGCGGTGAAGAAGTTCTCGAGGGAGAATTTGAAAGGGCAGGACGATTTCTTGTCGGAACTAACAATCATCAACCGTCTCCGGCATAAGCACCTCGTCCGGCTACTCGGTAAGTACTTAATTTAAAACGTCATCACCGTTTTAATTATATTTGATTATAATATTTTCTTAAGATTAAATTAGGTAATGATAAGATTATCTTTTAAAAAAAGGAAGACCAAAGCTTTATTAAAAGATCTAATTAAAGGACTTTTGCTTTGTTCTTTTTTCAATGCAAATTATTTGTTTACATCCATGCAAAGATTCGATTTTGGCCTTTAAAGGTGGTGACCAGCTAATTTAGTCTAAAGTTTTGTCTATAAAGAGTGAAAAGTAACATGTACATGTACAATGGGTAGGTGACATTCATGACACTACGGTAGTTTTCTTTAATGAACATGACACTATGGTAGTTGATCGTACCGATTCAATCACGTATAGTGAATTCGAGCGACTGAAATCAACTTTTTGATTATTTCGCATTGTTCAATTCTGGGCGATGCAAATTTTTGATCTTCATAGAGTCTAGAATAGAAAAACGTACATTTTTTGGGCGATGCAAAGTCATGAAAGTTTTGTAATATAGAACGGATTAAAGTGTGGATATAGTTTAATAGTTGGATCAAGTTAAGTTATATTTTCTAGTTGGTGAGACCCAACTAACAAAAACAAGTGGGAGTGTGGCCAACATGGGCATAACCTATAGCTAGTTGATACCATAAACCAAAGACCAATTAATTATGAATGGAATTTTATTTATTCTTTATTTTGTTAAACTTATTTGTCAATGCATGGAGGTTTCCTTTTATAATATTTTAATTCATAAATCTTATTTTTTTTCTCCCACCATGTTAGATAAGCCACACAAGTTTGACCAATAAAAAATAGTCTTACTTACACGTTTTATAATTTTTCAAATTGGAATTTTTTATTTATTTATCGATTATAAATCACGTAAAGTCAACACAATATATTGAGGTGCTTAATTTTAGCATTATTCTACGTACTTATCTACCAAGTCGTACCTTGTACCTTTCAAACTTAAGCAGTGAGTATTACTCTAGTAGCTCGAGATATATATACTCTCTAAGTGGTTGATGTACATCAACGATGTGACACCTCGTTAATGTTTGAGCGATAATTATGTAATGGTTATTTGTACCTCCAAGGGATTAGAGCACGCACGCTAAGTACTTAGTATTTAGGGTGTTGTTAAAAACAAATTGAACAATTCGATATGAGTTTTAGATTTTGAATCTTTCATTGGATTGTTTGGGTATCCTTCAAAAAACTTGTTTGATTATTTTTCATATATAGAATTTTGCGATTTATTGACTTAACTAAAATGAACCAACGATATGTGAATATCAATCACGAGATGAGCAATAATTGAAAAATTGATGTGTTGTTATGTTATCGTGTTTTGAATTAATGTTTATAAATATGCTACTTATCTCAAATTTAATTTGCGTATTGGAACGATGTGACCAATTTTCGGAATGTTTGAATGGTGGTTGAACCTCTTGGTTAATTATCTAATTTTTTTTTTAATTTGACCAATTGCATTCCAAAGTCAAGTCAATTTGTTTTTATGTGAGATGGAAAATTTCATGGTGATGACGGTTTAATACAAATTGTTTATTATGTTTATGAATGAGTCCAACTATGAAGTAATAGTGACTATAAACTATAAGATAGTAAATGATTAGCTGGTTATGATCTCATAATTAGTTAGAATTATTAATTACCATTTGACTAATCTTCACTTAATTATTATTTTTTATAATCAGGATGGTGTCACAAGAACGGCACCCTTCTCTTGGTCTACGACTACATGCCAAACGGAAGCTTGGACAATCACCTTTTCAACAACGGGTTCGAGGACGACACCAAAAACCCGACCCCATTACAATGGAAGCTCCGTTACAAGATCGTAACAGGAGTCGCCTCAGCGCTACACTACCTACACAACGAGTACGACCAGAAGGTTGTACATCGGGACCTTAAAGCGAGCAATATCATGCTCGATGCGGAGTTCAGTGCCCGTCTGGGCGATTTTGGTTTGGCTCGGGCCATTGACAACGAGAAGACCTCTTACGCTGAGCTGGAAGGTGTCCCAGGGACGATGGGGTACATCGCCCCAGAGTGCTTCCACACGGGGAAGGCCACATGTGAGTCTGATGTCTATGGGTTCGGCGCAGTGGTACTTGAAGTTGTCTGCGGGCAGAGGCCCTGGACTAAGATTGGTGGGTTCACGGCCTTAGTAGACTGGGTATGGTGGCTGCACCGAGAGGGGAGGATTCTGGAAGCCGTGGATAAGAGATTGGGGAATGAGTTTGTAGAGGAGGAGGCGAAACGTCTCCTCCTCCTTGGACTGGCTTGCTCACATCCAATTGCGAGCCAAAGACCCAACATGCAGCTGATCTATCAGATTGTATGCGGGTCGATGGAGGTGCCTAGAGTACCTCCTTTTAAACCCGCATTTATTTGGGCCCCAATGGTGGATCCAGAAGGAGAAGATGGGAGTGCGAGTAGTAGTATGAGAGTTGATTTGACTCCCGATACGACTCCAATCACTTCGGGTTGGTCAGCTGTGAGTGAGGATTATAACAGTGGAACAGGTTATACAAACAGCTATTCTCCTGTTTGACACAAAGGCTTGATTTGACGGGAGGGAAAGTTAGTTATTTCCGTTAATTTCCTAATTTTCTTTAGGCATTTTCTTTACCCGCCCATCTTTTTACTGTACAAAGAATATGGTAGAAACAGCAAAATAAATGTTTTTTTTGTTCTTGTTTGGGTGGGATTTATTGCTGGCTTTTTAATGTTTGTATAATATTTTTTTTCATATTATTATGTACTAGAATCATTCATACAAAATATTTTATAACTTCATTTGATAATTATTTGAAGAGTTTAACATCGTGAAACCTAGATTGTTTGTCATTCCCAACATGCATAGAAAATATTAGCTCATTTCAAAATTTTCAATTTTCATGTCAAAATGGTCGATTTTCAAAGGGGGTTAACCTATGGAAATGGGGTATTTTGACATAAAATTTCAAAATTTTCAAATTGATTAATATTTCATGTTGGAGATTGCTAAAAAATTAGTTTCATTGTGGTACCTCTATAAATTATGGTCAAAATGAAGTTAAAAATTAAATTGACTGGGTGTTATCTTAGTGTTGAATTTTTTTTTTAAATTTCATTTGACTATTATTTGAAGGGGTTAATATGGCGAAACCTTAAATTTTTGTCATTTCCAACATGCATGCCTAGTATTAGTCCATTTCAAAAAATTTAATTTTTACGTCAAAATGGTCGATTTCCAAATGGTTTAACCAATAGAAATGAGTCATTTTGATATAAAATTTCACAATTTTCAAATCGATTAATATTTCACATGCATATTGGAGAATGCTAAAAAATCATGTTTCATTATGGTACCTCTATATATAATGGTCAAATGAAGTTAAAAATCAATATTACTCAGTGTTATGTTAGTGTTGAACAAAATAATTTATAACTTCATTGGACTATTATGTGAAGGATTTCACATAGTGAAACCTTGATTTTTTTCTTCTTCCCAACATGCATGCCAAATATTATCCCAATTCAAAATTTTCAATTTTCACGTCAAAATAGTCGATTTCCAAAGGGGTTAACATATGGAAATAGGCCATTTGACATAAAATTTAAAACATTTTCAAATCGCCTATTATTTGACATGCATGTTGGAGATGGCTAAAATCATGTTTTATTATGGTACCATTATAAGTAAATGCCAAATGAAGTTAAAAATTAATTTAATCAGTGTTATGTTAGTGTTGAATAAAATATTTTTTGAACTTTATATGACTATTACTTAAAGGGCTAAATATGGTGAAACCTCGATTGTTTGTGATTCGCAACATGTATGTCAAATATTAGCCTATTTTAAAATTATCAATTTTAATGTCAAAATGGTCGATTTGCAAAGGGTTTAACCTGTGAAAATGAGCCATTTTGACATAATATTTAATTTCTTTTCAACTGGCCTAATATTTGACATACATGTTTGAGATGATTGAAAATAATGTTTCATTATGATACCTCTATAATTAGTGATCAAATGAAGTTAAAATTAAATTTAATTAGTGAAATGTTAGTGTTGAACACAATATTGTTTAACTTCATTTTACTATTATTTGGAAGGCTTAACATGGTGAAACCTCCATTTTTGGCCATTCCCAACATGAATGTCAATATTAATCAATTTGAAAAATTTAATGTCAAAATAGTCAATTTCCAAAGGGGTTAGCCTATGGAAATGAGCCATTTTGACATACAATTATCAATTGAACTAAAATTTGATATGCATGTTGGAGATGGCTAAAAATTCATATTTCATTATGGTACCTTTATAAATAATGGTAAAATGAAGTTAAAAATCAATATTACTCGGTGTTATGTTAGTGTTGAACAAAATAATTTATAACTTCATTTGACTATTATTTGAAAGGTTTCACACGATGAAACCTCAATTTTTTTGTCTTTCCCATTATGCATGTCAAATATTATCCCATTTTTAATTTTTTAATTTTCACATCAAAATGGTCGATTTCCAAAGGGGTTAACCTATGAAAATAGGCCATTTGGGAGTTGTTGGCTTACGATCCAGAGGCCGAAGAGGTTAAGGAGGATATTCTCGGTATTCAAGTTATACAGAAAAGGTGGTGTGGTGGTTTTCTAACTTTGAGTTTCAACCTCGGGACTTACAATTATGTTCCATCTCGACTGTCGATTGCAAGCCTGACTGAGTTTACATGAAATTGCGAAGATCGATCGATGTTGGTTTTGATTGTTTTTCTTTTTTGGTAGTTTTAATTTATTTCGTATATGAATACATCAATGTTTAACTAAAGAAGATTTATTCAAATAAATATATACAAGCAGAAAATAGTATTGAATGTACACAAAACCCACTTACGATATTATTTATCAAATTTTTAGTATTGAATATACTGTATATTTATACATATCGAAGTTTCTAGCTTTAATATAATCAAAATTATTCAAATTTGGAAGAAAAACAATTGACGGTAGGAAAACTGGAAAAGAAATTAGTCGATATTCTTACTTTATTTATTTCATATCGTTGGTTTCCTGAGTGCAGAAGGATTAGTTGGTGAGCGGCGCGTTTTCCAGTTTCCTGATTGCATAAGGATTAGTTGAAATTACTCGTTTAATCCGCATCCTAATTCCAAACGGAAGACGACAAATTGCAGAGTTTCTGCATATTTATAATAAACCCAACAACATTAAAGATTCACAAATTAATAACACTCGAACACAATGCCACGTGGTAGCTACATCCCACAAGACTTAGCCACCGACATCTTGCTAAGGCTCTCCGACGTTTCAGCCATCGCCCGATTTCGCTCCGTCAATAAGCAATGCCTCGCTCTTCTCTCTGACCCCAAATTCCTTCAACGGATTATTTGGTTCCACCCGCAAAACAACGAGAAGGAGAAGAAAGAGTCTACTAACGTTTTGATCCTGTGTAACAAAACATATCTCAGAAGTTCTCGTATCTGGCTCTCCTACTCTTTGCTCTCTTACAACAAGCGGAATGAAAAGCTGACCCCGATCGAACCCAGTACCCAACTGAAAAAACCGACATATTTAAAATATCAAAAGGTACCGATGATTCCTGAAGCGCGTCCTCCGAGAGAGTACGACTCGAATCGGTTCGAAATCGAGGGTTGTTGTGACGGTATATTCTGTATAAATGATACGGTACGCAATTAGGACTTAGTTGTTACTTTTTCATAGTACAAGGGTGAAAATCTTATGTAAAGTTTTTTCATGCTTGTTTTTGTAACCTGTACAGGCTTCGAAGGTACCAGAAGATATCATCCTATGGAACCCTTCAACTTCCGAGACAAAGGTCGTGCCGGCTTCTCCCCAAGTTCCGGCCCAACCTATTTTCTGGCAACAAATTGGGTTTGGTTACGACTCGAAAACTCGAGATTACAAGGTCGTGAGGAGAAGAATCCTCAACCACTACGATAGGCGCACCCTGATTGTGGCCGATATTTATAGCTTGAGGAACGATTCGTGGAGGGAGCACTCATGCATATCAATCGATAAACATATTGACTACTCCCGGTCCTGCTCACTCCCGACTCAAAACGTTGCTCGATCTCGAAACTCGGGACTAGGAAGAGTCTACTGGCACTCGGACAGGCGCATTTCCTCGTTCGACATGGTTGAGGAAGTGTTTGATGACGTCTCCCACAAGAGGTTCCCTAAGAAGCTCAAGAGAAGCATGTCCTACGGTACGAAGGGCCCCACCGAGGACATGCACGTGCAGACCACGTCGAACGAGTTCATGATGTCTGCCGTTTTCGGAAACCCTAGAGGAGTTTACGAGATATGGGGATTGTTGGATTTCAGGATACGAAGATCATGGACTAAGTTGTTTGTAGTTTCGAAGTTTTTAGTCTCCGACGTCCGTATGGGTCTCGGACCTCAAGGAACGGGTGGTGGATGCTACATGTTTCTTAAGATTGACGACGGGAAGTTGTTGGGTTTTGATCCGGAGACCGAAGAGGTTAAGGAGGATATTCTCCGTATTCGAGTTGTACCCAGAAAGTGGCTCAATGGTTATCGGGACTCGGAATACAACCCCATGGCTTACAGTTATGTTCCGTCGGAAGTCTCGATTTCGAGCATGACTGAGCAGACATAAAACTGGAAAGATGTATAGATGGATGTAGGTTTGAAGTGCTAGTTGTAATATTGTAATAAAAAGATTTGAAATGAAATTTGTAATCCAATTGTAGATGCTAAATAGTGTACAATTGGGGTACATTTCATGATGTTAATTATAAATTGCTAGGGCTTCTAAACCGGGTTAAAACTCGAATCGACCTAAATCGATTTTCGAAAGGAGGGAGGAGGAGTAGGGAAAAGAGAGTAAGGCATTAAAGAGGTGAAACTCTGAAAGCTCGAAGCTACAAAAACTCGATTAATAATCTCGCAGTCTCATAATGGAAAGAAGGGCTGAAAGCTACTCAAACTCCATTAAGAAGGGCTGGGAATATTTTTACTTGCAATTGGTAGGCAGAGTTGTTTCTAAAATCCATACCAATTATGAAATCATTTCATTAAACATCTTAAACACCCCACTAATACACAAACACTTCATTCTTTCTCTCACAGACCCCTTCAACTAAACACTTACTTTTAACTAAACACTGCTACCTAATTCATTCCATCTCTCACAAACCCCTTCAATTTTCCGACGACCACGACGGCCAAGCAGCCCTCCTCCTCCTCCTCCTCCTCCTCCTCCTCCTCCTCCTCCTCCTCCTCCTCCTCCTCCTCCTCCTCCTCCTCCTCCTCCTCCTCCTCCTCCCTCTCCCTTTCCTCCTCCTCCTCCACCTCCTCCTGTTCCCAATCGGTACTATCCCCGTCACCCTGGCCGTAGACAAATCTGAAATCTTCAGCGGCCAACAAGATCGACCCCTCCACCACATAGTAACTGTGTAGCTCTTCACGTCGGTCCATAACCCTCCCATGAGTAGCGAGTTGGACAAGGGTAGATTGTTGCACATCCTTGGGGAACTTGTCAGCCACCATTTCTTGCAACATGTGCACAGTGAACGAACCTTTGACGCTGAACTTCTTCTCAGCCGTCTTTCCCTTCGACGAGGTGTGCACGACGGTCACAACGCACGGGGCTTCCCGATCCGTCACCGTGAGCTCGACGTTGACATGAGCTCGGTCAACGTTGATGCCGTAGGAGTCGAGAGTCTCGCCGTCCTCCAAAACAGTCCCCCGGTACGTAAGAGTTTGGCTGTGCACCTCCACGTTGATTTGGTCTTTGATCGCCATCTTCAGTTGGCGAACCGTTGACGTGATGTCCAATGTGCACTTGGGCACAACTTTCCCTCCTCGGATCTTGAACATGATGGAACCAGTGGCCATGGTTGATTTTCTTGAGCTTGATTTTTGGTTTTGAGTGTACTGAGAGTATTGCAATGGGGTTTTCTTTTCTGTAATAACACCCCCCCCCCCCCCCCCCCTCATTATATATATATATATACACACTCCTTTTCTTTGCAAGCTTAAGCTTTAATTACATTGAATACGGTTGGTGGCTGGTTGGTTTGTTTATTAGGAATTGGTTCAAAATGAGCAATTAAGCTAAGCTAGATGATGTCATCGAATCATGATGCCATATAATGATGCACCTCTGCAGCAACAACAGAGCCTAGCTAATAACTTGGAACAAGGGTATTCCCACTGACGGCCGAGAGAGACCTGAACCACAAATCTAATAGCGGTAGTCGAGTCTGTATGGAATCGAAAAGTGATCTGAAATCGTAATCGTTAGACCCTACTAAACTAGTAAAACAATAAGATTTTTAAGATTTAAATCGTCGAATTTTGTATATAGTTTGGTTAATTTTTATATGACGGGGACGACTTTGTGATTCGTCCCAAACATATTAGGGGTTTTTAACCGGTTCGGTTTATTAAGCGATACCACCTATAGATGCAGTTCACATTTATTAAAGTAAAGAGGCACATTTCACTTTGAAGATCATAATAGCAAGAGCAGATCATCAAATGTTCAACTGGCAGAGCAAGCTAGAAATACAGATCATAATTGCATGCCCTAGGTGAATTAATAAAACCTTTACAATTGAAGTTGCTCCACAGTCCAAAAAACCCCTATTTATAAAATATGACGAATGGGCCATTTTCACTCAGAAAGTGGAATCGTAAAATTCATGAAAACTCGTTAATTTTACAAGATTTTAAAATTTAAAATCGAGATTTTACCCGATTTCACTAATTAACCGACGATTTTAAATGGAATCAAAATCGTTAGACACTACTAAAATCGTAAAGTCGTAAAAATTTCAAGATTAAAAATGTCGGTTTCACTACTTGAAGAGCTGGGGAAATTGAATGCAAAGCTGCAGAGGAAACTAGCAAGGCGATCATCATCATAGTGGCTGCTACAGCCGATCAAATCTTCCACTTAACTCCACTTCATCAGAGTTGGGATTCCCCCATTCATTGTAAAGCTGCAGAAGCTAGTAAGCTATAAATTATCTTTTCTTTTTACAAATTGTGTAGGGAAAATGGAGGGAATCTTTAAATTGGGAATTAAGAAATTAGAAATTATTTCATTTTTGAGGAAATTTTAAATATATTATTTGGTGTTAACATATTTCAGAAATTTTATTTCGAAATATGTAATCAAGAAATAGATTATTATTTGTTCATTTACTAGTTTGCCTCTTGCTTGATTCTACCAAAATAAAACAAGAAAACTCATTTCATTATTCGTTTGTCAGTCTAACGCGTCCTTATGAGCAGGTGAGACTAAGAGGTCACTGGCGACAAAGGATTTTTCGTCGCATACAAGATTAAATAAATCCTTATATACAAAAATATATTTCGACGTTCTAAATATCTTTTTTCTACTAACTATACAGAGAGAGACCCTACATTAACCTGTTTTGCTAATCATGATAATTAAACAGAGAGGCAGTAAACGAAAGAATCAAAGAACAACCGGTCCATTTCGTGGGAACGGTTAATCAAACCAAATAACGAGCATCAGTACTCCTATCTTTCGGCGGAGTTCTATGTTCTTGAATCTCTTCCAGATCATCATCTTCTCCTTTCCTCCCAGCCTGCTCTTTCCAGTATGCTATCTGCTTCTTCAGCCGAGTAATCTCCTTAGACGACACATTCTTGCTCGGGTCGTTGACTATGGCTCGTACTCTCGAGGCATACCTGCACACAAGAGTTTTTTCGTAACTGGTAAAGACATGTAATCTGATAGGGGATTTTGAAATGTTGGGAGAAGGGTTACTTGGGACGTACGTTAGTGAGTTGTACGTCTCGTCAAGGCTCGATTCAGCCGGAGAAACGTTTACGAACATGAGCGTCTTGGCATTCCCGCCGAGGGAATCGCTCATCAGCATTGTCAGCTTGTGATTCCGGTATGGTATGTGCTGGCCGCCAGAGGAGAGTGCGCTGATCACGTCGCCGAGTGCTGAGAGGGATTTGTTGATGCTTTGTGCTTCTTTAAGTTGGTTTCCCGATGAGCCCGATTTCTTCACTCGTTCCGAGCCAGCAAGGTCGACGAAACTTATCTTTCCCCTTGCAACGGATTGTGTCTGGAGGTTCGTGCTCTCGATCACGACCGAAAGAATCAAGTGAGACCTGGAGCTCTCTTCATTCATTTGAGTCCCGGATGTGTGCCGACGCTCTGATCCTTGTTGGATGATCGATTTTAGATCCTCGAACGACGAGATTGACTTGACTGTCACGTTTTCGATAGAGACCATACCCTGTGACAATGTGTAAATTTCAATCATTGAGTGGACCAGCACACAATAAGGTTACTTGATGAACAAGGAAACTACTCTTACCTTCGAGTCCTTTTTGATGTCGAGTCTCGAAGGCTTTGCGCTCTTCGGTAGTAGAAGGTCTACGAGTGTATCTTGATACAACTCAACTATGTATGCCTGCATCAATCAAAATTAGTTCATGATCATCAGTTATGCAAAGTCCATTACAAAAGTTTCATTTCTTGCATCACATGAAATTAGTACCTTCAGTGAATACGAGAATTTCTTGCTGTCTCGCTTGATAATGTTGAAGATTTCTGCAGTGGCTCTTAGTGTGAGTCCGGGATTGCCATCCGAGCCATATATCGTAAATGTCTTGCCCGAACCGGTTTGACCATAGGCAAATATACAAACGTTGTACCCGTCTACAGCAGACTGGACCAGGTACTGCATTCAAAAGCAGAGGTTGACATCGTAAGAAATTATAAATGTATTGAACTCTGTACAAGTTATTGATATTGAACACCACTTACTCGCGTATCTTCGAACACATTCTCCTGCGACGCACCGCCATCAAAGACGCGATCGTACAGATGCTGTTTTGCCTTGTCATCCTTCCACGGATGCTCTACTGTGAACTCATCGGTGCTCGAGACCAATTGTCTTTCCCTTTCGGAGATTTCTTTGTCGTTTAGAGGCCGTACACGACAGTACACTCTTATCTTGCCTTTCATATCTATAAAAATTGGTAAAAACATATATAAGACAAAGCAAAGTAAACAACAGTAATTAATAAGGAATATAGAACGAACATCGTACCTTCAATTGTATTGAAGTACCGTTTCCGGAGTATTTGTTCTTCCTTGTACAGCACTTCCATCTCAGCAAGCTGAGCCCCTTGCATTTTCAAGATCGAAGCAGTTTGCTCGTTCTTTCTATCGATATCCTCCTTCATTTCTCGTAGATCCTCCAACTCTTTCAGATTATTCTGCAAGACGGTATAATCGGCCTCTCGATTTGCCAGGGTAGACTTTGCGATGGCACAGTCTTGGATGGCAACTTCGAGCTTATTCTCTAGCTCGGTCATACGAAGCTTCAGTGCTCTCCGTTCCTGATCGAAGTTCCTTTCGCGCCCTTCAATCTCTTCAATTTTCTTCTTGTCCAGTCTGGACATCTTCTCTTCCAATAGCATGTTTTCGTTCTTGACCTTCGCTAAACTTTCTTGCATTAGACGCAACTCCTCTTTCTGTTGTTTCAGCTCTTCTTGCAGCGTGACGGACTCCTGCAGAATCTAACAATAAAAAATGTTCCACCATGTAAGCCAATGGAAAGAAAGAATTACATTAGAAAACAAAAACATGGTTTTAATTTCTACCTGGGAATTTTTTGCAGCCAGACTTGATTTCATTGATGCTAGATCACCAAGATTAGACAGCTTTGATTCCATGTTCCGTTTTTCCGACAATGCAGTCTGACACATTGAAAGAATAATGAATTGTAACACAAGAATCATTAACAGAGAGGTTCTGATTGTTCACGTATTTGTGTTTACCTGAAGAGCTGTATCCTTTTCAGTGCACAAGGATTTAAGTCTATCGCGATCACCTGTAACAACTGCTAGGTTTTGCTGCTCGGACCTGAATGAATCTCTCAAAGCTTCCAGTTCATCTTGCAGCCTTAGCTCTTGTTCCTGCCTCGCGTGCAATTCTTGAACTAACTGTGATAATCATAATATAATCAGTCAAGATATGATAAAAGTTGCTAAGAGTATCAAGGTATAATATTATCTTAGTACATATCTTAATCATAATATAAAGCAATTTACCTGATCAGTATTTCTCTGGAATTCTTCAATGCTCTTTGATAAGTCCTGGATACGTTTTTCATACATCTCCACATTGGGAGCTTTCAAATTACTAGAAACATCTCCATTCGTTAAGCTGCTAGCAGTTGAGCGAGCTTTGGAGTATCGACGCAACATGACATCGTTTATATGTGTTTGAAGGGCAACACATATTTCTTCTCCCTGTTTGGTCTCAAACTGGAAGATGTGAAGAACACCGGCAACTCTCATCTTGAAGAAAACAGCAGTGTTGCTACTGCCAAACTGCATTATGTCTCTCAGCTCGGCAGAATGTAAGTATTCCTTTGGGACTGGCCGGAAGAAGTGCACCTATTGAGGTGAGCAATTGAATTATGTAGCGGCATTAGAAACCCAAAGCAGACCTGATGCATATTTTTTATGACATACACTATCTCTGTATGAAAATGAATACTTACCCCACGTTTGTTGATCCCTAGAATTATTCTTCCCGGCAAAAGACCGATAGGATCATCAATCTTGCGAACACTGAAGAAAACTGAATTTCCATAAGGAAGACTCCTCAATATGCGTAGAAATTGTTGTCTCCCATCATCTTTTGTCAGATTTTCCTACATGAAAAAGAAACCTTGATATGTCAAGAGAGTTATAAAGGAATCTGATACGGAACACATATAATGGACTGGGATGACACTAATGATTTTAGCATGTAAGGATTCAAATGCAGTTCGAGAACAACTAGGAAACATGTATCAAGGAATCTTCAAGATGCTTCACATTGGAATCTTACCAACGAACGATAACGAGAAAGAATATCCATCTCCCATTCCCGTTTTCCTCGCGTGATGGCAATTTGCCTGGGTAGGAATCTTTCAAGGAGAGTTGTCCAATCGCTGCAATTGGCATTTTGCATTAGATTCAAACATTATAAACGTAGGCAATGGTGATGAGTATCATGTCTACCTAAAATGACCAAATTTATGGCATAGGGGAAGTAATACTTACGAGCACGATTCTGGGCTGCCAGCATATCCAATTTCAACAAAGATCTGCAGTGCAGACAATTGTGCAGCATCATCCCTTCCTACTGGATAGTTCCCTAGCACATAATCGTGTTGTAACTGAAACAAGAAAACCCAGATATCAGCATAATTAGAGGTATATAGTAAATACTAGCTCAACACTACAAGATCAGAGATAACTTTCAAATGAGGAAGCAAACAAGAAGTGAAGAAGGGAGCACAAACCTGGACATATGATAATTGCACAAACATTGGGTCTTCAATAACTTCATCGGATTCGCGGAACAGCTTTTTCTTGAATATAAGCTTGCACTGTAAAATTTCTCCTTTGCTTCGCTCTTTGGCTGCCTTAAATTCAGCTAGCAAATCCCCGATATACTTGTTGTCATCTAACCCAATGTACTCCTCTATATGAATACCAGTCAAGCGTTAGCAGCAATACATTAAATAAATCCCAAATACTCGAAAACACTAAAGTAAAGATACAATCATACAATACAAACCATTTCCAGGGTCAGGTGACTTGGAGCCTGTAACAACTTTGCGACACTCAGAGAGACTGAAACTAGAATATGCCGTCAATTTAATTATGCCAGCAAGTTCCTAGAAAGAAAAAACAACAGAATCATTAACATGAGCAACATTTTCATAAACATCAGTTCAGTATACATGAATTAAGGGTGAAGTTCAATTCTAGAATACCTCAACTGAATCGGAGACGGTGGTGGCCATGTCATAAGTGATCTCTTCAAACGTTTCATCCAAGAAAAACACTATTGTTGTAAGCTTTCTACCAGTAAGAAGAGCTTCAATTTCCTCACGACCTGGTATTGTATGTCTAGGACCAGACTTGACAGACCGCTTCAGAGCATTTAATGTATTTACGGCTAAGATCTGCACTTCTGAGTGCGTACCAGCACCATTTGCTACATCATGAATATACTCGGAAAGATATCCACCAATATCCTTGCTAGGGGGCATTGAGGATGCACATAAATACATGAGCTCCCATGCTTTGATCAAATATTGCCTGCTCAAGCAACAATTAGAAACATAATCAGGTAATAATGAATACTAATCAGGAGACTAATTAACGACAACAATTTTCAAGACATGGAGAAAACGTATTGACATACTTGTCAGGGTTGTTCCTCGTTTGTTTAGAAATCTGAGCAAAAAGTTCATCTCGGAGCTCCGCACGCTTCAATGTATGCTTGTACAGTTTCCCAACAAGCTCAATCCGGTCATCCAAACTCGCTGGTGATGCTCGATCCGACGGATCAACACCCATGTACTTCAAAATGATCTGAAACAGCTTAGTAGCTCGCCCTACCAAATCACCGTTGAGTTTAAGTAACGAAGTCGGGATAGGATCCTACAAGAAACAGCATTCATGTAACTTTTCATAACAAAGACATACAAAACAGAAAATAAGTCACCGATGCACTTTAAACTTACCTTTTGGAAACAGAGCATATCCTCAAACGTGAATTTTTCTTTAACTTGAGGCCCTGGAGGTTTCTTGGAGAAAAATCCACGTCTTCCTGTTGACTGAATCTGTTTCTGCATCATTCTTAAGAACCCCTCAACCTGTACACATGAATACAAATTCAAAATAATAAGTAACTATCCATGACCAGGCCAACCATTTTTGCATCATTCTTAAGAATCCCTCCACCTATAAACAAGAATACAAATTCAAAACAATAAGTCAACCTTTGACCAGGCCAACCGTAAGCTTCATAATACACAAGACGTAATTGTTACAAGAAAGATGGTTGCCCTGAACTAAAATGCAGCTCAATCTGATGTATAAAGACTGTTACTTTGACGTCGAGAAACCATGCAGGAGAAAACCAGTTACCTGGAATCTTTCAAGCAAAGGTATAGCGCCAGCTAGTTCCGCCGGTACAGCCATTAAAGGAGTCATCTGTGTACTGCAAGCACACCCCAAATAGAGCAAAAAGTCCAATCATTTAATCTACCAAGTTATTTAACCAAATTCAGCTGGCTAACTCCAGTCTAATGCTACCACTTACGTCGATGAAATGTTGGAGCTATCACTTTCGTATCCATCCCCATTCGTCAATGACGACGGCGAATGCAAATGGATGTTCACTTCACTTCCATTACCGTAGCTAGACGCATACGGAGACACACTCCGCCGTAGACTCTGCGCCATAGCTCTCTATAAATATTACCTGCACACCAATCATTCACCTCATCAAAATCTAATCCCAATCCAGAAAAACCTAAAGAAACACAAAGCTGAGCAGCTGAATGCACCAGATACAGAAGCTGAACTAAAGCAAAACGCTATGAACAGCCCTAAAACTACAGATTCAAAATCGGAACAAATCGTTTCTGACACCATCTGAAAAGAAATGGAAGATCTGGAGATCTGGCAGACAGATCGCACAGGGAAATGCAAACCCATTAGAGATTTTTTCCTCATCCACAAAACCCTTTACCTCAGGTGGAGAAAACAGAAACTCTACCAGCTCGATCCACAGGGCGATAGAGCTTCTGCGAAATGGCGTTGAGCTAAGAAAGCGGGAAATGAAGAAGGGGGGATGTGATGGGTCGGGTATACGGCGGCAAGAGTCACGGGACCGCCATAAATGACGAAAACGAAGCTCCCTTTTTCTCTGTGTGTATTTATCTCAGCTCAACCACTTGGAGAACGGAGGGAGGAAGAAGAAGACTGAAAGGTTGATTTTTCTTGTGGGTTTTTGTCAGATACGCTCAGAGCGCCATTGTATCGAACAAAGAGGAGATTAAATAAAAAATTGAACTCTTAAATTTTAAATTATTGTACTTTGAGCAGCTGGGAGAATTTTTTTCCACTGGTTTTTATGAAATTTGTTAATTTTCTCCGGGGACGAAGAGGACAAATGGTGTAATTGATACGATAATTTTGTTAAATTATAATGATGATGATGGATTGATGGGTGATTAATTATTTACTCTTTTACTAAATAATAAAAAATGATCTTAATTGGTCGAAAATGGAGATAGAAATTTTACCATAAGATTTAACGTTATTATTTGTAAGTATTGATAATGATAATAGGTGTAGGTCGAAGTGATCGAGTTGGTATTTTAATATATATATATATATATATTCTTTTATGAGTCAATTTTTGAATGAATATGTTAAAATAAGGTGTAGGTTCGAGTTATTATCATTCTTTTTGGGCAGTTCCATTGACTAGGGACTAAAATTTAACTTGTCCTTCCCTCCTCTCTTTGCTCCTCACTTTAATCTCCTCTGCGCCATCAGATTCTTATCTTGGTGGCCTTTTACTCTTGTTAGGTTCAAAAACAATGTTGATGGTGTCGTTCATCAAGAGTCTGGTGTTGTATCTAATTAGGTTTTCGCGATTCTAACAATATTGGTTTATGTGCAGACGACATACTCTATATTCGTCGGGAACACCTCCAATAATCAGATGAATGTGACCTAATAGTATCTCATTTTGTGCATCTCACGCTCTCGAGAGAAAAAATGGTAACATACTAATATTGTTGGTGACACCATTTATATGTTATTATCATTTATTTGGCTTCAGATAATTCTACTTACTAATTTTACGATACAACTGTTTATAATCTATATATATTATTTATTATCTAGATATTTCATTGAGAGACTATCTAAGCCAAAAATATATATAATTTGATTTCTAAAAGTTTTGATTTCTTTATATTTTTGTTCAAAATTGTTTTTACCGTTGCTTTTTTTAATTACTTTAGCGGGTCCCACAAAGGTATGGTACAAAATTTGGAGTTTTTGATATTCTGACTTGCGAGTCGGATCGTACGGTCCCACTGATTTTTGCTTTTCCCTACTCTTTTGTTTGTCTTGTCGGCATAATTGACAAATCAATCACAAATTAATAATCATATAACAATAATTGTGGTGAAAAGAATATTGTTTGTCATTCTAGTAATTTATTAAAAATAAATCTTCTACAATGTAACCTTTAAACAGTTTTTTTAAACGGCGGAAATGCTTTTTTTTCGCCCCAGCAAAAAAATTTGGATCGTCCGATCAAGCAGTCGATAGATTTAAAAGCTAAAATGAAAAGTAAAAATTGATAACTTTTAAAATTTAAATAATTTTCAAATGAAGTTGTTATACGGTTGTTATGCTCATAATATGAACAAACTTGTTATGCCACTATTATAATCGTTTACACGTATGGTATGCCATTGTTATGTCTAAAATACTAACGAATTTGTTATGCCACTGTCATAACCTTTTTACATGTATGTTATGCCATTGTTATAACCATGGTACATGTACATTATGTACCATTATGTGTTATGAAAATGTGATATCACTATCATGTGTTACAAATCTGTTATGCCCTACGAACATGTTATATTTATTTTACAAATGTGTCATAATTGTTATGTCGATTTATAGTATTATTCTACAGTTCTCAACGTTAACTACATGTTGAAATAAAAAAATTCATGTTATTTTATAATCAATCGTTAGATTGAACTTTGAACAATCCAATGGCTTAAAAATCTTTCTCCTGGGGCAGATAGAAGGTGTCATTCACTGTTTAAAAAAATAGAACATTTAAAGAGGTTACCGTGTTGTAAGTATCGTCTTATCACATATAAGGTTATAATGCTTGATAAAAATGTTCGAATTTGATTGTATATAATAGTGTGTATCGTGGACATATTGTGTATTTCTTCTTCTTTCGGTAACACTCAACAAGAATAATTTCTTGTTTGTAAAATAAGGTGTGATTAATGATCATGTATCAGTGATAGATTTATATTTGCACATGACGTAAAAGGCATATATATGTTCATGTGCAGTTCCATTTCTCATATTGTCGAACAACACTTCGGTGTTTGTCTTGAAAACAAATAATTCGTCGCGATAGACAGATATTTATGTGTTGTATTCGTGTGTTATATATCATTTAACGAAAAGATGGTCACAGATGACACATATATGCAGCGGCGGGGGAGAAAAACCGTCAATACCGTAGATATTTTTGTCGAATGAAAGCATGGCAAATGGCAACGTTAGTGAAGGAGTAGCCCCCTTTTGACGGAACCCGCGTCGTTAGGTTATGTTTTCTCCATTGTTGCCATTTTGATGAGTAACAACATTTGCAAACGCCACAAAGTGAATATTCCACTCTTTGGAAAATGTCAACTTAAATGTTTGGTCGTTTCTCTTCATTAAAATATAATTATCTTATCACTCCGAAACCATGGTTAAGCACTTGATTAGAAGGTGACAAGTATTCAAAATTTAGGTTCGATTCTCATATTTGTACAAAACAAATCAAGTAACACAACATAATCTATAAACCATCTATTTAAACATTAAATGTACACATGTCATAGAGGATAAAACATCAACACCGTTCACCCTCCCAGAATTGACTAGTTCACATTTTTTTATCTCATATTTTGTACAAAACGAAATAAGTAATACATGATAGTCTATAAACAGTCTATTTAAGCATTAAATACACATATGGCATAGAACATCATACTCTATTCACCCTCTTATAATCCAGATGACTTAGTTGATCCGCTCACTCGACATGTGATGTTTCTTTTTCATCGGATACTCAATCATCATAAAGATTGATTATTTGGGATACAGAAGTCCATTCGACGACTATATTTTAATTTCACTTTCTATATGGATGTTGATAATTGAATTATCGTATTTTCTTTAATTTAGTGTACCATCAACAACATGCAAAATTATTCCTTATTATTTTTTATTTAATTAAAGTTTATCGTTTATAATAATAATCAATTTCTTGAAATGTTAACATATTTCCTTTCTTTCTTATATAGGCTCAACTTTTGTCATGTATTTAGCAAATTGGATTTTACCGCACTTGGTCAATAATTTGACCAACAAGCTGGGCTTGATAATGGGCCAGAACCCAATTCATCCATCAACAAACATGGCCACTCCAACCTCATATGGGTTTGGGCCCCAATGCCTTCATGCCATAATTGCTCTAAACAAAGACTTCTGCAAAATTTCTTTTGAAGTTTTAATGGATTCGAGTACTAATTCGAGCCTTGGTTCGTATTTATGTGCGTTAGAGTTCTGTGTTAGACAGATGGTCTTCGATATTGTTCGGTATAGAGATTGAATAGGCGAGATCAATGATTCGAAGTAGTAAAATCATGAATGTACTGTAACAACCTGTTATGATGTACATAAACAAGATCTTATATCACGGTTTCTAGGACAATATGGCTAGTTTCGAAAAATGTCATCTTCTATGTGTATATAACCGTGATCATAACCCAACACATGTGGCTAGTTTCGAAAAATATTAAATGTTACAAATTTACAACAAACTATACATCTTAGACATGTACAAACATTGTACAAGAGAAAACAATTGGGTTTTTTTTTCTTTCTTTTGTTAATTGATGAAAAATTTGAATGAATTCACTTCAATTAGGGTTCGGCACTCGCAATGCATCAACCAAGTTGACACTGATACTGCCTCTCATGCTTCTAGGCCTCGCTATCCCTCCGTCGCCGGAGCTTTGCCTCATCATGGCAGTAAACTCTTCATAATCAATTCTTCCATCCTATGAAAAAATATTAAAAAAATGGATAATTTTCGAGAGTTTAGTATACCCTAGACAATTCTCTCTCGGAATTTTTAAGTAGAGAGGAAATTCTCGAGTTTTTTCGATGGTGCACTTACATTGTCTTGGTCGATTTCTTTGATCATCTCTTCCAAAGCGTCACCTCCAACCCCAAAATCCTTGCAAGCTTGTTGGAGCTCATCAATGGTGATGTAGCCACTACCATCTTTGTCAAAGTATGCGAATGCCGCAGATAAGTTGTCTTCCCTTTCCATCTTGTTCAGATGCAGTGTCGCAGCCAGAAATTCACCGTAGTCTAGTGTCCCACTGTTGTCAATATCGGCCTGTAACATACGTTGAATCAATGAGCCTAACAGTTAAAATAGTTGACGGTTGAACCGTAACTAAATGTTGTGCATTTATCCTTTAATGGCAAGCACCTATCTTCGTATCGATAATATCCGATTAATCAGAAAATGATCGGTTGAACCACTTGTATATACTCGACTAATGGGTGATATCATGATGATTGGTTCAACCCAAATGGGGTAATTCAAACATTAGGATCATCACATTTTTGAATCTCCCTAACGGAAACAACGTTGCACAATTTTTGGTTCGTATTTCGCTCGGTTCAACCATGCATACCGGTCGCTTTAATTAATTGCACTTACAGCTTCCATTAAGACTTTGATCTCAGACTCCATTAGTTCAGAACCAACTCTTTGCAAGCCATCCTTAAGCTCTTCAAATGTGATTGTTCCACTGTTATCTGTATCTATCATCTTGAACAATTCCTTCAACCCTCCGATCTCTTCTTCCGACATTCTTTCCGCTATCACCTGTGAAAATCACGAGTTAAAAAATCCTAAACCCTAAATTCTAAACATGACATGAAGCAAGAAAAAGCTTACACGTAAGGCCATCTTCTTAAGCTTGTTCATGGCATAGAATTGCTTCAACCGCGACAAAACTGCCGAATCCAGTGGCTTGTCGGGGGCAAGATCGTCCACAATCCATGGATGGCCTGTAAAATGAACGGTAAGAAGGAAACAAATGTAAGATTTTTCGGCTAACTTATTAGTTTGACTATTAGACCTGCAACTCGATGAACCTGCCCGACTCATGGTCATCAAAATAGTTAAAATTCGATGCAACACGTCCAACTGGACTCATCAACTCGACTAATGGTCATCAAAAGTGTTAAAATTGGACGCGACTCGTCTAAATGGACTCATCAGCTCGACTAGTGATTCGAAATAGTGAATGATTTTGGGGAAGTAAGTTACACAAAACTTCATGGGCAGTAATTCTGCTCTTGGGGTCCTTGTCAAGCATCTTTCTTATGAGTTCTTTTGCACTGTCAGAAATGCTAGGCCATGGTTCTGAGACAAAGTCTATCTTCCCATGTAGAATTTGTCGGAAAATTCCTGATTCCGTTTCTGCACATATTAATCCGTCGTTAAATCTCTAATCGTCGGTAAAAAATTGCACCGACGGGGTTAAAATTCGATAGGAAAAATTAATAATATTCACCTGCCCAAAAGGGAGGGACTCCGCATAGTAAAATGTAAAGAATGACACCAGCACTCCATACATCAACTTCATGTCCATAGTTTTTTAGTAGAACCTCTGGGGCAACATAGTACGGACTCCCCACAACATCAATGAAGCATTGCCCTACATTTTGAAAATTCGAAAAATATTCATCGAATTTTTAGCGAAAATTAAAATGTCTTAACAAAAATTCAATCATGTTCTCCATGATTAGGGTTTGAAATGAAACAAAAATGATGACCTGGCTTGAAGAAAATGGAGAGGCCGAAATCGATGGACTTGAGCTTGGCATCGTCGCTAGGGTTATCGAACAAGAAGTTCTCCGGCTTAAGGTCTCTATGCATCACACCCAAAGAATGGCAAGTCTCCACCACTCCGACGATGGTCTTGATCAACTTGGCGGCCTCTTTCTCGCTATAATGCCCTTTAGCCACGATCCTATCGAACAATTCGCCACCAACGCACAACTCCATCACCAGATGAACGAACATCGAGTCCTCGTATGTGTCCTTGATCTTCACCACGTGTGGATGCTCCGACAAGTGGTGCATGATCTGGATCTCGCGCCAGACATCTTCGTAGTCTTCCTTGCACAGGAGCTTCCTCTTCGAGATTGACTTGCACGCGTAGACAATGTTGGAAGCCTTGTGGGTGCAAAGGTACGTGATCCCGAACTGGCCCTGCCCCAGTTTCTTTCCCAACACGTAATGATCTCGTAGCCTCGCGGTCTGGTGGGGGAGGACCGATAGGGTTTGTTTCCTTGGTCGCGCCGACCTCCTCATCTTTTTTCGAGCTTAGCTTGGTGGTATACTAATGATGGTTTTGTTATTGTTGTTCTTGGGAGAGTTCCTTGGATGACAAGGTTCTTCCAAGGTAAAGGAGATTGATGATGTAAAGAGAGGAAGAAGAAATTTGATTACCATGCAATTTTCTTTTATTTGATTGGCAATATTTTTTTTACTTTTTCTTGTAGTAATATGTGGTTGAGAATTAATTATCTGATGTGAAATGAAAGTAAATTTGTTTAGGTATATCAAAGATGTCTAAAAAGATTGGTGTTTTGCAAAAAATTTAGGGACTTAATAACAAATTAAAATAATAGCATCTCTAATTATAGGTAAAAATGTAAATGTACAAATAATTTTTCCATGAATTTGTATTTTCATAGGTAGTAGGAATTATGCATAGAAAATTAAATAATAATAGAGTTAATGGTTGAAAATCTTCTGAATTTAAAATTATAGTCGATTCAAATGAACGTGTTAAATCGTTCTGAATTTCCCGTTCCGACCGGCCACAAACTTACTAGGCTACCACATGTTATGCTTCGTTTATACATTTTGTACATGTCTCACTCCACAAGATACTAACCCTGGACAAATAGAGGATAAGGAATAGATCTTATGGTGATCAATTGTTTTGTTGGTTGTGACATAAAGATATGATAAATATAGACATGTTTTCCTAGGGTGAATGAATCTATCTTAGTCTTAGTCCACCACTTTTGGAGAAAATGAATGTGACGAATCCTTCTAGATTTTGTTACTTCGTGGCTCAACATCAACCAAGTTAAAGGTTGTGTATTTGGTACACAACATTGTGATCTTAATCAAATAACATTACTAAAAATCGACATATTCAAGTTACGAGAGTAATAGAATGTAAGAGACGCATTATTTACTAACACGATTCGTTACAACTTACAATGACTAGCTGCTCTAAAGGCGCTACCGAAGTAGGATAACGACTACATTCAAAGGTGCGATTAAAGCAAATTAAGTAGGTACGAATAAGGACTGAAATCCTAGTTATAACCAAATACCGAATTCAAACCGGAGTATCCAAAATTCCTTAAGTAACATGATTACCTCATAAGACTAGAAATAGTACTATATATGAAAGCAAATACAAGGCATGCCACACTATTAGACAAGACACCATATGAAACAAACAAAAAACAAAGCACTCTACACAGGATCTTGTAATCATGAAAACTCATGACCTTAAGCCACAAGGTTTTGCCAACACTAAATTGGAGTATTAAGTACATATTGGGAATCATTAGTGTGTAAGAAACAAATGCATGGTGATTAATGAATACCCCTTCTTGTCTTTGGATTATTTGTAGAATTTATGAAATTCACATTACATCATTTGGATTTTCCATTAGTTTATAGGGTTGTTGACTATTCAAAATATACTAGGGAGTGATCGGGCCAGCATTAATGTACTAAATCTCATTAGAACTCCAAAATGAAATGTGTTTGGGTAAGAGTAGTATTAAGATGAGTGACCTTTTTAAAAGTATGTTTTTGCAGGGTTATCGACACAAGACCAACACATGAAAACAAATTGGAGATATATTCAGATTCTTACGAACGACAACCTATCACATAAAACTGAACTTCAAAAATCGTCGTTCTAATCAAGTTTCGTCATCGACCTGTACCATCCACACCCAACCCATGAGATGTGTCATGTGATATAGTGGGTGGGTGAGTGAGTGAGTTAGTGGGTAGGTGGAATGTTAGTGAACACACAAAAGACTTTGGAGTGGGAAACACTTCCCCCCATTTTGCAAAATTTGGGGTTTGTGAAATTTTTCTTTGGTGATAATCTTAAAGGGGAAAGAAGATGAAGACACATTTTGACATTTGATCACACACTCACCTTTCTTCATAATTAATAACACTCTCATCCTACTCAGCTCCTAGTCATTCCTTAATTATAATGTGCATCAACCCACAATCTCCCAACAACCTCCAATGAGAAAATGACTTTGACATTGCTTCACTTTATAAGATTAAAAAAATTGAAAAGTAAAACCGATAAATACAGATTTATTTGATTTATCTACGTTGTGTTGGCTATGCTTAACAAGTATAAAATTACATATTTAGTTCATATTTCAAAACTTATCGTGTCCTTTAATAAGAGCCTCCCTTCCAATTTTTCTGTTAAGCATAGCTGAAAGAGTATAAAATTTCATACTTTTATACGAACACTTATATATCGAATTTTGTATGACCGGCTCGGAGTTCTTGACGAGTCTATATCCCATAGCATGGCAACAAGATAAGGTAGAAGTGGTGCTATTTGTGCAAGGGAATCCGCATGCAATAAGGATTCGGTATCTGTACATGTAATAAATTTACAGGGATATAAAAAATGAAGAAAAGAGTCCACCTTTGTTGACTCCAATGATCATCTCTCATTCTAAACGTGGCAATATCTCCTCCATAAGATATTATAACAAAAATTATGTCAGACACAAGAAGTTGACCTTCAAATTTCGAATTTATAATATAGAATGATATATGTAACTTTAGCCGATGAGCAATTTAGTAGGTGTTAAATTCAAATTTAGTATATTTTATATATGGATAACGATAATATAGTATTTTTTATTTTTTTATATTTTAATTATAGAAAATATTATTCAGTAGGATCATCTATTATTTGCGATAAACTTATAAATCCTACTAATGCAATACCATTTCATTTTCTTTTCTCCCTTTACATTTTTAAAAGGTTTTTACAACATTCTCTTCTTGTAATTAGGAAAAAAGGAACATTTTCAGAATTTTAGATAATGTTTAATATTGAGTTAAATTAAAAAATGTTATCTATATCATGTAGGCATGGGCCATTTAATTTTGGTCAAATAAGGAGGACATGTGGACTCTCTAGAGTGAGGCAATAAATGAAAATTAATTATTAATTTTAAATATTATATAGTACAATCAACAACAAACTTACAAGAATACAACAAGCTAGCATGGTGAGAGAATAATATTTTTGAAGAAAAAGTATTGGTTTGTCATCAATTGTTCTTGTTCCTACTTGATTATTGAGGTCACATAAATATAATATAAAGTATATGTATTGCTTCAATATTCACGAATACCGGTACCTTATATCATAGTGTGTCATATTTTTGTGTACGAAATATATATTCATTCGATTGAGGTACATTTTAACTCAGTCGTGACACTTATCTTCTTAATGTCAAACATGCAAATGGTAGATTCATGATGGTTTAATATCGTCAGATCAAATTGACAAAATTTAAAATATGCACACCATGAATCCGCAATTTAAAAATAAGTCCACATGGTCCAAGTGTAGTAGAGTTATGTGTATGATGATTTGGAGGTCTTGGGTTCGGATTTAATACACCTCATGAATGAACACCAATATCATATTTATTTCATGACTCGGACTTACTCCGAAAAAAAAAACATGAACACATGCAAATTTCACTTATGTGTTAGGGTTTTGATATTTCTAATGGAAAAGTATTAATTGTAGTTTTTTTCAATTGTAACTAAAATATTATCAAAATGTTCTAGCAAATGGGAGACAAACCCATTTATAAGAAAAAACCAATCAGTCACAGAAATTAATGTCGACGGCAAATATCTGAAACACATATATATGACATGTTTCCTCAAATTAATACAAAAGAAAATAAAAAGTACAGATATATATCTTTGGTCGGCAAGCTTTACGTTGTCTCCATTAAAAATGGGGAATAATTACTTTTATTATAGTCTGATGGATAAACATGCTTTTAAATCCTAATTTTTCGAAGATATGAATCTATATATCATAACAGGAGATATTGTGCGATTTAAGAAAAAAATTAATTTGATAGAGATGATCATCTTTCGTTTTAGTTAAAAATATATCGGCAGAAGGCAGAAGGAAACCTGAAGAACATTGGGTGTAATCTTATATTATGATGACCAAAAATTTCAACGCAACTTAATTTAGACTTACTAAGATTATATATGTTGATTCCAGCATTTGATTAAGCAAACAAATAACTCAATATAAGTTAAACGTCAATGGAGGTAACTATTACCCCCAGTTTGGTAAAGGCACCATAGCGCTACAGTCTTTCAAATGGCTTGTTTGATCATGTTAATTAATATATTGTTCAATTTATTTCGATTTATCAACAAAATTAAAAGCACTCCATCACATAAATAATTGTGGCAATTTCCATTCATAAATAATATCTACTCAAGTAACAAAACCGATATGGTCTAAGACGGTGGGTGAGATTTCAATTTTATATTTAATTTTATCGTTTTGGGAGATCATGGACAATTAAATTTCGTAGGTGGTGTTAGCTATCCTCACGCACAAGATCGAGGCTTAGCATTTTACTTATATTTACCATCTCAATATTAAAAAAAATCACTATAGCGAAATCATACATGTCCCTAGTCCAAAATTTAATAATAAAATCGTATCAATTTCAGTAAATAATAATGAAATTTAAACAATAATTCCAAGCTAAATGGCGTGGAAGTAATGATTGATTGCCACCCTAACAACACACATAAAAACAAGGAACGAACTTTTTTATTCCGTAATCCATTTTCCTATATGAATATTAATAAATCTAGTTAATTAAAATAAATTATTTAAATGTTTTTTCAAGATGACTTGGAATAAATTAAAAAGCAAAGCCTTGCGGGTGATGACTAGGCATGTTTGATTCTCATAATTTCATTAACCATTCACCCCATTTGTTTTTGTTTCCAAAGGGACATTATAGTAAAATGGAAAAAAAAATCAACATTCACCACCCACAAGAAAATTAAAACAAATTTTGGATAAAAAGAAATAGAAAACAATTGATAGTTTGATTTCGATATTTCAATATTTTTAAACTAACCATATACATATGTAACAATTTTTGTGTTTAATCATGATCGTTCGAGATACGTGCGCAAGGTGCTTTCGTCGGGAATTTGACAATTAGATAATATTGAAGGCGATGCAAAACTGATCAACTCATATTTATCAAGTTTGATGATCAGTTTAGTTAAGGACGATAAACATAATGACCGATATTAATTTCACAAATATGAATCCTTGGTTTGCTGAATGTGATGTTGTTGTCCTATAATTATTGGATCCTTGGTTTGCTGAAATTATCCAATCTTGGACTTTTTGCACATGTTGACAAAACAAGTTGGATTTCGGTTAGACTAGGGAATTTGGTTGGTATATATTCAAAGTTATTGATTGTTAGTGGTAGCATATGTATGGTTAGGATTTGATATTTGAATTTAAGATTTAGAGTTTAGCGTAGTTTGAAATTAGTTCGATGCACTTTAATTTTGTCAATCTTCTTGTCGCCACCAATGCAAATTCATCATGTACATGTACATCGTCAAATTATATCAGATATCAAACATATGGTAGGATCATGGCTCTCCTAGGATCATATAGTATACCTAACCATTTGTTAGTTGTTACTTAGCATCAACGTTAACTTTCTTATCAGTTAATTGAAGGATGTGTACGCATATAGAAAATAAGTTAATTTGAAAAATTTCAACCGGAAGTAAAATTAATTTTCAATTTTATTTGATCATGCACACCTCCCTCCGGAAATTGCTCTAACTTTGGGCTCAGTTGTCGGAACGAGGCAATTTTTTTCCGCCTAACTTTTCGAGATGAATTTGCTCGATTCGAAACAAGGTGAATCCAATGGTGAGAAAATGCGACCCACGCCCTTAGTTGAGGTCGAGAACTTTGAACGACCATAACTTTGTGCTCGGTTGTCCGATTGAGGCGATTTTATCTTGAAATCGCAACTTTTTGAGATCCACACATTGAAAAAATGCCGAAGGCGGTTTGTACCAAGATTTGTATCGTGAAATTAGGTCGTTTGCACCCTCAACCGGACACATTTACGTTTTCCGGACGCGAAATATTTTTTAAATACACAATAAACTACATGATAGACTTATATTTACAGGAGTTACCATAATGAAACTTGATTTTTAGCCATTTTCAACATGTATGTCAAATATTAACCGATATTCAAATTCAAAAGTGGAAATTTTTGAATTGACTAATATTTGACATGCATGTCGGGAATGACTAAAAATTGATGTGTCATTATGTTAAGTCCTTCAAATAATAGTCAAATGAAGTTAAAATTATTTTTCAACATGCTAAAAAAACATCGAGTAAATTTAATTTTTAACTACGTTTGGTCATTATTTATAGGGGTTATCATAGTGAAACTTGATTTTTAGCCATTTCAAACATGCATGTCAAATATTAGCCGGTTTGAAATTTTTGAAATTTTCTTGTGAAAATGGTTGATTTCCGTAGGTTAACCCCTTTGAAAATGAACCATTTTGACATGATAATTAAATTTTTTGAAATTGGCTAATATTTGATATACATGTTGGGAATGAATAGAAATTGAGGTTTCACCATGTTAAACCTTTTAAATAATAGCCAAATGAAGTATAAAAAAATTAAGGGTTTTGATTGTTGTTGTTAGTGGGGATGTATGTGTTTTCGACTATAAAAATTTAGCTTTGATTTCTAGCTGTTTCTTACGATATGCATGCAAAAGGTAAGTTAATTTAAAAAATTTCAACACTAACATAACATTAAATAAAATTATTTTTTAACTTTCATTAATTCGACGGCTAAATTACAATAATAAAAAGTATACATATGCTTAGTTCCTATTAATCGCGCAATCAATTCCATGTTTCTTGATGGAAAGGGAATCATATTTGCTTTTGATTTGATGTTTTTTTTAATTTTACTTTCCACGTACATTAATAAATTATCCACCACGTAGCCCTAGCGAGTTGTTTTGTTCTTTTCTACTTCTATACATAAATTAATCATCCAATCAAATTTAATTGGATTAACCTAATTTCTCCTTTCCTTATTAGTCACCAAGTTTAAGTGGTTGAGATTCGATGAAGTCACCTTGTCAAGTAATTTTAACTTTCAAGTGATGATGAAATCGTAGCTACAATTATTATGTTGATGTTAGTGGATATACAAAAGTTATTATCGAAATTCTAAATCTAAAAACAAGCTGAATTGGATATCAAAATAGCACACCCTGAATCGATATTAGTTGATGGTTTGTTAGGTGTTTCTTCTATCCAAAAAAACATATATATGTTCATCCCAAACGTTTAGTACACAAAAACAACATGTACATTTATTTATTTTACTTTTTGTCCTATCAAATTTTAGCCAAACAAACACAACCTTAGCTAAGGCTTCTAGTAAACTTTAGTGGGCAAAGAAGCTTGTGAAATCCTCATCAGAAAAGCATAAAAGTGCTACATTGAAAGGACACATTGGGATTGTTCTCTATGTTCCCAAAGTGGATAATACAATAATTAATTTTAAGCTTGTTGATAATTACTGTTAATTTATTGATATTTTCCTCTTGAAATTAGTCTATTTTGGAGGAAGAAATGCACCCAATTATATCCTTAGTATCTAACCATTTCGATATAAGTGAAAAATACATTATCATGTAATTTATTGCCTACACTCGTAATGCCGATTAACGTAAAGTTCGTATCACAATCACATTCACAATAAAGTTAAACTAATTTGTTCAGAAATACACACAATTGATCTAAGAAATGACAGAGTAAACCTTGACGAAAAGCGTGAAAGTAACAATTTGATCATAAACTATATGATAGAGCAACGAACTGATCATATCACAATCACGATAAAGTATACTAACTTGAGCAGTGATGTATCTAACACGACTAGATATGAGATAGATTCCTCTCCTACCATTATAATATCTACTTGGATCGACATAAGCAAACACTATGCATTGGATCGACTTCCCAACCCATTTTCTATCCATCATGACCTAACATCTTCAAATTCATGTGTTTACACTTACTTTATTGATGATGATAAACAATCTTAATCCATATCCTTTTAGGAATATATTCACACAAATCTAGCAAATAAATAGTATATGTCGTACTTTAGATAAGATAATTAACATTTATTTATAAATAGGTAAATCATAAATACAGTGTTAAAATACGTGTAAATCGTAATTTGGAGCATAATACAGATTCGCCGAATGCTAAAACCAAATGGAACTCATGACCTCCATGCTTATGAATATCATTTGACAAATATTTGATAGACTAGACCAAACATCTCGATTAAGAGAGCTCAAGGGAAAAATGGGTATGGCCCTCGAAAAAACGTGAGTGTCCATACAGTCTAGAAGGCTAAGGGTGACATGTGGGGTACTAAGTAGGGTGAAGTCCTAACATCTAAGACAGATTGACAATATTTATATCAATCGAACTGGGCAGAATGGTTGAGGTTAAAGTCATACGGTAGCAACACAAAGTGGACACATATAATAGAACATGACATACACTATCCAAAGTTCTCTTCACAAAGTATCGTTCACCTTGATGCATTTAATCCGATACATCTCCAAATTAATACTGAACTCGCTTTATCATCGGAAATACGATCAAAGAATTAGTCAAAGAGAGGTAGTTTGAGTTAAAGTAACCACCTAAACAAGTGGAAACTTCTGTTTCGTCACTTCTTTATACGTTTGCAAAAGAAAGTCAAAGTCGACATAAATTCAGTTAATTAAACCTCCTTTCGGTTACAAATCTTGATTATAAATGTAATTATCCATATGAGCTTTTAAATTTTAAATTTTAAATGTTTTTTCCTTTTTCCTTTCACCTTTTCGAGGTTCTGATTCCCTGACCAGCATGCCTCAAAGGTTGCAAAAAAGTGCAAAAGCATAAAAAAAGATTTCCTATATCAAATTTATAGTTATTTTAATGATAGAGTGATGTACTACATCTCGAAAATTTTATATTTAAAATTTGTTATCCAATTCTTCAAACCGAATTATTATTGTCCTAACCGACTCAGGAAGATGGAACAATCTGTGAATTTCAATTGGTGTTTTTTTATAGTGTTATATCAAGTTAGATAAGTTTGCATATGATTACTTCAAGTACAATTCGAGATTTATGCAAATATAAATTGAAAAAAAAATATTGTACCTTTTGGAATTATGCCTTCTTTGCTTTGAACAGTGACTTAATATCCAACTAAAAAGGATAATTGTAAAGCTTTAAAAAAATCACCCAACTTGTAGCAAGACTGAACAGCTACATGGTAGGTTTGATGGAAAACACTAATCACAAAATAAATAGGAGTGGAACTGTAATTTTAGCAAAATTACTTTTATTTAATAATTAATTTATATCAAAGCCTGGTTTCAATCTAGGGACCTGTGGGTTATGGGTCCACCACGCTTCCGCTGCGCCACTCTGATTTCACACACAATCATATAGTAAATTGCTATAACAATAACATACACCATTTAATCAGATATGATTTCACAAAGTATTAATACACTTAAAGAGACTATATATAATAACGAGTAGATTCGGTTTACTCTTCAACCTTACCGTAAGAAGAAGGATCTAAGTTGTTGTCCGTAGAAAAATATGCAAAAGTTTGAGTACAGCCTCTAACGTGTGACCTTATCCAATCCAACTACATACGTCTCATCTACCGGTACTACCGGTACTATACTAACATGACATTTATGTCATGAGTCAAAGTTGTAACATTCAAGCATTGATGACTCAAAGTTTGTATGAAGATGTCTAAGTTAGTAGTTAGGAAATCTTGCAAGGAAAGAAAGCATCATTATTAGCAACACAATCGTCACTTCTAACCTAAAATTTTGCACAAAAGGTCACCTAAGATTGAAAATTCCTCATTCTTTGGAGCATATGATGATATGTCAACCCTAGAAAAAGAAAGAAAACCCAACACAGATCAAGTAGAAAGAGGCCAAAATGTTTGGGAATGGGGAATTTATAGGACCTAGCTATGTCAAAAGAGCATTTTGGTTTTGAATCATGGATCGTTGTTCGATTTGACTCGAAATCGGAGATTGAGGTGGTTCACATTATAGGCATGTTGAGTTACGTGAATGCATATTTCATGCCTAGCTAGTAGGTGCTTATTCAAGCTTATTAAAGAGTAAGGGGAAAAGAGTTTTGGTTTCGAGTAATGGGTCGTTATACTTGTTGGCTTAACTCGAAATAAAGGATTGAACTACTTCAAATTGTTGGTCTTCTGGGTCAGATCTGGCTTAATTATATCATTTATAAAAAGAAGAAAGGCTCGAAGTTGTAACTTCAATTGTACATGACCGTATATATATAGATACTTGTTGTTTTTATATGCGAACCCTAATTTTTTCATCGATCCAAAACCCAACACTCTTTATATTTCGTTAATCCAACTGGCCAGTGCTACTCCAAATAAATCATGTTGAATCCATCGTAACCGACCGAATCAAGAGTAGGCCAACTCTTTTTGGTGGTGGTGAGGTGGGGTTAAAACAAGAAAGACTAGTTTACCTAAAGGAAACAACTTGGGAACTCATGCATGTGCTATAGCTAGCTAGAATAATAATGGAATCTTAGTGTAGGAACCCATACTTTGATCAATCTTGTTATAACTACTAGGCAGGCAGAGAGAGCTGGCAAAGAATGTTTATGGTTCAATAGCATACCCTTTGTGAACCCACCACAAACCTTTTGGTCCCGCCTCGCTGGATCATGGGACAATAATGGTTCAATTATCGATTAAACAGGGTATACATTAGCTCATCTCAAGCCATAATAAGAGTTTTGAGTGTGAATTATGTTTAAATTTTATTTTGATTCTTCAAGACTTGATGAAGGTAAGAATTTACAAATCGAGATGAGTCTCGTCAAAATCTCTATTTGGTCATACATGGATAGACTATAGATATATTTTTAAAAGTTTAAAATTAGATATTTAATTTCACATCTAATTGGAGATATTATATTAGCATTGGAAAATTGCTAGTCGAGGTAGTGGTCGCAGACAGAGGTCACAAGGTTGATAATATATTATAATCAACTAACATTATTCCTCCAATCATTCTTTTAAGGGTTAATTAGGAATTTGACCCAACAATATCTTCCTGTTCATCTGACCTGATTTGTTTTGTTCGAGTATAAGGTGGAATTCTAATGGTCTTATCATTCCAACAAAATTATAAATTCCACATATATTTAGTAATGTTAAGAAACTAATGGATTGAAAATATAACTATAAAGAAAAATGGAAAGGAAGAGACACAAAAGAGAGGACACAAAAGAGAGGGAAAGAGAACTTTCTTATTCATTCACTATTGGTACAAGATGAACATCTATTTATAGGTGAGGAACAATTTCATAGGATTCTAGCATTATTACATACATGAATAGGTACATGAATGAGCACATGAATGAGTATATAAATGGGGCTATGAATAGTATTGAATTACATTGAGTAATGGACATTCATCACATATATTCTTCATAACACTCCCCATTGAATGTCCATTGGTTAAGAATGTGCATCATGTTCTTTGAATACGCTATTTGATACTGCCTCGTTAAAAACCTTACCAGGAAAACCCTGTGGGAAAAACCATGGTTAAGGAAAAAGAGTGCATTGCGTAACTCCCCCTGATGATGATATTGTTTGAAATCTTTCATATTGACTCCCCTCATCATTGTAGCAGTTGAGATCATTCGGTCGGCAAACTCTGATATTTTAGACTAGATTCCCAAAAATTGATGTAGGAAAAAAAAAGGCTTGGTGAATAAATCAGTCAAGTTATGACTTGAGCGCACTTGTTTCACGATGATTTGAACTCATGAAAATATTATTCCCTCTCTTTGGAGTTTATGCATATAATATGATCAATGGTCATTCATAAATAATATTTACATAACACTCCCCCTTGGATGACTAATAGATGAGAATGTGGATCATTAACCCATACTCGGAAAAACCCTATGGGATAAAAACCCAGTTAAAGAAAAGAGTACATAACCATCATATGACGCCGTTTAAGTCCGCCTCGTTAAAAACCTTATCGGGAAAACCCGGTGGGAAAAACCATGATTAAGGGAAAAAGAGTGCGGTGTGTATATACTCCCCCTCATGACGAAATCAGTGCAGTGCATATATATATACTCCTCCTTGTGACGACATCCGATTTTTCACTTGATTGTTGGTTTGCACACTTATTTCACCATTGTCTTGCGTTTAACGCTAAACAAATAAATTGGTTAAGCATAGTTTTGCTAACGCAATCTTCTACCAACTCGAGGATATTTGCATTCTATATTTCATGTATCATCTATAGGATCACATATGTGAATGGCGATGTAGTGTTATAAGCCTATTTCACAAACCACATATAGTGGCATTATATACAATCAATTTATTGTTCACCGCCAACATGTATTTATATTCCAAAACCACGTAGTAGTTTTCATTTCGTTATAAAGATCGATTAAAATCGACATATAAGCACATATAGTGATCTTACCACCATCAAGACTCTTATAGCCATAATATATCCATATAAATGTTTGATGGGTATTATTAGTATATCATTGATGATATACACGAGTTATGTTTGAGGGATGCACAATTTGCAAGTTAGTGGTAAGATTAATCTTTCCACATCTCAAACTCTCTAGCTAATCAAATACTTGATTGCTTTCAGAAACTCTTCAGGAGTCTCAAATAAAATATTTGTCATCTATGAAATAAATAAAAATGATGAAGACATTTAAAGTCTGACAAATAAAATAAATACATTATAAACATAAAATAAAAGTGAGAATTTTTTTTTTGTACGAAATCATAAAATATGTTAAAGATGAGTTTCCAAACTTCAACTTAAAAAGGAGAAAAAAACAAATTATATGCGTAGAGAAATATTTGATATGCTAAATGTATCACCTCTCTCAATCTTTCAATCCATATGACATCAATTGGATGTAATTGAATATTATTCACGTGAACTTGAATTGTTTGCTTATAGCAAAATGAATTCTCGAGGGAATTTCATATACACATGTGTATTTGTTCATGTAAACCGTACATATAGGTTGCAATAAAATGTATTAGAGGCAAACTCAGTCTCGTCACATATTGCCAGACTAATCAAATAATGAAAAGTAGTTGCATCCACCACATGAGAGTATATTTTCTCATAATCAATATATTATAGGTTTGTTGTACAAAAACCTTTCAAAAATGAGATGTTTCATAACTTCTCATACTCATACTTTACATCTTAATGTATAAAGACTTAATGTCTTAAACCTTTTCATTTCTCTTTGGAATTTGAATTTGCCTCAAATTGAAATTTTTCAGCCAATCATTTCTATCTTTGCATGCATTTTGGCTAATGATCCTCATTTTCAACTATCAAATTTAGTGTTGCACTATACGCAAAAATTTCATCGATGTTGACTTCATTGGGGTTCCAATATTTTCCATCCAAGATATAAATAATTGAGATATATATTCATATCTTTCGAGTATTCGAGACTCTTCTTGAGCACTTTATTTGGTTCTCTTGGTGGCTTTGTTTAAATAATCTTAACCTCAATTTGACCATCTTTGTATATAGCTCCATTTCACTTTTGAGGGATTTTTTCTTTGAAACCGTGTGGTCTACCATGTTTTATACAGGTTTTAGACTCGGTTGTGATGTCAGATTGCCCAAGTCAACATCATTATCACCGGAGCATTGCGAGTTGGCACATGAGAGTTTTACTCCGTTTGGGTCGATAAAGTGTCCGGCAAATGATGAATTATATACTTTTGAACTTCAAGCTCATATTGCTTAGTGCGAGGATCAAAATAATATGATCATTCATCTAATCTCTTGGCCAACTTTTGTTTTGTCCCCCTAATGTTGGGAAGTTTAAATATAAACCTCCAAACCAGTTATCAAAATACTTCCGACAATAATTTGATATTTTACCATCGATAAACTCGTAATCACAATAATTTCTCAATATGCATTGAGAACTCATCCTAATAAATGGCGGTGGAGCAATTCTGATGTGTATATCACATCCATATATCCATAGATGGGAAGTATAAGGTTTTGACCCAAAAACCACATATAATGGAGGAATTCATAACAATTTTTTTTTGGCGTAATGCGAATTTGTGTTGTTCATGTAAATGACATGTTCACAATAATATAAATGGAAAATGTTCGTCTCAATGACACATTTTCGTTATTGGATAATCATGAAAATATGCTCATAACCAAATGGTTGAGCTAGTAATCTCCCAAATTAAAGTTTGTCATGATATACACATGTGACTATCTAATTGATGCATCAATTAAAATAATTGGCTCACATGTTGGGTGTATGGATCCACAAATATCACCTTTGTTTTGTTGTATGGAGGACATATCCAACAATCTACTCTGCTTAAGAACAAGCAACCCAAATATTAGTTAAGGTTTGTTGGAGATTTCACTCAACAATGGGTAATGGAGAGGCGATGAGACTCCCCTAGAAACGAAAGCTTGTTGACGAACACAAAATTATTTGTGTTCCCGGGAAGTAGGGGAGTCACAAGGACTACTTAAATCCCTATAACCTTAGGAATCATTTCTTTAGAATACCCAAGTTGAGACCATCATACACAACAATGTTCAAGAGAACATACTCTTTAGATTATGGAATCATCAAAATTGACCATAAAGGTACTTATCGATTCGCATCATGATTGAACCGGGATGGTCTCACCGGTTATGCCAAATAATAGTTGTGAGGACGAGTAAACTTATAGTTTACATTTATATATATGTATCTCAATCACAATAACATGTGTAGTACAAATTGGAGGATAATATTATTGATTCAATAATTCTATAGCCATAGACCATATTATTATTCCTCTCTTGATCCTAAACAAATTGGAATAAAGATTTTGTTCCTTCATGAACAATATAATAGCTCGATTTAGAGCTTGAGAGAAATGTTGTACTACACCATATATCTTGGTGCACTATCAATGTGATATATATATCACAATTAATTATGGTGATTCTTATCATAAAATACTCATTTTTGTCATGAGAATGATACATAGTTTAAATGATAAATAGAGATATTTTCAATCATCTATGTCACAAATTAATGAAACAATAATTCTTGTATAACCACAATTGTTATGTCCATCCGAATAAAAGGGTTCCTTATAGGGACAATTCGCTTTTAAGATAATGTGACATATGGGGTTTTACACTTCACTTAAAGGGTTAAAATATCATATGAACTATGATCATCAAAATAAAGTTGATGGTTGTATGACCCTTGATGTGATTGGAATTTTTCAACATCAATTCACAACTCTCTTTCATATGAAAAAGATGTATGTCTCAAAATTCATGACCATATAAAATAATAGGTCTTTTCCTCCACAATCATATATTGGTGTTTACACGTGTGGGAATGTATGTGTATTTGTCAGTGTATGGACATATGAATATGAGAATTCATTTCATGGAATGATATGGTATCTCATTGGACCACCAAACATTTAAGACTCATAAGATATTCGATCTTTTCCTCAAAATATGTATCTCCTGGTACTTCAATCGTATCCTACTTTAATATAAGTTTCCACTTGTGGTGGTCATACATGACTTTGACATTATGCCACAAAGCACATATGAGTCGTTGCTCATTTTTCAACCATTCATGGAGGTGATGGCGAATAAGAACAAAGTTATGACTTTGTCATGATAACATGTTCTGGTATCATCTTTGATGATTTCATAATACCACTATAAGTGGGTTTTAACTTCTCGTGCCGTCCCATAAAGATAAAAAATTTTCCGAAACATCAAATATCACAAATACGAATTTTATAATTAACATACTAGATAAATATTTTAGTAATAAATAAATAATGAGTCCAACAATAAACATACGAAGAATACAAAAATCAACATAATGTTATCAATGAAAAAAAAAATCAGAATGGTGAAGATAAATGGTAATAATTAACTAATCCATTTGTAACGGTAGCATCAATACAATGGAAAAAGAATTTACAAATAATATAAATTGACTTTTGACCCATAAAATCATGAATAGAAAATGTATGACTAGTATCCATAATTTATGAAATTAAACAATAATATCAAAATAGTAGCAAATGTATAAGGGTAGAAAATTTAACAGAATATTTTTGTGGATGATAACACAATAATTTCATATATTATATAAGAAACAAATAATGATCGAGAAAATTAAAATATAATATCAAATGGATAAATACATCTCAATTATAACCAATAAACAACCGATAAATCAATTATGACTCAATATAATAGTATGATCGAGAAATTTAACTCAATTTATGTTTTAAAAAGAAACATAAGCATTTAACTAGGAATAAGTTTTCAAAAACCACCGCAAAACTGGATGTTCAAACTGATTGCTACAAGTAAGCAGTAGCCAACCTCGGTTAGTATTCACAAACCATTTAAGATTAACAACATCTAAAAAAATAAGAAATTAAACAATGATAATAGTAGCGAATGTTAAAGATAATGAATCCAATCCAACAAAGTAACAAATCCAACTAACATTAGTATTTGACTATTTGTAGCAAATCCTTCAAATATGTAAATAGCAACAAACATAAGAAAATGTATTATGGATAGAAATTCAAATGACGTAAAAATGATAATGATTGTAATAATAATAAAAGGATATAGCGATTTTCGTGAATCTTCGAGGAAGTATTAGAAGGCAGAGCTTCGTGCTGATAACGTGTTAAGAAACTAATGGATTGAAAATATAACTATAAAGAAAAATGGAAAGGAAGAGACACAAAAGAGAGGGAAAGAGAACTTTCTTATTCATTCACTATTGGTACAAGATGAACATCTATTTATAGGTGAGGAACAATTTCATAGGATTCTAGCATTATTACATACATGAATAGGTACATGAATGAGCACATGAATGAGTATATAAATGGGGCTATGAATAGTATTGAATTACATTGAGTAATGGACATTCATCACATATATTCTTCATAACTAGTAATATATTGTTGTGTTGATGAATAATATAAAACTAATGTTGAACCTTCTGATATGAGAGTTTTCGAATTTCATTAGCCTTAATTTCTAATTGTTTCATAACCTTTCGTTCAAGGAGAGAGCATTTGATAGATAAAATGTAAGGGTTTCGAATTCTATTAGCCCTAATTTCTGCAAACTTCGAACTGAAATTTATAATATAACCAACTTTTCGTATTACAAAATTGAGGTTTTTTTGTACAGGAGCTCACGACCGAATATACCGAACTCAACCTTCTATTAAACGGTCATAAATATTGAAGTATCTGTTGTGACTTTGTAGCCAATATTTTCCAATTACATGATTTCTCATTTGCAATTCCACAAGAGGTCGATACTCATTGGTTGACTACTCGTTGCTCTAGCTCTTTGTACTTGGTCCTTCATAGGTCATGCTGATGGGCTACAAGTTAAACAAAACAATCTCCCAACAAAATTAATTTGGATGTATGCTGAGGAATTGGACTGTTATGCATACATACATCAAAGAGACCTTCATACTAACAGTTTCCAGACTGTATAAATGTGTCTTATTTGAACCAAGTGGGTAGTCCAAGAATCCAAGAGGGGCCTCTAATCAACCCATCCGTTTCACTGGCCAGTATGCAGTTGCCTACTTAATTAAAATTTTTATTTGACTATTATTTAAAGGGTTTAATATGGTGAAATCTCAATTTTTAGACATTCCCAATATGCATGTCAAATATTAGCCAATTTGAAAATTTTCAATTTTCATGTCAAAATGACCAATTTCTAAAGGGGTTAACCTATGAAAATTGATCATTTTTATAATAAAATTTTCAAATTTTCAAATCAGTTAATATTTGACATGTATGTTGGAAATGGCTAAAAAATAAAATTTCTCTATGGTAAACCAGATAAGCAATGGCCAAATGAAGTTAAAAATTAATTTTACTTGATGTTATATTTGTGTTGAATTTTTTTAAATTAACTTACTTTCTACATACACGTGGTGAAAAACGGCTAGAAATCCAACTAAAATTATTTGTTGTGTCCATGTAATCGAAAGTAGGCATCTCGTACCAAATACCTTTTTTCCTAGAGCATGTATTATAATTACCTTTTTTATTTAATTAGTCGTGTGAGATATTGAATTGTAATCCAACGCGAAAAATGATTGCAAATTGTAGTAAGTGACTTATTATTTGGACTAATCTCCGACAGCCATTTCAACTAGAGAGCCCGAGACTTGCAAAAATTTCCCATCAATTGAAACAAAATGGCAGAATGGTACTCTAGCTAGGCGTTTACTTCCCAACAACATTTTCTTGCTACCTTCAAAGTATGGAGAAAATAAAAAATGGAATCTTGAGCATTTATTGGTTTTGTCTCTGCCTCCATTTGGACATGAGTTAGTTTGGTTCATTAGATCATGCATTTAAGGATTACACATCAATTAGATCACAGGTTGTTGACTTACATGTGTGTAAGTGTGTTATGAGTTCTAAAACTTTTTTATATTTTTTTCGGAGATGGACAAGATAACATTGTCCTTATAAGAGATACAAAACGAAAGAAATACAATATTATTGGTGTTTATATGTGAGTGTGTTGGTTTTAAACTCGATGTCTTCAAGTCATTAGCACAAAACGCAACCAACAATGCTATTCCACGGGGAATAGACCTTTTGATCAATTTGAATTACGGGTTGTTGACTTTTGGTCAAATTGAGTTATCAAATGAGCTCAATTTCAACTTCAGAGCTCAACTATGAAAAACTATTGAATTATGGAGCCTAATGGACTAAATATTGATAGGTAACTGAACCAAATATAGACGTTATTGTTGAAAATCGATATATATGGAATTACAATTAGTATGGATTTACTATAACTCAAATATCTCATACAACTAAATGAGCGGTACCAACTAATTGTACTACCTAGTTTTAGGTCACTTCGACTGAACTGATTGCTTTCACACACAAAAATTGGATCACCAAACTTCAACAATTATAACCTGATTATGATCATTGTAAATGAATAATCACACCATAAAAGTCGATATCCCTAATCATTTTCAACCTCCTCGATGTCTTGATTAGCACTTCATTTTTCTTCCCTTTTTTTCTTTCTCTTCGAACTATGTATCTCACAATGTTAGTGTTGTAATCCCTATTTGTTGACATCCATTTTGTGTCATTTTAATAAAAAAATCCTACTCATTTTTTAAAAAATAGTCAATATCCCTTACCTGAAATCACCTACGAAAAATATTTTTCTCGTAAAGGAGAACTGAGTTGACAAACCTCAGTATTTATTTTCTATACGTTCACATTCCATGCCCTGAAAAACGGCAAAAGATATCCATCCCATCATTGAGCCAAATGGGCAATGCTACTCCTCAACTTGTTGCATCCATGCTTGACCAAAACGTTTACTTCTCAGAAAAAGATAATAATAATAATAATAATAATAATAATAATAATAACAATAACAATAATAACAATAATAATAAAGGGAATCTTTTATGAGCATTTAAAGAGTTTTGGACTCTGGTTATAGACTATTCAAATATATACGCATTTATTACTTATACCACCACTGCCCCACCGTAGTCGTAGTTGGAGTCTTCGTCGGAGTCGTTTTTTATATGACCAACCCTTTTTAACCATTTGAGTTATTACGATATAACGATCTATATTATGATATTATATTATTAATTTTAAAAATTGAGAGGTTTCCGTATCGTATCTCAATGATTCTTATTCCGCACACATGTTTTACTGTGTGAAGCTGTGGACACCTTAGCTCAAATTATTTTTGGATGCAACTATTCATAATAAGAATATTATTTCAGATAAGATTTTGGTTTTTTAAATTTTACTTTTTTCCATATGAATTATGAGTTGTCTACTTTTGATCACTTTGCTCTCTGAATTAGAGAAGGGTTTACATCATTCAAGTCCGTGTTTAAGAGACACGGTGAATAATTCGTCACAAACATAATCATCTCAAGAGCATCTTCGTTATTTTCTAATTTTTTTTATAAACAGTTAGCTCTACACGCACATTCATTTTCATACTAACAATTTTTTTCTCTGAAATATTTATATCAATAATCTCAACAAAATAATTTAAAATCATATCATTATTTTCCCACCCGAAAAGTAGAAAAATATTGATATAATTAATTTTCAGGTGCCAATATGGACTAAAACAATTACCCAAAACATGGGATCACTTATTGCTAACTCACATCAAAGGTTGAAAAAATGTTACAGAAAAATATTTCCAACTAATAACGACAAAACTTCGGTTACCAAATAACTCAAACGTACAAAGACCACTCAATAGATATCAAAATAGAGACTTTTAACTAGACAGTGTTGACTCACCATGGATTGTGATTGTGGCTCCTAAACCCAGCCCTACATTTCATTTAATATATAGCCATGGCCCGATGGCCGACTATCTTTGTACCAACATCATGGGTCGGGTTAGTTGAATGCACCGTAGATTTATAAAAAAGTTCGATTTCTATTCATGAAAATGAAGTTAATACATCTCTTGATGTTTTGTTTTGTACAAATATTCATTAGCATGCACGTAAAAAGTAATCATGTGTGAATTATCGTTCATTCAAATAACTCGAATTATTATTATAATGTGATCATAACATTAGGAATCTTTCATAGCTCTATCGCTAGGGGGGGGGGGAGGATCGTTTTCCTGTGATTTTTTATTATCTATTATGATGTCTCTATTGTCTATAACAATGAAAAGAACATATCCTTCACACAAAGTGAAAAAACAAGTAGTCCTAGTAATAATTGAGTGATTGTAGCGCTTGATTTTATTTTTAAAAATTTTAGGTTTAAAGTTTGGAATGTACAACCATGTCGGCCCGTGTGATGGCATCATCGATCTTACTTGGGCTGAAGGCTAACATTCCCTAAATTTGCCTAATATCAACATCATTAAATATGATACCCGTTAAAAGAATTTTTCATTATTATAAAAAAAAACCTTCATGACTGATTGTATATGATATGCCTAAAACACGTACAATTCTTAGAACATTATTTCGTCAAAGATAGGAACATATGAAAAAAAATTACATAAATATTTATATATAAGTGTAATTACAATTGAATTTTGAATTCGATATTTTCAAATCGACACCACATAACATTTGCTTGGACTCTAAACTAATACACCTTATCCTTTGTAATGATACTATTATCAACTACTTGGACTCTATTGGACTCTCAATTATAATTAACATCACCAAATAATGAGACCTGGTATCTAAATTACCAAAACACACCTAAAGCAAAATTACCATTCACTACTCAAATTATACCAAAAAACCCAAATTACCAATCACCACCCAACACGACAACACCCCCGGGGCCATGCAAACTCTCTATATATTCCCACTTCCCTTCACCTCTTCTCATCCCAAAAACACACTTCATTCCATTAATTACTCTCTTGCCCTTTTCCCAAATTTAAGCCATGGCCGCCGCCGCCGACCTGAAACAACCACCGCCACCCCCTCCTCCGCCGACCAAACCCCTCAACCTCCAACAACCACCACCACCCACCTCCTCCGACGCTTCCCCCGCCGCCCCACTCCGCAAGATCGCCGCCGTGGCCTCAATAGCCGCCGGGGTGCAATTCGGGTGGGCCCTACAGCTCTCTCTACTCACCCCATACATCCAGCTATTGGGCATCCCCCACAAGTGGGCCTCGCTCATCTGGCTTTGTGGGCCCATCTCCGGCATGATCGTCCAGCCCATCGTCGGCTACCACAGTGACCGGTGCACCTCGCGGTTCGGCCGCCGCCGTCCCTTCATAGCCGGAGGTACCGCCTGCGTCGCCATCGCCGTTGTACTCATCGGCTTTGCCGCTGACATCGGCGTCCGTGCCGGGGACGTTGTGGTGAAGGGGAAGTCCAAGCCCCGCGCCATCGCCGTCTTCATCGTCGGGTTCTGGATCCTCGACGTCGCTAACAACATGCTTCAGGTATACTGTCCGACAGATTCGACTTTAAACCACTCATGAAAATAATGGACAGGATATACTCTTATGACACAACTACCGTTCAACTATAAATGATTGAACCATGTACCACTACATTTACCACTTTAATATTTTGATACGATTTTGAAAATCATGAAAAATATATGTATAACTTGTAACGTTAATGTTTGTCTTCAAATTTTCAGGTGGTAAAAAATTCTTACTACTTCATTTGTATTAAATTTATGTCAATACCAAGTTGGTTGACATGGTTGTATTTTGAATATATGGAAACACTATTAATCAACTCGGTCAATCTAGATTATCATTTATGGTTCATTTAGTATAATTGACCATCCTGATTTCGCTATTTCGTTATAGGGACCGTGTCGAGCCCTATTGGCAGACTTGTCGGGGAAGAGTCCACGAAAGACGAGGGTGGCGAACGGCTTGTTCTCATTCTTCATGGCCGTCGGAAACATTCTCGGATACGCCGCCGGGTCGTATAGCCATCTCTACAAAATGCTCAAGTTCACCAAAACGGAAGCGTGTGATGTCTACTGTGCGAATCTGAAGACTTGCTTCATCATCTCCATAACTTTGCTCCTCGTTCTGACCGTTTTAGCCCTGTGGTGAGTTAATTATTACCCTCCAAAGTAGTGGATAAGATGGATAATACAAGTATTAAATAGTAATTAGATGGAAGTAAGTCATTTTTTCTTAATTTAACTTAGGTGACTAAAATTTACCCTTTTTAGGAGAGAAAGTGTATGAATACTCAACCACATGTGATTCTTATTCGGGTTTTGAAAATCTCGATATAATTTTTAGTTCGAAAAGAACTTTAAGTGGACCAAATTTAAATTATGTAGATTTATTAGGTATAAATTAATGTATTCTGAATTAGTGAGATTATAATTAAATGTATAATTCTTACATTTTCGGATTTGACGAGTAATAACATTTTCGATTACTTCTAATTGTGCATCTTAATTATACTTCAACTTTAGTATAGTTACTTCTAAAGAGGGTTTCTTTTCATATATAGCAAATAGTTTTGGTTGGTTTAATTCTCTTGGGTTGGTGTAAAGTCACATGAAACATGACAATATCAAATTCATGAAGCCCTTTTTAGTAATTGTGCTAATTAAAATTCAATTACCATTTCCTCCCTACTAATTAGGTACGTCAAGGAGAAGCAATGGTCCCCGGAGCAAGAAGCGACGCCGGAAGACGGCGACGAATCATCTCCGACCACCGTACCAACATCCCAACCAATGCTCGGCGAGCTCTTGACGGCGATCCGGACGATGAAGCGGCCAATGGGGATCCTCCTCCTCGTCACGTGCCTCAACTGGATCGGTTGGTTCCCGTTCCTGCTCTACGACACCGACTGGATGGGCAGAGAGATCTACGGCGGTGTCGGCGACACCGGCGCAAGCGACGCTAAGATCAAGGCCTACGGCCACGGAGTCCGCGCCGGTTCTCTCGGCCTGCTGCTCAACTCGGTGGTCCTCGGAGTCATGTCACTCGGCGTCGAGTCCATCGGGAAATGGGTCGGCGGCGTGAAGCGGCTGTGGGGAATTGTCAATTTTATCCTCGCCATCTGCCTGGCTTTGACGGTTGTAATCAGTAAAGTGGCGGAGGCTCACCGGGTAAATGACGATCCACCGACTCCGCCGTCCACCGCCGTTATCGCCGGCGCTTTGACTCTTTTCTCCGTGCTCGGGGTCCCACTTGCGGTAATAATAATAATTAAATTTTATTTATACGTTTCTTTTTGGTAGTTGGCATTTAATTTGGGGAAAATATTGGGAACTAATGCTGACTAGGATAATAAATGCTCTAATTACTGTTATTTTTTTCCTGAATTATCCGTTGACTACAAAAATTAAAATTATTGGTTGTGGTTATTTCTTGTGCAGATAACTTACAGCATCCCTTTTGCTATGGCTTCTATCTTTTCTCATACTACCGGTACCGGACAAGGTAACAATCTTATTTTATTCGATCTGAATTAGTCAAAATATTTCACTTCAAAATGTAATTACTAACGTTTTTTACAAATTTATTCACTTGCTTGCTTATTTACCATTTTTATTGTTTCGTTACGTAGGTTTATCATTGGCAGTTCTCAACCTCTCAATCGTCTTTCCTCAGGTATGAATAATACCCTAAACTTTCTTATCATTGTTCAGGATTTAAGTAAACCATCAGTTTCGCCTGCCTAATCATTACGTAAATTTCGTAATATTTTTTTATCAAGTCGAAATATCTTCCAAAATTTTGAAGCCAAATCCAATTAATAAATAGCTGTTATTTATGGTTTCCCATTTGGAGAAATTAAAGGTCGGTCGAATTGAATTGTGATAGAAGTAAAGGTGCATACGTGGCATGTGTACACGTGGAAAAGGGATTTATATGAAATGAAGTTGATTGTTAGTTGTTAGCTCTTTATCCAAACATTATTTTGTGAGATAGAAGGTTGTCGCGAAAAAGTAACTAACTTTTGATTTGGTCGGTTACCGTTAAGAACAAGTTATCTACGGTTAGTGATAGCTACAGTTAACTTTCGCAATAATATTTGCTTTAGGTAGGTCACCCGACACCTTACGTGATGTGTTATTGTCGGTGGATTCAAGATAGAAACATACGATATACGAGTCTTAATAAAAATTTTACGCAAATTTAAAGACGGGTGATAAAGAAAAACGAAGTTTATAAATGATATATATCAGAATTGAGAATCTATTTATGTTAATAATCAACATTTATAACAAGATGTGATAGGAGTTTAGAAAAAATAATTCATGGGTTTTATATTTGGGCTTTGATTGGATGTGTAAGCCTCTATGAGGCCTATTATTTTAGCCTCTATGAGGCCTATTATTTTCATTAAGCCCAAAACGTTTTATTTATCGTCGATGAATACTCTTAATAAAGAATTTTTGTCAATAATGTGCAGATGATCGTATCGTTCGGGAGCGGACCATGGGACGCGCTATTCGGAGGAGGGAACTTACCGGCATTCGCATTCGGAGCAGTAGCGGCAACAGTGAGTGGAATACTAGCCCTAACTGTGCTACCATCACCACCTCCAGATGTTCCGGCAAACAAAGTTGCACTTGCGGGGTTCCATTAAAAGAGTTAATTACCCCAGAAAAAGAAATTAAACTCTTTTTTTTTTAATTTGCTGTGGTAGTTTGTAATAAGAAAATGTGAAGAAAAATAGTGGGGAAAAAGCCATTGATTTTGTGGGTGTTTTTGAGGGAGAAATTAGTGGCTTTTTTTTTTTGGTTTGGTTTGTAAGCACATGTGGAAACATTGTATGCTCTAATTTTAAGAGCTAGTTGTCCACATGTCTGAAGAATGATGATGAAATAGTTATGTTTATATATATCATCTTTCTTTTATATTGATATTAGAATTATCTACGCGATATTACATGAAGTTTTAGAAAATAAGTAGAGAGAAATAAAATTTTTTGGTTATAAAAAATGTATTACAAAATAAAAGTAGAAGATAATGTAATGTTGGGTTGAAAACGACGACGTTTCAACAGCAAGCATGGGGGTACATGTTGGGTTGAAATTGATCAGATTGCTAAAGGAAAGAAGAAAAAACGAAGTTGGTTATCATTTGACTTTGTTGATTTTTAGTCACTTAGAGAGCCATGTTGTTTGAGGATTTACTTCGATAGATAAAGACATCAATTATATACGCATAGTACCGATAATCTTTGTTAAAGAAAACCAACAATTATACGTTACGTAATTCAATTAGGATCTAGAGTATTAGTTCATCGATGAACGAGAAACTCTAAAACCAAAATCAACAATCATCCTGGGTTGCAAAGCGGATTACAGCTGATGTAAAGACGGATTAAGGCTAAAGTATAAAGGCCTGAAGCAAAAGTCTGTTTAATTAAGTTAGAATTAAAACGATGTCATTTGGTTAATTACTTTCTAGCCAGTCAAATTTCTCAGCCTTGCATTTTAGTCCAGATTCGTGTGTTGGAGTTTGTTAGCATATTTCCAGAGATCATGGAGTCAGCAGTGGTTAGTAGAGTGCCTGATTCATATGCCTACTTTTCTGTATATGTAGTTCATCTTCCTCGTTCAATAAAATTTTCAGATTGCAATACATTGAGTCTACAAATATACTACGAGAGACATTGAAATAGTAAATACATAAAAAAAACTGTCACTCCTCAATTCAACTCACTGCAGCCATTGGAGAAGAACCCATCTGGGATTTTGGTCAGACGATTGTTGGAAACGTCTAGAGACTGTGAAGACTCGATCTTGCAGAGGTGGGGGAGGATATCTGAGGCAGAGAGACTAAACCCAGATAGGGAAAGAGCAGTAATTGATGAATTGTCTGATGAACAAGAAACTCCACGCCATGAACATGGACTGTTGTTGTTGTTGGAGAAATCCTTCCATGGGACGGATTGGGAGTTGTTGGTTAGTATGGCGGCTATGGCGGTTATGGCTGTGGTATGGTTTGGTGAGAGGTTTGAGAAGGCTGTGAACGGAATGGAGAAGAAGAAGAAGATGAAGATTTGAAGAGAATTGGTTGACATGGTTTGGTGTACTTTTGAAATGTTCTCGTCACGTTAGTTAGACAATCTTGTTATATAGTCGGAGATTTATAGAGGATCATGTTTAGCAGCTAAAAAGAGTTTGATCGCTCGTGATTTATGGTAACGAATTGGGTCGTCAAATGTGTAACGATAGGACTGAGTATGCATATATGTTCTTGTATAGTTCAATGTCTCACTACACCGAGATCGAAAATTGCTCTGATTAAACTTGTTTGTTTACATATGCTTGATTTCTCATTGAGCTTGATGTTCATCACTATAGAGTCGAAACATGCGTGTCATTGAGGTCGTTATAGAGTCGCCCATCCCATGCAAATTTCGAGATAGCGATTTAACCTATTTCAACGAGAACCTCCCAATAACATAGTTCAAAGTAACGATCTCATACTCACTCTAATACAATTTGTACTTGATATTAATTGTATCAAAATTATGCTAGAGTTTTGCTTTCAACAGCTGCTTTAGTTGCTGCCATTGTCTTATAGCCTGTATTATTGTCGTTGATGCTTTTCTGTGAAAGTTTGTTGCACTCTATTGTAAATTTTTGTTTCAAAACCTCTAAACGTCAAGTTATTCATCCTCATTAATTCATCAATTATTAATGGTCGTCACGGATCGCGATCTGGACATATAATATCACCAGTTGCAGCTGCGGATTCACACCACAAGCAGAGATCACCAACCCTTCGATCGACGCAACTGACTTGGAGGAACCCAACAAAATGGCATCACGGCCGACTGAGCCACAAGAGCAGAGCTTCGAGCTGCATGTGAGTCGAATGACTCTACCCGTCCACCTTAATGACAACACCAACGATGTGGACTTCCGATCGTCCGCTTCGTGCAAATCGACTACCCCGTGTTGTTGTTCTTTAATTTCGTTTAGTACTGTCTATTGAATTATTAATTGGTTTTCAGTATGTAGCATCTAATTTGTCTTTCCTTTTAAGTTGGGTAGAATTTCTCAAGTATTTTCGTTTCGTTGCAAAATATACCAACCCATAATTTAAGTTTATGAATTATTGAAGAGACTAATTATTATTTTCTTCCAACATTGCTTAGTGGAAGACCTGGAGAAACAAAGCGTGTTTGCAGGGGCAGTTGACCCAAGACTTGACCGAAGACTTCAAATTTATTTTAAATATTATTATTATTGTCATGAACATAAATAGCAAATAATAAAATGGATTTGTTGGAGGACTTTGCTAGACTGATTGACTGACTGACTTTGAAAGAAAAGGGATAAGGGTGTGTTTGTTTGGACTATGGAAGTTGAGATTTCCATGGTTTAGTTGTCCAAACTCCTATGCTTCTTTGCCAAACGCGCCGCAGAGTAATGTAATAGTTTCCCGCCACATAGAGAGTTTTCCTTGTCTATTATTTTATATATAAATAATAATTATTATTCAATAAATAATATTTAATTTTTTATGATAATTTTATTTTAAGTTTATCAAAATTATATTTTGAGTTTATTAAATTTTTATTTTGAATTTATTAGGCTTTTATTTTGAACACATATTATATTTTATAGATATTATGGTATTTTCATTCTTTAATTTATATAACTTAAATTGTCTCTCATTTTTATCTATCTTCACTTATTCTCTAATACTTTCTGCAATAAATAATTTTAATTTGTAAAATTGTATTCAAAGTTTGGAAATTCCAAAGCATAGTTAGATGTCGGCTTCTATGATATAACATATGATTTGATTGATAAACAAAGTTTGACCAAACAAATTGATCAATTGAGTCATTGGACATCTCAATGATAAATCAAGCATACATAAACAAACAAGTTTAATCGAACTAACCTCAAATTTCGATACAATGAGACACTAATTCTTAAACTCTTCAACAACGTTTTGGACGATCTAAATTTCCCTCTACCGAACATTTTTTTATTTGTTAGATAATCATCTATAAATCCTAGAACAATGATTATTTAACTATCATGATGAAATCGAGCTCAGTAAGAAATCAAGCCTATGTAAACAAACAAGTTTAATCGAACCCGCACCTAGGTCCATTGAAATCGGACATTGAGGTTGATAGACACACCAATCGAGCCGAGGCGTGGCAATCCCTGGTTTTGGTGCAATTAATATCATACATACACATACATATCTAATCTTATCATTACACCTCCGACGATTCAATTTCTCACCACTGATCACGAGTGATCTGACTCTTTTTTGCTATCAGACAATCCTCTTCAGTAAGATCCTAGACAATATAACAAGATTGTCTAACTAACATGACAAAAATCGTAACAAAAATGGACCAAATTTACTTCACCATCAGCTTAGTTTAACCCATAGCCATGACACCCCCACCCCCCACCCCACAAAGACTTGGAATATGATTTCCAAAGCCACTCACTTCATCACAAATACAAAGTCCACAAAACCTTTTTTCAATTCCCAATATTCTACAAATTTGACTTCTTGGGATCAAGACTAAGAAGAGCAAAAGCCAGAAGACAAAGATTTCCCTCTGCAAAAGACAGAACACCATAAAAAAAGGAAACGCAATCCTTAAAACAAAACATGCTCATGAAACACCAAACCATGCCAACAAATTCTCTCCAAATCTTCATCTTCGTCTTCTTCTCCATTCCTTTCACAGCCTCCTCAAACCTCTCACCAAACCAAACCACAGCCATCACCACCATAGCCGCCGTACTAACCAACAACTCCCAATCCGTCCCATGGAAGGACTTCTCCAACAACAACCCATGTTCATGGCGTGGAGTTTCATGTTCATCCGACAATTCATCCATAACTTCCCTTTCCCTATCTGGGTTTGGTCTCTCTGCCTCAGATTTCCTCCCCCATGTCTGCAAGATCGAGTCTTTACAGTCTCTAGATGTTTCCAACAACCGTCTGACCGAAATCCCAGATGGGTTCTTCTCCAATGGCGGCTGTGAGTTGAACTTGAGAGCTTTGAACTTTAGTAAAAACCAGCTGGTGGGTTCTTTGCCACTGGTTAAAAGGTTCACTGGGTTGGAAAGTTTGGATCTTTCTTTCAATTCCTTGAGTGGGGATGGTGTTGGTGGCTGGTTGGATGGGTTGGTTTCTTTGAAAAGATTGAATCTTGGGTTCAACCGGTTTAGTGGTGAGATTCCTCTGCTCAGGTTTCGAAATTCGACAGGTTTGGAGGAGATGATTCTGTCTGGGAATCTTTTTCATGGTGGAATCCCTAAGGAGATTGGAGGTTATGAGATGTTGAGAACAGTTGATTTCAGTGCTAATCTGCTTAGTGGTGAGATTCCTGATGAGATTCGGAATCTTACTAAGCTGGAAGTTTTGATTCTGTCATCTAATAACTTGAGTGGAGAGATTCCGCCGGCAATTTCTGGTATCCAAACTTTGACAAGGTTTGCAGCCCATCAGAATTGGTTCACCGGTCCGATTCCAAAAGGGTTAACCAGATTTCTAACGGCACTGGACTTGAGCTACAACAGCCTCACCGGGTCGATCCCAGATGATCTTTTGTTACAACCACAGTTGACTTCTGTTGACTTGTCTTCCAATCAATTACAAGGCTCAATCCCTTCCGTGGAAGGGATTGAGTCTTCATCATTGTTCAGGTTGAGGCTCGGAAACAATTCGCTGAACAGAACGATTCCTGAGTCGTTTGGTTTGCTTGGGGAGCTGACGTACTTGGAGCTTGATCACAATAGCTTGACTGGTGCAATCCCTGCTGATTTGGGTTCTTGTAGGAAGCTGGCTCTATTGGATTTGAGTGAGAATGAGTTGACCGGTGTCCTACCCGGTTCAATCGGTGGTCTGACCGAGCTGCAAGTGTTGAGGCTTCAGAACAACCGATTTGTTGGTCGGATCCCGGAGGGGTTCGACCAGCTGAGGAGCTTGTTCAAGCTCAACATTAGTTGGAACTCACTAGACGGTTCGATTCCTGATTCGTTGGTGAATTTGGGTCAGCTGACTCACTTGGCGTTGCAAGGGAACCAGTTGACTGGGGTTATACCGGTTGATGTTGGTAAAATGGGTAATTTGATTGAGCTCCAGCTTGGTCAGAACCAACTTGAGGGTACAATTCCAGATATGCCTGTTAAGCTGCAGATTGCATTGAATCTCAGCAGCAACAATCTTCAAGGGAGTATACCGGACGGACTTTCGAAGCTGAGGGATTTGGAGATTCTCGACCTCTCGAATAACCAGTTTTTAGGTGAGCGTTGGTTGAAAACTTCGTCTTAAAGTTACTCCTTGGTCAGGTAACAAAAATGAACCTAGCAAGCAACTGTAGCTTGGTCTCTAAGTCACAACGGTTAGTGACTTGTTTTCGAAGTAATGTAGGAATGATGCATTTAACATGTTATAACATGTTACAGACGATTAGAACCTGTTATATTGGATCATAACATATACTCGTGTAACTAGTTATAGATTCTTACAACACCTGTTACTATGATTTCGATTCGATCCGCTGAGAAACCATTGTTGGACTACTTTTGCAGGCGAGATTCCGGAATTCCTTACCGAGTTGGGATCCTTGACGCAACTCTCACTGTCAAACAATCAGTTATCCGGAATCATTCCACAATTCAAAGATTTTGTTACAGTCAACACAACTGGAAATGACAAACTTGTGGAGAGTCAAAAACCAGTTACGAAAAGAAAGAAATCATCATCAGTTGCCAAGGCAGCCAGTCTTGCAGCCACTCTCTCAGCAATCCTTGCTGTCTCGATCGTAGCCCTCGTCTTTTTAATCCTCTCGAGGCGCGCCCTCAAAGTCAACCAAGTCAACAACTCCGAGCCAGGGGAAGCAGCAGCTTCTGATCATGTAAAACTCCTGACTTGCAGCGCAATCCATAGCTCGAATCTCGACTTCTTCAAGGCAATGGAAGCAGTCTCGGACCCTCGTAACGTTCTAGTCAGGACGAGATTCTGCACCTACTACAAGGCCACCATGCCTTCAGGAGCAATCTACCTGGTCAAGAAACTGAACCTGAGTGAGAAAATCTTCCTGATGAACAATTATAACAGGTTTTCTCAGGAACTCGACGTTCTGGCGAAATTGAGCAATTCGAATGTCATGTCTCCCTTGGCCTATTCATTGACCGAAGGGACCGCTTACCTCTTCTACGAGAACGCTCCGATGGGATGTCTGTTCGATGTTCTTCATCATCAGAGGGAAAAACCGGTTCTCGATTGGCCTAGCAGGTATAGTATAGCTGTGGGAGTAGCTCAAGGTCTGGCTTCTCTGCATGGATTTCGGTATGGTCCGATTCTCTTGCTCGACTTGTCGAGCAAGAACGTTCTTTTGAAGTCTCTTAAGGAGCCGGTTGTTGGAGATATCGAGCTTTGTAAAGTCATTGATCCTTCGAAGAGTACTGGTAGCATTTCCACTGTTGCTGGCTCTGTGGGATACATCCCTCCAGGTATGAAAATGGTACCAGTACCAGATACATCTAACTGGTACCATGAAAGCTTTCTGCTCAAGAAATGAAGTTTTTGTTTTGTGTTTTTCAGAATATGCATACACAATGAGGGTGACAATGGCGGGGAATGTGTACAGTTTCGGGGTGATCCTGCTCGAACTGGTGACCGGGAAACCAGCAGTAAGCGGAGGGATCGAGTTGGCGAAATGGGCAGTCAGCAAGTCGAAGAATCAAGTGAAGTGGGACGAGATAACCGACAACATATGGGGAGGAGGAGGCGGCTCAGTTGCTGTAAGAAGTCAGATGCTTTCTGTTCTTAAGGTTGCTCTCAGTTGCGTCAGTGTCTCCCCAGATTCGAGACCCAAGATGAAGAGCGTGTTAAGGATGATCCTCAATGCACGATGAAAAATCGTTAGTAAAAGTTAGCGATTCTATACGAAATCCAGAAGATCACTAGTGGTATATGTACAGTTATTATAGTTTGAAAGATTTTGTGCTATGTATAACTAGTTATTTGAAAAGGGTTAAAGATTCAAACAATGAAATGTCATAGGTAGCCTATATTTCATCCTAGATCTGCATAACAATATGAACGAACTTTCCGATATTTTTTTTCTAAGATGATTTATACATTGAAATCAAAACTGTGTGTTGCTTGGATCAAACAAGAACAGTAATCTACTTATCTGTGTCATCGTTCTATCCGTATAAATTACGAATTTTTTTCCAGAAAGAACCGTTTTTCCTCTGTGGCCATCGGTATGTACATAGAAACTCGCCCCGACGACAGAATAGCAAAGCATCAGCATCAATCCTTTAAAGTAACTTGATGTTCCTTCCTGTGTCAATAACAAGTTACTTCAGCAACAAGTTGCTTCAAAAGGACAGTGAATATGAATATTATGAACACCTTTATACCTGTAGTGTAAATGCCACAATCACCACAGTGATGAATAGGGTAGCCGTCTCGAAAAGATGGAAGTTCAAGTCCATCGGTTGATCTACCAGCCATCCGACCATTACATAGAACGGTATCTGCAATTTTTTCGGCCACCAGAGAGTTATTAGCTTGGTTTGCTGGCAATTTAGTCACAAGAGTTTGTGATCTTACCGCGAACATGGCTATCTGAGTTGATGATCCAATGGCGACGCCAAGAGTTATATCCTATATGGTTCGGAGCGAATGTCAGTAAACTTGACCAGCAAGAAAGAAAAAATATGTCTTTTTGAGAGACTCACTTGCTTATCTTTAATGGCTAACATGATGATTGTGGCATATGCAGCAGAGTTCCCGGCTATCGAAATCAATATCACGTTGATGAAACCCGTCGACAAGTGCGATGATTCCGACGCTCCCTGATCCATTCACAACTACAACACCTTAGCTTAGTTTACACTTTCATCAATCTAGGTACTAGTACCAAAAGTAAAAAAGAAGTACTAGTACCTGAATGGCATCAACGAGATATCCAGAGAGCACAGAGACCGCGAGGGTTGAATTGTGAGCCAAGAAACCGCTTCCCGTTTCTTAATTTCAGGCACCTCTTCTTCATCCACGTTGAGACTTTCATCCTCCTCATTATGAGGATTGTAGAGACTTTGATGGCTCTTAAGTTGGAAGAACAAGTAAGCAGTATATCCAAGAAGCATCATGCAACTGCTGAATCTCAAGAGCGATAGCTCCGATTCTCCAAGCACAACCTCTGTATTAGTTGCACGAAGAACAGCAGGTGTTACGATACCCATCATTGATACGAATAGAAATCCGCAATCCATAAGTGCAGCTGCCTGTTGGTAAGACTCATCAGGATTTACTATAAAAAATCCCAGTTGGTCCACCATTGTTCTAACTCTGTGCATTGCCACAACCATTATCAGTAAGTTTGAAACCCTGACCAAGCAAGCAACTACTCAGACTGGTGATGTATTATTACCTTGTTGAAAACCTGGACCTGCTTATCATGATGAACAATTCCTCCGACGAAAAAGGCACATCCAAGAACCATGAGCAAATTCGATAAGATTGATCCTAACAAAGACTGCTGAATGACTCTTATCATTCCACTCTTCAATGCGAAAACACGATCATCTCCGTTGCATTTCCAAACATCGCATTTAACAGACCACCAGCTGCATTCCCAAACAAATAATTCACTTTTTATAGAGCCCAAATGATGGATGACTTAGATTTCTGGCTGTTACCTATTGGTCCCGAATAGTAAGCAATCTGCCTGCATCAGAATGATTGATGGGGCATTTACGTACGGGATTAGCGAATTATCCATGGAATTTCATGTATAAACTTCAATTAAGAAACACAAGCAATATGATTGGACACCGGCGAATACTTACTCGGTTGCATAGCCTAGACTCTCAGCCAGAGGTGTTATTCCTAACAAGCTGAGGAAGAACACCCATCCCTAACAACAATGGTGGGAAAAATTGGACGTGAGAATGATGTATTTGGCACAGAACACCAACTTTTTGGTACAAAATAGATAAAAACGGAAAGTGGCAAGTTGCTGAATGATTCTTACAGGATCTCCATAGAAGTAATTGACGATGATAGCCAGAGGACCAAATGGCAGCAGCAGTTTGATTCTGGCTCCCAGCAACACAGTACAGACACTCCCCAGAACAAACTCCGGCCACAAACTGTCGACGACGGCGACTGCATTATCACTATGATGATCCAGAAGGAGTTGACTGGAGATCCTCGTCATCTCTATTGAAATTGCAAAGGGGAGAAGGAAAGACAATTGGGACAAAGCCAAAGAGTGGCCAGGATTCCATTAACTATAATGAATGTTAGGGACAACACAAAGCAAGGATAAGAGGATAAGAGAATAATAATAATTGAAGGTAACAACAAACAAAAGACTAAATTATCCTTTCATAACACAACAAACACTATCTAATAACTCCCTCAAACTCACGATGCATTAGTGCGAAGCATCGAAAGTTTGCTTGGGAGAGATCGAATTGGCAAAATGGGTGGCTAGCAAGTCGAAGAGAAATGGGATGAGATAAACCATCAATGACTGATATTACTCTGACGAACAATGTAGAAGAAAGAAAGAATCAAGAGTTCTAACAATAACAATTTTTCTATGGACTCCTGAAATCTATTCATCTGTGTAGTAATTCTTCCATCTGTGTATAGATCATAGACAATTTTCCAGAAAGAACAGTTTCTCTAACTGTGGCCATCGCTGTGTACATAGAAACTTGCCCCGACGATAGAATAGCAAAGCATCAGCATTAATCCTTTAAAGTAACTTGATGTTCCTTCCTGCATCGAATGAAATCCACACTTAACACTCCTATCCACACTTGATTTACAACACATTTTAGTTCAACTATATGTCGGTCATCCCTGAAACTTAAGCATCAGGTTACTGAAAATTATGAACAGTATTCTACCTGTAGTGTAAATGCGACAATCACCACAGTGATGAAAAGGGTAGCCGTCTCGAAGAGATGGAAGTTCAAGTCCATCGGTTGATCTACCAGCCATCCGACCACTACATAGAATGGGATCTAGACAGTTTTCACATGTTAGTATGGCTCTTTGCTGGCAATTTAGTCGTAGTTGGCCGGAGACGAAAGAGTTTCTGGTCTTACCGCAAACATGGCTATCTGAGTCGATGATCCAATGGCGACCCCAAGAGTTATATCCTATATGGTTCACAGAATTTTTTTATTTTGTGACTGTTAGTAAAAAATTGGCATGCTTCTACATAGCAAGAAAGTAAAACACGCCTTTTCGAGAAACTTACTTGCTTATCTTTAATGGCAAACATGATGGTTGTGGCGTATGCAGCGGAGTTTCCGGCTATCGGAATCAAGATCACGTTGATGAAACCCATTGACAAGTGTGACGATTCGGACGCTCCCTGAACCATTCACAACTACAACACCTTAGCTTAGTCTTACACGCAACTCTGCACTTTGATCAATCAAGATACTAGTACCAATAGTAAAAAAGGAGTACTAGTACCTGAATAGCATCAACTAGATACCCAGACAGCACAGAAACCCAAAGGGTTAGAATTGCGAGCCAAGAAATCGCTTCCCATTTCGTAATTTCAGGCACCTCCTCTTCTTCTTTAACGTGTCGTTCTTCGTCTAGAACATCCTCCTGATTAATAGGATTGTAGAGGCTTTGATGGCTTTTAAGCTGGAAGAACAGGTAAGCAGCATATGCAAGAAGCATCATGCAACTGCTGAATCTCGAAAGTGCTAGCTCCGATTTCCCAAGCTCAACCTCAGTTTTCGTTGCATGAAGAACAGCCGGTATGATGATACCCATCACGGAGACCAATAAAAACCCGCAATCCACAGCTGCAGCTGCCTTGTTGAAAACCTGAACCTTCTTATCGTGATGAACGATTCCTCCGACGAAGAAGGCACATCCAAGGACCATGAGTAGATTCGATAAGATGGATCCTAACAAAGACTGCTGAATGACTCTAATCATTCCACTCTTCAATGCGAAAACCGACACAATCATCTCCGTTGCATTTCCAAACGTTGCATTCAACAGACCACCAACTGTATATTCCCAAACAAATAATTCAGTAACACTCATCTCCGGCTAGCCTCACTTTCTATAGAGAAACCAAATGATGGATGACTTAGATTTCCGGCCGTTACCTGTTGGTCCCGAGTAGTAAGCAATCTGCCTGCATCAGAATGATTGATGGTAAGAGTGATAGCCATAGAATTCCCATGTGTAAACTCAATAAGAAACCCACAAAGCAATTTCATTGAATACCAGAAATCTTACTCGGTTGCATAGCCTAGACGTTCTGCCAGTGGTGTTATTCCTAACAAGCTGAGGAAGAATACCCATCCCTAACAACAATGGTGGACAAATTGGTACAGAACACCACTTTTTGGTACAAAATAGATAAAAAGGAAGAGCAAATTCTCTGGAGTTGCCGAATGAATTCTTACGGGGTCTCCATAGAAGTAATTGACGAAGATAGCAAGAGGACCAAATGGCAGCAATATTTTGATCCTGGCTTTGAGCAATACAGTGCAAACACTCCCCAGAACAAACTCCGGCCACGAACTGCCGATGGCGAGGGAGACAGCGGCGGCATTATCACGATGATGATGATCCAGATGGAGCTGACCGGAGATCCTTGCCAGCTCCACATTGCGGTATCCTGATTCCAACGAGCTGGAATCCAACTCCTCGCTTACTAGTCCCAAGTTCTTCAGAAAGGAAAATTCAAAATCATTAGAAACCCATCAGAAACACAGAAAGTTTGAGAAACCCATCAGAAAACTTGATTAATACCTCCATGAGCGGCATTCCGAAAAATTTCAAGTTTTTGCAGTGGATCGGAGTTCAATTTTTCATCTTTGCTGCCGGAGAGGACGAAATGCAGTGGATGGAATCGACAGCGGGAGAAGAAGAATGCTGGGCAGGGGAATCAATGAGAAGCTGTGAGATGCAGAGATTTGTTAGAGGAAGGGAAAGAGAAAGACGCCATTTTTGTCCCGCGGTAGAGAAGAAGTAAGGGATCTGATGCTCATTTGGATGCCGTCCCACCATTGGCTGCTGCGGAATTGATTGAGAATGACAATCTGGCTCTGATTCGGATTAGCGTGTGCGGTGATGACAGATGTCTCTCTGTAGGGCATTTGAGGAGCTGTGAGTTACTCGGTTGAGTTTTGAACGAGCCAGTTCGAGCCAACTTTGACTCAGCTCGTAAGCCAGCTCGATTGAGGCTGGATAGGACTCAATTACAAGCTAGATAGAGGCTCGATTAGTGTAACTTGCAAGTTGATTTTAGAAATTTCAATGGTTCAAATATTTTTATTTGGTATAACAAAGCGAGGAAATGACGGTCAATGATTTTGTTTTAATGACTAATTACTTAACTAGCGAGCCAGCTAGATTGAGACTTGATAGTTAGCTCTATTATCGGCTAGATTGAGACTCGTGAGTTGGCTCTATTATTGGCTAGATTGAGACTCGTAAGTTGGCTCGACTAGGGTAACTTGCGAGTTAATTTTAGAAATTTTAATGGCTTGAAACTTTGAATGTTGGATTATTTTGCCTTTATACTAACCGAATCCATTTTAAAATATTGTGAATGTTTTATAAGTTTATCCGAGTTGAGATTATCAAAACTTGCAAACAACCCTAGCCGAACTCAAGTTCGGTAGAACTTCCACACAAGCCAATCTCGAACCGAGCTCAATCTCGCACAATAACCTACCAGAGCCGAGCTTGATTATCATGGCTCAATTCTAGCTCGCCTATAAATCAAGCGAGCCGAGCTCGACCTTTCCGGCTTGATTCACAATTTGATTACGGTCGGAGAAATCGCTTGTTTATTGTCACTCAAACACTCAAAACAAACCATACTTCTCATAATCCTACTCACTCCAGTTCCATCTTTGAACAGATTGGGAAAATGCTACATTTCTCTTTTACAGAAGCTGCTGCGATGCCAGAAAATCAAATGAGTTCAATATAAAAAGGCTTCTTCTTTCACTAGAAGGTAAGATCTTTCGGATCCTCGATGATTTGTGCCAAGGTTTGCAGGAAGGCAGCTAGATCGGCTCCGTAAATGACTCGATGGTCCGCTGTCACGTTCACCTGCATCTGGTTCTTGATGCCGATCCGGCCATCCTTCGTACCAACTGCTGTCGGCTGAGATGCCCCAACAGCCATGATAGCTCCCTGGAGAAAAATATCAGACAAACGTTCATGATTTCGCAATAATGTCGAGGAAAAGAGATTCTATTTGTAGGTATGTGTGTGTTGAGGCATACCGTGCCGGGTGGAAGAATGGCATCAAATCGGTCCACTCCGAACATTCCTAGGTTCGACAGGGTAAAGGTACCTGTTGATAGTGAAAGCTTCAGCAAACTATCTAGATTCGACATTGGAAGCCATTCGAAAAACGATCAAGCTACATGATCATGAACAGAAGCATGATTGTCAAAATTGATACTTTCTTTCCGAGTCAAGCCAAGGTCATGCTAGTGAACAGAAATTTTTTGATACCTGTGTTGTACTCCTGAGGCTGCAACTGCTTGGCTCTGGCCTTATCGACCAACTCCTTCCACTTTCTCGACAATGAATAAAGATCGACCTTATTGGCATCCTGAAGAACCGGGGTGATCAACCCGCCATCGATGGCTACAGCGACAGCAATGTTGATGTTGCTATTGTACGTAAAGCTATTGCCGTCTCTGCAGCTGGAATTCACCACGGGGTGTTTGGCTAATGCAAGAGCTGTCGCCTTGGCTAGCAGGGCTGTCATGGTCACTCCCTTCGACTTGACCTACAAGCCGAAAAGGAAAAGACAGGACATCACAATCATAGTTCATGATCAAAACAAATTACGAAATTTTGAATCAGCGAAAGAAAGCAACGAGACAACATAGGATTGACGTGTTCAATGCTACTTGCAGTAACCATTGATCAGTTGAAGAAGACTGCATCAATCCATGACTACTAACCATAAAAAATTCACCCTAATCTCAAATCACACTCATAAAGATCGAACTTTATCATCAAAATGTATCCATCCGTCTTCGGAGAAAAGATTGATACTAACCACTCAACAGTTAGAAGAATGCACCTGAACACTATGATCACTAAATGTATCTATCAAACAATTCATCCTAATCTCAATTCACACTAATCAAGATCGCAACTTTTCCAGAATTTCGTTCATCAAACTGTATCATCCCAATCGCAATTGGTGTTCGAAGAAAGATCCAATACTACCTGATACTAACCATTCAACAGTTAGAAGAATGCACCCACCCATTTGAACACTATGATCACTAAATGTACCATCAGACAAGATACACGAATCGCAATTCATACTCTATTGATCACTCCGATCACACTAAATGTATCTATCAAACAATTCATCCTAATCTAAATTCGCACCCATAAAGATCGAAACTTTTCGAGAATGTTGATCATGTAAAGAGCAAATAGAACTTCTGCATTTACCTTCTTGTAAAGAGCATCAAGTGCATCAGTAGTGATGGTATATCCAACTCTAAAAGTTGGAACCGCCAAGCTCTCCAACATGTTCCTACTCACTGCTCCTTGCATCGTCGTGAACGGCACAACCGTCCCCAACTCCACATTCGTAGCCTCCGCCGCCACAGGTGGCGCCGGCGGAGCAGATACAGCCGGCGCCGCCGCAGCTGCCTCAACATCCTTAGCCACAATCCTCCCCAGAGGTCCACTTCCAACAATCCCCGCCAACTCAACCTTCAACTCCTTCGCCAGCTTCTTCGCGTACGGTGACGCCACCACTCTCTTCCCTCCCTCCGACGCCGGATGCACGGCGGATCCCAGCTTCGCCGCCGCCGGAGCAGCCGCAACAACAACCGGAGCTGCTGAAACTGCAGCCACGTTCTCAATTACAGCCGCCGCCGGAGCAGGAGCAGCAGCAGCAGCGGAAGGAGGCCCTCCGGCGGCTTTGGACTTGGCCTCGTCGATTTCCGCCTCGGACTCGGCCAAAAGCGCAATGGCAGAGCCGACGGCGGCGACACCACCTTCCTCCACCATGATTGCAGCAAGGTACCCGTCGTAGAAAGTCTCCACATCCATGTCAGCCTTGTCAGACTCAACAACAACAACACTCTCACCTTTAGATAACTTCTCCCCTTCCGATTTGATCCAGGAAACGATCTTCCCCTCCGTCATCGTCGAGCTCAGCGCCGGCATGAAAATCTCTCGGATCTTAGCTTCAACCACCAACTGGGAGTTTCTACTCCGGCGACGGGCGATTCGCGCCATTGGGGACGGATTAGAAGAAGAAGAAGAAGAATTGCGACATGGGTTTGGGAGGAACGTGGATTGGAGAAGGCGAGCCGCCATATTTCTTTCTTCTTCAAAGGATTGAAATGGAATTGGAAAGGATTGAAAATTGAATAAATGGGAAGGGATTTCTAAGAGTGTGAGACAATGCAATGTGGGGTTTGCTCAGGTTTCATCAATTAGCTGTGATTTGCTGCTCTCTGTGTGTAGTTTCTTTGGTAGTATCGAAGAAGAGAAAGGCGGAGTTTTCTGTGAACTACCAGCTGAGCTACTGCTGTGGCCAGAGAATGGCAGAGCTGTAATTTTGGTGCCAATCTTCATTGTGTTTTTATGGGCCGATTTCTATACCCAAATAAGCAGACATGTTGGCCCATTATTAATTTTGGGCTACCATATTCATGAAACAATGGTGTTGTGTTATGACTGGACCGGCCCATTTTAGGAACGGCGATCTAACCCCACTTTAGTTTGCTAAAATATTTTTTGGGTGGATGTAATTGAACTATTAAAATCTTAGATTTTTATATTATAGAGTTTTTGGCCGTTTTCGATGTGTGTGAGTGGTGCTTTCGTAATAGAGTTTGGTAGATGGATATTGAGAGGGACGCATAGGTTATCTTGTTCAAACTTTTTCGGTGATGTGCAACATGCCTGCAGTTGCAAGTGAAGGTGGTCCTTCACGTAACCAATTGAGTTTCTCATAAAGTGGTACGTCAAACTCTTTTATATCTTCCAGGTTGTGTGGGGATCGATCTCACAATTGGAGCTAATGCTTAGTTTATTTTTTGTTTGCTATTTCGATTCTCCCTCTTAGTGCTATCTACGACAAAAAAATCTTATTAAAACCTTGAAAGATGTTCGAATATTTCAAGCTGGTTTTTGCAATTTATTAACTCGACTCAAGGTTAGTCATAGCTGCCATTAACTCCACTCATGCAATCGAACACACACTCATATTCAAGCTGAACGTAAATAACACACGACCAGCATTATCTCGAATCAATCTCATGCGGCTACTTGACCCGTCCCCAAATTAGTAGAACTATCTAAGTTAAGGGTCACCCATTCGAAAAGGTACTGATTTCAAAAAGATTTACGTTTTCATCCTAACAGACCAATCGGACCAATCGATATAATATAACCCATCCGGACCCATCCAACAGTTGATTACTAATTTGAAATAGGGATTAATTTGCTCCGCAAAAGAGGTTAGTTGGAAGAAATTAAATAAGAATAAAAAAGAAATAATAATCCCTCCAAATTCAAAACACACAGAAAAATCCGTTACGACTCACTCACCATTTTCCCTCTCTTTTCTCTCTCCCACCAAGAAACTCCACAGAGAGAAAGAGAGTGAGCGAACAAGAAAACAAGAGCTTTCGATTGAGAAACAATGGTGAGCAGCAGCAAGAGACAATCGGAGAGGAAAATACCTGTGTTCTCGGTCTTCAAGGACCTCTCGATCATCAAGAACATCTTCGTCCTCTCGCCGGAGAAAGAAGACGCAGGCAAATCGGAGAAAGCTCCGGAGATAGAAGAAGGAAGAGCGCCGGGAGCTGAAATGGAGGAGGTTTTGACCGTCGGACGTCATCCGGACTGCACGATCGTGATGTTGCATCCTAGCGTCAGTCGGCGGCATTTCCAGATCAACGTCACGCCGTCCACTCACCAGCTCTTCGTCACCGATCTTGGTTCCGGTAAGTTAATGAACTGCTTCGCGATAGGGATTTTGACTGTTTTGCTTCGTTTCGGTCGTTTTCTGTTACGTTTTGTTGATGAAGTTCTGGTTGATTTGTTCGGTGTGAGAAAGCTGGATGAACTGTTCGCGCTAGGGATTTTTGATTGGTTGTTTCGTTCGTCTACTACGATTTTGACTGAATTTGTTGTTGACTTTGGTACTGTAAGTTCACGGAACTTGGGTTTCGGGGAGGAGAATTGAGCCAGGAGCTCGCGTGGAGGTTGGGGAAGGGGATACGATAGTAGTAGGAGCATCGACGAGAGTGTATAGGTTGAATTGGGTGCCGCTGAGCCGCGCCTACGGAATGCAGAATCCTTCAGCTACTGCTGCTATGGTTGAAGAGCGAGAAGCGATTACTACTACTCCTCAGGTGACTAGATTTTCTTGAGCTGAATACTGAGATGATTGTGTTGAATCTTCTTGTTATTCGTTCTCAAGAATGGGACCTTTCTATTCATTTTCTGGTAGTGATTGTCAATTCTTTGCTGTAGAAGAAAGCGCAAGTGAAGGTTAGGGATTCTGATGAAGTGAGGGAAGTTTTGAGTAGGAGACTGGACGGCTGTGGAGTTGCTCAGAAGGTTGCTAGTGAGGAATTTTCTGGTGAAGTCGTCTCAGAGATGGAGGAGGATGGTTGTTCTACGAGGTCGGGGATCAAGATGCCAGTTCTAGATGAAGATAGCGAGGTCAAAATGCCTGAGGTGGTCAGTTTTTTTCTCCATATATTCTGACACTTTAGTGAATTTGATACTTGTCATGATCATAATTCTTGTGTTGCGAATTCTTTGTTTGTAGAAGGAAGATGCAAAGCATCAGTCTATGGACTCTGAGGAAGTTTTAAGCAGTGAGAAGGAGGCTGGGATTTCAGAAACAGTGGAAAAGGAAAGTCCAGTGAGATGGGAGCTGCAATCAGATGTTGGTGTTAGCATAGAATCTTTACTGCCTGCTAAGAAAGAGGACGATGTAGTCGGTGAAACACCTCAGATCTATCAGTATGTGCCCTTTCCAGTGGGGAAAGAGGAAATCGGGCGGCTGTACAGAAAGAATGATGAACCAGTGAAAGTTTCACAGTTGGGAATTGGTAGTCCTGCTTTTCCTTTGGTTAAGCAAGATGCATTGCTAGTGATAAAACATGAAGAAGCTCCTGTAAGATCAGAAGGGGAATCAAGTTATTTGAAGCTAACCAATTCAGACCCTGAACCATCAATGATGTATACTCAAGAACATTCAGAAACTGCTGTAGGAGAAGTGGATTCAGAGAGCATCTTGCAGCAAGTGCTTTTTCCAAAGGAAGAGGAAACTAAGGTCCCCTTGAGAAATGATAATGAACTGACAGAAGTTTCGTGCTTGGGAAATGGTGACTCTGAGTACTATTCTTTTAAAGATTCACTAGCAGAAGGAGGGAGCCAAGACGTTTCTGTATTATTCCAAGGCGAGTCCAGTGAAGTGGCCAATCTGTACTCTTCTCTACTTTTTGCGGCTGTGAAAGCCCACCTGGACAGGGAGACATCATTGATGAAAAACCAGGACCATCTAGAAACTGCTCGTTTTGAAGTGAATGTATCTTTGACAGTTGAGAATCTACTTGAAGCAGACCAGCAGCAGGTGTCTTCTGGGGATAAGGACGAAACGAAAAGCCTGTCCAGCAGTGCTGTTATTTCTGAATTGGATTGTGGAAGTTCTTCAATGAAGAATCAGGAAGGTTTAGAGACTGGTCTTTCTGAATTGGTATGTGAAAATTCACCAATGAAGAACCTGGAAGGTTTTGAGACTTGTATTTCTGAATTGGATTGTGAAAGTTCACCAATGAAAAACCAGGGAGGTTTAGAGATTGGTCTTTCTGAATTCAATTGTGAAACTTCATCAATGAATAACCAGAAAGGCTTAGAGACTGATCTTTCTGAATTGGATGCTGTGGATGGGAATCTGTCTAGGACTGAGTCGCAGCATATTTCTCTTGACAAGGAAGACACAGAAGTCACGGAAGTTCCTAATTTGTCTTCTTCGGATGAGAACCTACTTAAGTCTGCCCCACAGCTACTGTCCCTTGAGGAAAAAGAGGAAATAAGCTCTCTGCCCAGTAGTGATAATGTTGTCACAGAAGTAGCATCAGCAGTACAAACAGATTTCAGGGATGACAGATCATCACTGATGACGGACCAGAAACATTTGGAAATTGGTCTTTCTGATGCAAACTCAGGGAACTTGCCTTTGATGATTGAGAATCTATCTGTAGTTGAGTTTGAGGAGACGCCTTTTGTGGGGAAGGAAGACAATGAGAGTCAGTGTGAAGATGGTGATGAAGTTGAGAAATACAATGAACTGACGAGGAGTCCTGAACGTTATTCTATTGAAGATTCAGCTACTGGGGAAGGTAATAAAAATGGTTCAGCGGATCTAGAGATTAAGAATGCCGAATCCGATGAACTGATGATAAATCATGACTGGGATTCTGCTGAAAATGGACCTCCAAAGAGAAGCAGTACCGAAAGCTCAGAGAGGGACATTAGAATGCAAGATTTAGATTCTCTGCTGGTTGTCGAGGCAACTGAAGCTGATCTGGAAACTAGTACGTCACTTGATGCAGACTCCTTGAACGACTTGCAGCAAGGGTCATTTTCCAATGAGCGGACAGAAACTTCACAGCTGGGAGCTGGTAGTTTAGATGTTATGAAGGAGAAAGAGCTCACATTTGACGAACTGAATGAGAGTTTAGGAGGTCAATCATTTGAAGAAGCATCACCAAAGAGTTCTCCCTTAAGATCACAGATGGAAGTAAGTGATGTGGTGGACTTAGATTCCATCTTTCTTGCTGCTGTCGAATCTGATTTTAGCAGCAAAACTCCACTGAAAGAGGACCAGAGACATTTAGACATGTGTATCTTCGATGTTGAGTCCTTCAACGTGCCTTCCAAAGTGGAAAATCTGGATGCTGCTGCTACAATTGATCAACAGAATGTTAGTGAGAGCATTGGCGAACAACATAACAGGATACCTGCTTGTCTTTCTTTTGAAGAAGCAGAGACTTCTTTCAGCCTGGATTTAGTGAAAGACCAAGAACAGAAGCAACTTAGCCTTGCAAACGATGATAGCTACATTCAGGAATTCCTTGTGGATGGACAAGATCAGCAATCCACAGAAGAGCAGAAACTGGAAATGCATCAATTGCAGGATCATAGCTCCCTAGAGAAACCGCAAGTCTACGAGAATGGCAACATTGAAGAAACCCTGGTGGATGAACAGAACCAGCAATCCACAGTAGAGCAAAAGCTGGAAATGCAGGATCAAGTCCACGATAATGGTATGACAACTATCTGCTCTGTATCAGTGGTTACAGAATCTATAACCTCATCCATGTCAATGGAGGAACTTATCTCAGAGATCGTGGAGAATGAAGAGAGCACAACCCCGCAATCAACTCTTGCTCCCGTACAGAGTTTGGAAGATGGGAAGAGCGAGAGCGTCAAGTTAGTAAAGAGAACAAGGGTACAGCGAATTTGGCTCAGGAAAGGTGAACCTGCTTCAGCTGTTCAGCTCCGGAAAATTGAAATCATGGAGAATATTAAAGGTGATGCTGAAACTTGTTCATCACTAATCCCAAAGCTTCCTCCTTCCCCAGGTTCTAAATCAAGGAAACAACTCCTCACTCCAGACAAGGAGAACCGAAGCCCGAATTTCCATTTACCGTCTAGAACCAGAGGCAAGTTTGAAGGACTCAAAAGCTCCAGTTTAAGTCCAAAGATCACAGTTACCTCCAAAATCCTGGCAGAAGGGGAAAAGGAGAGCTCTACACCTAAAGAGATTGATCAACAAATGATAGCTACACCATCAACTTCAGCGGCCAAAGTGAAGTTAGGCCTTCAATTGGTGTTAAGGGACAGAATGGGAGAAAGGATGCCCTTACAAAACCTCATTAACCGTTCACCTATGCTAAGCTTTTCTAGGGCTTCACTTAGCAGTGCTTCCACAGGAACGGCTGGTTCTTCCGCAGAGCAGTCTTCTGTGAGTTGCATGGTTTATTCATTTTGCTTGCGAATTCATTTTTCTAGAAAGAAATAATGTAACGTAATATAATGTCGTGGTTTACAGGTTAACAGCATCAAAGGTAGAAAAAAGAGGTGGATTCTGGTGGTCGACACCATCTCTCTGCTGGATAACGGGTCGAGGAAGTCATTGCAGCTTCTACAAGGACTCAGGGGGACTCAGTTGATCATTCCAAGGATAGGTAATAAAAACATTCAGAACAACAGTCTGTTTTATCTTTTTTCGAAGTTTTGTGCTTCTAATCAATAATCATGTTAATTCTATTTCAGTCAAGAGTGAGCTCGACTCGTTGAAGACGGCTGGTAGATTGTTCAGAAGAACAACAGAGGCAGCTAAGGTGTTGGAATGGATCGAAGAGTGTAAGTCGGAGTCAAACTGGTGGATTCACGTCCAGAGTTCGGTCGAACTGTCTCCACTGTCGACGCCACCAGCTTCTTCACCCGAGTCAGGACCAGCCAGGAAAAGATGGTACAGCCCATTTTCGGCGAGCAGCAACATGGAAATGCCCTCACCGAGACCTAAAGATCACGTCCTTTCAAGTGCCTTGCTCTACAAGAAACTCCACTGCGATGGGAAGGTCGTCCTAATCAGCAAGGATGACAACCTGAAGATCAAAGCCATGGCAGAGGTAAAACAAACTAATATCTCTCCTCCCATCACATTTCTGCAGAGTACCCGTTTCTGAAACTCTCTTTTCTTCCAACTTCAGGGTTTGATCTGCGAAACGGCTCAGGAGTTCCGCACCAGCTTGGTGAACCCGTTCTCCGAGAGGTTCTTATGGGCCGAGAGCTCTCCCAGAGGACACACTTGGTCTGTTAAAGATGACATAGTTTTGAAGGAAAGGTTTTACCAGAACCCTACAAGGAAGAAGCTGTCAAGGGGTGAGACTGCCACAGGTCTGAAGCTCATCTTGCTTGACGAATATCGAGATGGATTCCCCTGCAAATCCATCCGAACCGTGTAAGCATCACCATCTTTTCCAGTCCTAGACTTTTATCCTCTGTAACTGGCTTTCTCCACCAGTATATTTTTCTGTGAACGAGACAATAGTGTTGGATATTCCACACAGTTTGGTAATAATAAAGACGAGAAAGGAGCCTACTTGGCTGCTCTCTCTGTTCATTGAGAATTGATTCTGTCGTTTTATTAGCTTTAATTGCATAACAAGAAACAATAGGTTAGGAATCTGCTAACCCTAACATACATTTCTTTATGTTTTAGGTTTTTCATGAAATTTCTCCTGAAAATGACCTTTAGGATATGAATTATCAAAACCTAGGGTACAATACTAGCTATAGTAGCACTACTAGGAATCCCCACAAGATTTCTGGCTGTAATTACACGACCCGGATAAAAGAAACGAGAACGAACTATCTGAATCGTCGAATGGCTGCCGATTGAACTCCTGAAACGAATCGAAGCTCAAAGGAGAGAAGCAAGCAGTGGCTGCAGCAGTATCGTCAGCAGCTACTACCGACTTGAAGTCCATGAGAGCAGAATTCGAGTTCGAGCCGAGGCAGTTGAAATCGAGAGCTCCTATTCCAACCTTGTTGTTCGCTGCCGCTGCTGCTTCGATGTTATTACTATCTTCTCCTTTCTCGAATAAGGCTTTGGTTTCATCTGGAGGGATAGCGGGGGTGTGACCTTGGAAGAGAGCAATGTGGCCGAAAAGCTTGTCCTTTCTTGAGAAGGTGGTCCCGCACGAGCACAGCCACTTGTCCCTCCCGCAGTGCTTCTCGTGAGTCTTGAGATCTGCGATGACCGAGAACTTCTTCGTATGGCACCTGCTGCAGATGTAGCTTTTGTCACAGTGAGTTCTCTTGTAGTGGTTCTTGACACAGAGGATCGTCTTCAGCGGCTGGAACTTCTTGTGATCCTTGTTCCGCTTGCAGCCAGCGAAAGGACACGAGTATCTCTTGATCATCGCCGGCTCCGAACTGGTGGCTTCTTTCGGGGGCTTTGCAAGCGCTGCGGGGGTCTTGTACTCGTCGCCATGGCCTCGCATGTGCATTCTCAAGTTGGCGTCCCTCTTGAACCCTTTCCCGCATATGGTGCAGAAGTGAGTGTGCGGGGCGAGGATCTCTTCCTTTTCGAGCTGCAGGATTTCGTACGAACCGGGAGGAAGATTTTCTCCATCCTCAGTATCTTCCTCGTCTTTCATTTCGTGCTCTTCGGTGGAGTAGTTTGTAGCGAGGTCCATCAAATCGGTCTGGTCCGGAACTGGAGCAGTTCCAGTAGGTGGTTTTGGTTGAATCAGTCCGAACTGCTCAAACTGACCGATCGGATTCGTTGCTGCCAGTGTGTGCTTAACTGACGGCAGCAGACTGCCAGCCGTGGATATCAGCTGAACGATGATCGATGTTAGATCAGCGGTTACAAGCTGCTGCTGCTGCTGAGTGACGAGCTCATCAGGCCTATTCCCGAGAGGTGGAACTTCCTGGTCTTTTCGGCCGATGATCAAGTGAACCACGCCTTGGAGTTGGTGGATCTTCTGCTCTAGAAATGAAAGGTTGTTGAGCATAGCCCTTGGATCCCAGTCTGGAGCTTTGTTGTTGTTGTTTTCGGTACGGTCTTGGTAAGGTTGATCGATCCTGAACCCGTAATCCATAAGGGATGGTACGTTCTGTAACGAGATCTTCGGGTCTGGATCGTTTGATGATGAAGGTTTCGCCCATGGTTCTCCGCATAGCACTTCTTTAGGATCCATTTTGGCAGATGTCCGATTAAGCAATCCTGCAAAGGACACAATAAGCATTGAAATCAATCTATAACCCAATAACTAACTTCTCAGAAATGGATAATCAGCAAGCAACTCGGCGATCCTATTTCGTTACTGCATTTGTCCCCAAGTAAACAGACACACAAGACTACGGATTTGCTTCCTCATTTCAATAATCGAGGCGATATTGATGTTAATGACGTAATTCGAACTCTGATACCGAGCTAAAACACACAATTACACACCCCCTTACAGATTTGCTTGCTCGATTCGATGATCTTTGGCGAAATTGATGTTAATAATGCAATTAGAACTCTGGGATACCAAGCTAGCTAACCCCTAACCATTACACACCATACAGATTTTCTTACTTGTTTCGACGATCTGTGGCAAAATCGATGCAATTCGAATTCTGATACCGAGCTCAGCTAGCTTAATCCCTAAATCAAAACCCAATGTACAAGTGATTGAAATCAACTGCTGAATCTCTCTGTACAGCTTCACCTCATCTAAAAAGCCAAAACCCCAAGTTCTCAAATGATTGAAATCCAAAAGCCAAAAAGATCCCAACTTTCCTGATCTAAGAACCCAGAGAACCCATTTCATCAACTCTTCTCCATAACCATAACCCAAAAACCGATCAGATTCCTCCAAACATAACCAATGAAACCGACAACAGATCTCAATCTAAGCAACAAAGAATCAAAATCAATCAATCAGACCAGAAAAATCAAAACTAACCCAGCACCTGTAATCAAAACAGCAGCAGCAGCTCTGGTTCATCAGACTCTTCAGAAGAAATGAATGAATGGATTTTTTCTTTCTTTCTGAAGATATGAATACGGGTAATCGGGTAATATAGGACATCGGCAACCGCATCGACGTTTTGAAGACACAGTTTTGCCGCAAAGTAGTCAACTCTTTCGAGAGCTGGAATCAATCAGAGCCGTTGGTTGTCTGTCAGTGGCGATGGATCTGGGCGGTTGGTTGTGATGGGTGGCTGTGGACCGCCGGTTGTTTTGACGGCTGTGATTTGTGTGGTGGGAGGGGGAGATACTGCAGAAAATCTACTCAGATTTTTACCACTAACCTAATAACAAATAAAATTAATTTTATTTAATTATTAATTATGGGTGAATTATAATAAAATTTAATTTTTTAATTATTTTTAACATGTATGTTAAATATTAATCGATTTGAAAATTTTAAAATTTTATATCAAAATAATTCTTTTTTATAAATAATTTATTTAAAAATTGATCAATTTTAATGTGAAAATTTTCAAATATTTAATAAGCATATTAATAATAGATAAAATATAAAATTTTATTATGTTAATTTTTTTAAATAATATTTTTATAAAGATTTTATTAATATTAAAAACATTTAAATTAACTTAATTATTTTATATATGTATAATGGAAAATAAATAGAAATTCAAACTACTTTTGAAATGGATGATCATGAACTGTTGATTTATTGTTTCTCCAAAGGTTCGGATTGTAAATCATAAGGATTATAGCATGTTTACAAAAATAGACAATGACGTAATATTGTACGCAATTTAGGTATTTAAAAATTTAGTTGTTAATTAGGATTTTCCTGTTATTAGAATATAGTTGTTGATGCAGGTTATGCATTATATTGTGCAATATAGTCCGTGGCATAGTGCATGATCTATATTAACGATTATATTTGAAAGATTTTAACGATTAATTGATGGATCCAATCAAGTTAATCTATTTTTTTTAGAATAGGGGTGGTATCTGATTATCATTCTTCAAGACGATTCAAAAAACATACAATGTGTCCACCGAAGATACAAACTCCACAGACGAAGTTGTATGGGACGCGGGTCACCGCCAAAATAACGGCAACCTCGATCCTTACTCACAGCTAACGGACAACAGTAAAAGAATATAGTCACCAGAAAACAATAAGCTAAAAATGTGCAAAAACACGACTAAAAGCAAAGAAAACCCTAGCTATGGACACTGCATGGTCCTTATTGGAACACCATAAGACTAGTCTCATGGCCATTCGCTTAATCCGTTTAGTTGAGCGACTCTAATCCCGTTGGTGGGCGATCAAGGCAATTCAGGGCTTGGCACTCTCCATCCTTGAAGTCCTCCTTTCTGATTCCCCTGTCGAGGCTCCGGGGGCCTCACCGTTGTTTCCAATTTCGGAAAACCCGGAGGCCATAGTGGTTGTCGGTCGGCGGTATCGGTTGGGTGGCGGTGTTGGAGACCGCGCCCGGGAAGCTTGGCTGCCCTGGCGACCCTGACGGCGTCCGTCCGAGCGACGGCGAAGTAGGGACTCGCGATTGTACCTGAGCCCCTCCTCCCGTTGTTGCGCTAAGAGTTGGCGAGATTACCGAGGAACTGGAGCGCACACGATAGACCATGAGGAGCTTGATGATAGTGGTGATGGATGGAAGATGCAGGCGATTGAAACAAGAAGAATACGACGGCGGACGTCGTCAACCGAAGGTCCATTTCAGAGCGGCAGCTAAGGCAGCCTTAGCAACTTCAGCTCGGGCTAACCAAGTCAACCTAATTGATCGAGTTAAACTTTTGTTTGTATAACTTCCTATATATTTTTGTAGAAAACGAATGAGACAAAATCGATGACAGAACATACCATGATTAAGGTTTTGCGTTGACCTTCGATAGAGAAATGTAAATACTTTATATACATTGACACAGTAAACATTTTGTAATAATAATAATTAACTCCATCATAATCACCATGACGAGCGGTTAGTCTTAATCTTAATGGACGCCGGCGGTGGAGGCGACCGGAATAATCCACCGCCCCCGCTGTAGTGGTGGTGGTGGTTTTGTGGAAGCAAAAACATAGTCTTCAAAACCTTCACGATCATCTTCCCACTGTTACTCCGGTTCATCGTTGTGGCCGTCGAAACGGCACCCCATGCACGCCGTTTCGGGGAGAGTAACGTTCCTCTGTGGCCGGGAACATGGTATACTCTAGGCTTATCGGAGCCTGCACCCACCACCGTTAGCTCCTCGTTGAAATCTTCCCACAACATATCCATCTTCTCATGGTCGTGGAGATCGAGATCGAGAATTTTGCTAGAACGGGTTGGTATCGTGCTCCTTTTTTCGCGATCGTGGAGGTGGAGATCGAGATTCTTGTCAAAACGGGTTGATTTTATTTTCCGACAAGAACTTCCATTATTGTTAGAAAGGGTTGGGATATTGTTAGAACTGGTGTACTGGGTCATGTGAATATGATGTTGACTATCGAGATTTTTTTCAGAAAGGGTTGAGGTGTTAGGATAGGTGTACTGGGTCGTGAGAGCATGATGTTGAATAACGAAATTTTTGTCGGAAAGAACCGGGGTATTAGAGTTGGTGCATTGAGTGATGTGGTGACGATGGAGTGGAGAAGTGGTGGGAGAGATGTGCCAAAGGGGAGGAGAGTCGAATCCGGTCGTGGCCACGGAGGAGGAGGAGGAGGGGGCGGCGGTGGTCGGAAAAGTGAAGTCGTCGTCGTGGGATTGAGTGGTGGTGGCCATGTTTTTTGGTGGAGGGTGATTGAGTGTGGTGTATGGTGGTTTTTATTTGAAGTGGCCAAGAGAATAGTAGTTGAACTACTTGTATGTATAATTATAAGGTGATGACATTTTGGAAGAATTTTGGTTTGGTTGGTTTTTTTATATGATTATATGGATGAATATAGGTGTAGGGTTTAGATGGAGATTGGGGCCCGCCGCATAATATATTTGGGTTTGGGTAGTTACGATACCCGGTTGAATCAATCGGTTCGATAATAGATTTGGGTTTGAAATGATTTACGCTATTTAGTTTCTATTCAAATGTTAATCAATTTATAGGTCAATCAAATAATGGATTAACCTAGTTATTTGTTCAATAGGTCTCTGAGTTATGATCAGCTACTCGCAAATATTTGACTTGACGTTAATTCATATCACAATTCATGTTGAAATTTTCAACATTTGTCTTCATTTAGATTAATATATTATTAATTTATTGAAATTAAATTAATTTAAAACATTTATGTATGATCAAGTTTAATTAGTGTATTGATATACATGCAATTCTGATGTAAAAACTAATTAATTTTTGTATTAATTAGTTACCTTGAACATGATCACACTTGTTAAGATAGTGAATGTTGTGAACATGACATAGTGTATATTGGTGACACTACAGCTGTGTTAAATGTGTCAAGAGTTTGGATAAAATATTAAACCGTCAAAATTATTTCTTGATTAATTTCAGACTTACGATAAAAAAAAAAAACCTCAACATGACACGTAGTATAGTGTAATTATACTCTTTATGTATATATCGTTTCAAAAATTGCATAATTGTATATATCAATTATACAAAAATTAACTTAATTGTAACGCAGATAATATTTGTACCATAGAGTATAGAGTGGTTGGTACTTGGCTGCAATTCTTATATATTTGGGGTATCACGAGCTCTCCACACATAGATGTCTAAACTTCGCGCGTGATGACCCGACTTCCCGCAAGAGCGTGGCTTCATTCCATCAGGACTCATTTCTCCACCTCTACACTTCCCTCCACCACACTACCGCCGCAACTCACCAACCTCCGCGACACTCTCCGCGTGGCGTCCACTCGCGGCGAAGTTAGAGACTTAGTTTCCCAATTCTGCAGCCTATCGCCGCCGCCTCCGATCAACTACTCTGAGCACGCATACGCCGCCTTATTCCAAGCATGCGCCCGCCATGGCTGCCTCAACGAAGGCCGGAACCTACACCGTCACTTACTCTCCACCAATCACCTCCCCGCCGACCTCTTCCTCTCCAACCACATCGTCAACATGTACGCCAAGTGTGGAGACTTGGAGCATGCACGCGACCTGTTTGACGAAATGCCCCTGAGAAATATCGTCACCTGGACAGCTTTGATCTCTGGATACGCTCAGTACGGCGCAGGGGAAGAGTGTTTCTCTCTGTTCTGCGATATGTTGGCGGCGGATGAGGATTGCCGCCCGAATGAGTTTTCCTTCACTAGCTTGCTCGCTTGTTGTGAGGATTTATACTGCGGAAAGCAAGTACATGGATTGGTTTTGAAAATGGGGTTGGATTCTAGTGTCTACGTAGCTAATGCGATGATTACAATGTATGGCAAAGTTGGTGACTTTGGTTGTGGAGATGCATGGAAGGTGTTCGACGAAATGCGGGTTAAGAATCGTGTTTCCTGGAATTCGATGATTTCCGTGTTTCAGATTAGGAGACTGTTTGCGAAAGCCGTTGGCTTGTTTGGTGAAATGGTTACGAAAGGAATCAGATTTGATCGTGCGACGTTGCTTAGTGTCATTGCTTCATTGAGTGGCAGTGAGAATAGTGTTAGCCATTGTAATCAGGTGCATTGTGTTTGTTTCAAAGCAGGGTTTGCCTCAGAGATTCAGGTATCCACTTCATTACTGAAAGCTTACTCTTTAGCTGGAGGTGAGCCTGATGAATGTTTGAGACTCTTCATGGAGATGGATGGCAATCGAGATACTGTTTCGTGGACGACGATCATCACTGCTTTTTCGGAACATAAGCCCGAAGAATCGTTCTTTCTGTTCAGAGAGCTTATAAGGGAGGAAGGGCGGCTATCACCAGATTGGTTCACATTTTCGTCTGTGTTAAAAGCTTGTGCAGGGCTGGTGACTGAGAAATATAGTTTAGCTGTTCATTCACAGGTGATCAAATCTGGATTCGAGTCCGACACTGTGCTATCGAATTCGTTGATCCATGCGTACGCAAGGTGTGGAGTCGTTTCCTTGTCGAAACGAGTTTTTCACGAGATGAAATACCGCGATGTTGTGTCTTGGAATTCGATGCTAAAGGCGTATGCTTTACATGGTAGAGGCGAAGAGGCGTTGGAGCTCTATTCGAAGATGGATGTTCGGCCTGATTCTGCTACCATGGTTGCATTGTTATCAGTATGCAGCCATGTGGGTTTGGTAACAAAGGGGATCGAGATTTTCGATTCTATGTATGTGAATCACGGTATTTCTCCTCAACTGGATCATTATGCATGTATGATTGATATCCTCGGACGAGCTGGTCGTCTTTCTGAAGCTAAGGAGCTTATTAGTAGCATGCCAATGGAGCCTGATTCGGTCATTTGGAGTTCACTTCTTGGATCGTGCAGGAAGCACGGTAACACAGAATTAGCCAGATTTGCTGCTGCTAGATTAAAAAAGCTAAACCCTGATAATTCGTTAGGCTATGTTCAAATGTCGAACATGTACTTCGTAGGCGGTAGTTACAACGAAGCAGGGCTAGTTAGAAAAGAAATGAAGAGTTCGAAGGTGATGAAAGAGCCCGGTTTGAGCTGGATCGAGATAGGAAACGAAGTGCACGAGTTTGCATCGGGTGGTAGACAGCATCCGGATCGAGAAGCTATATACTTAAAGCTTGATGCTCTTGTTGCAGAACTAAGAGCGAAAGGGTACGTTCCTGATACGAGCTTGTCGTTTCATGATATAGACGATGAACATAAGGAACAGGAAGTGTGTCGTCACAGCGAGAAGTTGGCTCTCGCGTTCTCATTGATTAATGGCGTCGAGAAGAGTTCAGGTTCTGGCGTAATTAGGATTGTGAAGAACATTCGGATTTGTGTTGACTGTCATAACTTCATGAAGTTGGCATCAGGTGTTCTTGAGAAGGAGATTGTGGTTAGAGACTCGAACCGGTTCCACCATTTCGAGAACGAGAAGTGTTCTTGCAGTGACTACTGGTAACCGAGTAGAAGAACTAACCGGTTCCTTATGCGTTGAGCAGGGTAAATCAAAACTTGGCTTTCAAGCAAGTCAGATACCTCTCTCATTGTAAGTTATAAACCGAGTCGTCTTGATCCGGTCGGTCTTGTACATTATATGGTCCTTTATCTGAGCAGATCCGTAACCATATTCAGGGTGATTCTGGTTTAGACCGAAATATCAAACCGAATAGGATCACTAAACCTTGTTAATTGTGATCTTGCAGCTTCCATTTCAGCAGCCACTCAAGATAGTTACAGCACATCTGAGGCTTATTGGGAGCAGAATGTCTTCGGCAGGGTGTTCATCAACAATCAATCTCAAGATGGTAATATTCTTCAGGAAGTTCTTGTGAATTGTGATCAGAAATTTGATGATTGCAAGATTAGCTTTGTGTAAATTTTCTTACTAGGGTTCATATCAGTTGAAATTTTTAACTAGTGGGAAAGAAATGATTACCTCAATAAGCTAGTCAATACAAGAATCTGCTACAAAGATAGATCCTTTTGTTATGCTCTTTATTTAGTAGCCTTGTTGTATCATCCGACATTCATTAACATTGTAACTTAAAAATTATAGCATTAATAATTGCCATTGTTTTGCTTCTTTATGCACTTATTTCTGTAAACTTCAATGCAGTTTGGATGTTGATGTTGCGCGGTTGCCGGAGTAATATAGATAGCGCACCAACCTAAGTTAGATTAACAAATTAAGAAAAAAGAAGAAGGGAGAGGGTTAATTAAGTTATGGATCACAAGTATCACTTGGGTTGTGAAGCTTTTGAGACTTTCTGAGTTGTGTCACTTATAAGTTGTTAACTTTTGATCAATCCAAATCACTAAGCGAGTTGGTTCAAGATGAAATCAGGCTAAGTCGGTCTGGTCTTCAACAACTTCAATCTATGGGCAAAGATCAACTAGCCTTAAAATATACTAAAATTATTCACGAGATGCCGCGGAAAGATTTAGAGTATAAATGAAGATATATGGACTTTTTTTTTACGTTATAGAAACGTATTAGCAATATGAAAGCGTAAGACAATTTAAGTCATGTCAATTGAAGAATGGAAAATACTACAAAACCCATAAAAAGTAATGTGTGCTTAAAATAAACCATTCATATACTCAAAATAAAATCATAGTAAACTCAAAATAAAGTCCTAGTAAACTCAAAATAAAATTCTAATAAACTTAAATATAAAACCCTCATTAAAAAATCAAATACTATTCATTTAATAATAATTAATGTTTATTTTTATAAATAAAAAAAGAGCATGAAGCACTAAATTATATTAATTCAAGAACAAGATTTCATAGGAAGCCATGAAACATAACATGCCCCACTAAGTACAATGGAAGACTCACAAGTGGGGTTAATGAACACTATGAGTTGTGTTTTGTTTTTAAAAAATTGGGAATGAATTGACATGATTGTTTAGTTGGCACAAAAGCAACCAATTAAATAGGAAAATAGTTTTCAAAATCCCAATCCCTATCCTCTTACTCATCAAACCCTCTCAACATTATCTCCACACCAAATTTGTTTTTGGGTTGGTGATGTTTCTTTCTCTTATTTTTATTCAATCGCTTATATTTTTTTCATAATTCTTATAAAATTTTCTGATAATAAACACTCCGTAAACTTCAAAAATATCTATTCAGAAATATGAAATAAACTCATATTTTATCAACGAACTAATTCATTAGTTAGACCCAAAAAAATTTGAAAGTTGGACCGATCATTTTACATGTTATGCCGACATTTAAATGCCACCTTTTATGATCTATGAAGCTTCCTACAAACACCTAAATCCAAAAACAAAGACCACTAGTACAATAATTAATCAACTAATCAATCCAATCAAAACATCCTCAAAAACTTAGGAAAAATATAATTAATATTCGGATATTCCTTCTCTTTCTCTTCACCACTTCCCATTTTCCACATCCCCTCTCTGATTCTCTTCCTCCATTACAACACCTTCCAGAAAAAAACCTGCAACTTTTCCCCCACGAAAATCCTGTAAAGCCAGAGCAAATCAACCCTCTTCCAAGGAAACAAACGGCTACTCAGATTACCAACTCTTTCTTCCCCTAAATGGAATCTGACGTCTCTATCCTCTCCCCAATCCAAACCCTTATTTCTTAACCTCCTTCCCCCCTTATTCTCGATCGAAGTTAATTTTCAGCTGATTATGGCAAAATCCGAGCTTCTTCTTCTTCTTCTGGGTTTGTTAGCTTGTTCTTGCTGTTTCGTCATCACCTCCGCCACTGTCGTTCTGATGGGGGATAACGTCACCATGTCCTTCGACGACATCGAAGCCAATTTCGGTGAGTAGTTAGTGAGGAAATCGATTCAGGATTTGTGCTTGATTGTCTGTAAATTTAAATTTTTGTGGATGCAGTGGTGCCAGTGAAGGGTGCTGGTGAATGTGGAATGTTGTACGTAGCTGAGCCACTGGATGCTTGCTCAAAATTGAGTAATGAAGTTATTAATAGAGATGAGAATAATTCTTCTACTGCTAGCTCTTCGCCGTTTGTGCTGATTGTTAGAGGAGGAGGGTGTAGCTTTGAGGATAAAGTTAGAAGAGCTCAGGCAGCTGGGTTTCGAGCTGCGATCGTTTACGATGATGAAGATGGTGGCTTACTTGTTGCAAGTAAGTAACATTTCCACCCCGCCCCTCCTTGTGAAATTTGTGATCTTGAATTGTTTTGAGCTTTCTCTGTTGAGTCAATTGATGTTGTAGCTGAGTTTCACCATGAACATGCTTCATATTTGTGTGATGTTCCAACTTCGGCTTGACTTTTCTATTTTGCATAGTTGACGACACAGTGTACTAGTGTAGTGATTATCTTGATTCTTGAATGATTCGCGACTGAATTATGCATGCTAGGTTTCGAAGTCCTATTCTTTTATGTGATTTCTGTAGCTTTAAGTTCGATCAGCCTGGTACTTAACGAACTTCAGTCTAGTGATGTTGTTGTATTGATTACCATGAACGATTCACTTTCAAGTTCATAATCCAGACTAAATTATGTATTTTCGGTTTCAAAGTGGTGTTCTTTATGTGATTTCTGTAGCTATAAGATCAAGTAGCCTGGTATGTACGGCATTCAGTTCAATTCTTTCAAGTTGGATTTAGAGTTCATTGGAATTTGCAGCCTAGTTCTTTCAAGTTGCTTACTGTTTTCTCATCTTCGATCTTGCGAAACTTTGCAGTGTCGGGGAATTCAGCTGGCATAAGCATACACGCAGTCTTCGTCACTAAATCCTCAGGCGAGACACTAAAGAACTACGCTGGCTCGACTGACACGGAAGTATGGATCATCCCCAGCTATGAGGATTCGGCATGGTCGATCATGGCGATCTCTTTCATTTCTCTGCTGGCCATGTCAGCAGTCATGGCCACTTGTTTCTTTGTCCGGAGGCATCGGATAAGAAGGGAACGCCCTCGATCGTCTCGCAGCGTTAGGGAGTTCCATGGGATGAGCAAGCGCCTCGTTAAAGCAATGCCGAGCCTCAATTTTACTACGGTCCAGGAGGATAACTGTACTTCGATGACTTGTGCTATCTGCCTCGAAGATTATAGCGTTGGCGAAAAGATCCGGATTCTGCCTTGTCGACACAGTAAGTTCGTCTTTTCCTTTCCTATTCATGATAGCAATAGTAGGAATCGGAAATTGATATATTTTTGTTATTTGAATTTGCAGAATTCCATGCTTTCTGTGTCGATTCATGGCTTACGACATGGCGAACCTTCTGTCCCGTGTGCAAGAGAGATGCACGAACTAGTAACGGAGAGCCACCAGCATCTGAATCTACACCATTGCTGTCATCAAACGCGTCTTCGTTCGCTTCGTCTTCAGTCCTCTCGTCCTTTAGATCCACAACATCATCAGCTATAAGAATCGGCCAGCCATCCCGATCCCCATCAGTCTCCCATTTCCCTTCTTATTCGGGCACTCCCTACGGCCAGCAGTCCATCGGATCATATCACCAGTCACATTCACTTAGCATGAGCCGCAGCAACGCTGATCTTAGGAACATGTCCTCGCACCGTTCTTCCCACTTTTACCCTTCTATATCGCCCATGAACGCGAGATACTTGTCCTTGTACAACAACCCGAGCCCCAGCAACGCCTCACCAAGCTTACTAGCCGGTGGTGGCTCCACGAGTTATCAGCTTCCTCGCCCGCTGCATTGTAGCGAGTCTGCTGCGAGCTTCTCGCCGTTTGCTTCCACTCATTCACTTCCGGACTGCTAGGACAGAAACTTGGGGACACGGTTCGTCTTCCGTCTCTGATTGTAAATTATATGAAGGGGAGTGACGCGACATTTGTTTATAGTCTTTTGTTTCCGTGCGAGGTTATTTTTTTCTTCCATAGAGAGTTGATTATGTAACGGAGTGGTGACTGTTTTCTTACGAGTTCTTCATGAAAATTGCTGTTCTTTGCCCCCTTCATGCACAGTGAAATAACAGAGTGATTATGTGTTCTTCGAGATCCCACTCGAAGGTGATATCGATATTCGACACATCCTGACTCATTCGGTCTCGGTTGTTACATCAATACTACAATTCATCTTCGGAAACGCCCACGATATCTCATTTATGAGAAAGCATCAACCAAAATGGAAACTAAACACGAAGAACACGCGGTCAAAACTCGTAACGGTATTCAACGAAACCCCTTTTCGGTCACATGTATTGTAACACATCTCCAGTAACGGAAATCAAACCAAAGAACTTATATATACAAGCAAATCCATGGTCTGAATATCACTAACCATCAATGCATAACAGAAAGAGGAAGAAGATAGTCGCAGAACCCACATGGGAAGAGAAGAAGGCCATTGCAGATGAGGAAGAGAAGTCATTGCTCAGTGAGATTCGAGATCTTCGAACATGGGTATGTAATATATCGTCGTTCTTTAATAGTAGGGGTAATCATGTTTCGAAATCAGTGACAAAATTTGATCGAAAAATGTGTAGATTGGTATGGTGGATGGAATGAACGATGGGGAGTTGATGGAGTACTTGATGAACAGGCCTAAGGAGCTGAAGAGTGTCAAGATTCAGAAGACGAGGAAGCAAACTTAAAGGAACATAGTTGAAGTATGTGTCTTTTGTAACAAAACATCCGAAGTCTTTTAGTCCGAAACATTAAAATTTGGACGGGAAATTTAGCTCAAAGTTCGGGCTAGATTTGGGTATTCGGCCACGTCAATTTGTACCAAAAAGCTAGCCATTCTAGCACTGTTCTATGATTGATTTCTATTCGCTTGATAATCTATCTGCGGTGATTCTTCTGGGCGGCCGCGGTGGTTGTTCGCATGCATCACACAGAGGACAGCTGCCGTTGTGGTGGGACTCTGAACTCAAGTTAACCTTACAGTTGCCCCCAAAAACGGCAGCGTTTTGTGGTGGGACTGTTCAAACTCATGTTTCTGTATATATGATGAACTCTCAACAATCTAAACATTACAAACACCAATCGACTACATTTCTCCAGTTGTTTCAATTCATGCCAGCAGTGAGAGTATGGAAGAAAGAACCATCAATCTGACTGCAGAAAGGGCAAAACAAGCTTCTATGATTCTCTCCTCCAGATTTACATACCTTGTAAACAGCCAGTTCATGATGATCTATCTCCGTATAAGTAAAATCACGAATCCTGATTCGACTAGGATTCTTCATTTCTGCCCACAAACGGATCCAGATTCGATTGGGATTACGAGTTTCGACCCCCACGTTTGCTGACAGCTTCACACAGCCTGCAAGGCAATGTGTCGAGGCTCAAAGCTCGAGTCTTTGCGTAGTTCCCCATGACACCACACCTTCTCCATGCGTGATACTCCCCGTAAGCCACCGGATCGTTTGCTACAGCCTGAACGTAAGAAGCCAGCTCCTTCATGGATTTAAACTTGCTCCCGTCGATGATTGAGTTAGGCGGAACGAAATCCCAAACGTTGGGCGCGCCGAAGTAGATAGGGACCGCGCCGGAATCCAATGCGTAGAAAAGCTTCTCGGTCACGTAGCTCTCGGTGGCGGTATTCTCGATTGCCAGGACGAACTTGTAGTGTGACATTGCACAATGTAGGTGGTCCCACCATCTCGGTGTCTCGCTGGTTGCGGCGCATTCTGGGTACATCGAGATGGCCATGTCGAGTCCTCCGACGTTGTTCAGGCACTTTCCGAACGAATGGTGAGGTAGCAAGCTGAGGAGGCTCTTTGCGAGCTTGTTTCTTTGAGGAAGGCAGCGGGAGGAAGACCAGTACACGAGCGTATCCTGTGAAGATCGAATCTTTTCGATTAATTTGAATGGTGGTTTGAAAGAAAGATTGAAGGTTTTTTTACTACTTACATTGTTCTTCAGTGGAGACACGTGATAATTTCGACCGTTATGGAACAGAGCGCCGGCATAAGTTGACTGAACGTCGTCTCCGGCATGGTAACTGATGAAGAGATCTTCGACTCCTGAGCGTTTCCGGCCAGCTTCTAGGTCCATGTAGACACGAAGCGGATCTCCATTGCGCCTCTGTCGACCAAAATAAAAGGGATATGAAACATAAGTGATTCGAATCTGAACTGCTTTCTATCTAAATTGGTTCTCTTTACGAACGATGCGAATCTGAAGTACTCATCATAAGAGGCCGAGAAATTTCTCCAGGTAAACACATTCAAATAACCAAACGTTACTCTTTTCTCGGCCAATATATTGTCCATTCACAGCGATTCGGAGATAGTACCGGAACAGACGAGTAAAGATCCATTCTTTATCTAACACAAAACCAGAAAGGCAGATGCGAAAGGCAATGCACATCAGGCGAAAGAAGCTCAGTTAGCCAATTCCCATCGCCATGTCAATCCGACCCTCTTGCTCTATCTCTCCGAAACTAGATTCTTACATTAAATTCTTCGACCATATTCTATCCAATTCAGTCTCAACACCAATTCAAACTGCTTAGTAAGCAGAAACGTCACTTTTTATCTAACACAAAACCTGAAATGCAGATGCAAAAACAAACTCAAGTGACCAATTCCCATCACCAAATCAACCCGATCCCTAGTTCCAACTCTCCAAAGCTCAGTTCTTTCTAATTCCATAGAACTATTCCATTCATAAACACTCCATCAACTTACCTATGAACAGAGATAATACCCCAAAACCAAATCCCCTATTCACAACACAAGTGAATATCTGTTCTTGATATAACAGCAAATAACTAGTTACCGTTCCGTCACAGTTCAACTACAGTTCATAACTATTAAAGCAGTTCATTAGAATCATCGGTTCGACATCCCGGTGAAAACCATGGAAGTAACCAACAGAATGAAAATGAATAAACCAATTCACACCACCAAAACCAATCCAAATCCGCTTCCCAATTCAATACAACAATGTCCAAGTCACAAACACTCAAAGAGATGATAAACAAACATACCTGAAATGGAGGAGTGGTGGTTTCAAACATCAAAGCATCAGGCTTGTCAGCAAGAACAGCCGATTTAGTCCACAAGCAGCTCAACCCACATCGACACGAGTACAAATTATCCAGATTATCAGGGATCCAAGTCCACCCTTTGACCAACACACTAACATGCCCCATCTTCAGCTCCTCACCACACTCCGAATCCGTCCCAACCCGCTGCAGAGAACCAGCCGACCCATTAAATCTCTCCTCCTTATGCAGTTCCCTGAATCGAGGACAACCCACCTGAACATCCCACTTCCTGAAAGCGGCGATCAAATCGACGAAAGGGTCGGAATTGGTCTGCTGGGGTCGGAACTGGGAAACCGAATCGGGTAAGGATGAGGAGGCTGGAGGGAATTGGAGGAAGCCGGCGAAGAAGAGAACGAGGAATGTTGCGATCAGCATCAGGGATATCGTGATTGTGTTGACTGGTCTCTTCAAGAGCATCGTTTGAGGAATTCCGGGAGCTTTTTTGGCTCCAAATGGGAGGTTTTGAGGAGGGAAATGAATTGGGGCGGGCGGCGTTTTTGCTTCTGACTTTGGTTTGTTCGGTTACATTTCGCCGGCGAGGGGAGGAGTATAAAACGTCAAAGTTAGGCAAAGAGAAGTCCGGTGGTAGCCTGCTCTATGACAGTGGAATAAGACAAACCAATGTCACCAACTAATGTTTACTAGAAAAATGTTAAATTTGGTAAATAATTTGTGTATGGATTCGACGGGGTTAGATGACGGTGCGAACAGTCAAGTTAACGTCTTATATTTGAAAGATGATAAATTTCGTAATTAGTTGTAGAACTGGCTTGATGGGTTAAATGCTGGACCGAACAATTAAGTTAATATTCTATATTTGAAATCAAAATTAGGAATAAAGATCGAAACTTTTTGGGTTTGGGGTTCGAAGGTATAAGAATAGAACACGACATGGAGGATTGGAGAAGGCCGAGGGATGAGATTGCGCGCAGTGGGCAAGTTTAGTCGATGAATCGGCAACGATGTGCTTTAATATAAGTAGAAACAATGCTAGCAAGGCTCACACCAACAAGGTTATAACCAAAAAATGAAGTTCATCACATCACTAATCTTCATCCTCTAGTACTCCACCCATTCTCCCCAAACGCCGCCGAGTACATTTGTGGAAATTTGGAGAGATAAGTGAAGAGTAAAAGGATCGTGTAGATAAAATATGGATGAGATGTATTAAATGAGTTTTGATTTGTGTTACACACTTTCTAATTATACAAAACATACTCATAAATAGTTAAAGATCTGTCGAATCAAACATAATTTTATCATGGAAACATGTATAAGAAGTAAAAAGAAGCATAAAAAAATATAGTTGGGGTGTACTTAATGAGTTCTGGTGGTATTATAAACTTCCTAGTTATATAAAGTAAACCGACAAATGGCCTAGGAAGCCATCGAATCACGCATTGACTGCTTATGCAGACTAGTCTTGTCAACATTCACAACGTACTCTTAGATCTGACCAACGTTTGGACCTTGTACCCGTATGATATACTGGACAGACAGTTTTTCTAAATTTATCGAGTCTTCTTCAGCTAAATACAATAAAAACTTGTTTAAATAGAAAAAACAAAATAAAAATAAATAAACATTACATAAATATCCTTTTAGAGTTATACTTGAATACAAACTCATTGCATTTAACTCGCCAGCACACAAGTCTATCCATAAAGCAAACCCACTTTAACAGTAAATACAATGAGAATTTGTTACGTAAAGATTAACGAATTCAAGTTACACGTACCACTATTGTACATGCAACGTAACAAAGCCTAAGTATAGCCCAATTACTCTTTTGGTCAGCTCATCATAAAGCTGAATGGGCTTCAGCCCCATCCTTACTAGGGCCTCACCATAGCCTATATGGGCTGGATAGTTAGAGCAGTTCGACAAAACGGCCCATTTGAAGACGGTTAATTATGCTCGAAAATCCCTATAAGGTGGAAATGATATACGTGTTGAGTATCTGGACCCAATGAAGAGGTGGTAAAAACAGAGTTTTTTATCGGTTTCACAATCAATTAAGCTTAGAATTGGATTGGTCTAACCAATGGTTCGATCAACCAATCGAAAAATCAAACGAGACATGATGGGTCGAAATCGAGCTAGTTATGGGCACACCATCATGGTCACAATAGGGTAAAGAAGTAAGAACCCATAGTGATATAAATGCAAAGGAATGAGACCTACGAGTTAATACGGTGCCGTACGAGTGACAGCATCAACCAAGGTCATTTTCCCTAATGAACAAGGTACCTAGATTTTGACACACATATTGATCACACCTACTACATTGTCAATAAACCAACTTGCTAGCAACAAATCATTGGGGGGATCTCAAAGCCTTTCAAACTTTCCAACACTACAGGAAACTGCAGACCTAACATCGATTTGTCTTCTTCTTCGAACTGCGATTGAGTAAACTACTGTCGTTACTATTGTCAAAATTTAACGACAGTTACTTATTTGGTCGTTGTTAAATTTAACTGTGTTTATCACATATTATCGTGAAATGGACTAAGTTATCTTATCAATGCTTTAGGAAGCCTCTGTTAAATTACAAATGTGAGGTGTCATGTTTAGCACTTATGTTCATATTGGAGATTAAATCGGTAAAATTATAGACATTTACATGGGTAAAAGTAATATAATACAATGGAAAAAACTTTGGTACATATGTGTATACGATATACTTTATTGTATTTTTGTTAAATATTATGCTTAAAATTAAGAATTTTGAGGTTCTTGTTTAGTGTTTATGGTTTAAGACATAGTGGTAAGTGTTTAGAGTCTTATCAAGGGATTTATGATTGGTTAATTAGATTTATGATAAAAAATTAGAGTTTGGCGAACGATTAAGAATTTTATTTAAGAGTTAAAATTTAGTATTAGAGGGGTATAAAATGAAATTTGGATGATAATGAAAAGTTAGCTCCCAATTTCTTTTCGTTAGGACCTAAATTTCTCACTTGAATAGAAAAATATTTAAAATTTCATTTTGCATTCCAACTGCCAAACCGTCCGATATACAATTCTATTTGATTGTTAGTCAATTTCTAAGTAGCCTTTTCTAAGTGACTCGATTGAATGAGCCAGAATGCCTGGATTGGTCAATTAAACACAACCCACATTCATCAATATGACCAAGGACAAAGGAAAGGGAACAAGTTGCAACTTTTCATTAATAATGAATTCTATTGTAATAACTTCTTCTGATCTATAGCAAGTGGCAAGAATAGGATCTCGAATTCGAATCTAGTTGTACCCTTTGAGTTTTTTTATAAATGTTATTATACACATTGTTATGTCAAGATATCAATCCGGGTTTTGATATATCACCAACAATATTGGACTTGGAAGCGAGAGGTCTATGATGTCGAGGGTGACTTGAACCCCAAAAGCAGGGCTTGATTAGGCGAAACTTTACAAGCCAGATTTATATGCATGATAATTTATTTTTGACCGACCTACTCTTAAGTCTAAAATTTTGATAATATATAATTTTACATATGTTAGATACAGATATTGATTAGTATGTATTATATGGGGAATGTTTCGGTACTTTGGAGGTATCGGTATCTTATATACTAATTTCATATTTTTAAGATATAAGATTAAAAAAAAAATCCTAAAAGTCTTTATAGTAAACCCTAAACACTAGAGAATGATGCTAACATCTTAAACACTAAATTCTAACCCTCAAGCATTGCATTATAAACTCAAATTCAAAATCGTATCACAAACTCCAACTTTTGACTATAAATCAAAATTAATAAATCTAAAACCCTATATATCAAACGCTAACCCCTAATATTATACCCTGATGACTAATGCAAACCTTCGACCTCAAATTTTTTAATATTAAACACGAAATATAAAACAATTTAATATACAAAATATCAATACTTTCGAGATACTAAAGCTTTTTCCTATATTATATATAGTAATGCATGTTGATAATTGAAAATAGTATTATATACTCTTATGTATTTGGATAAGGTGTATCCACGTCAGATTGTTGATCAATGTTCAATAATTTCATATCATTGAGATCTGCCCTGGCCAGCAGGGAAACACTTGTCAAACCTGAAATCATTCTTTTATTTAATCAAATTTCATTGTTGTGTGGTCTTTTTCAGGTTTGAAGTATAGAAATTATTCCAACAAAATACTTTAAAAAATCATTTTATTAATAAAATATTCATACAAGTTGACGGCGGCGTGCGGTGCACCAATTGAGAGATTTGGATTGCTTCATAATTGGGGAACTTCCAACATAAAAAATGGGTCATGGGGATGGATTATTATATGTGAATTTTAATTTCAAAAATTGAATCAATCAGTCTAATAATATTCTAAATTGTTTTGATTTATGTTAAAAATTAAAATGAATCAATTTGTTATCAGCGTGTGTTGATAATTGTGTTTTGAAGCCATAAGATCGCAAGGAAATTGATAAGTTGGATAAGAAAAACTTGTTAGATTGAATATTCATATTCTTCTTCTAATATTCATGTTATAACCTTTGGATTCGATTCAAGTTTATGGAATCATGAATAATCGTTTAATGATGTGTACAAGACATGATTTCACGGGTGTGTAATCTAAAGGAACCTATCGTGCATCATAACAGAACTCCATAACCATCGCCATTATATGATTACATCGATACGGTTCGATTCTACAAACTCGGTCTTACCAAACTTATAGCATGAAAATGTGAATGTTTAGGGTGGTTAGGTCAGTACCAACCAAACCGAGTTGGGTAGGTACCAAACTTTTTTATATATGAAACTTCTCGTTTTCCATATGGTATGGAAAATGACTTGTTGTGGTGGGTATATGGCTCGATATTTGTGGCGTGCATGATCTATGGTGGTAGCCCACTTTATATTATTTTATACTATGCATGCTTAAAGCAAATAGATTTTACATTATTTGTGTCTTACATTTATTCTTCTTTTATGAAATTTATAAAATATTGTCCAATTTATGGTTAGGGATATTCTGTGTTTGTTAAAAATTAGTTAAATTTTTATCGATAAAGAAATATTTATTTTATGAGATATGTTAGATTCAAATCTAAAATTATCAAATCACTAATACATAATTTTGTTATTAGAGCAATTTCACTTGAACATGCTAGCTAGCTAGCTAACTTCTTGCGAAGATAACATATGATGTTAACACAAGTCGGGAAAGAACTATAGCCGTCGAAAGATACTAAACTTGTTACATTGCTTCATTTATCAGTGGAGAAATGATAAGATTTTGAATAGACTTAGTTGCATAAATTTGACCTACATTGATGAAATTAATGATCATACAAACTACTTCCTTAAAATTTGGAAAACGTGTATGATATATGTGTAATATTGTGAAAATTGAAATATATTAATTTGTATAATTATATTGAATGTTAAGATATTAGCTTCATTATTTATTCTCTTAGCTAAAGCTTGCCTTTGCTTACCCTTCAAGCATATTTTGATTATACCAACCCTACAAAATTGGTTTATTGATAACTTGATTGACAACCCTACAATCAAACATGGAGAAGAAATATCATCTATAACTCAATAATATCATATTGGTTTCAAGCAGTTTTTATTCGTTTTAACCAATTAAAAGAATTATAAACAAACGTATGTTAATATTTATAAATTGAGCATCTTTGTATAAATTTTATATTGGATTATGATATAAGTTATATTGAATCGTGAAAAAAGATTACGATCATCGATCTTTTATAAAGAAGGATGTTACACCATGGGGGCAAAGTGCGTGTTAAGTAACATATTGGATTTGCATTAGGAAAAAATATTAAATAAATCATAAGCAATTTAATAATTTAATATTAGATATGAGCTTGCAATTAACCACCTAACCTAACAACAATGTCTTGGTCAATGAAATAAAAACCCCACAAAATAATTAGTAAATCAATAAATAAAATTAATTAACTGGTAATTGGCAATATTAATAAACCGACAGCACAAGTTGCCGGTGGAAATTCCAATGCTCCTCCACACCATGGGTTGGCCACCAATTGCCATTGGTTGGAAAATTGGTTTGGTTTTTTCTTTGGTTTATGCGTCAAAACCTAACACCAACTAGGCAATAAGTTTGATGTTACACGACGCACCAATCAAAGGTTGAATCATGCCAAATTTAAAGTTCCAAGATTATGTAATTGTGAAATGTCCTATAAAAATTTAATTCTTGGGCTTCGACAGGTTGTGGATAAAAAAATCGAACTACTGATTGTTGAATCTGACTGTAAGAACATTATCGAGTCTTTAAGGAAGAAAGATGTTTACAGATCGGAGCTAGGTAGAATCCTGGAGGACATCTATGAGTTGGAGATAATGACGGACATTCGAGATTGGATTTTCACTTTTAGGAAAGCAAATTCAGCTGCGCAGCTGGTCTTGCTGCCCAAAAAACTTGCTGAGATTGACTGTTTCTTAATGATATACTGTTTTCTCTATAAAAAAAAACCCTCACCGACTATCTCAGGTAAAACTCTATTCCAACCAAACCATAGCCACGTCACCAACTCAAACCGGTTCGGTTTTTTTCTTACACACTCCAAATTTCTCTCACTATAAGTACCAGCTCTCCAACTACATTTTTCTTTTTCCTCTCTCCTCTCTCTTTTCCCCCTCTGTATAATTCCCCCGCCCCTCCTTCATCCCCTTCGCCGCCGGCGACAATTCCCCACCGTCCAGCTGACCGCCGGAGAAGGAACACCAACCCAAAACACACCCTTTTCCCCTCCCTTCATATAAAGGTATGCTCTTAATTTCTCCCCTCTATTGATTCCATGTAGCCATAGATCTGAAAACCTGAATTGGGTTCCTCTGTTTTTTTTGCCTGATCTCCTCATTTCATGGATCTTGATTTCCAAAGGGGATTAATTCTCTTTTGTTCTCTTTTTCATCAGATTTGTTTTTTATGTAATAAGGGGTGGTTTTTGGCCCTTTACAGTTGGACAAAGGATATCTTGTACAATGCAGACAGTATTTCTCAGCTAATATTTATTAATAGGGTTCCCATTTTGCCCCTCTCAAGAGTCAAAGTCTCTGTTGCTTTTGATTTGTTTATACTTAGTGGTGGTGTGCTTCATTCTGTCACTCTGTGCAAAAATCTGTGGACTTTTTGTTTGTTTATTTGTTCTGTTGTGATGTCACTGTTCTTTGATATTATTTTGTAGTTAAAGCTATGGTTTATTTAATTGTTTTGTACAGTTACCATAAGGTAATTATATGGAATCAATGTAGATGGTTGGATATGGTTATGGATAGTTTCCCCCTTAGAATTGGATGATTGATTACCTTATTGATTATGCTTAATTGGATAGTTTCCCCCTTAAAGAACTTGTTAGGAAAAGGGGTTTATAATTATACCTAGTTTTGTATTTGGGGTAAGAAATTGCTAATCTTTAGAGATCTTGGATAAGCTTTTAGCATACCTAGGATTATTAACCTCAACGATTCTATACATATTGAAGAACCAGGTAACTTTGTGTCTCTGTGTGATTTCTCAGTTCACTGGTCTTTTTGTTCTTCAATTCATCTCGTTTCGTAACAAAGACGGTGTTAGATCAGTTGATTAGACATACTTGTCGAGCCGGTTAGAGTTTTCTGATCTCTTTGTTCTTCGTGTTCTTCAAGTCATCTCGTTTGTACACACATGTGAATTGTTGAACCAGATAAAGTAGTGATCATTGTGTTCAAGTCAAGTTCAGTAATCTTTGCATTCATCGATACATCTGATTTTTGCGGCAGGAACTTTGATGTTTTCAACTGACAGTAATAAGTGATCTTTGTGGTGACAGAAGGAGCAAAGAATTTTGTTTACATTGCTTGGAGTTCAAGAAACCTTCACAAGAGAGTAGATATAACAAATGGATGGACCAAAGGAGCCAGTAGGTCTAAGAAATGTGAGCTCATCATGCTCCATATCAGAGATGGACGACTTCGATCTATCGCGTCTCCTCGACAAGCCGAAGCTGAACATCGAGAGGAAAAGATCGTTCGACGAGAGGTCGTTAAGCGAGCTCTCTGTCGGGATGGGAAGAGGAATGGATAACTACGAGAACACGTACTCTCCCGGAGGGAGGTCCGTGTTCGACAGTCCAGCTTCATCAACTAGGAACTCGTTCGAACCCCATCCTATGGTGGCAGACGCTTGGGAATCTCTCCGAAGATCGATCGTGTACTTTAGAGGCCAGCCGGTTGGAACTATTGCTGCTGTTGACCATGCCTCTGAAGAGGTTTTGAACTATGATCAGGTATATATACTCTCTTGTTCTCTTGTGATCTTAGCGTAACAAATCTCTAAAACTATAAATACTTGAAATTGGTTATAGGTGTGTCTATAACTAGTTATAATCTTTGGCGAAGAGACTATAAATACTTGAAACTGGTTATAGGTGTGTCTATAACTAGTTATAATTGTTGGTGTCACTCCTCCGTGACTCTGATGCTTGTTTATTTAATTTTTACTCAGGTTTTTGTTCGAGATTTCGTGCCAAGTGCGCTTGCATTTCTCATGAATGGAGAGCCAGACATAGTAAAGAACTTCCTCTTGAAGACATTGCATCTTCAAGGATGGGAGAAGAGGATAGATAGATTCAAGCTTGGGGAAGGAGCTATGCCAGCCAGTTTCAAAGTCCTCCACGACCCTGATCGAAAGACAGATACTTTAATCGCAGATTTTGGAGAGAGTGCAATCGGCAGGGTTGCTCCAGTCGATTCCGGATTCTGGTGGATCATCCTGCTACGTGCTTACACGAAGTCCACGGGAGATATGTCACTTGCAGAGACACCGGAATGCCAGAAGGGTATGAGACTCATCCTGTCCTTGTGTTTGTCCGAAGGGTTCGATACGTTCCCCACCTTGCTTTGTGCCGATGGATGCTCCATGATTGATCGTCGGATGGTAAAAAGTTTCTATCTTTTTCGCCTTTGAAGGTCATAGTTCGTCAGAGCAAAGTACTTTATCTAGTAACCGGCTATTCTGGTTGTTTATAACTGGTTACTCTGGTTGTGACCCCATCGTAGGGAATATACGGTTACCCCATCGAGATCCAATCATTGTTCTTCATGTCGTTGAGGTCAGCATTGTCCATGCTCAAGCACGATACAGAAGGGAACGAGTTCATCGAGAGGATCGTGAAGCGATTGCACGCGTTGAGCTTCCACATGAGGAGCTACTTCTGGCTAGACTTCCAGCAGCTGAATGACGTGTATCGTTACAAGACGGAGGAGTACTCTCACACCGCGGTGAACAAGTTCAACGTGATTCCGGACTCGATCCCCGAGTGGGTGTTCGAGTTCATGCCAACTCGAGGCGGATACTTCATAGGCAATGTGAGTCCGGCGAGGATGGACTTCCGTTGGTTCGCCCTGGGCAACTGCATTGCCATCCTTTCTTCTCTAGCCACTCCGGAACAGTCGGTGGCAATCATGGACCTCATCGAAGCTCGATGGGAGGAGCTCGTTGGAGAGATGCCTCTGAAGATCGCTTACCCTGCGATCGAGAGCCACGAATGGAGGATCGTTACAGGGTGCGATCCGAAGAATACTAGGTGGAGTTACCACAATGGAGGTTCTTGGCCAGGTTAGTTAGTTTTCCATTTTCCTTTGCTTATCAGTTAATTGTTCTCATGCTTACTTGAATTAATGTACCATGGCAGTGCTCTTGTGGATGCTGACGGCTGCCTGCATCAAGACCGGTAGGCCACAGATTGCGAGGAAAGCAATCGATCTCGCCGAGACAAGGCTGCTCAAGGACAGCTGGCCGGAGTACTACGATGGCACAAAGGGTAGGTACATCGGGAAGCAAGCGAGGAAGTACCAGACGTGGTCGATTGCAGGGTATCTGGTGGCGAAGATGATGCTCGAGGATCCTTCGCATTTGGGGATGATCTCGCTCGAAGAGGACAAGCAAATGAAGCCAGTGCTCAAGAGATCATCCTCCTGGACTTGCTGATCTTAGACTGTGGGGAAAGAACAGATAGAACTGTTCAACTTTCTTGGCTTTGCTGTTTTGATTTCTGAAATGTTAAATTTGTACTATAGCCAAAGAACTATCATTTGGGTGCCTTTTATATCTCTAATAAGAGGAGCATTTAGCTGAGCATAAAGCTTATCGTAGATTATCAACAAGTGCCAACAACTTGAGTTATTTGAGATGCTAACCTTAATCGATCAAAATCTTCTTTTAATAACTTGATTTTTTTGAAATGTAACCGTTCTTAATCAATTACATTGTATATGTAACTTTTACCAGTATAAGGTCATGAATCATGATGATGACAATACGTTACATCTTAAGATACAAGGGCACACTGTTGGACTGTGTTTTAAGCTAGATGGATGATGGTTGGGTTGCACTTGCCAATGAATAAAACCAATAGATTTTTATATATTATGGGACATTAAATTCATAGAAATCAAAAAGATATGCTTAATTAAAGTTGACGGGCTAAATACTAAAATATGCATATCTATTAGACCGTTGTCCTTATCGAGGAAACAAGGGCACACTGTTGGAACTGTGTTCTAAGCTAGATGGATGATGATTCAAGTTTGTGGAACTCGAAGACGGCGAAGTTGTAGGCGTAGCAAACGACACGAGCCTGAGAGAATCCAGCTCGTTTAGCCAAGCGATCGAACTCGATGAGAGTCCTCTCTTTGCCCTGAGGTTTGGTGTTGTTTCTGTAAAGACTGAACTGGAGCATGGCCTTAGCAGCAACAGTAATGGCTTCATTAGAGGTCTCTGGGACAAGAGCATCAAGTGCTACAACTTTGCCATTCTCTGGTAGTGATTTGTGGCAGTTGGTAAGGAGTTTCAGGCATTGTTCATCGTCCCATAGGTGCAGAATCCACTGAAGAATCATGAAACACAAAATTAGACAAATTTGAGGTTTTTGTTTGATAATATATGAATGCAGGAGAGATTGATTTGTTTGATTTTTACCTTCATGAAGATGGCATCTCCTTTTGGGACACTCTCAAACATGTCTCCTGCTATATGCTCCACACCTGCAATCAGTGATAGAATTTGGGATGGTCGAAAATATTATATTTTTAATTTTAAGAAAATTAATATAAAAATATGCATGTTTCGGTATTCCCGGGTCTCGGGGATACGAATACTCCCCACGTGGATTCACAAAGGCGCCAACAAGGCGTCACGTTGTTGATGCTAGTAGATATGTGGGGTATGCGTACCCCGAGAGATACCGAATTGTTCGATACCCTCGGAGAATGCATTATCCCATATGATTGCCACCTAGGCGCCACATCGTCGATACCAAGCAATTTTGGTGCTTAGATGGTAGTTACATAGAGAGTACACATATCCCGAGAGGTTCTGAATTGGTAGGTATACCTTAAGGGAAACGTATTATCTCACATGGTTGCCACCTGGACATCAACGAATCGCCACACCGTTGATGCCAAGGAGCATTGATGTCTAATCTCAGCAAAACAAAAGAAAAAATTCATCTACATCCATTTATTTTCTAAAATTGACATGATTTAAATTGTCTTACACTTTCATTTTGCTATTTATGTTTCTTATAACAAAAAAAAATTTCATCTATATCCATTTATTCTCTAAAACTTTCCATAGCATCGGACGGATAATTCTAGTTGCCTATGAAAGAGCAAGACAACTTTGATTTTGTGAATTATGCAGTGTTTCATTGCTCCGGAATCAAGGGACCCTCTAGGCAGTGCCTTAAGTCGACCCATCCGCAGTTCTTCTATCACGTCCAATGTTTAAGGACATCATTCAACAGATAAAAGATGTCACCTGTAATTAGTGTTTGAGGGACATCACTCGGCATACATACCTGGATATGGTGGAGATTTTTCGACGACGGAAAGCAGATCGAAGTTGATAACCTTGCGAATAGTCGGAACCCTAGATGATATTAGATGAACGCTATAGCCATTGCCACCACCAACATCCACAAGTGTCTCCACGCCTTCAAAACCAGAGTACCTTTTTAGGAATGTCTCCATAATTAGAGGGTTGAGCTCTGAGATGGAACCGAAGAAAGCTTCCCTGTACCGTGGATCTTTCCCCAAGTAATCTCCACCGTTCATTCCGTAAGCCTTGTAGAATGCGTTGCCTCCACCCTCAACCACTGAATCCTTCAAATGCATCCTTCAAAAAATATATTATTCGGTCGGTACCTCAATATTCATATTTATAACGAACCGAATGAGCAAAGAAAGGAACGATAGCAGAATCATGATGAGTCGACACATGTATATGTGATTGATTCAGTATCAGAATCGAAATATGTACTGAACCATATACAAATAAAAAAATACAAAATAAAAATCATTTTATTTTTTTTAGTTAAAACAAAATTGAATGTGTCACCGATAATTTTTTTCCCCTATATTTGAATTATTTGAACTGATTTTATGATTTTTACTTATTAGTAAATTGGTTATAAGTTTAAATTTAATAAATTATCTACTCTAAACAAAAAAGTAAAGATAAATTTCAAATACTATTAGGCAACTTACACAATCATAAAAAAATAACACATAATTTAGTACTAGAGACCAGACAATAAGAGAGTTAGAACTCATCCTAACTCTCTCTAATTTTGACACGATCAAACACCGAACCGAACTTAAGACTGGCTTGAATTGAACTCGAAACAATCGTAAATATATACCCTAATTTAATGATATTAATCAGAATTGAAGTGAACCGTGACTCCCCTCCAATTACAACCATGATAAGTGGGAACATTAGTGCCCTATCTCGTCCACCCATGAGTCGAATAACCCACTCAAACTGAATCTAACCGATCAACCAAGTTCTCGTGTACAAACAAGAATGAAGGCTCACGTCATATCTAAAAAAACCGAGTCAAAACGATCAAGCCGAACCGATTAAACCAGAATCACTTACCAAGCATCAAGAATAACTTTGTCCTGAATCATACACACCAAAGGACCCAAAGACCCATCACCACCCTTCAGAAAGAACCTAGCCACGGGCGCCAATCCGTACGACCCGCGGATCGACTCATCATCACGGGTCAGGATTGAATGGGAAGAAAGGAGTCGGAGGATCGGATCGAGCCGGTCAGCAATCGACTCAACCCGATCACGATCACCACCACCATAATTAGCAAGGTGGGAAGCGATCTGAGAAGGGGTGAGGGAAGCTCCCGGTCCAGCCGAGTTTATGATGTCCAACACGCCTAGCTCGATCGCGCCCTTCAGAGCCATGGGCACGACGGAAGCTGTCGCGAGCTGTATCGCGTACAGCTCATCGTCATCGTGGTCTGCTGCCATGGGAGATGTATGGGGAGGTGGTTAATTTGCTAGTGTTTCGGGTTCAAATTCCGATGTGGAGTCTCTGTTTCATATATAAATCCACATGTTTTGTCGTGTTATGGTCTTATTGGAGTTGCAGATTAGCCACGGCTGCTTATTTTACTTGGTTGGACTGGTTTTACGTTGACCGGCGGCGGCTGTACGTTTACTTTTCTTCAAGCGGCGGAAAACTTTTCTACGGAAAAAATTAAAAGGCAAGATCGAAAAATATTCCATTGCCGGGAATCGAACCCGGGTCTCCTGGGTGAAAGCCAGATATCCTAACCGCTGGACGACAATGGAACTGATGTTAGACGATGATCTACATGGATTCTTTCACAGTTATGGTAATTGATGAGTTTTTTGGGGGTAAAGATGACTCTTCTTTGTTGATTGTGTATGGAGATGAGTTTGAATGAATCCATCGTTCGCTACTTTTGATGGTTATGTAGTCTAGTTGGTGTCGAAGGTATGTCGATAACCTTGATGCGAAAATTGCAGGTGAAATTGAGAACTTGATGTCAGAGAGATTATATGCATAGTTCATATTGTTGATAGTTACTACCGCATATTTGATGAAGTATTTTCGTTGTTGTCACCGTACCTTTGATGAAAGAGGCAAGATGACAAATTAACAGAGGCAGGATGACACATCATCCTAACTTATAATAGTTAAGAGTTGGGGTGGGTGGGTGCGACATAGGTCACGATATAACCATCTTATGTAATGCAAGGCTCACACCGAACCCAAGCCATCTGGCATAGTGCAAAGCTAATGAACACATGGATTGAGGTGAATCTAAGTACCATATGTTGTAGCTTGTCAATAAGGTCTATGGACACAATATGAGATCTTTCATTAAGAAAGTTTCGAATTTTCGATATAAGGTTGCAGACTTGTAGGAGTTGCATAAGCTAGTACGAGGATGGTGATTTTCGGACCCGAATCGAGATACTGTTTGCACAAATTGTCTCTAGTATAGTAACAATAATTCACTCAAGCATCATCCAATAGAGTCACCATTCATTCATACATGTGATTGGAAAAAAAATAACAGTTTGCAAAGGGATTTGCAGATTCTGCAACTAGTTGATCTTATTATGGAATGTCAATGGACAAAAAAAAGCCTAACAAACAGCAAAAATAGAATTCATTCCGAACTTGCTCCGGAAACAGGGCGGTTTTCAGCCGGAGGAAGTCTTCTTCTGCTGGAAGATGACGGCGTAGATGGGAACCCCGACGCCGATGGAGAAGGCAGTCAGGACGGCAAGAGGCATCTTGATTTTCTGGTGCTTCATCCTGTCCAAGTTGTACATGTGCTTTGCGTGGAGGTAGTACTCGTAGTCACTGTGGCCTCCTCCTCCCATCCTCTTCACTCCTGTTGAGTGGAATCCCCTGTTTGCTGTTGCAATAGAATTACAAAGGTATCAGTACATTGAATTTGAATCCAAAAACCTTTGATTGAATTACATCGAACCTAGTACACTAGACTGATAAATATAAGGTACTTAAGGGTCTAGAAAAGAAACGAGGTACGAACAGATTCAGAATGGCGGTACATTAGTTACTTTATGTAATTAGATTTTGAATATGCAGGCATCAAAGTTAGAGAACGATCAGGAAAGTTAAGGAACCGGGGTTCATAAGTAAGTGACATGTAAGCATACTGGACGGGTTACCTGGACAGTCAAATCGAACCACGAAATGTAGGCATTCGATCCATGACTACCAAAAAAGGTAACCTAAGCAGTAACATGACCTTAGTATGGGAAAGAGATCAGGAAGTATATGAATAGGAGTCAGGCCCTAGTGAAAGAATATGAAATGGTGTCGAATGGTGCTACCAAAATGACGCTTACCCAGATAAGGGAATTGCAGTGAGCTTAAGAAACTACTATTAGCATCATATTTAGTTGCTAGCGAAGAACATTATCAATTTCAACCCATGACAGAGGCCTTAATTCTTAATAACCAGCCCAAACCATAAGCCTAGAGACCCAAAAGAATAAACACGCATTATTAACCAATCGAAATGTGTATCCCATGAATCACTGAACTCAATTATTATCTAAAGACTACACTGTATGATCATTTCCAATCAAAGTTACTACCTTCATAAAAATGAAAAATCATGACTCTTCCAACATTTTTCATCTCAATTGACACCGTACCTGACTAGGATTATTCAAAATCCACATAACACCACTCTCGATATGCAATCATCAAAGAACCCATTGGATCCTAATGACTCTTTACACAATCACCACAAACCCTAACGACCCCCGGAGCTGGAGAATCGCCTAATCGGCAATCGACAAACGCCGTCACCGTCAATTAGATCCATGCATCAAACAAATACAAGAACATAAAACGGATATATCCAGCTCAACTACCGATACGTCAAGCCAAAAGGACTATAACGTCGACTCCGCTATGTTTCCCGCATTTTTTCATCGGCAGCTAAACGATCTCAACTAATGAAACAAAAGAGCAAAGCTGAATCGAATCAGAAACCAACCTGATTTGGACAGGAGAAATTCAGAGGCAGCGACGAGCCTTGAGGCGGATCTGAGACCGGCGTTCATTGCCATGGCTTTTTGATCGGCGACGTAGTGGGAGGAAGGTCGATGGGATTTGATAGCTTTCGAGAAGAGGATCGAGCTGAAACTAAAAGGAGTATATTGTTTATAAATTGTTCACAGTTGCAGAATAACTGGGCCTTGGGCCTTCGGCGGAAGGCATTTGTGTGTATTTCTCCACGCAAGTTCACCGGCCTAGTGGCCCAATCTATCCATGCAACTCACCAACAAATCTATCCATGCAACTCATGTAGTTTACTTTTCTGTTTGCCTTCTTCGTTGGCCTACTTTGTTTCTTCCGACCACGACGACGACGAATCAAGAATCGAAATATGCATTAAGTAAGATTTTAATCAAAATTTGTGTATTGAATAAAGAATATATTTTTATAACTAAGTAAAATACACAAAAATGAATATTTGTTTTTCTATTTTTAGTTAGAGAAGTTGTTCTTAAAGATATAATGTGTTCCCGGAGAAATTTTTTCTAATCAAGTAATAATAAATACGAATGCTGATTTGAAATTATAATTAAAATGTATTGAGTACTGAACCGAAACAATAAAGTATTAAATTGAATCTAAAATTACCTTAAATCGAACTCAATCAAGATAATTGTAAATATATATGAATTTACGGCTCAAGGCTGAGATTACTCCCCAGGCACCCCCTACATCCGCCCCTTGCTTCTGAGTCCCTTTTTCGGAAACGTAACTGGGAACATGGCAGACTTTGATATGTTGATACCAACGATAATAGAATTCTTCCAAAAAACTAGTTTAACTTGTTAATTTGAACTCAACCAAAATCACAAACAAACTTTTCGCAACCAACCGATGAGTGATTCGCAAGCGGCTTGACTTGACTAATGACTCGTGAACATCGAACAACACAATTACTACTTTCCCTACCAAATGAAGGGAATCCAAGTCATTAAATACAAAATTCATTACACTTCGACCCAAAACAATGTAATATAAACCAATTCATTCATATTTGGATAATATTCTGTAGCTATTAAGCTACCATAATATTATTTTTACCCAAAAATATTAAGTCAGTTAGAACATTTTCAAAACATTATCATAACACAAAAAAATTAGCTTTTAACTTAATTTTATTATTATTTAAAGAGGTTAATATAGTAAAACTTAATTTTTTATCCATTTTCAACATTGCATGTCAAATATTAGTCGATTTAAAAAATTTAAAATTTTTATATGAAAATGACCCATTTCCATAGGTTAACCCCTTTGAAAATGGACCATTTTGACATTAAAATTTTTAATTTTTCAAATTGATTAATATTTGACATACATATTTGAAATGACTAAAAATTAAGGTTTCACCATATTAAACCCTTCAAATAATAACCAAATGAACATCTTCCTCCTCCTTCTGGTCACATTCTTCGTGATCGCGAGTAAAACATTTCGAACTATTCTCCTCAATCCGTTATCTCAAAATACGATCCTGATCTTTTTATTCAATCGGCATACTTCCCAGTGTCGTCTTTCTTCTCTTCATATATCGAATAGGAAATGAAATGTCGAGAGCAGCAAGAATGGACGCCCCAGGGGAGTGTAGGCTCTGGTGCTTGTTGGTGAATGTGAACCATCAACTTGTGTTTGTTACGTTAATCCTTGTTGATTTAGGTGTTGGTGTAACACAACTTAATTGTTGGAATAATATACATAATTAACCAATAATAATGTCAGAGGTCGGTTAGTATATTTTCTGTAGTATCAGTTTGCTCTTATCCCGTTTCTACGCTTTAATTCTTTTTCTAATATAAATTATGGTACATTTGCTATTCATTTTGATATGTTATCAAAAAAATTAATATGAGTTATTACAAATAACCTTTAGGTAGAATTTATTTTTGAAAGTTAGTTTGTAAAAAGACACTATCGAAATGTTATAAGCATATATGTCAATTTCATATTGAGTAATACGATACTCAACTAAGACTGTAACATATCATCATAATTTGGACACCGACGTCTAGTTGGGTTTTCTTTCTCCTAAACATAAGTCGGAGTGGGGTTATTGGCGGAACCAGAACATTTATCAAGAAGGTTCGAAATTCTTACTTAACAACATTTGATGAAAAACAGCTAGAAATCCAAATTAATTTTTTTATAACTGAAAGCACATACATCCACACTAACAACAATCATCAAAACTCTTAAGAAAATATTTTTAACTTCATTTGACTATTATTAAAAGGGGTTAACATGGTGAAACATTAATTTTTAGTCAATTCCAACATGCATATCAAATATTAATCAATTTGAAAATTTTCAATTTTCATGTCAAAATTGGTCAATTTCCAAAGGGGTTAACCTATGAAAATTGACTATTTTCAAAAGAAAATTTCAAAATTTTCAAATCTCCTAATATTTGACATGCATGTTGAAAATAACTAAAAAATCAAGTTTTACTATGATAACTCCTGTAAATAACAGTCAAATGAAGTTAAAAATCAATTTTACTTGGTGTTATATTTGTGATAAAAATCCGCTGTGTAGTTTAGTATTAAGGTCATTATTATCTCACCAGGACTTCGATTGGTACAAGATCAAAGGAGTCCGAAAGATAATCCAGCTACCTTTCTATTCATATAGTATGAGTTATTAGATTCAAAGAGACCACTAAAATATGCTCAATTAAAATTGACTATATGAATATTAAAATATAGATATTTTGAAGGATTTTTGTTTGTAACTGAAGGGGTTCGGTCGAATCTTTACTTCCTTAATAATTCTGCCATTGAGTGGGGTATATTTCTATAACGATTGTTACAATTCCTCTAATAGCTAAAACTTATCTCGAAAAAGATAGCTTGTAAGTCAAAAATGTCTAAAAACTTAGAAATCCACATATCAAATCGAGCATAAGATAAATCCAAATCATTAAATACATTAAATATAATAAAATCCAACTCATTAAATACAAAATTTATAAGAGAATCCATCTCATTAAATACAAAACTCGTTACAGTTTGACCCAAAACAATGTATGTAAAAGCAATTCATTCTAACTTTGGATAAATTTATTTTTGGTAACTATAAAACTACGATAGTATGAAGACCTCCAACATTTTCCTACTCTTTCTAGTCACATTCCTCGTCATCGCCGGTAAATTTTTCGAATTTTCTATATTCATTCGATTCTGATTTTTCTCATTCAACCAACGTACTGCTCGGTTTCATCCTCGTTCGATCTCTTCGTATGTCGTGTAGGGAATGAAGTGGCGACAGCAGGGAGAACCGAAAAACGGGTGTGAGCTCGGGTCGGTCGAAGTGCCAACTCCTTGTGTTGAGGAAGAATGCAAGAAGCAGTGCTCCTTGAAATGGGACCCGAACCCGTTTGTTAGCCCGACTGTTGGTGATACCCTTAATTAGGCTCTAAACACTTATCGTTATGTAAAATGGGGCCGACTTTAATATTAATTGTTACGATAAAACTCATTCTACAAAATTAAAGAATAAGTTATCCAAAAAATTATAAATCTCACGTATAAATCTAGTATTTAGCCGTATGTTACTCTACTAGGACTGCACACATAGACCATCATATTTCAATAGCAATTTCATTCTCACCCAACTTATTTCAAACATTCTAATGTAGACATATATGATAAGTGATAACAACTTATTAATGGAAAACTTATATCGGGATATGAGCAATTTATTTTTCTATCGAGTCGAGCGTATCTTTCTTACAAAACTTGTTTCATTTGAAGCATAATCGAGTCATCAATGTGGTAAAAGTCGGATAAAGGAGGAATAAGGAACGAATAACAGTGGAATAACACCAAAATAACGGCGGAATAACACCAGAATAACACTAGCGATTAATATGGTTTCCGACTTTGAGTTCAACTAGTTCATGCAGAGAAAGGAGAATATTATCATGGGTTTTTGGTGCGAGTGGCGGCAACAAAGGAGACTAACGCTCCTTATATACATAAGGGTTAACCATAACAGACCTAACATAATATACATAAATATAACGAACTTTTTCAACCAGACAATGAACCGTTCACGAGCGACTTGAATCGTAAACATAGAACAACACCATCATTACCTAAAAAAAAGGAATCCAATACATTAAATACAAGAGAATCCAACTCATTAAATACAAAAATCCATTACACCTTGACCCAAATCATTTATATATATATATAGAAAGCAATTCATACATTTTTGGATAATATTTTGTAATTATCAAGCTACCATAGTATCAATTTCCCTTTGAACAAGTCATAAATTCATTGGCTACCTTACAAAAAGCAACCATAATATTTCTTCATTATAAATTCAATCATATTCTCAAGAATTTTTTTGCAACCAATTCCATTGATATAACGTTCTTTTCCTCTCAAGTTCTTGCATAAAATTTTCCTCTCCCTCAAGCCACATGAAGACCTCCAACATCTTCCTCCTCTTTCTAGTCACATTCTTCATCATCACCGGTAAATTTCTCGAATTCTCTCAATTTCTGATCCTAAAATTCGATTCGAATCCCAAAAAAACACTGTTAGATTGTTTGGCAGGGGTTTTAATCGTTGTTATCTAACAATGCAAACCCCTGTTAATCAGCGATTATTTTGTTGTATTGATTTAATATTATTCTCTTCACATATGGTATAGGAAATGAAGCGGTGACAGCCGCGAGAATCAACGCCGGTGGAAAGTGTAAGGTCGGAACGGCCGGAGGGCCTCCTCCTTGTGTTCAACAAGCATGCTACTTTCAGTGCAACTTGAAGTATGGTAGCCCCGTTACTGGCCAATGTGAAGGATCAACTTGTGTTTGTTATAGCCCTTGTTGATTTATGGGTGTTATGTAAACTTAATTAATTGGTTGTTGGAATAATATATAATTAAGGAGAACACATTAGCGTAACTGGCACATTTTATTATATTTTTGCTATATATTGTGCTTAAAACGACGAGTTTTGAGGTTCTTGTTTATTATTTAGGGTTTAGTACATAGTGGTAAGTGTTTAGAGTCTAATTAAGAGTTTTATGATTGGTTAATTTAGATTTATGGTCAAAAGTTAGAGTTTGGAGTACGATTAAGGATATGATTTTATGATCAAATGTTTGAGGGTTAGAATTTAGCGTTTAGGGGTTTAACATTATTCGTTAGGGTTTAGGATTGCATGTGAGGTGTTTAGGATTTATTATTTCAATTTTAAATTCTTGAAATGAATGTTTTTAGTGTTGAATGTACTGTGTACACTAATACACCGGATTATCAGCTGTATAATTATCTTGAAATAATACACATTTTAGCCCCACTAATATGCAAAATTAACAAACAACTCCTCTCGCAATTCTTTTTATCAAGTTAAGCCCCTCAACTTGATAACTTTTAACAAACACAGAAATTAATTTTTTTATCTATCTACCGTTAAACTTGTTGTCTCCACATGTCTAATCAACCATTTTACTTACATGCAAGATCCAACCTTGTATGGTGGAGATGCACATTGTGCCTCCATCGAGCCAAGGAGCAACCCACTTTGAGATTTGATATATACTTTGATAATATATGGCTCAATACATTTTAAATCCAATATAATAAGATTTAGTACATTAAATCATTAATTAATTACAATTGGTTTGTTGGTTACTCATGATCGTTATTTAGTTATATATGGACATTTTCCATCCATTGCTATGGTATCAAAATTTTGAATGACAATCGTATGCTATGGATATTAGGATGACTCCAAAGCGAGGGGGTAAAATCTCATAAAAGCCCTTTAAACTCAGCCAAATTACTCCAACCCATGGGCAAAGCCAAGGGTAAATAGTTTCCATGTCGTAGGGATCAACATGGAAATAAGGGAGTGGGTGCTACCTTACGCTCTTAGACACTCCCTAATACTTAGGTATATCACACGCTTTTTCTCGTACCGTTTGCTTCCCCCCCCCCTACTCACTGAACCTCTTACTCAGTCCCTCGCACACGTATTTGCCCAAAACCAACTTATTACGAGATCAGTAAGTGATTTAGATGTGTCGTTTCAATCAACTCTATTCTTCATACCGAAATGTCAACCAGATTACCAGACTTCCCGAGCGGAACAATAATTATCCTCACGTAGAAAATAGAGTTGTCCATTTTATAATACGAAAAACTTTTAATTTTTTAAATAATGAGATATATTGTACTCCTCAATTTACGTTATTGTATTAGCGTGTAATATTATTTTTGTATTTATACTTGTGTATCAAAACCTAAAATATTTTATTTGTATATATTTTTTAGACACACATGTAAGACTATGGTAATTTAGCACAAAAAATATTTTTCTTTCTATAGAGATACATTTTCCATATAGACATTGATACTTCTAATTATAAAGGCCATTTATTAATATAATTGAGCAGACAGATAATTACTAAATATTTTGTATAAGAAATACCACTAAATGAATTGCATATATGGAAAATGTATCACAGTAAAAGGAAAGTTGTTTTCATATCCCAGTCATTAATTAGCATAATCTAGGCCAACCATATACTAAAATAATTAATGTTTACAAAATCTCCTATTTAATTGAATGCTATGTTATTCAATGCAACCTTATGCATATAAATAAACTAGTGAATTACTACATCAATTGAATGAGAATCAACCTCACTTGTTGAATACTTTACCCTTGTGGCACATTTCAAATATGAAGAGCTTCAACATCACTGTTTTCTTCTTGGTGGCCTTATTTCTCGTCGCCGGTGAGTTTCTTTTAATGCAATGTCGCTTTCGAAATAGGGGATTCTGTGTGACGACTTATGTTGGCTCACTTCAATTTCTCGTCTAGTTACAACACATATTACTGTTGATACTGAAGAGTCCATTTAGGTATATGAGTGGAGGTGTAACGGGATACTTGACACGATATTCAATGCTCTAAAAGAGTGTCATCCTTTCCTTAGGATCTATTCCTTGCACTCTATTATAAGCTATAGGGTATTTTAGTTACTTCATGAGTTTGTCGAATATTCATTGCGTCGATGTTTGTCGCAGGTGATCATCGTGGAATCGGAGGAGTCGGTGCTACTAGGACGGATGCTAGAGCATGTTTTCTAGGAACCGCTCCCAACTATAAATCGTGTGATCCGAATACATGCCCTTCCTTGTGCAAAATTGTGTATGGAGCTAAAGCTAACGCCGATGGGACGTGTGAAAGTGGCAAGTGTAATTGTTATACACCTTGCTAAATGATCCATCATCATGGTTGAATAAAAATAAATAAAGATTTTTAGAAAAAAATTGTTATAATTACATGAAATGTTGTACCAATTACTTAATGGTTGTTATAAATAATAATAATATCAAGATTTCGTTGTTATTATGTCTCGATTCGAAATTTCGGGAGGTTTAAATTAAATATTTTGATATTGGTTGCATATTAACGAAGCTTGTGATGAACTGTTGCAACGCGATTGAAATGTTCACATCTCACATATATTTTCAAAGAGGGTAACATCGTTGTCGATCGGTTGGCCCATTATAGACACTCTCTTACTTTTGGTAGCCATTCGACTAAGTCCCTCCCTTGTGAGGTTATTGAGTGTATCCATTCAGACTCGAGGGTGTGTTTTTACCCCTTTTTATTCCAATTTCTAATTAAGCACCCCGGTCCAACTCTTTTTACAGAAAAAGATATTTTGATATTGAAAATTGTCGTATATGTCAAATATTTGATTTATAGCGGCGCGATTTATATTAGTCCACTCATATTAAATTATAAAATACATGAAATAAAATATGGACCGCAAGCCACATCAATTTTAAAATGATATAAAGTAAAAGGTAGGTAATTTTTCAAGCATTTATTGTTCATATCCAAGCCATTAATTACCATAATCTAGGCCACCATATTCATATCCAAGTCATTAATTACCACAATCTGGGCATTTAATCAAGTCCACTATTTACTTAAATGCCATACCACTCCATTCAAACCTGTGCATATAAATAAACCAGTGAATTGCATCAATTTAACAAACCTCACCATCACTTCGTTGAATAACCAACCCTCTTGTGGCATCTCAAATATGAAGAGCTTCAACATCATTGCTTTCTTCTTCTTTGTGGCCTTGTTCCTCCTTACCAGTGGGTTTCGTTAGTTCGACCTTTTAGTAACGAAAAACTAGCTATAAATTAGTATCCCATATAGATTTTTTTACATTTATTCATTTTGTCGATATTCGTCGTCGTCGTAGGTGATCGTGCCGGAGTGGGTGCCACGAGGATAAATCGGAGAGAAGGTTTATGTTTTAAAGGGTACATTCCCAACCTCCATTGTGAGCCAATTGATGTGCCTGAGCAAAATACGTGTCTTATGGAGTGCCAAGCTAAGTATGGAAATGCTGGTGAAGGGATATGTGACAAGAAGAACAAGTGCGCTTGTTATACTCGTTTTCCCACTGATGACCATTGCATACATAATAATTAATAATTAGTAATAAAATAAAATAAAAAGAGAGATAAAAAAACAGGATGTCCAATTGGTTATATAAATGGTTATTAATTTAATTGATGGACTTGGTGGATTTCACCCAAAGGACCCATCACTAGGAAGACTTGCCTCTTCAAACCCTAGACGCTGGTTTTAAACCCTCTAGCTATGGTCAGGTAAGCACAACATAAGATCGAAAAATGATTCGAAATTGAATAGTCAGATAAGGGAAACATGCCAAACAGATGTCTAATCAGAAACTCCAAGGGGGAACAAGCTCAAGCCCTAACCTTAGGAACAATCATAACCCTTCATCGCCAAAGGCCTGGATCTAATCTCGTATGCATCACTAATTAACTAGCCGATGACGCGTGGTGATCCGGCCCGAATCGCTAGAGACTATAAAATGAAAGAGATCGATCTCCACTTATTTGCCTAAGGCTCGATACTTGTGTGTCTCGCATTCCCTTTCATATGCCTTATCTTCCTCATAATCAATTTAGGTGAGTCGTTTAGCAATCAATTCGGTTCTCCATACTGAAACATCTATGACTATTACTATACCAGACTTTCTGGGTGGAACAATACTAGAAATTTCAACCAAATTTCTTTCGAATACGATGAATCCTTTTAAACCAAAACATCGGCCCTAATAACTTTCGATTTAAACTTCTCAACAACTCGAATCGGGTTCCATCGATTATTTAGCAAGGCTTATAGCAATTACAGTGGTTTCCATCACAACTTCCATAAGCTTCATCCCCGTTAGATACTTTGCACAATCCTGTGCATTGCTTTACATCACATGATTTAAAGCCGCGAATCGGCCCTAGGAAACACACTCCATCGATCGTTCTTGCAGCATCCACTCCCATGTGACCTGTAATGAAGCATCGACGAACATCAAATGAATATTCAACGAACATCAAATGAATACTCGGCGAACATCAAATGAAAAACTCACCGGCGAGGAGTAAGGCCATGAAGAAGAAAGCAATGGTGTTGAAGCTCTTCATATTTGGGATAGCCACACAAAGAGTGTTATTCAACAAATTTTTATGAGGTTGATTGATTCAATTGATGCAATTCACTAATTTATTTATATGCACAAAAATTATATGTTTCCATATATATTAATTATATGTTTTGATTTTTTTGGTAACACCATGGTAAATTTGGCACAAATTTATTTTTCCTTTTATAGAGTCTGGAGATACATGCATTTTTCATAGTGGGTTATCTTCTAATTCTGGCCCTTTATTAAAATTAATATGTTGCAATGAAAATCGTAATTACTTAAAAAGATAATATTCTTCTTCCTTGTAAGGATTAATAGTTGATTTTCTAGTATATTCTTTATTGATGGACATGGGGTTTAACTCAGATTCTGATAAATACTATAAAAAGAAAAGTTGTTGTATCACGATAGAAAAAAAGACGAACAATATACCGATACTTCTCTATCTTCCTCTCTTACCTTACTAAAATGTTTACCCCGCATAAATTTCCTTTTATTGACGTTTCTACGAACGCACATTGAAAAATCGAAAAGCCATATATCAAATTAAGTTGAATAATAGAATGAATTACTATCCGCGGGAAATTAAACATGGCATACATAGAGACATGCTACATGCATGCATGCAATCCAAAGAGTACGTGGCAACCATTTGAATTCAACAAATAATATCAACTAATTAACTTGTTAGAGAAGACATAGAAGTATCAAGGAGTATCCCAGGGCGTATGAGACTTAAAATAATAAATAACTTGTCGAAATGTCGAAATCTTAAACGTATTGGATAAGTTTTTTACGACACATCCCAGGAAGCAAAGCGGCCACAACCACGGGGACGAACAGAGGAGGTGCAACTATGGAACTATTCGGAACGAGCACGGTGTTTGCGACCCGCAACCGTGCTGGTATGGTTGCTGGTACAAGTTTCACAACGAGGTCTTCGGAAATTGCATAGATGGCGTATGCCACTGTTATGGCCCTTGCTAGAAAATGATAATAATAAAAGAAAATAAGTGGAAGGACCAATTCTTGTATCTAGTAAAGTTGAAGGATCAATTGATTGTATTTATTGATTGATGTAATAATTTTTTTAAAACATCCCTTTTGGTACTCACAAATTTCATGTCTTACTCTCTGGTCTATAACTCAATGGAGTTTCAACTAACCGATCAATGTTTATCGGTGAGTAAAGCTGGGAAGGTTGACCTGTTCTGTCATTTAATTAACGGTGGATCGCCAATATGTGATATGATCTTTTGGTTTGTAGCCACTCCGCTTTAGGGTTAGGATTCTTTGTCGGATAGAGGTTTTATATCATGGCAAACCTATTATCGGTCAGGAAGGTAGGTCGCGAGACTCATACCTTAGATGGAAGGCCCTTCCAGTAATTATGAATCTCCCGAATGACTATCAACTAATTATCTGTCTAACCTTTACCTTATTGGAATGGCCCATCTTGATGTTTAACGATAAATAACGATATTTTCTCTAATGTTACAATCATGTTATATTTGCGGGGCAAGCGAGGTGGACCATTTTGAATAAGGGAAGTGCATATATTTTTAGATTGTTACAAAAGATAAGTGATGATTTTGTTACAAAAATAAAGCTATCATTTCACCATCTGTACGAAAAGATAAGTAACCATCAATGTAATAGTTCATACCTGGAAATTTGGCGGGAGGTTTCCCGCCAGATTAGCTAGAAGAACTTAAAAACAAAAATTCAATTTTCTTTCTCTTTCCTTCCAATCCCTAATTTTCTTCACTCAGTTCGCTCTCTCCTGCTGTCGATCCTTCATCAGGAACCTCGATTCAATCCTCGCAGCACTCGATCATCTCTCGACCTCGTATGCTCTGTCAACGTCTCACTGTCTAATCCTTCGATTGAAGTTTCAGAAGATTTTTGACACAGAAAGTTTAATTTCACTAAAATGTTTTCTCTGGTATATTGGAGCAGATTCGTTAGATAGAGATGGCGATCGAAGAAGCGGTCAATGGGAGGGATGACATGGTAATCGATGGGCAGAATGCTGACCAGGCCGTCCAAAATGGATTCAACCCGATTTTCCTCAGACTGTACTACGGTAGTTCTTATAGAAAATTACTTCTAGGATATTCTGGGTTCTTAATTCGTACTTGGTTTTCTATGGCTATCCTTTTTGAACATTTCCTGTTTTGCTTATTCGCAGCAAAACTATTCCCTTCTGGCGATTTCTTCAAATGGTTGTCCTATGGGAATGGTAACTGTAGTCTGTACTATATACACACCCCTTTTTCTAAGAATTTAATGGTGTTTTTACCATTCTTTTTAGTGGCTTACTTGATTGTTTCTATTGCAGATGGAAAGCATCCTGCTTGTGATAAATCTTACTTCGGCAGGAGGGAATTCTCTTTCACCCTTGAGAATGACATCTATTTACGGTTTCTGTCATTCAACACTGCTTCGGAGTTGGAAAATGGCATCAGAGAGAAGTGTCCATTCAAAATTGACATCGGTCCTGTTTATAGTGTCGATGTAAGAACGATTCCTATAACATGTGATAGTTCATTCAACTTGTGTTGCTTATTTGTCCGAATTCTTTTATCATGATGATGATAAGTACTTTTGATCTTGCAATGTAGCCTGCTAAAAGGCATGCATATGCACAAGGTGGTGACAATGTTTTCAAACCAGTGGAGAGGGAGCTAGTATTTGATATTGTAAGTAATCGAGATTTGTGGCAGTCATTTGTCACCTTTGATTTTTGGCTAATATGTAAGATGATGTGAAAAATTGTTACGTTACTTCTTCAGGATATTACAGACTATGATGATGTCAGATATTGCTGCTCAGGAGCTGATGTTTGCCTGGATTGCTGGCCCTTGATGACAGCTGCTATCAAAGTTATAGATACTTCACTCAGAGGTTGCATTAAATCTTTTCTTTCACTATTTGCTGTGTAAAATGAGAAAAATTCTGAAACTGAAGTTGAAAATTGTTCCAATAATGCAGATGACTTTGGTTTCAACCACATCCTCTGGGTTTATAGTGGCCGACGTGGTGTGCATTGTTGGGTTTCTGATGGGAAAGCAAGAAGGTAATGGTTGTTATAACCAGTTATTTATTCTTGTTTTCTCTATGTGGATGTAATGGAGAGCTCAAATGCACTGCTTCAGGTTGACCAATGAACAGAGAGCATCCATTGCTGATTACTTCCGCGTATACAAGGTCTTATTTATATACAACAAACTATATGCAGAAGTTTTTATATGAGATTTCCTGAGTATTTGATTGAAGTTCTGTTCATGTTCATCAGGGTAGTGAGAACAGTAACAAAAAAGTTTCTTTGACTGGCCACGCTCTTCATCCTTTCTTGGTGTAAGTTTCTTCTTCCAGTGCTAACCGTTTTGATTTGCTTGCTGCTATAAACTGAGATGTTAAATGTTTCTGCAGGAGATCATACTCAGAAGTACTAAAGGATCTATTTGAGAACCAATTGCTCTATAGTCAGCAAATTTTCTCAACTGAAGACAAATGTGAGAAGATTCTAGAGATGATTCCAGATGAATGTACTAATATCTCACTCAAGTTCTTTCCCTATATGGCCAGCCATCAGTCCAGTACATCTAATATGTTCATTGCTTGGATTTGCAGCTGTTGCTGCGGAGCTTCGAGGTAGGTGGCAGAACAGTAAAAGGTCGTATGGTTCGAGAGACGACATTAACTCTGTACGATGGGAGCAGCTGAAGCACACTCTGCAATCTGGAAGACACAAGGTACAAAATCAACATTAATAATGTCATATATTATCATAACTCATTAAGGAATTATGACATTCTTCAATTAGTGCACTTAACTGGAATTGGAATTCAACTTCTTGTTTCTAGGCACAAGGCTTACGTAGATGTATTGAAGAAATTGTGTTCTCTTTTTCCTATCCCAGGATTGATATGGAGGTTAGTGCAAAACTGTGATATAACCTTTCTAATAATTGCTATACTTTTCTCCAACTCCTTGAGAAATACCATTATGCTTCCATTTCAGGTCTCCAAACACATGAACCACTTGCTGAAGGCACCCTTCTGTGTTCATCCAAAAACCGGTAAGTACCCGAAGAGAATTTAGAGCATCTCACTAACGGGTGCATAATGTTTCATGCATAGCATTCCTGCTAACTATGTATTCTCTAGGACGTGTTTGTGTACCGATAGACCCAGCTCGTTGCCAAGAATTTGATCCTATAGCAGTTCCAACACTTTCACAGGTACTTTTGTTCTGCTGCTTCACCACATTATCTAAGTTTGCTGTAAAGTTATAACCTCTTTGTGGGGATAACCAAATTTCTCCATATCCCAACCATCGCAGGATTTCGATTTCATCCTGGTCTGATTTTCTTTTGCAGCTGCTACAGGAACTCAACACTGGAGGAATGGGCGAGGAAGGAGACAATGGTAATGAATTCAATTCCACAGCATATACAAATCACTCTTCTGTAATTTCCACTTGATGTTATTAATCTACATTCACTTGTCAAACAGACTGGGACAGGACCTCACTCGGAGAATCCGTCAGGTTTTTCAGATCCTCGTTCCTGGAGCCTCTTCTGAAATCCTGCAAGGTAAAAGTCAGATTATCCTACATCCGAATAGCCATCCTTCGTTCTTCATCGAATCAACACGATTTTGTACTCCTGATTGCAGGATGAGATGGAGGCTGCGTACAATTCGAAACTGCAGCAGTCGAAGAACTCACTGAGTTGGTAGTCTTCTTCCCAAATGTCGTCTGTATTTGTTGTGCACATATGAACCTAAAGATCCCATGAGGCAGCATTTCTGATAACATTTTGCTATAGCTGAGTAATCCAAATTGGTTTCGGACTGTACGTTAGGTTTCGGGTTGAGTTTCCCGTCATAAAACAATGTATTTATAGTCTTAGTTCAACTCCAAACTAACGACGATGAAGAGTTATAAGAGCTCTAGTGGTAAAGTTGTACGAGTTACTTCTTTTTCCATATATATGATTCAATCATAGTTTAACAATGAAGAGTCATACCAGCTCGAAATTTCCAATTCACCTAATCAATTATTAGATATGAAATAGTATTTCGGAAATACTATTTTCCATGGTTCTCTAAACTAATGATGAGGAGTTCCATGGTTCTCTAAACTAATGATGAGAAGTTCTAATGCACCTAATCAATTATTAGATACAAATTATATTTTTTCATACATGTGATAATGTATATTGGGTTTGGCCTGTATGTTTATGGGTTAACCGAAATCTTTATGTATATAAGGAGTGTTAGTCTCCTTCTTTGTAATTAAGCTGTCACTCTCACTAAAACCCCTAATAATATTCCCATTTCTCTGCGTGTACTAGTCGACCTAAAAATTATAAATCATGTTAATTGCCGGTGTTACTCTGCTATTATTCCTTCCTTATTTCTCCTTTATTCGACTTTTATCAGGATGTGGATTCGACTCTAAACCAAAGATGAAGAGTCATACGAGCTTGAAAATTTCAATCTCTCTAAACAGTTTCTCGTTGAAGTTGAATGTATCTATCGTCGTCGATATCAATTATGAATGAGAAGATCCGTAAAGTCCAATCTCCCGTCAGGAAAAGGGCTCAAGAGGGTTAAACCAAACAGGCTTTAAGCCCAATGGATATGGCCTTCGCACCATTTTTGAATTTTCGTCGAAATTTTTCCTTTCTTTCTTTGAGCGCCAATTCAAAAAGAAATTAAAATTAAAATTCCCCAATTTTTGTTCTTGCTTTCACTCTCGACTTTTGCTTCACTGCAAACGGATGGTGTCGGCAAATCCTCTCCTAATCAACGGCGACGACGACGATGTTAGTTCCCGATTTTTTCTTCCCTCTCTTTTGTTTCTACTCTTCTGTTCATTTCTGTTGATTCGTTTTCTGTTCAGGAGTTCGATTGGGAGGCAGCAGTTAAGGAAATCGACGTGGCCTGCGAGAATGTGATTCCCTCCGCCTCTTCATTCAACCCAAACCGATCGGAGAATCGTGGTTGGGTTTCTGGGGGTGATTCGAATTGTTCCAATTCTTTTGTTACCAATGGGAAGCGGCCGTCTGGGAGCTGTAAACAGTCGACGCTTGATAGGTTCATTGGGACGGCGGGTCCTGTTCACCAGGCGAAGAAGTGGGTTGTTGAGGAAACTACTGATTCTCGGGTTCTGGGAGTGGGAGGGAGCTGTGTTGAGATTGATTTCGAGGCAGCTAAAACTTGGATATATCCAGGTCAGTATTTCTTTTACTCGTTTTCCATAGCAACTTTTTTTACAAAATCAGTGCAATGATGGGTATCTTGGTGAGTGGAAGGGCTTGGTGAAGAGTTACGGGCAATAATAGAATCAGGATGGTCGAAAATCTTAGGAAGTATTTCAAGGCTAGGTGAGATTCGAAAATGCAATTTTGAAATTTTTTACATAGGATTTGGTTCTCTTGCTGAATGAATCAAGCTTTTCTGCATTTGGCAGTCAATTTGAGATTTCTATTTGGCTGAATGATTGATCTTCCTTTGGAACTGATTGTTTTGCTTATCACTAGATTTCTTCTTAGCGGTTTCGTACTAAGGATTTTGCTTGAAGTGCTGTAAGCATGTTGTTAAACAAGAGGTTTTCGTTTTTCTGTCCTACGTTCATATTTTTTGTATAACCATCAGTTGCCTTGGCTGCTGCAGTGAATGTTCCACTTCGTGACTACCAGCTGGCCATAACGAGGACAGCATTGTTTTCAAATACATTGGTTGCATTGCCTACTGGACTTGGGAAGACACTTATTGCTGCAGTTGTCATGTACAATTACTTCCGATGGTTTCCAGAAGGTAAAACTGGCCGCAAGATGCTCATTGTTTACTGTAGTAAAAGTTGGCTCACTTAGTTTCTACAAGTCTGAATTGTTTGGCTCAAAATTTTGATCCTTTTATCATTTTGAACTTTCTGAAAAATATGGTGGTACATGCAATGCTGTCAACGTTATGTAGTCTTGAACATTTCTTTGCTGCCTGCTTTCTGCTGTAATGTATCAACTCCAGGAAAGATTGTGTTTGCTGCCCCGTCTCGACCACTCGTAATTCAACAAATAGAAGCCTGTCATAATATAATGGGAATACCACAAGTAAGAGGTTCCATGGTTCCATTTCCCTTGTTTCTTTCTCTGTAGTGCTTCATGATACTATCTATACCTTTTGCAGGAGTGGACAATTGATATGACAGGCCAGATAGGTCCAGCAAAACGAGCAGGCTTTTGGAAATCTAAACGGGTTTTCTTTGTTACTCCCCAGGTTTTGGAGAAAGATATTCAAGCCGGTAAGTTCTAGGTCTCGGCCTATTCATATCCTCGTACACCGTCTTTCTAGTGTTATCTCCACACACATGAGATTGAACAATTAGTTAATTTCTGCAGGAACATGTTTATGTAAAAGCCTTGTGTGCCTGGTAATTGATGAAGCTCATAGAGCGACGGGGAATTACTCATACTGTGTTGCAGTTCGTGAGGTTGGTTATCCTCTTTTCCTGAAGTAACGCTCAGTTGTTGGCTGAATTGTATATTTCTTGAAGTACCACTGATACCATGTAGTTGATGGCTGTTCCAGTTGAGCTGCGGATATTGGCCCTGAGTGCTACCCCAGGATGTAAGTTCCTACAGCTTTATATTTTACCAGGAATTTAATATACGAGCGAAACTGAAACGTAACTTGTGCAACGTTGATTTCGAAACGAACTGTTCAGCAAAGCAGCAGGCTGTTCAGCAGATTATTGACAACTTACAGATATCAACACTGGAATATCGTGATGAAAGTGATCCAGATGTCAGCCCTTATGTCCACAACAGAAAGATTGAATTGATTCAGGTATGTACTTCGGTTTATAATACATCTCTTGAAGAATATTTCTAAAAATTCAATGCTAGCTAATCACATTAACAAATTCCTTGCTACATGCTAGGTACCTATGGGAAAAGATGCTGTTGACTTAAATAAAATGCTCTTGGATGTGATGCGCCCTTATGCTTCTAAGCTTTCTGCTGCCAGACTCCTGCCGAATAGAGACTTTCAAACTGTAAGTTCAATCTCCATGTACATTGCTTTAAAATATAGTGGATTAAGCACCACTGGATTTATCTTTTAATATAACTTTTCTTTCCTTGTTGATTAATGTATATTTAGATGTTTTGTTGTTTCTTATTCTTGTTCAATATATGACAGTTAAGTCCTCCGGATTTCCTCAATTCACGTGTTGAATTTCGCAAGGCACCCCCACAGAACCTTCCAGAGTATAAGATTAAAGAAATCGAAGCTTGTTTCGGATGTCTTATCACTCTTTATCACATACGGAAGCTACTTTCAAGCCATGGGATAAGGCCAGCATACGAGATGCTGGAAGAAAAGTTGAAACAAGGGTAGCTTCTTCTGCCATCTCTACTTGACTTCATTTGATTGCTTAATGCCTTCTGCTAATACATACGTTCTATGAACCAAAATTAGATGGGTAGCTATCCTTTTAGGATCTGTTATTCCGTCAACCTTAATAATACCTTCAACTGCTAGTAATTGGCCGCTGCAGACATTTTTTGAGGCTGATGAATAGAAATGAAGATATTAAAAAGGTAAAGCTCATTATGGAACAAAGCTTGAGCCATGGTGCACCTAGTCCCAAGTTATCGAAAATGTTGGAAGTACTCGTTAACCATTTCGGTGAGTAGCTGTCTCTTCCAATCCTATGAAGGCAGTTTATATTTTACTTTCGAGTTTTGCTTTATACCGTTTCCCTTTAACTATATACACTTCTTTATACCTGATTCAGAAAGCAAGGATTCCCAGAACTCAAGGGTTATAATATTCTCAAATTTCAGAGGAAGTGTAAGGTGAGCAAGTAATGTACATCAGTTCTCATTAGAACTACTATTCTTCAGTAAATTCAAGCACGGGGGAGTCCTTTTATGGTTTTTCATGCACCTTCCAGTAGTTTATCAGACATGCAACTCAACTTTGATATGCCTTCTATTTTATTTGGCATTCATTTTTGTTCATTGGTTCCAAAGTTCATATACAGATTACTATAATATTTTTTTATTTGGAGGCTCACAGATTTCTATCGTTGTTCAGGGATATAATGAATTCTCTGGCCAGTATTGGTGACTTGGTGAAACCAACTGAGTTTATTGGTCAAAGTTCAGGTTTGATTCTGTCTGCTCGGTTGCTAAACTATAAGCTCCCCGGTTTTCAAATCACTTAGAATGTGTTACACTTGTTAATTTACAGGAAAAACCTTGAAAGGCCAATCCCAGAAGGTCCAACAAGCTATCTTGCAGGTACTTGTACTGATTTCTATTTTTTCTCTTCTGATTTACGGCTATGCTGACTTCTACTTTGTTAGAAATTTCGAGCTGGAGGGTACAATGTGATTGTCGCCACATCGATCGGTGAAGAGGGCCTGGATATAATGGAAGTTGATCTTGTCATATGTTTTGATGCTAACGTATCACCGCTCAGAATGATTCAGCGCATGGGGAGAACTGGACGGAAAAACGATGGAAGAGTTGATATCCTTCAAAATAGTGTCTAATATTATTTTCACTCTAAAAGACGTTCCTTTGAAAAGCTTTACGTGTCTCCTGAAGTTGTTCCTTGACGATATCTCACTGGTTTTAGCATGCGAAGGAGCCGAATTGAAGTCTTATATGCGAAAACAAGCTTGCGGCAAGCATGTAGTGAAACACATGCATAATGGGGGAAGAAATAGCTTTACATTTCACTCTAGTCCAAGGATGGTGAGATGAAATGCAACTATGTTTTCTCACTATAAATTTCTTATGTCAGCGGTAATAATTTTGCATCATCTCAGATTCCCCACATTTTCAAACCAGAAGTCCAGTATGTTCAGATGGAGATTGAACAATACGTTCCTCGCGGAAAGAAAGTAAACGACGGTAGTGACGTCCGTACACCTGGATTCACTAAACAACTAACTGCTACTGAGAGTGCTGTGGTTGCAAAGTATTTCTGGGATGCATATTGGAGACCGTCTCTTATTGCCTTTCCAAGTGTCCAGACATATCCCTCCCGCATTCATCAAGTAATGCACTCGTGCAGAACAGAGATGCTGATAGACGCAATGCAAAATCTGGAGCCACTGTTAGTTCCTCCTGTGGATACCAGAGGTTTCTCTGTCAAGGTCTGCTTCGAGGTCTTTGCTTCACTCTAAACTATGTTGCTGTCTGCTCATTCGTCTTATGGATGCAGCAGGATGATGATACATTTTGCGAAAAGGGTGTGGGCATCGAAAACGTTGATTATGAAGATGATGATAAAGAAGGTAGTGGTTCTTTCATCATTTCATGGATTGGTTACGCGATATAAAAACTCGTTACAGGTAACAAAATCCGTTTCTTACTTGCATTCTGCAACCACTGCTTCTTTTCAGACTTTGGATGGGTATACGATTCCCCAGACAACTACTCAGAGGCCAACCAAAGCGATTGTGAAGAACTAATGGAACCCGAAGTGGCAACCAAGAGCCTTAGTGTTTCGGTTGATTCCCTTGGGAAGGTCCTAAATTCTTATGTCCCTTCACTTCCTTTGAAATTGGCATCACATAATGGTGCTGCCTCGCTAACCTGTGAAAAAGAAAGTCAACATTTGAAGACGACTTCTAATGACGGCTCCACCAGATTAGACGCCGTCGAAAATTTTGGCTCCGAAGTCCCAAAGACTGGAAATGCAGAGCAAGATATGTTGAAAGGAGACTCTCTAGGCGATTGCTTTGTTGAAACTGGGATCAATGCACATTCTCCGAAAGTTGATGAGTACTGCAACAACAATTATGAAGATGCTGATCTCAGTCACCGATTAACTCACATGCTGCGAAGTGGTGTCGTTCCCGAGTCTCCTATGAATGATGAATATGGTTTTGTTCCCGACTCTCCTATGGATGATGAACATGGTATCGTTCCCGAGTCTCCTTTGAACAATGAACATGGTGAGTTTATTTACCATGGAATCATCAGTCTATTAGCTTAATATTTCGTTTTGATTCAATGTTTTCCTTTTTCCGCAGAATTGCTGAATGATACGGCAACCGAAGAAATTCTTGTTCCACAAGATGTTACTACACCCATGAAACTGCATACTGGATTATTGCCAAAGTCTCCAAGAACTTGGAGAAATGAATCAAATGCACCTAATATAGTTGTTAATGCAGATATGGCTTGTCCCGTAATGAGTGATCAGATTCAGAACCCTTCACCTGAAAACACTGCTGGCAAAGTCAAAGAAAGCGATTCTCCTTCGACAAATATCTCCAGTAGAGAATGGCTTGTCAGTTCTTCTGATAAGTCAGACAGTGTTCAACCAGTACGAAGGCTCAAAAGGCTTCGAAAAGTTGGAGAACTTGCAAAGGGTAAGAATTCAGGAAGCACTAGAGAAGACCGTTCTTTTCTCAATGAAACAAATGTTAATGGATCTGTCAGTGGTACTATGCACAGAAATCAAACAAAACACGGGAGAGGTAACATACCAAGCATCAAACACGAAAAACTTGGTTATTCGTTCATCTGCAAACGTGACAGGCATGGCGGATACTTATTAGCAGTGCCATTTTCAGGTAAAAGGGAGCAGCATGGCATCATCAACGATTTCATAGAAGAGGAAGCCGAGTATGTGTGAACTTCAAAGCTTGTTGGAAATTAGTTCTTAAGTTGTCTACCTATGTTCAAAATTAAAATCTTTCTCTCTGCATATTCAGGGTCTCGCCAAATGGTGAGGCATCTGACGACGAGATAGTCGATGGAGATGAAAATTCGTATGAACCGTGTTTCATAGATGACAGAATGAACCCCACACAGCCCAGTAGAGTGGACATGATGGCAATGTACAGGTATATCTCATCAATCTTTTATCGAAATTTCGGTATGAGACTGGGACAAATATGAAATGGTTGTGTTTCGGTGCCAAACAGGCGTTCGTTGCTCAGTCAATCACCAATGCCCAGGGAATCCCCTTCAGCAGCAGCAGCCGTTTCTACTACTCCAGATTGTGACTCTTCCATCAGCTGCAAAAACAACTCAGGATCTTCTTCTTCAGTTGTCCCTTGCTCAACAAGGAAACGGAAGTTAGGGGGAGGATCTGTTCTTCCCATTGTCAACTTAGAGCAAGAATTCACAGCCGAGGCAACTAACAATAATAATGCTGCTGCTGATGTCGATATCGATGAGGATATGTTTTACGACGATCAGTTCTTTGCCACCCTTGATGCACTGGAAGCACAAGCCTCATCTGTTCTTCAGCAGAAGAACAACACAAAGCCTGACATACTGCCTCCTCCTCCATCGTCAGTCCTGAATGACTCGGAACTTGATGGTTTGCCTATGTTCGATCTCGGGTTTTAGTATTGCTGCTTGCTTTGATGCTCTAAAGTCAGAAAGGAAGTGTCTGAGTGTTTGCTGTTGCAGCTGTAAGTTTATATATATATAATAACAAAGTGAAAAATTGGTTTGTTTTGTAAAGTAGCTTTGTACAGATAGAAAGGATTTTAATATGAATCAAAATGAATTTTAATTTAATTTAATTTTAATTTTAATTTTAAATTAAGCACAATTTTAATTGCAATTTAAGCACGATTTCTGGGGCCAAAGTTAAGCCCAAAATTGTCTGGAAGGGTGTCGAAAATGGATTACAGGCTGATAAGGTAACTTATACCATTCTAATGTGTGAGCATTTCCGACAGGCTAATTACAAGCGTGGCATTGCGATGTTCAGTAAGATATTTAAACACGGGTTCGAACACGACATGCATACGTATAATGCACTGATTGCTGGTAGCTGCAGGCAGAAAAAGATGAACGAAAGTGAGAAGTTCTTAGAAGAAGCTACTAGTCTTGGTTTAGTTCCTACCAAGGAAACATACACTTCCATGATTTGTGGATATTGTCGTGATGGAAAGGTCAATTTGGCTGTGAAAATTTTCAACAGGATGATGCATGATCGTCGCTGTTCACCCGATTGTTTTACTTATGGAGCTCTAATCAGTGGGCTCTGCAAAGAGTCCAAGCTGGATGATGCTCGTCGGTTGTATGACATAATGATCGACTGCGGTCTGTCCCCATCCGAAGTAACTCGGGTGACACTAGCGTATGAGTACTTCAAGCTGGATGATTCTGCAACTGCAATAATCATCATGGAGCGCTTAGATAAAAAACTATGGATTCGTACTGCTACCACGCTGATTAGGAAGCTTTGCAGTGAGAAGAAAGTCGGGATTGCATCACTGCTGTTTCATAAATTGCTCGACAAGGATTCCAACGTGGTCGATTGTGTGACTTTGACTGCCTTTAGAACAGCTTGCTATGAGAGTGAGAAGTTTGCTTTAGTCGCTGAGTTGTCGAAGAGAATATCTGGTTAGGTTGGCTCAACTTGGATCCATACACTGCTTCAGGTATATTCTCAACATCCTGTTATAGTTGTCCTAATCGCATCGTTGCATCTAATGATCGCTTCATGGAGTTTGGGTAACTTCTCGGCTTGAAATATCATGTTAAGTTCGCTGATCGAAGTCGAAATAGGGATGTTACTGATGTTGTCTGGATTACGATTCAAGCATCCTGAGTAATCAACAGACTTGGATCGAGAATTCCCAGGCAGCCACAAAGAAGAAAGGCTATCATCTTCTGTAGTTCCTTGCTTAACGTTGGAGATTAAGAATATGAACCCGTGGCTCAATGAAACTAGGCAAAACTCTCTGCTCTGCTAATGATATCGACTAGGAAAAATGACGATGAGTTCTTGGCCACGCTTGATGCCTAGGAAGCACAAGCCTCTTCTGTACAGGAAAAAGAACAGAACAGATCCATTATGCCTCTGTCACGATTGAGTCGGAAGCTTCAGGTAAAGGGGAAGGGGGAAATCGGCAGGTTGATTGCAGAGGTAATTGGCAAACCATGTACTTCTGATGCCATTTACTTGATGCATCATACCCTGCAGCACAGCAGAGAGGTTCCTACGTACGCCGGGATGGAAGTTCGAAAAGCTTCTTTGACTCCGAAAAGCTGAACCAGTAACAAAATGAACATCATGGCTTTGTGTTAGGGGCATGTCGAATCGACTGAGGTAATGCTCTACTGTGCATAATGTCCATTACTCAAGAATCTTGTCACCCACTTATGCTAGTCGATGAAACTTTGGTTCAAGAACGAAACTGAATCATCGAAAGTGAATACGTGATTCGATCCATTAGACTAGCTGAACTAAAGTTTGATCTTCAAGATATATAGCTATAGACCTAAGATCACGAAGACACTCCATTGGATATATTCCAACCTTTGGACAGTGATAAAATAATGTGATGCTACACCAACATTGAAATAAAAGTTATGATCATTGTTTGACATGGATTAGCTTGTTCAACCCCATATTACGAAAATGGGTGATGTTATATACCATCCGTATTTTAATATAAATGGATTAATATACCTCTAATAAAAAGAATTATTTACTATTTCAATACGATAAGGGTTTTTTGAAAAGCGAATCAACGAAAAGAGATTATTGAAAACGCTATTGCTAAACTCATAGAGGATAAGGGATGGTCTAGCAGACCAGTTCCTCTGTTCATCTCCCCGATTATAGCAGAATTGATGGCGCTCCTTAAAGCAGTTGAAGTTGCAACGGACTCGGGTCTCCGTACGATCATTAAATCGGAATGCTTGCTCCTAATCGAGGCTCTTTTGTCCCATGAAGATAAATGGCCTTGGCATTGTTACACATGGATTGGTCGGATCAAAGCGTTATGCGCTTAGTTGAATTTAATTGTTTTTTCTTTTATTCCCTGAAAGCTGAATGTTCTAACGGATTGGGTCGCCAGATCCAACCGTGTGGACTCTCTTTATCTGGGATGGATCAAGTCTCTTATATTAACACATTTTTGTTTCAAAAAGTGTATTGCACAAAGTAAAATTAAAAATTATCCTTCAATTCGACACTAATTGAGTAGCTCCATGAAAGCATTTTTGAAAGAAGCCAATTCCTTGTCTTTCTCCTCAATTACCTTCTCCAATCCACAACAATGGCGACCACCAACACACTCTTTTCCCTCTTCTTCTTCTTTGAGTGCGGGCTTCTTCAGCAACAACTCGCTCTTCTCCATTAATTTGTCGAGCCTCTCCTCCAAAAGCTTCTTCCATTTTTCCTCTGAAGCCACATTAGACGATCTCAAATCAGCCACTTCTTTTTCCTTTTCTTCGAGTGCCTTCGATTTCAAATCAACCACCTCCTTTTCCTTTTCTTCGAGTGTCTTCTCCAGTTTTTTCAGCTTCTCTTTCAAGATTTCAGGATGATCATATGCAAACGGTTTTTGTCCAAAGTTGACCTCGACCCTGCCAAATCAAAATCGCTTGGATCAAAATAACAGTATATACTATTACGAAATCATTTGATAACGTTGTAAAAGCAGAATATGATGTACTCTTCATCCTTGCTATGAACCGCAACAGTGGGGAAGACTGAACCATCAAAATCTTTGAATATTGTGCCAACTATCCTTCCGTTCTTTCTGGCATTTTAACAAACGATATAGTTAGATTGTAAGTATATATTTTTCATTGCCAAGAAATTACATAGGGAATAATATACATAAGAATACTTACGTGAAAAAAAACTCTTTTGAAACATAGTCGATACCAGCTCCAACGACGTCGTTCTTCGTAAAGGTTTTCCTAAAGGTCGTCGTAGGAGGAATCGTTTTTACTCCATTGATGTAAAACATGCCATTGTCGCCATGATACCCAACACTATTAGCTTCCCACCTAACTAGTAGTAAAATCATAGATTTAATGTGGGATCGAAAACTGACGTGAAATCATAATTGTAGAATCAATTCGTAAAGTTGTAAGATTTCACAACTTTTTTATAATAGTAAATTGAAAGAAAAAAATACATCAAAACTATTGATAATATTTTAATTCTCACTTAGTACTAAAATAATCAAAATCTATCAATAAAATAAATGAATTATTAATAACACCTAGCTAGATATTTTATATTCTAATTAAGCCACACGGAGCAAAATGACAAATTAACAAAAAAAATTATGAAAAATCGTTAATTTTATCAAATAAAATTTAAATCAAAATTTTACATAATTTTTCTAACCACTAATTTTGTGCAGAACTATTATCCCTCGAATCGAAAAGGCAAGAACAAAGTCAGTATCATATTACCCGGGATGACGTGTCAAGTCATACCCCGCTTTCGTGAAACCGATCGCAATAAAGCCGTTCGCTCCGCCGTTCTTGACCCGCATCTCGAAGTAATACGCAGTCGTCCTGTTGACCGGCGCTGGCTTTTCAGCCTGCACGGCTCCCACATAGTAGGCCCCCACGCCATAGTACTTGACCGAGAGCTTATCCGGCGAAACCACAGCGAAGCTCGAGGCCGGGCCGAGCTTCTTCGGAATTTCCGATGAGCTTGTCATGATGATGATTTAATGTTGTTGTCGTTGCAACTAATTAAATTGGCTTAGGGTTTTTATTTGCATCTCTAATTACTAATTCTCCTATGTGTTTGTATTTATATTCAGTGTGGAACTAGCTTGACAAGTAATTAAGAAAAGAATCGATCCTTTTACATTGATGACAAGTAACATATATTATATATATAGAAAATGGTACGATATTCTGAGGTATTGTTGTAGCGGTTTCTTTTATATTACATTTTATATTTAAAATTACTATTTTTGAGGTAGTAGATTTGTATTTAGCGTTTAGGATATAATATTAGGAGTTCAAGTTTAATATTTAAGATTTAAAATTTATTAATTTTAATTTATAGTAAAAAGTATCAGATAATATAGTATTCAGGAATGATCTTCCATGCGGCCGCCGCCGCAGCCGCTGGACAGGATTGCGAGGGAATCCGCCATATCGTAGCCGAGAGAGTGAGTGAGAGACAACCATTTAACCAATGAACTCGACCAGGGTCAATATTCGCAGCCCAGTCACCCAATCCGGCCCAACAAGGCCCACTCCCCAAAACGTGGCGCCAAATTTCAATCCCCGAAAATTTAGTGGCGGGAGATAGATTGACTACTGGTCACATTTTCCCGCTTCACAAAGAGAAAGAAAAATGAAAACGAAACTACCATTTTCTTCAATCCGCAGAAAAAAAGAAGAGCTCCACAATTCTGAATCAAATCTCAATCCAAAACAGCGACAATGCCGTCTCTCGCAGCCCTCACCGTTTCTGGACAAGAATCGTTAACCACGCCTCAGAAGCGGAGGCTGAGGTCCAGCTCCAACTCCTCGCCGGAGACTCCGATCTGTCTTCCGACGAAGCGGAAGTCTCCTCGCCGATGCGTCGATTCCAGTCCCAACGCTTGTGTAAGTTCCTGTGCTACTTGACTTCATTGTTCATCCGATTTCAGTTAGGTTTTCAACAAACTCAATCTGTTTGGCTGTGGTTCAGGCAACGAGGAACGATTCAATTGAAGCGATTGAATCTATAGAGAAGGTGAGGGTATCGCCTGTTGAAGGATTATCGGGCGAGGTTTCCGAGAGGCCGAGTTGGAATCCTAGAGGTGAGAGATAGTTAAGCTTAAGCTATATAGGTTGTAAGCCTTGTTTGTTTGGTGTGTGGATTTTGGGACTGATTTAATTTTGTCGATTGATTGGATAAGATACGGAGCAAGTGAGTGCGGTGAAGGAAGCGTTGCATGTGTCGACTGCTCCAGCTACGGTTGTGTGCCGAGAAGATGAACAGAGGAGAGTGTATGATTTCTGCAAGGAGAGTGTGGAGAAGGAACAGTCCGGGAGTTTGTATGTCTGTGGATGCCCCGGGACTGGGAAGTCTTTGTCAATGGAGAAAATGTCTAATCAGCTGATTCAGTGGTCTAGAGATGTAAGAATTTATGTCTTTTCTTCCAATTGTATTTGTGAATCTTGGATGGTTTACTTATGATTCTTAGATTCACATCAATCTGATGTGAGTTCTTCTGCTTTGATAGGGTGGTGTTCAGTCTCCAGAAGTATTGTCCATTAACTGTACCACGCTTACGAGCTCAACTCAGATTTTCAGCAAGGTAAAACTTGTATGATCATTTCTAGCTGTTGAAATGATATGAATGCTAGTGTGCTAATGTGCTATTGTGTTAACTATTTGTCTTGCCAGATAGTTGATAAGGTATCGATGAAGACAAAGATCAATGGAACTACCACACCATTGCAGCATCTTCAGAAATTGTATTCTCAACTTCAGCAGTCGAAAATGCTGTAAGAGACTTATCCCTTAGTCTTCTAAGATATGTGATAGATTGATGAGACAAAGTGACTGAAGTTTTGGTATCCATTGCAGGCTGATAATAGCTGATGAATTGGATTACCTGATCACAAAAGACCGGGCTGTCCTTCATGATCTGTTCATGCTTACAACTTTGCCTTTCTCTAGATGTATATTGATAGGTAATCCTTACTCCTTAGTACCAGCTCTTGGCAATGTTCCCCTGAGCAGCCATTGTAAGCTAAGCTTTTGTTTTTGTTCAACGTTGCAGGCATAGCTAATGCCATAGACCTAGCAGATCGTTTTCTTCCAAAGCTCCAGTCATTGAACTGTGAGTTTCTTGCTTCCTTCCACTCTCTAGGATAGATGTCTTATAGTTGGTTAAATCATTCATTGATTGTTTGAATCATTGTCTTTGTTATAGGTAAACCCTTGGTTATAACATTTAAAGCTTATTCCAAAGATCAAATACTGAGAATCCTTCAAGAGAGACTCATGGCACTACCCCATGTAGTTTTCAACCCACAAGCTTTGGAGCTATGCGCCAGAGTAAGTAAAAGATCTTCTGAGCAATATAACTTGATTCGAAAATTAAAACCCATTGACTGATCCGACATTTCAAAACATGTTACAGAAAGTTGCAGCTGCATCAGGCGACATGAGGAAAGCGCTTTCCGTTTGTAGGACAGCAGTCGAGATTCTGGAATCTGAACTAAGAGACTCCTGCACTGGTAGCATGAACCCATCTCCTTTACTTGACAAGCAAGAAAACTCAGTTGTAAGTCAATCGTTGTGCTTGTGAATCATCCTTTTTCGTTCTCTATTCGATCTACAATGCTAACCCAAAACCCTAAAATTGATTAATGCTATAATCTCTGCAGGTGAAGGTTGATCACATGGCGGCTGCTCTATCAAAAGCGTTTGCATCTCCATTAGTGGACACAATTCAATCACTTCCTCATCATCAACAAGTAAAGTTTCATCTTTTCACTCATGATCCAGTACTCTCTAATGTTATCAACTTCAAACTAAACATGGCTCTCCCACTAATTGCACAGATTATCCTCTGCTCGGCAGTCCAGTTCTTCCGTGGAGGAAAGAAAGACACCGTACTCGGAGAGGTAATTCCCTATCGTGCTATCCTTTCGTTCACTTGAAATGTGCTAAATTTCGTAAAATGATCAATGTAGTATAATAATCCCGTCATGATTTTACCATCAAATCTCGTACCACTAGAATCATGCCAAGTGTCGATAACTCTAGCTTTCTTCAAATGTTATATCATATGCAGCTGAACAAATCGTACGTGGAGACTTGCAAGTCAAGAAAGATCCCACCGGTCGCCATTTCTGAATTCTTGAGTATGTGCAGAGTGCTTCATGACCAGGTAACTAAATCCATTGTGAAAACCGTACTTGAATTATGGGTTATCACTCGTAACCGATCCGTCCATGATCGAACCGTTTCGATATAGTACATTTCCTTTAACTAACTTACTCCATGGCTAGCAGGGACTAGTGAAGCTGGGACAGTCTCGCGGGGATGACAAATCGAAGAGGATAACACTAACAGTAGACCAAGCTGACATCTCCTTCGCATTGCAGGCTGTCCGTTTCTTTCGAAACTGTCTCCAGCAGTAACTACCCGCTGACCGGTCACCGGTCATCACTTTAAAGCGAATCCTGGGTTAATTGCCATAATACCATCGTTGCTAACAGAAGTTGAAACTTGGGTCACATCAACCGATTCCTCTGTATGGACATTTCTCTGGCCTGAATATATGGGCCGAATTTAACCGGCAGCAGGCTGTTTTTTTTATCATACGGGGTTAATCTGACTGTCTGAATTTGTCCGGATCTTGTATAAAAGAAAAACCGAATGCCGTCTAAGTTTCTTACTCTGTCTGTGTCTCTCTCTCTGCTACGATATGGCTGATTCCCTCGCAATTCTGTCCACCAGTCGATGTCTGCTGTGCATAAGAGGACCCGTAGCGACTCGGCTTCTGATTCCTCGGATTCTGAGTATGATTCTGATTGTGATTATGATTGTGGTTCTGGTCATGAATTTGATTCTGATGGTGAAAAGGATGATGATATGATGATTGGGATGCTGGGCTGTTGTATGCTCGGGGTGCGCGAGTGACGCTGTGTCTGATGAACACGGTCAAAGGAACATTACAGAGCTGTGCTCGCCACATCGTGTTCAGAGGCTCTGCAGGTACGGGTTTCGCAGTTAGAGAATCGAAAGTGTATGCTTTGGGCAGTCCCCAGCGATTCTCTGGTATCAGAGATATCTTTGTCTACGATCTGAAGAATCGTGGCCGCAAGTTTAAGCATGCAGCCAGGCTAACAACACCTAAAACAGGTCCTCTTGTCATCCCCTACTTGTGTACCAGCGGGAACAACAAGTTGTTTATAATCCCAACTAGTTATGATGAAGCCCCCAAGAATATGTCTTGCGAGGTTGTACTTCTTCCTGGGAACGAAAACTCTGGTTATGAATGCAAACCCCTGAAATCCCCTTTTGATGCTGTCTACAAGAATGCCCGGGGATCTTCATCGTCGTTTGGTTGTGTTGTGAAAGGGAAGTATGCATATTTCAGTTTCTATTCTAGTAGATGGGAGAGGAGGGCTCGTCTGGTTTGCCTTGATATGGATAATGACCAGTTCAACCTCTGCGACGGTCCTGATCATCCTCACTTTATTAGCTCAAATATTGAGCCGAAGACCGAGGGTGAGAAAGAGCATGAGAAGGCATGTCGTTCAACTTTTGCCAAGTCCATTTATTTCCTGCGGGACTATATGCGTTATGTTTGCCGGGATAAGTTTTTTCTGGTGACATGTTCGGTACATGCCTCCAATGTTAAAGTCTATGTGTCTTCAAATCTGTCGTCGGAGAAGAAACATCAGCTGCCAATCGGATATTTCGATGAGGAAGTGCCGGCAAACCTTGCTGCTGACTTGGGTCTTGAGCCTCTGGAAGAAGTAGAAGACCATTAACAGGGAACTGAAAGACTTTACATTGGTTTGTGCAAGGCTTTACTTCCCGCAGCAGCAGCATCAGCTTGTGTTAGTTCTCCTCCTTCCTCATCATTCCATTCTTTTGTTTTTAATCATCTTCTTTTTTAGTTTGTTATGTATGAATGTCTTAATGGCTTACAGGGACTAGTGAAGCTTGGACAGTCTTGCGGCGATGACAAATCGAGGAGGATAACACTAACGGTAGACCAAGCTGCCATCTCCTTCGCATTGCAGGCCGTCCGTTTCTTTCGAAATTGTCTCGACCAGTAACCGGTTTCGAAACTCACAAAGGCAGCTGGGGAAATCATTTATGTATTTGATTGATTGATCGTACTCAACAATATATTTGAAAGAAAAATCAAGTTACAACTATTAATCTCTTTGTTAAGTACTTAATTAATCGAAAAGTCCACCCATGCCGACGTCGTCATCTTCTTCTTCCTCCTCCGGCTCAGGCTTCTTCTCATCTTCCTTCTTATCTCCTCCGCCGCTTTGGGTGGTGGCGGCTGCCGGAGCAGCTACGGCAGCTAGAAACTTGCTAGGATCCTGTAAATCATCAACGGGAAATGGTGAAGAAACCCATACTCCTATAGTACGCGGTTTGATTTGTTAAAATTGGCTGGTTCGACCGTAAACCGATTTGTAAGATTAACCCATTATGAATATTGGTGACAAATCACTACCACAATTCCTACATTTAACGAAATGGGACGTTAATGTGACATATTTAGTAAATAAGGATAATTATTAAATATGTATATTTTAGTATTTAGTCATTCAATTTTAATGGATCATATCTCTTTGATTGTATTGAATTTGATGGCTAATAATATATGGATAAAAAGTAATTGAATTGTCTTTCCAAAATTATTGACCTTGCATTTATCAGAGTCTCGACGAGAGAGTAATAATTAAAATACCCAACTAGACAAAATCTATGTGAATTTTTATCACTAACATAACATGCACCAAGTAATTTAACTTCAATTGTCTATTATTTACAAAGGTTACCATAGTGAAATTTATTTTTTTAGTCATTTTCAACATGCATATCAAATATTAGTCGATTTGAAAATTTTGAAATTTTCTTGTAAAAATGGTCAAATTTCCTTAGTATAGCACAAGAAAATTAACAATTTTAATATAAAAATTTTCAAATTAGCTAATATTTAATATGCAGGTTGAAAATGAATAAAAATTAAGGTTTTAACATGTTAAATCTTTTAAATAATAGCGAAATGTAGATTAACAAACATGCTTTTAAGGTTTTATTAGTGTTAAAATTTTAATGAAATGGGACGTAAATGTAACGAGTCGAAAACATTTAAACTTAGGTGACCATATTAACAAAAGGCTCAAATGTAAATGACCAGTAAATAATATCTTCTGTACAAATTGGTCACTTGAAAATTAGTAGAAAAACATACGTACCTTGAGATACTCTTTAACGTCCTCAGCCTGAGGAAAGCAGTAATCAGTGTCCACGGCAATAGACAACACATTCCTGTAAGCAGTCGTGAACATTGAGATTGCCGCGGCAATGGTGGGGTACGAGATGGCGAGGGCGAGCGAGGCGAGGTTCTCTACTCCAGAGGCGAACTTCAAAGCGATGTCGTCTTCGCTGAGGTCCAGGACCTCGGGGGTGAAGACGGTGCCGTCATCATAGACGGAGGTGACGATGAGGCCGTACGAGAAAGGCCGTATGCCTAGCTTCGAGAGGAGCGCAGCCTCCGATGATCCGACTTTCTCTCCCTTCTTGATTAGGTCCACTGAGGTTGTGATCTCGACTGTGCCTTTATTGATCTTGGTTGGGATGTTAAGGACCTAATTGGAAATTTGAAGAAGACATTGTACCAAATTGCAATAAGAAGCCATTGAAAAACTCATTAGAAGTTAAGGACCTAATTAGAAATTAAAGAAGATGTGATACCAAATTGCAATAAGAAACTATTGAAAAGATTCATTTGAAACTCGACTCGATATTAAATGAGTGGAGCTCTAGCCACCCCTTGACTCCACAGTCTCCCGTAGCTCGTTAGATTAGAGGCTCAATTTTTTTTTTGATAAACGTATTTATATAGTCTTTTTCATTTCTTAACTGTCCGAAATCTACTCATGGACCGACCAAGGTTAATTACAAATGGTTACCAAATCAAGCTCGTTATGATTATTGAGCCAAGATAATTCTGGTTATTGAGTCTAGGCTATTGACAAGTTAGCTCAATAAAGGTGATTTTGAGTCGATCACGAATTGTAGTTTTCTTTAATAGAATTTTGTACGAACTCGAATATAAAAGCTTGCATGGAGTTCGAGCCAAACTTTTAAATCCGCCAAAAATTAAACATGCCAAACATGATTCAAACAAAATCTCGACTCAAAAAAGTAAAATTAGATATGGTATAACCTGAAAGAATGATGTTTGAGAGGGGTCGAGTCCAGTATTGCCAGGAGGAACCGCAACATCGATTGGGGCTACAAGACCAACACGAGCCGGAGCTCCCACCTGTTGTACATATACATGAATGCTGTCAGAATCGAACTAGACATAAATCCATATATTGAAATTGGTACCTTGTATTTGGCAATCTCTTCTTTAACCTCCTTTAGGTCACCCTTGGTGAAAATCAAACCAACATTACCCTAATTTTTACCCCACATAACTAAAACATATTATTCTTCAATAACAAAAATAATTACGGGTTTGAATCCAGAATGTGTTTGATGTTATTCAATCGTTTTATGAAAATATAAAATGATAGATCATGTTACCACAAGGAGTGGGATAAGGTTTGCGTAGTTATCATTCTCAGTCTTCTGGGAATGAAGGCGGATCGAACGCTTCATCATGGTGTTCTTACCCATGAGAACGATCGAATCTCCACGTAGGCCTCTTCTGATATCTTGGAGCTGTTTGGAGCCTACGTTGTCAGCCTCCACGATCAGGATTCGAGAGTACTCGTCTAGTAGTCGACATAGCTTCTTGTCGTATTTTATCTTCTTATCTGCCTTTGATACCTTGGTCACCATGATTGGTTCAATAGATAGAGATTTGAGAGATCTAGAATAAAACAGAAAGAGAAAAATGAAAATGGAAAAGAGTGAGTGAAATGAATTACTGAGGAAGTAAAGATATAGAGATTTTGGTGGTATAGTGTAACTGAATGTGCGTTGGTTGTGGCATTTGTATGGCTGAAATTTTTTAATGGATTTTTTAATTTTTTTTCTTAGGATCCTACAATCAAATTGATATTCGATAAATTGGTTTAGGATTTGGACTTATTGGTTCGATTTAGTTGTAAAATGATAAATAATTATAAACAAAATTAAAATTTATTTAATAATTTGTAAAAATATAAAGTTGAAACTGAAATTCGATAAAGAAGTATCATATACTCTATGTATAAATGCACCAAACTACAATGTTAAAGTTAAATTCTACATTTTTTAGATAAATAGTGGAGAATATATATATCAATCGCATAATTGAATTTAGGATTTAACTATGTTTATTGTTACTTTTATAGATTAAGCCAAAATGGTTTGCTGATTGATCCACACGATGGTTTGATAGATAACTAAAATAAAGATATCGATATATTAATGATGCTATGCTTGAGTTTGGCTATGAGGTAATTATAAATTGGCTAGCAATACGTTTGTCCAAAAATCATCTCAACCATATGACTTAAGTTATTAACCTCACTCACAATTTAATTATGATTGATGGTAATAACAACATTATTTTAAAATGTTAATTCTCTTTTGCATGTATTTTAGACTTTAGAATGATTACTAATGAATCATAATAATGTATATATAACCACCTATACACTTTTGATCTGAAACGAATATCACAATTCATCATGAGGTTACTTTTATTAATCATGATCATTAATGAAGTTTGTGTTTTTTTCTCGAAAAATCAACATTATATTACTAAAAATGAAGTATAAATGTGGAATTTTTATTACATTCTGTCCAGTAAATTTGCTCATCTAATCTTCTATTGAAGAACTCTTTGAGATAAATTGGGATGTTTGTCCATCTCATCTCGTCCGCCATTTTTGGGCGGTCTTCCAAACTGGTGATATAGCATAGAAGACAACAAGGCTAGCTCACTAATTCAAGTTCTCCTCATCGATCATTTATTTTCTTCATACCTATCTTTACCTTCTTTAGCATTACCGAGTTCAATATGAGTAGTCCTTTTAAAACCTATTGATTCAATTCCGTAATGTTGACATTGCTTTTGGAATTTGGTAAAGATATTATTTGCGTTAAGAAGATCAATCAGTGGATTTGAATTCTTAATCCGCAGAAACATATGGTAGATACCCACCAAAAAATTATCGTGATATCTAAATGTATGTTTATATACATCGTGGAATAATCATTTTGTCTCGCACTTCTTCAAGGGAAAAGAAAAGGTGAAGAATTTATATCTTAAATTTTTGTAGGGTTTAAAAATTATTATTATGTGGAAACATGTGAGGGGAAAACTCACAAATATATACATACACAATTTTGATTAATGTTTGGGATCAAGAGCAGTGAAACCAGAATTGCAAAGCAGACTTATTGAATTGAATTTGAATCGAAATTTTATAACTTGGTTTAAAATCACTCTATAACAACTAAGACCATTTAATAAATTCGCAAGTTACTGATAAGGTCTTAACATGTGGTAGATACCCATCAAAAGATTATCGTGATAACTAAAAGCATGTTTATATGTATACATTGTTGAATAATTGTTTTGTCTTGCACTTCTTCAAAGGAAAAGAAAAGGTGAAGAATTTATATGGTTAATGTTTGTAGGGTTTAAAAATTATTATTATGAGGAAACATGTGAGGGAAAAACTCACAAATATATACATACACAATTTTGATGAATGTTTGGGGATAGAAGGCAGTAAAACCAAAATTGTAAAGCACGCCCACTAAATTGAATTTGAATCAAAATTATATGACTTGGTTTAAAATCACTCTATAACAAGTAATACTACCTAGTAATCTCACAACTGCCTCATAATGTTTTTCCCTTGAAGGTGTTACACAAGTGACTCCACAAGACAATCTTCTTTTTGGCTCATTTGTTTCCCCCCTAGCCACAAACATATATTCGATCATACCCATCAAGTAGCAGTACGAGACATGTGCAACTTTACTCACATAGTTTCAAACCCAATGCTCGTCCCTAATCGAAATAACGTCACACAATTCGAAACCTCTTACCCTCAAATTGACCGGTTCGGTCCAATTTCCTCACTTGAACTTTTGGATTGCATGAGCTCACAAGTAATTGAAAAAGGAGACTTGAAAAGTGTCAATATGTGGTCCTAAATGTTAACAACCGATAGGCTTTGGGTCCATACCGAGTAACACGTATAACAACCATATGTATGAGCCAATCAAACACGTAGATTCATTTAGGTGAGCCCATGTTATAATTTGGTATATTAGGGTTCTGTCCCCTGCATGCATGTCCATGTGTTTTCTCTCTCTTTCATCATCACATCTCCAACCAAACATTGATCACTCTACTTCAGTACTTACTCCAATAAGTCATTGTACTTATAAGTTATGTACAATCAAGTCAACTACTACCAACTTAAACCATTTTAGATATACGGGTTCGGACCATATGGCCAAGATTATTTTTATTTGAAAATGAATCATATGTGACAGTACTTAAGATTCGATCAATATTATATCATCTTTGATTCCTCATTGTGTGGGTAATCAAATCATTCAATTGATGTCTCTTATATTCTTTAGTTTTTTAGAACCACAAAAACCTACACGGATTGAGCAATTATAAATTACCCATCTAGCTTTAACCCTTCGTTATGGTCTCTCACTTTCACCGACCAGTTTTGTTGGCCTTGTCAATGGAAACCCAGAATCGTTCTAACCATAACTCAACTCTCTCGTGTGGAGAACTATGATATTATCTTTAAAATTTCAACTATCACTTCTATAGCACATAGAGTAATGGACAAACGCTAGTGATCTAGTTTAACCCGACGAAAACATTCCCACTATATACAATACAAGTTCAACCAACTCATTCTTGACCTCACTTTCTCACCCTACCCTGCATCATCAAGCCTACACGCACATGATCTTCGAGGCCGGTGTCCATGGCATTACTCAAGAGGTGAGTACTAGAGGGGAATGCATGTATATTCACGGTACAAATAGTATTCTTTCATGTATATATATCCTTGATTTCAGACAAACATGGTTGCTCACCACATGGATGTGCAACAAAAATCGATATCTTGGCGTTCTTATGGATTAGCTTCTTCGGATCGGCTCATACCGTTAATAACATTTAGTTCGATGACCAAAACATGATCAAACCTTGATCAAATGACCGATACGCAACCAAGGAAACATAGAAGCACCAATCCACATAGATAGCAGTGAAATGACAAGAGAAAGAGAAAAGAAAGTATGGGAGAAATCAGAAACTCTGACGTGAAAGTAGAGCTACCTACCAAATATCCTTTTTTCATTTTCTATCTGCAACCACTTGTCTTTCTCACCAACTTGGTCAAAATCTCACTTCTCTCTCACCACAGATTTCATTTCTCCTTTGGGGTCAAATACCTAATTCATCCCGTAATTTTTTAATATAACATACAGATCTTTAAATTTTTAAATAGAATCGATGAAAATGATCACAAATCATAAGCGATGGATTGAACTCTCAATCCCGCCGATCGGTTGGGACTCAGGCTAGCTAACCAAAACTATCAAAGTTACCCAGATGAATTCGCCTTGTCCACCCATGTGAACCAGCCCAACCCTAGAAGACTAACTGAGGTTCGGACCAAACAACAATTGGGCTACCATTCAGACACTCATACTGATCGGCATGAGTGCCACATGAAAATAAAATTCGAGTCAGAATGTGTTATATAAAGAAAAACAATCAATGCACACAGATATAAAAACAATTAATATTGTTATCCTACCAGATTCGCTCTACTAACGCCCCCGATATTACTTTATTTCTCATATCCCCTACCTTATATATACCTTAATGCCTACCCTGAAATCAGATACTTCTCATTCAATATTATCCTTTCCTCTGAAGTTCTTCCAATACAAATACTCAAGGATCGCCCCCTAGCAGGTAATCATCCCTTTACTGTCCATCTCGAATACATTATTCTATCAGATTCACTCTTACATCCCTCTAGCACTACTTTATTTCTGATATATCATACATTTTATATATTTATGTCTACTCTGAAATCAAATACTAATTATCCAATAAAATCCTCTCGGCCTACGTTCACCCAACACAAAAACTCGAAGATCCACCACCTGAACAGGTAAGCATCACTCTACTCTCCATCTCAAACATATTTGCTGCTCCAATCGAGCCTCGAAACCAATACATAACATTTAAAAGTTTTGAGAGCAATAAGTAAACTCATTCGAAATTAGAGTACATATTAAGCATTTTGACCATTTCTCATTCACTTCCTCCATCTTTTTTCCTATAATTAAATTCCCCCTCTCCCAACTAGATCCATCCATCATCCAATTCCTCCCCACATAAATTCCCTCTTGCAGGCATTTCGTCGAACAGTTACCAGACAACAACAACATACACAAAGGCTTCCAATTTTCAGCGCCGTACATCTTCGATTTCTCGATTCAAAACCATGGGAAGGTCTCCTTGCTGCGAGAAAGCTCACACCAACAAAGGCGCCTGGACGAAAGAAGAGGATCAGCGGCTGATCGATTACATCCGCTCCCATGGCGAAGGTTGCTGGCGATCCCTCCCCAAATCCGCCGGTTAGTTTTCTGGTTAATTCGAGTTTTTTCATTCTGTTTTTGGATTTCGGTTTTTGATTTCGGTTTGGGTTTGTTCTTCAGGGCTGCTTCGATGCGGGAAGAGTTGCAGACTGAGATGGATTAATTACTTGAGGCCCGATCTGAAGAGAGGAAATTTCACTGAATCGGAGGATGATTTAATTGTTAAGCTCCATAGCTTGCTCGGAAACAAGTAATTCGATTCATTTTCGATCTCCTCTGTTTTTTGATTTCCTCTGTTTTCTTCATTTTTCCTGAAAAGATTCAGTCTTTGTTTGTTTCTCTAGATGGTCTTTGATTGCTGGGAGATTACCGGGACGAACTGATAACGAGATCAAGAATTACTGGAATACCCACATCAAGAGGAAGCTTCTCAGCCGCGGGATTGATCCACAGACTCACCGTCCGCTCAATGAGAAACCTTCCGCCGGAGCTGCAACAGCAGCTCCGGCGAAGTTGGGATTCAAAGCCGAGCCGGTCCAGTTGAACCGGTTGATCAAAGCCAACGGTGTGTTGGATTTCCAATTCCAGACGGTGAAAGCAGAGTCCGGTGAGGAGAATAACTGCTCCAGCAGTGGGATGACCACCGATGACGAGCCGTCGCCACCGCCGGCGGCAGCGGCGAAGGCGGTGGAGGAGGTGGATTTGAATTTGGAGCTGACGATTGGAGTGGGTTCTTCTTCTTCTCCTCCTGATCTACCGGCTAACTCGGGGAATTCGGCGGATTCAAAGGCTCGGTTTCGGCCTGTGTTTCGGCTTTGTGGTGGTGCGGTGGTGGAGGAGGAGGTGTGTTTATGTTGGCAATTGGGGGTTCAGGAAGGAAGTGGCGGGGGCTGCCGGTGCCGGTTTGCCGGCGGGAGGCAGAGTAGATATCAGTGATTTTTTTCATCTTGTTTTAATAATTATTTATTTTAATATTTGGGGGGTAGATTTTGTATTTAATATAATTTATGAGATGTTTTTGGTAAAATTTTGGATGGGGTTGTTTAGATATGGATAATATGATGAATGTTTCTTGGGGACCAGAACTTCACCGACCAAAGTGTAATTTTGTACTCGATGTTTTTACAACATATGACTATATGTTTTAATCTAATTATAGTTAGATTAAGTTACATCAATGGGTGAATTTTTTTGAAGTTGAATTGAATTTTTAGTGTGGAGGTATTTGAATGAGTTTCGAAAATTCCAAACAAGCCATATAATGTGTATGAATTGAGAAAGTATGATTGTAAATATGAACAAAATGAACATTAATAGGTAATCTATGATCTATGTCAACCATTAACGGAGGCACTAAGGCATTTTGTGGTTCGTACGAATCTTAAATACTAAGTTATTGAATTTCAGTTCCGTTTAGGATTGAGTTTTCTATTGTATGAATTCAGAACTTCATAGGTCAATTTTCAGACTCCACCACTAATGTCAATTAAGTAGTTAGTATGTTGCTCAGTTGCTTTTCTGATAATTATGTTAAACTTTGACAATTTAATCTCAATCTAACATCTAATAAAAGTTGACGGTCTCAAAAAAATATTAATGTGGTTTCAACATCCGAATTAAAATCGAATTCAATTGTACTTGTATCTTTTATAATGGTAGATGAATGGAAGTTGGTACACAGATTTACCATCTTTTGTCTAATGGGGAGTTTAGTTCTTAATTAAAAGGTAATTGTTTGGTTGAGAAACAAACCGTGTGCATGATTCAACACGAAAAGAAAGCCATTAATTAATCAATTAATTGTCAAAAACAATTAAACAAAAAAGTTAAAATCCCACTTAGGACAAGAATTCAAGTTTGATTAACTACATATATAAGGGGTCAAAAAGCTCTTAATTAACTTAATTAGAGCTTATGACATAATGATCACCACCTAACTTTTATTTGTAACATAATGGTCACTTGAATTTATTCTACCTAACATAACAACATTTTTTTGCACTTTCGTTATATTTCAAGCTCTTTCATATCTTCTAAATTGTGTGGAGATCTCTACCATCTGAACTTATGCTTAATTTGTGTTTGTTTTGCTATCTTAATTTTCCCTTCCAAAGCTATTTATGACCAAATAATAAAAACTTAGAGATAATGACAACATTACCATCTAACTTTCATTTGTAATAGAATGGTTACTTAATTTGTTCTACCTAACATAACAACATTTTTTAGCACTTTTGTTATACTTTCTATCTTAAACCACAACTTAGCGTACCATTTCATACAAAACAAATTCCTCAATTGAAAATACTAATACCAAAGTTTGAGAACTGAATAATTGAACGCAATTCGCAATTCAAAATAGCGAACAACATGTACAAAAATAAAATCAGATAAGAGGAACGTAACATGTACAACGATCGAAATCAGATGATTGATATGTTACGAATGGAAGTTAGGTGGCCAAACTACATATACTTTTTTCACCTAATTTTGTGAACAAAAGATGAATGCCCGAAAAAATAACATGACAAATAGAAACCTAACCTTTTAACTAGATTTTCCATTTTCTCCCAAATTCATACCAATCTTCTGTAAGGCATGAAGATGCCCTCTTTTTTCCAACTAACTCAATCCCACTCTCCTTCAAGAATTTATGCTTTGACCTACTTCACAAACACCTAATCACCATGAGTGAATATACAAAAATAAAAGGAATTTATTCCCGTGTTTATCACTTCAATTTATTCTACAATATATGCCTCATGTCGTATCGATTATCGAATTTTTATTATATATCTATTTCGTAGAAGTGTGGATTCGTTACTTAATAAGAAAACTAATTTAGTATATAGTAAGGTTCTCATTAATAAGAAATTAGTTTTATTTGGGCTACATATATGAAAAATATAACATTTGGTACACAAATTGTGACAAATACATTAAACTTCATGCTTAGAAAATACAATTGTAATTCGATATAATCTTCAATGAGTGATTAATGCAGGGTAAATTTTCTATTCCACGACTCAATACTCTATATAATATATATAGTTGGCAATTGTGGTGATTAACTAGTAGTCGGTTAATTGGTTTGGCAAGTGCCAACCTTCTAGAAACCTGAACAAAATGGTGGGCAGTTTGTGGTGGGGGCCTCTATGTGAATATGAAAGGACCAAAATGCAAACCAAACAAGCAAAAAAGGGGCAAGAAATAAATAATTGAAAAATGCCAATTTGGTAGGCGTACCAACCATATTTATCTGTTTGTAATTACTTTGCAAATTAATTAATATTAATCTTAAGAACATAGAAAGAGAGGGCACGTGATGGAAGGAGATAAGAAGGTCACCATAATGCAATCACAATCCACCAACTCATCAACTTCAAACATTGATTAATCAACCCATGCTCTTGACCCGACCGGTAAGCTTGTCGATTAGTACTGTAACGGGTATTCTTACACGGAGTTCGAATCCTAACTTCTCTTTAGAAGGGAGGAATGAGATTTCATTCAAGAGATACTCGAGGTGTTGAGACAAAGTTACTTATTTATACTAGAGTATGAGTAGCAGGCAGCTCAGAGGCTCATAGTTATGTTCTTTGGGAAGTGGGTTGGGATAGGTTACTGATTGTTGGTTTTTTAGTCTTTCGGATCATGTGTTAGGTTGGGTTGGCCATGCATGCGGATCCATTATTTGGCCAGGTCAGGCTTTTGCTATCTCTAAATGATCGTCGAGAAGTAGTAAAAAATTGGTCTTTATTGAAGGTCTGCCCCTAAAGCATATTCGAAATTTATAATCGGATCGGCTGACATGTTCGGTCGATTTACTCTGCATAATAAATATATAATAATAATAATTTTGATGAACCAAAATTTGGTTTGATGTAAGCCCACAACCCATTCTCCCATGTTCACAACTCACTCATGTGTGAGATTCAAGATAACTATGTTAGTTTAACAATTTAGAGATGGACCCCTCTGCTCTTTTATGTATGGTTGAAAGGCCTTCTCAATGTTATCTCATATCTCTTATCATTTCTTCATGATTGTTGATCACTTGTCCATTTCATGTGGGTCAATTAGCTAGGGCTCCTTACCTAGAGGGGGAACTTGTGTAAGTTACCAAGTAGTTGGAAACTTTGGATGATAAGATAGATACTATCAACTAAACTTGCGATTTTAGCAAATTTACTTTGGAGGGTTTGACGTGACTAAAGCTTATGGTGTTGCAAATATCAGTACCCTTTCGAGTATAAAGAGCACACATACATTTAACTGCAAAAACCATTCACTTATAGGTGATTTGCGTCCAAAAAAGACAAATAAAATGATCTAATTTTTCACCATCCAACTAAGAATAATATCATCTTTTGAACTTCTTTCTACATACATGTAACAAATCACGAATATAAGTTATTGATTCGTTTTCAACCGCGTCTCAAGACACATAGTGTCCATTATTCTAAATATAAGACCCTTGAACTCAAAATTACACGTATGAAATATTCATCTTAATTAAATAGCTAATTCATCCTAAATTATCCTTGGCTATTAGAAGGATAGAGAAGGCCACCGATGATCATCATAAGCTAATAACCAAAAAGAAAGATTATAAACCCCTATAGATTGGTAGAAAGTAGAAGCAAAAGAAAACCTAATCAAGGGTTAATTAAGTAATTTATTAATTAGTGACAATGATGAATAAATGCACGTGGTTAAGGAATATAAGAACATTCTCAGTTGTGTATAAAGAGAGAAAAGGAAAGAATAATAGAATTTGAAATAAAATGGGGAAAAACCATGTGATGTGTTTGAGAGGTAGGTAACCGAATCTATAAATTATGTTAATTATTAAACCAATATGTCTTTTATGAATTATTTTATAATTAAAGTAATTTCTAAAAGAAAATAGATGGAGTTTTGAAAATTAAAGTTATAACCATGGATTTCAAATCGGTTAAGACAAGCCGTTGAACCGTGATTAAAACCATACTTCCTTTGGGGTTGATGAAACTATTAGGTGAAACGTTGAAAACAAATTCAAAACCACAATCATACATCCCGGCACAAAAAAGCACTCCGCAAGCAATGTATATCGAGATATCATTGGTTCCTATAGCCCAACTCCGAGAAGCGGTCATAACAACTAATCCTAGTAGGCGCCATTGCCATGTTCAGGACTCGAACATCTCAAAGAGCAATGGACACATAGAATCGTGACTCAAAAGATTAAAAAAATTGCAATAAAAATTAATTAAGTTATAATTGAATTATAATTATATCAGAATTTGAATGACCAATTCATGAATATTGGACTGGTTAGATTCAATTACGATACAGTTTTGAAAATATGGATTATCATAATATGATAATAAGAATTGCATGGGACATCAAAATAACAATAATAATAATAGTAATAATAATAATAATAATAATAATAATAATAAGAGACAGTTGTTAGTTGGAGGGCGGTGGGGATTGGGAAAAACTCAAGAAAGTCTCAAATTTTGGGCAATTGGGAATCATGTGCATATTTTGAAAAGTATGAAAAAATAACCAATTTTTGTTATTAATCTATCAATAATTATTAGTTAAATTGAAAAATCTAGTAGTTTTTACAGAAATGTTGGTGTCCATAATGATCTATGTATAGAAAGTTATGATACATAACATATTCATATTCAATTTGATTTACGTGATTATATTAGAATTTGATGGATCAAAAACGTGTAAATAAACCTAAAATTATCATATAGATCTAAATGGTCCATCGCACATGGGACACGTGGTGTGATCACGGAAAAAAGACCATAATTGAAGGCCGATTTATATAATCTCTGTAGGAAAACCCACCAATAAGAGGAAGACACATGTCATTGGAGCGGCATTTGCAACATCCTATAATTCGGGGTTGACAATATGTTTCTATATTTCGATCATCATTTTTAAATATTAGTATCAAACCATTTTGAATGTGTTATCGATCACGTAAAGTGTAGGCTTCTTATTATTGTTATAGGATGCTCATGCACATGATTTCATTTGATGTACACGTTAAGTTGGTGGCCATACGTATACGTGGTCGATCGGGTTAATTAAAATTAGCTAATCCTAATTAATTCATTTAGTTTAATTTATAGCAACTCAAAGGAGACAATACAGCAAACAGGTTTGGTGATCCCACTGCCCCACATGATTCAATGCTTCAAAACTCTACTTTTTATGATCGCTTGCCCCAATTTCACACCAAGACATTGGTTTGCAGCTAGCTTCATTCAATGAGACCTTCAATGTGGGGCAATGATGAAAGAAAAGCTGATAGATTGGCCTGATTGGATTCAGAATGGTTTTGATGTAATCGATGGATTATACATTTTAGACACTCTAAATACTCTAACTAACTCGAAGTATACGTAGTTAAACCAGTTATAAAGATTGTTTTCTTTTAGTGAATAGCTAACAGGTTCAAGAGTGGATTAGCTATAGAATATCACGGCCAAATCACGATCAACTTATAATGACTAACAGGGTCAAGAGTTGCGTAGCTATACAATGTCACTGCTAATTCATAATCAACCTATAATGACAATCAGGTGGGCATTCTCCAAATATGTAGCTTATTAAATTCAAACCTGAGACCTCATTGTTTTCAATCGATATATACGACTACACTTGATCTAATATGATTTCAGTGTTAACCAATAAGTGGTTTAAAAAACTTGAATGTATCAATCATCACTACATTTTGAATATGCATGAACAAACCCTACCCAACAAGTAAAGTTTTGGGTAATGTTGTGTAAGAAAGTGTATGTGATTGGGATAGGAGCCATGAGGTTTGGTGTTACAATAAATAGTGTGAGAGGGAGAGTTGATAGCTAGATTGGTCAAAGGAAAGATGAAAAGGGAAATGTTATTACAAATGGATTTTTCATGAGTGGTGACTCATATCCAATTGGGTTCTTGTTAAGATGTAGGTGGATGTTGGTAGATAAGCTTTAAAAGGCATCCATCCAATGAAGAAAAAGGAACAAGTTTTTGGATTTACACATGATGTTCTTGTGATCCCTATCTATCTTGATGGGTAGTTTGTAGATATATATAATTTGTTGGTTTAATCATAGAAATTTTTATAATATATGGTCTAGCTAGCATATGAGGTATGGATCATCTAACACCGAGTTATGCAAGACACTGTCAAGTAATTATTATATATAGTTGATGCTCGTACAAAGCAGTAAATTGATCGACAAAATAATAAACAAAATTAACCGAAAGTGAAAGTGTTTATCACTCGATTGGGAATCCATCCACCAAAATTAATCAGATGTATAATCAAATCATGATTAGGTGGATAATTAGGTTATAATAACTATGATGGCATGTGGTTTGCCACTAATGGACGGTGAGAAGTAAGCCAAAAATAATACAACTTCTAGAAGCAAGCCACGTTATCATACCTAATCCTTTACTTAATTATTTTGGAAGCACACTAATCAAGAAATTAGTGAAAAGATTAGGTTTTTAAAGTTTAAACAAACATTAATTTACCACAATTGTTTTCAATAACTTGGTGCGTTTGTCAACTCACTAATACTAGCCAGGTGTCTACTTCACTACTCGTACGTTGTGGGGTTGACTTGAATACGAGACATTGTCAAATATATACAACATTTTTCTAATACGAGGATATGAATAATTATCTTACGGTACAATAGATGTTATGGTATATTGTTCATATTTGTAATATTGAATGTGGTGTACGTTGACTCAAATTTACAATAGAGGAACAACTCCATCACATGTTAAAATGTGAGAATTAACCAACATATAAACTTGACTAATTATTTATTGAACCAGTGAGGTGTTCGGACGAACAAAAAATTACCGTATTTGGCGAATCTTGCATGAGGTGGTACTCCTATATCTCCATACAAAATGGATGTTTGGATATGCTCTAGGGCAATTGAGAGAGGATAAGGGAGGTGTCACATTAAACCAATGAAAACTAGGATGAGATTGGACTGAAAAGACAAAAGTTAAAAACTTTATGGATGAAGTGGTAATTTTCATAAAGTAAAGGTAGGTAGCAGTTGGTAGATTGTGACGTTATAAGAAGGCATTGCAACTACCTTTGTCATTTTCCATATTAATTCATGCATCTAACTTTTCTCTAGTACTTTACTTGCTTTTGTAATATCAGGTTTAGTCACTTTAGTTTTCTATATTGACGTTTTGAATTCTAATTGTTTTGTTTGTTTTTATTAGTGGTAGAAGGATTAAAAAGGGGGTTTGTATAGTCTTAAACCGAAATCGAGTGTAACGATTTTGAATCCGCGGGCGTACTTAACTGATATGAGACACTCGACCTTTGCAAGGTAAAACAAGATGGTCGATTAGGCAACTCCTCTCTTAGGTAGTAACTATACAGACTCCTTAACTTTTTTTTTATCATTAATAGTCTGTCTAACACAATACTAACCATGCCTTTATACCGGCTTTAAAAACTTAACTCCAAGTATAACAATAATAAACTAATCCTAATCCTACATAAAATATTAAATAAACTTTTACTCTAATAAATTAATTCTAAATAAGGATAACTCCTAAATATGCATATTTAAGTAATCAACCCGTCAACTTTAATTGAGCATATTTTCTTCGTTTCTTTCAATGTGATCGCTCATAATATATGGATAGAAACGTGATTGAATTATCTTTCCAACATCACTGACTTTGAACCAATCAGACTCCCAATGAGAGACTAATGATCAAAATACTAAATTGGACAAAATCCACGCGGATTTCTATCACTAACATAAACACCAAGTAAAATTAATTTTTAACTTCATTTGATTATTATTTACAGGGGTTACCATAGTTAAACTTGATTTTTTAACCATGTTCGACATGTATATCAAATATTAGCCGATTTAAAGTTTTAAATTTTTTATTATGAAAATGGTCAATTTCCATAGGTTAACCCCTTTGGAAATTGAAAATTTTGACATGAAAATTGAAAATTTTCAAATTGATTAATATTTGACATGCATGTTGGGAATGGTTAAAATTAAGGTTTCACTATGTTAACTCCTTCAAATAATAGTCAAATGAAATAAAAAAAAATTTAAAAAAGTTTTACTAATATTGAAAATTTTCAAATTAATTTAATTATTTTTTTTGTATGTACAGTTGAAACCACTAGTAATTCAAGCTAAATTTTTATATATATGACATAATTTTTACAGAGGTAAGATAAAGAATGGAAGATAAAAGGTGGAAAATTAATTACTACATCCAAATTAATTTTTTATAAGTCATTCCTCATTGTTGCACTGCCTCACCTCAAGTTCACCTCCAAAAGATGAACCACGGCAAATGGATAAACAATGGCAAGCCGAGAAGACAAAATAGTAATAACACAACTCGATAAATTTCAAATAAAAAGAAATAAAGAAGGAATAATAACAACATAACGATAACGATAACGACTAACCATAAGGTTTCAATTTTAGAGAACATACGTTTCATTAGCTAGTTGCCCTAGGAGACAAGCTAATTATCAAGAACTATGTATTACCATTAATTATGAAGCTCCATATTCCACAAGGATCATTAATGATTTTACTACTTATTTTTTACGTTAGGAAAAGAACTACATTGACCACTTCAATCTTTTCTCGCTAAGAAATGGTCACAACGGACTGTTTTTTTTATAGTGTCTTATCATATTTTCATAGGAATAAGACTAACCTATTCGCTTTTTTTCCAACGTACAACAAATGACGAAAAGAAATAGATCAAAGAACGAAACAATACCGAAACACAAAATTAGCTGGATGGAAATCTAGTATAACATCTTCTTCTCCGATTTGTACACCCGTTTTTAGAATTTAGGATATTCAACCCAAAGTGAGACATGTTGATAATATGATTGATTAGCCCTAATCATTTTATTAATTGTCATAGAAACATTATTGGGCCAGAAGTTAATGATGCCTAACTATTGGGCTTAAACCCAAACCTCACGAACACCTTTGGGCTGTGGATATTCCAAAGGGAATAAGATTTGTCTTGGAAGAGTCACGATTGCTTTGCCCATTAACAAAGAAAATCTGAATTATTAAAATAGTTAAACATAAATAACATATCAATTATCATCACAATTGATCCAAGTTAGCAAATAATTATGTACGATACCCATATAATACATGTGTACATACTAATAGCATTTAAAACTCTAGTTCTTGTACTATTATAGACCGTGTAATTTTCTCCCACTTCTTCAACACATACCAAACACGTATAAAGTACATATGACAGTTACACGTCTAAATAATACACATGCTTTTATATTAAAATATCGCATAAAACTCCATAGTAATACTTAAATGTGTTTAAAACTCTCAGCCTGTCTAATTTCTTCCGTTTGTTTGATACTTCACATACTAAACCCATATAAAATACATATGACTCGTTTAATATATGTGTTAATACTTTAACGTACTAACTATGCAACTGGTATACACAAGTCATATAACTTCATTATTCATCCAACTAACAAATTATATAGTCGAGCTAATTTTCACATCAACTCTAGAGCCAGTGTTCGAGTAGTATACTCACACTCAAACTACTCTTTGTGCTACAAGTCTACAATCCTTTCCTTCTATTAAGAACAAAACGAGAAGAACAGAACATCTAAATCGGTTATTGGTTAGTATAAAACACCGAGCGTGATCGATCCAATTTCATTGTTAGGATCGGTTAGCTCGAACGAAACATCTAACAGTTAACTCGATTGATCGATCATATAGCAAGAGCACAAACGGAACTAACCGTAATCATCCTCCACAAAATCCAAAAATCATCGATTTCATTGTCGCCCACTAAACCGACCGAAAACAAATTGGCTAACAAAGCTGAGCACGACAAACTGAAATTACAACATCAACATGCAAGAAAAGGGAACGAAAGTGATAAGAAACAGCGAATTAAGCAGAGTATCACGTGGGCCATCCGATCCAGAAGATGCAATCTTAAAGGCGGTCCCATACCCGACAAGACCGACGGCGGTACTAATGACGGCGGCACTCACCGTGAGCTTGACTCTATCTCCGGCGGCGGCTACCTCCTTCTTCCCTCCGGCGGCTGCCACAATGACGTCGTTGAACACCTTGACCAGCTTAGACTTAAAATCATTAGCCTCTGTGGGACATTGGGTTGGTCGCGAAGCTGAAGCCGACTCCTTTAGCTTCGCGATCTCGGCTCGTAGGGTTTCGACTTCGCTTCTTAGCAATTCGGCTCTCGAGGCGATTTGAGTTTGCTCGTAGATGCACATTGTGGATATTGGGTTTTTGGTTGTGTTTTTGTGAAGGTTTTCTATATATAAGTAGGAAACCCTAGAGATGAGCTAAAAGGGAAATTAATTGAAGTGCAAAAATAATATGAATCAAGGCAAAATCACCCATTCATGGTAAGTTGATTTAGGACCGGATATGTGGTTGAACCAGATGAGTGATAGGTTTAGGAGATTACTGATTTAATCGCGGTCGAACCTTTAAAAAATCCAGTTTATGGAATCGGGTTATGTTATTATTCTATGGAAATAATATATTAGGTCAATTAACATATTTATTATTTATAATAAATTATTTCAAAATAAACACTAGAAAATATCAAAATACATGGTAATTTCTTTTTAGTAGATATACAAATACATGATAATTTATGATTATAAACTTATGATTCATATTCATAAATTATTGTTTTTATTTTTGAGTTGAGTCGTGAACCGTAAAAGACCAATTTGAAAGGTTTAAACGGTTTCAATGGTTCAATGACATGAAACCGAAAGGAATTTCAAAGAGGTTTTCTTAGCATCCTAATAATGTATTCCAATGTAGTACTGAATGTGTGATTATTACTCATTAGTAGGTTGATTATGAGTAGTAATTCAGTTAAATTTTATGATTTAGTCTAAACAAAACGAATAAGGAAGCAAAACATAAATATCAATGAAAAAAAGTCCAAATTGTACGTACGGTTCCCTCTGTTTCTAGCCAAACATGTAGCGTATGAGCCAAAGATAAAATTGTAGTGAGCCAGATTTTAGAAAACCACAGAAATATATTCGATTTCAATGTTTGGGATCGAAATTAAAATGAGTCGGAAATCACTCTTGCCCCCCTAATTCGTCCATGTCAATAATTAATGGCAGAACCAGAATTGCTAGGGACAATTGAAAGGATTTCAAATTCGGAAACAGACTCTGGCAAAAACTTCAATATGAAAACTCTTACATAGAAGTACTCCTATCAACTCAGAAACCGGTGAACAACCCGATCGAATTCGCTAACCCGCAATTCCGCCGATAATAGTCAACAGAAGCAAAAATTACAATAACAACTAAACTGGTCAACAGACCTAACTCAACGACATCATCGGGATGCAATTTGACAGATCACCAAGACAACGAAGAGAGCAGCAACGAAGAGTACAAGAACGATAATGACACCGGATGAGAGATCGAGCTCGGACTTCAGCTTCGAGACGTCGCCTCTCATCTTCTTGAATTCAGCCTTGATCATCTTCTCAAATTCGGCCTTTATCTTCGCGGATTCGGCCTTCAGGGATTCGGCCGCCAGGGACTCCAATTTGGCTGTTGTCTTCTTGACTCTGGCTCTCGTCTTCTTGAATTCGGCTGTCATCTTCGCGGGGTCAGCCTTTAGGGACTCACATTCGGCCTTTATCTTCTCAGATTCGGCTTTCAGGAACTCACATTCGGCCTTCAGGAACTCGCATTCGGCCTTTATCCTCTCGGATTCGGCCTTGAGGAACTTGATGTCTTCATAGCCGCCGCCCATTGTTGTGTATAGGAGGTTTGATAGGGTTGTGGTTATGGCTCTTTGTTTATATAAGAAGTTGGAAACCCTAGAAAAGAGTTTTTAATTAATTGTGTTAAAAAAAAGTCATGGAAACCCTAGGATTTTCTGCTGACCAGGGTAAAACGTAACATAACGAAAAAGTCAATTGTCACCTGGCGTGACAAAAGACTTTTTCCCATAAAGTATTACTAGTATTTTAAGCAAAATCGCTCCGAGTGGCACGATTTTTTTTTGTCCGCCTAATTAGGTAGGTTTAATTGGGATTGAACCTTTAAAATTTTGTTTGTGTAATCGGTTTATATTATTATTACTCTACGCTAAATCATATATGTGGTCATTACCATATAAAATTTATATATGTTTATGATTATTATTCATTGAATTACCAGTTAATTTTTTAATTGTGTAATAAAGAAAATCAATTTGAATAGTTTATGGTGGTTTGGATGGATGGATTTGGGGAGTTAATTTATTGAAGTATTTTTAATTATGATAAAAGAGTCATATAAGAAGTAGAATTACTAGCTCAACACGGTAAGAGATAAATATACTAAATATCACTGAATTAAGTTATGTTTACGCAGTGACGGAGTCATATAGTTTGGGGTGCCATGAAACCCCCTTGAATTTCAAGGTATTATATTAGTATATAAATAGGGCAAATTTGTTGGGTTGTGGAGGGCGTATGTAGATTAATTCGTGGTGTTGGGTGTATACTTTTATTGTATTATTTTATTATTTACAGAATAGGGTAAAGTTTGTGAGTGTTATTTGTAGTTTATATAATTTGAATATTCATATAAATTTTGAATTGTCCAAATATTACCACAAAGTATAAAAAGTTAGACCAACTCGGTACTAAAGACTGCGTTTTTCATGCGGTTAAATATGTCGGATTTTGCGAAATCCAACGGCAAAAAATGAATTCGTATTTTTCAATTAAAAAATGCATTTTAAAACTGTCGGATTTTGAACATATGTGGGCCTCAAATTCACCGTATGAGGACTTTCATTTCCCCTTGTTTGAAGTGATGGCAAATTTAATAGCCGCTGGAATAAGACAATTTTTTGGAGGAAATATTTTCATCCTAGACAAATTAAAATCGACGGCAAATCATTTATCTGCAGGATTTGAGTCATTTAATTGAAAAATGTAATATAAGATTTTTATAGTATGAGACATAGATAAAATTATAGTAAACCCAATTTGAAAAAATAACAAAAAATATAGCCGGAACTCACTATGGCTCCTCTCCTAATTCACCCCCTGTAATTACTGATCACATGAAGTTAAAAATTAATTTTACTTGGTGTTATGTTAAAGATAAAAATCTGTCTGTCCAGTTTAGTATTTCAGTCATCAATCTCTTGTCGGAACTCTGATTTGTACTAGGTCACTAGTGTTGGAGAGATAATTCAATTACCTTTCTATCCATATATTATATGCTACCAGATTCGAAAAAAATGAGAAGATATGCTCAATTAAAATTGACAGGCTAAATACTAAAATATGCATATTTAATAGTTATATTTATTTATGATTAATTTATTAAAATAGACGTTTATTTAATTTTCTATACAAAGGCTTGGTTAATATTATGGTGAAAGTAGGCTTTGACATAGGTGAAAGATGGCTCGAACTTTGATGATAAAGTGTCTGATAAAGATGGCTCGTGCCGCCAAATGGGAGTTATTTATTCAGGTGAGAGACATGAAAAAGAGAAACAAATGAGAAAGATTGAAGTAGGGCACGGCCGACATTTAGATTTAACCGATACAGACAGACGATGTAATGATAAATGAGTCGCACTACTTCTGTCGAATCCAAAAGAATAATAAAGCTGACCAAATACCGTATAGTTGCCATGTAGAGAAGAGAGCCAGTTGAGCTGGTAAGCACTCGAAGACTAGTCCTGGCCGGCCCGTGAATTCGGACTCATCATCTACAAAGTACAAGGAAAGCAATTCTCTTTGCTTTAATATCAAAGAATGTCAATACGGTCTCGTTTAGTATCCATGACATTAGACGTTTATAACAATAGCGAAAATTTGAAAATGTATCTATGGAATTAGAAAAATTAAGAATCTCATGAACTACTAAATGGGTAATAGGTTTTATTGTTCTGACGAGAAATATAAGAGATAGAAATCAAAAGAAGGAAACTAACCAAAATCCGGACACTTTAAAAAAAACGGTGCCCACACGAATGTTTGGACTCGAAGAGTTTGTAAATCTTATCGCCTCCGATTAATCATCGAAAATAGCCACGCGGGAAGCAAATAGAATGTAACCCGCATCGTCAAAAGTAATATTATCCCGATTTTCTCCATTAGTCGCGAAAAATTAAATCATACCATTCTTGCAATATATGGTAATCAAATCAATAAACCTAATAGTTATATAGTAACTAAATATATTTCCATATTGTGTCGATTATTCTAGATTCGGAGATCAATTACCCTTTACCTAATTTTCAACTTCACCTTGGTCTAGCGCAACATCAACTACTAAGACGTTCTTTTCGAACAAAAGTAATATGATAACGACATATAACTAAAAAAAATCATCCAATCCGATTCCAACAACATCAAAAAATCACATAAGAAACCATATTAATAAGCATCAAACCAATATTCGAAACCCTCGTAACCCGAACATAACGAAAAAAAACACAAACCGCCACTCGAAACTAAACAACAACTTATAACAAACATGACATAATGTTTTCTATCTTATACTGAGTTAGAGGTCTAGTCCGACGAGAAAAATAAAATTCAACCGTTCAATTGCGCCTAAACGCCGCAGCAACAAGGAGAAACATCCCGAACCCGATAGCGCTGACGGTACTAAGAGCAGTGAGGAGAATGATCTCCGAGTCGCTGAATCGAGTCGTTTCTTCTTCAGAATCTTCTTCACCATCAGCCCCCACCTTGCCTGCTTCAGCCTCAAGCTTCGCGGCCTTGGCTCTCAGTTTCTCGGCTTCGGCCTTCAGCTTATTTGAAGCATTGCTATTAGTAGTTGTCTTCCGGCTGCTGCTTCCTTGAGCTAATTCCTCCTTCAGCTTCTCGATTTCGTCTCGCAGCAACTTGACCTCGCTGTGCACTGAGGAGAGATCGGCCGGGGAGGAGGGGGGAGAGGAGTCTAGGGTTGGATAGCCTGCTGCACCCATTGTTGGTTGTTTTTTTCTTGGTGGGGAAGAAAGAGCTGGATGGGGTTTATGGGGGAGAAAGACTACTACTTATATAGTATTAGAAACCCTAGACATAATCATCGGACAAACAAAAGAGTTTTTATGATTAGTACTGTAAAATGTTGGATTTTGCAGTTTGGTACCTGAGACTTATCCTTGATTTTGGTTTGGCCACTACAAGTTTTTTTTCCTATTCAAACTTTTGGTTTTTCGGGTTTCAATAGCCGATCGTTTGGTTTCTTAGGTAATCGGGTGTTAGGTTTACTAAATCGAATCCGGTTGGACAAGCCAATATGTGGGTTATACCCGGACTAGGTTGGACAAGCCACTAATGTGACTGATACCTTGTGTGTGTGTTTGCTATTCGGTTTCTTCACCACTTTGTAATGTACTCGAACTCCTCACTTCCTCTTCTCTGTTTTACTTGTCTAATTTCGTGCATCAAAAGTTTTATGTGCTTTTCAAATGATCACCTCTTTCGCGATTTTAAATTTTAAATTAGTACTAGGATCTCGGAAGAGTATGAGCTTGAGAACACAATATAGCCACTTCAATAACAAAATCTAACTCTTCTATAACTTTAAAAGTCGATTCATATATAAAAGACCTCGACATGAACTAAAATTTCGAACAAAACATTTTAATAGTGATCGAAAAAAAATAAATTGGCCTGACTCAGTTCCGCCATTAAGTATAGACAACATCTGGCTGGTACTGCAGAATCTGATGCTACTGATCTCTCCCCATTTATGGAACCATGGCATTAACCACCGGCTCAACTACTTGCGTGAAAAGGAACCAACCCATCAATTTCAAAACTATCACTTTCTAACAAACCCCTCATTGAATGACATTGATTTATGTCTTCCTACCCACCACCAATCGACCCTACTCGTTTGGTTCGCGGCACGATTGAGAAGAGTTCTCGACGAAAAATATAGTTGGCTATCGGCTAATGTTTGGCTAATAACAAAAGGTACACGACCGTCCAAGTCAACGATATAAGGTTTTATAACAATGCTCTACAACTTTGAATTATTCAAAAAATCATGTTAATCACGCTTTAATTATGTGAATATATAACATTCATCCAAAATAACGAGTACCCATATTCGTCAATTTTTCGTTACCAACCATTAAATAAACACATAGTAGTAATCATTAATATTCAAGTCTCCAACATGAAAATCTCCCAAAAAAGTTAACTTTAAGTTGTATAGGAAAAAAAATTAAACAAGTGGTGCGTACGTAACACTCAATCAATTAATGTAGATTTTATTACTTACCTTTTTCAGTTAATATATAATTTGTAGATTTTTTCAAAAGTTCCCTCAAAATGTGATATCTTTTATTTATGGTAGTTCAAAACATGCTAAAATCGATAATTAAATAATAACTTTGATCAAGTGACATTAATACTAACGTAAAATGGACTAATACGACGAAAAAAATACGATATGATAGCTATTGTCCCATACTCTCATTGAGCATGAGCCTACCACGCTACCATCGAATATGTTTTCTACTATCCAATGCATTAAATCTTCATACACAGCTCCACTAATTAATCCTTTCGAACGAAAATTGGCAACCCTTAATCCGATCTTATCCTCACCCTGAACGAACTCGGTTTACGTGGCACCCATCCCTCAAGCCCAAACAAAAGCCCACGAGCGGAATAGTCCAAACATACATCATCGATCCACAACGGCCCCTACGATTTATTTATAATTTATTAATAAAATAATTATTAATTACCTTTTTTAATTTTTTGCATTTCCAAGAAACCGAAATAAATCAGCCATTCATCTCGCTCCCCGCCTCAGAAAAACAAAAGAGGAAATAAATAAACAATTAAATTATTTAATAAATAAAAGCTAACGCGCTCAGCTGTAACTCGGACGGTAACTCAGTACACGTGACGCTTTAAATTAAATAAATTCCCTTTCTGAAGAGTTCGGCACACCAAATCGGTACAAACTCAGTTCTTACATCACTCAGCTTCAGGGAAAGCTCCGATTCACTTCTTCTTCGTCCTTCTCAGCTCCGATTCAGTCTCTGGGTTCCCTCCAAATCTGTCAAGTTTCATCAATGTGCTTCTTCCTGTCTCAGTCGGCGATCTCACCTGCCGCCTCCGTCCACTGATTTCGAATTTTCTTCCACCACCATGCACGGCTACAGCCGGCTCGGCGGCGGCTCGTCGTCGTCTTCTGGCCGTTCAATTACTGCTACCACCACTCCTTCTCCTCCTTCCTCCCCTCGCTTCCGTCACAGCCGCTCCTCCGGAGTGGCTGTGACGTACGGAGGAGGATTTGGAAAGGGGAGCGGCGGAGCTGTGGCGAAGGAGAATTTGGTGGAGAGATTTGTTTTTCTGGTGATATCATTGGTTTTCAGGCGGAGGGGGTTGTTGCTGTTTGCTCCTTTGTTGTATATATCCTGGGTGCTGTTGTACATGGGATCGATAGGATTTGATGTTGATTTGGATTTGAAGCATGGAGTCGTCGGCGGGGTGGTTCTGCGGCGAAGGAATGAACCAAGGGGGTCGGTGTACCGGAGTCCTCAGGTGTTCAGGAATCTTTGGCCGTATATGGAAGCTGAGAGTGGCGGTGGCAATGGAAGCAGCTCGAATGCGGTTAGGATTTTGACTGATCGATCGATCGATTGATTGAATGTTTGATTTTGGAACCTTATTTTGTCTTCTTGTGTTTGTTTGGTTTTGCTTCATCACTTAGTTGGTGACTTGAGCTCGTCAAATATTATGTTAGCTTCGAATTTGTTCGTCAGATAATTCAATTCCAGCTGCTGATTGAAATTTGAAATGATCAAATGTTGCAGTTGATGAGAAGTTGGGATCCGAATTTGCTTCAGGATTGGAAGCCATGTCTCAACGGCAATGTGACTAATTCAGGTTTGTAAATGACTTCCTTTGTTGACGACTAGCTCTGTCATTGTTCTTGTAAGCACTTAGTGATGAACACTGATGAAAGAAGTCGAATGATTGAACTTATAGAAGCTTGGAATTGATATAGACATTCTGAAATTAGGAAACTTTTTGCCAAGATCTTCTGCAGATTAATTCATTAGTACAACAATTCAGCTATTACCTTTCATATGGATCGTTGCCAGTCCAGACTTAACCTGTGACGGTTGTTTCATGTTATTAGGATTGCCGGAGTCTAATGGTTTCCTTATAATTGAAGCCAATGGTGGATTGAATCAACAACGGTTATCGGTATGTTTGCTTGTTTTCAGTAAAGTGACTTTATTTACATACTAATTGGCTCCCAAGTGTGAATACGAAATTATTAATAGGTTTTAGCCGGTTGTTTGAGATATTTGAGATATACCAGAGGGGATCTGAGGCAATGTACTTTTCTTATCCTCAATGCAGATATGTGATGCTGTTGCTGTAGCAGGATTACTAAATGCGACCCTTGTCATTCCGATATTCCATTTGAACAGCGTTTGGCGTGATTCCAGGTGATTATGTAACTAGTTTTAGCCTGATTGCAGGCTACTAATTTGATGCAGTTGTTTTCGTGTGTGGATGTAAGTTCTTATTTATGTATGTTAGATTAGCTTTTTGAAAAAAGTACGATCTATGTCTTACAGCAAATTTGGAGACATATTTGATGAAGAATTCTTCATCGATGTCCTGAAGAATAATGTGAATGTAGTTCGTCAACTCCCGAAAGATGTGCTTGAGCAGTTTGATAATAATATAAGCAGCATTGTAAATCTAAGAGTGAAAGGATGGTCCAGTCCAACGTACTATCTCCAGAAGGTGCTTCCCAAGCTCAAAGAGATGAGGTGTGTCATTTTCCTAGTTTTCATTTTTGCTTCCCCTGAAGCATCAATTTTCTCAGTAAAAAAGTTACTTTTATTAGCAATAGTGTTCATTTGTTTCCTTATTTGTATTTGCAGGGCTGTTCGAATTGCACCTTTCTCCAATAGGCTGGCTCATGCAGTTCCTCCTAATGTCCAGGATCTTAGATGCTTGGCTAATTTCCAAGCACTTAGATTCTCGGAATCATTGAGAACACTTGGCGATAAAATGGTTGAGCGGATGGTTCAGAATAGTTCTCACACAGCGGGGAAATATGTTTCAGTCCATCTTCGATTCGAAGAGGTTGGTGATATTTCAATAGAGAAATGCTTTCAGTTATTTACTTGGATAATAATCAACAGCTCCATCTCTTTTGTGACAGGACATGGTTGCCTTTTCATGTTGTGAGTATGACGGTGGGGAAGAAGAGAAACTCGAAATGGATCTTGCTCGAGAGAGAAGCTGGAGAGGGAAATTTAGGAAAAGGGGAAGAGTAATAAGACCGGGAGCAAATCGTTTGGACGGGAAATGTCCTCTCACTCCATTGGAGGTACTCTTAATTGTGCATATTTACGTTTACAAGTGATACCGGCAGATCCACTTTGATACTTTACCTGCATTGCAGGTGGGAATGATGCTTCGGGGAATGGGCTACGACAGCAGCACCCCATTGTACGTTGCAGCGGGTAATATTTACAAGGCGGAGAAGTATATGGCTCCACTTAAGCAGATGTTTCCTCGCCTAGAAACAAAAGATACATTAGCTACCCCTGAGGAACTCGCATCATTTAAGGTAACAGATCCACCTACTTGAAAAAAACTTGTAAGTAGAAGACAAATTCAAGCACGCTAATCATTTTTCGATCCCTGGATATGCGATGCAGGGCCATTCGTCTAGGTTCGCGGCTCTCGATTATACAGTTTGCTTGCACAGTGAAGTCTTTGTCACCACTCAAGGAGGGAACTTTCCACACTTCTTGATGGGTCACAGGCGTTACCTATACGGTGGCCATTCGAAAACTATCAGACCTGACAAAAGGAAGTTGGCCGTCTTGTTCGATAGCCCCCGTGTCAGGTAAACTGCGATTTCTGTCTCTTCGTGCTCTTCTTCTTATAGCTAGTTATTTGCATCAAGTAACAAGTATTTGATAGAAATAACTAGTCATAAGAAGAAGAACAAACTAGCAACGAGGAAAAAATACTGAAACCTGCACTAGAAACCGATCTAACAATGAATGTTATACCGTTTACTAGCCACGGATTGGGATCATGGATTATGATAGTAAGAACTAAAAGAAAACTTCAAGCTTACACCTTCATAGGTGGTTCTTTTTCTGGTTCAGCTGCCTCCTATTAACAATGAATGAATCCTGTCTGATTGATGCAGATGGAAAGTGTTCAAGCGGCAGATGCAGGACATGCTCCGACACAGCGACATCAAAGGTTGCGAGATTAGAAAGCCTTCAGCATCCCTCTACACATTCCCGATGCCGGATTGCATGTGCAGGATACCAAAGGAAGAAGAATCGCCACAATCCATACCACGAGAGGATTCTGAAAGCTGATCATGGCTGCCTGTTACTGCTGTGAGTGGTTTTACTACCTTAAAGTAAACAAAAAATATATATTCTTCAGATTCTTTAGTGTACCATAGAGAGAATTCAGATAACAGATGAGATTAAGAAGTATATTAGGGCTTTAGATTAATTCAATTAGATTTGAGTATAGGATTTGTTCTGTAATTTACTACTACTGCTACTATTCTTTGGAGAACAGTTGGAAGTTGTTGTAGCCTCTACGATTATATATATATATAAACATACACTTGTTTCATATAAATTTGATGAACTTATTGCTATAGTTTTATGTAAAATCAATTTCATCACCGAGTTTCGGTCCGATTTCGGTACAATGAGACATGTGTAAATGTTTGTGCATGTCACGTACATGCTTTTACTCGTTCGTACAATGTCGTATATACAATGTCCTTATGGCTTGTTGCCCCTGTTGAATATCCGAATTTCCGTGCACTCTATCTCGATTTCTTAGGGTAAAAATTACCCGATTGTATAATCTCGAAACGGATAAAATTGGGGTAAAAACAAGAGGAAGCAGAAGTTGGAGGGTTGAACAATGACTAAAAATTACCAAATAATCATGTAAACTAACTTGCAAAATTGCAATTCACTATATGTGAGATTCCTCGCAACGGACGATAAATAACTGACCATAAAATGTGTTGTTCATTTAAAATAATAAAAATTAGATTATCCTCTATTCCTATCTCTTGCTACATCATGAACAAAATATGTGGCCAACGGTGCACATTATTTCGAAGATAATATAATCCTATAACATACACTTGATTCACATCATATACCAATCAACTTATAAATTAACCGTAATTACTCACTTATCGTTGATCGGTTAAAATGCCGATTAGCCAATAACAAACAAGTTACTATACTGTTGGGACTAAACTATTCATCATCCAAAACATGAAGGACCATCCCAACAAACAAGAAACGTTGACGCCGTTTGGTGACTGTAAGTTGGTTCTCTCTAAAAGACACCAAATCTCCATTTCTGCATTTCTTCCTTTCCCGCAATTCGAACATCAAAGCTCTGAAATCCGCCATGAAAGCAATCCATTGAAGAATCAAACGAAGAAATACAACAGGAAAAGATGGCCACCGCTGCTAACAAGACCACCGTCGCTTCCACCAATTACAGCAGCAACAATGGGAACACGACCACCACCACCACTAGCAGCAATTCCGGCAATCCGACCCACCAAGATCCGGCTGCCTACTTCCTCGCTATGGCGTCAGAATCCGCTGTGTACAGGGAGGAGGAACGGGAGCGGAAGGATCGGGAAGATGCGCCCACGGAGCTGAACACGATTAACAGCTCGGGAGGATTTGTCGCCGTGTCGACGGATAAGCTTTCGGTGAAGTACACGCACGTCAATCACCACGGACACGACGTCGGAGCTGTGCAGGCCAACAAGCCGGCTCCGGTTAAGAGACTGGTGTATTACTTTGAGATGACTGTGAGGAACGGCGGTGCTAGAGGGCAGATTGCGATTGGGTTCACTCATGAAACGTTCAAGATGTGCAGGCAACCCGGGTAATTGATTGAATTGGTGATTTTTTGGGGTTGAGGGAGGTTTGATGAGTTGAATGAGTATGCAGAGTTTTGTAGGTGATTGGCTGAGTAGAAATGAATTAGTCTAGAAATCTGTTTTCCAGGTGAAAGAGAAATCTAAGTAGCTATTTTGAATCCTTACAAGTGTTAGTTCATGTTCTGTTCCTATGATAGGCAAACTATGGAGATGGAAAGACTATTGCTTTGCAATTTCTGGTAGGCTATTTAGGATGGTGATTCATGAAAGTGAAGAAGAAGAGGAGTTTTCACTTTTCTGTAGCATTTTGTAGCCTGAACTATTATTAGGGTCTTTTTTTTCTTGTCTTCCACCATCACTGAATTGCATTATTGTACCCTGAACTCAGCTTTCGTTTGTTACTTATTGCGTTGGCAATAAAATTGATCAGATTTCCTGTTGGTTTATGAATCATTCTCAATGACCCCATCATCAACAGTTACATATTAGGATTTTAGTTCAATCTGATGTGAATGGTGATTCAGTGCTTGATTGTCGTGGAATTTATATGTTTCGATTTACAGGTGGGAAGCTAACAGTTGTGGGTATCATGGGGATGATGGCCATCTTTATCATGGTCAAGGAAAGGGTCTGCCTTTCGGCCCAACTTTCACAACCAAGGATACTGTTGGCGCTGGTATTAACTATGCTTCGCAGGAGTTCTTTTTCACGTAAGATGTTGCCCTTCTCTTTTTTTGTTGGCTTCTGATATCTGTGAATTATGAATTCGAGTTTGACACCTTCTGTTTCTTTTGTGTAATCTTTATTCTAACAGTAAAAACGGAGCACTTATTGGGACAGTAAAAAAGGAGATCAAGGATTCCCTATTTCCTACTGTTGCCGTTCACAGCCAGAATGAAGAGTATGTAGTACCATTTCGTGTGTAATTGCTCAACAGGTATTCCGACAAAGCTCATATGTTTGTTGCTCGCTATCTGGCAGGATTGAAGTTAACTTTGGCCAAAAGCAATTTGCATTCGATATCAAGGCAAGATCCCCATTCTTTACTTCTTCACTTTGCTTCTTTTCGGTCCATTGTTCATTTCTCTATGTGTTGTGGCTTGTGTAAATAATAATGGGAGAAACAGCTGACTCGTGTTCCCCCTGACATCAGGACTATGAAAGACAGGAAAGGATGAAGCAACACTTGGTCATTGACAAAATATCTTTGCCACAAAATGTCAGCCATGGGTATGTTAACTTCAGAGTATTGAGATAACTGCAATGAGCAAGTCCATCGATTGTTACGATAGTGTGCATAAATTTGTGCTTAAAGCTTATGATTTTCCTGGTTTCAGTAGTTTGTTCATTTCAAGGAAATTGAATCTGATTGAATTCCTGTTGAAAAACATATACTTGATGTGTTTAATAGCATGCCGTATAGTTTAAATGAGTATTTCCAACCATATCTGCACTTCAGTTCAAGATATATACTTACTGGAGCTAGTTACTTTCGGCATGAGTGATCAAAATCATTCTTATTCAGTTATGTGTGTTTATGTGTGTATTTGTTCTGAGCAGACTCGTGCGATCATACTTGCTGCACTATGGTTATCAGGCTACCCTCAATTCTTTTGAGTTGGAGTGTAAAAGTACAGTTCCTCCAATATTGATGTCTCAGGAAAATGGCCTTGATTCTCAAGACATACTATATGCATTAAATCAGAGGAGAGAACTTCGACAGGTACAAAATTGTTTGATCTTAGTTACCGGATTAGACTTTGTTCTTTATCCTACTTCAGAGACTCAATTTGTCATCCTACATAGAAGTCTCTTGTTCTTTTCATTTCTTGTTGTTGACTTTCAATCTCTGCCTATGAAGCTAATCAGGAATGGCGAGATTGATGCTGCTATTTCTAAACTTCGTGATTGGTTCCCGCAGATTCTTGAGGTACATACCATGTAATCGTTCACCTTATTGCACCAATATTCTAAAACTGATGGATCATTCTTTCCGCTAAGTTGTTCATCGTATATTACTATGCAGGACGAAAAATCAGCTACTTGCTTTCTGCTCCACTGTCAAAAGTTCATCGAATTAGTTCGGGTAAGTCAGTTTGGTTGCTTGTAGAACTTCTTCACAGTTTTCCATATCGTCGGTATTCGAAATCTGCAACTTATGGAAGAATTTCTATTAATGTGTATGCTTTAGATTGGTGAACTGGAGGAAGCTGTGAATTATGGAAGAATCCAACTGGCAAAGTTCTTCGGGATGCCGGTTTACAACGATCTAGTTCAGGTACTTCAGAAATTCTTCGAAACCGGCTTTTGTGCATCCTCAATTCAAGCTCCAAATTTTTTTGGCTTCTGTAGGATTGTGTTTCGCTGCTAGCATACGAGCAACCGCTAAGATCCTCAGTCGGCTATCTTCTCGAAGACTCACAACGCGAGGTAGTAGCAGACACGGTCAACACCATGGTGCTGCTGACAAACCCGAACGGGAAGGACTTACAAGGATGCTTGCAGTCGTATCTCGAGAGGTTAGTGAGGCAAATAACCGTTTGCTCCCTCGAGAAACAGTCCTTGAACAATGACCAGGGTGAGGCTTTTAGTCTACACAGGGCACTTAACAGTAACTACAATGCCAAGAGCTAATCGATTTTGCGGTCAGACAGAACAAGTGGTCGGACCTCTGTTTCTGATTTACTTTAAGCTAAGGAAGTTTCACATTGTAGTGTAAAAAAGTTGCTGAAGAATTCTGCATTGTTAACTCTTTCAGATAAAAGACAGGCTTGCAGGCCTTATGTTACTGTACATATAAATTTGTTTAGCAGTAAATCTCTCCCTTTGTTTCTTCTGTAGTTTTGCACAGTTTTCGATTTAGTACTGTTCCGCACGAACCAAGTTGGTGTGATGTAATCATGGTTCAACCAGGGTGTAACTTCGGTGCTATAACGATTTTAGGCAATTGAACTAAATATCGTTATCCTCATTGGTTCGCTCTCTGGTGCGACTATGGAAACCATATTTAGGATGTGCATACTTGAATGGATTGAGATAGTCAGGTAAATACTTTCGAGTACATTTTATGCTCAATGCTTCATTGGAAAATCGATATAAAATGCTTGATCAAAAGAAAATCGATATAAAATTATCGAGAGGTCAATCTGTTGAACTTAAGTGTGGAATTATAAAATTAAATGACGAGTCGTGGGCCGGATATGATGTGAGTGCTCTTGTCGAAATGATGGTGAATAAAAGAGGTCGAGATTCGGTTGCTGATGAATTTGGCTGAGGAATTTCTTTAGGAGAAATCAGAAATGAATTCCATAAAACTTGAAAGCCAAGTAATCCCATACAATATCAAAACTATTGGAGTTTCTCTTCAATTTTGCTCTCTTCAACTCTGATCCATGTCTTATTTGGTGCGTAAAATCAACGAGATCATACCAACGCTAACATACCGATCTCATTACCTCAACAAATACAAAGAAGAAAGGAGGAGAAGGGTGATACAAAACCACTAGATCTCGAAACAATGTGGACCGATTCGGTATTTCTAGTTCTTCACCGTTGTAACAAACTTAACAAGCATGTCAACCAACTCTGTCTGCACCTTAGAAGATGATTCCTTAAGCTTCTCAATCCTCTTCATTGTGTCCTCATCCAGTTGTTTCGCAGTCGCAGCCGGATTCCCCTACTCGCCCACAAAAAATCGTTAGTCTCACCCATTCGATTTTACACCAATGTAGATAGTATAGCCCAAGTGATGAGTACCTCGGATATTTTCTTCTGGAACTCGGCCTGCAACTGCGAACGGTACCTCACTGCCTCCTTCTCCGCTTCGTCCTTCGCCTGCTTTAACCTCGACAATTTCACTATGACGATATAAAAAATTTCAAAATAAAAATTAGAGATCGCCAGTATTGTTTGTTCACTACATCTAACATTTGTATTGATCGAATTCGAAATAAAAATTACGATTTCTGGCCGCGGCCACGATCTGTTGTGCCTCCTGCTCTGCAGAGAGCAGCATTTGAATGGCTCCTTGGCTTCTCATTGGATCCATTGTTCACCTTCCACGATCAACAACCAAAAACCCACAATTAATTCCCGGAATTATACCATTTTTAACTAAAGATCATAGAATGATCAAAATATAGATAGGAAAAAATGGACGATCTTTCAACATTTATCGCGATCCTGACAACCATGATGGATCGAGAATGAGATTGAATACCTTGATGAAATCGAATCGGGGAGTATTAGAGTGAAAATTCTTTGATGGGAGGAAATTGATGATCTCTTTCGAACATAAATGTAACTATTTTGCAGAGGAAAAAATAAGAATTAAGAAGTAATTCGAAGGAAATAACGGATCGAGAATTTTGATGGTAGATTGAGAGTATTATTCTGCATAAATTAAGGGGTTCGTGGAATCGACGTTAAATTAAGAAAAAATTACACGGTGTATGGTGGATGTTAAAATCAATAATCAAAATTTATGATATATTAAACCGACGAGGCAGGTTATTTGAGCTATAATATTATTATAAAATCAACGTTGAACCATACATATTCGATAATTATATTTGACGATACAATTTTTCAATAATTTTTTAATTATTTACAATTGGATGGCAGCCAATTATTGGAGAGGTCTTTGCTGTACAAAATTAAATTGGAGCCGTTGTGGTTTGACTATTTCCATGGAAATGAGTTGGCATATGCAATAATTTAGAAAATAATAATTCAAAAAAATTTGCTTTATTTTTAGAATCTTCAATCTTCAAAAGGTTGGCTTAATTCCATTGCGGTCATCAACCTATTGGTTGTGACAACATGGTCAACATCCTTGAAAACGTATCACTAATTTATTTTAATTGTAACAATATGGTCATTCCATCAACATTCCTTTTAACGAACTTGACAAGTCACTATGCTAAACTCATAATTATGTCCATGTCACCACCTATCATGTCACATATTTTATTCTTATCCAAACTATTCAATCAATCTAAACTCAACACAACTTACTTGGCCCAAATAGACCTAAATGTCTGAAGTTGGGTCGATTTAGTTTGGATAAATTTGGCTGAATGTGTTGGGTTTAGAATAAAATAGGTGACATGGTAGCCGGTAAAATGGAAAAAATTAATGAGTTAGTATTGTGATATATCGAGTTTCTTAAAGAAATGTTGGCGAAATGACCATAATGTTGCAAACCTAATAGTTGGACGACCAAAATCAATATCAAGCTTAAAAAAGGAATTAAGTCAAATACATTATTTGGTCCAAATTACATACTTGTTAAACTCCAAAATGTTATGTATGGATTCCAAACATAAAATTAAACGAAATATAGTATTTTCGAATATCAATTATGAGATCAATAGGTAACATTTAAATGTTTCGAAATAGTAAATTACTATTATATGATGATCAAATAATAGTGGAGGAAATGATTAGAAACCAGGCTTTGGGATACCTTTCTATCCCCACGAGCAAAAGAATCAAAACCCCCAAAAACAAATAATAAAAATTCATTTATATGATTAAAATGGCAATATTCTCTCATCCCAACGGCTAGAAGAATGTTTCTTTTTAACTTTTGTCAAGGATGAGACCGTTGCCGGCAAAAGAAAACCTTGATCTCGTGAACATAATCAATGACCAACATTAATTCTTCTAGTAATGACCGATTTTCAGACTTTGAATCCATAATGGTTTAGAATACTGAATGAAATTGATATAATTATCGATTAAATTTGATCATATCTAGGAATTCGACCAATTTTTGGATAACAAAAAAAGGGTGTTTAAATGAAAAAAATTTAAATTGAGTTTTCGAGAAGAGAGCTATAGGTAAAACACGGTTAGGGAAGGAATTTTTCGCAAGGATGCACAGGTTGATATTCATCTAAATTGTATAAGATTGTCGAGATAATGATAACTTAATGGTTGATGGTGTATTAGCTGAACTATTTCAAATTTGATATTTTTTTATGTATATATAAATTTTCCATTTTTGAAAGTAGTCCAACGATGATCAACCATTTTTTTTCTCATATTAACGGTTGAGCGGTGTAAGATTGAGGTCGAGAGGTTTTCGAAACTACAACTCAGCCTTCCTTTAGTCTACAAGACCTTTAGGAATATGAAAGTTCTTAGATGTGTTCTAAGGTTTTAGTGTGCTACTTTATAGTCCGTGCATTCTTTGAATGTGTTATCGTTGTTAGTGTGAGAAGACACAATAGTAGCATAACACGTACTTATCAACGACTTTGTAATCTCGGCTTTGACACCTTCATCGAATCTTTACTGATAAGTGATTTGTGGGTTATTCCAAATTTTAGAACGTGATCATGATAGTAATTCCGATCTTATAACCACTACTCGAACCGAGTTACTATCCTTACATTTACCCACTTGATTTACCCTCATCACTGAATGGTCAACTGCGACAAAAAAAACTTTCATCCAAAGGCGACAAACGGCGCCGTTCGCCGTCGCTGTAGTTAAGGCCGGAGATTGATATGACAGAAGAGAAGAAAAGGGCGCCAGCCAAATCGAAAGCTGACAAAACGGCACACTGTAAGCCTTCAAACGACAGCCGTTGATGTGCATATTCTTTTAGTCTAATCGGAAAACGACAACCGGCGGACGGACAGAGCCTGCAGCGAGACAGTCACAGAGAAAACGGTCGTTTTCTTGCCGACTGTGCACGGTACAAGAAATTTAACTAATATAGTTAATTAGTTATAAAAAGACCCATTCAATTAGTTCATAATCTTAATCGCTCGTTAAAAATTTCGAAATAACTTGAGACATCAAGATAGTAAACACAAACAAGATAGAGAAGTAATTATTAAGTTAGAAAAAAAGAGTACAAACAAGTTTATTGGAAGAGAAGAAAATTCACGCAAGCTACTTAATAGGCTACTCATTTTCTGGGATCAGAGAACGATAGATAATTTATTAACAACCGAATGAGTGATGATCTACAAATGAAAGATGTAGGATTTTCTAAAAGAGAAGGGGGTGAGGATGATAAGCCGTCAAATGAGTTAGAACAAGTTTAACTACTTCCATGATGTCAACTTGCCCAAACTCTAACCAAAAGCACTAAACACAAACATTTCGAAAAGTTAGAAAGATCTAATTGACATTTCCACACGGCTCAAGGAAAATGATAATCACGCAATTGATTTAATTATCTAAATTTAACGTGTTCTCATAGTGTAGGTACTTCAAACGTCTTCAATAGGATTTTGTGAAACATAAGAATTTTTCATTAATAGAGTGAGTTCTAATCGGAATTAGAATACAATAATCATATTTTCAACTGAAGACACGCCGACGTGATAATATTTTTTATGAACATCGCAACACAGATGATGAATGTGAAAGAACTTAAATGACTAAGTTGACACAAATTCTAAAGTTAGGTGACCACTAGAGTACTTATATCCAAATAAAGAATCTTCCTTTTTTTGATAATAACAGCTGGTTTGCCGTTCCCACCAAGCAAAAAAGTAACATTCAGGTCAGTCTCCCTCCAAGTTTCTTTCAAAAACTTCCCTTTTCTTTCTTTCTCTTTATCTTCTTAATTTTGATTAAAAACGCTAAACGTAACCCTCAAAGCTTTTTATTAATCACGATTAGATTGTAATTAAAATATCCGATTACTATCGGGAGACAAAGTCATTAGTAGATGTCACACCTTGATTGATTTTTAAGATTACACGCGTGGGTATTAAGGAGAAAAATCAACAAAAGGGTATCCAATCCTTTCTCTTTTTGTCAAGTAATGCCCATCCAAAATTCCAATTGTTGAGCCGTGATTTATGGCTAAATTGATTGGCCTGAAAATCTCGGAATTTAGAACGAATTTTGATCGGTTCGTTACTTTGACTATTAAAAGTTGAAAATTTGTGGAAAAAAACACTCTCTACTTTATTTATTTTTACTAACATTTTATGTTGATATGGTTACGAGCCAAGGGTGTATTTCCTTACTCGAAAAAGCAACCAACTTTAGGTTTAATAATGTGATGATAAGTACATTTGTTACCTATTTGGAAGTGGGGTAATGTAGTTTTTTGCGTACGACAAAATAAGTTTCCAAGTTTATATGATTTAGGTGTCAAGGTTGTGATGGATCTAAGTACTATAAATAATTTTTGAAGTCTTTGTTGGAGGGAGATGAGAGGGCGATAATGATGTAATAATGTTATTAATACTATAGTGTATGTGTCATAATCATAATGGCTCAAGATCGTGATAGAATTTAAGAAGATGACAAAGTTGTGATGGAACCAAGTACGATAAACCATTTTGAAGATGACAATAATACAATGTTGTTATTAGAAACTATAGTAAATGATTAAATGTGTCACAGTCAAGATGGCTCAAGATCGTAATAGAATTTGATTACCCAAAACATCCAACGAATCCAAATATTTCGAGTAAATTCCATTATACACAAGGATTACAACCCAAATTTATAAAATTTTAACCCCAAAAAACCTCCAAATCACAAGACCTCACATCATCACATATGCAAAACGATAAGAACATCATCATCCCTTTCTTCTGAAGCTTGAATCCAACTCCAAAAAGATATTTAAAAAACAGTAAAAATAAATTTGAATTCACCCCACAAAATAAATTTAAAAATCCCATAAAACATCATCCTTAAGAAACTGGTTTGGTCTTGGTTCTGTAAAGCACCTTCTTCTTCTTCCCACTCTGGTTATCAATGGTGATCACCACTTTCCCTGCTTCCCCTGCCTTGAACGTGTCGCTGATCACCGGTGACTCGTCACTGGCCGGAGCAACCTTCCGGTTCTTCGATACAATCACCGTGTATGCGTTCTCAACGCTAGGGGCGAACTCAGCACCGTAGCTCACTTCCCATCCCAACACCCTCAGCTCCCACACCAAAGTGTCGCCCTGCCAAATAATATTTCGAAATTCATACTCGAAATATGATGTATCATCCCAATAATTCATTCCCTATTAGCAAGATAAATTTCGAATCTTTGCAGCCAAGCAATCATACTAACCTCGGCAGCAGGGATCTCGATAGTGTGCTTCGATGTCGGCTTGAGCACGAGTTCGGTCGTAGCATCTTCGGTAGTGAATTCGTTGTCGTCGCCGTCCTTGCTTAACCCTCCGTACTGAATCGGTACCTGTTCAGGAGTTATGTACCTATTGAAACATGAAACACAAGTCATCAGTAATCATTCCAATATAAAGAACACAACTTTAGAACTATAATTTGAATTCCGAAAGCTTACTTGAATAGGGTTTCTGCCGATTTCGAAGATGTGGCGTACATGAACTTGCTCTTAGTCCTCTGAGTGAGGAATGGGGTGATCATCTTGTTGAATGCTGCGTACCACCATGGCACATTTATGAACACCTTTGGTACCAAAACAATCAAACATTTAGGACAAATCCATTCATTTCTGGTTCAAAAACATCAAAAACTAGTACTAGTACAGATCCAATTCAATTTCTGGTACCTGTCTAGCGGCGAATTCCGGGTAGTTATCCTGGAGCAAGGAGATGACCTGAGACATGGCCTTCTTGAGATGGCTCTTGGTAGGGCCAGGCGAATTCCTTAGATCGTTGATCTGGACGATCGTGTTGATACCGGAAGGCGAGAAATCGAGCTTCCGGATGCTCTTCTCGAGCTGCTGGATCCTCCACCGGAGGAAAGTCTTGCGCTTTTCCTCGTCGGAGAAGCAGTAGGAGTAAAGCTCCTTATCCTGGAACCCGCCAAAGACGTTGTAGCAGACTGGGTGGCCTTCCTTATCGGTTCCTTTCATGAACACCACTTTGTCCAATTCGTTGTTGCCGGCGAGATCTTCTTCCAGGAGCGAATCAACTCCGAATTCCTTCCTCCAACGGACAGTGTTCTTGATCATGGTGAAGGCTTCTTTCACCTTGAAGTCTCTTGCACGGAGGAATTTCAAAAGGATCACGTCGGATTTGTCATCCGCGAGTAACTTTATTCCCCAGATGTAGACTTCCTCCGGCACCGGCGGTGGAGCAGCTTCCTCTGTTTTGGGTTCCTCTGCTTTGACTTCCTCTGTTTTAGCCTCCTCTGTTTTGGGTTCCTCTGGTTTTGGGTCCTCCGTGGAGGAACCAGCAACGGCAACGATTGTTTCCTCGATCGCCTCCACCGTCTTTGCTCCGTCCTCGTCGACGACCGTCGCCTTTACGATGGTGTCTGGGGTTGGAGTTACAGTTTCTTCTTTGACTTCTTCAGTCTTGACTTCCGCTTCTTCTTTCTTCTCCTCCACCACTGCCGGCGTCGCCTCCACATCCGCGGCCGGAGTCTCGGCGAGCGGAGTCTCCTCCGTCGCTACCGCCGCAGTAGCCTCAACCTCAACTGGCTTCTCTTCAGTTTTGGGGGCTTCCTCGGCAGTCTTAGTCTCCTCTTCCTTCTTCTCTTCCTCCTTGGTCGCCGCCGCTGGCGGCGGCGGAGGAGCGGTGAACTCGTTCTTATCAAGAGCCGACTGGATCAGCACCTTGAGCTCATCAAGAGCCTTCTTCTGAGCTTCAGGAAGCTCAGAAACAACGTTGGTCTCTTCCTTGAAGGATACCGACTGCTCAATTTTCGCTTCGGGCTCCTTGACTTCCTCCGCCGCTGTATCCTCCGTCACCTCTGCGGCGGCGGGTTTAGGCTCGTCGGCCTTCTTCTCCTCCACCTCCGGCTCTGGGACTGGCGGTGCAGGGGAATCGGTGACTGGCTTCTCAACCACGACTCCCTCAGCGGGGGTAGCTGCGGCTGCAGCTGGGGTTTGAGTTTCTTCCGCCATGGATGTGAAAGTTTGAATCTTTGTCTAGAGAGAGGAAATTTGGGGAAAGGGAAAGTCACAGAGAGAGGTTGAAGAAGAGAGTGAACAGAGAAATAGGAAAGGGGGGAAGGGGGTTTTAAAGGGCGGGGAAAAGAATCTGCGGCTAGGGTTTTTTGTTGGGTGAGTTGTTTAACGGCTGTCGTTTTGGTCAATTTTAGGTATTTAATTATTGAAGTAACTAATTAAGGTTTTTTTAAAACAAATAGGTGGAGTAAATTTGTTGGTTTAAGACTTAAAAAGTGACAATAATTGCCATAAATTTGATTTTGGCCGCCGTTAAATGTTGTTTGATTATAATTCGTTATTTGTAAAGTGGGAAACTATTAGGATATTTTTACCCATAAAATTGTGTGCAATAAATGATGGAGCAAAGGTCTAGGAATGAAGCTTTATTTTATATTATTTTTGAGTTATATGATCATAGTGGGTATGTGGTTGAATGTCTGCTGTTGAGAACATTCGTATTCGAAATCAGGTTGTTAGTCATAGTCGTTTTGTTATGATGAAAGTGTAAATTTCTTGAAAACCGACATTTTTACAGTGAGTTGTCGTTAATTCGGACGGTTCTGTTAATTCGAAGGCAGGTCAAGCAGTCAAATGAGTCTTGATTCGAGATTTTGTTGGCTTTGTTTTATCGGCTTTCAGATGTAGTCTAGTTGTGTTTTCGATCATCTGAGTTGAGTTAATGGCTTATGTGATTGGCCTTAATATGAGAGGGTACATGTGCAGCTCGACTCCTCATGCACATTGTAGTTGATACGTCACCCAACATGAGAGATTCAGCATCACTCTATTGTTATGTATCAGATTCATGAGTTGATGAAGAAGCCGTATGAATTCGAGTTTATTCATATTTATCGTGAAGACAATTATTTAACATGTTATCTTATTTGTATCAGACACGACCCAAACCGAACTAGTTAATATAATTAGTAATTACTGTGTTATTCGAATGGGTTCAAATATTTGAATGAATTTTGAAATGTACTAAAAGGGTGTTTTTGGTATTTGGGGTTTTGGGAAAGTCTTAGAAAGGGAAAGAGAGAACAGGCTGTCAGACATGTTTGTTTGCCAGCTACTTGGGCCGGCCAGTTCATATTAGTGGGCCCATTTCGATTTCGACAGAGAGAAAAAGCGTGATATGTTCTTCCTTAACCGTTGTAGTTGGTGGTTTGATTTGGTAACTCCAAGTTCCATTTAATTACCTTTAATAAATGCACGAGAGTCGAGCTCATCACGGTTCGGATGCTAAACCGGTTTGGACCGAATGAATTTTCAAATACTTCGTTCATCTCGTAATTTTACGTCATATTACGTATTCGTAATATAACATCTGAATGCTATATACTTTTCTTCTATTGCTTCAAGACATATTATGATCATATATTGTTTTACATCCGCGTGGAAGCAATGTCTAGTTGTATTTTCGTGACATTACCTACACATCTTCAAAAAATCTATTAAATATATTTATTGAATTAAACTCATTCAAACTAAACATTACTATAGTCTGATTCATCGAGTAGACAATAATGTGTTAAATATGTGGTTCAATGAAATATAATCACTACTACACATTATGACAGACATCCTTAATGACGGATATATAATTAGATTAATCAACTGTATGGTATCTTAAAATTAAGTATGTATTTAACGGGTTGATTTGGATTAAATCTCGAACTCTCGAATTTTGTATATATTCATATTGCATATTTTGAGATCGGGGAGGAAAGTGAAAATTGGGAATAATATTTTTTAAAATAATGAATAACATATGATACTATTGATGAAAACAAAAGGAAAGAATCAAAGTTAGGCAAAGCATGATGTTTCAACATTGGACAAGAAAAGGAAGTACTCTCAATCATTACATTTTCTAAATTTCTTTTGTGTTTCATTTTTAATAAGTCTTTAAATTGACAACTTGGTCATGTTGAATTTTTCTAATGACTTTTTGTAATTGAATTTGGATGATGGAGTGTTGTGTGTATGTACCAATGTTGGTTAGAGTGTCATTACTATACTTAGTGGTACTAATTACGATGTGCGACACGGTTGGTTATTAGTATTGTAGTTTAACTATTCGATCGTAAATTTATCTTACACGATATATAAAATATATTTTGGAAATTTTCGGATTGTTATTCTGTCCAATGAACTATATACAAGAATCGGTGAACTATTAAAAAAATAAATCATTAATCACTCAATCAGTTTCATAAGACAAATGAATACACATTTTATTAAAAAAATGGGTGAGAAGTTATGTGTTAGACAATTATCCACCACACCGTTACAACTCTCATCTCTACAACTAATGGAGTATGATAACATCAAATTATTAATAATCGCTCTATAAATTAATTACGAATTATTCTCAATAACTCGAATTATATATAAGTTGATTGTTCTAGAAATTATATTATAAGCTTTTCATGGTCCAACTAAATCGAAAAGTTGTAATATCAAACTCTACCAATTTCTAAAACAATTTTATTTACATTAATCTCAACTAAGACATTTTAATTTTGTACATCATAATGATGAAACTAACAACATGTTATTCCAAAATTGGTGATGAAGTCGAAGCTATAATAAGGCCAAACACAGCCTTTATTTATCCCTAGTGATGATCCTACGTTGTTTCTAATTGGTAAATATTCTAACCTAAGTATGTGCCAACCAATTATATGCTTATTCGTTAACTTTTATACCTACAAAAATCCCATATTTTCTTGGATAGCGATGGTATTCATCAAGGCATGCTACAGTGAGACATGTTCCAATTGTTGTTTTGTCTCTTGTGTTGCCTCATATGGTTCCTCCACTTTTTGGCGAGCTTGCCTATTGGTCCTGAAAATTTTCTAATATTATGTACAAGTATAAAATTTGGCATCACTTTAACTAATAATAATTTAAAGTTTTAGGATCGCTATATAACATTTGAAAGTTTCAAAATCAAATATGTAACAAAAACTAATTGGTATGAACTACGCATTTTACTCACGAACTAATTGATGCTTACTCTAAATCATGAACTTAATATCTGTTGTGGTCATCCATGTCCTATTGGGGTTGTAACAACATGGCGATCATCCACTTTTGAAAACAACATGATCATTCTATATCAACATCGCATAAAAAAACATTGTTAATTAAGTTAATAGATCATCATGTTACATTTATGTATGTCCACTTTACCCTTGTCATGCCATCATTTGGGTCCTAGGTAGTAGCTATATCCCATCATTTTTTGTCTCAACTTTGGCTTGTCATCCTTTCAAATCAAATGACCTGACCAGCTAGGTGCTCATTGGTTATAAGCTTTGAAGATAAACCTCTTGACTCACGAATAGTACTCGAACCAGATCGATTTTTAACCATGTCGAGTTGAGCCCAATTATCATTCCTATCCATAACATAACTAGCACAAGTGTGATATGCCAAGCTGTCCAAGTCCCATCTTTCTTTCCAAAAAATATGTACATATACATAGATATATCATACCGAGTGAGGTCATATATAATAATAGTCGTGGAAATAAGCCAACAATTAATATATATATATATATATAAGGTTGCCCCCTTCATGGAAACCAAATATGGGTATATTTTTCTTTGAATAACAAAATATGAATGGTTATTGAGGAGCTTAATGGAATAAATTTGGAATATGAGAATTCGACAGTCGAAGATTTAAATAGATTTAGGGTGTTGGCAATAGTGAACATTAACATTAACATGCCAACCTTGTTGGCAAGATATCGGAGTCTACTTCGAAGAGATTACATGATTCGTTTTAAGCATATTTATCGTGAAGCTAATCATGTTGCATATTATTTAACGAATCTTGGTTATCGGCTAGCTTTGAGATGTCATGCGATACCCTCTTGCGGATAATGAGCAGAGGGAGATGGTGTTTTATGATGAGGTTGGAGGAATGGAATTCCGGGTCATGACGATGGTGTAGTTTTATTTTAATTTGTGTTATTACCAAAAAAAAAGAATGATTAATATGGTGAATAATTTAGGATGATAATTATCTTTTTAAAACAATTAGGTATGATATTATAAGAAAAAGAATTTGGTGGGAGAAAGGTAGGCATGCACGTTAACAACCCACTAGTTTCCATGATTGCAGCTTGGTGTGTGGATCTTTGAAAGAATTGGACAGCAATTTAACAGATGGATATACATGTATATACCATATTATATTCCCTCTCGACCCACAATTTTGTTTAGGATGTGAGATTTAATGGGTAATTCGAACGATATTCAATGTTTCGTGATAAGATTTACATGATATATACTTATTAGGTACATTGACCAACATTATGCAAGATGATTTCAATCGTTATTGAGATGAACGTTTGAGATTAATTAGCACGTTACAATTCTATAAATATATTGTTCACAACCACTTAGTAGTCCTTAAATCATTTGATCTTAATTGGAATATTAATAGAGAGTATCAATAAACATTGGATATACCAGGAAAAACTAGAATGCAACTTGATGTTCGATGGACGATTATCCTTACACTATGGCATTCGAAAAAGGTCTATAATTTGCTAAGCTGAAATTTGGAGGCAAAATTAGTTAATACATATAGAGAAAGTAATCATGCAGTCGATTTATTTTCTTTGACAAATGATTGTGTAGTATATATTTATGATCCCCGATATTCACTACATGATAGCATAATTTTAATTGAAAATTTGAAAATCCGTATTCACAGATAATTGTGGTAAAATAAGATAAAATTTATCATAATTGTGAAAAGATAATTAATTGAGTTGACAAGTGTGTCTATAAAAATCTTCTTAATTTCTCCCTTTGGTGCTTCTATTTGGGGAAAACATGTTGATTGAAAAAGATTCCATTTTTCCTCGGTGGGGAATCTACTAGTTCATTTGTGCTGGACAAACATTCCAAATATGCTGACAGATTCATTATGAGATCCCCAAACAAGATTCTACTATTTTTTGAGTGTTTGATTTCAAAGCTTGGCATCAAGATAATAGCTTTAATCTATTTGATAAACTTTCCCAATGGTTTGAATACCGTTAATCATTCACTACCTCTTCAAACCAAGGTTTTCGAATGAGTATAAAACTTGCACAATTTCGGTATGAATTGTACAACGGATGGAGAATTAACGAGATTCGAAGAGTGGCCTTTTATTGGTAAAAACTCTCATACATGTCATTTCAATTGGTAGGAATAGAATTGATTCATAGTTGCATCATGTTGGTATAAGGAGTTGTTCGAGATAGAGAACCTCCCTGGATGCTTGAGGAATCGAGTGTGATGGATCTTCAAAGGAGTGGAGTTAGGTATAAAGTCTAAGAGTTAAGTTTACGAGAGGAGAGATCAAGATTCCATATTTTGAATGTTTCGTCTGTGAATAAAGAACCTGTATTACTAGCGAACCGTAAGTAGTCCATCTGATTACTTACTCATCATATAACCTTTTTTCATATGTCCAACTTGGTCACTAAAGTAATTAAATATTATTTTTTGAGTACTTTTTTTTCTTTCTTAAATTTTATTAATCATCTTTTAAGTTGTAGTTTTCTGCAGGCTTTGCATTTGATTGCTTGCTTCCAGAAGCCACCAAAAGCTGTTGGTTGATTTTTCTTTGCTGTCTTTTTCATATTTATTTATTATTATTAATTTTGAGCTGATTCCCTTTATTATTTAGTGATGCAATCTTGTAAGAATATCTTGTAGAAATTTATTTATTTTGAAATAAAATATTATTAATTATTAGCTTTTGTGCTGGAGACAGAGGATTAATTATTTTGATAAAATTTGGGAATGTACATAGTTGGAGAATATAACTGATAATTAGTGGTTGTTTAGTTGGCACACTGGACTTTTAGTAATTTTAAATGATTTAATCGTTTTAATTTAGTCGGTGAAACACTCGGTTGGATATGTAAGGTAAATTCATCATCTTTTTACGTTGGTTTTTGATTTTTTACTAAAATTCGTTGATGAGGACGCCAATACAGAGTCTTTTCATGGTTTGTTAGGTTTAAACTCGGGCTAATTTGAAAAATAAGTGACAGACGATTACATGGGTCTTCCATCAAAAGAAAATCAAAATTCACGGTAATTGACATTAAGTGTCTCTAATGATTAATTTTACTAACGTTGAGTATCCGCTCTTTAAAATCCTTCATTTGAGTACAATTGTTTTCTCCCATAATTTCATCAAGAATCTAACATCTAAAATGGACGGCTTATATTATTCCTTGTCACCAGCAAATCGTCAATTTTTCTTTGTTGGAAATTCGGACTATTTTGTCCACCTAACCCCGCCAAAATAGTCACATAAATCTTTCATCTTATCCCTCAAATATCGACTATTTCAAATTCGAGATTACAAGTTCGAATTTCAAAGAGCGCACTCTTCACTACCTTTTGTAGCACATATGATCTGCTTAAACAAATATCCGAACTCTAAAACTCACCTGACTACAACATCACAAAATAGTATAGGGAGGAGTTCTCCAATTCAATCTCTAATGTTGGAATCTTGCTTGATCATCGTATCACATGGGCTTTTCACAAGGCCTAGAAAAATGGGCTCCATTGCCGCGAATTCTGGCCCGACCGCGGGAAGAAAGAAAATCCAAGGCAAAGACCAATTGAAAAAACCAGAGGAAGAAGAAGAAAGAAATCGAAATCGAAGAAGAAAGCAGAGAAAACTGAAGAACGAGAAAAATCTTCGAAGTATGTCGGAATCCGTAGACGTCAACGCCAAATGGGATGCTTGCATCGATCTCACCGTTCGCCGCACCGTCTACTCTACCATGGCCGGCGCCTTCGGTGGCCTCCTCTTCTGCAGTCAGTATTCTCCCCCATCTATGTAGCTCACGTTAGTGTTTGTGGTATTCGAAATCGTTGTCTTTCTATTGGGTTGTTGAGAGATTTCTCGGATTAGTTGAACAAAGATCGAAACTTAATCCCTGCATGGCTGTTTCTAGGAATTAGGGTTGCTTTTTTATGATTCCTTCGTTAGAATTAACTTCACCATTGTTTGGCCTAGAATTTGGAAGTCTTCTGTTCAATTGAGGTTCCGCTCACAATGCTAGATTGCTTCATAATTCGATTGGATAGTGATGGCTGCTTAAAGAGAGTGTCTTTAGTGTTTATCATAGCTGTCTTAAGTCAGTCTTCTGGGATTGTACAACTTGAAGACTTAAGAGACTGTTATTAGGAAACCACAGTCTATACTCTATATGTGGATTGAGTGAGATAAGAAAGATTTGTGCTTTTTTGTTTATGTTTGAATCCAACAGTGAGTTTTGATGCCTTCTTCTGTTTTCGAAATAGGGAGTCCCGTGTCTCGATGGGCTGCTGTAGGTTTTGGTGCAGGAATTGGCGTTGGAGCTGCATACACCGAGTGCTCTCGTATTTTTGAGGGGTCTTCCGTGACATTGCCAGCTCCTAAGGTGACAAGCAGTCCTCCCCCTCCTCCTTCTCCTATGGTGGTGGAAAGTCCTCCAACTCCTCAGGTAAGTTCGACTGAGGATAGTTTGCTGTGAGAATATGATCACTGTTTTGTAGGTTTCTATGCATTCATGTGTAAGTTGCAGTACGAACCAGCTTACAGAACAAATATTTAGATGACACTTGCAGTTGAATATGGTATTCTTAACTAGGGGTTTCAATAGATCTAGGTTCTTATTCCGATAGATAGCTTGATATCTAGATTGCGCTCCTTCATTTTGTTAGTCAGTCTTGTTAAAAAAGGTTGCATAAGCAAGCTCTCTGGTATTCTACAGTTGCTTCCTTGTAAGTGGAACGTTTCTTCTTTGTTTCCATCATCAATTGAGAGCTATAGGGCTTAGGCTATGCTGGCTAAATTATAAGGATATGAAATAAAGACAAAGCCTTTGTCCTTTTGGTATACTGATTGGAAGCAAAGCTTACCATAACCAACCTTACTGTGTCACGATGAACGGTTAACAAAGATTGCTCCTTTCTATTCAAGGTTATTGAGACGTGACTTTCCTTCTTGTTTTTGGGGCCATGGTTTCTGCAGGAAGACAAGACTGAGACCTAACTCGGGCACTCGAGGAATATACTCAACGGTGAAGTCCCCATTGATTGAGGGACTTTTTTTTACTTTGAGATCTTAAGGATTTGAGAAACCAGTACAAATGTTTGATGAACATAACATTATTAGCCCTAATTGGCTTTGTTTAACAGAGTTTCCTTCCTCTTCTTCTTGTCATGTCATTTTGGAATAATGTTTTTGTTTAAAATGAAATTCCCGTGACTCGAATGAGCCTACCACTTCGAGTATGGATAGTAGAATGTTAAGAGTTACTGTTGTCTTGAAATGGTTCAATCTCCGATAAGGTTGATCTGGTCTAATCTTATTGATTCAATCTCTGGTACGGATTACTTTGAACAGTTTCCATTGGACTTCAATCTTGTCCCAAAATCTTCACCAGTGTACTTTTTTTTACTTTCTGGGGATTGAATTGAATGCTTCTATCTCTTTCTGCATTCCTAGGCAGTGTGACTACTGCCCAGTGACCAGAGAGGGTAAACGTATGGTATAAATGAGAGTCCATTGGTCAACATCTTTGACCCTCTTTTGTTTCATCAAAACTAAGATGAATGGCTAAGCTACTAGCTATCCATCACGCAAATTGCATGGTGTGGTTATCATCAAACCGATGTGTCAAATAAAAAAATCAACTCGATTCCTCGTGGTTCGGTCTGGTTAGTAAAAAAGGGTTGTGTCTGTATAAAGTAAAATGATCCGGACATGTTCTTTGTAATAAACATGATTCAGTATGTTCTGGACGTGTAATATCTAACCTATGACGAAACATGAGTTATATTATTGCACTCTACCCGCCTAACATGTTCCTTGTAATAAACATGATTCAGTATGTTTTGGACGTGTAATATATAACCTACGACGAGACATGAGTTATATTATTACACTCTGGCCCGCCTACAAAATACATGGGGTTTGATGCCTCGGACCACCCCTGACATTGTTTAGAGTGTTGATAGTAGTCATAAATGTATCCCTCTGATATATTTTGGTAGTTCAGCGTAGCACTTCGAATCTTGAATCCAGCCCTACATAACTCGCCCTTTTTAAGCCTATAGAACCCGAACCTACCTTCGCTCTCTCGGGCTATTCTGCTTTTTCTTGCCACGTTTGTGTCTGTCCATCAACAGAATTAGGATGGTAAAAGCTTTAGACAGTAATTCTATTTATAAAAGGAGAACATGAATTATTATTGAATAAATAGTATTTGAATCTCTTATGAATATTTTATTTTGAGTTTATTATGATTTTATTTTGAGTTTACGATGACTTTATTTGAGCTCACATATTACCTTTTATGGATCTTCTGATAATTTTTATTCTTCAATTGACATGACTTCAATTGTTTCACGCTTTCATTTTTCTAATACGTTTTCTATTCTATCTATAAAAGAAGAACATGAATTACTATTGAATGAATAGTATTTGGTTCTCTTATTAGGGCTTTATTTTGAGCTCACATATTACCTTTTATGGGTCTTGAGGTATTTTCTATTCTTCAATTGACATGACTTAAATTGTCTCCCACTTTCATTTTACTTATACGTTATCTATAACAAAAAAAGTTCATCTATCTTTATTTATTCTCTAATATTTTCCGCAACATCACACAAATAATTCTAATTTAAGTTTAGAAATATAACTCATATAAAAATTGGATATCGACTTTAATTTTGAGAATTTTGCATAGATTTTCATTGTTCTTGGGGCAAATAGGCTGGACGGTAGTCTAATTTGGTCAACCCTAGTTTCCACTTTAGAAAACCTGACCCAACTCGAACCTAAATCCACCCGAAACCGATTTTCCTTTATCTACTGTCACTGTAATGAATTTCAGTAGGCAGCACGTGAAAAGCGACCATTGGCGGCAATAATAGTATCATTCAATCTCATAGCATAAATGCAAGTCACTAGATCCTCCTCTATGTATTGAATATAATTCCGCAATCGTATCGGTTCAATCATGTCGAGATTTCGAACCATTTCGCTATAGATGTCAAATCAATATACGGCTTTATTGAAGTTTTTACTTCAGCTTATTAAGATATTCCCAACTAATTTTTTCCAAAGAAGAACAATCACTCTGCCATATAAACTTTTTTATAATTTTTTTCTCTCTCTAGTAAATCATATGTAACGAATTATCAATGAGGGCCTTGTGAAAATCCTTGACATCGAAATCGACTTCACAATACGAAATTTCATGACTTTTTCCCAACCCGACCGATTCGATCTTTGATACAACTTTGACCATAGATGGCTAGCATTTACTCAAAAAATGGGTAAGTAACAGATGAAAGCATTTACTCTTATCCTAACTACCCCAACTATGAATTATTACTATTTTTTTACAACAAATAATTCCCACCTCCCTTTATAAAACCCCATTTCACTCGTACTTGAATTTTCACATTTCAGTACCAAAATGGCTTCAAGCACCAAGCTTTTTGCTTTCCTAGCAATTTTGGCCACATTTTCCCAACTGGGTAGCAGCCAGTTCTTCAATGGCACCATCGGAGGAGGAGATGATTCTACTGCCGCCCAACGAGGTTCACCAGCGCCGCAAGCACTAGCTCCGGCGATGTTCGTGTTCGGAGACTCGCTGATCGACAACGGCAACAACAACAACTTGCCCTCCTTTGCGAAGGCCAACTACTTCCCTTACGGCATCGACTTCAACGGCGGTCCCACCGGCCGGTTCTGCAATGGGTACACCATGGTCGACCAAATCGGTTCGTACATCATAAACCGAAACGATCTTAGAATGATTTATGAAGGTGATGAAATTAATTAAAGTTGTGGGATTTGTTTTGCATGCATGCAGCTGAGCAACTGGGGTTGCCGTTGATTCCGCCGTACACTCAAGGAGGCGACGTGACTCACGGCGTTAACTATGCCTCCGCCGCCGCCGGGATCCTTGACGCCACCGGAAGAAACTTCGTGAGATCTCTTTTTAACTTTGTGATAATTAAGCTTTGGTGACGTCATAAATCTTATTTGTTTTTGCATGGATGTTAGAATCTAGATAGTGATCTTAAGATTCCTCACTCCATGAATAGAAAATATCCGTTATGGTCCTCTTTCTTTCTATTTTTACCGCGGTGTTACTATGCAGGTGGGTCGGATACCATTCAACCAACAAATAAGGAACTTCCAGAATACTCTAGACCGGTTGTCGGGCAACCTCGGAGCAATTGACGTTGCTCGAGGCATTGGTCGGAGCATATTTTTTTGTTGGAATGGGGAGTAACGACTACCTCAACAACTACCTCATGCCCAATTACCCAACCCGACAACAATACAACGGTCAACAGTATGCCGACTTGTTGGTCCAGCAATACACCCGCCAGCTCACCGTAAAATACTCGTCTCTAAACCATTCTTAGTGTGTTCAATTCGTAACTTAAAAGTCGATCAACTGGGTTACTTAACCGTAATTAGTATAATTTCAATGACCTAACAAATTTTTACATTATGGGCCGTAGATGCTTTACAATCTGGGGGCGAGAAAAGTGGCGATAGCTGGGCTTGGAGTAATGGGCTGCATCCCCAGCATTTTGGCCCAAAACCCAGCTGGACGTTGCTCTGAGCAAGTAAACAATCTCATTACTCCCTTCAACCAAAATGTGAAGGCAATGATCAACCACTTGAACTCCAACCTACCCGGCGCAAGGTTCGTCTACATCGACATTCATCGAATGTTCAGCGACATGATCGCTAACTCGAGAAACTACGGTAAGTACACACACAAAAGCTCGACACCAAACATGCTATAGTAAACAAGCGTATGAGACATTTTTGGAGCGAAATTCACGTAAAATGTGTGCTTTTTGGTTTGGGGTGCAGGGTTTAAGGTGACGAATAGAGGCTGCTGCGGGGTTGGGAGGAATGCCGGACAGATAACGTGCTTACCGTTCCAGACACCATGTAGAAACCGGGCCCAGTACATTTTTTGGGACGCGTTCCACCCGACCGAGGCGGTGAATGTGATGATGGGGAAGAAAGCTTTCGCTGGAGACATGAGCTATGTTTACCCTATCAATATCGAGCAGCTTGCTCGAATTGGATGAATGTTTCGAAATAAATTGATGTCGTCCCGAACCTATTCGAGAAATCAAAATGTAAACCGAACTAAGGTCATATGAAGGGAGTAACAAAGAGCATTCCTCCATTGCATTCTTACTATTTAATCACTCTACTTACTACTCTCTACAACTAGGTCCTCTCGATGTTTCGTGAAATTGTACCGGAGATCATATCGGTGAGATCATTTTATCGGTCAGTTTACGCACTCTATGCCCGTAAGAGAATCGCCTTTGTGGAGTTGAAGGGCAAGATCTCCAACAACCTACAATTTTTAAGATTACATTGTAAGAAGAGTTTTGAATCTATATGACATTAAAAGTTTAAAACTTTTGATTTCAATCTACCTTAGCCATGGATCTGTAGGAGTGTTCTGTAACACCTGCTACATGAGGAGTGATTATCACGTTGTCGAACTTCAGAATCGGATCGTTAGGATCAAATGGCTCGGTCCAGGCGACATCGATGCCCAAGCCACCGAGGTGTCCTGACTTAAGGTGCTCGAAAACTGCTGAGTAGTCTAGCAAACCGCCTCGAGCAATGTTTACCAGTAGGGAACCCTGGAAAATGAAAAAAACAGAATGTACAGAGCATCTCATAACCTTAGTAGCTAGGCCATGATCAAGTGATCAGAAAGTACGAACCTTTCTCATTGAAGATAAGAACGATGCGTTCACTATACCGACCTGGATGATTCGAATAGTGCAGCAAAGTGAATTAGATATGCAGCAGCCTGAAGTATGGAAATGAAGGGAATAATTGAATCGTTCTTATACCGTCTCCTTGTTCATACACAAGCAGCAAACAATAATGTCTGCCTTGCTAGCAAACTCGTGGATCTGTTCGTGACTACCCTTCTCATCCACCAGATCATGAACTGTCTCACCATTAGATGATGATGAATTACCATTAGAATGAAGCAGCCAGCTCCTCTTTGTGGCGATGATTCTCACACCGAATGGCTTCAGTCGCTTAGCCAAATCAATCCCTATGTTTCCATACCCTAATATGAATACCTTCAGAAGCAAAAACCGGAATCATATGCCAGAGACTGAAAGAAACTTCAATTTACTATAACTCATTTAAAACAACCATTAGATTTTGAGAAACTCACTGTTTTTCCAAATAATGTGTCACCAATTGGTTCTCCTAGCTTTTTCTGCTGCACCGAAACTTGAAGCTCATGCTATGGATCATAAACATGGAATCACTACCTTAATAGATCAAACCATGGATCATAGTAATATCTTATAGCAACAGATCAGAGTTACATCTTGGCAAATTCAGTATACACAATTACAAACCTGCTTGCGGAGAAGACCTAACATCAGATAGATACTCATCTCAGCGCACGAAATTGCATTCCCCGTTACATCGCTGGGAATCCTCGCAACTTTGATCCCGAATTTCGTAGCAGCATCGATATCCACACCTATCATCATCAACAAAGTTACAGAAAGATAGCACAAACACTTGAATCAAATAAATAACAAACTGTTAAGCTACCTTCAATCCCAACACCATACTGCATTACGATCTTCATTAAATTAGCCCTGGAAAGCACATTTGAATCTAGCTTCATGTCCTTCACCACGCACAGGTGGTACTTCGATATGGCATCTGGCACTTCACTGAGTGGAACATCATCAACCTACAATAAAAATTTACAGACTTGATCTCCGATTGAATACTGGAGATTGAATTTCAAAGTAGAATCAGTTTATATTACCTGAATGAAAGGATATTTGGCCAAATACTCTCTGGTGTAGTTATGCGACGCGGGGAAATGAGGCCCGCAGAAGAGAACGCGAGTGACGTCTTCGTCCTTCCCGCCTACTCCGACCATGCTCAGATCCTCCTTCTTACGGATTGTAGCTGAAGCAGGAGAATCGGTAAGAGAGAATCGGAGATAAGCAATGGAACAGCAAAATGAGAGGAAATGATGAAATGGAATTCGGTGATATTTGACCTGAGAAGGAACGGAGAGGGAGGAGGCGGCGGGAACAGAGGGAGCTGGATGAGACGCTGGCGACGGTGCTGGTTGATTCTGCAACGCTCGCCGGAGATTTTGGCCGTACATGTGGTGTTGGTGGGCTTGTTTCCGGCGGCGAAAGTCGAAAGCTTTTTTTCTTGTACTCACCAAACCATATCACTATTTAGTCAACTGAGTTAACCTAAGGCTGACCAGAACCCGACGGTCGGTTTTTCGAGTTGGTCGGAATAACTCGATAACAAAATCAGATTGAAAACCAGTTGAGTGTTGGGACGTAACTACCCAAGAACGATGAACGTAAAAACCATCGTGAAGACGGGATGCAACATCCACTTTAGACTCAACATAATTTATTTTAACTCCTGTAACTTAGTCAACAATTTACTTTAGTAATTTAACACGGAAATATACCACAATATTCACAAAATTACAAAGCACAAAACATTAAGTAAATAATACGGAATTTATATAGTATCCCTTAAATGTGGAGAGTACATCTACGACAGCTGCGACTGCTACGAGCACTTTTTCACTATAACATGATAGTTACAAGGTGATTCGAACCGATCTAAATATAGTATCTCTCAAGTATTTATCAACCTCAAAATAATAATCTTACTATTTTATCGCTCACAATAAAATATTTTTATCACGATAAAATATTTATCGAAATATTTTATCATTCACCTATCCGACCAATAGACGAGTAAAGAAATTATTACACTAACAAAGGGAAACACGAGTACAGAGAATGAAGAAAAAAGTGTGGGATGAGTGTGATTTTAAGAATAATTCTCTGTTTCTTTATATAGCAAAGGTAGAGCGAAGTAGAATTCAATTCTGATTGGTTAAGGAAATAAATTGAAATTAATTAATTGAAGATACAATCAATTTTTTGGTACAATAAAGTTGGGAGGTGACCAACATTGAGTTGTTGATGCACTCACTTGCAAATCGTTACGGCTATAAACTTTGCTCATCAGTCGTGGCTACCATTTTTGGGACATCTATTTTAACTGTCGGGTATATTGTCGGTTAGAGATCATGTTCGGTTTTAACCAATCGACAATCCTATTAACCGTTAAATAAATAAAGCCAAAAACACGTTTATTCAAGGATGTTGCCACTCAAACCTTTTGTGTTTCTCATTCAATCACAAAGTTAGCTTATGGCTAATCAAAGATGCTTAGTTTAACGAGTTGATCAATCTCATAATTACCCAATAAAAAATTCATATTGAAAATCGATTGACTCGTAATGCATGTTTGTATGTGGTCACTTGCACACTAAATATACCTACTTGGTTAGCTAGATAGATTCTCATATGTTCCTCAGACAACTTATGACCATCTTAAATATCAATCGTTCATTTTTATAATCCGTTGAGATTAAAGATAAGGTAATACATGTCTCATTTCATTTAGTTAGATTCATTAGAATGGGCTTGAACTACGGACCACATTTACCTAATTTAGGTGGCTCCATTATACACATTTATGCACACACCAAATGTCATCAATAATAATCTCCATTATTAGGTCTAATCTTAAATGAAACAAAGCTACAATCATATAATCACCAAACTTTCATAATTTACATATAGTTTACTTTTTTCATCTTTTATAATATTAAATGAGAGTATCAATCTAACTTTGACCAAAACTACTAACTTGTACATTGGATTCTTAGGCATGCAACCTTTTTATATCAAAATATAATAATTATTGAACTAGTTACTGTCTCGAGCCGCGGGGAAAATATAAAATGTCTGGCCCACCCAACTGAACCTTTTAACGATCGTTTTAACCTTTTTTTTTTTTTTAATATTTCTGGTTTTGGAACAAACTTTGATATTATTGAGTCGTTAGCGAAAATATAACAGAATTTTGAATCGAATGTAAAATATTTTGATATTTTACTCAAATAATCTCAAAACTTATGATTTTACAAATGAGTCACTTGGACCTTTACTAGTTGGGATCTAGATGCAGATTACTTCACAACGACAAAGTCCGCTCATTTCTCCCCTTTTCGTCACTCTCTTCTCTCACTCTCATCTCCCATGGCCGACGAACCTCCTCCCTCCATCGCTTCACCGCTGCCATCTTCAACTCCTCCTCCTCCTCCTCCTCAATCAGATACTGAAGAGCTTCCAGTAGTATTAGTACTCCCACCACCGCCGCCGCCAGAGCAAACACCAGCCGCCGAGGTTTCTCCGGACGAGCCATCCGCCGCAGCGCCCCCAGAGCAAACACCAGCCGCCGAGGTCTCCCCCGACGACTCATCCGCCGCAGAGCCGCCGACGTCGGCGGTAAAGGTGGCTTCTTCCAGTAAGAGTAAGTCGGTACTGGAAATGATGGAGAAAGAAGAGGCTGCTGCTGCTACGGATGTTAAGTCTGTTAAGTCTGTGGTTATCAGGGAGGAGCTCGCCGCCGGCGATTCCGATGATAAGCTTGTGAGGGGTAATAATGTTCCACCTCAGTCTCTGGTTTCGTTCAAGGAAGAGAGCAATCGAGTGACCGATCTGTCTGATTCGGAAAGGAAGGCTCTTGACGAGTTCAAGAAATCGGTCCATGAAGCGCTAGAAACTGAAGAACCAGCCACGGCGGCGGCGGCGGAGGTTTCGATTTGGGGGATACCGCTGCTGAAAGACGACAGAAGCGACGTCGTACTGCTGAAGTTCCTGAGGGCACGGGATTTCAAAGTGAAAGAAGCTCTTACAATGCTGAAGAACACTATCCGGTGGAGGAAAGAGTTCCGAATCGACGAGCTGGTAGAGGAGGAAGATCTTCTAGGCGACGATCTGGAGAAGGTGATGTTCATGCACGGCCACGATCGAGACTGCCATCCGGTCTGTTACAACGTGTTTGGAGAGTTCCAGAACAAGGAGCTGTATCAGAAGACGTTTTCCGACGAGGAGAAGCGGATGAAGTTCCTGAGGTGGCGGATTCAGTGCTTGGAGAAGAGCGTTAGGAGTCTAGATTTCGTGCCGGGAGGGGTTTCGACGATCTTTCAGGTGAATGATCTAAAAAATTCTCCTGGATTGGGTAAGCAGGAGCTCAGATTGGCTACCAAACAAGCTCTCCAGCTTCTGCAGGATAATTACCCCGAATTCGTTGCCAAACAGGTAATTGCTTTTGAGCTCGAATTCGATTGACTTAAGTTTGATTGATGAATGCATCCTGTGGAAATCTTTGTATATACGATGCTGGTGTAGGGATTGAATCGATTTGTTCGAATTTCGATTTGTTGCAATTGTGTAGGTGTTCATTAACGTTCCATGGTGGTATTATGCATTCTACACAATGATGAGTCCATTCATGACCCAGAGAACCAAGAGCAAGTTCGTATTCGCCAGCCCGGCCAGATCGCCAGAAACTCTGTTCAAGTTAGTTTCTTTCTGTTTCGGTTCGATTAGTGGAACATTTTCCATGGTTTTTGTTTGGCTTAGAAGCTCATAATTGTGGTGCTGCATTATTCAGATACATACCACCTGAAGAAGTACCGATCCAGTACGGTGGAATGAGCGTCGAAGACTGCGATTGCAACCCCGATAAATTCGCCTTCTCCGATCCCGTCACAGACATCGTCGTGAACTCGGGCACCAAGCAAACCGTTGAGATCATAATTTATGAGGTAATAAACATAAAACAATAAAGCTTGTAACTTTTTTCTTTTCTCTTCAATAGTGGCGAATGATCAAAAGGGCAATCTGTGCAGAAATGTGTGTTCATATGGGAGGTCCGAGTAGTGGGATGGGAAGTGAGCTACGGTGCTGAATTCGTCCCCGATCAGAAGGACTCGTACACGGTTATAATCCAGAAACCGACCAAGATGACTCCGATGAGTGAGCCGGTGGTGTCGAGCAAGTTCAAGGTGAGTGAACTGGGGAAGATACTGCTCACGATCGACAACCCGACGACGAAGAAGAAGAGGCTTCTTTACAGGTTCAAGATCATCCCCCTAAGTGCCTGAGAGATCTCTAATGTGATTTCGTGTGTATCTTAATGGTGTTGCAAGTTTTGGAAGTGAGAAAGATGGATGCTTTGTGTTTTGGGTTTGCTTGTATTTTGCTCTTTCTTTCTTTCCCATGGTCCATGGATGTACCCTTATTTTGGCCCTTTGTATGATCTTTTTGTTGTTTGTTGACTTCTTGGTGTCTATCTTCATTTGTAACCAAGCGAGGTTCATAAAATTTTCAGTAAGTCATACAAAATGTGATATGTCCAACCCATCTAGGTAGTGCCGTTCTCGATAAATATGCTTCTCAACTTTAACCCTCTAGTCTTGATCTAGTCTTGATCTAATATCTCATGAAAACATGCAAATTCGGTAGTGATATTGTAATATCTGAATTCAGTTGCACTCATGCTTACAATGGTATCCTTTTTCCTGATGCCAACTATAGTCATGGTCATGTATCCTTTCAATTCAACTTGAAAGCTCAATACATACCCTGTATTCATACGGTCCATTGCCATGCATTACCCATCTGTGTCACGTAACAAACATCGATAGATTATTCGTCTAGTTCCTCAAAATTTTGCTAGAGATATCCACCACCGTATTGGTTGGTTGACCAAAAGTGATAAAACCGGTCGGAAAACGGGCTATGTATCTTATTTTGGCCTCTTGTAGTAATACATTGGTTGTGGGGACTCTTGAAGAGGTTTTGGACCACCAAAAATGGAATCTTTACAGACTTTGAGTTTGCCAAAATAAGCTGAGACATTTACGGATTTACCCTTTCGTTTGAACTAGAAAAAGCTGAGCATTGACCTCTTTGGAGTAAAAAGCTGCGAAACATTTTGATTGAATGCAATGAATGCAGCTGTTTATTCTGTATTGACACACCACTATGAAATCTGCCTGTAGCAATGTTCATCATTACTGCTGTAGATCTGATATTAAACAGTTTCGATCGTTCGAAGCTATCGAAAAAGCGAAGATCTTGGTCGGAATATTCGAACATTTGAATGGAAGTGAATGCAGCTGTTCATTATGTATTGACATTCCAGTCTGAATAACGGCCTGCAACAATGTGTAGGTTCCGTACAATATATATGCTATATGCTTCATCTCAACTACACAGAAACAGAATCATGTTCATGTAACTTGAGTATACAAATATCATATAATCCAAATTGATTATTCACCTTTGTTGAAGAATATTAATGTCTCATCTCAAATACCAGGAGCCGAAAAAACTCGAGGGAAGTTCTTCTTGCATCTCCATTCTCATAGCAACAGATCGGATTTCGCGGGCAATCTCTTGAAGAAGTTGACTGGGACAGAAGGCATCCGGCTCCGGAACCTGGGATGTCGAAGCATGAATACACCAACAAGAACCGCCACAACCTGGAACGGCGTGACATAGATAAACACAGCAGAAACAAGCGCAAACACGATAAAGATCGCAGTAGCCCTCGGATCTCTCCAACTTAGTATGGCGTGAGCTCTCTCCCCCTGGCTCGCAAGATCCCCAATCACAGTCTGAACCCTCCCTGCAACACTCCTCAGCCTGTCATACCTCATCCTCACAATATCCGCCGGTCTAGAAGTTGGAAACGAATCGAATTCTTCATCCAGCTCGTCCGGATGAACATGTTCCGCTTGTGACAGCCTTATGTCCATATGCGGAGGATGCCTGGGACGAAACCGGTAGTTCCATAACCCGATCACGAATAAGTACAGAAAGACAGTAGGCAGGACAAGTTCAGGGTAGCAAACAAGGATCAAGAACAGGATATGAACCAAACATGTCGTTATCGGGTTTCTCCAGTAACAGATTTCGTTGAACCACTTGAAAGCTCCTGTTACGGTTGATAATACCGACATTATACGATGGAAGTTCGCTTTGCTTCGTCGTAAACTCCACATATGGTAATCAACGTCCAACATGTACTCGACCACTTCTCGTCTCAAGGGCGGTTCTGCTCTGGCGAGTCTTGTAGCGACGATCTGCATAGCTTGGTGTCTTAGCCAGTCGATGTGACGAACGGGGATTGGATGTGCATAATGCATCTTGGGGAGTAATGGTCTGCTGTATTGTGCCACCATGTTGACCCAAGCAGTGCAGGTGAATCTCAATGCTAGCTGAATCTCTCCGTGCTTTTTTAATCCGTTCGGTTGGAGAACGAGTAATGGATAGTAATGTGTGTAGATTCGATCGGTTTCTAGAGTCGAGAGTCGGATTCTCACCTTGCCTATTCTCTTATCCTGTGCGTCTGTGTGTCCATTTGTGTGCCAATTGTCGAATACTCCAATTGTGATCACAGTGCAGGGATCGAAAACTTCCCAACTGAACTGCTCGTTCCATTTCGGATGCAGGGTGTTGAGGAGTGTCCGAGTTCGAACCCATTTGTTACCATACTTCGCCACGCAGTAAGAATCGGTCGTCCTCCCATCTCTGCCCTTCATCGGCAGCAAATTCCTAGCACTCAGTATCCCAAGCTCAAGTATCCCGATATTCGACTTCCTCAGATGCTTCGAACTCGGCTGGAGATTGCTGCTGAAATGTGTAGACTCATCAAGAACATGATACCCTGCTTCCAAAGTCAACCCAAGAAGAATCTTGCTGCTAAACTTCTCCTTATGCCTCTCCTTCCCATCCTCGTCGCCATACGACGGCCTCATCAAACTGAACCACCTCGGTTCGGGCAGCTTACTGGTCTCCAATCTCTGAGGAACATCTCGAAACGACACAATAACCCTCCCCAGTGTCTCATCTCTCCCCGGTCCAACTCTATCCTCAACCGAAATGATGATAAATTCCTCAAATGGCTCGGAAGCAACGTACATTAGCTCTTCCCCCCAAATCGGATTCACTGTCCTCATCTGAGAAGGTCTAGTGATTCTCCCTTGACTCCCCAACACGACTTTCACATACGTGTCGGGAACTCGACTTCTGTCGTAAGGTACTAAATCCTGAGCCTCAAACACTTTAACTCGTAAATAATACAGCTTCGGCGAGAAATATACCTTCGATCTCGTATTCGCCAGGTTTACATGACCAATATCATGAGCATCACTATGCCAAGCTTCAGGAAATGCTTCATCAGCTTGTGTCCCCATCCAAACAGCAAGCATGATCTCTCCACCTCTCCATTTGTAACCTTTCTTATCCTCCAGCCTATACCATTGCGGAGCCAACGGACTATCCGGTGGAACTCGAAGAGGAACCTCGGTCAGATCGAAGTTCACCCTCCCGACGAAATCATCCTTAGCAAAATCCTTATCTTTCACAATAACTTCCAGCAAATTCGACTGTAACCGCTCCTTCGAAAAGGCGAAAATCTGATGCCATGTCGGATTCTGATTCTTTTCATGATGCTTTGTCATCCCCTTGTAGTTCCCTAACTTCACTTCCACATAAGGATCTAAACTCCCTGTGACATCCATTACAGGAAGATCTCTGCACTTTACAACGCTGACATACAGGAAATGCATTTTTTCGACTAAATCGTAAGTGCTCGACGTCTTGTCTCCTCCTTTGTTGTACCTCATCCTAGCTGCCAATGGCGGACTCGTCTCCACTAGCAAGAACTCCGGATTCTGCTTCGGCATGTGCATATGATGCATCACTGAGCTCGCTACTGGTGTTGCAGCTCTTGCGTAGCTCGTTCTTGTCTCCACCACCGGTGTTGTATCCCTCATCACATGATACTGCGTTTCAAACCCACCGCTGCCGCCGCTTAACGGCGGTGGCGGCTGCGGTTGTTGATGGTGGTGGCTCTGGTTGTGGCCAATTGAGTGAAAGGTACGAACTTTATCCTTCTCCTTGTGTTTCTTCTTCTCCTTCACCTCGCCATGTTCATGATTATGCCGATTATGATGAAACTCTTCTTCTTCAGCTGAATTCGAATTCAAATTCGAATTCCGGTCGGTTTCTTCAAACCCTCCTCCGCCGCCGCCGCCAATTGAGTGAAAGGTGCGAACTTTATCCTTCTCCTTGTGTTTCTTCTCCTCCTTCATCTCACCGTGTTCATGATTATCCTGATTACGACGAAATTCATCTTCTTCAACCGAATCCGAATTTGAACCCGGGTCGATCTCAACTTCAGCAGCCGTCGCCGCCCTCCGGCGGCGATTCCCGACAAAAGCATAGACTTTCAGCAGAATCTCACCCTTGATATGAGAAAAAAGCCCACGTTTATCAAGCGGGTAAGGCTGAGCACCAACCGATTCACCTTCATCAGAGAAAACGACAGAGGAGCCAGAGATTCTGACTCTGCCGAGGAAGTTCTTAGGTGGTACGACGTCGTTTCCATGGTTATAGACAACTACTTGAATGGTGGAGTTAGGTAGATCTCTGGCGTCGTCGTTGCTCAGCTTGAAGACAAGCTTCTCGTTCCACTGCGGGTTGAGGTCTTTGGTCTTTGTCGAAGTTCTTAGCTTTGTGCCGTTGAATTCCACCTCAACATATGGGCTCGCTGAGCCTTGGCCGTCTTTCGGCATTAGGTCGACGGCGTCGATTACCTCCACCACTAGCTTAGCTCCCGCCATTGTTGGAGCTTAGATGGAGAAGAGGAGGGAATTGAGAGAGCTCTGGTTTTAGTTTGGTAATGGAGGGGAGAGAGATGATGATGATGAAGATGATGAAGTGGTGGGTGTCATGGTGGTGGGTTTTCTTCTGCTTTTGTTTTGGGAAAGTGATGTTGTGTTTAAATTTGGTAGGAGGGGATTGTCGGTTTTGATTTTTTGCTATTGTTGAGGTAATAAGGTAAGTAATGGAAAGTTGGTATCTAATGGCTTTGCTTTTTTATCCCACCGGTAGATGATGAGGTAACTATTTCGGATTCGGAGATAAATTTTGTACCGTAATGTTCATAGAGGTAGGGGTGGATATTGGGATTGCGGGTTTTGAGTAATTTTAACCTTGTATGAGTTTGAGTGTTCGTTATTTGTACGGATTTAAGATATGAAATTGTATTTAAATGGTTTAGGTATTTATATGCATTCATTTATCTAGTCCAATTTTACGTGTTGACCCGATGTGTTAAAAGGGAGAAAGTGAAGTGTGTTTATATTTGGTAGGAGGAGAAGAGGGTTGAAGAGTTAAGGTAAGTACTCTAGAAAAAATGATGTATTAGTATCTAATTCTCTACGGTTTTACTTTTTTTTATTGGGTTCTTGGATTAGTTGATTATTTTAAATTTGAGCATAATTTCGTTGTATTCGTCTAGAAGTGGGAGTAGGTTTGAATTTGATCGGGTTGGTCAAAATTTGAGATGGTTTTTTAATTGAGAGGCTTTTAGGTTAATTTTTGACATTGCTGGTTTTCGTTTTAAATTGTGAGTCGTGTTCTTGATTTAGAATTTGAATATTGAGAGTGAATGAATGTTCTTTATGAGATACAAAGAGAATATTAATTGTATACTATAAAATGGACAAATGGATTATCCGATTAGCGGAAACATAAGAATAGGAGAGTCCATACTTGTACTAAGATTTCCTTAATATTGGAATGGCCTCCAAAAACTTGAAAGTTCTATCAAACTATTGAATACGGTCGAATTCAAACATCTTTTTCAATGTCAACCCGATACAATATAAAAGTATCTTAAAAAATCCAACTACTCAAAGTTGAATACCATACATTTTACCCTTGCTAGTTACTACATTGGTGTGATGTTTGAGGTCATGTTTTAGGCAATTAATCGCATGCATTAAAAACCAAATGTCACTTCATTTATTGAGACACAAAACTGTTTGGTGAGGGATTAGTTTTTCAAGCTTTTCCCTTTACTTAATTGGTGATAAAAATAGAATAGGGGAGGAATAAAGGGGATTAACAGCAGAGTAATATCGATAATTAACATAATTTTTTATTAACATGATTTATAATTATAATGGATCTAATTCAAAATGTAGCCTTTGATGGGTTTACTTATTTTTGTTACCATTTTCATCAAACATGTCATGTCTATGTATCACGTCATAAATGACATATGTGTAATGTCAATCAAACATATATTAGCTTGACTAATATGTGACATCAATTCTATGTAAAATTATATATAAAAGTTACCATTGTGTAACAATATATAATGTATATTTTATAGACCAGTCATTTTGATGACATGACACATTGATATAACGTATTTGATAGAAATTACAACAAAAAAACAAAGATATTACATTTGTAACAGTAGTTAAAACTCTAGATTACTGACCGGTAGATGGAGTTTTAGCTTACTCGACCACATTTTTGAAGGAATCTTGTGACAAATTAAAACATGGAGAAGAAAACATAATTTGTGTACAGCCACGACATCGCCATCAACTTTTGGTCTATGTGGTGGACTTTCTAACCCTTAATTAATTAAATTAGGTGACAACATGAAGCCAATTTTATTTTAATTTTTTTATTTGCTGAATAATTTTCCATATTAATTATCAGAATATAAAAGTTCATAATTTGTGGAATGAACAACACATTGGTCCCAACTTGTATTTTTGTACACTTTCTAATTTAAATTTTTATAATGCAATCGTGTGAGAGTACCACTAGTACTTTGCCATTAAAAATACATACAACTTTATTTTGAGTTGGTGAAAAATTACTCTGCTGGTCAGATTTTTGATTTTTTATAAATTTATGATTTTTTCTCGATGATAAAAATGATTCATAATGAGGTTATGTATTGTTATGAACTTTGGTCCTGCTATAGGAGCAAGTTTTCGGATGACGAACTCTTCTCTTGACCGTCACCTTGTTGCTAGTCTAAGAGGAAGCTCACAAGCTAGGAGATGTCCTGAGTCAGCATTGGAGGAATGCCCTTTAGCACACAATTTTTTATTTAAAATCATCTCTGATAAGTAGTATGATCTAACTTACCTATACCCAAATGAACTACTAATCGAATGCGTAACATTTGTCTCGAAAGCCATACGTTGTCCATTTACTTTCACCCAACTAGATCAACAAAAAACTCAATTGCTTGCAAACTAATTGAAGTATAGCTTCATCTATCTTCAATGCTAAGTTTTCTTCTCCATCAATCATCAAATTTTATAACTTGTTATAAGAATATTCTCATCATACTTCCCAACAGAATTCTGCCTATATAAATTCACTTACATTCCAACTTTTCATGATAGTTTTAGTGGACTTTTTTTATGAACACATGGAGGGAGAAATAAAGTAGATCCCCCCATTGTTATTCTGATTTCTCTCTACCTACTTTTAATGGCTAGATTGTTTGTTTTTATTTGTAGCATTATTGTGAAAGAAAGCATCTTTGGAAGAAGATGCACATTTGTTCATAAGGGTCCCCCTCTTGGAGGAAAAAGCTTTATTAAAGTTGTTTTGATCCAATCTTGATGCCATGGGTGGGATATATACTAGGGTCTTGGAAATGTCAATTTCATGTTAAAAGATGGTCATTTATTTTTGCAAAATTTGGTCTGATTGATGGTATCGGTTTCGAATTGAAGAGTAATGTTATTTTGTGAAGAAGTGAAGAGAGAATTAGGAGAAATCATATTCATGATGTTATTGAATGTTGAAAACTGACAAGTTAAAGGAGAAGTGTGATAAAAAAATGGAGACGTGGGTATCGATCATGGTACTTTTCGCATGGTAAGCGAGGGGGGCGCTTCATGATCGATTTGAGCTAAATTCCCTCGTGAATAAGTAAATTAGAAGAAAAAAGTGACTTGTCGAATGAAAAAAAATTAATATCGACAAATCATAGTATAAAAACGGTTGGAGGACATATTGACAAGAGTATACGTGCAACTTCTCAAATGAGAAACTAGATAAAAATAACAAGTAAAAATTAAAAATCAATTTTACTCTATGTTATGTTAGTGTTGAACAAAATATTTTTTGACTTCATTGGACTATTATTTGAAGGGCTCAATATGATGAAATCTCAATTTTTGGTCATAACCAACATGCATGCCAAATATTAGCGAATTTGTAATTTTTTAATTTTTATGTCAAAATGGTCAATTTCCGAATGGGTTTATCTATGGAAATTGGCCATTTTGACATGAAAATTTTAAAATTTTAAAATTAGCTAATATTTGACATGCATGTTGGAAATGGCTAAAAAATCAAGTTTCATTATGGTGCCTCTATAAATAATGGTCAAATGAAGTTAAAAATCATTTTAACTCTGTGTTATGTTAGTATTGAAAAAAATAAATTTTTACCTTCATTTGATTATTATTTATAGCGCTTAAGACAATGAAATCTTGATTTTTTGCCATTCCCAACATACATACCAAATGCTAGCCAATTTGAAATTTGAAATTTTCTTTGTAAATAGTCGATTTCCAAATGAGTTAACCTATGGAAATGGATCATATTGACATAAAAATTTCAAACATTTCAAATCGGCTAATATTTGACATGCATGTTGGAGAATGGAGATAGTTAAAAAATCATGTTTCATTATGGTACCTTTATAAATAATGATAAAATGAAGTTAAAAATCAATTTTACTCGGTGTTATGTTAGTGTTGAACAAAATATTTTCTTAACTTCATTTGAATATAATTTGAAGGGATTAACATGATGAAACATTAATTTTTACCATTACCAATATGCATACCAAATATCAGCCAATTTGAAAATTTTAAAAATTTCATATCAAAATGGTCGATTTTCATAGGGGTTAACCTATGGAATATAAGCCATTTTGACTTACAATTTCTAAATTTTCAAATGAACTAATATTTGACATGCATGTTAGAGATGGCTAAAAAATCATGTTTCATTATGATACCTCTATAAATAATGATCAAATAATGTTAAAAATCAATTTTACTCGGTATTATGTTAGTGTTGAACAAAATATTTTCTTAACTTCATTTGAATATAATTTGAAGGGCTTAACATGATGAAACATTTATTTTTGCCATTACCAATATGCATACCAAATATTAGCCAATTTGAAAATTTTAAAAATTTCATATCAAAATGGTCGATTTTCAAAGGGGAACCTATGGAATATAAGCCATTTTGAGATAAAATTTCCTAAACTTTTAAATGAATTAGTATTTGACATGCATGTTATAGATGACTAAAATTTCATGTTTCATTACTGTACATTTATAAATAATGGTCAAATGAAGTTAAAAATCAATTTTACTTGGTGTTATGTTAGGTTAGGTTTGAACAAAATATTTTTTAATTTCATTTGACTGTTATTTGAAAGGCTTAACATGGTGAAACCTCAATTTGTTATCATTACCAACAAGCATGCCAAATATTAGCCCATTTGAAATTTTTTATTTTTTATGTCAAAATGGTCGATTACCAAAGGGGTTAGTTAACCTATGGAAATGAGCCATTTTGACATAAAATTTCAAAATTTTCAAATCAACTAATATGTGACATGCATGTTGGAGATGGCTAAAAATTTATGTGTCATTATGGTACCTTTATAAATAATGGTCAAATGAAGTTAAAATCAATTTTATTAGGTGTTATGTTAATGTTGAACAAAATATTTTTTAAACTTCATTTGACTATTATTTGAAGGGTTTAACATGGTGAAACCCCTATTTTTTGTCATTCCCAACAAACATGCCAAAATTAACCGATTTGAAAATTTTCAATTTTCATGTAAAAATAGTCAATAAGACTGGTTGAGGAGCTTACCAATACGATATTGATGTATGATAATTAGAACGATGAATAATATTATCAAACACAAAGAAATTATTTAATACTACATTTATTACTCTCCACTAAACCACTTCGGCATTTGGATAAAAGATTAATGTAAACAAATCGTTAATTGAGCACCATATCTATATAGTTAATTATCATACATCAATATCATTCAAATTACTACTCATACAAAAAGACAAAAACAACTAAATTTATTTCCATATTTACACACCAAATCTCATTACAATCTCACTTCATTTCTTCCCAACAAGTTACATTATAAATTTCCCTTACCATTCAATCTTACAATCAATCACCAAACATAAAAAAACAACAATCACGGTGAGAACAAAGGTGCAACATGAGTTGATTCGTAACGAAATTGCTCGAAAACAACTTTCGTGAAGAGGAGACTTGGGTTGTGGAATAAACTAAGGAAAATCTCAACTCTTTTGCTTAGTGATCGTGATGAGCGGATTGAATATCTCAAGAACGAAAAATAAAAAATAAGAGAAAATGTAAAATTGCGATCTTAAAATATATTTAAGCCGACATGTTAGCGCTGACTACGCAAAATGGCCGTTTGACAAGAACTGGGCTTGGTTGTAATTTGTTCAAGTTATGAGACTGTTATGAAGCATTCAAAAGTTTCGGGACTGATATGTAACCCGTCGCAAACTTATGGACTAGTTTAAGACCCAATAAATAAGTAAAAGAACCACTGACATCACAATGGCGCCTTCGTTCTCCTTCTTCACGCGAATCTCTTTTCCTCGCCGTCATGAACAAATCCGATCTCCGCCGCCGTCGATTCCAACCGAATCCATGGCGATCCCAACTCGAATCCGATGCCTACTCATCCTCCTCTTCTCCCCCTTAATCCTCCCCTTACTCTTCCTAACTTTCCCCTTGGTATTCGCGCTGGGGCTCTGCCTCTGGATCCGATTCTGCTGTCGGAGACGGAATCGACAGCGGCGGAGGCGACGTCTGGTCGGGAAGAAGAAATCGGCGCATAAGGAGGAGGAGGAGGAATCAGCGGCCGCTGAGCTGCGGCGGTGCGAGGAAGGGCTGAAGGAAGCAGAGGATGAAGAGGAGGACGGTGAAATTGGACGGCTACTTCAGGTTTACTTGGAAGATCAGCTGCGGCTCGCGAAGTCGATTGTTTCCGGCGATAAGACTGAGAGCAGCGGCGTCGGCGGCGGTGGAATTCGGAGTCGCCGAGACGACGTCGATTCCAAAACTGTCCCTCTGTTGACCTAATTTTGCTTGGGAATGTTCTTTTGTTTCCTGTAGTGTTTGAAAATTTATTTATTTTTAATTGATGAAATACTGTTGATATATTTTCAGTCTTTACAATTGGAAATGTTTAATTATTAGTAAAAAGTCTCTAACTCGAATTTGAATCAAACTGAGTCGTACATAAAAAAATATATCGTTAGACTTCTAAGCATACAAATGTAAACACAAACAATCAAATTTTGACAAACTTGAGAAAGCTCATTTTGGATTGATCATGATTTGATTAATTACCATTTTGAATTAATAAATGTGACAACCACATTAACTTATAATAGGCCATAACACAAAAACGTGTTAAAATTAATTCGTTAACTAAACATACAAATTTACATACAAACAATCAGGCTTCACATAGCTTGTAACCTGCCAGAGTCCAAAACATGTAAAAGATCGACATTTTAAGCATACAAATTTGACAATTGAATTGTCACGAAGTCGAGGAGCTCATCAAAATTTTTCATGATTCGATTGATTAGCTTTTCGAGTTAATTTATGTGACCGGACTGGACCTAAAAACTATGTATAAGTGACATACAGTACATTATAAAATTATAATTATAATGGACCGCATTTTATTATATTTTAAAAGACCGATCATGGGCCATATAATTCGGATCGATTCACTCTCCGATAAATTTCCCGCCGTAAAAAAATGGCGGAAACTTCCTCCGCCGCCGGAGTTCCTTTGCTGGACGACAGAGAAGTTGCTGGAACCATCGATCACCGCGGCAAACCAGCTCTCCGCTCATCCTCCGGCGGATGGAGATCTGCTGCTTTCATCATAGGTTCATTCCAGTTTCGTTTTCTCACCTCGTTTTTCCTTCACGAGCTTTTTTATTTAAATTTTGGATCTGCAGTGGTGGAAGTGGCGGAGAGATTTGCCTACTTCGGGATATCGGCTAACCTGATCACTTACCTGACCGGCCCACTCGGCCAAAAGACGGCCGCGGCGGCGTCCAATGTGAACGCCTGGGCGGGGACTGGTACGTTGTTGCCTGTGGTCGGAGCTATCGTCGCTGATTCTTTCCTGGGCCGGTACAAGACGATCATTGTTGCATCTGTCATTTACACTGTGGTCAGTCAATAGAGAATCTAAAAGTGTCAATTTATCTCAAATTTGATCTTTGAACTTCCAATTTAGTTGATGTAGTGATCTCTATCGATTTGAGAATCAACCCAGCTCGAATCTAGTTGATAGATTGGTGGGGAACCTCGGGATAGACCTAGCTTTCTGTCGAGAATTGGTTGTAACTCGAAATGATTGTCATTTATATTCGAATTAGTGTCGCATTTGATTCAAGATCTGATCGAAATTGTCATTCCTACAGTCAACCACTTGATACAATGTCTTTACATTCAGCTTAACTTGTCAATTTTGTTTCTATTCCAATGGTGGATACAACTTGCAGGGATTAGGGCTAATGACATTATCAGCTGCACTAACATCTGAATCCATCACCAACTGTCAACACACCATACTTTTCTTCATGTCCCTGTACATGGTAGCAATAGGGCAAGGAGGGCACAAGCCTTGCGTGCAGGCCTTCGGAGCTGACCAATTCGACGAGCACAACTCGAAAGAGATCGAGCAAAGATCGTCGTTCTTCAACTGGTGGTACTGTAGCATGGCGATCGGGATCAACGTGGCACTTCTTGTAGTGGTCTACGTCCAAGACAACTTGAATTGGGCTGTTGGGTTTGCAATCCCTTTCTTCACCATGCTTGCTAGTCTTGTCACTTTCTTGCTTGGCAGGACGACTTACAGGTTCAGCATCAACGGGAAGGAGGACGTAAACCCATTTCTCAGAATCGGTCGGGTGTTTGCTCGAGCTATTCGAAACCGTGGAAGAAGTAGTAAGGTTTCAGGCATGGTAAATAGTGAAGAAGGAGAAGCTTACCTGCTTTCAAATCACAGCTCACAGCAATTTAGGTAAAGCCATTGAATTTGTTTCCCTATTTTGTCAATTGTGATTCTCGAGGAACTGAAATCTGGCTTTATATAGGTTCCTGAATGGGGCGTTGTTCGAGCCGAGACATGGTTCCTCCATGGAGGAAGATCAAGAAGGATCACGACTACTAATGGAGGTTTGCAGTGTGAGTGATGTTGAAGAGACCAAGCAAATGTTGAGGCTGGTCCCGATATGGGTTTCCTCCTTAGGATATGCCGTCGTTTTCGCACAAGTCGCAACGTTCTTCACAAAGCAAGGCTCTACCCTTGACAGAACCATCTTCCCAAACTTCCAAATCCCACCAGCTTCCCTTCAGTTCTTCATAGGCACTGCCATCATCATCTTCATCCCTGTCTACGACCGCCTCTTCGTCCCCATCATGGCATCCATAACAGGTAATCCTTAAGTATGTGTTGTACAAGTTTTGATTTAATTTGAATAGAGTCCAAAGTTCGAAACTTGACATTAAATGTAACACTATGCATATCCACCCTTGTAAACAGGCAACCCCCGTGGGATCACGATGCTACAGAGGATAGGAACGGGGATGTTCCTATCCCTCCTCTCCATGGCCATTGCTGCCACGGTCGAGACCAAGAGACTCAAGACCGAACACAACAAGCAACCAACAATGAGCATATGGTGGCTGGTTCCTCAGTATATAGTCTGCGGGGTTTCAGACGTTTTCGCCATTGTCGGGCTCCAGGAGTTCTTCTACCAAGAGGTACCGAACGAGCTCAAGAGCTTGGGACTGTCGTTTTACCTCGGCGTGCTGGGAGTTGGCAGCTTTCTGAGTAGCTTCATTGTCTCTCTGGTTGATCGGATAACTTCAGGTGGTGGAAGTTGGTTCGATGATGATCTGAATAAGGCGCATCTTGATTACTTCTACTGGCTTCTTGCTCTTCTTAGTGGCCTTTGGTTGGTTGGTTTCTTGTGGTTTGGTAGAGCTTATGTTTACAGGCAGAAATAGTGGTTTGGATTGGTATAAATACGTGTATAAGTTGGTGTGTATACTTGTATTTGGTCGTTAATTGTGAGCCAACTTACATGGTAGCTAGTTTGGCATATTTGTGTTTTGAAAGAGCATATTCTTTTTGTTCTTTCAAACTGAAATGGTCATATATCTTTACAGGGATGACAAAACGGTCACGTTGCTTTCGCTTTCATAATCAAGTAGTCATATAGCTTTGAGATTTCACTTTTAACTCATATAATTGAAGTAGTTTTGATATATACATTTATCAAATCATTAGTAGTGTTTTCAAAACAATATTGGTATGGACGGTTCAAACAGTTGGACATTGAATCATGCATTAAAATTAATTTGTTATATAATTATGTTTTAATTAAAATTTTATGGTGTTGTTGAACAGTATATTATGACATTCGGTACATCTGAAGATTATAATCATTTGTTCTCAATGAGGATACCTATCCCGATCTATGGCAGCACTAAATTATACCCCATGATCTACTTCTGTACTTTATCATGAACCGAATTTGAAGACTGAAGTATCCATCTTGTTCCGAATGGATTGTCATTTGTATTAAACCACGATCTTAAATTAAATCTAAATTAAAATAGAACTATGATCCTAAATTTTTACAGAAAAACAATAAAACAAAATAAAAATTGACTGGTTCGCAGTCAGCTGAAGCAAGCGAGGAAGGAGATTCCTGTAAATCCGTCTCTCTCACTTTCCGTTGCTATTGTTTGTCGCTTTATAGTTAGTAACTGGTTTTCTCTGCTTTCTTTGGCGTTTCCCCAATCTCATCATCATCGTTCCTAACGATACAAACACTCCTCCTTCTTCTTCATCACTTCCCCGGTGGGTTGAAACAGAAAGGTGGAAATGGATCTACTGAGAGTACAAGTGAAGAACACCAACCGGAGCCCTACACTCCTGCCTTTGAACTGCTCGATTTCGGCCAGCTGGCCGAAAGAGAGGAAGACGACGACGATTGGGTGGCTGGAGATCAAGGTTTTCAACCGGAGCCTCTGCTCTTATCGCTGCCGCTCGTTGACCGTTGTCTCAGCTAAGGCGAAGAAGAACAACGGCAATAACAATAACGATGATAATAAAGGTGTCTCCTTTTTCCCGATCGGTTTCTGTTTTCGTCAAATTGGATTGGTGGGTTGTTTTGTTCATGCGTTGAATGGAGAAGGGTTCGATTGGGTTACTGAGTTAGTTCTGATTTTAGGTTTCATTTTGGGGATGGGGAGCTGCGAAACTCTATGCATTGTGAATTGGTAATCTACTTAATTTGGTGGTTGGGGTTTGATGTCATGGCTGGTTTCATCGTTGATGTTTGTGGTAAAGGTTTGATCTTTTTAGTCATCTGGCTCTGTCTAGCACTGTGTATAGAGATGCTATATTGGATTTTGGTGGCCTTTTAGGTGATAGTTAGCAATGGGGGATTTCAGTTATGTTTCTGAGGCTCTGCTTGGCTGATTAATCTGCAATAGTGTTCTTCATTGTCTGTTTTTCCTCAGCTACACTATTGCTTTATCGTGCTTCGTATAAGTCTCATAGTCGGGGCTTGCACTGGCTTTTAAGCCTTTATAGTTAGGTTTCTAAGGCAGCTTGGTTGATTAATCTGCAATAGCATTCTTCATTTTCTGTTGGCCTTTTAGGTGCTAGTCAGGAATGTGGAATGAGGTAGGTTTTTCTTAGGCTGCTTAGCTAGTTGATCTGCAATAGGGTTCATTTGCGTGATGGAGAGCTACAGAACTCACTGCATGGTGGGGGCAAAGTGGCTGCCAATAGTAGTTCTACGCATCCTATTGCTCTGAGTTCATAAACGTTGCATCTAATATCTCGAGTTGAACTCAAATTATTGGGAAAAGTTCATAATTGGTTTATGTAACATTCCTTAACATGAGGAAATTTGGATGGCAGGTACGATTGGTTGATGTTTTTTCTTGGATGCTTTTCGTCGTTAACTTGTCGATAGTGTTAGTGTTAGGCTCCATTAGCTATTTGGTGGTCAGCTTCATATTTGTTAACTCGTCGATAGTGTTCTGGCACCTTAAGCTATATGTGTGTTATGGCACCTTAAGCTAAATGTGTGTAAGGCTCTGCAATGATGATTATATGCCTATGTTCCATGAAAAAATGGCTTAGTTTGTCCAGAGGATGGAAATAATTGCTGTCTTAAGACTTTACTGTGCTACAACATGCTCACTTTTTTTGTTTTGTGGTTGTGACACACCTACAGAGAATGAAAGTCGATCTCATCGAGATGGCGAAGTGTTGAAAGGGAAGAAATCATCATCCGATGGCAACAAACCCAGCAACAGTTCTTCCCAGAAGCCGGTTCGTGCCAGCTCAGACTGGAGGGTGTTTAGGGCAAACTTGGTTGCCAAGGAACAGGTGATAGTATTCTCTATTTGGTTCTTGAGCTTGCAAAAATTCTTACAAATAAGAGAAAGTAACAAGCTTTAATCTTGGTAGGCGTACAAGTCTGAGACTTCGACTCTCGAACCGAAGCCACTCGGCCTGAAATGGGCGCATCCCTTATCAGTCCCCGAAAACGGATGCGTCCTCGTTGCCACGGAGAAACTCGACGGACAACGAACATTCGAGCGAACCGTGGTCCTCCTCTTAAGGTCCGGAACCAGCCATCCGCAGGAAGGACCATTCGGCATCGTCATCAACCGTCCACTGAACAAAAAGATCAAGCACATGAAACCGAACAACAACGAGCTAGCGACAACATTCTCAGACTGTGCTCTTCATTTTGGCGGCCCTCTAGAGGCGAGCATGTTCTTGTTGAAGACAGGAGAGAAGACCAAGCTTCCCGGGTTCGAAGAAGTGGTCCCCGGGTTGTGTTTTGGTGCCAGGAACAGTCTGGATGATGCTGCAGAGCTTGTGAAAAAGGGATTGCTAAAGCCTCAGGATTTTCGATTCTTCGTCGGGTATGCTGGATGGAAGCTTGATCAGTTGAGGGAGGAGATTGAGTCGGAGTTTTGGCATGTTGCTTCGTGTAGCTCGAATCTTATCTGTGGGGGATCTGTACAGTCTGGGAATCTGTGGGAGGAGATTCTGCAACTTATGGGAGGTGACTACTCCGAGTTGAGCCGGAAGCCTAAGCAAGACATGTAAGTTGATCAATAGTCGGTTAATCGATGGAGCCAAATGTACAGTAAGTCGCTGTGCCTAGATAGAATTTTTTTACTGTGTTTTGGTTTGGCCTTAGTTTGAGTGTAAGAAACTTGGCAGGTTACTGTTTATGTATGTAACATTATGGTTGCCTTGCCTTAACCTTATGGTGAAATAAAAAGAAAAAAATTGTTGGAAAATCCTTTCTGATAGTTGATCTGTTTTAGGAGGTTATGAACCAGTTAGGTCAACCGAATTTCGGATCGATCATGGTTTGCTAGTAATCTGATGTTTCAGAAGATCACACACACTTAGTAGGGGAATCCTAATGTTCAATCATCATATTCAATTAGTTAATAGTTGGTTGACTAATTGTTTTTAACTTTTTGACAAATGTTACGACACCAAACACAAGGTCACTTGAGATCTTCATCTTCCTGTACTCAAAACTTGTCTTTCTTGTTCTGTCTGCAACATTCATGTGTTCATCCTCCATATTTGCTGTTCTGGTGCTGATTCTGACAGTCTTCGCCTCCGCCGTTAAGGTTATCTTTACTCCTTGCTTTCCTTACTGCTTGTTGGATTTGTCTCTCGTGCTCTTTCAGAAGCTCTTCCATGTTCCCTCCTGGTGGCATCAGTGGTCCTGAGTAATTTATCCTGTTCTTCCTCGGTGGAACATACACCTGATTTCGAAAAGAAACCGAACCGAACCATTATTATTCGAACTAATGGAGATGATGAATGAATGAATGGATTTAATTTACCACTGAAGAGTCCTTGATGTTCAACGACATGTCAACTGTCTGTTGTTGAGACCTTGTTGAGTCCTTGATGATGCTGTTGTTTCGGCTTCTGAACTCGTTCCGGTTGGTTAGGCCCGAAACAGGGTGGATCATTGAACATGAGTGGTTGTATCCGGCACCAGCAGCATTTGGCCTCATCATCATCATTCCTCCTGTTGCTCCTCCTGATTCATCTTCATACTTGTGGCAGTTGCTTGGTTTCCCTACCCCTTTGCCGGGTGATTCCCGCTCCGTTCTTTGCCCTCTGACCGACTCGGCTCCCCTGTTTTTCATTGCTTCTGCCATTTTTCTGCAAAAATGCAATTTTTCAGCTTGCTGGGCCAACTCGAGCTCACCTCATTAATTTATATGATGGCTCGGTCTGTTTGAAGCTTGGATCACAAGCTCGGCTTGTTCGAAGTTAGAACGAGCTCGATTCGTTGAAAGTTTGAGCTCGAAAGATCATGAACATGCCCACTAATTTTTACCCGAGCAAGTTGCAGCTTACACACCGTGTCAGTCTTACTTCCACGGCCGTGTAAGACGAGACTTTACGGCTGTGTAAGACGTGGCTTCCACAGCCGTGTAAGACGAGGTTTCCATTCAAATGTTCGAATGTTCTAGCCAGGTTTCCATTCGAGGAGACGGGTAAGAAATACATAATCGAAGACTCAGAAACCGGTTTTTAAGCTATCACATCATATCATATGTACCTTCTTACTTCGTCTTCTCTGGCCTTGGCATCAAGTTCCTTGCTAGGAGGATACTTTGGCAAAGCTGAAGGCTCACAAGGATACGGCTTTGTGTTGAAGAACTGCAAATAAATCAACAGATGAGCAAAACAACCTCTCGAAAACCGAAGTCAGTAACATTAGTCTTACGTGGCTGCTGACCTGGCTTTCGAGAGCAGAAGCGGCTGTTCCTCGAGCTTCAGGCTCGATCGACAGCAGCTGATCCACAAGAGCCAAAGCTGAAGGTGGGAAGTTCTTGAATGCTTCTTTGACGCAACGCTGGTATGGCTGCTGAGGCTTGAAACTCGTTGCGTGTGGCAACTTTGTTCTCTGCCAGTATTTTTCTGATGGCGAGCCGCATAGCTTGAATATCTTGTGCATTTGCTCAACCTGATAGGAGCCAAAAAAAGAAACCACAGTTCATAGCTTCATCTGGTATGACAAAGATGGAATCTTTACGGAATATGAGCCCCGACTATCTCGATACATTCGATGCAGCATTGTTAAAAATCTATGGAATTCTACGATTCTGGATTGTTTTTTTGTTTACCTCGGTTCTTCCAGGCATGATATGCTTCCCAGCAAAGAGTTCAGCAAGAATGCAGCCAGCACTCCAGAGGTCAATCCCAACTCCATACTGAGTAGCACCAAGCAAGAGCTCAGGTGCCCTGTACCAAAGAGTAACAACCCGACTCGTCAAGGCCTGTTGCGACGAGTCCCGGTAGAAGTTAGCCAGTCCGAAGTCCCCGAGCTTCAAAACTCCGTCGTCGTTGATCAGGAGATTCGATCCCTTGATGTCTCGATGCAGGATCCCGCACTCGTGGCAGTGTTGCAAGCCTCTAAGCAGTTGTTGCATGTAACATTTTATCTGTGGTACATGGAATCAGGTAAAATCTCGATCAAAATCTTGAAATGCTATAAAATCAACGACGTTTTGACTGGTGAGGCTAGCAGATTACCTGTTGTTCTGTGAACTTGGTACCGGGCCTCGTTGCGAGGCCAGTTAGGTCGTGGTCCATGTACTCGAAGACTAAGTACAAGCTTTCGGACATTCTCGAAGTGACGATGCACTCTAGCTTCATCACATTTGGATGATCAAGTTTTCTCAAGATGTTGATCTCCCTTGCCATGAACCGTACACTTTCAGGGTCCATGTTCACAAACCTGACTTTCTTCATTGCAACAATCTTCCCAGTTTGAAGGTCTCTGGCTTTGTACACTGTGCTGTAAGTCCCTTCTCCAATCTGTCGAAAATTTACAACGCGAAAATCGGTCATTCTTGACATGATATTAGAACATTTAACGACGCTTTGACATATAAAGTTGCAATCTTGACACCATCCCTGAGGAATTATCGACGAAAATGTGTTACCCCCTTTCGAGCTTCTCAAAGGAACGTGCAATCAAGAGATTTTCCGTATCGTATCCAACAAGTTACGTACCTTTTCGAGCTTCTCAAACGAGCAGGCCTGACGAGGGAGCCAGCCGCGAACAGCGTCACCAGCAACCGATGTTAGCCATTGAGGCCAACCGGGGTCAATGTCTCCATCTCCATGACACGGCATGCTGAAAGTCCTCGAGACACGAGGGAGATAGAATCTGTTTGAAAGGTCCATCGTGGTACCCCTCTGGTGGTGCCTAGCCGATTTCGAAATGAGCTTACCATTCTCGACGGACTTGTTCTCCTCCACGATGAAGACATTGTTCTTCCCAATCCTGCCAGGGTTAGAGTTGTGGTTGGAGACCTTCGAGGCCTGCCTCGAATAGTGCCTCGACCCGTGCCTGCTCGAGGCGTAGGAGGATTGGTGGTGGAGGAATTCTTCTGTCTTTGATTGGGTTGGGGCTACAAGCTGAACATCCAAATTGGTCTTGCTATGATCCTTGTTATTATTGGTTGGGGTTAGGTCTGGTTCTTTAGCTCCTTTGGAGCATATACAGCCCATAATCTTGTAGCAAAATATGTTGGGAAAATTGGGTAAAAGAACCAATTTTGATGATCATTAGCTTCCCCACCAACATTCATTGTGGGAAACCGGATTCGATCATTTGGGGTTCGAACCTTTTTGACGAGTTTATTTTTTCCAATGTGGTCAAAAAGTGAGAGAATAAAAGAATTGAACCTAAAACCCCTAATGAAATCCAGACCAGAAACTCGTAAAGATTATTATTTTGAATAATTTTTTTCTGTCGGATATTCAGAGGGAAAAAAGGAAAAATTAATTGCTAAACTAATGATATGTGGGAAGAAACAAGAGAACATTGATGGGGAAATGGTAATAATTTTCTTTTACTGAAAAAAATTACAATTTTTTTGAGAAAATTTGGAGTTTGAAGAGTGTTGTTAGTTTCAGTAGTTGAGAGAAAGGTATGAAACAATTTCCTTTTTGTGTAAGTTTGTTTCCTGAAATTACTATTTACCATTCAATTTTTTTTAGGTTTGAACAACTTGTTTTATTTTTGTTGCTGGTAAAAACTGTAAATCATTTATTTTTGAGCAACTTTGATACTAAATCATTTAGTTTCTTCCAATATCTAAATTTTTCCTTGGAAATCAAACAAAAACCCAAAACTTTATCATGCAAAAACCATGCATCTAGAGCAAATGGGTCAATTTACCATCTTCACCTTTCCTGATTCTTGAATACCCAAAATTCGGTTTATACACCCTAACCGCTAACCACTAAAGTTCATCCAACTAGATGTGGAATAACATCTTGACATCGTGCCATTGCTTGTAGCCAAAGGCCAAGTCTTTCGCGATTCTACTATCGAATTCTGAACGGTCGTGTATCGCTTCATTTTGTAAATGTTACCCAAAAAGATACAAGAATTAGCTTATGATCAAAATCGAACTCCAAAAATTCTCCTATGATCTCTCTGAATTGGCAAGGAGATACTCATCAAGGGTTCTCAGCAAGAACAGGTCCGGTCTGATTCCACTCATCACCATCTGTCCATAAACTGCCATGGCTTTTTTAACCTTCCCAACCTTGCAATAACCTCGAATGAGAATGGTATAAGTCACCACATCAGGCAAAAGATTCTTCTCCAAGGCAAATCGAAACACGCACGAAGCTTCCTCGACCAGACCCCTCTTGCAGAGGCCGTCTATGATCATACTATAGCTCAGAATGTTGGGCGAAACCTTGTTCTCGAGCATCTCCTTGTAGAGCTCGAACGCACCATCCATGTCTTGAGCTTTGAAGTAGCCGTCGATGAGACAGCTGTAGGTCACCTTATTAGGGTAAGGACCCCGTTCCAACATCTCGGTGAATATGGACATCGCTTCCTCGAGCCTACCTTCTCTGGCGAAGGCATGAATCAGTATGGTGAACGTGATGGCATTCGGTGCGGACATTTGCTCGAAAAGTTTGACTGCATTGTCTAGCTTTCGATACGAGGAGTAACCGGCAAGCAACGTGTTGTAGGTTATGGTGTCAGGGTTCGGTCCTCTGAGTTGAAGTCGCTCGAAGAGCCGCACTGCCTCGTTCAATTGGCTCTGCCTGATATGTATGTTGATAAGTACATTGTAGATTGCGATGTCCGGTACCATACCAGTCCGGTTCATCAGGGCGAAAATCTTTAACCCGGCCAATGGATTGTTAAGCTTGGCGAGTCCATCAATGAGTGTGCAGTAAGTAACCGCATCCGGCTCCAAACCCTTCTTCAGCATCTGGAAATACATCAACAATGCCATGTCCAACTGGTGTACATTAGATGCTGCTTTTATGAGTAAGGTATAGGTGACAACATCGGGCTTCAAACCTACGATTTCAATCAATCTATACACTTTCACTGCACCAGCCATGCATCTCAGCCTGCAAAAACCGTCGATCAACGTGTTCAGGATTAAGACATTGGGTTTCAAGCCTCCTTCCAGCGCTCGAAAGAAGAACCGTAAGGCACTGTTCATCAACCCTTGTTTACACAGGCCATTGATTAGTACATTACAAACAACATCATCAGGTTCATGGCCATGCTTCTTCATATCCATGTAAAACTGGAAGCTATCGACTAGGTTCCCCAATTTGCATAGTCCGTCGATCAAGCTGCAGTAACTTGACACAGAAGGCTTGAACCCATGCTTCACCATCTTCCCAAAAACACCGGAAGCCTCAAGGGTTCTATTATTGTGACACAATCCCTTTATAAGAATACTGTAACTAACCAGATTCGGAGAAATCGAAATCTTTTCCTTGAGCATTGTTCGATACACCTCAACCGCCTTCTCCAAGTCCCCAGCTTTCACATACGCATCCATCACCGAGCTGAAGACGACGACATCCAATTTGATGTCACGATCCAAAGCCTCGGATAGAAGTTTGTTTCCTTCAACCAGTTTCCCTGCCTTGAAAAGACCGTCGATAAGAATACTATACACAATTAAGTCAGCAGCCAGGCCCCTAACCGCCATTGCATCATAAAGCTGAAATGCTTTATCCAGATTTCCCTGTTTGCAGCATTTGTTAATCAATGTACTGAATGTGATCACGTTCGGCTCTGGACCAACCGAGATCAGTTCGTTAAAGTAATCGTCAGAGATTCCTGCCTTATTCTGCAAGCAAAAGGATTTCAAAACTTTGTTACATGTAACAATATCTACAGTGAACCCCTTCTGAAGTAGCAACCTGTGAAGTTTCAAACCCAAGGCCAAGTTAGCTTCACCCTTTCGGATAATCCTTTCCATAACCAATCTATAGAAGCTAGACGAATCCCCATTTGTCAATGTACAAAAATCATCATAATGATCTACAATTTTATCCACAACTTGCAACTCGAGCAAGGAATCCAACAGTCCCCATACGACTTCAGGCGATACATAAATCCGCTTTCTGCATATATACACGAATACCTGAACAGCTGTATCAACCATCCTTTTTCGATAAAAGTTCTCAATAAAGAATCCATAGAAAACACTTGATCCTCCTTCATGACTGAAATCCTGAAACCCTTGGCAGAACTTATACCACGTTTCGTGATCATTCCCATGTTGTTTAACCAACTTGTCAAAGACCTCAGTAGCTGGACCAAACAAATTCCGACGAAGCAAGATTTGGAGAAGTGCACAGAAGGATTGCGGGGAATGGGGCGTGTTCAGGAACTTCTCAGCCCATTCGAAGAATTGGATTGCGGTATTTGGCTTGGAATGGAGGGAAAACAGGATGGGTTGCACATGGTAGGGTTCTAACTTGGACAGAAGGGTATGGTCCAGGAGCATGGGGTTTTGCTGTTGGTGAAGGGCATCACAGATTTGGTGTATTACACTCCTTTTGCTACTGTTTGAATAAGTTGAGTAGTTCAAAAGGCAAGGGCGAATTTTTCCGAAAGAAAGCAAGAAGAAATGGCTTCTAATGTTGAGGTACACCTTAGATGTTATGGCAGAAGACAAGAACATAGCATTAGCATGAGCTCAAGTTCCATCTGCAGGCATACATATTCGAATGCTGGCCTAGGAATAAAGAAGGCAGCATCTGCAAGTCTCTTCAGTCACTGATCGAGATAATGATCAGTAATTCAATCTCATTCGTCACAACCTGAAAAATCAAGAACTACAGAAATTCAGGCTCAATTCTCAAGTGAACAGTCTTCCTTGTTTCGATATAGAAGGAAGATATTGCTTACTGATTCAATAGCCAATATTCAAGATGAAAGCAAGAATGTACACTCACTCACATTCACATCCTAGCTCGAATCTAACGAAGGAAGAACATTGTCAAAGTACTAAACCAAGTGATATCCTAAGCACACAAGAGAGAAGTTTCAATTTCTATAAAAAGTATGATCAAAGCTTCAAATTTTTTGTTTGCATCATATGATTCTGATTGCAACCTCAGCTGCAATGAATGAAACGAACGAACTACAGAAAATATCCACTCCTCTCAACTCTCTTGCATGCAAAACATAGTTTCATTCCACAAGAAAGACATCATACTAGCAAAAGGGTATATCGAATTAGCTTAGCAAGCATACATCCCTCTCACTGTCCTCTCATATCATCAACCACTTGCTGAGCCCAAAACACACAAACAAGCTTTTCTATTGAGAAATCATCCACAAATAACACAGGTGGAAGCTCGCTCCATTTCCAACTTCTCCAAATCCAACAATGTCAAATCCAAAGTACCAAACCACAGAAACAAAGCACAAATTCCAACCCTCAAAGCCAAAAGCTGCTCTATGTACTGAACAGCACCAGCCATTCCTTTCAATCTATTGCAGCAAAAATGGAGAGGTAGAAGAAGAAGAAGAAGAAGATTAACTAACCTCGTCTACTGATACCGCCACAAGAAGAACACTTGTAAGAAGCAAGGTCTTAGCTCTACGGCGAGAAAAATCGTTTATTTTCCTTTCTCTAAGCTTCCGTGACGAAAGGAAGAGCTTTTTCAGTATTCAAAACCTTGCGACTTATGAGAAAGAGAAACCTCGCTAGGGGTATTAACGTAAAACCACACCTTACTTCACAGTCTTCTTCAGCTAACTTGGCTTCACAGTCTTCTTCAGCTAACTTGAGCTTACTTTCAACCGTTCAATCGAATCCTCTAGAAAAACCAAAGATATGGCGATGAATTCTTCCCCATTTCTGAATTGGAATCGCCCTCTTTCATCACATCATCCCTACCTTCCGATTTCCAGCTGTGTAGTGGTTATTGATTTCTCGTACCGGGCGCGAATTTTTCCCGCCGCCGCCGTCAAATTACCTCCGGCAGGTTGCGGGCAGTTCAGGGGAAACTGGGTTCGTCGGAATGCGAAGTCTTGGGCTGACCCAGATGCTGATTCCAAAGAAATATCTGGCAGTGGAGGAACCAATTCATCATCGTCATCAACCAGCTTCCTTTCTGTTCTATGCCCTCTTCTCAAGCTTTTCTCTGTAAGTTTCTTCTTTTTCTTCTTCTCTTTGTTGAAATTTGAAAAAGACTGGAACTTTACTTTATATAATTGGTCTTGTTATGTAGAGTGGAGATCCTTCTAAAGAGAGAAACTTCACTTTGGAGGTAAAACCATAGTTATGCTTAATTCAATATAAGAAAATGTGTATTGATTCTGTTACTATAATGATGAGGTTAACTTTGTACGTTTGTTCCTTAACAGCAGATTTCAACTTCTTTTCTGTCCACCTTGGCAAGACTTCCATGGGAGATTGATCATCCTCTTAAACCTTTTGCAACTCTTTGAATTTGGTAAGAGTGTTTAGGCAAATGAGCTGCTTAAGATTGTTAGTTGTTTGCTTGCTTTATATGTTTGTGGTGTTCAAACAGAAGCATGCCCATTTTGCAGGAGGGTTAGGGAGGCCATGACTGAGTTCCGCTGAGATCAGTGAGTAATCTTGTTTAAAGCAGTTCGGTTCGGATGGATGCATTCGTTATCTCTCATAGCTGAACCTATTATATATGCCCTTATAAACAACAAGTAAATAAAATATAATATATATAAATAAAATGTAATTAAACTCAAATTCAGAATTTTCAAGTCACCAACCACATAATATAACTAATTATACTAAGAGCACGAAGACATAACTTATTAACAAACAGCTTTCCGAATACCCAAAACCAAACTTGACCGGTCTGAATGTCAATCAACCCGGTCAAACTAGCCCGGGTTTCCCTACTCTAACTCACCGTTTGAAGAAACCTCTACAACATTTCCCCACCCTCATCCAAACCAGCAACAATGAAAAACCCAAGAAGTGGGTTTGCAACACGTGTCCTCTGATTCCTTCCCCTGCATGCAACTTTTGTTTGCTTTCATACATTTTCACCTCTTCACAACTCCATTTGTCACTCTCTATCCCAATCTCTTCCTTTCTTTCTTTCTTTTTTTCAACTAAGCAAAGCATAAAGCGATGATCATGGATCTGGTTAGCTCGGCGATGAACCTGTTCGTGCCGCCGGCGAGCCTGGTGGCGATGGCTTGTGCTTGGCCTGCCTTGTGTTTCATCAACGGCTGCGAGTGGCTCTACAAGAGCTACTACGCCGGCGAGGATATGGAGGACAAAGTTGTCATCGTCACCGGCGCTTCTTCCGGCATCGGAGAGGTAAACCAACTAACTAACTTTTATTTTAAAACAGAGGTTCCCCTGTTTCATTGCTTTGATCGGAAAAGTGATTAGAAACTAATTGATTTAATTTGTTTGTAACTCGAGTTGATTATTGTGTTACTCGATCGGATTGCATCTCGATAACTTGAGTTGTATAGAGGCCCTTAGCATCAAATCTTTTAATGATCAATAATGAACCTACCTCCCTGAACTCGAGTTATTGGGATGCAACGAGCTGTCCAATTTCACAAGCGAGGTCTTGACATAGAAATCTTGTCTCGTGATTACAATTTTACTCGTTCAAGTGGGGTTGCTCTACTGGTAGAGTTATGTATGTGTTAGTGTGGAGAGCCTCCCTGAGTTCTTGGGATGCAACGGTTCTCTCCATGTATCTAAACTTCCTAGCTAAACGGTCCAATTCGACCAATGAGGTCCTAACATATAATCTTGTCACATGATAACAACTTTATTTGTCCAAATAGAGCTGTAGAGCTCCACCAGTGGTAGAGTTGCAATTTTACTTGTCCAAGCAGAATTGGGTTCGAATCGAGCACAACCCATGAACGAACATCGTTGTAATGTTTATTTTCGTTTTCTATCTTGTATCCGAAAGATCTATTCGGACAAAAAAAGATAACAATTCCTTTTGCATACAAATTGGTGGGCCTTTCCAAACTCGAATCCCCTTTCGCTTTTTAAGAAATGTTGGAATGTGGATGCAATGGTTCTTTACCGATCCCAATAATTCGAGTTATGGGGAGAAGCTTAGAATTGGATTATATAAACATTCACCCCCTCAAACAAGGGCTCCATGAAACGGATGGATGTTTGCACGGGTCCACTACGCTTTGAATCGGTTATATCGTGATTTGATATCATATAATGTAGATAGCATTCCAATTGCTCTAGTTTTGTTGGTCGGTTGAGTTTCATAATTAGTTTATATAACATTCTATTAATGTTGGTATAGCAAATTGCCTACGAATACGCGAAGAGGAGGGTGAACCTAGTGTTGGTTGCTCGGAGGGAGACGAGGCTCCGGTGGATCAGCGAAAGAGCTAGGTACTTGGGTGCTAAAAATGTCATGATCGTGGCCGCAGATGTGGTCAAGGAAGACGACTGCCGACGGTTCATCAACCAGGCCGTTAGCTACTACGGTCGTTGTAAGTAACAACGATAATCTTAATTTTAATTAAGGACAAAATGATTTCCATCAATTGATTTCTTTTACTGACTTTCCCATACTATATATGTTACTAGTGGATCATCTGGTGAACACAGTTAGCTTGGCACACACGTTTTACTTGGAAGAAACTGCGGACACCTCCGTGTTTCCTCATATGTTGGTACGAAATTCGGTGTCGTAAATTTGAATATATCATATATGGTACGTGTTGAAAACCGAGATTTCGATCACTCTATTTTCAGGACATCAACTTTTGGGGGAATGTGTATCCGACGTACGTCGCTCTTCCCTATCTCCATCAAACCAATGGAAGAATCGTCGTAAATGCTGCCGTTGATACCTGGCTACCTCTTCCAAGGATGAGCATATACGCGGTAAGTATATAGCGTGAAGAATCGTTAATTAAATCCAAATAACTCGATTTGTTGGGAGATATTGGTAATCGGTTTGCATGATATTCCTTAACAAAGTAGTACATATATATATATATATATATATATATATATATATATGATCTATTGCTCATCTAGGCTGCGAAAGCTGCACTGATAAACTTCTACGACACATTGAGGTTCGAAGTGAACGACGAAATCGGGGTCACAATCGCGACACACGGGTGGGTTGGCGGTAGCGAAATGAGCGGTGGGAGCAAGTTCATGCTCGAAGAAGGCGCCACCGAGATGCAATGGAGAGAAGAAGTAAGTTAAATTTCTCTCCCAACACAATGCACTTTCACTTCCCTACTAAACATTAACAAGTCCCTTTTGATCCAACTAGGGCAACGGAGTGAACGGTCCGCTTGAGGACTACGCGAAGATGATCGTATCGGGAGCTTGTCGCGGGGACCACTACGTCAAGTACCCAAAATGGTACGACACCTTCCTCCTATACAGGTACTTTGCACCTGGCGTTCTAAACTGGACACTCAGGCAGCTCCTCGCCTCACACGGGGCGAGGAGGATGCCCTCGCTTATCGGCGTGGGGACTAGGCCGTTGTTGGAAGGTGGTGGTGGTGGTGGTGGTGGTGGTAGCAGTGGTGGTGATAGCGGAGGCAGCTCGCCCAGCCGGCTGGCTGCTAGTCCTGTGGGAAGCAGCTCACCTGGGCGGCTGGCTGCTAGCCCGGTGGGATTCTCCCCAAGAAGTCCTGGGCGCATGCAGAGACTTGAGTGAACCTTTTAGTTGTTCTTTTCCAAATTGTTGATCTTTCTGGTTTGAATGGTTTGTTTGTTTTGAGTTGGAATAAGTGAGAGATTTTTGTTGACCTTTCGTTTTCTTGTTTGTGGTGGTGTTAAGTGTTGTATCTAGTAGATCACACAATATTGATCCAAAACGGTTTCGAGTCGAATTGGTCCGTGACTAGGTTGAAATCAATCAAGAAGGCTAACATGCATGGCCACTTGATGCACCAACTCTAGATGATATCCAGTTATCCTAGCCATTCCACTCTAACAAAAGTCTAGTCAAGGAATGGACTCAGTCAATCTTTCACTTTTGGTCACTATTATTTTCTTATTTCCACGTTTGGTCACTATAACTTCCTTTGCTTCTCACTTTGGGTCCCTATTGCTTTCTTTGTGTTTCACTTTTGGTCATTATTGCTTTCTTTCTTATTCACTTTTGGTCACTATTACCTTATGTTGTCAATCGAGTCCTTACTATTGGTACTAGCGGTGGATGTCTAGTACCTTTAGTATCCATCCTTATTGGCTATTGCACTTCTCAACCAAGCCAATTGCTCCAGGAATCTTGTTGGTGCATGTTTAGGACGAATCTACTGTTGCGATAAGAAGATTAAATTGTAACATAAGTAACAAGCAAGAGTGCATAGCGGATTAAGACGTAGCAGAAAACTACAGTTCGCTCCCAGAAACTACCTCGGAAGAGGGTATATAGAAACATAATTACCGAGCTGATCACCCGAATCCGAAATCTTTGACTACCAACTATCATTATTAAATTCACCGACTTTGAGTAAATTTTGGATTAGGAAACAAAAAATGAAGGGAAAAGGTAAAGCACCGACTAGAAGATTTTTTCACCCCAACAACTTGCATTAATATGGCTTGCTTGTTGAACTTTGGCCATGTCTGAAAAGATTGAAGTCCATTTTTCCCCTTCAAATTAATTAACAATAGAAATGGTGCTAGTTAAATATAATTTTTCGGTCTGGTAAGATTGACGGTCTAATGAAGGGTTTTATTATGGAGTATAGGGTTGATTGTTGAGTTGATGTACAAAAACACTTTTATAAATCCTTTACGGCTACTCTTTCTTGCAAGACGTAAAAGAGAGAGAGCCAATAGATGGTCGTGTTAAAAAGGAATTAAGGTGTATGAAAAAAGAGAGTGTGGAAGATATAAAAGTATCAAGGAGGAGTATATGTAGGTGTATGAATTTAAAATTGATTTGTCTAGTTATTGATTCGTATATGGTATGTGAAAATAAACATTATATCAATGTTCATTTTTGGCGATGACAAAACTACCACCATCTAGAATTCTATGATTTGATAGCAACAAAATTTTACATAAAATTGATGAAATCAACATTTAATTATGTCTAATTAAGTAAACATCACATCAGTATATTTTTTGACAATGTCAGAACTGGATGTGAGCAACCTAAACTACCGTTCAGAATTCCCTAATTCGATAGCAACAAAATTCTATATAAAATTTTTGAAATCAACATTTAATTACATCAAATATTATATGAGTTAACCTTTATATTAAAAGTCTTCACGGCTAAATCTCACATCATTTTAATTTCGATACTAATTTTATGAAGCATACTAAATTCGAATCATTACCTCTGAATCGCCGATACACAAAGCGAAAAACGTCCTATGCACGTTAGATGATCAAACGTAATTAGTTTAATACTTTAATTGATTAATTGGATGCTAAGTTTCATTTCTCATTTGGATAATCATTCAAGTGTGACAAGACAATTCACATAGCTTGGATTAATTACGTGGCTTTTCCGCGTCCGCAGCGGATTCCACGTGTACGTAGAAGAAACACACATAAAAACAAAACCTCCAGCTGCGAAATTAGTAAACAATTAGTAGCCGCGGGCCGCCCACGGCTTTCTGCCGTAATGCGGCCGCCGATGGCGACGCCGTGGCTAACTTTGTTTGAAAAGCCATCATAGTCACAACTACGATAAGCCAGTCAACATATTCAAGAACTTTGGAAGTACAAGATAAGTCAATCACGAGCTTCTCATGCATGGAATTTGCATGCGATTATCTGGATTCATGATGGTTCGGTGTACTGATGGATTTAGAGAATGTTGGATAGTAGATCGACAGAACGCTTACACCATTATTTGATTGTAATTGAGGGAGGGATTGTGGCTATAAATTAGAGTAGATTAGTTAGAGATATATAATTTTCAAAAAATGGGGACGGATTATATAATTAGTGGGCCGTACAATATTTATGAAAAGAAGATTTAAAAATGAAAACTTAGAAAATTGCATATATAGTACATGTTTATTGTCGTTCAACAATGTATCGATATTTACAGATTGAGCTAGAATTCATTCGTGATATATCGTTTCGAAATAATTATACATATAATAACCATTAATTGATTTTTAAAATGTGATTTGATTGGTTTTAAGGTGATCCATGAAAAGTCAAAATAAAAGCATATAAATATAGATAATTATGGTCCATAACAAATATATAACCAATAATTATTTCTCTCAAGGCGCCACGTGCGAAGAATGAAAGTACTACAAATCTCTCATTCCCACATTTGACTATCAACGCAACAAAAAACCAACAACAATCCTAGTCCAACAAGGATTGCAAACAACATTAATTTTCTTCACATATAATCTTCTACAGACACATTAAGCTCCCTTCCGGTAGACCCCGATCCAGCGCCGTTCTGCGAATTCCGCAATATCATCTGCGCATCCACCGCCATCCCGGCGTCCGACGCCGCCCTCTGAACAGACTTCGGCGACATGTCCTGCCGGAGCGCCGGCAAAGCCGTCATCGGGAAATTAGACGGCGACGATGAGTTGCCTTTCAGGCAAAAGGAGGCGACGTCGTGGGCGAAAGCTGCGGCTTCGGGGGAAGAGTAAGAGCCCAGCCAGAGGCGCTCCTGGGTGCCCGGGACCCGGATCTCCGACACCCACTTCCCCCATTTCCTCCGGCGGACTCCCTTGTACTTTCTGTCGCTGTCGACGTCGGCGACGGCGGGATGGTTCATGGTGTGAACAGAGGAGACTTGGAAAATAAAACAGAGGAGAAAACAGAGTGGTTTGGGAAAAGGGGAATTGGGAGAGGTTTATATAGGTTTTGAATAAGGAAAGTCAAAAGGGGGGGGGGAATTAGGAAGAAGTCAACTTTTTAAAAGAAGGTCAAATGGGTGTTTTAGAGAAATTAATTTGGAGGACGGTGGTATTTGGGTATGAATTACGATGCAATATTATGTGGGGGAAAGCAAATAAGCAAGTGGGTATTTTGACTTTTGGTATTAGTCAAACCCTATGTTTTGGATATATAATTTGATTGGAGTCAAATACTTAATTGGCCCCCAAAGTTTGGGGGGTTACGCATCGGTCCTGCAACTTTTGAATGTTATGTATCAGTCGTGTAACTACTTTCAGTTGTGTTACGATAGATGTTTAGCGGCAAGCTTTTCTGGTTGAGATGGCGAGACTATTGGAAGAGGATTCTTATTGATATTTATATTATTCACTAACACGCTTTCACAAAATGAAGTTATTAGAAGAGTTGAGGGTTTGTATAGCTTCGATAAGTTATGTGTACGAATTGGGGGGTTATCGGGATTCGAAACGGAAACCTCTCGGTCATGTAAGGCTCTGATACCATGTCAAGAATCGTTCTATCCCAATAACTCGAATTGTATTGAGAAAGAATTCTGATTTTAATGTGTAAAATTGAAAAATAACATGTCCCGAAATTACAGACCTATTAAGTGATTGACCCAATTAATTGGACATGCATGAGCTTCTACACAATTTCATTAAGTTTCGTGCATGGCTTGGGGACCTCGATTCACATCCCTTATCCGTTTGTGAATTAAAAGCATTGATAATATGTAAAGAAGTATTGCACCTCAGTAAGGCAGCAACTTATACTCAACTAATATATACAAAGAATACATCGTCGGCAACTCAGGGTTTGGTCAAATTTGGTAGTGAATAATATAAATATTAATTATAATTTTTTTTGTAATAATTTAATTATTGAGATATAATGGTTGTTAACATGATATTAAAGCCTAATTAGGCTTTATCTATGTAATTAAACCGCCATTTTCACAAAAAATTATGATAATATTTCCCTTTTCCCCCGTGAATTAGTCGACTTTAAGGTCAGAAATCACGTTAATTATCGGTATTATTCTGCTGTTATTCCTTTCTTATTCAGCTGTCATTCCTTCCTTATTCCTCCTTTATCCGACTTTTATTATGGTATTAGAGCCTTATATGACCGAAAGGTCTCCGTTTTGAATCCCGATAACCCCCCAATTCATGCACATAACTTATCGAAGTTGAGCAAACTTCAACTCTTATGAGAGGTTCCGTTTGAGGGGCGTGTTAATTAGTGAATAATATAAATACCAATAAAAATCCATCCTCAACAATTCGAGTTATTAAGATACAACAGTTCTTGACACATCCTACTCGTCAAATAGAGTGATTATAACATCTGTTTTTGTTCTCTGAAATTCTAAATTCGAAACCCAAAATATACAATTATTTCAACTCATATAATAACATCACCAATTTCACCGTACACGTGGAAGAACTTCTTAATTATAAAAATGGTCCTCCTACTTGCACACTGATTTAATGAATGAGAAGAGTGATTAGACAGTAAAAAAGACCTAGTCAATAACCTAATACAACAATAAATCGTCGATGGTTATTTTTTCACAGAGATGCAAAATCCAATTCCCACATGCATCTAGCTGCCCAATGATGCCGACGTGCATGGAAATCTTATACAAAAAAGACGGTGGGTTTAAATTCCCCGCTTAAAATTCAATGCTACTAAATACTAATTAATGTGCAAATAAATTATAATTTTGTGTTTAGGCAAAACTGAATCAAATAATTAAACCGGACAAATATATAGCTCAAATATTTAGGGTAAAATAACCCGCACTAAAATTTGTCTTATCTTACAGCCCAAAATTGATTTAAATACATTTACAATTTTTATTATTATTTAGTTTTTTCTATTATTGTCAAATTGTTAATTATTGTTCTATTATTTTAATGTTATTTTTGTTTTGATCAATTATCCCTAGTATATGATGATAGTGAACATTTGTTCACATATTTTTATATTGTTAGTCTCATGTTACTTCGGCAGATACCCATACCGCTTTGTCCACCCGAATGGATCACAACAGCCAACGCTATCGACTACGACATTCAAGTTAAAAAAATGGAAAGTGAAGCCTATCTGCCCCCAACTTATAACTACTATGTGTATATCAGTCTCTCTCTTGGACCATATATACAAGAACACTATCACACCCACCATGCCTTAATAAATACGACATTGGCATAATCTAGGAAAATGTACATGTAAATTAACTAGCTAGCTACCCCCATGTCGTTCCGGTTGTTGTACGATTATGGATTCCATTTTATATTATTCACTAACATTAGTTCTTTTCGAACTACCAAATCGAACTTATTTGTTTGGAAATTCGAACACCGTACAAAGAATCATTGAATTGTTTATAAATATACCCTTTGGAGAGGCTCTTAATGCATATAATCATCGAGCTAGGGGAGCCCCGACTCCTACGATACCAAGTATTAAATTATATGTAAATTTTGACATACCGATAATTAGATTAAATGGTATTTGAAATTCGATTCCACCTCGCTTTCTTCCCTGCAATTGTGTACTCCTTTCGTATGTAGATTTGAAGACTATAGTATTTACTTCAATTGCGTGGGACCGGCAGGCAGATCCGTTCACATCTTATTATGGTAACCTTAATTATTAACTTTCGCCCACGATCATCTGCCAACGAACATGCATGCATGATGAGTACTACTGACCATGCCTGCCCAGTGTGCATGGATCCTGCTCCACATTTATAGTTACAGTTAGGGGGTGCCCGGAATTCGATCGATGAGGTTCGAACCCGATCGAATTTCAGTAGGTTGTTGTCTTGGCTGAAATCAACCAACATTCGTGGGCTCTTATCGAATTTTACTGATTTAACATTACCTAGTCCCTTCAACTTTCCAATGCGGGACAACCCAAAAACTTGCGAGTCACATTTATTTCTCAGTTCGCATTACCCATCTACCAGCTATGACCCGATCATCATCAGTTTTTCGGATCGGATCCGGTAAAGTGTTGTTAATTTGGGCTCTAATACCACTGTTGGGTGCTATTGAGCCTTCTCACCCCAAATGCGGTAAAAATTTCCCTCACATTTATAAACAACACAATTCCCTTCCAATGTTTTATGTGGGATAACCCAACAAAAATCGACAATACTGTGATTTTCGAAATGACCGAAACTGGTTTTGTTCGGTCGTGAATTCAGCCGGACCGAATAACCGGCTGCCGGAAACCCTATTTATAGTTACGGCTGGCTGGCACACAGTTTCGTTTTTTGGGGGGACCTAGTACTAGTAGTTCATGTCTTAATCAACTGTAAGGTCTTGATCTCGACCATGTGGTCAGACGTCACTATTTTTGCTGGCTATATTAATTGAACTGAACTAACACAGTTTTTGGTCATAGATTCATCATCAATATGTGTACTGGACCATGGCTTCATTTGAATAATGAGTTATAGTTGAGCTAGGTTACAAATATGATTACTATAGTCTTCTCATTAACTATGTAACCATTAGCGGAGCCAAAAATTGGACAAGGGGTTCAAAATTCATATTTAATAATATGTGATGGGAAATCGTTAGAATTCCAAACTAAATTTTTTGTAATCGAAAATACGTACATTTCCACAAACAAAAAGCAATCAAAATCTTTTAAAAAAATGTTTTTTTAATTTCATTTATCTATTATTTGAAGAGTTTAACATTGTGAAATCTCAATTTTTAGTTATTTCCAACATGCATGTCAAATATTAGCCAACTTGAAAGTTTTCAATTTTCATGTCAAAATGATCAATTTTCAAAGGGGTTAACCTATGAAAATTGACCATTTTCACAATAAAAATTCAAAATTTTCAAATAAGCTAATATTTGACATGCATGTTGGAAATGACTATTGAAGTTTCATTATGGTAACCCATATAAATAATGTCCAAATGAAGTTAAAACTCAATTTTATTTAGTTTTATGTTAGTGTTGCAAATTATCAAATTGACCTATCTTATTTAATGTATGAATATGATTGAAGAAACGATTATGGTTAAAATTATTAACTACTGACTGTATAAAAAAATTAATAGTAATTATATTAATTAAACTCATTTACAATTAATGATAGGATTTGTCCATAAAAATCCCAATTTTTTTTTATAATAAGTGGCTTTTATTTGTAAGTTAAGGGGGTTTAGCCAAACCACTGAACAACGTTTACAAAAACAAAATTTAGCAGACCACGACTTAGTCCATTCTAAGTATATAAGGCTCCAATATTGCACATTTTTCTTCAAAGTTTGAAAACAATTTGTACAATTTTGATATGCGGCTCAATGCATTTCACATTATACATAATTCCGTCTAATTCACTAAACCATTTTAGATTTGCCGCTCGAAATTAATAAGAAACCCTGATCTAAATTCCCTCCCTTAATTAGCATTATCCAAAGATTTTGTACCATACCATCTTGCAACCAAACCTTGCCCGTACAACACACATCTATATATACATCCATAGCCATACCCACTAAAGACACATTCAAACACATTTCCCACAAAAAACCCCACCAAATCTCCCAATGGCAACGAGAGAATTAAAAGCCATACGTGAGCAGCAAATGAAGAGCAACAACGACGGCCAAATGCCAACCCAAGTTTTAGTGACAGCGAAACAACTAAGTATTAATAGCGACGATGGAAACAACAAAACCTGTCACAAAAAGAAGCTCAACGCGTACGACAAAATCGCCGTCGCTAGTGTTTTGGGCACGCATTTGTTGGCTCTGTGCGCACCGTTTTGCTTCAGCCGGGAAGCATTTTTGCTGTCGTTCTCTCTTTATGTTGTTACGGGCCTCTTCGGCATTTGTTTCTCTTACCATAGGAATCTCGCCCACCAGAGTTTCAAGGTCCCGAAATGGCTTGAGTACTTGTGCGCTTACTTCGGCGCACACGCGCTTCAGGTTAGCGCTACCCGAAAATGAAGTTCTAATAAGAACCGGACGAAACGCTGTCCTCACCTGTAAACGATCACTAATAGGCTAAACGGTTCTCAATACCTTTAGGGACTAACTTAGTAGGGACCGTTTGTAATATCTAAGACGGCATTTTCTTGTAGTATCTCAGCTTTTATTGTTTTGTTTTTTTGTGCAGGGAGATCCGATGACGTGGGTTAGCAACCATAGGTTTCATCATCAGTATACCGATACGGAGAGGGATCCTCATAGCCCGATGGAAGGGTTCTGGCATAGTCATATGAGCTGGATTTTCGACTCGGGAGCTATTAGAGAGAAGGTGATGATGATCTTTTCATTGGATTAGCTACATTTATACATTTCTTTGAGTAGAACACATTGGATGTCACTTAAGTTTGGAATTCAGTGCAAACTCACCACTAACGTTTTTCGATGTTTCGAGTAATACTTGCAGTGTGGGAAAAGAGACAACGTTGGAGACCTGAAAAACCAAGCATTCTATAGGTGGATTCGTAGGACTTATGTGTTCCACCCTTTGGGTCTAGCCATTCTCCTCTACACCATCGGTGGATTTCCCTACATAGTTTGGGGCATTGTAAGCTTATATAACATACTTCCTTACCTTTTTGTAAATATTCAAAATTTGGATGACCAAACAGTTATTACGAAACGGTTTTCGTTTTCAGGGGGTGAGAGTGGTTGGGTTTTACCATGCCACGTGGTTCGTCAACTCAGCTGCTCACATATGGGGAGGTCGGGCTTGGAACACCAACGACTTGTCGAGAAACAACTGGTATAGTCTCTGTTACCGTTCTATTTGGTTATATAGTATAAGTAATGGGTTCGAATCCTAACTTTTTTTTAAATGCTCGAAGGTGGGTGGCAGTTCTGACATTTGGAGAGGGTTGGCACAACAACCACCACGCGTTCAAGTACTCAGCGAGGCAAGGGCTTGAATGGTGGCAGATTGACATAACTTGGTATACCGTGAAATTCCTTGAAACCTTAGGGTTTGCTTACGATATCAAGCTTCCGAGTCCGGTCCAAATGCAGAAATTGGCAATCCTCAAGAACTGAAGCTAATTGATCAGTACAATACATACATATAAAAACACTTAGTCTTTGTGGATGTTGGTATATGTGGTTTAAACTTGAGGCTTGCGTTTGGTCATGTATTTATATGTAAGTTACATAATGTGTGCTAAGAAATTAAATATAATACTTGTCTTTACTATTTCTATGAATCGAGAAATAGCATGGTCTTTTTTGTAATTTTACCAGAAATCAAACCCGACGATGTTCACATCGCACGAAGGTATCCAAAATCGCACCTAGGTGCAGAAAGGTACGAAAAACGCACCAATATGCAATTTTCCGCACCGAGGCTCCCCCCAATCTCGACAAGGTGCCAAAAAAGGCACTAAGGTGCGAAAAATGCACCAAGGTGCTCCCAAATCGGACCAAGGTGGCTGGCGGTTCTGACATTTGGAGAGAGTTGGCACAGCAACCACCATGCCTTCAAGTACTCGGCGAGGCATGCAAGGGCTTGAATAGTGGCAAACTGACGTAACTTGGTATACCGTAAAATTCCTCGAAACCCTAGGATTGGCTTACGGTATCAAAGCTTCCGAGTCCGGTTCAAATGCAGAAGTTGGCAATCGTCAAGAGCTGAAGCTAAACTCAGTATAGTACACGCATATAAACACACTTTGTCTTTGTGGATGCTTGGCCTTACTTTATATGTAGTTTGGATTTGAGACTTATGTTTGTTACGTAATAATAATATAGTTGGTCTTTATTATTAATATGAATTAGTATAATATATAGTTCGTCTTTATTATTAATATAAATGGAAGAAATAGTATGATTTTCAAATATGTAATGTGAAATCTGACGATATAGGCTAAACTCTTGAATTGGATTTTATCCATCAATATAGGCTCCACGGTCCATAACATGCCTGTTAATATTTCCAATCGATTGGCCCAATAGGTTAACTCACACCGTTAGAATTTGTAGTGATCAATCACTATCTGTATGTTTTTTTTAATATTAGTTTGTTCGTGCTTTATCTCTATGTGGTTTCATGTTTTGATATTGTGTGTCTAGATCCGTTTATTTGGACCGTTATGGTCCATTTGATATATTTCTTTGTAGTATTTGTTATCCATATGTACTTTAGAGATAGGTGGTCTGGCTATAAGATTCTGGAGGCGGAATAAAGCATAATTGGAGCTAAAATTGGTGAAGCAGAGGAGCTGCACGCCATGCAGTCCTAAATCACAATAATGGCCACGTAGCAAAAATTAAGGAACGGTGTGCATGGGTGCACGCCATTCCTCATTATTAAGGACGTGACAAATTTCAGCAAAGGGGTACACGACGTGCACTTCCCGGATTCAACCATTTCCATATGAAAGGCTGATTTCGAGGAAAGAGAATCAAGATCTTCTCCAACGAATTACAATCAATTTTCCATGACTTTTCTCTGCAAAAACACCATAGTTACATCCCTAGAAGTCCAATTGAAGATCCGAAGGAGTCCCCATTGAAGATTGAAGTTCGAACTGAAACTAGAAGATCAATTCATTATCTCTTCAACAAGATGGTGGTTAGGTCTTATTCTATTATCTCTTCTTCTACAGTCATGAGTAGCTAATTCTTTAGAGTTTCTTGGTTGGGATGTAAGAATTGAGCTATGATAGTCTCCCTAAAAGTATAGGGTCGACGATTGTTGGATAATTGGATTTGAATGAAAGATAGCTTTGATTGTTGGGGTTTCAACCTTATTCTTGTTACGACTTGAATTAGGTCAAATCTATGAAATCCTATATTTGATCGACTCTGAAATTCATATGATTAACAATCTAAAATAGAAGAAAGTTAACGATGGGGTAAGCCGATAGCTCGATTCTACCTTTTGTGCTTCTTTTGGTTTTAAAGGTTATTCATCAAATAATTGGCGGACGCTCTGATTTGCACCTAATGGACCAAGTTGGGTGTCGTTATCAGTAGGTTAGGTGTTAATGGACCAAGTTAACAGTAATTCCAATTACTGGTGATTTCTTTTAATTCTTAAAGAGCACCTTATCGCTTTGTAGAACTTCTCGGTGTTTATTACAGGTTAGCCTAGTTGAGGATATTCCAACCTTAATTGAGAAACTAGTAGTGGTAATCCGTGTGCATGATCATGCGGCGGATTCATACGAGTGATAAGAGGAATCATATTATTCAATCCAAGTCCAACACTTTTTCCTCGATCCAACTACTATTAGGAAGTTCAGCTTTACGAATCATCCCTTTCAAAAACCTGTCTTCTCCTGATTTAAATCATAATTGTTAGTTTTAATTGAATTATTAGAATCATTAGAAACCAAAATTAATTTGTTCAATCTAGACCGTATTGACGAGTTTAAGTAAAAGCACAACGAGAAAAATCTTTGAAGACATACAATACGTGTTGTGTTGAGATAACTGTGAAGTTATTTTGACGATCACTAATCATTGTACACTTTTTTTCGATGGTAACAAATCTTATTACACTAATAGAGAAATATCTAAAGAGACGGGATACAATAAGTAAGTGTAAGAAGACGGCTCGAACTTAGAAAATAAAAAGTCGCATGTATCATTAAATAGGTGTTGTATTTATTCAAACGAGAAACATGATGAAGTGAAATAAGTGGTATAGACTGAAATAGCGAGTGACATTTAAGGAGAATTAGACCAACACATATGCCATGGTAGATGAGGTATGAGCCACACTGATTTTTCTGAATCCGAGAGAATAAAAAGCTGTCAAGGTATCGCACTGATGCCATGTACAAAACTTGTCGGAAGAACTCAAGGACTAAAGGGTCGGTGATGTGATGAAAGACCTGTCCGGTTTTTGAGGAGCCACATAACCGATGGACTATCCATCATGGTTCTTATTTATTTATTTTACGAAAAATTCTTTCAACTGCAATCTTGATTTCGCAATCGTATACCACCATAACGTATTTCATATATTTGTTTAAAACATGTGTTTGGTCATTCCCAAATAGCTCAGACTATCTCCAATAAAGTATAACCGAATTCAAACTTCATATTTACAAATCATCTACACACAATCTTACAATTACAACAACTCCACCTAAACACGAAAGTAACCAACTCCCTTTGCATGACTTTGTTGTTGAGTTGATGAACAATTTTAATACCCCTGATCTCCCATTGCCATCAATTCTGCCAAGTCCATACCACTTATTTTATTCAATTCCCTTTGCTTTCTTTTTTTGCCCATCAATAACATTATCTTGCTTTTTATTTTTTATTTTATTATTAAAACTAGTATTACTATTTAAGAAGTGGGGTGTATCTCCATATTCGTACCAACTCGGCTCTTAATCGATATATATATTTTTTATTATTTTCGTCCAAAATATTTAAAATATTTTTGTTAGATATAAATAATACGTAATCAAAAATATTTACATTCATTATTAAAATACACGATAAATAAACAAAAATATTACTACTATAAATACTATGATGATAAAAGTATTGTATGAAATAGAAGGGTTGCAGTATATATGTACAAGTCCATAAGCAATGGCCGGATAGAGCCTCTTTTAGGTCACAATCTAACTTATTTTCAAATTTAAAAAGCTTTGATATTGCATAAATTTTTTTATATTTCAAGATGAACTAATATATATTTCATATACGACCTAGTGCATTTAAAATTCTATAATATATTCAACCCAACGCACTAAGCCGTTCTGAATCCGATGTTGTATATACGGGAAACCCTACACCAGTGCCCACCGTGTCCCAGTCTCAAAATCGACAATATCTTATTGAAAATTTGTGAAATTGTATATAATTTATTGATAATGTGTGTTTTCCTTCAAATTATATATATCACCAAAAATTTAAAATCTCACTCAGAATCTCGAACGATAAATATTTCACTATCGTACCACCAAAGAGTTTTTCATATATATATATATATGTTTGGTCATTCAGAAGTACACAACAAAAATAAGAAAGAAAGAAATGGAAGGGAGTCGCAAATGGAAGCCGCGGGACAAGATTGCAGCCGTGTACATAACGGCGACGCATCTGCTGGCACTTTGCTCGCCGTTTTGCTTCACATGGGCTGCGTTTCGGGTTGCGGCCGTGACCGGGGTCTTCACGTCACTCTTCGGCATCAACCTCTCTTACCACCGGCATCTCACCCACCGGAGCTTCAAGATCCCCAAGTGGCTCGAGTACTCCTTCGCTTACCTCGGCGTTCATGCTCTTCAGGTCAATTATAACTAGTTATAAAATCGTTCGAAAAAAACCAAACCGGTTAAATCATTACAAGTAACAAAACATCTTTTAATTAGTTACATTGCTTGTGATACAGGGAGATCCGATATTTTGGGTGAGTAACCATAGGTTTCATCATCAATATAGTGATACGGGAAAAGACCCACATAGCCCTGTTATGGGGTTTTGGTATAGTCATATGCGTTGGATTTTCAACATGGGTCTCGTAAGAGAGAAGGTATTTCATTTCTGTAACGCTTCATTTAAATTTTTATTTCGGATTATATCTATATACATCTATCGGTTCAGATTGAATAATAAGGTTCGAATTGGAAAAAGTGATTTCTGAGGGAAGCAGCATGCGAGCAGTTTGGTGTTAGCCTCGAAAAAAATTCGTTCATGAGTCGGCTCGTTTTTAAACGAGCCAAACTTGATGTAGGATATGTTCGACTCGATAGGCTCGCGAGCTGGCTAGAGCTCGAGCTTGAGATTCAACTCGAATACTAACTCGAATATATGACTCGTTAGTAGACTCAATAATGCAACATGCCTCAACTACCATATATAATAAAATATACGTAGAAACTTATAAATTTTAGGATACCTTATTTTTTAGCTTGACTTGTCGATGATTTTTAGCGTACAAGCTTCAAATTCAGTTGAAATTGCACTCTCATCAAGAGTGTAAATCAGCGAAATTCAAGTTGAGCTCGAATTTGACTCGTCAATTGTACATAACAACTCAAACTCAAATAGGCTCGAGTACAACATAAGCAAAAAACAAATTAACTCGAATTCGACTAAAAATTAACGAGGCAAGTTTAAGCATAACAAAATTCGTTTTGGCTCCATTCAAACCCTATTGCTAGATAACCCACTTGTTAATTATATAAAGATTGGGCAAACATAGCTAGCCTATGACAAAATAATGAAATATATGATTTACATTTCATAGTAATTAGTTTCTATATTTATTATTTACGAAGTTCTTCACAATAATGACAAATAAATTATGTAATTTAATGATATTTACAGATTGGGAAAAGAGACAATATTAGTGATCTGGAAAATCAAGCCTTTTATAGGTGGATTCGTTACACTTATTTCTTGCATCCCATGAGCCTTGCTATTCTCCTATACGCCATTGGTGGCACTTCCTATGTAATCTATGGAATGGTGAGAAACTCATAAATCATATATATGTTGTTTACTATATAGTTAAATTGTTACATGTGACATCCTAGATTAACATTCAACATTGTTGTTACAGGGTTTGAGGGTGGTGTTAGCTTACCACGCTACATGGCTAGTCAACTCCGCCGGTCACACTTGGGGTACTCGAATCTGGAAAACCAACGACTTGTCGCGAAATAACTGGTAACTAATTGATATTCTTTTTTGCTCTTCTTCCAGAAACTCGGTAAATGTAGACAATGACTTGTTTTTTTGTGGATTTCTTTGTTTTGTTGTGAAACATGTGACGAATCATTGTATTTTAATGACTTGAGTTATTGATAGAAGTTCATATTTAGTTTATGTAGCATTTTTCATATAAAGCTCTTCAAACAAAAGCCTATGAAAGGGGATTAAAGTTTGCGCAGGTCCACCAACTCTTATGTTGAGGCTAACATGATTTGATCTCAGAACCTGATATGAGCCTCCTCTCAACCAAATTAAATAATAAGAAATTTTTATATTCATATGATGAAAAATTACATTCCAATAACTCAAAATTATTAGAAGAGAGATTCATATTTGTAACATCTATCTACACTCTTTCTTGAAACTTAATGTCCCCTATCGTGGAACGATGTTTTAAGTAAAAAATTTTGTGTGCATATATATGAAAGGTGGGTGGCGATGATGACATTTGGAGAAGGTTGGCACAACAATCACCATGCATTCAACTATTCAGCAAAGCATGGGTTAGAATGGTGGCAAATTGATATAACTTGGTACTTGATCAAGTCCCTTGAATCTCTAGGGTTGGCTTATGATGTCAAGCTCCCAAGCCAAGCCCAAATGCACAAGTTGGCCATCAAGGAGGGTTGAGCATCCTAGTCAATATCTACTTCATATAATAAAATTGTGGACTCTTAGTCAAGAGCGGATCCAAGATAATTTAATGTATTGAATTGTATTATATTAAAGTATAATGGATAATATATAGTTTATATACTAAATCAAAGAAAATTACATACTATAAAAGTTCTAAATTTGGAAGTGGACCGATTATGACCATGTCTCATCAGCTCGAGTTATTGAAAAGAAATGATTCGTATAAATATGGTGAGAAGATATATAGTAGTCAAGTTGGGAGAGGTTGTGTATCTACAAGAAGTATGGTGGTATCGGTTTTCGGGATCGCACATGGTTATCAATGGTGTACACTAGTATTCAATTGACTATACAAAACTATATCAATGTTCAATAAAAACATCACAACAACATCAGAATCAGGAATTACACATTCAAATGAATCTCTTGAGTGTTCAGATTCTCTGCCAATTCTCAAAAGCAAAATGTCTTGTCTGTCTCTTTCTCTAGTTGAAAGCAGCAGAAACAGAGTATATGAAGTCCAAGAACCCTGTACCTTTGAGGAACCCTTTACCTGTCAATAGCTCGAAATCCAACAGCAGCAGGAACCCGATCGCTGCTGCTTTCCCGTTAATCAATTCGTTCTTCCTCGTGAATCCGAACCCTCCAGCATCTTCGTCCACCACCATTCTCACCTATTCAGTTCATTCCAAATCATGAGCCACTGGTTGGATCATTACTAGCTAGCTAACTAACTAACTAGCATGGCTAAAGGAGTGATCTTTGTTACCTCCTCAATGTTGACATCACTGGATGTGAAGCCGGGTTGAGCAGTCCCACTGAACACGATCTCCGCAGATGCATCGGATTGAACTCCTCCGACCATCCCAATGTAGATGTTTTCTTCATCAGTTTTCAGTGGATACACATAGAGTGATCTGAGTGAAGGAGTGAGGATTCTCAGCACAGGGTTGTTCGGGTACCATTCTTTAACCTCTCCGGTTCGCAGATCGTACGTGCTCTCCGTCGTTGGGCATACTATACATCCATCCTGCAGAAAGAAAACACCAGAGCCAAAGAATTCAGATTTGCAGGCAGAAAACACACACACAGCAAAAGATAAGAACTTTCCATCAATGACGACGATGGAAACAACAATGCATCAAACCCACAGTCATAAAAGATAAATAACTAGTTATAATTAGTTATAATTCGCCAGTCTCTAATGAACCCCTAATTTCAGTGTTCAAGCTTTCAAATCCCTAAAATTGAAATTCAATTTGCCCCCAAATTTTTCACCTGAGTGAGCTTGGCATTGAGAAGCCCTTCGCTGTAAGCTCCCTCGGCAGGGGAACGATTCTCGATAGCAAATACCTGATCTTTATACCAAAGCAGCAGAATCGTCTCGCCGTCTTGGATAATCACGCGCCGCTCACCTTTCGGCAGCGCCGCCAGTGGTACCACCGGGACCCAATTCTCTCCGCCTGACGATGGCGACGGAGAGCCTTCGCTTACTGATACCTCGGTAGCATTGCACGATGTTCTACGTCGGGAGAGGGCGAGGTGGAGAGACGAATTTTTCGTTGGGTGAGCGTAGCTCCGGCGGCGGAGGTCGGGAATTGAGACGGCGCGTCGAGGGAAGAGGGTGTGGTTTTGGGCGGTGATATGGGAAAGAGTGGCGGCGGTAGTGGCCATTGAGACGGAGGAAAGGGGGGCAATGGGAAGGTTTGAAAAGAGAGAAGGAGGAAGCAGAGATTGGGGAAAGGGAAGAAATTGTCAGTCGCCATGGCCACACAAAATTTTCTCTGGATAGAGCTGTGCCAGCAAGGCGGGAAATGTGTAAAATTATATATTTGATGCTTGATAATTAAGAGAGTTCGTCTTTTGGTCCTCATGTTTCTGATTTTTTTTATAATGGAAGGAAGAGTGTGTGGACATAACGGAATAGGTAGAGTTGTTAAAAACTTATTAGAATAAATCACATAGGTTTTAGAACTCATTAACATTATCTTTTTAAGACGTTGATTAATATAGAGGAGTCAAAATTTACCATGTGTTGTTGTTTAATCGAGCATATAGAGACGATCTTCTTGTATGAAAAAATGTATATTGATCATGGAATTATTGTCAACAAATAACGAATCAATATGTGTAAAATTAAAATAAAATATATGTCAATAAGAGTAATGTGCCTAGCTAAAGTCATCTCATATGTGAGCAATACCATGATTATCATAATAAATACACATTACAAATTTTGTATATCGAAATGAACCATTGCGATGCAACTACTAAGCAAAGTCCAAGCACTCATAGCCGACAGCCACAAAAGATGAAATTCTTGTTATAAAATCGACATTCTCATTTCATATAAAATAAATTTTACTTTACGATAATAGTAAACTTAAACATAAATCAAATGTAGTCATCTTACATCACTCATTATCGAAATACAAACACAATTACATAGGGAACATACACCACAATAATCCGTTCAGTAAAAGTTTGTAAGATAAAGTTACAAATCACACCAAACTAATAATTATGTTTACAAACAAGGAAATTAAAAATTACTAGTTGTGATCATATAATTGATCAAAGCACCAAAGACTGCCTGCCTCCCTAAATTTGAAATATTTCATTCTGTATGGTTAGTGGGTATGGAAAATTACCCATCACTGCCTGAAAGTTAGTCAGTTCTACATTCTCCTCCACCTGCAAAAAATGATGACAAAATGATCCTTTTGAATTAGTGTTTCAGTGTGGGAAAATCATATTATTCACAAAGTAAATATTTTTCAGTAAAAGAAAATAGTTACCTTATCTAGCAAGTACTGGTTTGCAGATTTCAGGATTCCCTCCTGCAATATTAAAATACAAAATTTGAAAATTAATAAAGAACAAGAGATTAGGCTAGTGATAATGAGATTAAAATTGTTAATAATATAAAATTAAGGTTAAATTTCAAGTTATTAAAGATATAATAATTCATGACATTATATTTTGTTTATTGAAAAAAAAAAGATCATAATTTTAAATTTTGATAATTGGCCTTCGGTTAGTTACATCATCAAAATAGTGCAAACTTCATACTTTTTTGCGAGCTTTCATTTGAAAAAGTGCATTAAATAAATATTGAACTTTTTTTTACAATTCGAATTATCTAGATGTAATAATTTTTTACGAAAATTTGTTTAGTTAGCAAATAATTAACTAGCTTTTTACGAAAAGAGACAAACCTTGTTTCTCAATTGTTGAATCTCTTTAAACATGATCTCCATCTGGTAAAATTGTAACCAAATGATCAGTAACTAACATTAATTTCATGATTTCATCCCATCAAAGGGCAAATACCTCATTCATCCAATAACCTTGGATAAGGTTACGTATCGATTTCAATACTTCCAAATGTTGCATATCAGTCTCGTAATATTAAGGAGAACTCTTATCCATTCATAAGTTTCAGGACTTGTGCGTTACATTTGAAATTTTGGGACCGGTACATAACTCCGCACAAAGATACGGTACCAACCCAATAATTTAAATGGTCAAATAGCTAATTCACCCCGTAACTGCATGTCGAGTTATGTACCGGCCTTGAAACTTCTAATTCATATTAGTTATTGACCTCGAAACTTACAACATGACCGGTTAAAATGGCCTCAGACTATAAATTTTGAAACCAATACATGATATTTGAAAGTTTTGAGACCGATATGTAAACTGGCCCAAAATTACGGAACCAACCCAATAATTTAAACTAGTATACCTTAGTTGAGCGAATCTGGCAAACCCAAATCTCAAGATGTTTCTCAAGCACCAGCAGCTCCTCCAATGTCATTTCTGAGTCTCCTCCTCCAAACATATACCTGTATTTCCACGTTCAAAATATGATCAGTCAACTTTCGATTAATGACAAATTGATCATCAAGAGTAAAGAATGAGAAATTTTGCAACCTGAGCCCTTTCTGCAGCATTTGGATCTCTTGCTTCAGCATGTTGATCTCTTCTTTGGCATTCTGCATAGTAACATGACCATGAATGAATGTAAATTGTTGATCAATTAACAACTTTTTTTAATGAAGTAATAGATAAATTTTGATATAATTGATAGATCTTAGCTAGTCAGCTGGCTCGTAGTTGCCCGTCCTAGATGCCCAATGTTGCATAGAATGTTGATGGAGTTGGTTAATTACTAACTGTCTAGTTACACTTGTTTCTAACTTGTCTTTCTCTACACTCTCAATGTACTTTACCTTTTAACTTCGTACAGAGAGATTAAGTAGGGAATCTTCATAGTTAGGTATTCACATCGATTCTCCAGTCACTCATCTTGAGCTTAGACTATAAAGCACGTCTAGTGCCATTCAAAGGAAGGCTAGGATTCAAACATGTGTTTTCAAATATAAAAGGATGAATGTGACAAGTGGTGGCAAGAGAATCATTATTGATTTGACACATAAATAATGTGATGCTCCATCATTATTCTCTGGTTTGCCTATTCCTTTTGTTCCCTCACTTTCTTTCATTACGTTATAAGATGCGATAGGAACATTATAGACTAAAGACATATTGTACGCACCTGGTTCGGGTCCTTGGATTCCACGACTGGCTGAGCCGCACCCGAGTCCGAACCGGAACTAGAACCAGAACCGGAACCCGGGCTGCATTTCATGTACTTGTCTATGAGCCCTTGCATTGTTCTACAGCAGAGAAAAAAAAGGAAAACTTTAGTTATCGTGGAAGATAATTTTCACGATTCTGCATGCATGTACACGTGACGCGTGTTCCGCTTTAATCCCCATCTGCGTACTTCTGGCGAAAACGGTGCGTTTTATTTAGCAAGTGAGTTGAGCTTAATTAACAAAGAAGCATACTATTACTATATATACATAAAGATGTAAAAATAAATAACTTGATGATATATATTAGAGATGTAATTCTATTATAACAAAAAAAATTAGATCAATTTAGTTAAATCATGAACCAGTAATGATGTTACAGAAATGATATAATTCTAGTTTCTAGTAAATTCTAGTTCATCACCACTTTAAAACTATGTCAATGAGGTTTTTCATCCAGCTAGATCTCAAGTTCGACTCACTCATATCAAGAGTATCCTATATTAACATGACATACTATTCGTTGAAATAATAAAAATAAGTTCATTATCAACTTAAAAACACCTAAAGATTCAAAGATTACCCTTTGGTGGCAAGCTCGTAGTGCTTCCCATGAGAAGAAAAAACAAGGACACCAATCTCAGCATCACAAAGCACAGAAAGCTCCTTAGCCTTCTTCAGCAAACCAGCTCTACGCTTGCAGAAGGTCACCTGCCTATGCACCGGATTCTCGATCCTCTTCATCTGAACCTTCCCTCTAGCCATTCTTCCTCCCCTTCAAAACACCCAATTGGTCAAACAAAACCCCTCTATTTCCTAGCTTCTCAAAACTGTTTTGGGATGGACCCAATTGACAAAAAACAAGAACAAAGATGATCAATTTGCGAAGAAGATGAAGTTCGGGGGTGTGAGCAAACACCAACCTCCCACTAGTTTGGACTAGCTTCGAGGTTGTTTTGCTAAGAAGAGAAGAGGGTTTTCAAAGCTAAGTGTGAAAGAGTATAGTTTTGCTTCTTCTTTCAAGGTCTTAATTACTATGTTTATATATAAACCCCCTCTCCAACACAAGCACTAAGATTGATTCTTTTTCTGGTTTTTGTTTGCTTGGAATATTTGTGAAAAATAGCTGGATGTGGCTCTGGCCAACCAACTTGCTTCTGCCACTCTTTTCCCCAACCTTTTGAATTCTTTTTATTCATTATTTATTTTCAGAATCCAACATAGATTGTCGGGTAGAGTTGTTGACGAGCCAAATCGTTCGAACGTTCAGTGTTAACTTTTACATAGCCAACAGTATCATCGATTTGATATTCTGAACTATTGTTTTAGTTGGAGAATGTATTCTTGTTTATAGTGTTTGTAGGTCAACAATATTATCAATCTTAAGACTAAGTTAATTAAAAGTAGATCATGGGGGAATAATTAGCCTGAAAAAGATTTTGATGACCATGTAAAATTTTTACTAGGTTTCATGTTGGAGATTCCATGTAATATTGAAAGTTGTAATAAGTGTTGAAAAGACAACCTTAATTAATGGTTCTTTTGTTTAATATCAAATGACAGTTAGTGGTTTTAGGTGAGTTCAATTTAACTGTAACCAAAATCTGTTTAAAACTTAGGACATTAAGAGAAAATGTAATTAAATGACTAAATCAATTAATTTTTATATGAGTAGCTATCAAAACTTAGTCTCAAAGAATGAATTCCTCCAATTTATATCATTCTGTCACACACACTCATTCGGAAAACAAGTTAAATTCATCTAGGTTGAAATATTATATACCCACATGCATGTTCAAATTCTAAATGTAATCTGATCAATTGAAACAAATTCACGGATCTCGTGTGTTTTCTGAATGTTCACAAGGTATATGCTAGTCGAGGAGATGATATGTTCAAAACTCATCTTAAGAAATTCTCCACACATGTAAATTAGCGACACTTTTCAATTAAGCGAATCCGTAAATTATCTGCACTAACCAAATCACGAGGTAGAGACAGAAAATACCTAAAAAAACTTAAAATAGAGATAGATACATGCAACCATGGAATTCGAATTACAATCTAACATCATATCATTGCTCTCTCCTCCTACACATGATTCACGAACACAAACCCCAAATAACTCAACTCTAGAACATATATACCTCTGACTGAACGAATCTAGCTCATAAATCCAACATGATTTGGAATCAAATAAAATCAAAACGATAACAATTTTTAACGTTAAACCCGAAACCCGTCTCACTTTCATTTCGGAGAACCCAAAAAATAGAAAGTACAAGCAATAGAACAAAGATCTCAAACTCTATCTATGTCCCCATTGTCATCAAAATTTGACATGTTGGGTGATGTGAGATCAGGTGGATCCTAGTCAGCAAGCAATGGGCAAAAGAGCTTGTACTGACAACATCAGCAGTAGTCTTTTCTTAAGTTGTGTTATGCTCCAACGTGCAACGCAACCAATGAATTGCTTACATTTGATATCTCTCTTTCTCACAAACCTTTAACCTTCCATATGACTTCATCTCTGTTTTTGCCTTTATAAGTTTGGGGGTATCTTTCTCTTTAATTAGTCTTCTTTAACTTTGTTCATGTTCATCCCTATATATGCTCAATTTCTTAGTCTATGGCTAATACACCATTAAGATCTTATCATATATAAGAGAACTGTCCCAAATTCCTTAATGGTGAAACATTAGGACTAGCTAGATTCCAGAACAGGGGTTTATGTTCACCGTGGTCTGATCGATCATAAGAAGACTTGTTAAGAGAAACATTTGTTCGTTCTAGAATTCATTATCGGTTTGACTTAAGTGGTGGAAGCTTATGTGGGAGAATTTGAGACAGTGAAGAGGGATGTAACATGTTTAGTTACTCGGAAGCTCTTAATCAGTTGGTGACATTGTTAATAAATAATACAAAACCAATTATGCATGCATGATTCTTCTCGCATCAATAACTCAACTTATTGGGAATGCAATGGTACTTCATAACATGTTATTGGATCTTTTGGTGACCAGAGATATTCATTTCAAATACTGATAGCCCCTGAATTCGTTGCAAAAGACTTGTAAAGCTGTGAAAACTTCATACTCTCCCGAAAGCGCATTCTGTTTGAAGGTAACGTGTTAATGAGTAATATGAAACTGACCTTGAACTCTCTCTCAACAACTCATCTCACTCGTTCATTCTCTCTAGATTAATGTACGTGACGAGCTCACTCCCAATATACATAGATGTGCTTCCACTAATACTTCTAATTAACCTACAAACACTTGTTAATTCAAAAGTTATACTAAACCATACATCCACACATCTTGTACAATAGCAGAATTAAGATGACCAAAAACTCTAAATAAAAATTCGAGTTTAAAATATCTTTTCACCTAAAGACCATAATAATTGTATTTCCACCAAACCTAAGTAACAAAATAAATTAACCATCACTTTTGACAACATTCACATCCTTTAACTTTTTCTAATGGAAAAGAATGAAAAAACCTTAAAAGGGTCATATCAGGGTGATCAGAGAAGCCCCCCTTCCACCCAATCAACAGCCATCTTGATTGTGAAGACAAGAATCTTGTCAAATCACTTCTCCCATTCAAATTAATTTTTAATTAGAACCCACTTTTTTATTTTGTAATTTTGTATTAAGAAACTAAGCTGACAAGACTATTTCCAAGTTTTTCTGCTTCATGAGTGTTGAAGAAATCATAATGACACCATTTAATTTGTAATTAGAGCATAGTTAAGGGGTACGCTAATCAAACCGATTGAGTCATGCTGATCATATTTTTAGTAATATAACTAAAATGCTTGTTAATTAATTACTAAACTCATACAAACACAAGTTGTAATTCAGACTCAAGAGTATTACAACTCGAACCAGATCATAATCCTTTTAATTTTAAGTGCACACTATAAATCAACATATGAACCGATCTTAATTCGCTATTAACGAGTTATAATTAAAATTAACTTCTTAATAATAGAAAACAAGGTCGTTTCACTTACAATCCTTAATTAATTATTTTTGCTTTGAGGAGCAAAGAGCCAAAGACAAAGAGATGAGGATTACAGGCTGCTTGAGGCTGCTTAATTGACATGTGTATATTGCTCTTAATATGGAATCCACGTGGAATATTAAGTAATCCCTTTATTTTATTCTTTGGCATAAAGGATGTAAAAAGTGATTAATATAATTTTAATTTTTTATCTATTGCATAAGTTCTCAGCAAATCAGAATATTAATATTTTAATTAAACTTTTATTTTTTGGTAGGGACTTGGTGGGTAGTGGGAGCTAGCTCGTAAGTAAGTGATTGCACAATTATGAAATGATTTTTTATTTATAAAAATGCACAATTATTTAATGTTAATCCCACCAAAGCATCTTTGTTACTTTTTCAATCTCCATTATGTTCTCTTTTACAATGTATTAATGTTGTACCTCAATTTTTGAATTTTTCTATTCTAAATTTTTTGTTCGATTTATCGTTGGAATATGTATAAAAATTTGAGAGTTAGACCCACAAATACTCTAATGAAACGTTAGAGTTTGTTTACAGATAAGAAAATCAATATAAGTTCACCCTGAACATCGAGTACAAAAAATGTTATTACCTTTATTAAATGAATGAGTAAGTATAACCTTTTACAAAACCGCATGTACGAAACCTAAAATCCAAATTGATCAACGTATGGACAGTCGGTATACCCAACAACAGGATTATGAGCATAGACTGTAGCTCTATCAAACATGTTAAGAGGAGCATCAAGCTCAAATCTCCTTGGTAGATCAGGATTAGCCAAGAACGACCGACCATAAGCAACCAAATCGGTTCGACCGTCTTCCACAACTCGGTTCCCTTCTTCCCTATCAAACCCACCAGAAGTTATAAAAGTTCCCCCAAAGACCTTCCTGATTATGGGGACCAGGCTTTCTTGGGTCACACGATTCTGATCATGGGGCCCAAATCTTGGCTCCATCATATGACAATAGGCCAGCCCATACTTGCTCAAGGTTTGGGCTATGTACAGGCCCAAACCTTTTGGGTCCGAATCATCACAGTCGAGCCAGTCCAAGAAAGGCGAGATCCGGACCCCGACTTGGCCCGGTCCTATCTTGTCGCTCACGGCTTTTACTATCTCTAGGGCAAAGCGACATCGGTTCTCTAGAGAACCTCCGTATCGGCCGGTCCTGTCGTTGACCCGGTCTTTCATGAATTGCTCGATCAAGTAGCCATTGGCACTGTGAATCTCGACTCCGTCGAACCCCGCCTTGACAGCATTCCTAGCGGCGGCTCTGAAGTCATCGACGATATGAGGAATTTCTTCCGTCGTTAGTTGTCTTGGAGGCGATATTGGGCCGGGAAGTTTTCGTCCGGCTGTGTTTCTTTGTTTGTACATGAGATTGGAGATTGACCATTTGGTGGTAGATCTGAATAGAGCAATGATTTAGTAAACTATGCAAGAATTTTAACAATTTGGTCATTGATGAAATTTTGAAAGTTTACGACAACCCCATTTAATGAAAAATCGTGAAAAATGATATAAGATCCATTTTGATCCGATCCGAACCTGTGTTTGAAGCTCTTTTGTTCATGACAAAGGTGGCATCTTCTTCTGCCATATTTGCACAAATTTTGAAAATAACATGCCAATGATCACTTAAATTATGGGTACGTAAGGGTATATTATTACAGGTTGTAAGTTAAGCAGGTTAGAGGACATTAACTTTTAACCGATTTAGAACACTAATCGATTTTAGTCCACTCGAATCGGACCACATTCATTAATCTTAAGTATATTTTAGATGACATGTTATTTTCAAGATTATTCTAACGGGTCTATCAATATTTTATTTTTCATTCTTTTATTATCTCTTGACTAATTTAGACTACTAATCTGATTGAGTCGGTTTGAATGAGATATATCTATAACATCTAAACATAACTCACATAACATGATTTCTTTTTAAGATTTACATTTTTCATTATGCTCAACTATTTATCAAAAAGTGTGCATTACATATTTTAATCTTGATGATCAATTATTTTAATACATTAGCATTACAAATTTTAGGTTGAAATTTATTCGTTAAAGTTTAAACACATTAAAGATTAAAGTTAGCATAAACCAGCCGACAAACCATTTAGTAATCTAAATTTGTTAGTTGATTGTAAAAAATGTTTAAACTATTATTCTTAGTTATGAAAAACTTTAGCACTTATTGATAATTATTCACGATTCAGTTGAAGTATTTATATTATCAGCAGTACGATAAAAGAAAATTTCCAAATCGACCAACCGGTCAAAAGATTGTCAACTTATTTATTGAAATTACCGATAGTAAAGTTAAAAAGGAGAATATGAGATTATCTAGTATAAAAAAAAATGAATTTTCTTGAGAAGCAAATGTTATTCTGGTCCTCCATGTATTCCTTGAAACACACATATTACACAAGAGTGGAGAGGCCAATTCCTTAAGCAGAAGGATTTGGCTCCAAAAATGGATAGTCAGTATACCCAACAACAGGATCAGATGTGTAAAAAGTGTTCCTATCATACTTGTTCAGAGGAGCATCGAGCTCGAATCTTCTCGGCAAATCAGGATTCGCCAAGAACCAACGTCCAAAAACTACCAAGTCAGCACGCCCTTCCTCCACAGCTTTGTTACCATCTTCCTTACGGTACCCTCCTGCAGCCATGAAAGTACCATTGAAAGCTTTCCTCATGGGAAGCAGAGTCTGAGGTGTTTCGATTAGTTCAGCAGCGCTCCTGATTCTTGGCTCCACAGCGTGACAGTAGAGGATGTCGTATTTGTTGAGAGATTCGGCCATGTAGAGCGCTAAAGCTTCGGGATTCGAGTCTCCACAGTTGCCATGGGCGCCGAAGGGTGACAGTCTGATTCCAACTCTCTCTGCTCCTATCTCCTTGCTCACTGCTTCAACTATCTCCAGAGCGAACCGGCAACGATTCTCTAGAGAGCCTCCGTATTGGTCGGTCCTATCGTTCACTTCATCCTTCAAGAATTGATCGATTAGATAGCCGTGGGCTCCGTGTATCTCAACTCCATCAAAGCCTTCCATGGAAGAAAGAATTGCACGTTAGAGTTGGTAACTTTGGGCAAGAACTCAACAATTTCAAGAAAAAAGACCTTTAGTTAAAGATAATTCTCATTTCTAGTCACTAAAGGTAGAGTAACGAAAGAGATTTAGTGACCAGAATTTTATCTAATTACAGGAATGCTAACCAAATAAAGTTTTTGTGACTAAATGCTGAGCTTTAGTAGCCGGAAATGGGAATTTTCGATGACTGAAGTTTATTTTTCTTGTAATGTGAAGTCTAAGAGCTTCTTTCTGTAAAAAGCCTTACCAGCTTCAATACAATTCTTTGCTGCAAGTCTGAAATCGTTGACAATCTCGGGAATTTCTTCCGTTCTTAATCGTCTCGGAGTGGAGAATTTCGAAGGGTCACCTTCTTGTGTCTGCAATGCCCTGTCAGTAGATGAGATTGGAGCTTGGCCATTTGGTTGGAAGCCTGAAGATACATACAATCAACTCAATTATCACCATATAAGCCAAAACTATTGAAAATTTTATCTAAAAACGGAGAATATGAATTATTATTCAATGGATAGTGTTTAGTTTTTTTATGAAAGTTTTATTTTAAACTTATTTTATTTTGAATTTATTAGGGCTTTATTTTGAGTTTATGGGTGTTTTATTTTGAGCTCAGATATTACCCTTTATGGGTCTTGTGGTATTTTCCAATCTTGAATTAGCAATGCCTTAAATTATCTCGCGCTTCCATTTTGCTAATACGTTCTCTATAACAAAAAAAAATTCATCTACCTTTACTTATTCTCTAAAACTTTTTAATTCAGAAAAAGGAAAAACATGAATTTCTTTTCACCTGTGTTGGAAAACCTTCCAACATGCCAAATTTGACAAAAGAACAGACCCCCTTTGGCATGAACAGCATCAACAATTGGTTTCCATGCCTCAACTTGCTCTTTAGTCCAAATTCCAGGGGTATCCGTGTACCTATAGAACATCGAGAGATCAACGAAGCGGTAAGACATTTGAAATAGCATTCGCAAAATGAATAAGCTCGTCAAGTTACTAAATTTGCAGAAACGTTACCCTTGAGCAGTGTCAGAAACTCCAGTGGCTTCAGTTATGATAAGACCCCCTTTTGTAGCCCTTTGAGAGTAATACAAAACTGCATGTGGCTGAGGTACATTCCCATAAGATCTCTGTCTAGTCAATGGCGCCATAACAATCCTGAAACCAATTCATCATCATTCAACAACATCCGCCACTAAGTTCAGCATAGTCCATCATCAGATACTCCATGAGAGACTACCAATCAGCTAGAAGTTTCCAACCCACTAGAGAGAATGCCCCCAGAAAGAAAACCCAGAAAAGATCCAACTCGCAGCATAAGTACATCACATCCAAATTAGAAAACGACAGTATCTATCGTACCTATGAGAAAGATGGAACTTCCCCATCTTGTAAGGGGTCAAAAGAGGGATTGCTTTTTGAGCTGCTGCCATTTCTTCTTCTTCTTTGAAATTGTTGGTTGATGGATTGAATTGAAAGTCCTCTGCTTTCAGCTGCTGCATTTATACTGTTGAGCCAAGAAAATACCAAGTTGGGCTATTCCGTCAAAAGGGGAGGCAGCTTGGTCACCGTGCGATCATCGCTGACGTCTGGTTCATCTCTCCTTTTGGCATTAATTGTCGGTAATAATAATTGATGTTCCCACCCGATAAAGAAACGAACTTTGACTTGAATTCAAAGCCAACTAGCTAAGAGCTCTAACTTTCATGTCTTTATCACTTTATTTTATTCATAACAGTAAAAAAAATTCCAATTTATAAGTGCATGAACTGTTACTGAACCATATAAGTATTATTAACTCGAATCGAGTTGATGAATTGAATGGTATCTAATTCTCAAAATATAGTGATGATGATTTTTTTAAAAATTACAAGTGACCTTTTGAAAAATATTTTTAAATATTTTAAATATTGGTAAAATTATATTCGTCTTAAAGAAAGTAAGATTTTCCATATCAAGAATATGGAAATTGAACTTGGAATGAAAGAGTTATGAGCGGAATAAGGTGGAGAAGATAGGTATTTTTTAAAATTATACCGCGATCCCACGAGGGCGAGCCAACTCCATAAATCCGGCCTCGGTTCGCATTGTAGGCTGCAACTCATATATATGAAGTCGGAATTGCTAGTAATCGCTAGTCAGCCATACAATGGTGAATTCGTGTTCGGGCCTTGTGCACACCGCCCATCACACTATGGAAGCTGATCATGCCCGAAATCGTTACCTTAACTACAAGGAAGGGGTGTCGGAGGCTGGGCTAGTAACTGGAGTTAAATCGTAACAAGGTTGTCATACTAGAAGGTATGGTTGGATTTATATAAAATAGATAAAAATCGGACTACAGATCTAGAAAGGAAAATTAAGAAAAATTAATTTATTATTTCAAACTCCAAAACTACCCTTTTAAATCTAGATCTAGAAAACGAAATCCGACGGCTGTCAGCGCACCATGCTGAAAAGGATGTTAAGACAAGCCCTTATCCTTACCGCATCAGGACTGCAAATCTTCTTCCTCCCCCGCCATTAATCTTCCTCAACCCTCCTGGATTCCTGCTCCGATTCATAAATATATAAACTTCATAGCTCTTACCGTCTCACCCAAAAAACAATTACGAAACAAACTCGGAAAAATCATTCAACAATGATGTTCAACAACGGAGCCAGCACCAGCCGTTCGCCGGCGCCGGCATCGGCCAAAAAGGAGAGCAGAAAGGAAAAATTCATGAAGAAGACCATAAACAGCGACATTTTCGCTCAATCAGCAAGCTTACAGAAGCGGCTACCAACTCTGACAAAGAAGGCATGGAGCTCGAGACCTTGTGCGGCGTCACCGTCTGCGTCGTGTGCAGGGGCAAAGACGACGGAGTCACGGCGTTATGGCCGAAGGATCCAGAGAAGGTGAAAGAAGCGATCGAGTCTTACAGGAATGCGGAGAACAAGCAGAGTATCGAGGAGACGGTTTTGCAGCTCTTGGAAGAGGGCGTGAAGAAGCAGGAGAGAAGAAATTGAAGGCGTTGGGGAACAAGCTCTCGAATTGGATTGATGGGCTTGGAGGAAACAATGAAGGTTTGAGGAATGCGGTTGGGTTTTTGGGTTCGAAGATTGAGGAATTGGAGCGGAGGATTTTAGTTTCGGATTTGGGGAAAAGGGTGGCGACGTCATCAATGGCGATTCAAGAACTTGGAGATGGAATTGCTGTTGGTGATTCGCCGTCCGATGGGGTTTCTCGGCCAGTTTTGTTGGATTTGTTTCCGGACGGCAATAATGGCGCTGGGTGTGGTCAATTTCCTTTGCGGGAACAGAGCATCGAAGAAAAAATTGGGGTTCAGAGCAACAATGGCGGATATAATCAATTTCCTTACATGGAATCGATTGAGGAGGAGGGAATTTCAGTCGGTGATGAAGATCTGAGATCGTTGTTTACAGATACAGAGAGTCTGTTCTATGGCTATTGTGATGACTGTGGATTGGGAGCTGGGGGGAGCAGTGATCATGATCAGGGGATTCCGATGAGTAATGAAGCTGTGAGATCGTCAGAGAGCTCTCTGTTTGGTGGCTACGGCGGCGTTGGGGTTGATTTTGGGCTGTATGAAACGGTGCCGGTTTCAGTGTGGAATCCTCAGCACCAAACCGGATTTGGTAGTGATGGTTAACCGGGTGGTTTCAGTTTCGGTTTCGGTTTCGTTTTTGATTTGTTGGATTTTGGTTCCTTATTAGTTAGTCTTTAGGATATAACAAGTAGTAAAGTTCTCGCTTTATTGCATAGCTATTAGCATTATAATCGAATTAAGTTGGTTGTAGGGTGAATATCAACTATTATGTAACCGAGTTGGAAGTTTTTCAATAAGCATAACCGAGTTGAAGTTTTTCGATAAGGATAATAAATCTTTTGATTATGCGTCAAATTGTTGATATTTAGTCACTCTAAAACAGAATTTTAACAAATCAACCCTTGGTTGAGTCTCTAAACTCCAAAAGTATTATTGTACATAGCTAGCACACAATCTGTAGCAATATAATCAAACAATTAGAAGTTATCAGTACACAGATCCACAACACTCTCATAACCAACAAAACCATAGAACCAAAGTACCGATCCGACAATAACAATGCCGGCAACGACAACAATCTTCAAGTTTCGGCTGCCGATTCAGGTCCCTCCCCGTCAGCCGGTGGTGGTCCAGCATTCTCAACGGCTGCTTGTTCCATCTCCGAAACAGAGTTCACGACAGGATCCGTAGTTGGGTTAGAGAGCATTGGTTCAGAAGCTGCCGTTGGGACATCCTTGACATCGAACAGGGACTCTCGTTGCTTTTGACGCCTAACGAATCTTTCGGGGGTAGGGCTACGGCTTCCTCCATCAGGGCTACGGCTATAGCTACGACTACTGCGAAGGCGCGGACTCCTGCTGTAGCTACGGTTTCTTTTCGGGCTTCGACTCCTACTGTAGCTTCGACTCCGGTCCCTGGACCAACTCCTACTCCGGCTCCTGCTCCTACTCCAACTTCTACTTCGGCTACGGCTCGGGCTTCTACCCCTACTCCTGCCGCTGCTCATATCTCTCCTCCCATCGAATCTTCCTCCGCCACGACCGCCGCGTCCTCCTCCTCGGTTGTCGTAACGATCTTGTGGACCCCGCTCGTTTCTACCCCAACCGCCAGGCCCACCGAAACCTCCTCGACCCCTATTCCCCCCACCACGACCAGCAAACATGTCGTTTCGGCCACCTCTTCCACCGAATCCTCCTTCATCGCGCATTCCACCACGTCCACCGAATCCGTCATCGCGCATTCCACCTCGTCCACCAAACCCTCCGTCCCTCCCCATTCCACCGCGGCCACCGAATCCTCCGTCCCTCAACATTCCACCGCGGCCACCGTATCCACCGTCCCTCATCCCACCACCGCGGCCTCCACCGTCCCAGCGACCACCTCCACCGACGGCTCCAGGACCGGGATCGAAACGATTCATCGGACCTCGGTCTTTCATGAAACCAGAACCAGGACCACCACGCGAAGCAATCTCCCGAACTGCTGGAGGCACCTGCTGGTTAGCTCCCTCCAAAACTTTGACCAAATCCGGTGCATGCTTCCAGTCCTGCTCAGAGAAGAATGTGTACGCCACACCAGTCGCACCTGCCCTTCCGGTTCTGCCAATTCGATGCACGTAGTCCTCGATCGCAGTAGGGAAATCATAATTAACCACAACCCTGAAACGTAGAAAAAACAAAATCATTAGCAGACGCCAAAAATCATTGAGCTTGTGCATCTCACTACTCATCTCACCGTATGTCCTTAATGTCGAGGCCACGAGCAGCAACATCAGTGGCGACTAAGATTGGTGACTTCCCACTCCTGAACTGGTTCAAAACCCAGTCTCTTTCACCTTGAGACTTGTCCCCGTGGATTGCGTTGGCCCCAAAATTGCGCAAAATACCTCTAGCTAGCTGGTCACACAATCTCTTAGTGGAACAGAAGATAATGACTTTTGAACCTCTCTCTTGTGACCTTAAGATCTGGTCTAAACGCTTCTCCTTCTCCATATGGGGTACCATTTCCACAAACTGCAGATTTGAACGACAGTTTTTCATTTACAAAATTTAACGAGAAAGATTTAAAAACCAAGTGGAGAAAAAGAATTAAGTAATTACCTGAGTGATGGATTTGTTTGCAGCAAGTTCATCAACATTTCCAATGTTGACTTGAACAGGGTTGACAAGAAGATCACCTGCTATCTTCTTCACTTCTTTTGGCCAAGTTGCAGTGTACATAAGTGTTTGCCTCCTAGGGGGTATCTCATTTACAATCTTACGTATTTGAGGCTCGAAACCCATATCAAGCATTCTATCTGCCTCGTCAAGAACAAGGAGCGAAATTTGACGGAAATCAATCCTCTTCATTTCAAGGATGTCGTTAAGACGACCAGGAGTTGCCACAACCACATCAGCGCCGCGTTCTAGTTCATTCAATTGAGGACCCTTCGGTGCACCGCCATAGAGGCACTGCAAGTTCAATGGATGGATCATGTAATGCTCAAGCAACTAATATGAAAACAAATTAAAAATCAAATGAAATGACAACCAAGATGAACTCACCGTGCAAGACACCCTAAAAGATCGACCAAATTTGTTCACCTCCTCTTGGATTTGTGTGGCAAGCTCTCTAGTTGGAGCTAAAACCAATACTGTGGGACCATTCTGAGGATTGTTCCGACGCTGCCTTAGAAGAATAAATGCCGGGATTAAGTAACCAAGAGTTTTCCCAGAACCAGTTTTTGCAATGGCAACTATATCTCGGCTCTGTAGTGCTATCGGCCATGTTTGTGCCTGGATTGGCGTGGGAAACAAGAAACCAGCAGAATGTATCTGTAACAAAAAAGATGGCAGACATCAGAGTCCTGAAATTACATGAATCTACTGCTATGGTACTTAAAAACTTTAGAAAGTCTATTACACATGGAGTAATGAAAATTGGGAAGAAAAAACTCAATTTAAAAAATCCATGAGTAAATGGTTGCTTACAGAAGCAACTAAAGAGAGGCCAATAAAGACAAATGAGGAGCATATCAGGTGTGAATTGGTCAAAGGCCAACCACCCATCTGGAAGATGCCTCCAAATATCAGATTAGACAGTTGTTGCATGTATTAGTGTGCCAATTGCAGAGCAGCGTACGACATATGCTCCTCCTCCGGAGCAGATATCGCACCTGCGACAAGTGAGAACTAATGAGATTAAGGAATTCATCTAGGAAATAACTTTATGGAAGACCGACTTAGAAAAAGACGAAGAAACTCAAACATGCGTGAAATAGACTTTCCACAAGTTACACAGCAGAGAGTATATGACCGTATGTAACACCAGCTTACATCTCTCAATATCTCTGGAGGGAAACCAGTGTCTTCAAATGTCATGAAAGGAGCAGGAACGTTGTCACCCTGTACAGAAAGGCAAGCACTGTTGATAACCAAAACTGATTTAGCATATCGTTTATATAACTACAGAATTAACCATTTATTATTCGGCAAGGTTTGTTTCTTCAATCAGCAATGACACCGGCGAGATATTACATTTTTTGAATACCCAATTAAGTCAGCATACAGACCATTGTTGAAACTTCATGCTTTTGGCGATAAGCATCAACAGGCGAGAGGTTAGACATGTCTGCAGGGCCGCTGAATGGAGGCATCATCATCCCACTAGCAGGAAACTGTGAGCTGATATTTCCATGGTTATACGCATTGTGCATTCCCTGCCCAGGTGAGCTAAGCCCACCTGAATAAGCAGGTCCGGAATTTGGAAATGGGGCTCCACCCATTCTTCCATCCTAAAACAGAAACTAATTAATGTCAGCAGATAAATTTGACAATTGAGAGATTAAGAAAGTTTATAAAAATTCACAAGGCAAATGAAAACATCATATTCCATAGCTCAATGCTTTATTTGAATAACATTTGCACATGGAAATAGACAGGGCAATGACTAGTATAAACATGTTGAAAATACCTGCTGATTCCTTGCCATAGGCATAGGAGCACCATTAGGTTGGTTTGGACTCATCATGGAGCCTCCAATTTTTGGATTCGGGTAGTAGTCATTGCCCGACCTAGGAGGAGGAGCATTTTCGTGGCCCATCTTCAATCCAACAGGAGGCACATTGGGTTGTTGATTATGTGCACCAGGCGGACCTGTGAGATTCTGAAGCCTTTGAATCGGTGGTTTATGTCCTAAATCAGGCCCGGAGGGTCCAGTGACTTGCTGACCTCGATTGAAGTGACCACTTGCAGGAGGCATCAACGGGGATTTGTTCCCAATTGGCATGTTTTGAGCTGAGGATCCACCAGTGGGATGATGAAACTGAGATGTAGGGTACCCAGCCTGGCCACCCTGTGGCAGATCACCATCCTCTGGCCGAGCCATTGCAGATTTCATTTGGGTAGCATACTGCTGGTGCACTGGGGGACCCACATTTTGTTGGTAAGGCATGTACTGCATTTGCTGATAGGACAACTGTCCTTGTGTTTGTGTCATCTGCGCCATAGGCTGGCCTGGCCCTGGCTGCTGCTGCATGGGCTGCCCTGGTTGTTGCGGCATCGGCTGGCTTGACTGCTGTGGCATAGGCTGGCCTGAAGGTTGATGCATTTGCTGTCCCGTATGTGAAAACATATGCTGACCGGGATTCTGCTGCATCATTTGGGGTCGAAACTGCCCTTGTTGTTGACCAACCTGCCCCATTTGCATTCCCTGTTGTTGTGAACCCGGCTGGCTAGATACATGCTGCACCGAAGAATGTTGTTGTGGCTGTCCTAAGCCTTGCCCTTGCTGAGGCTGTTGAGACAAGGCACTCATCTGCTGCTGCCCTTGTGTTTGTTGGCCCTGATAATGCATTTGCCTGAATTGTTGCCCCTGCTGTTGTTGAGCACCATGACCTCCCACCATCCCATTAGTTTGTTGAGCAGACTGAGGCATTGGTATCTGAGCCAACTTAGGTGTCGAGCCAGTTGCAGGAGGAGGCAAAGCAGAAGCTGGCTTTTCATATTGCGTAACATTGGTCTCAGGATTCCAGTAGTATAACATACCAGTGCTCCTATCAATCAATCCTGTCCATGGCTTAGGCAGTGTAGGGTCTTCTGGTGCATAAGCTGGCCCAAGAGCAGCCGCAGCAGATTCTGCCGCCGCCATACCTAAAAAAACGACCATAAAAGAATATTCATCCGCATCTATAACATGAAATATAAACGAATCAATCAAGATGCGATGTCCAGATAAAGAAAATTACGAGAACTGGAAAAGTTTCCAACATCAATCGATAATTCTGCCAATGGCGGTGAGCAACAGCTAATCGATTCAATACATACAGCAACCGAACAATTGACAACGAAAACACTAGAACCGTCCAACGGTAAGAATCAGCTCGTTCCAATTGATTACTTTACCTCAAATTCTGAAACTCGTCTGCCGTCAACCAAGCAGCTGGATTCGGTTGGATAAAATTATCTGCCTCTATCTTTCTCCCTAGACTGGACGATGAGGGAGGAATTGAGAATCCGTTCGTTAGGGTTAAGAGAGGGAACAAACAGTAGGGGGGAAGAACAAAGAACTCCCTCGTAGCTGAGAGAGATGATGACGAGAGCTTCTTTTTCACTGGTTAAAGAGAAAAGGAAAAAAAAGAATAATGAAGAAATATTCAAATAATCACCTGGGCCGAGGCTGGTTGGGCTTTAATGATGAGCTCTCACTTGTCTGGGTTATAGTAATAGTAAGCCCATCCGGTGAAATCCCGGGCAAGAGTTTGGTCAGTTTGGTTTACATGACATGAGAATTGAAATTTTTTAAATCGATTAATATTTTATATGCATATTAAAAATGAGATACTACTATACATTGAGGGGGTGATGAAGTTGACTCGGCTGTAGATTGGTCCGGGCTTTTGGTTCTACTCATTAGTGTGGTTTGGTTCGGGTTGTCGATTTGTTGATGTAGGTGGAGTCCAAATTGCCATTCGTTCGTTATCGTACAATCTACCGCTCAAAAACACGAGAAACAAAATGTCTACATGCCACAATAGGACATACCATGAAAATGTTAACCCTTTTCCCTAACCACTCTTACAAGTCAGTTAACTTATGATCACATATGTGCAAAGGAAAGAACCCAAAAAAAAACCCAAGTCCACAACACACAACTCGAAAGAAGAACCCTATCTAAAGAGAAGAATAGACAAAGAAAGAAGAAAGTTAGCCGCGGAATTATGAGGGAACGAACCAAGGCCATCATTCGGAGGGTCCCCCGCAAGTGGCGAAATCCTAAGTAAACTTTTGAAAATTAAAGTTCTCGTCCAACTTAGATTCTCCGACCATTCTGGTTCCACCGTCTCAGGTGATGTGAGGATGAAGAAGAGAAGAAGAGCCATGGTGATGATCTTCTTCATCTTGCTCAATGATTAGTCTGAGCATGTGATGCACTGCCGCTGCTATGTCGTCTACTGAACTCAGCTGGCATCCTTCTTCAACCTGTAAAAAACAACACAAACAAAACCCCAGTCCACTCATTTCAGTTTCTGACTTTGTCTTGTTTTTTTCAACTTATTAACCCATTTTTACCAACACGGTTAAAAAGTACACAACTTGGCATGTTGTTCAAATCTGATGAGTAAATAGTTATTCACTAACTACCAAATTACCTTCGTGTGAGCTAGTACTCAGTTGGCATCATCTGTCTTGTTTGCAAATTTCATTGTTTTAATGGTTGAATTTCAGGCTTTTAATGGTGTGTTTGTCAGAAATTTAATGGCTTAATTTGATCAACAAAGTACATTAACATACATTACCTTGGCGCTAATGGAGTAGAGGGAAAACGGATGGACGGTGGTGAGGCTGAAGTGAAGAACACTGAGACGAAGCGCATGGAACCCGCCAACCAACTTCGAGAGCTGCCAAGGACGACGATTCATCGATCGCTTCCTCGTGAGGAACCGGAGATTGGCGTGCGTCTCGATCAGAGTCACCTCAATCCCCGCAATCCCGTCGTCGTCCACATTAGAGGATGATGATGAAGGTGATGATGATGATGATGGAGTGGTTAGGATTGTCTTGGTGTTGTTGAAAGAGTTGGTAGACTTGCTGTTGTTGTTAGTGGTGTCTTGGGTAGTAGTAGAATTAGTGTGGTTGAAGAACTGGGAAAATGGCGGAGTTGGTGGAGATGGATGTTGGAGCTTTTTAGCTTGGAGGGAGTGTAGTGAGTGTTCTAGCTCCTTCACGAACTCGATTGCTCCTGCAACTATTGATGCTTGGTCTCCCTGTTATGTGAACAAATAGATAGTTTTGATTAATTACAGAGTAATGATTGGTTGGTTCGTATGAAGTAATTACGTAGATGCATGGAGAAATTAATGTATGAAACACACATATTTTCAATCTTTTTTTCACTCGAGTTGACATTAGGGATTAGAAATTAATGACCAAGATGTCTGATGAAGTAAAATACGGCATAAGAAAGACCAATTATTCGAGTTTGTGTCTTTGTGATGGCTAACTCAAGTGTTTGACACTCAAATAAAAGCTTTGTCGGGTCAAAATCGTCATTTCCACTTTTGATTTTGATTCCAATTAGAAGGAAACTACAATACCAATAAGCTTAATTGAAGCATTAATGAAGCATGCAGGCTAAGAATTTAGTGAAATGACGCTAAATATGGATTGAAATTCGGGAACTGAGTTTGAAAACATCATGGATGCCATTGACCATGAACTTCAATTTCGCAAGTTTTATATATGGTTCCGCCATTGGAGAAGAAGTGAACTCTGAGCATGGACAGAGAGTGAAAAGAAGACTAACCCTTTGAACATAGGAAGGAGGCATGAGGGATCTGAGGAGAGCCAGGTGTTCATTCATAAGCTTCCGCCGGTTCCTCTCGACGGCAATGTGTGTCATCCTCTGAGTCTCCGCTTCCTCTTTGTTCTTACAAACTCTCGTCTTCCTCCTCCTCTTCTTGCTCCTCCCGACGTCACTCCCACCTCCGCGTGCCACTTTCGCCGGCGGAGGAGGAGGAGGTGGTGGTAGCGCTGCCGGCGCAGGAGCCAAATTGCCGGGGTAGTAGTAAGTGTCGGAGGTGCATGGGGTGGCGGAGATGGTGTCGTAGATGACGATGAAGTTGGTGAACTCGTTGGCAGAGGAAGCTGCAGCAGCAGACAGCATTGCTTCCGTCGCCGCCATACTTTGTTATTGCATAGCCTGAAGCTAGCAGAGATGGGGAAGAGTAGTTTCTTTATCTGATAAAAAAAGGGAAAGAAATGAGCAGACAAGAAAAATCTTATAAGTAATAACTAATGAGTGTTTATATATATGGACCGTCACGTGAGTTAGAAGAGGAGAAAGATGCATGAAAACAATTATTGATGTTAATAAGTCCAGAAGGTCAATTTTGACCCCTCAGAATCTTATCTCAAGTTTCTTTCAAGTTTTTTAACAAGCAAGAAGGCTAATAATAGTCTATTATTTGGAATGGACGTACTCATCTAATCTAAAGTAAACGTGTAACAAATAGTTCATACAAGTACTCATAAGTCAATCTCTGACCGAGTACTGGACCGCGATCAAAATCTAACATCGGTGGACCTAGCCGTTGTTAGATAGGCAACGTAATGTCAACCGGACATAGTCACAAAAACCATTGTTACGCTTATTGTAACATACTAATTATAACATGCTATCAAAAATGAAACAAAGGTTGAACTGCTATTAGAATGAGTAAAAAATTGTTGTTACCGAGACACATGTAATCATAAGTTACATGGGTGACATCCATGAAATTTTATGTTTTGGTACTCATATTACATTTAGGTCACCCCAATTAGGTGCCAACTAGAAAGGCAGTGTATCCTAAACTGTGGCGACATTCAAATTTGAAACGTTTTTCAGTTCTATTTTTTTATGTTCTAGTGTCTCCATGTAAAAGAATTGGCATGAGATTAAGGAAGAAAAGGTACACTAGCTACGTGGTGACGAAATTCGACCATGAAATCTCGTCCCAAGTTCACATTTTTCGACCAATTAGACCCTAAATGAATAGATCAATCATTTCTTCTAAATTCAAAAAAGGAGCATAGAGAAAGAGATTAAGAGAAGTGCATTATTTGATTTCTCACCTCCCCGAGAGTGACCAGCTTTTGTTGTACGATATGATGGCGACGAAAGTTTTACAGCTCCCAACATATAACTGTGGAATCTGAACACAGAAAAAGAAGTAACGAAATGTCTCATGGAAACAAGTGAAGCAGTTGCTGTCGTTTTAAGCAGACATGTACCACCTTCAAATCTGTGTTGGATATTATTCACCACACACAGAAACCACAAAAAAAAGGGTTTCACATCACATGCGAGTGAATGTGACCAACAGCCCACGTTATAGCACCATACGGTACGTGTCACAACATTTGTCTTTTGTGGTGTTCTATTATCATCTCAGCCCTTCATCTCACGACTTACCAATCCTACGGTTGGCACGACATCACTCTTTGTACATAGGACCACCACATGCAAACAGCTAACCAGTACCATTATATCTAACATATCCTAGCGTGTAATCCTTAGCTATTGGTACGTGAGGTACTCTGGATTTGAATATGGTTAGGAAATGGAGGTTAGTAAAACAACAAGGGTAAACACTAAACAGAGTTGTACCGTTAAGGACAAGTCTAAAACATATTGAGATCAGGGAACATAAGCTAGAATTGAATCATCAAACTCATGATTACACACTATCATGCACGAATGGACAACATGCATCAATCATGTTAGGCAAAATAGTGATAAGAATGTGATAAAGTATGGTAAGGATTTTAGCTGCCCCTAGTGAATATTTAATTTGTTTGTCACGATGTATCTACAGTAATACTTTTTTTCTCATTTTGCATGCATTCTATGGCAGTGCCTAGAGTCTAGTGTATAGCCTTTGTCACGACTTGCTTGGAGCATTCTCACAACGGAACATACCACAAGATTAAAGAGCATATCTCTGCAGAAGATTAAGGAATAAAAACCCTCTAATCTATTAGCTTAACACCCAAATAATCGCAATGTAAATCACGGAATTCCACATCTCTGACAATTGTAAAACCACGGAAACATTCGTGGCAGATTATCCAGATATTGGGAAGTGAGCAATGAATTACTTGTAGAAACTAGCTAGCTAGGGGGGAATGGGAAATGACACCACTTGAGGAAAGAAATAAAAATTATTAGACGATGAAAAGAGGGAGAAATGAAAAGAACTGCTGTGGTTTTATTAATTTTTTATTTCTTCTTCCTTCCTTTGTTAGTTAATAAGACAGTCGAAGAAACAACATATTTAAGCTTTTTACGAGAAACAGTACAACGGCTAAAAGCCATGCACTAGAAGAATCAATTGGTACACACCCACCATCTGCATGTGACTCTACTGACTAGCTCAAACATGTTCAAGACTTTAGATTTACGCTGCATGTTCCCTTGATTAGGGTCTAACACTTCGATTTCGGTTAAACCATGATAAAAGTCGAAACTGGTTAATTCAAATGGTTGAATAGTTCAGATTCAGTATTCAGTTCAAAGAAGGCAAAGTTTCTTGTTTTCACTAGAATCTAAGCAATTGCATAACTCCCCCTAGAATGTGATTTCACTAAGCAATATGGACGGGTACTCATAGTTCAAGTCAGGCTCATGAAAAATAAAGTGATGTTTGCACAATTGAAAAAAAAATTACATATGTAGCTACGTCAGAACAGGGTACTTTTTCGATTTTTGTAACTATAGATGATGCACCAAAAAAACTGAAACATGCAGCAATTCACAAAGAGAAGGGAAATGAACGGGAACCCAGGGGACAAAAATGAACAAGTGCGTACCTTGTCAGGGAATCATGGACCTACTACTGTTGGGTGATGGAGCTGGATACCCCGTGGACTGTGGTCCAAAGCCTGTCATCAATCTGTACGAACTGCACAGAATCCATGTGACCTTCAACAGCTTCCTTTTCCCAAAAGTACAATTTACCAGTCATCCCCCCCCCCCTCCTTCTAACTGAAACCTCCATTGGCAATTCTGGACTCTGCCCTGTTTTCACCTTTTGAGGTCCTCACTTTGTCTGATTGCCTGCATTATTAGGTAAAGCAACAAAGAAATAATACAAGTCTATGTTTTGGAAAGATGCGACTATGTTTGCACCGAAGTCACGAGCTGGGTAAAATTTCAAGTGGAAGAAGCATATGCATGTGGAAGTCAACTGGGCACCAATTTTGCACTGAACTTTATGACCATTGGAATGCAGAATGCTAAGTGCCTGAAACAGACCACGAGCCAAGTTGCATTGCCATAATACGTGTGAAATCATACAGTGTACAGTTGACTCAAAACTAAAACATCATTCTGCAGACAAACTTAGTCCAAGAGACAATGGAACTCTGTTGCTACCAAAACTTGATCCTGATCCTGTAGAAGTCTGCGATTCCAGTTATGGTGGATAGAAGGAATGCATAAGCAACCAAGATAGAAAGAGCTGACAGCGGAATTGCGAAAAATGTATCCACCAATATGTTAGTTAGTCCGGTAAGAACATTTGCCTGAAATCAAGTAATGGAAAACGAATTAGTAAGAGACTGCTGTAGAGAGCAGACACGTTAGGGTTAGTGCAGGTTTCCAGCGACTGTTTTCACAGGTGTGCTTACCAAAAGGAATGTTCCAAGCAAATTCCGATTGATTGCTTCTTCAAGCGTGGAAATACTACTTACACCTATACAATCTGAAAGCATTAGTATTGCTAGAACCTGAAATAGGATAGGAATACCAATCGGTCAAGTTTGGAACTTTCTACTCGTTAAACTTAGACCAGAGTCTCCAGTTTGTGCTGCATAAGGAGGTTAGGAGGATTACCTGAAGATTTTGAGCCAACACCAGGGTAGCATAAGCCAGGTTGCACTACAGAAAAAGTTAATTCTCGAATTTCAGCAACATATTAGGGACCTTGTCGAAGTGGTTCATAGAAAAGAGATGAGGAATCCTACCATCTTACGGGAAGCTCTTTCAACATGGCCATCTAAAATTGCAGTAATTAGCCTGCACAAAATCGTCATGTAGGAATAGATGATGACTTCAACTTAAAACATTTAATTTGAAAGGAACCTCTTAGTAAGAAAATTCCAACAAAATAGTGATCAAATATTACATAGCAGAAAGTAATGGAAAGGCCTGAGACTTTAATCGTTGTCCATCTGGTGCTTCTCAACTGAGATTTATGGTTTCCAAAGAAGAGATAGTGGCCTAACTGGACGCCCAGAAGATAGATGCCCCAGTATCCTGGGTATTAAGAAGACAAAAGAGCTTGAGCATGATTTAGGCATAATCAAAATTTGAAGAAGAATATCTCTATCATAAATGATTCTTACTGTAATGATATTTTACTGATATTATTTCATACTCAATGGCAAAGTTCAAAGAATCAGTAAATATAGATTCAGTTATGCAGTCAAACTACAGTACATCACCAAGACTAGAGAGTTTGCATGCTTGAAAGAGCATACAAATTGGAAATGATAAACAGTCTAGGAAACCAATTACACAGTATCAACAATACAGAATAGTTCAAAAGGGAGAAAACAGGGCAACAATGATCTTGTGATCAACTATGAATTGCAGCCAAAATAAGTCATTGCAATCTCTTACCTAGTATGCTGAATAATCCCTCCTTATTTTGGCTCAAGAGATCAGTCCCCCTCTCATTCAATAACAAATATAAGTTCAAACCATTAAACGACCACCACTGGTAACCTGAAGAAAATGTTGCAGAAATTAAATAAGGTCAACTTAACTACAAGAGAGTTCAATTTGGGATTTATCAAGTGGACAAGTAGGGCTGTACCTACAAGAAGTAATAAACCCAGGGTCCCTGAGTACTTTGGAGGAATACTTATGATAGATGTGAGAATGGTAACAGCTGCCAGTGTGAAGAAGTATTTCCAATGAACCCCATATTCTGCAACATGCACCTACATGAAACTAGATTTTGAAACTGCATCCAAGAATACACAGTTGCACTAACGCACTCTCTAGATCTTTTGTCACTGGGAGAAAAATGAAGATTTACTGACAATAGTACTATCCATCAATATTAACAAGAATAATACCATTAACAGCATAAGAAAATGTTACATATACCAGCAAAGAGCATCTCAAGCAGAATAATCTAACATTCAGTTCGCAGAAGTATGTTCATTAATATTTCTAAGACATTTAGCCAAAAACATCAGCAAGCAAGTGGAAAGTGATTTAAATCAGCGGAGGTGTATTAACTGAAGAAATTAAAAGGTACAAAGACCTCGGCATATTACTTTTTGTTAGACATTCCCAATTGAACAAATCTTTAATCCTCAAACATGGATATGCTATATTTCTACCTGATAGTCCACACTTCTTGTAGACAGAACGCGAGCAAATCCTAGTACCAGTAGAGGGCTAGATGATTTAGTTGCAGCCTTCCAATTCCGGCATATAAACACACCATCATTGTTGGAATAGTTCAAATAATCAAATTAAGACGGCCAATCAAATCAAATAGAAGAAAAGATTATACAATTTGAATTTTGATATCCATCAAAGAATGCAGTTTGAGATTTCCTTAGTTTCGAGAAAGCAAGGCCAGACAAACAAACTCCATAAACACTCATATGGATGATATGCCACGTGCTTGCCGTGACACCAGAGCATTTGTCACTATAAAGGAGCCAACCCCAAGATCCATCTGAAATAATGACAGTAAAATTGTAATCAATGATTAAAAAAGAATGACATCAAACAAAAGAAGCCACCCTCCTGTAAAATTCTATGTGGTATGCATCAGGTTCATGGCATGAGCTCTGCAATCTATCTAACTACGCTGGGAGGAATAACATCCTTGAGAATAATTCCAATAACCCCAACAGTTATCTAGTTTGATAGTAAAATGAGACCCCAGTAGTCTGCTAGGACAATAATATGCATAATGATATACTTGCGAATCCGATTCAAACATACCAAGCTAGTACCATAAGTTTCCGTCTTTGCGTATCTTCTGGGAAATATTGTAAAATCAACAGCCAAGATGCACATGCAAGTCACGATCATCTGCAGCATTCAATCACGTAAGTGCCAAAACCAAGACAAGTACAGTCAAAGTTAGAATAAAATGGCAGGGAAAGTTGATAAAATATGTACCACGTCGACCCTGTATGCTGAAATATTTGTCCTAAGCTGAGTGGGCGTTGCGGAACTTGATGCATATGAAGTAAACCTACAACAGCTCACACTCAGTAATTTTATCGTAAGTGTTTGACTGTTCTAGAAAATAGAACCAGAAAATTCAGCAAATTTGATGACTTACAAGTTCTACCTTTTAGCTGCCAGAGACAACATCACCACCGCCAAAAAGATGGCCAAAATGTATGCCCATTCTGCAAGAACCTGACACAAATCGGATGTAAAGATGATGTTCCTTCCAAATCGCACGTTTCCAGGTGACATGAGTACACCGAAACCACTACTTCCGCTAGCTAATCAGCTCAGTCATGCAATGTTCAATAAAACTTAAACTCTAAAAAGGCATCGACACCATATTTTGATTGAAATCAATCCAGAATCCACACTCTTAACTTTAAACAGCAGAAGTGCGTAGAACAAACTACACTTACAGATTGAGCCAGAAGAGTTGGCACCATAAGGAACAGAAAATCCAAAGAAATCACTGCGAGGTAAGCTCCCAACTCCCTGGATACAGCAACTGCGTCATCATCTTTCTTTCTCGACACACCCGCTTCATCTGGACATTCCCAAACAAGCAAGGACACCAATCAAGCACTCAGCACACTTAATATTGCCCTATGAGCGTGACCCACTAAATTTTTCACTAGAATTACCATGCCTGTAACTGTTGCAGAACGCGCGTCGCAGTAGGAACAGAGCCTAAAGCAATAAACATATATAAAACGTCAGCTGAATCCGAGCCGCGAGAAGAAATGGCGAGAAACAATCAGATGAAGAGAAGAAAAAGCGGAATGTTACAGGTACGATAGTGGAAAGCGACGCGATCTCAAGCATTGACGACCCATTCAAGTTGCTCACGAATCTGAACAGAATATGAAATCAAAGCGGCAGATCAGGGTGAAGTGCCGGAAGAGAGGAACGGTAAAGCCGCGGGAAATGATGGGTTTGACTTACTCTTCCTTGAGATGCTTGTGAGGATTGAGCGAATTTGAGACGGAACCCATGAATGATGCAGCCTTCCCGGCGATTGGTCGCTCCGATCAGGCGAAGATGGTTCGTTACTTCTTCCAGTTTCAACTTTCAAATATGATTTCAAACTGAAGCTAAAGCTCTGCTGAACGTAGTTCTGTAGTTTTCTTCTTCCTCAGTCTTTTGGGCTCTGGTATTCATTGTATTCTTAGGCCTTAACATATTGGTCCAATGGGCTAGAAGTGGTTTCACATTCAATATTCTTAAGAGATTGGACAAGCCCAAAGCCTACGAAGGTCTTAGCGTTTTATTTCGGTTATCGAGGCTCCGATACTTGAACGGCACAAGTTAATAAATAGTCAAAATTCACGACGAAAGAGTGTCATCTGCCACATAGTTAGCTAGTATGTCAACTAATATATTGTTATATGCTCACGATTTCATTCAACCATAAGCCCTTTCGAAGGTTATGGTTATGCTCTGGTCCGTTGGTCAGTCTGCCATCTAGAAGGTTAAATCATCCGAGTACTCAGATTTGTTGGAATCATCTATGACATACCTTGCTAAAAAAAGCAAACAGACTGATTTTATTTCCATGCAAATGGCATGCAAGACAAATAATACCTCGTCTAACTACTTCCTTCCTAAATCAAACAATGGTTCACATCAAACATATCTCATCTAACAACACAATTAAAGTAGATAAGAGGAATATGAATACACATCAATAATAGACTTTTAAATTTTTCTATAAAAAAATTTAATTTGGATTTTTAACTGTTTCCCAATATGCCTGCATAAAGTAATTAAGTCAAATTGAAAATTTTCAATACTAATAAAACCTTTAAAAAATATTTTTTAAACTTTATTTGAAGGGTTTAACATAGTGAAATCTTAATTTTTAGTCATTTTACATGTGTGTAAAATATTAGCTAATTTGAAAATTTTCAATTTTCATGTCGAAATAGTCCATTTCCAAAGGGGTTAACCTATGAAAATTGGCCATTTTGACATGAAAATTTTAAAATTTTCAAATCGACTAATATTTGGCATGCATGTTGAAAATGGCTAGAAAATCAAGTTTCACTATGATAACCTCAGTAAATAATGATCAAATGAAATTAAAAATCAATTTTACTTATGTTACTAATAAAAATCCATGTAGATTCTGTCGTGTTAGTATTTCAGTCATTACTCTCTCGTCGGGACTCCGATTGGTGCAAGGTCAGTAGTGTTGGAAAGATAACTCAATTACCTTTCTATCCATATATTATGGGCCATCAAATTTGAAGAAACCAATAAAATATTCTCAATTAAAATTAACGTGATAAATACTAAAATATATATTTAGTAATTATCTTTATTTGAAATTAATTTATTAAAATAAAAGTTTATTTAATTTTCTTTGAACTAGGACATTGTTTAGGTGTTGTTCACTGTTCTTTCAATTATAAAATTTGTAATTTAATTTCCTTTTATAAAAATAAAATACACCTTATAATAAATTATTTACAAGTTCATACGAGTACCTATACAAAAAATATTAATTATTACTATTCACAATATACACCGTATGTATTTAAAGTTTTAAACAAAAGATCAATGTGTGTACTTGTCAAAAGATCAAATATTTGTACGTATTTAAAGTTTTAAACAAAAGATCAACGCGTGTACTTGTCAAAAGATCAAATATTTGTGGACATGTTTTTATATCAACATCGTACACGGGTGCATCTTTATGTGGACACTATCACACCAGCAACAAGAAGCCGATAAAGATCAAGTTGCATGGTTCATGTTGAAAGGCTGGTTCGTACATGGTGATAAAGGCATTCGATTTTGAACTATTTGTCATTTCGGTTCGATACTATACTCATCCATTTGAATCGTGTCCTCTAAATTGGTTATTACTCAACTTGTGGTCCGTTTACAAATGAAAATATAAAATAGAATTTTGACGGAAATAAAAAGGTTAACATTCCCTCAAGAGTACCCCAACTTCCGACCGGTGACTGAAACCATGGTTACAATCATGCTACACCATTTCAAAGATCAGAACAACCTTTTTTTCATAAACTTCAACATACAATCAATTTCTCTCTAGGGTACTCCACCAGTGTCGTTATGAAGATAAAAACTTATACCAACTCAGCCTAGTCACCTCTCTCTAGATATACTAATGAGGATGGCAACAAGGGACATGCAAGAATGCCCAACTTCCGACCGATGACCGAAACCATGGTCATGATTATGCTACAACATTTTAAAAATCAGAATAACCCTTTTTCATAAGCTTCAACATACAATCGATTTAACTCTCTAGAGTACTCCACCAGTAACGTTCATGTACCAACTCGGCCGAGTTGCCTCTCTCTAGATAGTAATGAACATGGCAACAAAGGACAAACATGATGGAGTATCACTATGCATTAGTAAACCCTAAAGCTAGCTCATCAAGAGAGATGATGCATGCACCAAAGCTCTATAGAACAGATAGATATGAACTAATACTCATATGTAGTCGTTGTACAAGGAAGGGGGGACCTCTTCTTTAACAATGCACTATTTGTCACATTCCAAAAGTTAGGGTTTTTTGCCAACTAATTTGCCGCAATGTGTGTCACTTCCAATCATCACAATCAAACCGTACCCATTTGCCCACTCTATATTTGCATGTGTCGGTATTGTCCTTCACTACACTTTGTCCCTTTTACATCCCCCACAAACCAAGTGATTTTGTTCTTCTTTGTATTTATGTTGGTTTTTGGGTTATCGGGTTTCGGATAAATCGGAATCCTATATCGTGATCGGTTGAATTTCGACATTACAACAAAATATGAAATGTTTAATAGCGGCTTTCCATCTAATTTTACAATGATTTGGTCGTTGTTAAACATTTTACCAACAGCTACCGAATCCCAATTAGATTATATAATGCTACGATGTTTAATGACGATTTAGACCAGCCGTTGTTACCCCTAACCGTTACAAGAGGGCTACTTTCTTCATATTACCATTTGATCATATTTTGCTCTACCAAGTAATTGTCTTATGCTTATCAAAAAACATTTAATATCATAAGTTGTGTGGTTGTGATCAATTAGGACTTAGTTTTTACAATGTTCCTCGCACATTTATCAGGGTTGGCCTTAAATTTAGACGTGTAGATTAAGATTGTAAGCTACCAACTTCCATTTTCGCCCGTCAATTTTAATTGAGTATATGTCATTTGGTTTTTTAGAATTTGATGACTTATAATATATGGATAGAAAGATAATTGAATTATCTTTCCAACATCGACCTTGCACTAAGTAAAATTGAACAGAATCTACCCCGATTTCTATTTCTAACATAAGTAAAATTGATTTTTAACTTTATTTGACCATTATTTACATGGGTTATCATAGTGAAACTTGAGTTTTTAGCCATTTTTAACATGCATGTCAAATATGAGCCGATTTGAACATTTTTGAAAATTTTGAAATTTTATCGTGAAAATGGTCAAATTTCCTTAGTATAGCACACGGAAATTGACAATTTTGACATGAAAATTTTCAAATTTTCAAATTGACTAATATTTGACATGTATGTTGGGAATGACTAAAAATTAAGGTTTGATTATGTTAAGCCCAATTTCGAAAGGGTTTCTATAGTGTTTTTGCAAATGTCTGAACCCGACCATAGTGAGACGTGATTATAATTGTCCTGCCTCATGAAATGGGCAAGTTATTGTTGTTGATTCTTTCTTTGTTACACATTATGATTTAAGTTGGACTGAAATTAACTGGTCGAATAGTTATCTCTCTTTTCGTCCTTTTTGACGATATGAATTTTTCATATAAGGTTGTGTGAGTCCACCTAAAAAGAGAAGAGTGAAGCTTTCAAAGGGTATTGGGTTATAGAAGATGATTAATGTTAATGTTAGCTAGCTTGATGATGCATGTACGTACATTGTACTTTACTTCCCCATTACTCCCGTGGCCCTTTGATTGATGGTGCTATCTATCTACTTTGAAAACATATGGTTTACTTATGTTTTCTCGTGTGTGTGTGTGGGTCATGAATCATAGTAATAATTTACTTAAAGCTTCATCATGTTCAACCATGCGTTTAACCAAAGGTAATTCACCACTTTTCATCCAAGATCCATATGGGTCAAATGGGTTTAGTGAGTTGATTCGGGTATATATGGATTAAGTTGATATGCTCTCGTGTTTGAGTACCAACACCGTCACGAGTTTGTACATAACAATCAATAAATAGTTAGTGGGTCGAGGTGATTAGACTTGGATCATATCATTAACTGTAAAAGAAGATGGTGGGAAAATGGTGCATAGTCTTACTTAACCCATTGTGTCACAATGTTCAAACAAACAAACATCAAAACATCATATAAAGCATGCACGAACGAGAAAATGTTTCTATAGCGATTCCAACCCCTCTACGAAATGTCCACTTGTATATTCTATTGATAGGTCTTATAACTCTTGTATATCAAGATTTGATACCTCGACTTCAAAAAAATTCTCAACCTAAGAAACCAACTGATTCAGTCTAATGGTTTGTATGAGTAAACCATACCATTTCGAATCCAAACATTGAATATTTTAAACCATGGTGTATATAGATTTCTAAAAAATGGGTAGTAATTAGTAAATTAATAATCGCGGCTTTAACATATAATCAGCACCACCAACTTCATTAATCATGACTAATCACCCAAAAGAGCATTAACCCCATTAGAGTTTCCCTTTGCATAATTACAATGAAGATTCAATCTAAGTATCTAACATAAATTATACAAATTAAGATTGGTGTTATTATTGTGACATTGAACAAAAGCAATCACAATTTCTATCCTTAAGCGAAATTACTTATCTAACACTGACATTAAGGTTTATTACAACACTTTTTTATATTTAATTCCGTTGATGTTATAATACCCAACAATATATAATTAAAATAGTGTTAATATCATGATAGGTCTTAGCCCATATCACTAAGGCCAGAGACACAAAATCGTCTTAAATATAACCACAACTCAAACCTTAAAATGTTATTTATGTTATGAAGATAATAATGTAGTGAATGCCCAATTGTGTAACTCTCATTCTATGATTAATGTATTTTATTCCCCTCCTTTATGTGTATGATTCAATGTATTTCATTCCCCTCTTTTATGTGTAATAATATTAGAGAGTGTAGGTTATGATTTCATGAGCCTATAAATAGAGCTATCATTTGTAGCATTCTATACACCTCAATAAGAAAGTACTCCTCCTCCCATGTTCTTGTTCTCTTCTTTGTTCTTAGTTTTATAACACGTTATCAGCACGAGTGCTCTGCCTATTTTCTCGAAGTTTGCACGAAGGTTGTTATTTGCTATATCTTGTTTTCCAAAGTTATTATTATTATTTATCTTGTTCTTTTATTTGCTTATAAAATCTTCTTTTTCAAAATTAGAGTTAGAGAAAGGAATTCATTTCTTTTTTTTTATATGTAACAAATGGTGGTCTTTCTCATTTTACCGATTTCAAAAACTACTTTGTCATTTTTCTATTGATGACTATAATTAAACGTTTATATTGGTCAAATATCATGCCTTTATAGACTGGCCTAAACGTTTAGTTATCATCATGTATATTTTATAGTATATATTATTATGACCTATCATATTTTATATCTTCCGTTTCGTTCCATAGTTTTTTTTTGCTTGTATGTTGCCTTTTTAATTCATGATCAATTCTAAAATAGATATAGTTTCTATTTTATTATGGCATATGCATGAGTATCTCTTCTAGGCAACAATATTTATAAAATATTTTATGCAGTTTTCTAAGTGAACTCACATTATATCGTTAGCATTTTTTCCATCCTATTTTAAATGATCATATCCATATTTATCATATATATATATTTTCCGTTTTTTGTGTAAAAAAAAACGCAAGAAAATATGAATTTCAATTTGAATGAGTGACCTGCAATGATGCCTAACTAGGTAGTTAGTAAACTCATTTAGTGTTGGCCATAATTCTTGCTACATATATAACGTGCTTGAATTCTTAATAATTAACAAAGCATTCTAAAAATATATATATGTTATTTTAGCCGTTATACAAATATATTAAAATTTATCATCTCATTATAGTTAACTCTTTTGATTTTGTGCATTTTATTTATAATTCATGAATACCTCTGTTTTTTTTTGTTCCTACCCAAAAGAGAAAACCTTTATCACTATTTAAATGTCTATATAGTTATGTTTCAAGATGGGTATGCCACTATTATTATTATTATTATTATTATTTCTTTAAAGCATTCTTTATTTTTATGTTAATAAATGTTCCATTACCGTTACTATTTTAATTATTATATCATTTTCATATGTTTTATTATTTGGCTTATAATATATTTGTAATTCAATTTGCTTCTTTTATAGCATGTCGAATATTTCCAAACTTGAGTTTGTGGCCCTTGACGTTTCGGGCAAAAATTACCTCTCGTGGGTCTTGGATGCTGACATCCATTTGCAAGCCAAAGGGTTGGGCGACACGATTAAAGATGAAACCGAAACATTCGCCCAAGACAAAGCCAAGGCTTTGATCTTTATTCGCCACCATCTTGACGAGGGCTTGAAAAACGAGTATCTCACCATCAAAGATCCTCTCGAATTGTGGAATAATCTCAAAGACCGATATGACCACCGGAGAACGGTGATTCTCCCTCGAGCTCGTGATAATTGGGTGCATTTACGCCTACAAGATTTCAAATCCGTGAGCGAGTACAATTTTGCCCTCTTCAAAATTTGCTCGCAGTTGTTGCTATGTGGCGAGAAAATCACTGATAAGGAAATGCTCGAGAAGACATTTTCCACTTTCCATGCTTCCAATATAGTTCTCCAACAACAATATCGGGAGAAGGGCTTCACCAAATATTCTGAATTAATATCATGTCTCTTAGTAGCCGAGCAAAACAATGACCTCTTATTGAAAAATCACCAATCACGCCCCACTGGTATGGCTCCATTTCCGAAGCTAACGCGACAAATGGCCACAATTTTGATCAATATCGTGGCCGTGGCCGTGGTCGTGGTCGTGGTCATAACCGTGGTGGTGGTTATGGTCGCAATAATGTCCATGGTCGTGGACGTGATTATGGTCACGGTCGCTTTCGAGATTCAACCACTCTCCTCGTCCACATTTCAAACGGGATGGGCGAATGAATAAGGAACGAGGTGGGCCTAGCAACGAAACTTTCAAAATATGTGTACTAGATGTGGCGGCGATCATTGGACTCGCACTTGTCGTACACCTAGACATCTTATCAATCTTTACCAAGAGTCAAGGAAAGACAAGAAGGTTGAAACCAATATGGTCATTGAGGAAGGTGTTTTGAACCATGGCCAATTTGACACCACTCATCTGGATGTTGCTGACTTCTTTCCTCCTCGTGATGGAAATGTTGAGAAATAAGATTGTTGTTGAGATATCTTTTATTATAAAAATGGTGCCTTGATGTATGCACCTTATTATCGTTCTCATTTGATTTGTTTGACTTTGTTTTCTTGAACGTGTTTTCTCATTTTTTTTATTTCTTTTTATTAATGAATTTCCCATCATAATTGTCCCTTCTAATATGGATTATCATTTTCGTGTTATAGCATGGATACTACTGCCATCCACGACAACATAAAAAATGAGGATGTGTGTCTCATCGATAGTGCTTCCACTCATACTATTCTAAAGGATAAGAAGTATTTTTCTCATCTAGTGATGCGAGAAGCTAATGTTAGCACTATATCCGGTAGTAGTAATTTAATTGAAGGCTCCGGAAGAGCAACCGTGCTACTACACGGAGGAACTAGAATGCATATTGATGATGCATTATATTCTACAAAGTCTCACCGCAACTTATTAAGTTATAAAGATATCCGTCGTAACGGATATCACATCGAGACAATTGAGGAAGAAAATAAAGAATATATTGCCATCACAAGTATGGTAGATGGTAACAAATGTTATCTTGAAAAACTACCATCTATTTCTTCCGGTTTGTACTACACTTTTATTAGTACAATTGAATCACATTCCATTATAAACTCCAAGTTTATGGATCGTGATAGATTTGTAGTTTGGCATAACCGGTTAGGCCATCCCGGAACAATTATGATGCGTAAAATACTTGAGAATTCCCTTGGACACTCGTTGATGAGTAAGCGAATTCCCCAATCGAATGATTTGGCTTCGTATTGCATGTTCTCAAGGAAAATTGATTATCCGACCATCATCGATAAAAGTGAGAAATGAATCGCTCACATTTTTGGAACGCATTCAAGGCGATATTTGTGGACCAATTCATCCATCATGCGGACCATTTAGATATTTTATGGTTTTGATTGATGCATCAACTAAGTGGTCACATGTATCGTTATTATCCACTCGTAATTTGGCATTTGCGCGATTACTTGCTCAATTGATCGATTACGGGCACATGCTTTCCGGATTATCCGATAAAAACGATACGCCTTGACAATGCCGGTGAATTTACTTCACAACATTTTAATGATTATTGCATGTCCGTCGGAATTGATGTTGAACATCCCGTAGCACATGTTCATACACAAAATGGTTTAGCGTAATCTCTAATCAAACGCTTACAAGCTAATAGCAAGACCATTGTTAATGAAGGCAAAGCTTCCCACTTCATGTTGGGGGCATGCCGTCTTACATGCAAAAGATCATTAATTCGCATCGTGCCAACAAGTTATCACGAGTATTCCCCCTTACAAATGGTTTTTGGTCGTGAACCGAATATATCCCATCTAAGAATATTTGGATGTGCCGTTTACATCCCTATTACACCACCACAACGCACTAAGATGGGACCTCAAAGGAGGTTGGGAATTTATGTTGGGTATGAGTCTCCCTCGATTATAAAATATTTAGAACCAATGACAGGAGATTTATTCACAGCTCGTTTTGCTGATTGTCACTTTGATGAATCAGTTTTCCCAACATTAGGGGGAGAAAATAATAAGCTGGACAAAGAGATCAGTTGGAATGAATTAGCATTATCTCATTATGATCCTCGTACTAGACAATGTGAACTAGAAATTCAAAAGCTAATTCATTTACAAAGTTTAGCGAATCAACTGCGACGCTTTTACCGACCCACATCGAGTAACCAAATCTCATGTTCCAAAGCAATGAATGCTCCATCAAGAGTAGATGTCCCTATTGGACATCATGAAAATACAAATGAGTCTAAAGCACGTCTGAAGCGTGGTAGACCTATCGGTTCCAAAGATAAAAATCCTCGAAAAAGAAAAGGAGTTGTAAATCAAGATGGTCCAATCGAGGATAAGCTACCAAACATTGCCGATATATCAAGACAAGAACAAGATCGTGTACCCGAACATATTGAAAATAATGAGATCTCAATCAACTATGTCTTGGATGGTAAACAATGGAACCGCAATACGCTTAACATCGATGAAATTTTTGCTTATAATTCAGCGCGAATGTTATTGATGAAAATGAGGATTATGAGCCAAAATCCATGAATGCATGCAAAAAACGAAAGGATTGGCCAAAATGGAATGACGCAGTTAAGGCAGAATTACATTCTCTTGAAAAATGAAAAGTTTTTGGACCTGTGGTCCTTACACCTGATGGTGTCAACCCCGTCGGGTACAAATGGGTTTTTGTAAGAAAACGTAATGAAAATGGTGACATTACGAGGTACAAGGCACGCCTTGTTGCCCAAGGATTTTCACAAAGACCCGGAATTGATTATGAGGAGACATATTCTCCGTGGTGGATGCAACTACTTTTTGTTATTTGATCAGTCTGGCAATTCGAGAAGGATTAGATTTGCGTCTCATGGATGTCGTAACTGCCTATTTATATGGATCACTTGATAACGACATCTATATGAAACTTCCTGAAGGATTTCATTTGCCTGAAGCGTACAAATCAAGTTCTCGAGAACGTTATTCGATCAAATTGAATAAATCCTTATATGGATTGAAACAATGGCGGAATGTGGTATAACCGCCTTAGTGAATATTTGATCAAAGAAGGATATGCAAATGATCCGATATGTCCATGTGTTTTCCTAAAAAGATTAGGAACCGAGTTCGTTATCATTTCGGTTTATGTTGATGACATAAATATCATTGGGACTCCAAATGAGCTTACAAAAGCAATCACCCGTTTGAAAAAGGAATTTGAGATGAAAGATTTGGGGCGGACAAAATATTGTCTTGGTTTGCGGTGTTGAGCACCTACCAAACGGTATTCTTGTACATCAAGAAGGATACACTACTAAAGTGTTGAAACGATTTTACATGGATAAATCACACCCATTGAGTACCCCGATGGTTGTCGATCACTAGATGTGAAAAAAGATCCCTTTAGACCTCGGGAAAGTGATGAAGAACTACTTGGTCCCGAAGTACCTTATCTTAGTGCAATCGGTGCACTAATGTACCTTGCCGGTCATACAAGACCCGACATATCATTTGCCGTTAATTTATTAGCAAGATATAGTTCTTCTCCCACACGAAGACATTGGAATGGTGTCAAACATATACTTCGCTATCTGCAAGGAACACAAGATATGAGATTATTCTTCTCGAATGAATCAAAAGCAGATTTGGTAGGATATGCAGATGCTGGATACCTATCTGACCCTCATACTAGCCGATCACAAACTGGTTATTTATTCACATGTGGTGATACAGCAATTTCTTGGCGCTCTGTGAAACAAACACTTACCGCCACATCATCTAACCATGCCGAGATTTTATCAATACATGAGGCTAGTCGTGAATGTGTTTGGTTGAGGTCTATAATTCAACATATTCGAAGTTCGTGTGGATTAACTTCGAAAAGATGGCTCCGACACCCTTGCATGAAGATAATGCTGCATGCATCGTACAATTGAAAGAGGGATACATCAAAGGAGATAGAACAAAACATATCTCTCCTAAATTCTTCTTCACTCATGACCTTCAAAAGAATGGTGACATTACTGTCAAACAAGTACGTTCAAGTGATAACTTGGCTGATTTATTCACTAAGGCTCTTCCACCATCAACATTTGAGAGACTAGTTTGGAAAATTGGAGTTCGGCGACTGAGGGACTTCAATTGATATCATCATTAGGGGGAGTTGATACGCACTGCACTCTTTTTCCCTTAACCATGGTTTTTCCCATTGGGTTTTCCCGGTAAGGTTTTTAACGAGCGTATCAAACGCGTATTCAAAAAATGATGTATATCGTTAACCAATGGACATTCAAGGGGAGTGTTATGAAGATAATAATGTAGTGAATGCCCAATTGTGTAACTCTCATTCTATGATTAATGTATTTTATTCCCCTCCTTTATGTGTATGATTCAATGTATTTCATTCCCCTCTTTTATGTGTAATAATATTAGAGAGTGTAGGTTATGATTTCATGAGCCTATAAATAGAGCTCTCATTTGTAGCATTCTATACACCTCAATAAGAAAGTATTTCTCCTCCCATGTTCTTGTTCTCTTCTTTGTTCTTAGTTTTATAACAATTTATAATTATCCGACTAATCAATTTCACTAATTTTTAAAACGTTACAACTAGCAAGATTTAATATCATCCAACTAATTACGACATTCTTTACTTCTCAACCATCATTTTCTCATTTTCTCTAGCTCTCTTCTACATCCTTATTTCTACTTTTTGTACCCTAAGAAACCTTGTGATCCTACTATTCCCATATGCCCTCCACTACCAAGAAGAGAGGATAAGGCACCAAGTGCTCCAAGCCATTTCTCATCCCATACTGTCATGTCTGCCTCTTTGATTACCCACACACAACCCTTTCAAGACCAAATTCCATGAACTCAAAACTAAAAGACCTTGAATTTTTTTGAATGGGAGTAAATGAAAAATTTGTGTAGAGTTTAGTGTCCCACCATCAAGCTAAGGACAAGACTAGTTGTAGGATCACTCCCATGAGCCATTGACCCTATGGTATCCCTACAAAATAAAGACATTTCCAACACTTTCATCCTTCACATTCGATGTTTTTTTAAAGTTTGAATCATTGAGGTTAATGGTTCCGGTCTTTCACAATAGTTCGACCATGTTGATTTTAGATGGACACATATTGGTTAAATCGGTTTGTATAAATAATCTTTACCTATTTCACATTTCATTTACACTTAAATGAATTAGTCAGACGAATTAATTTAGTTCCATTTTAAAAATATATGCTCCTTCGTCCTTCCATTTCCATTTTTGTTGTTTCACATCATTGTCAATGATTCAAAATTCAATAATGAGATTGAATAGTCTCGCTAGTGATCATGTTAATCATGATAATGATGAAAATTTGCATTACACACAACCTCCCTCATGGATATAAACATTAAATTTGAACATAAATCAATACTTTCTTCAATACAAATCACTAAAGGCAAATTATTCTACTTCCATACCCAACTTTCGATCATAAATCCGTTCCTACTATCACATATCTGTATATAAACTCACAATTCACCAAAAAGTACTGAACTTTATTTTCCAATCATATACACAATTAAACCGATACGAACCAAACCCGATTAATTAAACTTCCTTTTTGTCATCATCCAATTTAATTGTCACCCATCCCCCAATCCAATCAATTCTTTCATTGGATCATTTATAAGCTTCCCATTATTTCTCCACCCCAATAAATCACAAATCTTTATCTCTCTCGAGAAGCCCAACTCCTCCCTGCTTCTCTGGGAAACACGACCCAATCTTCCTTCATTCAGTTTTCTTCCTTTTCCATTTCTTCTTATTTTCACCATTATCCCTCATTAATAACTTCCCTTATTCCCAAAATTCATTCAAACTCCAGTCAAATGTGATCTGAATTCATCCCCCTCTCTCTGTTTCTCTGCTCCAAAACAGAGCTCTCTGGAAAACACCCAGAAAAAAAACCAGAATCAGTTTCACAATTCACCTTATTCTTCAGTTCTCTGCATCTTCCTTTCCCGGGTAATTTCAGTAAATTCTGCTCTGTTTCCCTCATCTCCATGGTTGAATAACTCCCCCTCTCTTCTTCTTCTTCTTTCTGCCAGAGCTCTGTTTCATTCAGAATGATTAGTTAGCTGCTCGTGTCACTGCAAGTTGCTTGATAGATCAACTGTTGAATAAGTTTGTTGCTTCTCTTGGGTTGTTTCACTTTTTCCTTCAGCAAGGAAAGCCATATGAGTGACTTCGAAGGATCTAATCGCCTTTTCTTTTTTAACAACAGACAAACGATCGGCTGGACCTTTTTGTAAATAGTTTAATTTGTTTGTTCTTTTTTGAATTTTTTTGTCCTTTTATGTGTTGCTTTTCCGCACATATGATCACCCCTCTAATTTCAATTGTCTTACATTTCAGTCCCTGTAGTTTCGTTTATGTACAAACAAGTATGGAAATGTCAATTTAGTATTTGTTCGAATTGGAATTAACATCGGATTTTCGAATTTTTGATTGACCAACATTTACCGTATTGGAAGAGTAGTTAATCCGAGATAATCATGTTTATTATTAATATTTTCTCTTCTTGTAACATGTTTGTATTAACCGTTATTTTCTATATGTTTGTTCTTATATCATATATTTCGTGAATCGAAATATATCAATAAAATTAAAAATTTCATCTAATTATATAATCTCCAAACATTCTATTTATTTGTAAACAATTGAAAATTGTTAATTTTTTATCATGTATTTTTTTGCTTTCAGGCTGGCAAGTCTCAATTATTTCGGGTAGAAGATCTTTATGCCAACCAAATTGGTCGGCAATCTTGGAGCAAAATTTACAATGTCATCCCTCAATTATCTTGCAATGACGGTTTACTACCTCCCTTTGATTTTGATCATCCTCTCAATTTTCCCGCCATCCTCAACCGCCATAACAGAAACGGAAGCTCTGTTTCAGTTCAAGTCCCAGCTCAAAGACCCGATGAGAGTCTTCGAGTCGTGGAAAGCTTCTGAGTCTCCATGCAATTTCACGGGAATAACCTGCTATCCGATCTCCGGGAAAGTGATATCGGTCTCGCTTGATGACAAGGGAATCTCGGGGGATATTTCGCCGTTGATTGCAGAGATCACGGAACTCGAGACGCTCTGGCTGCCGAGTAATTCAATCTCGGGAAAGATTCCGCTGGAGATTGCAAGTTTGAAGAATCTCCGGGTGCTGAATTTGACCGGGAACCAGATGGTGGGAGAAATTCCTGATCTTACACCCCTGACGAAATTGGAGGTTCTTGATCTGTCCCTCAACTACTTCTCCGGCAGGATTCCGGCTTGGATCGGAGAGTTGAGTTCTTTAACTGCGTTAGCTCTGGGACAGAATGAGTATGCAAAGGGAGAAATTCCTAATGGCATAGGAAAGCTGAAAAACCTGACGTATCTGTTCTTAGCGGATTCACATCTGATTGGCTCGATCCCCGATTTGATCTTCGAGCTAACCAATCTGGGAACGCTTGATCTATCAAGGAACAAGCTTACAGGTCAGATCCCGAAATCCATCTCCAAGCTACACAACCTGTGGAAGATCGAGCTTTTCGACAACTTCCTGACAGGGGAAATACCTGAGGAGCTCTCCAACCTGACTCATTTGAAAGAAATCGACATTTCCGCCAACGAATTCCATGGCACGATTCCTGTTAGTCTCGGAAGATTGGACTTTTCCGTGTTCCAAGCGTATGAGAATCATTTCACTGGAGAAATCCCTTCAGGTTTCGGAGAAATGCATAGCCTGTACGGATTCTCGATCTACGGTAACAACTTCTCTGGTCCGTTCCCTGCCAATTTCGGCAGGTATTCGTCTCTTACCAGCTTCGACATCTCCGAGAATCGGTTCACAGGAAGCTTCCCTGAATTCTTATGTGAAGGACGGAAACTGCAGTTTTTACTCGCATTGCAGAACAACTTTACTGGATCGGTTCCAGGTTCTTATTCCGGGTGTAAATCGGTCGAAAGGTTTCGAATCAACGACAACAAGATGTCAGGTGAAATTCCTGAAGGGGTTTGGGCTATGCCGTTGGTGAAGATAATCGACTTCAGCTCCAACGATTTCACCGGATCGATCTCCTCCGAACTCGGCCTTTCCTCGAGTTTGAACCAGTTGATTCTGTTTAACAACCGGTTTTCAGGATCTATTCCATCTGAAATCGGAAATCTGGCGAGTCTCGAGAGGATTTACTTGAACAACAATAACTTCTCAGGAACAATTCCTTCAGAGATTGGGAAGCTGAAGCAGCTTTCTTCATTGCAATTGGAGATGAATTCTCTCTCAGGATCTATACCATCAGATATTGCTCAATGTACTCAATTAGTCGACCTGAATCTCGCTATGAATGAACTAACCGATCAGATTCCGAGCGGTGTCTCAAATCTGATGTCTATGAACTCGTTGAATCTCTCGAGGAATCGACTCACTGGACCGGTTCCTGACGATCTCAGTTTGCTGAAGCTAAGCTTGCTCGACCTGTCCGAAAACCAGTTATCAGGAATGGTACCTCCTGCACTTCTCTCCATGGTAGGGGAGAAAGCTTTCTTGATGAACAAGCAACTCTGTGTTGAAAAAAACACGACCGATTCATCTCTAAACGTCTGCTCAGTCAATGAAGAGAGTTCCAGATCGTCGTTAAAGCTTGCATTGTTCTCAGCAATCGCGATCGCATTGATCCTCACTCTAGCTTGGCTTTTATTCACAAACTACATAAACTTCAAGCATGGATTGACCACCGAAGCTCGCGAGGTGGACTTAGAATCTGGGAAGGAAAGTACGATCTCGTCCTTCTCGTCTTTCTACCAAGTCGAAATCGATGCAGACGAGATAGGCAACAACTTGGAGGAAGAGAATGTGATTGGGAGCGGTGGAACAGGGAAAGTCTACAGGTTGGAACTGACTAAGAAGAAGGATTTCGGAGGGAAACGGAAATCGATTTCCGAGGTTGCTGTGAAAAAGCTGTGGAAAGGAGACGGCTTGAAATTCTTAACTGCAGAAATGGAGATACTGGGAAGCATCAGGCATAGGAATGTGGTGAAATTGTACTCATGTCTTCTCAAAGGTGGATGTAGCTACTTGGTTTACGAGTATATGCCGAAAGGGAATTTATTCGAAGCGATTCACAGGAAGATCGATAATAAAGGCGGCGAATTGCCTGAATTGCATTGGATTCATAGGTACAGAATTGCAGTAGGAGCTGCTAAGGGGATTTCGTATCTTCACCACGATTGCTCTCCGCCTGTCATCCATCGAGACATCAAGTCGAGTAATGTGCTGCTTGACGATGATTACGAGGCGAAGATTGCTGATTTCGGAGTTGCGAGGAAGCTTGCTGAGGTTTCTGAACAAGGGTGTGATCACAGCTGCTTTGCTGGTACTCATGGATACATTGCTCCTGGTAAGTAATGTAAAGCTCACATCTTTTCGTCACCTAAGCTAAAAAAACTTTCTAATGCACATACAATACACATATATGTACTAAACCCGTATCGTATTTTTCTAACAATGCAGTTTTCAATTCGACAAATTGTATTATTTTCTAATATAGTTAAGGTGAATTGACTTGTGTGTGTTCTTTAAGCAGAGATGGCGTATTCGATCAAGGTCACAGAGAAGAGCGACGTGTACAGCTTTGGAGTGGTGCTGCTCGAGCTCGTAACGGGGAAGAAACCGGTCGAGGAAGAGTACGGAGAAGGGAAAGACATAGTGTCGTGGGTTTCCAAGCATTTGAGGGACATTGACAGTGTTCTTAACAAGGTTCTGGACGGTTCTATCGCGAGTGATGAAACTGTGAAGGATGACATGCTGAAGGTATTGAAAATCGGGCTTCTTTGCACCACGAAGCTTCCCAGTCTCCGGCCGACGATGCGAGATGTGGTGAGGATGCTCGTCGACGCCGAGCCTTCCTGTTCGGCCGAGCCGCTCGACGATTCTTCGAATGCGGATGGTTTGAAAGAAAATCAAAAGCCTTTCCTGGAATGAGTGATAGAAAGGAGAAATGGGAAAGGCGGCGGTCGGAGAGGTTACGGAAAGAAATGAGACGGTGGTGGATGCGGCGGGAAAGCAGGAGGATGATTAACGGCGGCCGGAATCCGGAGAGGGGAAAGAAATGAGGTCTCCAAATGTAAAAAAAGGCTGGGTCAAAGTATCGCAAAAAAGCCAAAATACTGCGATATATCACCATACGATATGTATCGCCATTTCACTTTCGACAATTTACCGCGTTTCGATTTTGGTTTGAGGAATACGAAACGAATTGCGGTTCGGGGGTGTTTTTTTATTTTCCGAGGATTTCCAAGTTAGGTTAGACGGTTGCCGTTGCGTTTCGACTACGGTCCACAGGAATCGAAACGTTTCGTCCCTTATCGAGGGGTTTCGGCGTTTTTTGTCTATTTGCCTCTCCGTCTCTCGTTTGCTTTGAATGTTGCGAGTTACACATACACACACACCTTGATAAGTCATTTGCATTAACAACGATACGACGGTACAGATACATTACATGTACAATCATGAATATTCTTCAATCAAGCAATACATAAGTATCAATTCATTCTAAGAAAGCTTGAAACTTTGTTCTTCGACTTGCTGTCAGAAGACCAAAGTCGAGCAAGCCTGATAACTTGTGTTACAAGAGAGGATGCTTCAACGGTTCTGCGAATAATGAAGGGGGAAGAAACAAGCAAGCACAAATTCTCACAGTTTTTTAGGTAATCATGCTTAAGATCAAGCAGCCTGAGATTCCGGAGATGCTGCCTTTCGACTCTCGAGCAATTTTGACAGGGTGTTGTCGATCTGGGCAAAGACCTCTTCTTTCGAGACATTCCCTTTGATCTGTAATCAAGAAATGCAAAGAAGTTGTCCGAAAACTCAGATTAAAGATTATAGACTGTGCTATCTAACTCGGAACACAAATAGTAAACCTTCAAAGTAATGGCGGCATAGCATACCTTCAGAGTAATATTCTCGTACATGGAAAGCACTGCTTCCACGTTCTGGTTATGGGTATTCAACCGCAACTTCACCTATAAATGGTAAAAGAACACTCCCATGAATCAACTGAAACGAAATCGGCTAGATACTTTATGGTCTCAGATAATAGAGACATGCCTTCTCTTCAGTATCGTCGAAACGTTGAGTGAGCCTGGCAGCTATCTCTTCAGTCTCGGGTGGGGAGTAAGTCAAGTGGTAGATCTTGCCAGTAACGGGGTCCAGTCTGCGTCCAACAACTCTTTCCACAAGGATATCTTCCGGGACCTGCAGATTACGGGATCATCTAAAAGCATGAAATCCCATACATTCATAAGCGTAACGATAAACTGAGAATACTAATACTAAGTTATTACTTCCAAGACGATGAAAATATCAGGCTGAAAGCCGTATTCTTTGAGAGCAGTTGCTTGAGACATGCTCCGAGGGTATCCATCTAATAGCCATCCTTTTTCTTGCGAGTCCGGCTGCATCAGCCGGTCTTTCACCATCTACAATGCGCAAAAAGGATTCACAACCTAAGATTCAAACATCATACAGAAAAGTGACAAGAAAACATAGAAAGGCGGCAACTTTTCAGTTCATTTCCTCACCATCACAACTATTTCATTAGGAACCAACTGTCCTTTCTCCATGTATTCCTTGGCTCGCTTCCCATTCTCGCTCCCTGAAGCAATCTCTTCTCGCAGCAAGTCTCCAGCAGCAATGTGCACCAAGTCATACTGAACACAGAACTCGCACGAATCAGTATCACTATCAAAATCATCCGAAATCAAATCCAAACACCAGCAAAAGCTTTGCTAAGCTAAACCCCCAGAAAAAGGACTAACCTTTTTAGTAATCAGCTCACATTGAGTACCTTTACCAGACGCCGGAGCACCGGAAATCATGATTCTAAGAGGTGGGTCGGCCTTAGCGGAAGCTAAAACAACCTGGAAAAAAAGTTTAATCTCATCCATCAACAAACCCAATTTCAGCTCAATTCTCTCTCAGAAATCCACCAAGTACGCAAAATGAATCACCTGAGCTCTATTTCTCGAATTCGCCATCCGGAGCGAGAAATCGGACTTCCGGAACGGCTTGAAGCAGAGAGACGACACCGTTTCGGCAGAGTTGCCGCCGCCATTGCTGAAATTTGCTCTCAATTTCGCGTCGTAGGAGCTGCTAGCACAAGCTGTAGCTCCTGCTGCCATTGTTGTTAATGTTTGATCCGATAACTCTCCTCTCTCTCTCTCTCTCTCTCTCTCTCTCTCTCTCTCTCTCTCTCTCTAATGGACTTCAAAGCTTTGAACTCCAACAAATGTTGAAGTAAAAAAATATATTCTCAGATGGCTGGCGGATTCATTCTCCGGCGACGACGAATTGAAATTGGGCCTCGTTTGTTAGATGCCTAACGTTATGAAATTGGGCTTGGAAAAGGCCCAATCCTAACAATATGCGAATCGTTGACAGAAGGATCATAAACCCTGGTACGAACACTCATCGTCTCTTGTATCTTCGGCGAATCATCTGATCTGCAACTTGCAGTTTCTTCTCCCGCAGCTGAAGAACCTCTGTGGAAGGAACTAATTTGCAGGTATCCCTTTTCTTTGTTTCTATCGAGTGATTGATTGATTTGATTTTGGCGGTAAATAAGATCAAACTGGCGGTTACGTTTCGTTGCATTGAGTTCCATTCAAAAATTCCAGCTTTACGCAGTTTTGACGAAATGGCTCGACTAAATCTCGAGAATTGCGACTCGTTTTCAGTCGTTTATCACAATGTGTGGTTATTTGTTCACTTTTCATCACAGACTGTGTTGTTACTCTTGTTATATCCTGTGATGCACACAACCCCGTTTGATAAAAAGCCCTGTGTGTGGATGGTTTGGCTGGAAACAGTTCTTTGATGAATTCATATTTCAGTGGATGGTGTTTAAAATACCGTAGCTAGTTTTAATTTTGTTGAACTTGTTGAAAGATCGTGGCTTTTGGTTGTTCACTTGTTACCAGAGATGAGCGGAGCACCGGAACCAAAATCGTCGAACAAGCGAAAGCGGCCAGAGGCCGATGCTTTAACAGGAAACGACAAGATCATCTACAATCTAATCCGCGAGAAAGAAGATGTGGGGATAACCAAGTATTCAATCGGGAAAAATACCGCCATACCGACGGCTACAACCACCAAAATCTTGAAGAAACTACTCGAGAGAAACTTGATCAAGGAGGTAAAGAACGTGAAGAACAAAGGCAGCAACATGTACATGGCGTCCGAGTTCAAACCCTGTGCAGAGCTCACTGGAGGCGACTGGTACAGCGATGGCAACCTCGACATCGAGTTCGTCAATGCCTTTAAAGAAAACTGCTTGAAGGTAGTGACGAAGTTGAAGGTGGCCACGCTGGAGAGCGTCATGGACTTTATGAAGTCGAACGGAATGTTTATGGTCGAGGTCACGAAGAAGCAGTTCCAAGAGATCTTAAAGGCTCTGGTTCTGGACAATGCTTTGTTGGAAGTGAAGAGCACTGGTGTTGAGGAGTTTAGTTCCATACCTGTTGGGAAAGTTTGCTACAAGGCTGCTGCTGCTTCTGCTACTGGTGAGCGAGGAGCGGCCGCGGAGCCGAGATTGGGAGCAATGGCTTCCATTCCTTGTGGAGTTTGTCCCAGGATTGGTAGCTGTACTCCTGATGGAGTCATCTCTCCTAAGACTTGTGTCTACTTCCAGAAATGGCTCGACTTTTGATTCAACTCGCAGTTCGGTTAGTGTTCCTTTCTACTAAAAAATCTATCTTAAGCTTTACGTCTGAGCTATCGTCCAAATCGAAACGCTGAAGAGGTCGAACTTGAATTGTCTATCTTTATTTTCACTATCATTAGTTAACCATACTTAGATCAGAAAGCACACGATACTAACAAACCGTCCAGAGATCGAATCAGTGAGACTAACGGTTTAAACTAACTTCTATTGTAAAGAAGTTCATCTATCATTTGCAATGCAATCATTTCCTCCTCTTCATCCCGACCTTCCACAGCCTCTGACGATCCATCAACGAGAGCTCCCTTTTCGCAGGCTGGCTTGGTTTTCTTGAGCTCAACCGTCATGACCCATTTCGAATTCGACTGAGACCCGGCCCGCTTCTGCCACACACCAATGTGGGAGCTCTCGTTGTCCAGGCGCAAGCAAGTTAAGGAAGGAGACGGCGTCATTTTGCAGCAGGATTTTCTTAGCTTAGCACTCAGAGTTGCTGTGGCCGGAGTTAAAGAAGTGTTCCGGTGAAGATACGCAGTGGCGGGAAAGTTAGTTTTGGCGTTGCGGCCGCTCATGAGGATGGATGCTTCGTCGTAAGCTCGAGCTGCCTCCTCCGCAGTCTCGAACGTGCCAAGCCATACTCTTCTCTTCCTATAGGAAAAACCAGAGAGAAAAGATTGATTAGTTGGAGATATGAAGATTTGAGATTCTTTTGCTTGATTAGTTTTGTGAAACTTTGTTTTTACAGCAATGGATGACGAATCTCGGAGACCCATGAACCCCAATGGCGTTGGCGGACTCCTCTGAACTTCCTTGGTTGCACCATTGGAAGGAGAAGAAGTGAAGAAGATGGTGATCTTTGGTATGTGGAAGCACTTCAGTTGGTATATATGGCAGTGTGGGGGGAGAAAATGTTTATGGAAGCAGACCGGTCGGTTGGACCACAAAAATTTCAAACCGTCAGTAAGAGCGGTTCAGTCTATTCTCGGATTGATTGGTTATTTACATGTTTAACAGTTCATCTCGGTTAAACCTTATGGATCAAGATCCGTTTTGGTTATGACAATATTATGAGATATTTATTGTTATTGAGGAATTGAGTTTCCGTACTTTCCACTGTATAATTATGATATAACAATAAGTTATATCTTGTAACAGACGAAACAATAACCATTAGATCACAAGACAAATCGATGGCCAATAGATCACAAGATGTATCGGGATAAAGACTGAAATTATGATATTTATGGATAATATATTTCGTTTCAATAACTCGAAAGTGAAAATCAATTCGTTACAATAACTCGAAATTAAAAAATAGGTTTCACCATCCATAGTGGTCCATGTACTTGTACATAAATAACATGGCACACAAAATCAGAGATTTGCTCATCTTAATTAATGGTACTCCTTTGCTCCCCAAAACTACATGTCGTTTTCCTTCATGGGTCACCAATCACCATCTCAATTCCCCCTATGATACAAAGTACAATATATTATGTTGCTTTTGAGTGTTCCTCTTACAGTTTATTTCCATATTGTTTTATTGGATTATCGTATAAAAATGTTTTGTTTATTATCTTTCAATAATCTCATGCGATCAGTGCTCTTATTTAAGTTAAGTTTAAGCCTTTCGGGCTTCAAGGAATTTTTTTTTAACCAACAACACCAAGAGCATGAATGATTCTATATTGAACATAAATGACAGAGATACCAGTTCAAGACATTCACCTCTACATCGATCTTTCCCAAATAAAATGTATCCATCTATGTCGTTTTTAATGAGAATTAATCTCTCACCGAACGTTCAATCTCTCGACTCAAAGGGGACACTAAGGGCATAAAAGAAAGTGACAAGTCAAAAGAGAAGAAAAGGTAGAAAGATGCATTGCCATCATCAAGCAGTAGAAGAATATTTGTAAGCACCAATTGGGAAAGGGTGGTTTGGCAAAGGAACACCCCCCCAAGAATAAATGCACACAATAGCTCTCTTCTTGGCAACATTGAACATGTGGCACGTACCACTTTATGAAGAGGGGACTTAAATGTACTAGGCAAGAACATGGAATTATTATTATCTTGCAACCAATGCCTCATGTTTCTAAGCTACTTCCCCCTTGATGTGTCATTTTCATATCTTGATATCCCTCTCCAAATGGAGTAGGGTTAGCAATAACAAAATTGGGATGAACTAACTGAGGTCATTGTTTAGAATTCTGAAAAATTATAAAGAGATTTTGAAATTAATGTTTATACTGTAGGATTTTCATATTTAATTAGTTGATATATAGATAGGATTGAAATTTTATAAAAAGTCTTTAATTATTGTGGTTCTGCTAATTATTAAAAACTGGTGTCTCAATATTCATACCCGTCCCATTATATATGATGGATTTAAAATGTGTTTCAGCATACGGGCGAGTATTGCATACTTATTTCGATAGTTTGTTTTTATTGTGTGGAAAATTTCAATAGTTTGTTTTAATAAAAGGTAGATAAGAAAAAATGGATTTTGTATGAGAAATTAGTAAAGTGTATTTTTTATTCAAAATACATGTAAATAGTGAAGAAACAAGTTATATTAATGGAGAGAATATATTAAAAGTTAACAATGTGTTAAGAGTTAAAATTATAGCATAAAAATGCTAAAATTTATAGAATTATTGAAAAATGTTGTATAGAACGATTCAAGAACAAAGCACTTATAATTATGTTCATTAATCCAACTAAAGTACATTGGACATAATTTTTTTCGAGTTCCGATTCAGATTCGACTTCAGTTTTTAAGTACTGTTGGGCCGGGCTGGACCTTGACACAGTTTGGGCTTTGAACTGCTAACAAAAACTGGGCTCTTCAGCTGTCCATCAATTAATTAACCAGCAGTAAGTATTTCTTTCTACTTTTACTTCCTCCCCAAGTAAATCTTTCAATTTTATTACCATTTGTGGTTTACAACTAAGAATTCAAAATTTTCTGAAACTGTCCTTTTTAACCTGACACCCTACTGTGGTAATAAACGTGATTCAGTTTGCCTAAACAGACCGTTTCCACTATAAAGGAAACAAGTCCCAAAAAAATTCCTCTTTTTTTGGTATGTAATTAATAATTATTCACCCTACCATAAGTGAAAAAAATTTAAAACGTCCATAATTATTTACCCCAAGTCTCTCTCCCTCAACTCTTCTCTGTACATTCATTCAAAGCTCTGAAAATGGCTTGAAAGCTTTCTTTCTCTCAAAACCATAGCCATGGATTCCATCTTATGGGTTCTCAACCCATACATGAGAGTCAACCAAGAGTAAGTCTTTACTTTCTTTTGTTTCGGTCACTAGTCGAGTTGTGTGTTGTCCGGCTTGCTCTCTGGAGTCTAGACTAGTTGAGCGTTCCAAAAGGGTTGACTCACGGCTAACCATTGAACTAGTTGTGTTTTTTTTTTGCTTGCTCCCTCGATTATTCGAGCCTTCAAAAGGGTTGATTCACTACTAATTATGCATCTAGTTGTGTTCATGTTTGCTCTCTGACTAGACTGTTCGAGCCTTCCAAAAGAGTTATTCACAATTAACCATTGAGTTAGTTGTGTTTTTCCCCGTCTGCTCCATCAATTAGTCGAGCCTTCAAAAAGGGTGATTCACGACTAATCATTGAGTTACTTGTGTTTTCCTGTTTGTTTGCTCCCTAGATTTATCGAGGGCTCCAAAAGGGTTAATTCATGACCAACCCATGAGTTAATTAGTTGTATTTTTCCTATTTGCTCTCTCGATTAATTGAGTGTTCAAAAGGGTTGATTCATGACTAACCAATCTTTTGATATCAATTTTTTTCAGGTCCTCAGTTGTTGAAATTCTTGCACTTTCCACACTTGTCCCTCTACTCTTTGTAATAAGACACTCATTGGGATTCAACTATCATCAACATAATGGTATATATACTCAGAGGATTCGAACTCGAAATCCTGTCCGGTTCGATCTGCTTTCTTTCTACCGTCTCTGCTAACCTTAAAATTAACTTTGCAGCTTCTGAGTTCAGGAATCTATGGACTTACATGGGTCTTCTTACGTTGGACTTCATGTTCCTCGTTTTTCCAATGCTTTTGATTTTCACTGTAAGTTTCAGCATTTGAATTGGCTAGCTAATGGGTTGATTTGGGTATATGTTATATCAAAGAGGTTCAATAGTGGCCGAATCGGGTAGTCATTTCGATTTACCGGTTCACATTTCATGATCTTTGCCTTCTCATAGACGTATCTTAACCAATAGTTTTGTGAAAATCATGTTGGAACTCGGTTATGATAGATACAAATCAAATCACTAAAATTCCATTTTGGAGGCTAGAATGATTTGTCTTCTACATAAAAAAATCTGTATATATAGAAAAAATCTCTTTACTTATGAAAATATGAGTCAAAGTTTTCCATAAATGTATTTATTACTATAACTAATTTGATTATTAAATCTCTAAGATACTTTGAATATTTCACAGGTTTTAGAACAGCAAACGTATGCATGGACAGTCCTCTTGGCAGTGTTGCTTTTACCCATTGGTATATCGAAGAGGTAAGAAAAATTAATCTTGTGTTGGAAACTCAAAAGTTACTTTAGGATCAAATACTTGATAGATTTCGTAAATTCTGAACCGCTATGTGACATTTGAAAGTATCAAAATTGACAAGTAACCGGGCTCAAAATCACACGATGAATTAGATATTTTACCGTAATTTTTAATTGTCAAAAACCGTTGTATCTTAATAATTCGAGTTGTTGAGAAAGGGTTCAGATAGGCTAATAGCTTTATAGTATTCATAAACACACCCCCTCAAACAGAATCTCTCAAAAGAGCCGATGCTTGCACAGCTTCATGCGGTAATCATGTGCACGAAGTGGGGCTACTGGGATTCGAAACGAAAACCTCTCAATTGGTCTTTTAAGGCTCTGATACCGTGTTGAAACCCGTTGCATTCTAATAACTCGAATTGTTAGAAGAGGGTACATATAGCTTTATATATAGTATTCATTAGCACTAATTATCTTGAGGTTATGCAGGTGTGGTAAATCAACCACAGATTCTCAAGCATCGTCAACTTCCCTTAGAGCTAGCATTACCTCCTATAGAGTCATTGTGGTATGAACCCTAATTTAAAGTAATTTGTAGCTATTAATCCTTCAATCAGTGCATAGTTTTGCCCTAAATTGCACCTTGGTTGCTTACAGATGGAGGTAGCTTGCCTTTGTATATTGGGTGTTGATTTCAAAATATTTCCAAGGAGACATGGCAAATCAGGAACATATGGGATTAGCTTGGTAAAATTATTTTATGGGCCGGTTTAACGATCCATAATCCATGGAACTAGTGTGACAAAATTCGTACTAATCTGGTTCCTGATTCTTGATTGAACTAGTGTAGATGGATCTTGGGGTAGGCTCTTTTGCACTGGCTAATGCAGTCGTATCAAAGCAAGCTCGTGCTATTTCTTCACTGTGAGTAGTTAAACGTACGCTTTTTTAACTTACCGTTGTTATGATTTTATTGTATTAAAATTCGATATTGTACCTAAAATATTATCGTGCTCATTATATTATCGTATTCGATATGACCCATATGAAGGAGCTTGAAGGATGCAAGTGGGGCTATCATTCCACCATTGGCTATAGGATTTGGTAGACTTATCTTGACTAAAAGTTTGAATTATGGGGTAATTTATTAAACACTAATCTCTCTAATTAAACACTAATTATAAAACAAAGTAGTCAAATTTTTTATTGATGTCATTTACTATTAGGTCCCTGCTGGTGAGTATGGAGTTCATTGGAACTTCTTCTTCACATTAGCAGCTCTTGCAATGCTTGCTTCCTTCATTAGAATCCCAACCAGCTACTGTGGAATTTCAGGATTGCTAATCCTGATAGGTAATCTCGAAACTAATCGATTAAGAATAGTCTCGAAACAAGATGTCATGAATTCCTGATGTTTTTCGTCGATTATTAGGCTATCAATGGTGGTTGAATACGGGATTAAACACGTATTTACTAGCTAATACGAGAGGAACTGATATCATTAACCAGAACAAAGAAGGGATATTCAGTTTACTCGGTAAAGATCATTTTAATTAATAAAGTATTTGCAATTTTATTTTGGAGTTCAATTTAAGTAGAAATTGGTGTTCATAATAATACTAAGTGTAATCTAGGGTTTTGGGGCATGTATCTTATTGGCATCCAATTGGGCAACTTTCTTTTCTTTGGGAAGCAACTTCCCACTAATGAGCTAGCAAGCAACAAGTGGATCAAGATCAAAGTCTCTTGTCTCTCGGCAATTTTCTGGTACTTATTTTTGTTTTTCTTTTCTAATCTTGATTTGTTTAAACTATTAAGTATAATTTTCAAAACAGTCATATATGGTGTTTCTTCTTGCAATAAATCATCACTAATTCCATTTTACTTTTGTAATTGGTTTATAATGTTATTTCAGGTTGATAACCATTGTTTTAGACAAGCACGTTGAAAGAATTTCTCGTAGAATGGTATGTACGAGATATTGATCATCATTAACTAGATATTGATTTGTACTTGAACTAATCTAATTTTCCCCCATTTTTCTTTTTGTAGTGTAATCTTGCTTATGTCACCATGATCCTAGCAGAAAATCTTCAAGTATTGGCTATACTAATGGGATCAGATTACTTGACAAAGAATCAAGTTACAACCCTCGAAGAAGCGATCAACCGAAACCTACTTGTTACATTTATAGTGGTGAGCCAAGCAACTAATGAATTGTTTTTTACTATATGCTTGTGAAATCATTCGTACAAGGTTGAGCAATTGTCGTAACAAATAACCTATTTGTGTTGTTTGCAGGCGAATTTGCTCACCGGGCTAGTAAATATAATCATGGATACCAAGTCAGCATCACCCCTTTTTGCTCTATTCATCTTAGTTGTATATTCGTTTGTCACATCTATTGCTTCTGGCATTGCACATTTCCATGGGCTTAGACTTAAATTTTGGTAGTTTACAAAGGATCATGTTGCATATATGGAAATTCTTGGTGACCATAATGATCGAATTGTAAATTATTTTCATTGGGCCTGGCCTCTTTCAGATATCAACGAGTAAGTCAAAGCCCATACTTTCCTTGTAGGTTTGAATTTTACAGTTTTACTTACCCTAACTTGTAGTCTACGCAAGTATCTCTTTGATAAGTTGAAAGTTGATTTGAGCTAGTAATGAACCTATTATTGAGTTGTGGTTGAACCATTATTTAAATCGTCGTTATAGAATCAAACCGATTGAGTGGTTGGTGGGCAGTCTAACCGGTTGAATTGGGTAAAGAGTTCAAATGGTTAATACAGTTTTCAAACACGAAATCTCAGCAAAACAAAGGTAACATGTTCTACCACAGTACCACTAGGGCATGTAGAATCACATGGAAAAATAGAAGGGAAATGCAGCAAGGTGGATTCAAATCAAAGACGTTTTTTTTCCCGGAGATAGTCGAGGCAAGAATGCTATTTATTACAAGGAAAAGAAAAGAAATATAGTGTTACCCCTCAAACGTTATATTAACCGTTATGAAGTTCTTTGGAAAATGTGAGACATAAATGAATATGTAGAGTTGGGTATCCGATGGATAGTAATTAAAGAACCAAGTTAAATCTTTTATAATCGAAAGCACATACATCCCCACTCACAACATAACAATTAAAAAAAAATTTAAATTTTTTTTTAATTTCATTTGGATATTATTTAAAGGGTTTAATATGATGAAACCTTAATTTTTAGCCATTTTCAATATGCACGTTAGATATTAGCTAATTTGAAAATTTTAAATTTTGTTGACATGGTCCATTTTCCAAAGGAGCTAACCTATGGAAATTGACCATTTTCACAAAAAAAATTAAAATTTTCAAATTAGCTAATATTTAACGTACATATTGAAAATGACTAAAAATGAAGTTTTACTATGGTAACCCCTGTAAATAATGGTCAAATGAAGTTAATAATCAACTTTAGTCATGTTAGTGATAGAAATTCGCAAAGATTCATCCAGTTTAGTATTTCGGTCATTACTCTCTCGTCGGGACTCCGATTGGTGCAAGGTCAGCGGTGTTGGGAAGATAATTCAATTACGTTTCTATCCGTATATTATAGCCATCAGATTCGAAGAAACCAATGAAATATGATCAATTAAAATTGACGAGAAAATGACCCATTTTCGATTAGTAGTCTCTAAGTTGTGAATTTTCAATTGTCAACGCTTTATTCATGTTGGTATAAATTTCGGTCTATCCAGTGGTTTGTACCGGTCATACAAGCAAGAAGGAGATCCATTCTCCGAATTATCGTATACTCTTAACGTACAAACGTTGAAGAACCGAGTATGATCAGTGGACACACCACCATGTACCACGTACCATGCACAACTCATGACGACCCTCTATTCGTCTCAACCATGTGTCCTATAACTCAATTCAATCGTCGATAAATTCTTCCAGAGCCACTGTTGAACTGTGTCGACCCCGTTTTATTGTTGGTATGTGATATTAATGAGCATTTGACCCAACTAGATACATACATATAGTTATAAGTAGGAAATTAACTCACCTTGAACCTAATGTCACTATATACAAAAGTAAAGACGAAGCTACAAATGTAAAACTACCTTTCCTTTTCAAAAGTAAAACTTAGATATTTATTGTGACAATAATTCGAATTATTAAAACAAAAATTTAGATAGTCCTTTTATATTATTCATTAACACGCATACCTACTCAAATGAAAACTTTCCTTTAAATGTTTGATAATTATAATAAATACGTATCATCACAACATATATTAATTACTAAACACTCCTGATCAGGCCTTGACAGCGCCTTCAGACGTGCGGCCTTCTCCCGAAAAGGAACTACATGGGTTAACAAATCTCTGCGTTTGGTTTTTGTGCTTTCATATCGTAATTGCATTTAGTCATCTACACATTTGACTCAAGGACCAAACTCACCTTGACCTAATGTCACTATTTCAAAAGTAAAGAAGAAAGCTAGAAATGTATACTAGTATTTATACATAAATAAGGTGAAAAATATACAGAAAGGAACAAGAAACAAGAAGAGAGAGAGAGAGAGAGAGTGATAGGCCAAGGAAGAAGCTAGGCTAAGCTAAGAAAGAGTTCTTCTGGGGATTCCAACCTTTCCCAAAGCTCATCATCAATCAAGGTTTCATTTCTCTCTGAACCTCGATCACTCTGCCCTCTCTTAACTTCAAGTTTTGTCCTTTGTATTTATATGACCCCAAAAGGGCAACAACCTCTTCAACACATCTCTCTTGTTCTTTGGTTCCTGGTTTTTTCTTCTACCTAAGTTATGGATCTGATCTCCTACCCTTATGCTACTAAGCAAGAAGAAGAAGAAGGTTTGATCTTCAGTTTGTGGTCTCTATCTTTGCAAATCATCAGAAGGGTTTCTTTAGTTTCCTTTGTTGTACCTTAATCATGTGTTTTAGTGCTTGGTTCCTGGCTAAATCACTCATCTTTATGATCATTTTGCCTAAGGTCTCGTTTGGTAGAAGGATTTGGAAAAAATCTCTCTTACCTTTGCAAATCATCAAAAGGGTTTCTTCAGTTTGCTTTGCTATACCTTAATCAGGTGTTTTAGTGCTTGGTTTCAGGTTAAAGCACCCATCTTTATGATCATTTTTCCTAAGGTCTCGTTTGGTAGAGAAGGGTTTGGAAAATTGTGTGATTTGATTACTAATTTTCACAAAATTTTTTCTATATAATCAAAGGGGTTCCTTTAGTTTACTTTGCTATACCTTAATCATGTGTTTCAGTGCTTGGTTTCTAACTAAAGCACTCATCTTTATGATCATTTTCTCTAAAGTCTCGTTTGGTAGAGAAGGATTTGGAAATATTTTCTCCATGCATCTGGTTTTATGATCAAATGCATATAATCCCATACCAAACAAGGCCTTAAGTGAAAAGATGAAAGATGGGGAAAAAATCTCACATTTTGTACTAAAAATTATGTTCTTGGAAGTAATTTACGCTAAAGGATCAGTATTTTGAAGAAATGGGTCTTTATAGCTACTTCTTGGCTATGGATTTCTCAAGATCTGATAAAAAAAGCAACAAAGTTGAAAACTTTCAAATACCCTTTGACTCAGATCTTATGGCCTTGGCAGATCTAGTAGAAGAGATCACACCCACCATTAACAGCAGCGGCAGCAGTAGCAGCAGCAGCGGCATGGGGAGGGGGAAGATCGAGATAAAGAGGATCGAGAGCAAGACGAATCGGCAGGTGACCTTCTGCAAGAGAAGGAATGGACTGCTGAAGAAAGCTTATGAGCTGTCTGTGCTCTGTGATGCTGAGATCGCTCTCATTGTCTTCTCCAGCCGCGGCCGCCTCTATGAGTACTCCAACAACAAGTGAGTATCATCCAAATCTCTAATACTTTTTGTTTTGGTTAAGCAAAAAACTAAAGATATAGATCATGGTGTTATGATTGTAGCTTGGTCCTACTGATATTAATTACTTTGATTCTAAATCATTAGGTAATTAGTAGTTGGATGTGTGTGTTAATGTTCAATGTGCCTTAGGGTTTCAATTTCTTTAAGCTCTTGAACGACTATAGGTATGTCAATCGGGTCGGTTTTGGGCCGATTCAGGTACATATACCCGTTCTATCCAGTGTCATCACTATTTCTTAGAGCTGGCAAAAGCCTGACCTAACCCGAGCTTGACTCGTAACCCAATTAACAAAAAAAGTCGACAATCCATAACCCACTCAACTCGTGACCCGATTAACTTGTAACCTTTTAATCCGTAACCCAACTAAGACGACTCATGGCCCGCTTAACTCGCCCGTTCGACCGCTCTACTATTACTATAACTTATACTTTAACATGTAAGGGAAATGTACCTAAACTTGGATCTTAATACTTTCAGTTTTCATGTTAAGGTTGATTAGCTAGCCATGACTACATTACATGCCAAGAAGCTTAGAAAAGACAAGACATAGTCAACCAACCTGTTATGTTTCTTCACTTCACTTCACTTACCCTTATTATGTTTGAGCTAGGGTTTCGAAAAATGGGGTTAAGTTAAGCTGTGAAACACAGAGAGAGAGAGAGGGAGAGAGAGGGAACTGTTTGGATGGATGTGAAGTTTTGGAAGAGATAAATTATTTCACACAAATGGAAGAGAGAGTTTCATGTACTTCCCTCTTCTGAAAACATTCCATTTTTTGCATGCATCAGACTACCAGTCATATCATTGATGTCACCCCCATTAACTTACAGATATTGGAAATGACAAACTTTTTTGATACCTGTCCATATATTATTCTGTTTGCGGTATAGAATTAAATCGAATTCGTTCATAAATTAAGAAAAAATGTTGTTTTAGGGACTATAATTATAAGAGTGTTTCAACGGTCCCTAATCATGTTGTCCGTCAAGATATTGGAGACCATTTTAATTAATTAATGACCGTTTAAGTGTTTTGAAATCCAATTTTGTACGGTCCTTAGTACTTTATTTTCCTGTACACAAAAAATCACCAACTATGCATGATGTTTTCACACTATTACTTCCTATACTATTTATTTATTTATTTTGTGGACGTGTGCTACTTTTATATTAATTAACAAAGACTAGCGAAAAATACGAGAATGTACTCCAAAAATCAATTATTAATCAGGCTTAACTGTTATCCATAATCGAATATTAATTCAAAAGTTAAGCATACTAGGCAGGTCTATGAATATAAATTTCTTTATTCTTTATTATCTCTCACTTTTTAGTTTTTACATATTGGTCCCTAGCCTAGCTCATCTTTTCACTTGCTGTTTTTAGATTTTACTAATTTCTAGAGTTAATAACAAGTTATCATAGGAAGGGAAACTCTGAGCCAAGTGAAACAATGATCAGTTTTAAAATTATCTCATGCATGCAAAGCTATATCTCCTTGGAACTCTAATAAAAATGTCATCATTGTCCATCTTTTCATAACTTTTCTTTTTTAAATCTGATCCCAAATGTTTTATTTATTTATCTACCTTTCGAAAATTACGTAGCAACATCAAGTCGACTATCGAGCGGTACAAGAAAGCGATCTCCGACGACGGTCCTTACACTCCGTCCATGGCAGAAGTCAATACTAAGGTAGTCGAAAAATTCGACGATTCGAACATGTGACATATGTCTTAATTGTCCGCTTGGTCTACATCTATTTACAGTATTACCAGCAGGAGTCAGCCAAGCTAAAGCAACAGATTCAGATGCTTCAGAACTCCAACAGGTATTAGTGAATTTCGCTATAAACATTTAATTTTGAGTACCGGAAGAGGATATTGATTAAATTTCGGTGATGTTTTTGTGAACTTGGATTGTTAAGCATGCTTGCAAAGCACCTTATGGGAGAATCCTTGAGCACACTCTCTATGAAGGAGCTGAAGAATTTGGAGACCAGAGTTGAACGTGGCATCACCAAAATCAGGGCCAAGAAGGTAATTTAATTAATCATGTATTAATACTACTAATTATTATAGTTAAAATTTGTTATATTAAATGTTAATTTTGTGGGGGTTTTTTTGGTGATAAACAGCATGAGCTTCTGCTAGCTGAAATCGGATATCTTCAGAAAAGGGTAACCATTATGGGGAACATTATATTAGAGCAAAATTAAATTTAAATCTATATTATTGAATGATTTAATTTATTGGTTGATTTTTTTTATTTGATATAGGAGGTCGAGCTGGAGAACGAGAATGTGTCTCTTCGTACCAAGGTATATATCTATAAATTGTGAAATCTCGATTTTGACTACTATGGTTATGAATTTGTGCTTGTTGTGAATTTAAGATTGCGGAGGTGGAGAGGGCTAACGACGAGCAGCAGCAAGCGAACACACAAGAGCTGAAGGCGATCCACGAATTTCAAGCCGCATCTCGCAACTTCTTCGCTCCGGTCCACCATCATCAAATGATGGATCCTCCTGATCAGCCGTGGGATTCTAAGCCGTTCAGTATTTCCGGAAGCCACCACCACGAGTAACCTTTCTCCAACGGTCGACAATAACTCCTCATCCTCGAACAACAACCTCCACCTTGGCTAACGAGACATTCTATATATCTAAGTACTGTGAAATGGGACAACGCATGCATGACTGCAGAACTTAAGTGTGAGCTACGTACCTATTTTGTATCCTAATTAACATGTTAGAGATTTTGTATGCTGAATTGAGTTTTGGATTATGGCGATGACTGCCCAAACATCTAATTTAGTTCATGGATTCAAGTTCAAGGAGTCTCCTACGACTCTCCAAAGCTGAATCGAGACCTAGTTGAGACTGAACATGAACAAATGGTCACAAAATAATGTGCATTGAACAGGAACCCTTTGCAGTCAGTTGCTTCCTCAGCTCCTCTATCTCGCTAGCCAGAGTCTGAGCTTTCCCTATATCCTTTCGTAGCTTGCAAATTTCATCGCTCGATTTCAAAGCTTCCTCTGCCATACAACGTACTGCTTGCTCTGCTTCTACCTGCTTCTTCAGCTCAGCAGTCCCCTCATTCAGCTTCACACCAAACTGTTTAAGACAAACCGGTTAATGGATTGATCAGTAGAAAATATATATACCATTGAGCAATGTGCAACAGGAGGAAGAGTTAAAGTACCGTCTCAGTGATAAGTTTAAGTTGTTCTTCAGATTTCTTGTTCATTTCTTCTTTCAAATGGATCAGTTCCAGATTAGCAGCAGACTTTGAGGTCAAGGAATTGAGCATGAGCTGTTTATCGCGCATGATTGCTGCCTGTTTCTGCAACAACCCAATCAATTAAAAGTTTAAAACTGCAACCTTTGCAACATGGTAGAGTGGTATCAAGGAACATGTCAACATATTCAGTAGGATTTCAGTGAATAAAATAACATTCATTCTAGACTAATTCAATCTTAGTCGTTCATTATTTGTACTAGTATCACCAAAACTCGCAATTAGTACCAGATGACCAGAACTAGTACCACATCAAGAGAAAAGAGCATAAACCTGCATCTCAATGAATAAGTAATTTGTGTAAGGTAATCCATTATTCTTCTGAACAACATTGTCGACCAGCTTCATAAGCTGGTTAACCTGTTGAATTCTGTTGACTTCATCTTTGGTCTGGTTATCGAATAGGACCATCCGATTCTCACAACGCTCTAGAACTTCCTGCACAGTACAGCTTCAGATTAGTCTGTAACCTTGTGATAGTAAGTCTGTAACAAGAAAGTCAAGACAATTACACCTTTAGGAGGGCAAGGACAGCCCCATGTCCCAGATAGTCGTCTAAAGTAAGATGATCCCCAAGTCGATCCCCATCAGTGAAGACTACAATCATGTATCCTATTATCTTTGCTCCAAACAAAGACTGGAAATTGCGAATGGCAGATTGTTCCTCTTCAGTGAAGGGATTCCCCACTGATGAGACGAGAATGATAGCATCAATCCCATTTCTCGCCATTTTGATGCAGTGGACGATTCTTTGCTGAGAACATTATGTTCAATGGAAGAATCAAACAGTCCTGGATAAAAATGTTTTTTTCGAAAAAATTCAAGCTATGCAAAAGGATATAAATGACAGAGGAAGAGAGCTTCATATATTCATATACCAGGTGTATCAATGACATTGACGATTTGACCATCTTCCATAAGAGGTCTGTGCACTTTGCAGCTAGTTGTGACACCTGATAGACTCATCATCAAATAGAAAGCCTTTCTCCCTAGAATGCTGTTTCCAGTCGCGCTCTTTCCGTTGCCAGTTCGTCCAAATAGAACGATGGTTCTATCACCACTGTATGGAGTAGTGAACTCCAACTCATCTTCGATTGCAGAAGACCCTCACATTCTAGCAAAAAACCAGATTAGAAATCCTTACTATTCCTCATGAAACATTGGAGACATTAACCACCATAAACAAGAAGTACCCATCAAGAGCTAAGGAATACCCACTAAGAACTAAGGAATACCCATTAAGAAACTACCATCAAACATACAAACCCTTGATCAACATCATCTCAATGAGCTAAAAAGTTACGAACTTTACCAGACAGAATAAGAACAGAGTTAGAAGAATTTAGTGCAAGCTCTACCTCATTTAACTTTCCCTTCCTTACGGTGAACTTCAATGGTTTTACGTCTAACTTTGCTTGGAAAGAGAACACAGAGAAGATGCAGAGAGAGAAGACGTCGAAGTTGGCTTTGATAATAAATAGAACTTTGAGAAATGAAACGTCAAGAGACTCTTATTGGACAAGTTTTGCTTCGAGATCAGTAACTGGAATACCAATCGGCTTACCACTTGGCGTTTCTTTTTAAAGTACCCCATTTTTAGAAGATTTCCAGTATAATAAACTTTTATTAAAAGTTCGGTCAAGGGAGTGTAGTTCCTTTTGAAGAAAATTAGTTCGTAAAGGAGTTGTTACTGGACTAGGATTAGTCTTTGTGTGCATCGAATGAACAGAGAGGGTGCTATAGTCATCAGTAGATTCTAGAAAGGATCGGAACTCGATTCTTTCTGTTTAGAGATCAATTCACATAAAACCAACCAATTAAGCTTCCAAGTTCCTAACTATTCCTAATCATGAATCATACATGAACAATCACAACAGTCTAAATCTATGCCGAAACAGTAAGGGGTCATTCAGCAAGATACATTAGGGAGATCGTTTGGAACATCACCATCAAGAACTACCCATTAAGAAACTACAATCAAACATGAAAAACCCTTTGATCAGCATCACTCATCTATCTCAGTGAGCTAAAAAGTAAAGACCTTTAAGGAGTTAAGCAACATAATCGTTCAACCAAATGACAATAGACTCCAGAAGAAACTTAACCCACACTAGAATAAGATCAAGAGATCATGAACAAGAGAAAAGATCGGAAAAAATTGATACCTGCAGTGAAGATCCGAACTTCTCCAATCAAGTGGATTCTTCCGTCTAGCTTCGTCCCTTTCTCGACATCTCGCAGTCCAGTAAATGCGGGACAGACGCCGGGAGCTTCCATCTTAGACTGTTAGTGAACGCGGGAAGAATAGCTTCGTCGTTTCTCAGCTTCACTTGGTTTCTCATTATCCGATCCCATTCCTTATCGGCGGCTGTCTTTCCGGCGGAATTCGCCATTTATTTTTTTTAGTAGCCGCCAAATTTAATTTTATTATTATATTGTCAGTTATTTGATACAGAGGGAGCAGAAAACTAGAAATGTGGGGCACAAATTTATCCCTTTTAGGCCCTGAGTCCCCTTAAATTTAAATTACAGTCAAATTGGTCCTGGGTACATTTTTGCTGTTGTTTGAAAAGTGGCGAGCTTCGGGTGGGTTTTTAAGGCCCAGTAGGCTTTCAGCGTGACCCAACAAGCAAATGGCCCATGGTCTGTACACCCCGGCCGGCCATACCATGCCTAAATGGCCTTACCTCTTTACCCGACCCGGGAAAAATCGGCCGACCCGGCCGGTTTCACGCGTGCTTTGCATGCTCCACGCGAACCTCACGCCCCTATACTCTCCCACGCGCGTGTTGTTGTTGTTTGACCGCAGGAAGGAGGAGAAGGATGCCGCCGTCGATCGGAAAATGGTGGAAACGGCCGTCTATTAGATCTCTTCTGAGATTTCTTACAAAAATGGTTTTTGGTGTGCGATTGTTGGAAAGAGCAGGAGGCCCTCCATGGGAATCGACGGCGACCTCCGCCCATTCTTCCATCTTCTGATTTCTTCCCCTGCCGGCGGCGAGAAACAGAGCCGCTGTCGATCGGAAACAACAATGGGCAGCAATAGGGTCAGCTGGAAAAGCTATTTTGAGCTATCTAGACACCAAGCTCGTCTTAGATTCAATACAAGCCAGTTTGTTCATAACCGGAAAACTTCAAGCATGTCCTCCATTAAAATTTGCCGACCTCATTAGGAAGGCACTCTAAAGAGTAAAGACCATAAAAGTTTGAGCTTTAACTCTCTGTTTCTAATAAAGCCTTCAAATTTGACAATTTCAGAAGCAGAAAATGCTGGGGAAAAGCCAGTTAGATGAGAATAATGTCATAAATCGTTACAGCTCAATAATTCGAATTGTTGGAAGAGGATTAATGGTGGATCTTACCATTCTCTAACAAATAAGACTGAATATGCTACTCTGTTACTGAAAACAAGAAGCTATTTGCTGGTTTGACAACGTTAATGTCATAGATTCGATAACCAGTTACAAAGTCTCACAACTAGACTTGGGGCAGGGTAAACTAGTTACATATAATAAAGTCTTTATCCTATTCAAGCGATGCGACGACAGATAGTGAGTCCATCGCCTAAAGGAGCGAGGCAGATTTCCACGCGATCGTCGGAAGCAATCCTCCGGTTGAACTCATCCACAAACACCTTCCCTTCTCTCTTGTCGCGGGGGATGTCGTTCTCGTCAGACATTGCCACCGTGCCACCCCATAAGGTGTTGTCATAGACGACAAGACCACCAACCTTGATCAACTTCATTAGCCGGTCGTGGTAGTTGATGTAGTTGTCCTTATCAGCATCCACGAATGCGAAATCATAGCTCCCTGCTTCTTCCTTGTGGAGGAGGTTATTGAGGACCAGTAGTGCTTGAGACTGAACGAAGTCGATCTTGCCTTCAACTCCCGCCTTTTGGATGAAAGGCAATCCGATCTCGTACCATGCTCGCTCTGTGTCTATGGCGGTTATCTGTAACGTAACATACATAGTTTAATCCAACATCAATAAAAGATTATGTGAAAATTCGCAATACCTTGGCATGAGGAGGAGTGGAAATGGCAGTGAGGAGGAGGGAGTAGCCGGTATAAACTCCGATTTCGATGGTCTTGAGCGGGTTCAGCATCTTCAGTAGCAGCCCCATTAGCTGTGAAGCGTGTGGATCGGAAGCCATGGGCGATCGAGGATCTTTCGAGGTTGCATCTCTCAGCTCCTTCAGGATTGGTGGCTCTCTTGGGTAAACGGTCATTTCCATTATGTACTGCGGAAAAATCACAGTAGAAATTCAGAATCTTAACTTGAAAGTGAAGAAGATAATTAACGGATTGTAATATTATTACCTTGAGTAGATTATCAGTCCGCAAGAGATGAGGATTGGGTATAATCCTCTCAGGTAACTCCATAATTGTAGTTTAGATGGCTTCTCTGATTTTTCTTACTTGACTATATAACATAATATTTGGAGGTTAGTTTTTATTTATGGAGAGGTATCAGGTTGAGATATGTAACGTTAGAAGATTAGTTTTGGAGGTTAGCTAAAGATCATGCGTATCTCATGTGTTGAAAAGAAATGTTGAAATCTTAAAATAGAGGGATGATGAGGAAGTTGTTAGATCACATTTCTTTTTTTTAGTCGGAGATAGACGAGGCGAATAAGTTGTTGGCCCATTTATCTCTATACCGCTTGTTGATGGGTAAAAAACACGAGTTTGCAAGGTTGTAGGTTCGAGCCCAGAAGCTGTATAAATGTAAGAGAAATTAAGGGGGATCGATGGTTATCCATAGAACATCATATATGACATCTTTACTGCTAACAAAATTCGAGGGACCGAAGAAAGATCGAATGGTCTGCCAAAGGCTGCCTTCTTATCAAAGGATTGAACACCTCTTCTCATTGTACATCCTGCGAAGCTCGTCAGTCTCGCTAGCATGCTTATTGCGCATCTCTTTTGCATTGCACCTTAACCTCCTTGGTCTCGATCTCTGCTCTCTCGAGTTTCTCTCGAAGTTGACGTGATTCTTCCATTGCTTTGGATTGAGCTTCCAAGGCAGCCTTCTTGCTGTCCAACTCAGCTCCCTCCAACTTCACTCGAAGTTGACGGGATTCTTCCATCGCTTTCAACTGTGCCTCCTCTGAGGCCTCCTCTGCCTTCAAACGTGCAGCTTGCTCCGCTCTCAGTTGCTCCTCCATCCTTTCAGTTGTCTCCCTTAGACACCAACATCAGTCAGAAGACATGAAAAAGATCTGTCAACGTTACAGAGGAAGAAGTTACCATTTCATTGAGTCATTTACTGTTCTTCGTAAGCCTCGTTCATTTGTTCTTTCAGACTAGATTCAACCTTCTTTAAGTTCAAGGAATCTGCCTCGAACTGTTTCTGCACCATCTGGAAGATGTCATTAGTGAACGGTTTTCCACCGTTCTGCGCAACGAGGCTGTTTACGAGATTCATAAGCTGAGTTACTTGATTAACTCTCTCAAGTTCATATCTGATCTTGTTATTGAACAAGATCATCCTATTGTCGCAAAGCGAGAGAACTTCCTGCATTGTCCAAGAACTCATTATAGGAGCCATTCAACTACGATAAAAATCGAGATACAGTGAAAATGATGTGCATTATAACCTTTAGAGGAGAGCTGCCTTCAGAATCAATACAGAGATAATCCTCTAAACTCTGATCACTGTCTTCAAGTTCATCTGCACCGGTGAAAAGAACAATCATGCAGTCTGTTATCTTGGTTCCGAATAATGATTGCAGGCTAAGAACTGTTGTTTTCTCCTCTTCTGTAAATCAATTCCTTACTGAGGAAACAACGATCACACAATGTATCCCGTCCCATGCCATTTTGATGCAGTTTGCAATTTCCTTGCTCACGAATTCAGAATCCATTGCAGGATCAAACAGTCCTGGAGTATCAATGACATTTAGGACATGACCGTCATTCAAAACAGTCGTCTGCAATTCACAGCTACTCGTAACGCCCAACGAGCTAAATTTCGAGTTGAAAGCTTTTCTCGCCAGAATGGTATTGCCAGTCGCACTTTTGCCGTTACCAGTACGACCAATAAGTACAATTGTTCGAGCCGTCCCGCTAGATGGATCGGTTAACTCCCAGTCGTTTTCAATGGAAGATCCTCCCATTCTAGCATGAAAAGAAAGACAGTATAAGTGCAGAAAACATAAAAAGAAATATACTTTTGACTCAACATCTCACTTAGCAAGGAAATTGCAAACTGCATCAAAATGGAAAAACCCTAAAAGATAAGAATAAGAACAAAAAAGCAAAGAAATTGCAAACTGCATCAAAGTGGCAAAACCCTAAAACATAAAAATAAGTTTGAGCAGCAGTAAGGGTTATTCAGCAAGCTCACAACATAAGAATAAGAACAAAAAAGCAAAACCCATCAAAAATTTCTCAGGAACTAAGAAAGCAAGTTACCTCATTTACCTTCTCTTCCGGTGAACTTGAATGAGCGGTTTAGGATGAACTTCGCTGGGAAAGAGAACAGAAAGAACATGCAGAGTAGGAAGAAAAGAACCAGGCTTTAATGATTTATAATACAACTTTTTTTGGGGGGAGTTCGACAGTCCGATTGGAATACTGCTGCTTTGGAATTAGCAGTTTGAATATGAACCGGCTATTGGCTAAACCATATTTTCAAGTACCTGAAGTTTTCACGTTTCTCCAATTTCGACTGTATATTATATTCTTACTTTCTTAACATTTTGGTAGGAAGATAAGAACTTCAAAGAGTTGAAAAAAGGAAGAATACAGGTCTATTGCAAGCAAAACATAACATAATCACCTGCTAGCTCGTTGAGTCAGGGTCGCTGCTGCTAAACAGGTTAGGGGTGGCTCGACTTGCAATGCTCACCTGCTAGCTCGTTGAGTCAGGGTCGCAAATTATTCGTTTGCGGGACTAACTCGATGTTTAGGGAGCTGGCAAATGAGCTGGTTCATGTGCTATAGCTCGTCTAGGAATCAGGAGATTTTCCTCTCCATTGCTAATGACATAAACTATTGGCAACTGATGTGATAAAAAAAGGGATTCATTCCATTATGTATATACTATTGGCAACTGATGTGATAAACTATTGGTAACCATTCCTGCTAAAAAGTGGAGAGGAAAATTCTTAGGCATATATATATAGCTAGATTTATGGTCCTAACTATTGCAAAACTCTGTGATAATCATCTAGAAACTCTTCATGGTCTGGTCAAGCATGAAGTTGCAGCAATGAAAGTCTATTCACTACAAGGAATGGTCAATCCACCTATTGGATGATCAAATTCGAATTCCTCCTCAGCCATGCTTAATAGATCTTGAAATGAAGGCTGGCTCAGATATGATAATCGTACAATGAATCTCTTCTTCTGCGTCTCCCCAACATATACTGCTAAGTACCCCTTTGGCACATCTTGAAACCTCGAGGAGGATCCGGAGCCAGTTCTTCGGAGGATCTGCTTGGCTAGGCTACTTGGCAATCCAATGGCCATGTTTAGTGAACTGTGTGCAGAGGAAAAGAAGTGAAGATAAAAGAAGAGTTGATAATTGGGAGAATTGGTAATTGTGAGTTGATAATGAGTTGAAGGCTCTTTATAGGGTTTCAATCAATGATTGTCCTCACAGCTTGGTAGGTACCAAATGGTAGCAAACATGGCATTGTTTGGTGCATAGCAATCCATCAGTTATGTCTTCTTGTTAATATTCAGTTGATGATGTCTGGTTTCTGTCTCAAACATGTCCCTCAACAACATTAGGTGTCATACGCATAGCTACCATTATCATTTTGTGACCATAGATTGACCTTTGAATGATCATTTTGTAGACAGAAGCATGTGATTCATTAGTGAGCTATGTCTGAGCAATGTTTATTAGGCCAATTAATTCTTTGTCTATCTATATATACAGGTTCTTATTTTGAGAAGAAAAAGCATCACAATTCACAACCAACAAAACAAAACAAAACAACAAAAAAGGAGGGAAACATGGCTATTGGATTGCCTGGTAATCTTGCTGCTAAGCAGATCCTCCGAAGAACTTGGTCCGGATCGAGCAGAGGATCCTCTTCAAGGTTTCAAGATGTTCCCAAGGGGTACTTGGCGGTATATGTTGGGGAGACACGCAGAAGAAGAGGTTCGTTGTACCGGCTCCCTACTTGAGCCGGTCTTAATTTCAAGACTTGCTGAGCATGGCCAAGGAGGAATTCGGGTTTGATCATTCCCTGTAGTGAAGAAACTTTTGTTGCTATGACCTTTCACCGAGCATATGTCTCTACTTCCCTCTAAATTCTTGTTCATTCCCTGTAGTGAAGAAACTTTTGTTGCTGTGACCTTTCACCGGGCATATGTCTCTACTTCCTCTAAATTCTTGTTTCTACCATTTTTAATGGAGTTTAGATGCCTTTTCATCACCATAGAGCTATAGAGAAGCTGATGTGGGAGTTCTTGTTGACAATGTTGGTGCTGCAGCAACTTAACTCAAGGGTAAGTTTTATTTTTCAGAAAAGCACAGCAAGGTGAAGAATACTACATTGCTGGTAAGGGAGAAAACAAGAAGGGTAGTAGCATATTAATATCAAGCTCAATGCTTTTCATTTTTTCCATTGCCGCGGGCTATGGAGTTTATCTTGGCCTGCTATCAACCCAATAGTTGATATTTGTGTTTGTGCACGGAGGGAGCACAGCCATGGGTGATCAGTGCGTTTTTGCGCATAGAGGATGCACGGCGTGCGTGATCAGTCTGTCTTTGCGCACAGAGGATGCACGGCCGTGCTTAATCGGTCTGTCTTGCGCACGGAGGATGCACGGCCATGCGTGATCGGTGTGTCCTTGGTGCACGGGTTACGCATGCGTGATAAGTGTGTCCCTGGTGCACGGGTTACGCATGCGTGATCGGTGTGTCCCTGGTGCACGGGTTACGCATGCCCGTGTGTGATTGGTGCGTCTTGCACAGATTATGCATGGCTGTGCGTGATAGTCTTTAGCGCACGGTGGATGCACGGCTCATGGATAGGCTTAAGCTTGAAATAAGCTAGGGTCTAAAAAGAGCCAACCTTGGTCAGCATCATCTCAATGAGTGGAAAAGCAAAGAATGATGTCCTAATGTAAGCAAATCATAATCATCTTGAGACTAAAGTCAAGTTTGTGAATTAGTGATGGATCTAAACTCAATACTTTCTACTTCGAGACCAATTTCACGAAAAAAATCTCTATTTTAAATGAGTCAACTTGAGTGACAGTGTCTTAGAGTTGATAGCTCGAGCACTTGATACTAGCTTGAATATATGGCTTTAATAGTGGGTATGTGGTAATGAAAATACAAGTGGTTCATTGTTTAGGATAATAAAAACTTGCGGAATTAGAATAGTTTGTTTTTAGTTTTGCTCATTGATGTTTGATGTTTTTAGTGAACAAATTTTAAATTCACTCATGAGGGGGTTCAAGTTGACCTCGAGTTAATTTAGCTCGTCAAGCCCAGTTGACGAGTTAGGGCTCAAATAGGTCTAAAAAGTAACGAGCCAACTTGGATTAACATCATCATCAGAACGAGTTAAAAAGCAAAGAATGATGGTCTAATGTAAGCAAAACATAATCATCTCGACCGATTCTTTCTAGTTGGAGATCAATAAACCCAATCCTAAGGAGCATGCCTTCTGCGAAGCACCGCAGTCTCCCTAGCATGCATCTTGCATTGCTCCTCGACCTCTCTAGCTTCCAGCTTGCATTGCTCCTCGGCCTCCCTAGCGTGCATTTGCGAAGCGCCTCGACCTCCCTAGCGTGCATCTTGCTTGGCTCAAACACCTCAGTCTCTGCTCTCGACGTTTCTCTTCAGCTCTCTCGTGTTCCTTTTGGTATTGTTTCATTACTTTTTCGGACCGAGCCTCCTCGATAGCCTTCGGGTTCTCCGACAAGGCTCTCTCCAGCTTCTCTTGAAGCTCGTGGGATTCTTCTTGTCCTGGACTTAGATTGTTCATCACACACTATTGACTGTCTCAGCAAACATTATCAAAATCTAAGTAAAGTGAAGCACATCTGTGAACAGTTAGTATATCTTACACATTCAACAAGCGATGCACCTGCATTTGGAAACTCAGAGGGGCAGAATTTTCCAGTGGGAGACTTGACAATCGATCACATCCATTCTCCTCTTTGTCTAAAATCATACAAAACAAGTTACAAGAGGCTCAGGATCATGAACTAGTTACATTTATTGCTTAAGTAACTCATAGATATAATTTCTGTAAGCAAAGTGTAACGGAAGTACCTCCCATCAACCCACTGTCTGTAATGCTTCATCTTCCGAGCTAACATCATCAGCAGCATCATGACCAACATCTTTCATCAGCTCCGTCATCCCATCCAACAGAGGATAAAGTTCATTCCCGTGTTCTTCAGAACAACCCCCTACTAAAAACCGTCTAAACCCGGACCCCACATCAACCCAGGCACATCCAGGAGACTTCTTCACACCGACATCCTTCATAAAGGTTCGAACTTTAGCCAGCTTATCCCAGCTTCCGGCAGCAGCATACATGTTGGCAATCAACACATAATACCCCGAATTTTCCGGTTTCATCTCTAGCAAACGATTAGCTGCCCATTCCCCTATATCTGTATTTCCGTGAATCCGGCAAGCTCCTAAGAGAGTAGCCCATATTTCAGCTGTTGGACTGTAAGGCATAGTTAACACGATCTCCTTCGCTTGATTTAACATCCCTGCCCTCCCAAAGAGATCCACCATGCAATCGTAATGCTCTAATCGAGGAACGATGTCGTAAACACTAAACATTTCTCGAAACAGCATTTCCCCTTCTTTTACTAGACCGGAATGGCTACAAGCTGACAGAACCTCAACCATGGTGATAAAATCCGGTGTGATTTCTTGCCTGTCCATTTCCTTGAAGAGTTTGAGTGCAGTTTTCCCGTAGCCCTGTTTCCCATATGCAGCTATTAGTGATGTATAAGTTACCTTGTCCTTGGTGCTCATCAAATCAAACAATTTTCTAGCTTCTGGAAGCTTCCCGGACATGGCATACATCTCAACAAGCGCATTCCATATTAATAAATAATCCTTAAACACTGGACGTTTTAGAATGTAAGAATGGAACTCCTTTCCATGTCGTAGATTTGCAATTCGAGCACAGATCGGAAGAATGCTCGCAATAGTAACATAATTGGGTTCAACCCTGGCAAGCAACATCTCTCTGAATATGAAGGATGCTTCTTCAGATAGATCCAAATAGGTATATCCAGAAATCATGGAGTTCCAAGTAACTACGGTCTTGGTGTCCATCAAAGAGAAAATCACATAAGCTTGCCTTGGATCTTTGCATCTAGAGTACATAGTAATTAGAGCATTTCTGACATTAACTAATCCATCATAATTATTTCGAATTGCAAAACAATGTAGCTCAGCTCCTAATTTCCGGGCTCCAATATGGGAACATGCTTTCAAACCACTAATGATCGCTCCTGAATCCAACCGAACATCGGAATTCCTCATTATGGATAGCAAGTATAGGACACCTAAGAAATTTTCAGAATGCAAGCAGCATTTAGCAACAGTATTCCACGTTATGTTGTTTATGTTACCGACTTCCGACTGCATCTTTTCAAAAAGCTCGATGGTTTCCTTCAACATTCCCTTTAAAGCATAACCGCCAATAATGGAATTCCAAGACACACAATCCCTATCCGGCATCTCGTCAAACAAAGACCGTGCAACTTCTAGCTCCCCGGTTTTACTGTACATTGATAGTAATGAATTATGCACATACAAACTCCAGCGATGCCTGCTAGCTATAATGGAGCTGTGAACCTCCCTTCCAAAAGCCAAATCCGACTGTTCACCGCAAGCCTTCAGAACCGATGGATAAGTGAAATTATCAGGTCTAACTCCTTTACTCCTCATCTCCATATAAGCAGAAAGAGCCTTCGCATACAGCTCATTCCTATTATACGCAGAAATGAGCAAATTCCAAGGCAAAGGGTCCATTATATTCGCATTCTCAACAATAGCGTGAATGTCAACCAAGGACTCGAAGTTCGAGTAGAAAGTAACGAGCTTTGGTACCAAAACAGGATCTTTCTCTAACCCTAGCGAGATCATATGCCCGTGGAGCTGTCTTCCTCCTTGCCACGTCAATGATTTCGGATCAGCACAAGCAAACAAAAGACACGCAATCGAATCCACGAGCGAGTCTTGATGAGTTCGAGCATGTCGTTGCACTAACGAAAATGTTTCGAATGCCTTGCACAGATTGCCTTGGCTTGTGAGATCCTTGATGCAGATTACTAAAAAGCTTAACATGATGCATCCATCCTTCAAAGCATAACTATGGCGAACCAGAGGCTTGGCGGTAACAGTATTTACAGGCTTAGTAGCTGCAATTTGCTTCCACTTGCTTGGTATGAACTTCTGTATCTCAGCTACAGATAACAAGCCCTTGAGTGAAGGCGGCATACACTAAGAACATAGCTCTACTTCTTTATTTGTGTAAGAAGAATCTACAGTACTGACTGTGATTATCCAATGCAGTTGACTATAAAGCTATCAAAATCAACCACAGCAAATAAGGGAATAGGAATACCGGGATTACAGATGACTCAAACAGGACAATCTGGAGAATTTGTATAAAAAGGATGCAGCTTTCTTAACCAGCTCGAAGCTGATTAGCTATTGCCTTCCGGTTTCAATACAGAAAAATCCCAATTCAAAGCTTTTTTTCTTTTCTTCTGCGACTTTTCTGGGCGGCTAATGGCGAAGGAGGAGGATGGTAAGTTAGTAACTAAAAGGGTTAATATGGGCCGGTTGTTTCGGGTTGGGTTATAGACCAGTGGGCCGACCAATCACCCGAACAGTGAGCTAGAACTTTACGGTTCTTCTGCCAACATTCAGAAAGGCGGAAACTTTGAGAGAGCTTGGGAAAGAAAGAAAAATGGCGAAAGGAAATCCGAAGAAGGAAGCTTACGAGAGAACCAAAGTGGTGGTAAGGCATTTGCCGCCTTCACTCTCTCGTTCGGAGCTCTTCTCTCACTTCGATCATCTCTTCTCCGACCGGGTCAATTGGGTCTCTTTCCGACCCGGGAAGTCCAGGTATTTACTATTTAACTTTCTTCTTTCTCTTCAGAAATTTTATCGGGAAGTGAGCTAGAAAGTACAGAAAATTTTGATGGAAGCTGATTCAGGTGAATTTAAAACGACGTGTCGTTTTTTCCCTTCCAATTTGTGCAGTAGGAACAGTCAGAATCAGAGGCATTCTCGTGCTTATATTGACTTCAAGAGCCCTGGAGATGTTTTGGAGTTTGCACAGCTCTTCAATGGCCATAGATTTGTCAATGAGAAGGGTAAAATTAGCAGAGTCTGAACTTTGTTTTGTAGTTGCATTTGGATTAATGGGATTCAAGGTCCCAAATTTGACATTGATGGATTAGATTAGTGAAGAAGTAAATAACTTGTGCATGTACGGACTGATATTCTACTCATTCCTTGAGTTTTTGGCTGTAGGACTTCCGGTCGTTTGGTATGGAGCTTTGAAATTAGAGAATCTATGAGAATTTATTTCGAGTTTGTGATCATTTTTTGAAGGTGCTCAATGCTGTGCTGTTGTCGAATACGCCCCATCGCAGCGTGTTCCCAAGCCGTACGCTAAGGATAGTCGAGAAGGGACTTTTCTCAGAGGTACTTGTCAAACTCGTGGATGGAGTATGTCGAATTGATCGAGTCAGATCTTCTAGTCTGTATCATTGTAGTGTAACCTTCTCTTATAGCTAAATATTTTTGGAGTAATTTGCGGTTCTTCTCTGAGACTTAGATCCTCATTATCTGGAATTCCTCAAGCTGATTGCAAAGCCTGTGGAGGGTGTTGTACACAGTTCCGAATTTCACTTCGAAAGAAAAGAGGCTGAACAAGCTGGTCAGTAGTAGTTATTATATGAACAAGGCCTAACATAGCTCTCCTGTTCGAAAGAATTCAACTTTCTCAATCACATTCCTTTTTTTGGCTTTTTGGTTCATGGTTTCTTAAACGGTTCGAAAGACAGCATTGTTGTGACGCCGCTAATGGATTTTATACGCAAGAAACGAGCAGCAGAGACAGGAACCTTGATTTGCAGTTCGAAGGTCCTCCCAAAGAAGCCAAGTCGGAAGGACAAAGCTCTTGTCAATGAGGCATTAGGACTCGAGGCGAAACCTTCCAGTTCTAGTCAGAATGAAGGTTCACAAACTAAGTCCTGTATGTTTCTAACACGTTCGATTACTATGCATCCATACTTCCTTTCCTGGGGAATCATTGCTTCTGTTTCTTGATGCAGCTCCTAGAGTTCGAGGTCCTGCAAAGAGGTTAAATGAGACTGGTGATTCCGAAAAGAAGAAGACTTTGCATGATAAAGAACGGAAGCAGAAAACTTCACTTGTATGTCTTTCTCCTCTTTTTTTTTATCGTTTCTTCAACTTGAAAAATGAACTTATGTGCAGTTTGGCTATGATCACTTTCGGAAAGTCACGTGTTTTGCTATTTTATACAGAACCACGGTCGTGAAGCTAGTGAAAGGATGATAAAACACATAATCTTAAGTCGCGAATCGCGTCTAAAGAAACCTAAGAAACCTTTGACAGATGTCTATCCTCAAGAAATAGATCATCAAATGGAGCTAGGATCAACTAATTGCAGCCCACCTAAGACACCGTCTTTGGTTATGAGTGATTCTGATCAAAGAAGAAATGCTTCGGATAATCAGTTTATGAAGAAGGATAAAGCTGAGAAAAGTTCAAGGTCGCACAGGAGAAAAATGGATAAACCAAGTCGTGATATCGAGAATCCAAGACTTCCTGCTGCAGGTAGAATGGTTCATATGCTCTAAGTAGCAAGCTTTCCAGTATATTCTTATCACAATATCTCATTTTTCTCTCCACTCACCATGAAGCTGCTAAAACTATGAAAGATGATGCATCCTCCATGCGTAAAGCTAAGGGGAAACCTTTGAGAAAAGGAGTTGCAACTGGAAATCCTGATTCTGAGGTGTGGAAGATCTTCATTTGAGCATGTCTTTAGCATTTTTTGCGTATGTGTGATCAATGGTCTGCATTCTTGTTTGCAGAAGCAAGTTTGGATTCCAAAGACAACCGCTAGAGCTTCTTAGGCAGTTTGATCTTGTAAGGTGGCCTATGTACTAGTCGAAAGCCTTGTCGAAACAACGAACGACATCCTTCTAAAGACTAGCACATTTATTTCCTACTGTGGAAGTATCATAAGAAAGAATGAGTGGAAAGAACTGATCTTTATAGACTGAAGTCACAACCTTGCTTCTGTGGCTTCCTTTTTTCTTTGACATCATCTAGCAAAGGTCAGGAGCTCGTCTGAAATGCTGCCTTGTTGATGCTTCGTCTCATTTCTTAAGATGCCTCGTGCTAGGAATCGGAATCTGCGAACCGGGACAGCATGATGGAAGCTGAGTAGTTTACCAATTTAGCGTAGCTATAAGTCAAGCTTGTAGATTTCTTATCATGATTGCACACTTCTAATATATTGCAGAATCTCAACTTACGGGTCGTTTGGATCTTTTGATGAGGTATTTTGGATATGTGGTATTTTGAAAGAAAATGATGGGTTATTTGAAAATATGATATTTATGTGGTGCAAAGGTTTTGTGGTATGAGATTTATCTTAGTTAGCTAATGAGTTATTTAATGTGGTATTTAGTAACGAAAATATCACATTTTTGAAAAAGTGAGGTATTTCAAATATCTAGGTGGTGGGGAGGTATTTAAAATAACTCAAAATGAGTTATTTCAAATATTATATACCGAAATGTCACATATTTTGTTTTGGTTACCACATCCTGAAATGTCACATATTTTGTTTTGATTGCGAAATGAGTTATTTTGATGAGGTATTTGAAATAACTCAAAAGTGAGTTATTTGAAATATCAAATTTTATGTTGGATGCTAAACGAGGTATTTTGACCAAAATAACTCAAAACGAGATATTTTGACCAAAATAATTCAAAACGAGTTATTTTGACCAAAATACCTCATCCAAACGAACCATTAAAAATCATACATATGCCTTTTGTGTCAATCCATTGATTTATCAGAGAATCTGTATAAAATTGCACAACTGTGTAAAAGCTACATAACAAAAATGGCTATAAATCTAAGTTATGGTGAGACTCTATTCTTTGCCTTAGCTACTCAATTTGAGCAATTTCAACCAAAATCTTGGCAGTGAGTGAGGGTTGATAAAGAAGGGGCAATGGTCGCTTCCTTTGATCTTGAAAACACTTTCTGGCGGGTTCTCCCTCACCAGTCTCTCCTGAACGTCCGCAGAAAGAGCACAATCTTCGAGAGTCTGAATGAAGAATCGATGAGATGCCCCGTACTTTTCTGGTGTCAAGGACAGCTTCTCCATTGTTGGACCTAGTGGTGAAGGTCTCATGGAAACCATGGCCAGTGCAATGTCCTGCCTCACGCAGAATTGCAGCTTCTTGAGTTCGACTTTTACGATTATGTATAAAAGAGAAACGATTAAATCACATAATACATTATACCTTTGTTGGGGATTGATTGAAGTACAAACTTTTCATTAGCTGCTTCTCAAACATGAATCCTGTGGGAGGATTGTCCTTACCATTCCCATGAACCAGAAACTGTGACTCCTTCATAAAGCGCTCAGCAGAACCAAGCTACAATGGAGAACAAAATTTCAAATCTACTTGCTTCATCGGCTTAAAGCATCGAAAATTCGACAAAGTGCCTCAGCAGAGAATGCGTCGAAGGGTCTCTGACCATCACAGACCATCGTGGCGCACACGAAAATAGTTTTCGATATCTTTTCAGGGAAGAGCTCCAATGCATAAGAGATGCATGCATCTCCAGTACTGTGACCAACCAAAATAACCTGCACCAGAAAAGACCTCAACGTTTCTTTTCGAAAATTCTGCAGCACTAAAATATGTCGTAGATGCTTACCTTTTCGTCCTGTGGAAGGTTCTCGAGATAGCGAATCAACGGTTTCGAGTAGTCAGCCAATGTCTTGATACAGTTCGAATCTGTTGCGTCGATGCCAGATCCAGTTAGATATAAGGCCACTGGAACTAGTCCTGCTTCCTCCAAATGAGCAATACTTTTGTACCAACACCAGGCACCAAAGCCTTCTCCATGTACTAGTACAAAAGTCTTTATCTTCACCTTCTCCAGATTCTCATGAACCTTCTCCTGCAAAATCAGACATGAAAATTCAAGTTTAATGTCAAAATTGCCAATTTCCAAAGGGGTTAATCAATTGAAATTGACAATTTTGACATGAAAATTTCAAAAATTTTATATCGACTAATATTTTACATATATGTTGGAAATGGTTAAAAAATCAAGTTTCATTACGGTAACCCCTATAAATAATGATCAAACGTAGTTAAAACTCAATTTTACTCGGTGTTATTTTAGCATATTGAAAAATATTTTTAAATTCATTTGACTATTATTTGAAGGGCTTAAAGTGAAACCTCAATTTTTGGAGATTTCCAACATGCATGTCAAATATTAGCTAATTTGAAAATTTTAATTTTCATGTCAAAGGTGGTCAATTTCCAAAAGGGTCAATTTTCATGTAAAACTTGGTCAATTTCCAAAGGGAACACCTATGAAAATGAGCCATTTTGATATGAAAATTTCAAAATTGACTAATAATTTACTTGCATGTTGGAAATGGCTAAAAAATTAAATTTCATTATAGTAACCCCTATAAAATAATGATCAAAGATAATTAAAAATCAATTTTACTCTATGTTATTTTTGCATGTTTAAAAATATTTTTAACTTCTTTTGGCTATTATTTGAAGGGATTCACATAGATAAATATTATATTTTAGTGATTCCCAACATGCATGTAAAAATATTAGCCAATTTAAAAAAATTCAAATTTCATGTCAATATTGCAAATTTCCAAAGGGGTTAACCAATGAAAATGAGCCATTTTGACATGAAAATTTCAAAATTTTCAAATCGACTAATATTTTACATGCATGTTAAAAATAACTAAAAATAAAGTTTCATTATGGTAACCCCTATAAATAATGATCAAACGTAGTTAAAAATCAATTTAACTCGCTGTTATTTTAACGTATTGAATATTATTTTAACTTCATTTGGCTATTATTTGAAGGCCTTAACAGAATGAAACCTCAATTTTTAGTCATTCCGAATATGCATGTCAAATATTAGCCAATTTAAAATTTTAATTTTCATATCAAAATTGCCAATTTCCAAAGGGAACACCTACGAAAATGAGCAATTTTGCAAAATTTTGAAATCGAGTAATATTTTACATGCATGTTGGGAATGGATGAAAAAATTAAGTTTCATAACGATAACCCCTATAAATGATGATCAAACGTAGTTAAAAATCAATTTTACTAGGTGTTATTTTAGAATGTTGAAAAATGTTTTAAACTTCATTTGGCTATAATTTGAAGGGCTAAACATGGTGAAACATTAATTGTTGGTGATTCCCAACATGCATGTCAAACATTAGCCAATTTAAATTTTTTTAATTTTCATGTCAAAATTGGTCAATTTCCAAAGGGGTTACCTATGGAAATGAGACATTTTGAAATGAAATTTTCAAAATTTTCAAATAGACTAATAATTTACATGCATGTTGGAAATGTCTAAAAAATCAAGTTTCATTATGGTAGCCCCTATAAATAATGATCATATGTAGGTAAAAATTAATTTTACTCGATGTTATTTTAGCATGTTGAAATATGTTTTTAACTTCCTTTGGTTGTTATTTGAAGGGCTTCATACAGATAAACCTCATATTTTAGTAATTCCCAACATGGATATCAAATATTAGCAAATTTAAAAAAATTCAAATTTCGTGTCAATATTGCTAATTTCCAAAGGGGTTAACCTATGGAAATGAGCCATTTTGACATGAAAATTTAAAATTTTTCAAATCAACTAGTAATTTACATGCATGTTGGAAATGGTTAAAAAATCAAGTTTCATTATGGTAAACCCTATAAAATAATAATCAAACGTAGTTAAAAATCAATTTTACTCTGTGTTTTTTTGCATGTCTAAATTTTTTTTAACTTCAGCTGTCTATTATTTCAATATCTTCACATAGATAAACCTCAATTTTTTGTGATTCCGAACAACTTTGTCGAGTATTAGCCAATTTTTAAAAAAATCAAGTTTAATGCCAAAATTGTCAATTTCCAAAGGGGTTAACCTATGAAATTGACCATTTTGACATGAAAATTTCAAAAAATTTAAATCTACGAATATTTGACATACTTGTTGGAAATGGCTAAAAAGCAAGTTTCATTATGGTAGCCCCAATAAAATAATGATCAAATGGAGTTAAAAATCAATTTTACTCGGTGTTATTTTAGCATGTTGTAATATGTTTTTAACTTCATTTGGTTGTTATTTGAAGGGATTCACATAGATAAACCTCATATTTTAGTGATTCTCAACAAGCATGTCAAATATTAGCCAATTTAAAAAAAACTCAAGTTTAATGTCAAAATTGCAAATTTCCAAAGGGGTTAACCTCGGAAATTGACCATTTCGACATGAAAATTTCAATATTTTCAAATCGACTAATATTTGACATACATGTTGGAAATGGCTAAAAAGCATGTTTCATTATGGTAGCCCCAATAAAATAATGATCAAATGTAGTTAAAAATCAATTTTACTCGGTGTTATTTTAGCATGTTGTAATATGTTTTTAACTTCATGTGGTTGTTATTTGAAGGGATTCACATAGATAAACCTCATATTTTAGTGATTCTCAACAAGCTTGTCAAATATTAGCCAATTTTAAAAAACTCAAGTTTAATGTCTAAATTGCCAATTTCCAAAGGGGTTAACCTCTGGAAATTGACCATTTCGACATGAAAATTTCAATATTTTCAAATCGACTAATATTTGACATACATGTTGGAAATGGCTAAAAAATCTTGTTTCATTATGGTAGCCCCAATAAAATAATGATCAAATGTAGTTTAAAATCAATTGTACTTGTGTTATTTTAGCATGTTGTAATATGTTTTTCACTTCATGTGGTTGTTATTTGAAGGGATTTACATAAATAAACCTCATATTTTAGTGATTCTCAACAAGCATGTCAAATATTAGCCAATTTAAAAAAAATCAAGTTTGCTGTCAATATTGCTAATTTCCAAAGGAGTTAACCTATGAAAACGAGCCAATTTGACATGAAAATTTCAAAATTTTCAAATCAACTAGTAATTTACATGCATGTTGGAAATGGTTAAAAAATTAAGGTTCACTATGGTAAACCCTATAAAATAATAATCAAACGTAGTTAAAAATCAATTTTACTCTGTATTTTTTTGCATGTCTAAATTTTTTTTTAACTTCAGCTGTCTATTATTTCAATATCTTCACATAGATAAACCTCAATTTTTTGTGATTCCGAACAACTTTGTCGAATATTAGCCAATTTTTTTAAAACTCAAGTTTAATGCCAAAATTGTCAATTTCCAAAGGGGTTAACCTATGGAATTGACCATTTTGACATGAAAATTTCAAAAAATTTAAATCTACGAATATTTGACATACATGTTGGAAATGGCTAAAAAGCAAGTTTCATTATGGTAGCCCCAATAAAATAATGATCAAATGTAGTTAAAAATCAATTGTACTCGGTGTTATTTTAGCATGTTGTAATATGTTTTTAACTTCATGTGGTTGTTATTTGAAGGGATTCACATAGATAAACCTCATATTTTAGTGATTCTCAACAAGCATGTCAAATATTAGCCAATTTAAAAAAAACTCAAGTTTAATGTCAAAATTGCAAATTTCCAAAGGGGTTAACCTCTGGAAATTGACCATTTCGACATGAAAATTTCAATATTTTCAAATCGACTAATATTTGACATACATGTTGGAAATGGCTAAAAAATCATGTTTCATTATGGTTGCCCCTATAAATAATGATCATATGTAGGTAAAAACTAATTTTACTCGATGTTATTTTAGCATGTTGAAATATGTTTTTAACTTCCTTTGGTTGTTATTTGAAGGGCTTCATACAGATAAACCTCATATTTTAGTAATTCCCAACATGGATATCAAATATTAGCAAATTTAAAAAAATTCAAATTTCGTGTCAATATTGCTAATTTCCAAAGGGGTTAACCTATGGAAATGAGCCATTTTGACATGAAAATTTAAAATTTTTCAAATCAACTAGTAATTTACATGCATGTTGGAAATGGTTAAAAAATCAAGTTTCATTATGGTAAACCCTATAAAATAATAATCAAACGTAGTTAAAAATCAATTTTACTCTGTGTTTTTTTGCATGTCTAAATTTTTTTTAACTTCAGCTGTCTATTATTTCAATATCTTCACATAGATAAACCTCAATTTTTTGTGATTCCGAACAACTTTGTCGAGTATTAGCCAATTTAAAAAAAACTCAAGTTTAATGTCAAAATTGCAAATTTCCAAAGGGGTTAACCTCTGGAAATTGACCATTTCGACATGAAAATTTCAATATTTTCAAATCGACTAATATTTGACATACATGTTGGAAATGGCTAAAAAGCATGTTTCATTATGGTAGCCCCAATAAAATAATGATCAAATGTAGTTAAAAATCAATTTTACTCGGTGTTATTTTAGCATGTTGTAATATGTTTTTAACTTCATGTGGTTGTTATTTGAAGGGATTCACATAGATAAACCTCATATTTTAGTGATTCTCAACAAGCTTGTCAAATATTAGCCAATTTTAAAAAACTCAAGTTTAATGTCTAAATTGCCAATTTCCAAAGGGGTTAACCTCTGGAAATTGACCATTTCGACATGAAAATTTCAAAATTTTCAAATCTACGAATATTTGACATACATGTTGGAAATGGCTAAAAAGCATGTTTCATTACGGTAGCCCCTATAAAATAATGATCAAATGTAGTTAAAAATTAATTTTACTCGGTGTTATTTTAACATGTTGTAATATGTTTTGAACTTCATTTGGTTGTTATTTGAAGGGATTCACATAGAAAAACCTCATATTTTAGTGATTCTCAACAAGCATGTCAAATATTAGCCAATTTTAAAAAATCAAGTTTCATGTCCATATTACTAATTTCCAAAGGGGTTAACCTATGAAAATGACCCATTTTAACATGAAAATTTCAAAATTTTCAAATCAACTAGTAATTTACATGCAAGTTGGAAATGGTTAAAAAATCAAGTTTCATTATGGTAAACCCTATAAAATAATGATCAAACGTAGCTAAAAATCAATTTTACTATGTGTTTTTTTGCATGTCTAAAAATGTTTTTAATTTCAGTTCTCTATTATTTCAACGTCTTCACATAGATAAGCCTCAATTTTTAATGATTCCCAACAACTTTGTCAAATATTAGGCAATTTAAAAAAAAATCAAGTTTAATGTCCAAATTGCCAATTTCCAAAGGGGTTAACCTTTGGAAATTGACCATTTTGACATGAAAATTTCAAAACTTTCAAATCTACGAATATTTGACATACAAGTTGGAAATGACTAAAAGATCATGTTTCATTATCGTAGCCCCTATAAATAATGATCATATGTAGGTAAAAATTAATTTTACTCGATGTTATTTTAGCATGTTGAAATATGTTTTTAACTTCCTTTGCTTGTTATTTGAAGGGTTCATATAGATAAACCTCATATGTTAGTAATTTCCAACATGGATATAAAATATTAGCAAATTTAAAAAAATTCAAATTTCGTGTCTATATTGCTAATTTCCAAAGGGGTTAACCTATGGAAATGAGCCATTTTGACATGAAAATTTAAAAATTTTCAAATCAACTAGTAATTTACATGCATGTTGGAAATGGTTAAAAAATCAAGTTTCATTATGGTAAACCCTATAAAATAATAATCAAACGTAGTTAAAAATCAATTTTACTCTGTGTTTTTATGCATGCCTAAATTTTTTTTTAACTTCAGCTTTCTATTATTTCAATGTCTTCACATAGATAAACCTCAATTTTTTGTGATTCCCAACAACTTTGTCGAATATTAGCCAATTTATAAAAAAATCAAGTTTAATGCCAAAATTGTCAATTTCCAAAGGGGTTAACCTATGGAAATTGACCATTTTGACATGAAAATTTTAAAAATTTTAAATCTACGAATATTTGATATACATGTTGGAAATGGCTAAAAAGCATGTTTTATTATGGTAGCCCCAATAAAATAATGATCAAATGTAGTTAAAAATCAATTTTACTCGGTGTTATTTTAGCATCTTGTAATATGTTTTTAACTTCATGTGGTTGTTATTTGAAAGGATTCACATATATAAACCTCATATTTTAGTGATTCTCAACAAGCATGTCAAATATTAGCCAATTTAAAAAAATTCAAGTTTCGTGTCAATATTCCTAATTTCCAGAGGGGTTAACCTATGAAAATGAGCCAATTTGACAAGAAAATTTCAAAACTTTCAAATCAACTAATAATATACATGCATGTTTGAAATGGATAAAAAATCAAGGTTCACTATGGTAAACCCTATAAAATAATAATCAAACGTAGTTAAAAATCAATTTTACTCTGTGTTTTTTTGCATGTCTAATTTTTTTTTAACTTCAGCTGTCTATTATTTCGATGTCTTCACAAAAATAAACCTCAATTTTTAGTAATTCCCAACAACTTTGTCGAATATTAGCCAATTTAAAAAAAATCAAGTTTAATTGTCCAAATTGCCAATTTCCAAAGGGGTTGACCTATGGAAATTGACAATTTTGATATGAAAATTTCAAAATTTTCAAATCTAGGAATATTTGACATACAAGTTTGAAATGGCTAAAAAATCATGTTTCATTATGGAAGCCCTATAAATAATGATCTTATGTAGGTAAAAATTAGTTTTATTCGATGTTATTTTAGCATGTTGAAATATGTTTTTAACTTCCTTTGGTTGTTATTTGAACGGTTCATATAGATAAACCTCATATTTTAGTAATTCCCAACATGGATATCAAATATTAGCAAATTTAAAAAAATTCAAGTTTCGTGTCAATATTGCTAATTTCCAAAGGGGTTAACCTATGAAAATGAGCCAATTTGACATGAAAATTTCAAAATTTTCAAAACAACTAGTAATTTACATGCATGTTGGAAATGGTTAAAAAATCAAGTTTCACTATGGTAAACCCTATAAAATAATAATCAAACGTAGTTAAAAATCAATTTTACTCTGTGTTTTTTTCCATCTCTAATTTTTTTTTTAACTTCAGCTTTCTATTATTTCAATGTCTTCACATAGATAAACCTCAATTTTTTGTGATTCCCAACAACTTTGTCGAATATTAGCCAATTTATAAAAAAATCAAGTTTAATGCCAAAATTGTCAATTTCCAAAGGGGTAACCTATGGAAATTGACCATTTTGACATGAAAATTTCAAAAATTTTAAATCTACGAATATTTGACATACATGTTGGAAATGGCTAAAAAGCATGTTTCATTATGGTAGCCCCAATAAAATAATGATCAAATGTAGTTAAAAATCAATTTTACTCGGTGTTATTTTAGCATGTTGTAATATGTTTTTAACTTCATGTGGTTGTTATTTGAAAGGATTCACATATATAAACCTCATATTTTAGTGATTCTCAACAAGCATGTCAAATATTAGCCAATTTAAAAAAATTCAAGTTTCTTGTCAATATTCCTAATTTCCAGAGGGGTTAACCTATGAAAATGAGCCAATTTGACAAGAAAATTTCAAAACTTTCGAATCAACTAATAATATACATGCATGTTTGAAATGGATAAAAAATCAAGGTTCACTATGGTAAACCCTATAAAATAATAATCAAACGTAGTTAAAAATCAATTTTACTCTGTGTTTTTTTGCATGTCTAATTTTTTTTTAACTTCAGCTGTCTATTATTTCAATGTCTTCACATAGATAAACCTCAATTTTTTGTGATTCCCAACAACTTTGTCGAATATTAGCCAATTTATAAAAAAATCAAGTTTAATGCCAAAATTGTCAATTTCCAAAGGGGTTAACCTATGGAAATTGACCATTTTGACATGAAAATTTCAAAAATTTTAAATCTACGAATATTTGACATACATGTTGGAAATGGCTAAAAAGCATGTTTCATTATGGTAGCCCCAATAAAATAATGATCAAATGTAGTTAAAAATCAATTTTACTCGGTGTTATTTTAGCATCTTGTAATATGTTTTTAACTTCATGTGGTTGTTCTTTGAAAGGATTCACATATATAAACCTCATATTTTAGTGATTCTCAACAAGCATGTCAAATATTAGCCAATTTAAAAAAATTCAAGTTTCGTGTCAATATTCCTAATTTCCAGAGGGGTTAACCTATGAAAATGAGCCAATTTGACAAGAAAATTTCAAAACTTTCAAATCAACTAATAATATACATGCATGTTTGAAATGGATAAAAAATCAAGGTTCACTATGGTAAACCCTATAAAATAATAATCAAACGTAGTTAAAAATCAATTTTACTCTGTGTTTTTTTGCATGTCTAATTTTTTTTTAACTTCAGCTGTCTATTATTTCAATGTCTTCACATAGATAAACCTCAATTTTTTGTGATTCCCAACAACTTTGTCGAATATTAGCCAATTTTAAAAAAATCAAATCTAATGCCAAAATTGTCAATTTCCAAAGGGGTTAACCTATGAAAATGAGCCATTTTGACATGAAAATTTCAAAATTTTCAAATCTACGAATATTTGACATAAATGTTGGAAATGGCTAAAAAGCATGTTTCATTACGGTAGCCCCTATAAAATAATGATCAAATGTAGTTGAAAATCAATTTTACTCGGTGTTATTTTAGCATGTTGTAATATGTTTTGAACTTCATTTGGTTGTTATTTGAAGGGATTCACATAGATAAACCTCATATTTTAGTGATTCTCAACAACCATGTAAAATATTAGCCAATTTTAAAAAAATTAAGTTTCATGTCCATATTGCTAATTTCCAAAGGGGCTAACCAATGGAAATGACCCATTTTGACATGAAAATTTCAAAAATTTCAAATCAACTAGTAATTTACATGCAAGTTGGAAATGGTTAAAAAATCAAGATTCATTATGGTAAACCCTATATAATAATGATCAAACGTAGTTAAAAATCAATTTTACTCTGTGTTTTTTTGCATGTCTAATTTTTTTTTTAATTTCAGTTTTCAATTATTTCAATCTCTTCACAAAAATAAACCTCAATTTTTAGTAATTCCCAACAACTTTGTCGAATATTAGCCAATTTAAAAAAAATCAAGTTTAATTGTCCAAATTGCCAATTTCCAAAGGGGTTAACCTATGGAAATTGACCATTTTGACATGAAAATTTCAAAATTTTCAAATCTAGGAATATTTGACATACAAGTTTGAAATGGCTAAAAAATCATGTTTCATTATGGAAGCCCTATAACTAATGATCTTATGTAGGTAAAAATTAGTTTTATTCGAAGTTATTTTAGCATGTTGAAATATGTTTTTAACTTCCTTTGGTTGTTATTTGAACGGTTCATATAGATAAACCTCATATTTTAGTAATTCCCAACATGGATATCAAATATTAGCAAATTTAAAAAAATTCAAGTTTCGTGTCAATATTGCTAATTTCCAAAGGGGTTAACCTATGAAAATGAGCCAATTTGACATGAAAATTTCAAAATTTTCAAAACAACTAGTAATTTACATGCATGTTGGAAATGGTTAAAAAATCAAGTTTCACTATGGTAAAACCTATAAAATAATAATCAAACGTAGTTAAAAATCAATTTTACTCTGTGTTTTTTTGCATGTCTAAATTTTTTTTTAACTTCAGCTGTCTATTATTTCAATATCTTTACATAGATAAACCTCAATTTTTAGTGATTCCCAACAACTTTGTCGAATATTAGCAAATTTTAAAAAAATCAAGTTTAATGCCAAAATTGTCAATTTCCTAAGGGGTTAACCTATGGAAATTGACCATTTGGACATGAAAATTTCAAAATTTTCAAATCTATGAATATTTGACATACATGTTGGAAATGGCTAAAGAGCATGTTTCATTATGGTAGCCCCTATAAAATAATGATCATATGTAGGTAAGAATTAATTTTACTCGATGTTATTTTACCATGTTGAAATATATTTTTAATTTCCTTTGGTTGTTATTTGAAGGGTTCATATAGATAAACCTAATATTTTAGTAATTTCCAACATGGATATCAAATATTAGCAAATTTAAAAAAATTCAAATTTCGTTTCAATATTGCTAATTTCCAAAGGGGTTAACCTATGGAAATGAGCCATTTTGACATGAAAATTTAAAAAATTTCAAATCAACTAGTAATTTACATGCATGTTGGAAATGGTTAAAAAAGCAAGTTTCGTTATGATAAACCCTATAAAATAATAATCAAACGTAGTTAAAAATTAATTTTACTCTATGCTTTTTTGCATGTCTAAATTTTTTTTTAACTTCAGCTGTCTATTATTTCAATGTCTTCACATAGATAAACCTCAATTTTTTGTGATTCCCAACAACTTTGTCGAATATTAGCCAATTTTAAAAAAATCAAATCTAATGCCAAAATTGTCAATTTCCAAAGGGGTTAACCTATGAAAATGAGCCATTTTGACATGAAACTTTCAAAATTTTCAAATCTACGAATATTTGACATACATGTTGGAAATGGCTAAAAAGCATGTTTCATTACGGTAGCCCCTATAAAATAATGATCAAATGTAGTTGAAAATCAATTTTACTCGGTGTTATTTTAGCATGTTGTAATATGTTTTGAACTTCATTTGGTTGTTATTTGAAGGGATTCACATAGATAAACCTCATATTTTAGTGATTCTCAACAAGCATGTAAAATATTAGCCAATTTTAAAAAAATTAAGTTTCATGTCCATATTGCTAATTTCCAAAGGGGTTAACCAATGGAAATGACCCATTTTGACATGAAAATTTCAAAAATTTCAAATCAACTAGTAATTTACATGCAAGTTGGAAATGGTTAAAAAATCAAGATTCATTATGGTAAACCCTATATAATAATGATCAAACGTAGTTAAAAATTAATTTTACTTTGTGTTTTTTTGCATGTCTAATTTTTTTTTTAATTTCAGTTGTCAATTATTTCAATCTCTTCACAAAAATAAATCTCAATTTTTAGTAATTCCCAACAACTTTGTCGAATATTAGCCAATTTAAAAAAAATCAAGTTTAATTGTCCAAATTGCCAATTTCCAAAGGGGTTAACCTATGGAAATTGACCATTTTGACATGAAAATTTCAAAATTTTCAAATCTAGGAATATTTGACATACAAGTTTGAAATGGCTAAAAAATCATGTTTCATTATGGAAGCCCTATAAATAATGATCTTATGTACGTAAAAATTAGTTTTATTCGATGTTATTTTAGCATGTTGAAATATGTTTTTAACTTCCTTTGGTTGTTATTTGAACGGTTCATATAGATAAACCTCATATTTTAGTAATTCCCAACATGGATATCAAATATTAGCAAATTTAAAAAAATTCAAGTTTCGTGTCAATATTGCTAATTTCCAAAGGGGTTAACCTATGAAAATGAGCCAATTTGACATGAAAATTTTAAAATTTTCAAAACAACTAGTAATTTCCATGCATGTTGGAAATGGTTAAAAAATCAAGTTTCACTATGGTAAACCCTATAAAATAATAATCAAACGTAGTTAAAAATCAATTTTACTCTGTGTTTTTTTGCATGTCTAAATTTTTTTTAACTTCAGCTGTCTATTATTTCAATATCTTTACATAGATAAACCTCAATTTTTAGTGATTCCCAACAACTTTGTCGAATATTAGCCAATTTTAAAAAAATCAAGTTTAATGCCAAAATTGTCAATTTCCTAAGGGGTTAACCTATGAAATTGACCATTTTGACATGAAAATTTCAAAATTTTCAAATCTAGGAATATTTGACATACAAGTTTGAAATGGCTAAAAAATCATGTTTCATTATGGAAGCCCTATAAATAATGATCTTATGTAGGTAAAAATTAGTTTTATTCGATGTTATTTTAGCATGTTGAAATATGTTTTTAATTTCCTTTGGTTGTTATTTGAAGGGTTCATATAGATAAACCTCATATTTTAGTAATTCCCAACATGGATATCAAATATTAGAAAATTTAAAAAAATTCAAGTTTCGTGTCAATATTGCTAATTTCGAAAGGGGTTAACCTATGGAAATGAGCCATTTTGACATGAACATTTCAAAATTTTCAAATAAACTTGTAATTTACATGCATGTTGGAAATGGTAAAAAAATCAAATTTCATTATGGTAAACCCTATAAAATAATAATCAAACGTAGGTAAAAATCAATTTTACTCTGTGTTTTTTTGCATGTCTAAAAATGTTTTTAATTTCAGTTGTCTATTATTTCAACGTCTTCACATAGATAAGCATCAATTTTTAATGATTCCCAACAACTTTGTCGAATATTAGGCAATTTAAAAAATATCAAGTTTAATGTCCAAATTGCCAATTTCCAAAGGGGTTAACCTATGGAAATTAACCATTTTGACATGAAAATTTCAAAACTTTCAAATCTACGAATATTTGACATACATGTTGGAAATGGCTAAAAAATCATGTTTCATTATGGTAGCCACTATAAATAATGATCATATGTAGGTAACAATTAATTTTACTCGATGTTATTTTAGCAAGTTGAAATATGTTTTTAACTTCCTTTGGTTGTTATTTGAAGGGTTCATATAGATAAACCTCATATTTTAGTAATTCCCAATATGGATATCAAATATTAGAAAATTTTAAAAAATTCAAGTTTCGTGTCAATATTGCTAATTTCGAAAAGGGTTAACCTATGGAAATGAGCCATTTTGACATGAACATTTCAAAATTTTCAAATAAACTTTTAATTTACATGCATGTTGGAAATGGTTAAAAAATCAAGTTTCATTATGGTAAACCCTATAAAATAATAATCAAACGTAGTTAAAAATCAATTTTACTCTGTGATTTTTTGCATGTCAAAATTTTTTTTAAACTTTAGCTGTCTATTATTTCAATGTCTTCACATAGATAAACCTCAATTTTTAGTGATTCCCAACAACTTTGTCGAATATTAGCCAATTTTAAAAAAATCAAGTTTAATTCAAAAATTGTCAATTGCCTAAGGGGTTAACCTATTAAAATTGACCATTTTGACATGAAAATTTTAAAATTTTCAAATCTACGAATATTTGACATACTTGTTGGAAATGGCTAAAAAGCATGTTTCATTATGGTAGCCTCTATAAAATAATGATCAAATGAAGTTAAAAATCAATTTTACTCGGTGTTATTTTAGAATGTTGAAATATGTTTTTAACTTCATTTGGTTGTTATTTGAAGGGATTCACATAGATAAACCTCATATTTTAGTGATTCTCAACAAGCATGTCAAATATTAGCCAATTTTAAAAAATCAAGTTTCATGTCCATATTACTAATTTCCAAAGGGGTTAACCTATGAAAATGACCCATTTTAACATGAAAATTTCAAAATTTTCAAATCAACTAGTAATTTACATGCAAGTTGGAAATGGTTAAAAAATCAAGTTTCATTATGGTAAACCCTATAAAATAATGATCAAACGTAGGTAAAAATCAATTTTACTCTGTGTTTTTTTGCATGTCTAAAAATGTTTTTAAGTTCAGTTGTTTATTATTTCAATGTCTTCACATAGATAAACCTCAATTTTTAGTGATTCCCAACAACTTTGTCGAATATTAGCCAATTTTAAAAAAATCAAGTTTAATTCAAAAATTGTCAATTGCCTAAGGGGTTAACCTATTAAAATTGACCATTTTGACATGAAAATTTTAAAATTTTCAAATCTACGAATATTTGACATACTTGTTGGAAATGGCTAAAAAGCATGTTTCATTATGGTAGCCTCTATAAAATAATGATCAAATGAAGTTAAAAATCAATTTTACTCGGTGTTATTTTAGAATGTTGAAATATGTTTTTAACTTCATTTGGTTGTTATTTGAAGGGATTCACATAGATAAACCTCATATTTTAGTGATTCTCAACAAGCATGTCAAATATTAGCCAATTTTAAAAAATCAAGTTTCATGTCCATATTACTAATTTCCAAAGGGGTTAACCTATGAAAATGACCCATTTTAACATGAAAATTTCAAAATTTTCAAATCAACTAGTAATTTACATGCAAGTTGGAAATGGTTAAAAAATCAAGTTTCATTATGGTAAACCCTATAAAATAATGATCAAACGTAGGTAAAAATCAATTTTACTCTGTGTTTTTTTGCATGTCTAAAAATGTTTTTAAGTTCAGTTGTTTATTATTTCAATGTCTTCACATAGATAAACCTCAATTTTTAGTGATTCCCAACAACTTTGTCGAATATTAGCCAATTTTAAAAAAATCAAGTTTAATTCAAAAATTGTCAATTGCCTAAGGGGTTAACCTATTAAAATTGACCATTTTGACATGAAAATTTTAAAATTTTCAAATCTACGAATATTTGACATACTTGTTGGAAATGGCTAAAAAGCATGTTTCATTATGGTAGCCTCTATAAAATAATGATCAAATGAAGTTAAAAATCAATTTTACTCGGTGTTATTTTAGAATGTTGAAATATGTTTTTAACTTCATTTGGTTGTTATTTGAAGGGATTCACATAGATAAACCTCATATTTTAGTGATTCTCAACAAGCATGTCAAATATTAGCCAATTTTAAAAAATCAAGTTTCATGTCCATATTACTAATTTCCAAAGGGGTTAACCTATGAAAATGACCCATTTTAACATGAAAATTTCAAAATTTTCAAATCAACTAGTAATTTACATGCAAGTTGGAAATGGTTAAAAAATCAAGTTTCATTATGGTAAACCCTATAAAATAATGATCAAACGTAGGTAAAAATCAATTTTACTCTGTGTTTTTTTGCATGTCTAAAAATGTTTTTAAGTTCAGTTGTTTATTATTTCAATGTCTTCACATAGATAAACCTCAATTTTTAGTGATTCCCAATAATTTTGTCGAATATTAGCCAATTTTAAAAAAATCAAGTTTAATTCCAAAATTGTCAATTTCCTAAGGGGTTAACCTATGGAAATTGACCATTTTGACATGAAAATTTCAAAATTTTCAAATCTACGAATATTCGACATACATGTTGGAAATGGCTAAAAAGCATGTTTCTTTATGGTAGCCCCTATAAAATAATGATAAAATGTAGTTAAAAATAAATTTTACTCGGTGTTATTTTAGCATGTTGTAATATGTTTTTAACTTCATTTGGTTGTTATTTGAAGGGATTCACATAGATAAACCTCATATTTTAGTGATTCTCAACAAGCATGTCAAATATTAGCCAATTTTAAAAAATCAAGTTTCATGTCCATATTACTAATTTCCAAAGGGGTTAACCTATGAAAATGACCCATTTTAACATGAAAATTTCAAAATTTTCAAATCAACTAGTAATTTACATGCAAGTTGGAAATGGTTAAAAAATCAAGTTTCATTATGGTAAACCCTATAAAATAATGATCAAACGTAGGTAAAAATCAATTTTACTCTGTGTTTTTTTGCATGTCTAAAAATGTTTTTAAGTTTAGTTGTCTATTATTTCAATGTCTTCACATAGATAAACCTCAATTTTTAGTGATTCCCAATAATTTTGTCGAATATTAGCCAATTTTAAAAAAATCAAGTTTAATTCCAAAATTGCCAATTTTCAAAGGGGTTAACCTATGGAAATTGACCATTTTGACATGAAAATTTCAAAATTTTCAAATCTACGAATATTTGACATACATGCTGGAAATGGCTAAAAAGCATGTTTCTTTATGGTAGCCCCTATAAAATAATGATCAAATGTTGTTAAAAATCAATTTTACTCGGTGTTATTTTAGCATCTTGTAATATGTTTTTAACTTCATTTGGTTGTTATTTGAAAGGATTCACATAGATAAACCTCATATTTTAGTGATTCTCAACAAGCATGTCAAATATTAGTCAATTTAAAAAAACTCAAGTTTCATGTCAATATTGCTAATTTCCAAAGGGGTTAACATATGGAAATGACCCATTTTGACATGAAATTTCAAAAATTTCAAATCAACTAGTAATTTGCATGCAAGTTGGAAATGGTTAAAAATCAAGTTTCATTATGATAAACCCCATAAAATAATGATCAAACGTAGGTAAAAATAAATTTTACTCTGTGTTTTTTTGCATGTCTTAAAATGATTTTAATTTCAGTTGTCTATTATTTTAATGTCTTCACATAGATAAACCTCAATTTTTAATGATTCCCAACAAATTTTTCGAATATTAGCCAATTTTAAAAAAATCAAGTTTAATGCCAAAATTGTCAATTTCCTAAGGGGTTAACCTATGGAAATTGACCATTTTGACATGAAAATTTCAAAATTTTCAAATCTACGAATATTCGACACACATGTTGGAAATGGCTAAAAAGCATGTTTCTTTATGGTAGCCCCTATAAAATAATGATCAAATGTAGTTAAAAATCAATTTTACTCGGTGTTATTTTAGCATGTTGTAATATGTTTTTAACTTCATTTGGTTGTTATTTGAAGGGATTCACATAGAGAAACCTCATATTTTAGTGATTCTCAACACGCATGTCAAATATTAGCCAATTTAAAAAAATCGAATTTCATGTCCATATTGCTAATTTCCAAAGGGGTTAACCTATGGAAATGACCCATTTTGACATGAAAATTTCAAAATTTTCAAATCAACTAGTAATTTGCATGCAAGTTGTAAATGGTTAAAAAATCAAGTTTCATAATGGTAAACCCTATAAAATAATGATCAAACGTAGGTAAAAATCAATTTTACTCTGTGGTTTTTTGCATGTCTAAAAATGTTTTTAATTTCAGTTGTCTATTGTTTCAATGTCTTCACATAGATAAACCTCAATTTTTAGTGATTCCCAACAACTTTTTCGAATATTAGCCAATTTTAAAAAAATCAAGTTTAATGCCAAAATTGTCAATTTCCTAAGGGGTTAACCTATGGAAATTGACCATTTTGACATGAAAATTTCAAAATTTTCAAATCTACGAATATTCGACACACATGTTGGAAATGGCTAAAAAGCATATTTCTTTATGGTAGCCCCTATAAAATAATGATCAAATATAGTTAAAAATCAATTTTACTCGGTGTTATTTTAGCATGTTGTAATATGTTTTTAACTTCATTTGGTTGTTATTTGAAGGGATTCACATAGATAAACCTCATATTTTAGTGATTCTCAACACGCATGTCAAATATTAGCCAATTTTAAAAAATCAAGTTTCATGTCCATATTGCTAATTTCCAAAGGGGTTAACCTATGGAAATGACCCATTTTGACATGAAAATTTCAAAAATTTCAAGTCAACTAGTAATTTACATGAAAGTTGGAAATGGTTAAAAAATCAAGTTTCATTACGGTAAACCCTATAAAATAATGATCAAACGTAGTTAAAAATCAATTTTACTATGTGTTTTTTAGCATGTCTAAAAATGTTTTTAATTTCAGTTGTGTATTATTTCAACGTCTTCACATAGATGACCCTCAATTTTTAATGATTCCCAACAACTTTGTCGAATATTAGGCAATTTAAAAAAAATCAAGTTTAATGTCCAAATTGCCAATTTGCAAATGGGTTAACCTATGGAAATTGACCATTTTGACATGAAAATTTCAAAATTTTCAAATCTACGAATATTCGACATACATGCTGGAAATGGCTAAAAAGCATGTTTCTTTATGGTAGCCCCTATAAAATAATGATCAAATGTTGTTAAAAATCAATTTTACTCGGTGTTATTTTAGCATCTTGTAATATGTTTTTAACTTCATTTGGTTGTTATTTGAAGGGATTCACATAGATAAACCTCATATTTTAGTGATTCTCAACAAGCATGTCAAATATTAGTCAATTTAAAAAAACTGAAGTTTCATGTCAATATTGCTAATTTCCAAAGGGGTTAACATATGGAAATGACCCATTTTGACATGAAATTTCAAAAATTTCAAATCAACTAGTAATTTGCATGCAAGTTGGAAATGGTTAAAAAATCAAGTTTCATTATGGTAAACCCTATAAAATAATGATCAAACGTAGGTAAAAATCAATTTTACTCTGTGTTTTTTTGCATGCCTAAAAATGATTTTAATTTCAGTTGTCTATTATTTCAATGTCTTCACATAGATAAACCTCAATTTTTAATGATTCCCAACAAATTTGTCGAATATTAGCCAATTTTAAAAACATCAAGTTTAATGTCCAAATTGCCAATTCCCAAAGGGGTTAACCTTTGGAAATTGACCATTTTGACATGAAAATTTCAAAATTTTCAAATCTACGAATATTTGACATACATGTTGGAAATGGCTAAAAAGCATGTTTCATTATGGTAGCCCTTATAAAATAATGATCAAATGTAGTTAAAAATCAATTTTACTCGGTGTTATTTTAGCATGTTGTAATATGTTTTTAACTTCATTTGGTTGTTATTTGAAGGGATTCACATAGATAAACCTCATATTTTAGAGATTCTCAACACGCATGTCAAATATTAGCCAATTTAAAAAACTCAAGTTTCATGTCAATATTGCTAATTTCCAAAGGGGTTAACCTATGAAAATGACCCATTTTGACATGAAAATATCAAAAATTTCAAATCAACTAGTAATTTACATGAAAGTTGGAAATGGTTAAAAAATCAAGTTTCATTATGGTAAACCCTATAAAATAATGATCATACGTAAGTAAAAATCAATTTTACTATGTGTTTTTTTGCATGTCTAAAAATGTTTTTAATTTCAGTTGTCTATTATTTCAACGTCTTCACATAGATAAGCCTCAATTTTTAATGATTCCCAACAACTTTGTCGAATATTAGCCAATTTTAAAAATATCAAGTTTAATGCCAAAATTGTCAATTTCCTAAGGGGTTAACCTATGGAAATTGACCAGGTTGACATGAAAATTTCAAAATTTTCAAATCTACGAATATTCGACATACATGTTGGAAATGGCTAAAAAGCATGTTTCATTGTGGTAGCCCCTATAAAATAATTATCAAATGTAGTTAAAAGTAACTTTTACTCGGTGTTATTTTAGCATGTTTTAATATGTTTTTAACTTCATTTGGTTGTTATTTGAAGGGATTCATATAGATAAACCTCATATTTTAGTGATTCTCAACACGCATGTCAAATATTAGCCAATTTTAAAAAATCAAATTCTATGTCCATATTGCTAATTTCCAAAGGGGTTAACCTATGGAAATGACCCATTTTGACATGAAAATTTCAAAAATTTCAAGTCAACTAGTAATTTACATGAAAGTTGGAAATGGTTAAAAAATCAAATTTCATTATGGTAAACCCTATAAAATAATGATCAAACGTAGTTAAAAATCAATTTTACTATGTGTTTTTTTGCATGTCTAAAAATGTTTTTAATTTCAGTTGTCTATTATTTCAATGTCTTCACATAGATAAACCTCAATTTTTAGTGATTCCCAACAACTTTGTCGAATATTAGCAATTTTAAAAAAAATCAAATTTAATGCCGAAATTGTCAATTCCCAAAGGGGTTAACCTATGGAAATTGACCATTTTGACATGTAAATTTCAAAATTTTCAAATCTATGAATATTTGACATACCTGTTGGAAATGGCTAAATAGCATGTTTCATTATGGTAGCCCCTATAAAATAATGATCAAATGTAGTTAAAAATCAATTTTACTCGGTGTTATTTTAGCATGTTGTAATATGTTTTTAACTTCATTTGGTTGTTATTTGAAGGGATTCACATAGATAAACCTCATATATTAGTGATTCTCAACAAGCATGTCAAATATTAGCCAATTTTAAAAAATCAAGTTTCATGTCAATATTGCTAATTTCAAAGGGGTTAACCTATGAAAATGAGCCAATTTGACATGAAAATTTCAAAATTTTCAAAACAACTAGTAATTTACATGCATGTTGGAAATGGTTAAAAAATCAAGTTTCACTCTGGTAAACCCTATAAAATAATAATCAAACGTAGTTAAAAATCAATTTTACTCTGTGATATTTTGCATGTCTAAAAATGTTTTTAATTTATGTTGTCTATTATTTCAACGTCTTCACATAGATAAACCTCAATTTTTAATGATTCCCAACAACTTTGTTGAATATTAGGCAATTTAAAAAAATATCAAGTTTAATGTCCAAATTGCCAATTTCCAAAGGGGTTAACCTATGGAAATTGACCATTTTGACATGAAAATTTCAAAATTTTCAAATCTACGAATATTTGACATACATGCTGGAAATGGCTAAAATGCATGTTTCTTTATGGTAGCCCCTATAAAATAATGATAAAATGTAGTTAAAAATCAATTTTACTCGGTGTTATTTTAGCATGTTGTAATATGTTTTTAATTTCCTTTGGTTGTTATTTGAAGGGGTCATATAGATAAACCTCATGTTTTAGTAATTCCCAACATGGATATCAAATATTAGCAAATTTAAAAAAATTCAAGTTTCGTGTCAATATTGCCAATTTCCAAAGGGGTTAACCTATGGAAATTGACCATTTTGACATGAAAATTTCAAAATTTTCAAATCTACGAATATTTCACATACATGTTGGAAATGGCTAAAAAGCATGTTTCATTATGGTAGCCCCTATAAAATAATGATCATATGTAGGTAAAAATTAATTTTACTCGATGTTATTTTACCATGTTGATATATGTTTTTAATTTCCTTTGGTTGTTATTTGAAGGGTTCATATAGATAAACCTCATGTTTTAGTAATTCCCAACATGGATATCAAATATTAGCAAATTTAAAAAAATTCAAGTTTCGTGTCAATATTGCTAATTTCCAAAGGGGTTAACCTATGAAAATGAGCCAATTTGACATGAAAATTTCAAAATTTTCAAAACAACTAGTAATTTACATGCATGTTGGAAATGGTTAAAAAATCAAGTTTCACTATGGTAAACCCTATAAAATAATAATCAAACGTAGTTGAAAATCAATTTTACTCTGTGATTTTTTGCATGTCTAATTTTTTTTTAACTTTCACTGCCTATTATTTCAATGTCTTCACATAGATAAACCTCAATTTTTAGTGATTCCCAACTACTTTGTTGAATATTAGCCAATTTTAAAAAAATCAAGTTTAATTCAAAAATTGTCAATTTCCTAAGGGGTTAACCTATGGAAATTGACCATTTTGACATGAAAATTTCAAAATTTTCAAATCTACGAATATTCGACACACATGTTGGAAATGGCTAAAAAGCATGTTTCTTTATGGTAGCCCCTATAAAATAATGATCAAATGTAGTTAAAAATCAATTTTACTCGGTGTTATTTTAGCATGTTGTAATATGTTTTTAACTTCATTTGGTTGTTATTTGAAGGGATTCACATAGATAAACCTCATATTTTAGTGATTCTCAACACGCATGTCAAATATTAGCCAATTTTAAAAAATCAAGTTTCATGTCCATATTGCTAATTTCCAAAGGAGTTAACCTATGGAAATGACCCATTTTGACATGAAAATTTCAAAAATTTCAAGTCAACTAGTAATTTACATGAAAGTTGGAAATGGTTAATTAATCAAGTTTCATTATGGTAAACCCTATAAAATAATGATCAAACGTAGGTAAAAATCAATTTTACTCTGTGGTTTTTTGCATGTCTAAAAATGATTTTAATTTCAGTTGTCTATTATTTCAATGTCTACACATAGATAAACCACAATTTTTAGTGATTCCCAACAACTTGGTCGAATATTAGCCAATTTTAAAAAAATCAAGTTTGATGCCAAAATTGTCAATTTCCCAAGGGGTTAACCTATGGAAATTGACCATTTTGACATGAAAATTTCAAAATTTTCAAATCTACGAATATTCGACACACATGTTGGAAATGGCTAAAAAGCATGTTTCTTTATGGTAGCCCCTATAAAATAATGATCAAATGTAGTTAAAAATCAATTTTACTTAGTGTTATTTTAGCATGTTGTAATATGTTTTTAACTTCGTTTGGTTGTTATTTGAAGGGATTCACATAGATAAACCTCATATATTAGTGATTCTCAACAAGCATGTCAAATATTAGCCAATTTTAAAAAATCAAGTTTCATGTCAATAATGCTAATTTCCAAAGGGGTTAACCTATGAAAATGAGCCAATTTGCATTGAAAATTTCAAAATTTTCAAATCAACTAGTAATTTGCATGCAAGTTGGAAATGGTTATAAAATCAAGTTTCATAATGGTAAACCCTATAAAATAATGATCAAACGTAGGTAAAACTCAATTTTACTCTGTGTTTTTTTGCATGTCTAAAAATGTTTTTAATTTATGTATTCTATTATTTCGACGTCTTCACATAGATAAACCTCAATTTTTAATGATTCCCAACAACTTTGTCGAATATTAGCAATTTTAAAAAAAATCAAACTTAATGCCGAAATTGTCAATTCCCAAAGGGGTTAACCTATGGAAATTGACCATTTTGACATGAAAATTTCAAAATTTTCAAATCTATGAATATTTGACATACATGTTGGAAATGGCTAAATAGCATGTTTCATTATGGTAGCCCCTATAAAATAATGATAAAATGTAGTTAAAAATCAATTTTACTCGGTGTTATTTTAGCATGTTGTAATATGTTTTTAACTTCATTTGGTTGTTATTTGAAGGGATTCACATAGATAAACCTCAGATTTTAGTGATTCTCAACAAGCATGTCAAATATTAGCCAATCTAAAAAAATCAAGTTTCATGTCCATATTGCTAATTTCCAAAGGGGTTAACCTATGGAAATGACCCATTTTGACATGAAAATTTCAAAAATTTCAAATCAACTAGTAATTTGCATGCAAGTTGTAAATGGTTAAAAAATCAAGTTTCATAATGGTAAACCCTATAAAATAATGATCAAACGTAGGTAAAAGTCAATTTTACTCTGTGGTTTTTTGCATGTCTAAAACTGTTTTTAATTTCTGTTGTCTATTATTTCAATGTCTTCACATAGATAAACCTCAATTTTTAGTGATTCCCAACAACTTTATCGAATATTAGCCAATTTTAAAAAAATCAAGTTTAATGCCAAAATTGTCAATTTCCTAAGGGGTTAACCTATGGAAATTGACAATTTTGACATGAAAATTTCAAAATTTTCAAATCTACGAATATTCGACACACATGTTGGAAATGGCTAAAAAGCATATTTCTTTATGGTAGCCCCTATAAAATAATGATCAAATGTAGTTAAAAATCAATTTTACTCGGTGTTATTTTAGCATGTTGTAATATGTTTTTAACTTCATTTGGTTGTTATTTGAAGGGATTCACATAGATAAACCTCATATTTTAGTGATTCTCAACACGCATGTCAAATATTAGCCAATTTAAAAAAATCGAGTTTCATGTCCATATTGGTAATTTCCAAAGGGGTTAACCTATGGAAATGACCCATTTTGACATGAAAATTTCAAAAATTTCAAGTCAACTAGTAATTTACATGAAAGTTGGAAATGGTTAAAAAATCAAGATTCATTATGGTAAACCCTATAAAATAATGATCAAACGTAGTTAAAAATCAATTTTACTATGTGTTTTTTAGCATGTCTAAAAATGTTTTTAATTTCAGTTGTCTATTATTTCAACGTCTTCACATAGATGACCCTCAATTTTTAATGATTCCCAACAACTTTGTCGAATATTAGGCAATTTAAAAAAAATCATGTTTAATGTTCAAATTGCCAATTTCCAAAGGGGTTAACCTATGGAAATTGACCATTTTGACATGAAAATTTCAAAATTTTCAAATCTACGAATATTCGACATACATGCTGGAAATGGCTAAAAAGCATGTTTCTTTATGGTAGCCCTATAAAATAATGATCAAATGTAGTTAAAAATCAATTTTACTCGGTGTTATTTTAGCATCTTGTAATATGTTTTTAACTTCATTTGGTTGTTATTTGAAGGGATTCACATAGATAAACCTCATATTTTAGTGATTCTCAACAAGCATGTCAAATATTAGTCAATTTAAAAAAACTCTAAGTTTCATGTCAATATTGCTAATTTCCAAAGGGGTTAACATATGGAAATGACCCATTTTGACATGAAATTTCAAAAATTTCAAATCAACTAGTAATTTGCATGCAAGTTGGAAATGGTTAAAAAATCAAGTTTCATTATGGTAAACCCTATAAAATAATGATCAAACGTAGGTAAAAATCAATTTTACTCTGTGTTTTTTTGCATGCCTAAAAATGATTTTAATTTCAGTTGTCTATTATTTCAATGTCTTCACATAGATAAACCTCAATTTTTAGTGATTCCCAACAAATTTGTCGAATATTAGCCAATTATAAAAACATCAAGTTTAATGTCCAAATTGCCAATTTCCAAAGTGGTTAACCTTTGGAAATTGACCATTTTGACATGAAAATTTCAAAATTTTCAAATCTACGAATATTTGACATACATGTTGGAAATGGCTAAAAAGCATGTTTAATTATGGTAGCCCTTATAAAATAATGATCAAATGTAGTTAAAAATCAATTTTACTCGGTGTTATTTTAGCATGTTGTAATATGTTTTTAACTTCATTTGGTTGTTATTTGAAGGGATTCACATAGATAAACCTCATATTTTAGAGATTCTCAACACGCATGTCAAATATTAGCCAATTTAAAAGACTCAAGTTTCATGTCAATATTGCTAATTTCCAAAGGGGTTAACCTATGAAAATGACCCATTTTGACATGAAAATATCAAAAATTTCAAATCAACTAGTAATTTACATGAAAGTTGGAAATTGTTAAAAAATCAAGTTTCATTATGGTAAACCCTATAAAATAATGATGAAACGTAGTAAAAAATCAATTTTACTAAGTGTTTTTTTGCATGTGTAAAAATGTTTTTAATTTCAGTTGTCTATTATTTCAACGTCTTAACATAGATAAGCCTCAATTTTTAATGATTCCCAACAACTTTGTCGAATATTAGCCAATTTTAAAAAAATCAAGTTTAATGCCAAAATTGTCAATTTCCTAAGGGGTTAACCTATGGAAATTGACCATTTTGACATGAAAATTTCAAAATTTTCAAATCTACGAATATTTGACATACATGTTGGAAATGGCTAAAAAGCATGTTTCATTATGGTAGCTCCTATAAAATAATGATCAAATGTAGTTAAAAATCAATTTTACTCGGTGTTATTTTAGCATCTTGTAATATGTTTTTAACTTCATTTGGTTATTATTTGAAGGGATTCACATAGATAAACCTCATATTTTAGTGATTCTCAACAAGCATGTCAAATATTAGTCAATTTAAAAAAACTCAAGTTTCATGTCAATAATGCTAATTTCCAAAGGGGTTAACATATGGAAATGACCCATTTTGACATGAAAATTTCAAAAATTTCAAATCAACTAGTAATTTGCATGCAAGTTGGAAATGGTTAAAAAATCAAGTTTCATAATAGTAAACCCTATAAAATAATGATCAAACGTAGGTAAAACTCAATTTTACTCTGTGTTTTTTTGCATGTCTAAAAATGTTTTTAATTTATGTTGTCTATTATTTCAACGTCTTCACATAGATAAACCTCAATTTTTAATGATTCCCAACAACTTTGTTGAATATTAGGCAATTTAAAAAAATATCAAGTTTAATGTCCAAATTGCCAATTTCCAAAGGGGTTAACCTATGGAAATTGACCATTTTGACATGAAAATTTCAAAATTTTCAAATCTACGAATATTTGACATACATGCTGGAAATGGCTAAAATGCATGTTTCTTTATGGTAGCCCCTATAAAATAATGATAAAATGTAGTTAAAAATCAATTTTACTCGGTGTTATTTTAGCATGTTGTAATATGTTTTTAATTTCCTTTGGTTGTTATTTGAAGGGGTCATATAGATAAACCTCATGTTTTAGTAATTCCCAACATGGATATCAAATATTAGCAAATTTAAAAAAATTCAAGTTTCGTGTCAATATTGCCAATTTTCAAAGGGGTTAACCTATGGAAATTGACCATTTTGACATGAAAATTTCAAAATTTTCAAATCTACGAATATTTGACATACATGTTGGAAATGGCTAAAAAGCATGTTTGATTATGGTAGCCCCTATTAAATAATGATCATGTGTAGGTCAAAATTAATTTTACTCGATGTTATTTTACCATGTTGATATATGTTTTTAATTTCCTTTGGTTGTTATTTGAAGGGTTCATATAGATAAACCTCATGTTTTAGTAATTCCCAACATGGATATCAAATATTAGCAAATTTAAAAAAATTCAAGTTTCGTGTCAATATTGCTAATTTCCAAAGGGGTTAACCTATGAAAATGAGCCAATTTGACATGAAAATTCAAAAATTTTCAAAACAACTAGTAATTTACATGCATGTTGGAAATGTTTAAAAAATCAAGTTTCAGTATGGTAAACCCTATAAAATAATAATCAAACGTAGTTGAAAATCAATTTTACTCTCTGATTTTTTGCATGTCTAATTTTTTTTTAACTTCAGCTGTCTATTATTTCAATGTCTTCACATAGATAAACCTCAATTTTTAGTGATTCCCAACTACTTTGTTGAATATTAGCCAATTTTAAAAAAATCAAGTTTAATTCCAAAATTGTCAATTTCCTAAGGGGTTAACCTATGGAAATTGACCATTTTGACATGAAAATTTCAAAATTTTCAAATCTACGAATATTCGACACACATGTTGGAAATGGCTAAAAAGCATGTTTCTTTATGGTAGCCCATATACAATAATGATCAAATGTAGTTAAAAATCAATTTTACGTGGTGTTATTTTAGCATGTTGTAATATGTTTTTAACTTCATTTGGTTGTTATTTGAAGGGAATCACATAGATAAACCTCATATTTTAGTGATTCTCAACACGCATGTCAAATATTAGCCAATTTTAAAAAATCAAGTTTCATGTCCATATTGCTAATTTCCAAAGGGGTTAACCTATGGAAATGACCCATTTTGACATGAAAATTTCAAAAATTTCATGTCAACTAGTAATTTACATGAAAGTTAGAAATGGTTAAAAAATCAAGTTTCATTATGGTAAACCCTATAAAATAATGATCAAACGTAGGTAAAAATCAATTTTACTCTGTGTTTTTTTGCATGTCTAAAAATGATTTTAATTTCAGTTGTCTATTATTTCAATGTCTGCACATAGATAAACCTCAATTTTTAGTGATTCCCAACAACTTTGTCGAATATTAGCCAATTTTAAAAAAATCAAGTTTGATGCCAAAATTGTCAATTTCCCAAGGGGTTAACCTATGGAAATTGACCATTTTGACATGAAAATTTCAAAATTTTCAAATCTACGAATATTCGACACACATGTTGGAAATGGCTAAAAAGCATGTTTCTTTATGGTAGCCCATATAAAATAATGATCAAATGTAGTTAAAAATCAATTTTACTCGGTGTTATTTTAGCATGTTGTAATAGGTTTTCAACTTCATTTGGTTGTTATTTGAAGGGATTCACATAGATAAACCTTATATATTAGTGATTCTCAACAAGCATGTCAAATATTAGCCAATTTTAAAAAATCAAGTTTCATGTCAATATTGCTAATTTCCAAAGGGGTTAACCTATGAAAATGAGCCAATTTGACATGAAAATTTCAAAATTTTCAAAACAACTAGTAATTTACATGCATGTTGGAAATGGTTAAAAAATCAAGTTTCACTCTGGTAAACCCTATAAAATAATAATCAAACGTAGTTAAAAATCAATTTTACTCTGTGATATTTTGCATGTCTAAATTTTTTTTAATTTCAGCTGGTTATTATTTCAATGTCTTCACTTAGATAAACCTCAATTTTTAATGATTCCCAACAACTTTGTCGAATATTAGCAATTTTAAAAAAAATCAAATTTAATGCCGAAATTGTCAATTCCCAAAGGGGTTAACCTATGGAAATTGACCATTTTGACATGAAAATTTCAAAATTTTCAAATCTATGAATATTTGACATACATGTTGGAAATGGCTAAATAGCATGTTTCATTATGGTAGCCCCTATAAAATAATGATAAAATGTAGTTAAAAATCAATTTTACTCGGTGTTATTTTAGCATGTTGTAATATGTTTTTAACTTCATTTGGTTGTTATTTGAAGGGATTCACATAGATAAACCTCATATTTTAGTGATTCTCAACAACCATGTCAAATATTAGCCAATTTAAAAAAATCAAGTTTCATGTCCATATTGCTAATTTCCAAAGGGGTTAACCTATGGAAATTGACCATTTTGACATGAAAATTTCAAAATTTTCAAATCTACGAATATTTGACATACATGCTGGAAATGGCTAAAAAGCATGTTTCTTTATGGTAGCCCCTATAAAATAATGATCAAATGTAGTTAAAAATCAATTTTACTCGGTGTTATTTTAGCATCTTGTAATATGTTTTTAACTTCATTTCGTTGTTATTTGAAGGGATTCACATAGAGAAACCTCATATTTTAGTGATTCTCAACACGCATGTCAAATATTAGCCAATTTAAAAAAATCGAGTTTCATGTCCATATTGCTAATTTCCAAAGGGGTTAACCTATGGAAATGACCCATTTTGACATGAAAATTTCAAAAATTTCAAATCAACTAGTAATTTGCATGCAAGTTGTAAATGGTTAAAAAATCAAGTTTCATAATGGTAAACCCTATAAAATAATGATCAAACGTAGGTAAAAATAAATTTTACTCTCTGGTTTTTTGCATGTCTAAAACTGTTTTTTATTTCAGTTGTCTATTATTTCAATGTCTTCACATAGATAAACCTCAATTTTTAGTGATTCCCAACAACTTTTTCGAATATTAGCCAATTTTAAAAAAATCAAGTTTAATGCCAAAATTGTCAATTTCCTAAGGGGTTAACCTATGGAAATTGACCATTTTGACATGAAAATTTCAAAATTTTCAAATCTACGAATATTCGACACACATGTTGGAAATGGCTAAAAAGCATATTTCTTTATGGTAGCCCCTATAAAATAATGATCAAATGTAGTTAAAAATCAATTTTACTCGGTGTTATTTTAGCATGTTGTAATATGTTTTTAACTTCATTTGGTTGTTATTTGAAGGGATTCACATAGATAAACCTCATATTTTAGTGATTCTCAACACGCATGTCAAATATTAGCCAATTTAAAAAAATCGAGTTTCATGTCCATATTGCTAATTTCCAAAGGGGTTAACCTATGGAAATGACCCATTTTGACATGAAAATTTCAAAAATTTCAAGTCAACTAGTAATTTACATGAAAGTTGAAAATGGTTAAAAAATCAAGTTTCATTATGGTAAACCCTATAAAATAATGATCAAACGTAGTTAAAAATCAACTTTACTATGTGTTTTTTAGCATGTCTAAAAATGTTTTTAATTTCAGTTGTCTATTATTTCAACGTCTTCACATAGATGACCCTCAATTTTTAATGATTCCCAACAACTTTGTCGAATATTAGGCAATTTAAAAAAAATCAAGTTTAATGTCCAAATTGCCAATTTCCAAAGGGGTTAACCTATGGAAATTGACCATTTTGACATGAAAATTTCAAAATTTTCAAATCTACGAATATTCGACATACATGCTGGAAATGGCTAAAAAGCATGTTTCATTGTGGTCGCCCCTATAAAATAATGATCAAATGTAGTTAAAAATCAATTTTACTCGGTGTTATTTTAGCATGTTTTAATATGTTTTTAACTTCATTTGGTTGTTATTTGAAGGGATTCATATAGATAGACCTCATATTTTAGAGATTCTCAACACGCATGTCAAATATTAGCCAATTTAAAAAACTCAAGTTTCATGTCAATATTGCTAATTTCCAAAGGAGTTAGCCTATGGAAATGACCCATTTTGACATGAAAATTTCAAAAATTTCAAGTCAACTAGTAATTTACATGAAAGTTGGAAATGGTTAAAAAATCAAGTTTCATTATGGTAAACCTTATAAAATAATGATCAAACGTAGTTAAAAATCAATTTTACTATGTGTTTTTTTGCATGTCTAAAAATGTTTTTAATTTCAGTTGTCTATTATTTCAACGTCTTCACATAGATAAGCCTCAATTTTTAATGATTCCCAACAACTTTGTCGAATATTAGCCAATTTTAAAAAAATCAAGTTTATTGCCAAAATTGTCAATTTCCTAAGGGGTTAACCTATGGAAATTGACCATTTTGACATGAAAATTTCAAAATTTTCAAATCTACGAATATTCGACACACATGTTGGAAATGGCGAAAAATCATGTTTCTTTATGGTAGCCCCTATAAAATAATGATCAAATGTAGTTAAAAATCAATTTTACTCGGTGTTATTTTAGCATGTTTTTAACTTCATTTGGTTGTTATTTGAAGGGATTCACATAGATAAACCTCATATTTTAGAGATTCTCAACACGCATGTCAAATATTAGCCAATTTAAAAAAATCAAGTTTCATGTCCATATTGCTAATTTCCAAAGGAGTTAGCCTATGGAAATGACCCATTTTGACATGAAAATTTCAAAAATTTCTAGTCAACTAGTAATTTACATGAAAGTTGGAAATGGTTAAAAAATCAAGTTTCATTATGGTAAACCTTATAAAATAATGATCAAACGTAGTTAAAAATCAATTTTACTATGTGTTTTTTTGCATGTCTAAAAATGTTTTTAATTTCAGTTGTCTATTATTTCAACGTCTTCACATAGATAAGCCTAAATTTTTAATGATTCCCAACAACTTTGTCGAATATTAGCCAATTTTAAAAAAATCAAGTTTAATGCCAAAATTGTCAATTTCCTAAGGGGTTAACCTATGGAAATTGACCATTTTGACATGAAAATTTCAAAATTTTCAAATCTACGAATATTCGACATACATGTTGGAAATGGATAAAAAGCATGTTTCATTATGGTAGCACCTATAAAATAATGATCAAATGTAGTTAAAAATCAATTTTACTCGGTGTTATTTTAGCATGTTTTAATATGTTTTTAACTTTATTTGGTTGTTATTTGAAGGGATTCACATAGATAAACCTCATATTTTAGAGATTCTCAACACGCATGTCAAATATTAGCCAATTTAAAAAAATCAAGTTTCATGTCCATATTGCTAATTTCCAAAGGAGTTAGCCTATGGAAATGACCCATTTTGACATGAAAATTTCAAAAATTTCAAGTCAACTAGTAATTTACACGAAAGAGTGAAATGGTTAAAAATCAAGTTTCATCATGGTAAACCTTATAAAATAATGATCAAACGTAGTTAAAAATCAATTTTACTATGTGTTTTTTTGCATGTCTAAAAATGTTTTTAATTTCAGTTGTCTATTATTTCAACGTCTTCACATAGATAAGCCTCAATTTTTAATGATTCCCTACAACTTTGTCGAATATTAGCCAATTTTTAAAAAATCAAGTTTAATGCCAAAATTGTCAATTTCCTAAGGGGTTAACCTATGGAAATTGACCATTTTGACATGAAAATTTCAAAATTTTCAAATCTACGAATATTTGACATACATGTTGGAAATGGCTAAAAAGCATGTTTCATTATGGTAGCTCCTATAAAATAATGATCAAATATAGTTAAAAATTAATTTTACTCGGTGTTATTTTAGCATCTTGTAATATGTTTTTAACTTCATTTGGTTGTTATTTGAAGGGATTCACATAGATAAACCTCATATTTTAGTGATTCTCAACAAGCATGTCAAATATTAGTCAATTTAAAAAAACTCAAGTTTCATGTCAATATTGCTAATTTCCAAAGGGGTTAACATATGGAAATGACCCATTTTGACATGAAAATTTCAAAAATTTCAAATCAACTAGTAATTTGCATGCAAGTTGGAAATGGTTAAAAAATCAAGTTTCATTATGGTAAACCCTATAAAATAATGATCAAACGTAGGTAAAAATCAATTTTACTCTGTGTTTTTTTGCATGTCTAAAAATGATTTTAATTTCAGTTGTCTATTATTTCAATGTCTTCACATAGATAAACCTCAATTTTTAATGATTCGCAACAATTTTGTCGAACATTAGCCAATTTTAAAAACATCAAGTTTAATGTCCAAATTGCCAATTTCCAAAGGGGTTAACCTTTGGAAATTGACCATTTTGACATGAAAATTTCAAAATTTTCAAATCTACAAATATTTGACATACATGGTGGAAATGGCTAAAAAACATGTTTCATTATGGTAGCCCCTATAAAATAATGATCAAATGTAGTTAAAAATCAATTTTACTCGGTGTTATTTTAGAATGTTGTAATATGTTTTTAACTTCATTTGGTTGTTATTTGAAGGGATTCACATAGATAAACCTCATATTTTAGAGATTCTCAACACGCATGTCAAATATTAGCCAATTTAAAAAACTCAAGTTTCATGTCAATATTGCTAATTTCCAAAGGGGTTAACCTATGAAAATGACCCATTTTGACATGAAAATATCAAAAATTTCAAATCAACTAGTAATTTACATGAAAGTTGGAAATGGTTAAAAAATCAAGTTTCATTATGGTAAACCCTATAAAATAATGATCAAACGTAGATAAAAATCAATTTTACTCTATGTTTTTTTGCATGTCTAAAAATGATTTTAATTTCAGTTGTCTATTATTTCAATGTCTTCACATAGATAAACCTCAATTTTTAATGATTCCCAACAAATTTGTCGAATATTAGCCAATTTTAAAAACATCAAGTTTAATGTCCAAATCGCCATTTTCCAAAGGGGTTAACCTTTGGAAATTGACCATTTTGACATGAAAATTTCAAAATTTTCAAATCTACGAATATTTGACATACATGTTGGAAATGGCTAAAAAACATGTTTCATTATGGTAGCCCCTATAAAATAATGATCAAATGTAGTTAAAAATCAATTTTACTCGGTGTTATTTTAGCATCTTGTAATATGTTTTTAACTTCATTTGGTTGTTATTTGAAGGGATTCACATAGATAAACCTCATATTTTAGAGATTCTCAACACGTATGTCAAATATTAGCCAATTTAAAAAAATCAAGTTTCATGTCCATATTGCTAATTTCCAAAGGAGTTAACCTATGGAAATGACCCATTTTGACATGAAAATTTCAAAAATTTCAAGTCAACTAGTAATTTACATGAAAGTTGGAAATGGTTAAAAAATCAAGTTTCATTATGGTAAACCTTATAAAATAATGATCAAACGTAGTTAAAAATAAATTTTACTATGTATTTTTTTGCATGTCTAAAAATGTTTTTAATTTCAGTTGTCTATTATTTCAACGTCTTCACATAGATAAGCCTCAATTTTTAATGATTCCCAACAACTTTGTCGAATATTAGCCAATTTTATAAAAATCAAGTTTAATGCCAAAATTGTCAATTTCCTAAGGGGTTAATTTTTGGAAATTGACCATTTTGACATGAAAATTTCAAAATTTTCAAATCTACGAATATTCGACATACATGTTGGAAATGGCTAAAAAGCATGTTTCATTATGGTAGGCCCTATAAAATAATGATCAAATGTAGTTAAAAATCAATTTTACTCGGTGTTATTTTAGCATCTTGTAATATGTTTTTAACTTCATTTGGTTGTTATTTGAAGGGATTCACATAGATAAACCTCATATTTTAGTGATACTCAACAAGCATGTCAATTTAAAAAAACTCAAGTTTCATGTCAATATTGCTAATTTCCAAAGGGGTTAACATATGGAAATGACCCATTTTGATATGAAAATTTCAAAAATTTCAAATCAACTAGTAATTTGCATGCAAGTTGGAAATGGGTAAAAAATCAAGTTTCATTATGGTAAACCCTATAAAATAATGATCAAACGTAGGTAAAAATCAATTTTACTATGTGTTTTTTTGCATGTCTAAAAATGATTTTAATTTCAGTTGTCTGTTATTTCAATGTCTTCACATAGATAAACCTCAATTTTTAATGATTCCCAACAACTTTGTCGAATATTAGCCAATTTTAAAAACATCAAGTTTAATGTCCAAATTGCCAATTTCCAAAGGGGTTAACCTATGGAAATTGACCATTTTGAAATGAATATTTCAAAACTTTCAAATCTACGAATATTTGATATACGTGTTGGAAATGGCTAAAAAATCATGTTTCATTATGGTAGCCCCTATAAATAATGATCATATGTAGGTAAAAATTAATTTTACTCGATGTTATTTTACCATGTTGAAATATGTTTTTAACTTCCTTTGGTTGTTATTTGAAGGGTTCATATAGATAAACCTCATATTTTAGTTATTCCCAACATGGATATCAAATATTAGCAAATTTAAAAAAAATCAAGTTTCGTGTCAATATTGCTAATTTCCAAAGGGGTTAACCTATGGAAATGAGTCATTTTGACATGAAATTTTCAAAATTTTCAAATCAACTAGTAATTTACATGCATGTTGGAAATGGTTAAAAATCAAGTTTCATTATGGTAAACCCTATAATAATAATCAAACGTAGTTAAAAATCAATTTTACTCTGTATTTTTTTGCTTGTCTAAATTTTTTTTAACTTTAGTTGTCTATTATTTCAATGTCTTCACATAGATAAACATCAATTTTTATTGATTCCCAACAACTTTGTCGAATAGTAGCGAATTTAAAAAAATTCAAGTTTAATGTCAAAATTGCCAATTTTCAAAGGGGTTAACCTATGGAAATTGACTATTTTGACATGAAAATTTAAAAATTTTCAAATCTACGAATATTTGACATACATGTTGGAAAGTAAAAAACCATGTTTCATTATGGTAGCCGCTATAAAATAATGATCAAAGGTAGTTAAAAATCAATTTTACTCTGTGTTATTTTAGCATGATGTAATATGTTTTTAGCTTCATTTAGTTGTTATTTGAAGGGCTTCACATAGATTAGCCAATTTTAAAAAAATCAAGTTTCATGCCAATATTGCTCATTTCCAAAGGGGTTAACCTATGGAAATGAGCCATTTTGACATGAAAATTTTGAAGTCTTGAAATCAACTAATAATTTACATGCTTGTTGGAAATGGCTATAATATCAAGTTTCATTATGGTAACCCCTATAAAAATGATGACACGTAGTTAAAAATAAATTTTACTCTGTGTTTTTTTTGCGAGTTTAAAAATGTTTTTAACTTCAGTTGTCTATTATTTCAAGGGCTTGACATAGATAAACCTTAATTTTTAGTGATTCCCAACGTGAATGTCAAATATTAGGCAATTTAAAAAAATTAAGTTTAATGTCAAAATTGTCAATATCCAAAGGGGTTACCCTGTGGAAATTGACCATTTTGATATGAAAATTTCAAAATTTTCAAATCTAATAATATTTGACATACATATTGCAAATGGCTAAAAAGTCATGTTTCATTATGGTAACCCCTATAAAATAATGATCAAAAGTAATTAAAAATTAATTTTACTCTGTGTTATATTTGTATGTTTAAAAATATTTTTAACTTCATTTGGCTATGATTTGAAGGGCTAAACATGGTTAAACTTCAATTCTTTGTGATTCCCAACATACATGTCAAATATTAGCAAATTTGAAAATCTTTAATTTTCCTGTCAAAATTGGTCAATTTCCAAAGGGGTTAACCTATGGAAATGAGCCATTTTGAAATGAAAATTTCAAAATTTTCAAATTGACTAGTAATTTACATGCATTTTGGAAATGGCTAAAAATCAAGTTTCATTATGGTAACCCCTATAAAATAATGATCAAACATAATTAAAAATCAATTTAACTTAGTGTTATTTTTATATATTTTTTAAAAAAATTAACATCATTTGATGGGCTTCACATATATAACCTCATGTTTTTGTGATTCCCAACATGCATGTCAAATATTAGCCAATTTAAAATAATTCAAGTTTCATGTCAATATTGCCAATTCCCAGAGGGGTTAGCCTGTGGAAATGAGCCATTTGACATGAAAAATTAAAAAATTTCAAATCAACTAATAATTTACATGCATGTTGAAAATGGCTAAAATTCAAGTTTCATTTTGGTAACCCCTTAAAATAATGATCAAACGTTGTTAAAAATCAATTTTACTCTATGTTATTTTTGCATGTTTAAAAATGTTTTTTACTTCAGTTGTCTATTATTTGAAGGGCATCACGTAGATAAACCTCAATTTTTAGTGATTCCAAACATGTATGTCAAATACTAGGCAATTTAAAAAAAATCCAAGTTTAATGTCAAAATTGCCAATTTCCAAAGGGCTTATCCTATGGAAACTAACCATTTTGACATGAAAATTTCAAAATTTTCAAATCGACTAATTTTTACGTGCATGTTGAAAATAACTAAAAACCAAGTTTCATTATGGTAACCCCTATATATAATGATCAAACGTAGTTAAAAATCAATTTAACTAGCTGTTATTTTAATGTATTGAATATTTTTTCACTTCATTCGAATATTATTTGAAGGTCTTAACATGGTGAAACCTCAATTTTTAGTTATTCCGAACATGCATGTCAAATATTAACCAATTTAAATTTTTTTAATTTTCATATCAAAATTGCCAATTTCCAAAGGGGTTTACATACGGAAATGAGCCACTTTTAAAAATTTTCAAATCGAGTAATATTTTACATGCATGTTGTAAATTGATGAAAAAATCAAGTTTTATAACGATAACCCCTATAAATGATGATCGAACGTAGTTAAAAATCAATTGTACTAGGTGTTATTTTAGTATGTTGAAAAATGTTTTTAACTTCATTTGGCTATGATTTGAAGGGCTAAACATGGTGAAACGTCAATTCTTGTTGATTCCTAACATGCATGTCAAATATTAGCCAATTTGAAAATTTGAAAATTTTCATGTCAAAATTGACTAATAGTTTACATGTATGATCCAAATGACTAAAAAATCAAGTTTTGTTATGATAACCCCTATTAATACTGATCTAACATAGTTAATAATAAATTTTACTTGTTCTTATATCATGTTTAAAACTATTTTTTAACTTCATTTGGCTATTATTTGAAGGGTTTAACACATGGTGAAACCTTAGATTTTAGTCATTCCCAACATGTATGTCAAATATTAGCCGATTTTGAAGTTAAAATTGCCAATTTCCAAAGGGGCTAACCTATGGAAATTGACCATTTTCACAAGAAATTTTCAAATCGAGTAATATTTTACATACATGTTGGAAATGGCTAAAAAATCAAGTTTCATTTTGGTAACCCCTAAAAATAATGAGCAAACGGAGTTAAAAATAAATTTTACTCGGTGTTATTTTAGCATGTTAAAAATGTTTTGAACTTTCATTTGGCTATTATTTGAAGGAGTTAACATGGTAAAACCTCAGCTTTTGGTGATTCCCAACATGCATGTCAAATATTAGCGAATTTGAAAATTTGAAAATTTTCATGTCAAAATTGGTCAATTTCTAAAGTGGTTAATTTATGAAAATGAGCCATTTTCACACAATAAAAATTCAAAATTTTCAAATCGACTAATATTTGACTTGCATGTTGGAAATGACTAAAAAATCAAGTTTCATTATGGTAACCCATGTGAACAGTGGCCAAACGAATATAAATACAAATTTACTCTGTGTCATTTTAGTATGTTGAAATTTTTTTATTAACTTCATTAGGCTATTATTTGAAGGGTTTAACATGGTCAAATCTTAATTTTTAATTATTTCCAACATTCATGTCAAGTATTAGCCAATTTTTAAAAAAAATCAATTTTCATATGAAAATGGTCGATTTCCACAGCCGTATAAGGCGTGACTTCAATGGCCGTGTAAGTCTAGACTTCCAGGGCCGTATAAATCTACACTTCCACGGCCGTGTAAGACATGGCTTCCACGACCGTGTATGTCTAGACTTTCACGGCCGTGTATGTCTAGACTTTCACGGCCGTGTAAGACGTGGCTTCCACGAGCGTGTAAATTTAGTCTTCCACAGTCTTGTAAACTTCCTCCGATTTTCACGGCCGTATAAGACTATGCTTCCACGATTGTGTAAGACCGAGACTTCTAGGTCGAGGTGACATTGAAATTTTATGTCCCATTTTGTATAGTTCTATACGTTAAAAGTCGCTTATCATTTCTGAAAAACCAAAAATACTCAGAATATGAGATTATTCTCGAAAGTATTCACCTAACTCGAACCAATCTGATCAATAAATTTTCTCTCAGTTTCCATATATATAATTTTCTTTAGTCATTTCCATAAAAGAAATTAAATTCCAGGACAAAAAGCCTCGCCGGGGCGATGACCAGGAACAGTAAACCGCCGCAGCCGTCCTTCCTCCTCCGTCAAAAACCTGTGACACAAAAACACCATCGAATAAGTATCCTCCACCGTCCGATCAACATCATGAACGAAAACCTCCGTCTCCTTCCCTTCTCCTAATTTACTCCTCGCCATAAGCCCTGCAGTGTATGTCGCTGTCATCCTCCCAGGAGCCTCGTAGTGATACCCAGTCGGAGCATCAATCATGATCAAATCCCACTCCGTATCATAAACCACCGCCGGAAGTCCCTTCATCGTCAGCCGGCACTTCGAATCTCTAATCCCCGCACCTAATTCCTTACAGTCCAAATCCCCCATTGCGTGTTGCATCAGTCTTGAAGCCTTGTAGAGCTTCGTGTCGTAATCGACTTTGTACATTTCCAAACTCGCCGGAGGAGGAGTGGTCTGGCGGACGTGGTCAATCCATGACGGGTTTTCTTCAAGGAAGACCGTCCGACCGCCGTGGTTCAGCGACGACCACATCAGGCTGTCATGGCCGAGGCCGAAGACCAGGAAGTTGCATGGGGATTTTTTGGACAGGACGCGGAGGGTGACGGAGATCTCTTTGAAGGTTTGTTGTGGCGTGGTGTTGGTGGTGGCGTAGTGGACTATTGCGGCGGCAAGTGACGGCGGAAGCGGGGTTTTCAAGGGGGGTTGTTGTGGAGGTGGATTGGTGGTGGTTGAAGGGGAGGTGAAACAGAGGAGGAGGGTGATGAGGCAGAGGAAGAAGAAACAGAGGAAGATGAGTTGTTTGGCGTTAATGGCGGATTGTTGAGCTAATTTGATGGTAGCCATGGTTGTAAGTAAAAGCTTATTTTATTAAACAGTATTATTTCAAATCTTCTTACACCATATTATATAATTCAAACAGCCCAATTATTGCTATATGCACTAAGGTAATTATGTGATTGTTATCTATATATGTGTATATTGCTTCCATTTTTGTCAAAAGCTTTTATGACTGATCCCTTTTTCATTTTGGAAATGTTTAAATGACATTAGTTTAGAATATGACCAGTTTAGGAGATATGAAATTAATTAGTAATACAAAAATTGTAGCAAGTTCATAAATTTACATGTACCAAAACTAAATGTCCAAAATATAATTGTATACACAACAACATGTAAATCATATATATAATTTGGAGGCTATCGAAATTTGAAATAAAAAGCTTTCGATTTTTAAAAATTCTAATACCATATAAAAACCATTACAATTCCAAAATAAAAATTTTAATTAGCGTTAATATTATTTACTAACAATAATATTATTGACGCAATTAATTCATTGTTAGGTATTTTAACATTACTTAACTAAATCCACAGACAGTTAAAATCGTTCTTAGCTAGCTAGCCTTGTAGTTTTTCATAGAGTTTTCACTGGGTTCGCCAATTCAATCATTAAAGTCATAAAAAAATTAATTTTCATCATACATGATTGTATCAAATCGACCTAATGATCAGTTAATCAGCCGGTACGATATAATTTTGAAATCGTTGAGCTTTTCAAAGAGTTTTAATAGTCGACAACCAAATTTTGTGAAATGTACATATCATCATGTAGCATTTATACAACCCTTCATTATTTAATATATGCATGGAGACCAATCTACATTATTATTATTATTAGGTGTTGTTTGTCTATTCACATCTAGGATAATTTCCACAACTCTAGATCAATATAATGATGGAGTACAAATCGACAACGTAACTCAAACAACCTGCAGCACATAGTATCGGAAAAAGGAAGATATTATTATGAAGTAGGGATGGCCAAGTACGGATATTTGGGGGTTTGGTGGGCTGTCGACGGTGGTGGACACCGAAAGTAAACCGTACAGAGACAGAACAGAGAAAAAAAGACAACACGATGACCGTACACCGCCGTATCATTATGGGCATGCAAAACCAGACAATACCAGTGGCGGTGGCACTATGTGGAAGATCAGTCGATGATCCCCCAACTCTATATCTTACTCGGAACTTGCGATATCTTTTAATTTACAAGTTCCTAGCTACGGTTTTGATTAAATTTCATGGTTCAACGATTTAAGAAATTGTTAGACCTGATTTTATTGGTTTGGAGGGTTCAATACGTAACTTAAGATTGTTTTATGGATCGAGTGGTCGAGAGTAGGCTCGAGAGAACGTTCGAACAGACGAACTCTATCCGACCAATACATTAAGACCTATTTCATGGTCGAATAATCAAGAGTGGACTCGAGAGATCGTACATTGTACAACATGCGGATTAGCTCGAGGATCCGACTTACGTTATAAAAGATCAATCCTAGCTAGTCTAATCACCATAATGTTCGATGCGGGACATGTGCATGTACGATATAATTTTTCGTGTAGTGTATAAATATTATTTCTATATCTAAATTGTGTTTTCTCAATTATCTATATGGTTAAGAAAACAAATCAGTAAATCACACGTGGAGAACATAATAATAAGATGGCCTCCCATTATCCATCTTCTAAATAAGGATGATTACTAAATGGATATATTTTGAGATTTAGTACATTAATTTTAATTATGTATATTTTTTAAGTTTTTTTTTTTTGAATTTGGTGTCCTATGAACAGAAAAGTAATTGAATTATTTTTTCAATACCATTAACATTGCATTAATCAGAGTCCTGACGAGAGTGTAATGACCAGAATACTAACCTGGACAGAATCCTCGTACATTTTTATTATTTACATAAGTAAAATTGATTTTTAACTCCATTTTATCATTATTTACGGGGTTATCACAATAAAACTTGATTTTTTTGTCATTTCTAATATACATGTCAAATGTTAGCTAATTTAAATTTTTTGAAACTTTCATGTAAAAATGGCTCATTTTTATAGGTTAACACTTTTTTTAAAATTGACCAATTTTGATATAAAAATTAAAAAAATTTAAATAGGTTAATATTTGACATGCATATTGGGAATGGCTAAAAATTGAAGTTTTCTCATATTAAATCTTTCGAATGAAATTAAAAAATAATATTTTAAAATTTTATTAGTATTACAATTTTTTAAATTAACTTAATTACTTGATAAAAAATAGATAGAAATATAAATTAAAATTTTTGAAAATCAAACTTAAAAATATATTGGTTGTGTTCATATTAACCTATGCATTTACGATATTATGTTCTCCACGTGTGATTTAGTGATGATGAAGAGACAGAAGCATGCATGATAGCTAAGATCCAGCTGTTTCGAGCTTCTTAATATATAATCATTAATGGAATCTTCTTGTCCCATAACACGGCAACCCTTTTTTCCTCTCAAAGCAGAACAGAGTGACGGCAGCTGAATCAATATATAGTTTGACTAAGCAAATATATATACAATATATCAACTACGTACTGTTCAAAGTGATATTGTGCGTGTTATGCTTAATTAAGTACTTGATTACTTACTATCTTCTCCTATCTAATTAATCTCCAAACCTATTATCGTATTAACTAGAGAACTAGGATGGTTATAAGCAGAATTTTATGTCAGGAATAAATTTGAAAGTACCATAGGCTAAAAGTTCATATTTTAAAAAATTATTCTATCTATATAAAAGGAACATAAATTATTATTAAATGAATAGTATTTGGTTTTCTTATTAGAGTTTTATTTTAGGGTTGTGATAATTTTATTTTGAGTTTATGATGGCTTTATTTTGAGCTTACATATTATCCTTTTATGTGTTATGAATATTATAATTATATATGAATGCCCATATGTAACTCCTATCTTTGTAACTCTTATACATTGAACATGAGAATGAATATGATATTTAAGTGTAGTTATACCAGTGATGTATATGTTATGAATTATAGATCCTATAAATAGTGCTCTCTCTTGTACCATTTCTACACCTCAATAATAAGAAACTTTCTTCCTCTGCATATTCCTCTTGTTCTTATCTTTCTTTGAGTTTAGTTTTATAACATTATGGGTCTTGTGGTATTTTCTGTTCTTCAATTGACATAACTTAAATTGTCTTGAGCTTTCATTTTGCTAATACGTTTTCTATAATAAGAAAAAAGTTCATCTATCTTCTATCTATAAAAGGAGAATATGAAAATTACTGAATAATTGAAAAGTGTTTGGTTCTCTTATGAGGGCTTTATTTTGAGTTTACTCAAACTTTATTTTGAGCTCACATGTTACCCTTTATGTGTTTCGTGGTATTTTCCATTCTTCAATTGGCATGTCTTAATTTTTCTCGCACTTTCATTTTGCTAATATGTTTTCTATAACAAAAAAACATTCTCTATATAAAGAGAACATGAATTACTATTGAATAAATAGTGTTTGGTTCTTTTATTAGAGCTTTATTTTGGGTTTACTAGAGATTTATTTTGAGTTTACATGGGGTTTATTTTGGGTGTACTGAGACTTTATTTTGAGTTTACGAAAGCTTTATTTTGAACTCACATATTACCCTTTATGTGTTTTGTGGTATTTTTCATTCTTTAGTTGACATGCCTTAAATTGTCTCGCACTTTCATTTTGCTAATAAGTTTTCTATAACAAAAAATTCTATTTATAAAAAGAGAACATGAATTACTATTGAGTGAATAGTATTTGGTTCTTTTATGATGGATTTATTTTGAATTTACTGGGGCTTTATTTTGGGTTTAATGGGACTTTATTTTGAGTTTACTTGAGTTTTATTTTGAGCTCACATATTACCCTTTATGGGTCTTATAGTATTTTTCATTCTTCAATTTACATACCTTAAATTGTCTCACGTTTTTTTTTTGCTAATACGTTTTCTATAACAAAAAAAAGTTTATCTATCTCCATTTATTCTCTAAAACTTTTTACAACATTGCGCGAATAATTTTAATTTATATAAAAGTGTGTCACTTTATAATTGGAAGATCCTTGTAAGGTAGCATAAGTGTGCTCACACTAATTCCGATATTGGTTGTATTATCATTGTTGGGTATGGGATAGATTGACCATGTTAGAATGGGATGTGAGGTTTTACGAAGTGAAAGGAGAAGTCGACACAACATACGATGTTAATCATCACCATAAAACATGGCGTACAATCATCAAAGTGAAGTTGTTTTAATGGTAGAATTGTGTGTCCGTGACCCAAAATTTTCGAATTTAATCGAGTTCAACACACCCACGAATAAACAATACCGTACTATCGTCTGGTTCATACTTAAATATGTAATCTATAGTAGTATATTATAATAAAACTTATGGATTTATGGTAACACTTTTTCAATATTTATGGTTGACACCAAAAGAAAAGAGTGGCCACAAGTTCTTCAAGTGCTGACTGAGTAAAACCCACACCAGTCATAATCTTAAAAAGCAGCAAATCGAATCAAATGTACGACCAAACATCAAAACATGTACTAAATAATCACGAAATCTTCAGATACTTATTGATTTTTTAATTAAAAATCAGTATTAGTAACGAGTAGACTAGGGGCACGCGACATCCAAATGTAACCCAACCCATTGCCAGCTAGCTTATAATTCACATCATTTGATTTAAATTCGCCCATATAATATACAGTTATATGTCAAAATGGACAAACGTAAGAGCATGGAAGCTCACTATGTCCATCAAACCACATAAAAAACAAACGAAAACCCCATTAATTAATTAATTAATCCATTATTTCCTATATCCATCACTTGTCATCATATACATTCCTCATCACCACTCCCTATATATATAACTCATCACCATTGCTAAAGATTCAAGCTTTGTAACAACCCATTAATCCCTTCACAACATATCGGTCCTAATCGAATTTGTGTTTGATCATTTTCTATTCTTCGAGTCACCTATTCAACCTCTAACCTCTACAAACACATCGAGTGTAATTTCATTCATACTCAATCATTTTTTATTTGTTGAGTCACATTAAGTATTTTCATTCGTACGCGTATGATTGTTGTTTGTTTGTCGAGTAGCTGATAAAAGGTTTAAGTTTGAGTGCTATTATAACCTCTACAAACACTAAAAGGGTTTCCATTCATATCCGAATTCGATCATTTCGTTGGGAGCTACCCATTGAAACTTTAGGTTGAGTAGTATACTATAGTCTATACAAACACATGCACACTTAGTGTACACGTACTTCCAAAGTGTTACACATAAAAGTTTAGGGTTTTGTCATTTTGTGTTACGGTCATTTGAAAAGAGTATTCGTCGAAGATTATTCTACTTCTCGTCGTAAAATGGAGGAATGCGGCGGAGAAGGACGGCGGAGGTATAGAGGAGTGAGGCAGAGGAAGTGGGGGAAGTGGGTATCGGAAATCCGGGAACCGGGGAAGAAGACAAGGATATGGCTAGGGAGCTACGAGACGGCGGAGATGGCTGCGGCTGCGTACGACGCCGCCGCATTGTTCCTACGTGGACGGGAGGGGCTCAACTTTCCGGAGTTGGCGGATGGTCTCCCCCGTCCGGCCAGCTCTAGCGCGGAGGACGTCCAGACGGCGGCACAGCTGGCAGCGGCCCGGATGGTTAACGGTGAGTCAAATAATTCAGGTGGTGGGTTGAGGCCGGTAAGGGTTGGGTTGACTCCCAGTCAAATTCAGGCGATTAATGAGACGCCGATGGATTCGCCGAATTATATGTATTGGATGGAGCTGGCCGCCGGAGCTCTGCTGTCTCCGGAAAAGCAAGAGTACAACGTTGGCGTTTCGATGGATTTGGGTGATGTTATTGACGGATGTGATTTCAGTGGCTTGGAGGAGATCATGGAAATGCATCATTACCAGCCGTCCATTTGGGATTACTACTAATAAGATTTAACTTAAGACTAATTAAAGAACAATTTTAAAATACATTTTTTTTTAATTATTTATGCTGATAAATGGGAAGTTTTCAAGCTACTTCCTCACTAAATTTGGAGCAATTATTTATTTTTCCTTCTCCCTTATTTTATTTTTATTTTACAAGGTTTAGAGGGGAATGAATGTAGTTGGTTTGGCTGGCTATTTTTGACAAGCCTTTATATAAATGTAATAAGTGTATTGCATAATGATCAAATATATTATAACTCCAATATATTATAATTCCATGATCTAAAAACAGAAATAAAAATAATAATATACATGAGACAAATTGTAAGAGATGAGATAGAACCAAAAAAATCCGACATATGAGTGAGCATAGAGTAGATTTACAAGTCATTACTACATATCTTGCTACTCAATAAGAAGTGCGATTAACTTATCACTTTGTAAAAAAACAAGTGAATATTGGACATAAGGATATATAAATATTAGACTAATTGTGTTCGTCAACAAACGAGAGAGAATATGAAAAACACGATTATTAGAAACATGCATCAAGATAGGTGACTCGAAATACTTTCTATATGTTGTCAAAAAAGAGATATCACTATTTTTGACAAACCAAAGGAACCATCATCCCATTCAAATATCTTGAATCACTTGATTAATAAATGAGCTAGCTTGTGCATATATAATTATATATCCTCAATGGGGAACATTCCTTTATGAGTGAGATTTGTTTAATGAGAAAACTCCAAGTGAGCTATATAATAAGTTAATTAATAAGATGGTCATATGCATGCATTCGAGTGTTCTGAGGAGGGTTTCCAAGAAGTTGAGAGGAACGTCGACACACACATATTATAGCTACTTTTGTGTTTATTAAATAAAGGGATCTCATTCATTGGTTGATGGAATTATATTATAAGGCAATAAATATTATATTAAAGTAATTTTAAGAAAAAAAAGTATATGATTAATAAATATATATGAGCAATATATTATTTAAAGGTACATCGGGCTATATTTTCGATCTAAAGACTCGAGATGAGAGTGGACATCCGATAAAAAATATTACTAGAAACATGGTTGAACGTAACTATGATAAACTATTCGAACATTAAGCAAAACAAACTAAATTGAAGAGCACGAATGAATAAGTACGCATGCACATAATACACTATCATGTAATGTTGAGGGTATTTATCGGATTTGTGTCACTTCAAGGTTCTCTTTGTAACTGGATCATGACATAGTATAAAAGTTTTAAAAAATTAAGATGTTTTCGTTTCGAATTTTGGTAGCCCTTATTTCGTGTACATCCCTTACAATACGAAACTGTGCAAACCTGAGCTCTTCCAAAAACTTCTATTTAAGAGGGGGTGTGTTAATGAATACTATAAAAACCTATCAGAATCCTCTCCATTAACTCGAGTTATTAGGATGCAGTGGTTCTTGACATTTCCTGTATCGGGCCTCGTGCCGCTTTGAGTTCTCTCGTACAGACTTGTCCCGATCAACATGACCAATTGTTTGGTGCTTTTAATGGGGATTTGACAAGTGGGTATTTAGGAGACACGAAGCTGGTGCTTTTTTACATGCTACTATGCCAGAGCACTAGAGAGGTGGAAAGTAGCGCATGTCATCGTAGAAGTCTTCGACTTCCCGATGGCTTGTTCTTACTTGCATTTGTAGGTAATAAATCGAATCGCATATAATGTGGGAAAAAAAAGCTCCTTCGTATCTCCATTTAACTGATCTACAATCTATTAAATCAATTCTTAATTTTGTATTTAAACTTCTCCCATCTATAAAAAAAACTAACCCCACAGCACTTCTTCATTCACCTCGCATTGATATGAAGTTCAACAACCAAAGGCCGAAAGTTTCCCAAGTCGGCAGTTAACAGATTTTGGTGATCAGCTTTCAAATCTTATAAATTAGTTGTTTAGTCTTTTCTTAAGTTTGAGAAAAACACTATGATTAGGTTCACAATGGGCGGCTCGAAAGTGAACCAATCTTTGGCCTTTGGGACCTACGGCGTTAGACTTTACTCTTGCATGGTTTAAAATTTGGTTTCATGTGCCTTGTCTGTATCGTTAATGTTCGTGACGGCAGATAGCGATCTTCCAACTTCTGATTTGTTATTATTCTTGACTTATTAATCCTAAACGAGTAAACGACTGTTAATTAACGGTATGAATTGAACTTAATTATCTTTGATTGTTTACCTTCATTAGAGAAGTTTGGTTACCCATAAAACATTGACCAAGAAGCGATCAACCTTAGCTTCAACGGAAGGACGATCCAGCTCAATCATGGTGTATTCGGTGAGGATTTCAAGTTCGAGTAATTGAACCTAAAATCGACCCAGCCATGGTTTCAAGAGTCTACTTATTACGTGCTCAATTATGTACTATGTTGTTAAGTATTAGATTATTTAATGGGTTTAAAATTTCATTTGGTCATTATTTACAAGGATTATTATAGTGAAATTTGATTTTTTAATTCTTTCTAACATGCATATCAAATATAAGTTGATTTAAAAATTTTGAATTTTTTTGGTGACAATAGTCGAATTTTCTTACTATAGCACACGGAAATTGATAATTTTAATATGAAAATTTTCAAATTAACTAATATTTTTTAAAAATGTTGGGAATGACTAAAAATTGAGGTTTCACCATTTAATCTCTTTAAATAATAGCCAAATAAAATTATAAAAATATTGTTTTAACTGTAGGAAGCTAGCAATTTGAAAAGGTTTCTAAAGTTTTTTTTTCTAATGTCTGAACCCGATGATAATGAGACGCGACTGCGACTGTCCTGCCTCGTGAAATGGGTGAGTTTTTGTTGTTGATTCTTTCTTTGTTACACATTATTATTTTAGTTATCCTGAAATTAGCTCGCTTAAAATGTTTCTTAGAATCTTATGTTCTATAATATATAGATAGAAAAGTGATTAAATTATCTTTCTAATATTTTTAACTTTGTATCAATCGGAATGTGGACGAGAGAGTAATGACCGAAATACTAAACTAGACATAATCTATGCGAATTTCTATCACTAACATAAGTAAACTTAATTTTTAACTTAATTTGACCATTATTACGAGAGTTTCCATAGAGAAATTGTTTTAGCCATTTCCAACATATATGTCAAATATTAGCCGATTTGAAAATTTTAAAATTTTCATGTTAAACTGGCACATTTCTATAGCTTAACCTTTTTAAATGAACCATTTTAACATGAAAATTTTCAAATTTTCATATTGGCTAATATTTGACATGCATGTTGGGATAGATTAAAAATTATGGTTTTACCCTGTTAAACCCTTTAAATAATAGTCAAATGAATTTAAAAAATATATTTTTAAGGGTTTTTTTATAAATGTTTTTTAAGGGTTTTGATTATTATTATTAGTGGGGATGTATGTGCTTTTGATTTCTAAGTAGCAATCATGAACGTCAGTTCGGACAAGTGGTGGTATATGTTACCTCATGGACACCCTCTCTCCCCATAAGCTAACTTTTAGAGATGAGTTATACCCGATCAATTGTAGCACTATCTGTAAATTGGGATCTGTTATTAAATTTTACATCCATAGTCGAAACAAATTCCATCTATCTAGCTCGACATGGCTAAAAAAATAAAGAGCCGAACTTGAGCCGAGTACTTAAGTTTGGTCTGGCTCGACTTGTGAGAGCCCTAGATCCAATACATACTTTCATCTAGCCCAATTTGTAAATGAGTTTGCGGGTCCGGCCCTATATGCTTAGCTTAATTTTTGGGGTCCTAATGAACCTTAATAAACCAACGTAAGCAAGCACAGTATAGGAAGCATTCTAATTAGCCACTAACATTAATCAAAACCAAGTTTCTAGAAGAGAATAATACAAGCTAAGTAACGTGGAAGTAGTTAATTAATCACTACAACTTATAAGCTAGGAAACGTGATCATGTGATAATATGCATATAATTAATTGGTATCTTTGGCACCATCTTCGTTAGCATATTAGCAAGCAAGCTTTGGATTCCCAAACGTCTATAGATAATTAGAACATAATCTTGCCTCCTCTCCCCCATACTTCCCTCACGTGTGTGCATGTTGTAATGCATTGTCTCCCATTCATGTAAAAATCCATCGACCAGTTTTATGTTTGGTACGCTTAAAATGAATCAAATCGATATAATCTTACAATCAAAGTTATTAATAACGTGTTACTGCCGGATATATATACACTTCAAATCTATATTTTAACAATTCAAACTAATATATTTGACCATGTATCACTTTGAATTTTAAATCCTAAGCATAATCTAATCATCCAATTATAGAATAAATTTGAAAGATATATGATTGGACCAAATGAACATAAAAAAATAAAACAAAAGACACATATGCCGCCAAAAATCTGCAATTAATCACGACAAAAATCCACCGAGGACACATGGACTCCTCGGGAATGGAGCGGAGGAAACGCCACGTCATGTGTTTCTGGCCCACAAGATTCCTCCACGTGGCTGTCAGTTGGTTCCGTTGGCCTTCCGCTCCCATTTGCTTCTATTCCTTTCTTGCTTCATTCCACTACTAAATCTTCACTCTTTCCCAAAAGCGCTTAGTAAGACCGCCACAATTCGATCCAACGTCGAAACCCTACCGTCGGAATCTGAAAAGTTCCAATCTTTCGCCGGCCGGAGAGGATACACCGATACTGTCATCTTCCTTTTTTCTTGCTGCTGCTCCTTTTGTCTGGTAGAGCAGTGGATCGGAGTTCCGAACTGAAATGGAAATCGGGACGGACGAGAGTCTCTTGCACCGCGATTTTGCTGCCGGGAGCTGTTGAATTGTTTCCGCTGCTTTGAAGAAGTGCAGATTCAGGGGGAAATGGCGACTGAAATGGAGGCTGCTGTTTCCTGCATTGGCGAGGAATCGCAGGTTTTCTTGCTGTTCTAATTTTGTTCAGCCTCTGGTGTTAGATTTTCATTGGGCGTTTTGAAGCAATTCTACTACTCGCTATTGGGTTGAATTGGTTCTTGAGTTATCTTTTTTCTCTGTTGATGAATCTGAAATGAGCTTTCGTTCTCTGCATGAAACTGTTAATTTTTCTCGCTTGGATCTAGCTTGTAGATCAATGAGGTTGGCTATAGTGTTCAGTGACTAAGAATTGCTGCAAATCTACTAGGTATTTAGTTGAATTGGTTCTTGAGTTAGCTTTATCCGTTGTTGTTGAATTTGAAATGAGCTTAGTGCTCTGGATGAACCTGCATCCTTTTAGATTGGATTCGTTTATTAGATTATTGGGGTTGGTTCTACTGAAATTGCCACAGTTCTACGAGCTTCTCTGTTGAATCTGAGATAAGCTTCATGATCTGACTTCTGAGTGAATCTGATATCCTTCAGTTTAGATCTGTTAACTGCACTGGTGAGGCCATTGGTTATAACAAAATGTTAAAAATGTTAGGGAAAGGCTTTCTGCATCTCTAAACTTGTGGATCATCGGTCAATATCATTTGGGAGGTACGAAGCGGAGAATCTAGCGTGGGAGAAGTTCTCCATATTCTCCCCCAACAGGCGCAAGGAAGAAGTGCAGAAGTCGACTGCTCCAGGTTTAGTTGCTCAGAAGAAGGCATTCTTTGAGGAATACTTCAAGGGTTTCAGAGCTATGAAGGGGTTATTCAAAGGGCAGAAGCCATGGGAAGCCGGTTGTTTACACTCTGGGCAAGAGAGCAATGCAGAGAAAGGAAATGAAATTGATACTGTTCGTGGGATGAAATCGAATCGTTCTAGCTATTCTCCCATCACAAAGGATGTGAATAGGGCAGAACAAAGAAAGAAACAAAGCCCTGCCAAGGTAAATGACCAATCTTGCATAGTGCAATCAGGTAGCAAAATGAAGAAAAATGATGTGAAGAAAGCTGGGGAGTTGTTGAAATCATCTGTGACCAAAACTGTTACGAAGAAACCAGTAAAAGAAGTGAATCCTGACAAGTCTTCAGTGAAGAGTTCTACATTCAACCATCGAAAACTCGGCGAAGTTCAGAATGCAGTGCGTGATGTTCAAGCCAAATCAGCAAGAGAGAAGATGGTGGCACCTTCTAAGACTAAGAAAAGCTTGGGGAAGCCAGATAGCACTACAAAAGTCGTGCCTATGTCAACTCAGGTAGTTCCACACCTTCTGATTTCCTTTCGGCTTTATTTAAATTCGATTGCAAGTATTTTTCAAGGTTTGAAAGTGGAGCTGGATTATGCAGACCGGGAAAACTATCACTACAACCGGCCATACCAGAGGATCAAGCCTTGCTAACAGGTTTTGCTTCCATGTTTGAACTTCTTTCAGTCTTTCTCCCTTTATTCCATTTTCATTCCTCTGAAACTTACACTGAAAAATTCAGGAACTTGAATGAAGTTGGTAAGAATCCGTTGAGCTCTAATGGCGGTGCAATTAAACAAAAGAGTGGAGAACCGGAGAACCAGAAGCCGAAAGCTCTGTAAGTCAGAAAGAGCTATTGAACATGTTTCAGGATCGAGCTTCCGCCTTTTGAATTGGTTTATTTGGCTCCTCCTGTTCATAGCTCAACAATTTTCAGGTCAACAAAGCTTCCTGTCTCTAATGCATCAACACCTGGGGCCAGGTCGATGAAATCTGCAAAAGGAGAAAAGTCGGAGAAGGTTTTCGATTATATTCAGTTGCCCCTAGCTACAATACCTTACTATTAGCTTTAGCTTCATCTTAACAGTTTGCTATTTTGCAGAGAACAAGTGCAACGAACGCCAGAATCGGAAGAGATCCCAAGCCTGCACCATCGAAGGTGATTGATATCCGTACAACTTTGAGTACTAACACTGTTCGTAAGGTAATCAACCGAAAATTTAGTTCTTTTTGAAGCACCATCGAAATGTTTCTCATCATGGGACTGTAACAGAAAACCGCCTATTCGAATATAAGCACTACGAAGACTATTGCTAGACCCGGTCTACCTTCCTTCTTCGATCTCTGATGGTGAAGACTGAAGATGTTAAGTGCTCTAAACCGATTGAGATGTGGATAATGTGCGATACTCTTAATAATTCTGCACATCTGCTAGTTGAGGTCCTAGAATGTATCTTGTACCGATCTTTTTAACCTTTTTCAGTAGTGAATAGTTCTTCAATACTTTTGAGGGAATGATACCAATGTCCGCGAAAGTCAAATCATTTTGTGTTATAGAATATCGTAGTTCTGGAATTGTTACATAATCATGATAGGGTCGCCCCGCCTGCGATTGAATTGAACTCATACAAGCTTCGAAATCGAATCATTGATACATTAACAATTGAATTGGGGAAAGAAACTAAAAAAAATCAGATTTAACTTCCTACGCAGTCTCCCTTTGAGACATGCCTAAAGGGTAGATTCCTTGTAGCTGAAGTAAGGATCAATTAGCCAAAATGGTCTCCCCGAGATCGAGTCGAGTCTACACCAAGTTGCCAAATCGAACCTTTTGATGCTGCTTTTCCAACTCCACAGCATGTTCTTCGAATTCAGACCCCTTGAGGTTCCTCAAAACCATCCTGTAAACAAATGAATCCGGTGCCAGACCTTTACTCATCATCGCACAAAGAATGTTCTTCGACATCAACAGATGACCTCTCCTCCTATACAGTTCCGCAAGCATGCAGTAGGTCTGATCACCGGACCCCTTAAACTTCTCGCTCACAGTAACAGCATAGCTATAAGCTTCCTCGTACTGCCCCAAGTCAAAGAACATCTTCAACAACGTAATGTGAGTCGACCTCCTGGGCTCAACTCCGGCCTCAACCATCGAGTAAAAGAACTTAATCGCAGTCCCAAACTCCTTCTTCGCCACGGAATTGCATATAAGTATCTCGAAAGTCAACGCATCCGGAGGAAACCCTTTCCTCGTCATCTCATGCAGAACTTCCACGGAAGCATCTTCCTTACCGGCCTTCAACATCGTGCTGATCATGTAATTGTAAATGCTTCGACAATCGAGATTGCATGCATCCCCGTACAATCCCTTCATCTCGTTGATTTCCTTCATCGCTTGTTCAAACTCGTGCTTCTTGCACATTTCCTTGATCAATACGCTATGGTAAGACACCCTCTTGTCGGATAAACCAATCACGAACTTTGCCATTTTGAACGAGACCGAATTCGCAAGCAATTCGACCAAGGATTGGACACCAGTAAGATAAACCCTCCCACCTACATCACTCAGCATGCCAACTACCTTCTTTACCGCTTCCATCAAAGCAGATTCATCTAGTGGTTCATCTCCATTCTTATTAATAATAACTAAGAATCCGAATGCATCTTTCTTTAGAGAAACGTTCCTCTGATTCAAACTAGCTAAAAGACTGCTCATTTTTTCGTAATCATCACATCTGCCGCAGTTATCGATAAGCAGGTGTGCGCATATTGGAGTTGCTACGAAATCCGGGCGATGAACTCCAATCCAATCAATGAAACGGAAAGCGGATACCTTTGAGTTACTGAGAGCTTGAAAAATATCCTTGACAGATCTGAGATCTAAGGTGCTTAATCGCATTGAATCCAGCTTTGATTCGAATCCAGGATCCCCAGAGCTGATCAGCTGAATAATCTCCGAGAAAAAGGGCATTCTCTTCTTCGGTGGGTTTTCCGTAGAGGGGATATTGGAAGCAGCAGCAGCAGAAACCGACGAGTAACATCGGAAGCAAGTTGATAAAATTGACAGTGAGCTGAGAACGCCGCCATGATTCGACCTAGGGAGAGGAGGTGGGATTGAGAGGGAAAGTGGCGGGAGGGTGAAATGGGAGAGGCGGGAAGAAAGAGAAGAGTGGGATTGTGCGAGTGATCTGATAAGGGTTTTCTGAGATCGGATTAGGAGGCCCATGGAGAAAGATTAGAGCTTTTGGTGAAAAAGAGAATGAGTTCTTCCCGGGGAAGAAGATGGAAGTTGCCTGAATGAAGTGATCAGGCGGCCGGCGAAGAAGATTGGGCCTCTCTGGGCTTACCCTAGATAACTAGGCCCAGATTCGATTGTTAGGCCTCTTGGCTTAATATTTACGGGTTATAGAGTAAAAGCAGCACATGCCAGTATGCCACTATAATTTTAAATTTTGTACGTTATATTATTATATTTAAAATTTTGGTTATAAAGTTGTAATTTAATGTAACTACTTATTTTTGAATCCAACAAGTTATTAATGACAAATGATTTGTACAAATAAGTAACTTTATTTAAATTATAACTATAATGATACCTAATGTAAAATTTGAAGTATAATAACATATGATATAGTAACTTCAAATTATAGGGATATGAAAAGTATTTTATTTTGGGTTATATCTTTGTCGGGTATTGCTTACTGAATTTCATTGGACTACACTCATTGTCCTCGTGATTCTTATTTGTGTATCATATGTAAGGGATTAGCAAGTTTGTTTATAATCTTTTTACACTTTTTCCTTACATACTAGTTTTTAAAGAAGATTTTTACTCAATGGATTGTAATATTTGGCATCAAAACTTCCTCAAACTCAACTTATATTTGCGAAAAAAGTAACCAGCCATAACAAGCCGACGTACATAAAAGCAAGTATGATATGCTACATGCCTAATTATATACTAAATGCTAAGTCCATCTTCTCTCCACAAACTAAGTTTGGGAATGAATGAATTCTACCCAACAAACTAACTTTTGTGCATCGTTTGTAATAGTTTGCTGACACACGCAAGAGCTAGACAACGACATCAAACCATATTGTTTGGACACGTATATGCATGCATGACTGCTATGGACGTGGCTCAATTGTATTGGATGTTATTATCGGATATTGTTTGGAATCTTTGAACTTAATTAGTGCACAACCTTATACTTTGTAACCTAATTCTGGAGCTTCTGCTCAGATATATGTTATTCTGCGATCAGAGAGAGATCTTACATGTGAGTTGGTACTATGTTGTCTGTTTGTTTGTGGACACAAACGCTTCAGCAAGAGCAGAAGCCCAGCTGGAATATGAGATCACTCCAAAACAAAAACATTTCAGATATCTCAACTAACCCCACGGGAAAACTATCTCTGAACCATCCCTTTATAAAGCAGTTCTGATCTAACTTTCTCTCTGCCACAGAAAAGAACCATTTGATCATCTGATCAAACCTCTTCCTTGATCCTCTCTGCCCTTCTTGTTCCTCCTCTGGGTTTTCATCTCCAAGAAGTAGCTCCAGCAGGTTAGCTGTGTTTTCTTATGCTTTTCATCCATGGATTTGGATTTGAGTTTGTCTTCATCTATTGGGAAATGGGGGGAAACCCAGTTGGGATTTCTGTGGGGAAAAGATCTGATCTTTATAATGATATAGGAAGGATCATTGTTGAGTTGGTTCTGGAAAGACAGAGTCCTCTGTTTCTTCCTCTATTATGTCTGGTTTTTTCCTTCAGTAATATGAGCTTTGTTATGATTAATTAGTTGTTCTATAATGGAAATGGGGGTGAAAACCCAGTTGGGAATTTGGTTTTTTTTTTCTGTGTGTCTAAGGCCTAAGATCAATGGTTATGGTGGAATAATGGTTAGTCTGGTCATCAAATGACAGATTCCTCTGTTCTTCTTTAACACTTTCTGAAAGTAACACTGCGGGAGGTAATACAAATTTGTAAGTTAATAAATTAGATGGCAGTGGTTGTTTATTGTAAGTTGGAATCTACCAGTCAAACATCGTCTGATATCATATTTTATTAGAATTCATGTGTACTCTTTTCAAGCAGTGTATATTGTAATAACTAATAAGACTATAGCTTCTAGATTTCAACTTGCATTTACTATTAAACCCCCATTTTTGTCAATTGCTTTGGGGAACTAAACTCATGGCTATAGTGGATAAGAAGTCAAATTAGACATATGTGGTTAGGTAGTCTAATATCACCTGTTAAAAGATTAGGGTTATAATTGCACAAATGGTCACTTATGTTTGACGTTATTGACAAAATGATCACTGGAGCTCAAACATTAACATGTCGGGTGACTTAGGTTCCCAGTAACTAACAAAATGGTTACTTTCCTTCGGTGCTAGCTGTCTTGGATTCTGCCCGAAACGACATGTCATCGTGCCTTAAACTTGATAGCGGTAATAAGTTATGTGATAAGGACATAAGTTATAATATTAGTTATGCGACAAATTCATATATAAAATGACGTTTTGTTGTTTCAAATTTAAGTTTTGCCGGTATGTGAGAATGTGAAGTTAAGTGATAGTTTTGTTAGTGGATTCGAACTTAAATGATCATTTTTGTAATATCATTTCAAGAAAGGTTGGTGGCTGTGGTGGTGGGGAGTTGATATTCAAAGAGTGGGGCTGTTGATTTGATGTTGTCATTTCAGTAATTAAGTTGCTTTGATTTTTCCACTCTTTATTTTTTCTTTGGGGGGGTTGTTTGTCTTCTTATAGGGTTGGTAGGAGTTTGGAGTTTTGTGAACACAATGGAATTTGGTAGATGAAAAAGAAAGCAAACTACTACCAAAAGAATGGAAAACAGAGCAATATGATCCAATTATTTGACCTACCAAGAAAAAATTAATTAAAAAAGGTTAGTGCAAAGATGAGTCATCATGGTAATGAATAATAGCTAGGAAAATACAAGCCATAAATGGATAGACTTTGCTTTGTCAGCAAGTCACCCCAAAACAAATGAGACCAAATGTATAAAGTGAAAGGATCAAAAGATTGGATAAGAGATGTTGTGGAGCACACAAAAGAGCCGGAGTGGTAATGATTCATGCGGGTCGGGTATCTCAATATTTATTTATGTTTGAAGTAATTCGGGATGAAATTTGTGTATATGATAGGCGGGCTAATATTTTAAATATACTTGTTTTTTTTTAGAATTTGAGTTTAAGGTAGATATTTAATCTCAAACAAATTAATTTTTTCAGAATTTGAGTTTAAGGTAGATATTTAATCTCAAACCGGTCGAGTCAGGTCAAATCCAAATATATCGAGTTGAGATTGTCATTTTGTGATATAAAATATGTTGGTATGGAATATGCATATAGTTTCTAATAATGGAAAATGTGAACTCAGCACGTTGGAAAGGAGTTGTTGAACATGTGAAGGCATTGACTTAGTATTTTCTCCAACAGATTCAATAACTTCCTCACAAAGCAACATCAATTGCTTAAAATCTCTCATACTCATCTTTCTTTCTTTCCCTCGTAGCCATGGTGATCGAGAATGGTTTCATCAAAGAACGAGACAACAAGGCTGCTGCTACAAAGATGGTGGATCCAGGGAAGCCACCTGCATTGACATGGCAAAGAAAGCTGAAAGATGAACCAGTTCCTCCTTTGCCATTCAGCCTTGCTTTCAAAGATATTGCTCATATGGTATAATTCTTGATACATTTCACTTGATTTCATCTGCTGCTGCTGTGTTTTTAATGTGTTATTGATAGAACCCTTTGTTGCCTGATCATGAAGCTTCCAATAGGGGTGAGGCTGATTCGTCACACGAAGGCCGAAGCTGCAGAAGGAAGGGTATAATGTTACAAAATAGTTGAATGTTCATCGTTTTCGAGTTAACTTTTCACTGATTCTTTCTGTTCTCTTCTGTCACTTTTGCAGGAAACCATATTCGATTTCCTCAGAACGCATCATGTCACTGGTGATCACGGTCTCCCTTTAGGCAGTATCGGAACAGGAAGCATTGGAAGAAGCTACAAAGGAGAGTTCCAGCATTTCAAGCTACTGCCTTTAGTACACGAAGAAAAACCGGTTTTAGCTAACCAATTCTCCGTAAGTTTTTCACGTCTTCTGCTGAGAACACCATTGTATGAACAATGTGGTTTAACTTAATTTGGTTTGACATTTTTTCAGGCCTTTGTTTCTCGTCCCAATGGAAAGAAGTCATCGTCTGTTTTATGCTCGAGGAAGCCCGAGTTCCCAGCCAAGCCCGGTTCTGGGATCGAGTCATGGGATTGGAATCTTGCCGGTGACAAGAGTACATACCATGCTTTGTTTCCCAGGGCTTGGACATCTTATGATGGCGAACCTGATCCAGATCTCAGAATTGTGTCTCGACAGATGTCGCCTTTCATTCCTCACAACTACAAGGAGAGCAGCTTTCCAGTAACCGTGTTCACATTTACGGTAGGGCACTTAGGCTACTAATAAAAAATTGAACTATTTCGCTGTGAGATTCTTGAGGGTGAATTTGTTTGTTCGGACTTGTTTCAGCTGTACAATACTGGAAAGACCTCTGCAGATGTCACCTTGCTCTTCACTTGGGTAGTAAGTTTCAGAAACTTGAGAACCATGTAACTTATTTCGGGGGAAAAAGGTTTCACCTTTCTTTCTTCTATGCAGAATTCACTTGGTGGGCAATCAGGATTTACAGGTCAACATTACAACACAAAGATGAAGTAAGAGAAATAGTTGGAGAGAGTTCATGTTTCAGTATTAATTCCAGTTTCATGTGCCAGCTAATGAGTTCTTGGATTTTCCCAGGACAAAAGATGGAGTTCATGGAGTTATCTTAAACCACAAGTAAGTTCCTACAAACAGTGAAGTAAGAAAAATCAGTTTGTCTTGCATCACAAGTAACTGGAAAATCTTCTACAGGACAGCAAAGGGACACCCTCAACTCACATTTGCAATGGCAGCTCAGGAAACAGACGATGTCCGAGTATCCGAATGCCCTTACTTCCTCGTATCGGGACCCTCGAAATCAAGTGGAATCACAGGGAAAGACATGTGGGACGAGATCAAAACGGTTAGCTATAGCCTCTTCAAGTTTGCATAAACATAATGTCCTACCATTTTAAGATCAGTTCATTGAATTCCTTCCCCTCTCCTGTGTAGCACGGAACATTCGATAACTTGTGCTGCAAGAATCTACCTTCAGTACCCGGGTCATCAATTGGAGCAGCCATAGCAGCTTCTGTTACTGTCCCTTCTGGTTCTGTCAAAACCGTCACATTTTCGTTAGCATGGGACAATCCAGAAGTCAGATTCAGTGGGAAAAGTTACTACAGGTGAGTGAATGAATGAATAATTAATCTCACAACCTGATACAGTCTTCTAAGCTATTCTTTACCTATCTGCAGGCGTTACACCAAGTTCTACGGTTCTTTAGGGGACGCTGCAGCGAAGCTGGCTCGTGATGCGATTCTTGGTACATTACAGATCATAGCTAGTTGTGTTTCAAATGTTGTTCCGTTGTAACACTTTCTTGTTTGGTCTGAAATTAGAGCATGCTGATTGGGAGGCTCAGATAGAAGCATGGCAAAATCCCATCCTTGAAGACAAAAGGCTACCAGAATGGTATCCAGTCACTCTCTTGAATGAACTCTATTACCTAAATGCTGGCGGGACGATATGGACCGGTACTCGAATCGTTGATTCTTCAATCATTTCCATAAGACATGATTCATTCATGTTATATCTAAGTTGGGACTTGTAAACTTTCTATGTAGATGGATCACTTCCACTGCAAAGCTTAACATCAATCAGAGACAGAAAGTTCTCCCTGGACGGATCGATCCTCGAAATGAAGCACCAAAACAACTACCATGCTACAAAAAATGACACGGCAGTTGAAATCCTGGAGAGGATGGTGTCGACCTATGAGCAAATGAACGACAGAACAACATCATCTTCGAACCCAGCTTTCGGGACATACTTGATGAATAAAGGAGAAGAAAACGTTGGAAACTTCCTCTACCTCGAAGGCTCCGAGTATCTCATGTTCAACACCTATGACGTCCACTTCTACTCGTCCTTCGCGATCCTCATGCTGTTCCCGAAGCTCGAGCTAAACTTCCAGAGGGACTTTGCAGCAGCTGTGATGATGCATGATCCCACCAAGATGCAGATCATGAGCGACGGGAGGGTGGTTCCAAAGAAGATGCTTGGTGCGGTCCCACACGATATGGGGCTTAACGATCCGTGGTTCGAGATGAATGCCTATAACTTGTTCAGCACGGCAAGGTGGAAAGACTTGAACCCCAAGTTTGTTCTGCAGATATATAGAGATGTTGTGGCTACTGGGGATATGGGGTTTGCTAGAGCTGTCTGGCCATCGGTGTACATGGCGATGGCGTATATGGAGCAGTTCGATAAAGATGAGGATGGGATGATCGAGAACGAAGGGTTCCCTGATCAGACTTATGATGCTTGGCCTGTTCATGGTGTGAGCTCCTACTGTGGTGGACTCTGGGTGGCTGCATTACAGGCTACTTCTGCGTTGGCTCGCGTGATTGGTGAAGAGGATTCGGCGAAATACTTCTGGATGAGGTACCAGGAGGCTAAAGGTGTGTATGAGAAGCTTTGGAATGGGTCATACTTTAACTATGACAGCAGTGGCAATCCTTCCATCCATGCTGATCAGTTATCTGGTCAATGGTGAGTAGCTCAAATTTCAGTCGATTCGGATTGGCTTTTGAAAACTCTAATTTTACTTCTAATGTTAGTTGATCTAGCAAAAGCATTCGATTTTAGGACGGAGTTAACTCAAGATTTTGACTACCAGGTATGCAAGAGCCACGGGGCTTTCGCCGATTGTGGACGAGGAGAAAGTGAAGAGTGCACTTGAGAAGATATACAACTACAATGTGATGAAGTACAAAAGAGGGACAAGGGGAGCAGTGAATGGGATGCTACCAGATGGAAGAGTTGATACGTCGGGAATGCAGTCCAAGGAGATATGGCCCGGAGTCACATATGCACTTGCTGCCTCCATGATTCAGGAACAAATGGTTGATATTGGCTTCAACACAGCCTCTGGTGTCTATCAAGCCGCCTGGTCCGAATCAGGCCTCGGGTGAGCAATCTAGCTAGCTTAACTCTGTTTCCTTGCATAACAAGTTACATAATTTCATATCTTATTTCCTTTTGTCTTGTGCAGATACTCATTCCAAGTCCCAGAAGGGTGGAACACAGATGAAAAGTACAGGTCACTTTGCTACATGAGACCATTGGCAATATGGGGGATGCAATGGGCACTCACAAGGGAAAAAGTCATCAACGAAGGAGGCGTTGTTGTTCTTGATCAACCGTCTCGTAAAGAAGAAGAAGAGGAAGAAGAAGAAGAGGGAAACTACGAAGATCTTTCATGGTATATGAGGCAGCATACTGGATTCAAAAAGGTTGCTAAGTTGCTGCAAGTGCCTAAGGATGATAGTAAGGTTAGCTTTTTGCAGGCTGCCTTTGAGTTTACTTGCAGCAAGTTGCCATTCTAGTTCATAAACAAGCTAGCCCTTTTATATAGGAAGAAGCTTTGATTTATATATATAAGCTTTGATTTATTTGGATGTGTAGTTTCATATAAGAAGGTTGTTTGATTGGTAGTGCCATTTTTGTGTGTGGTCATAACTTATGAAAACTGTCCATAGTGATAGTGTACAATGTAAAGGGATGATTGTTCATTGTTCAAGTATCCTAATGGGTATACGAGAAAAGGGCTGCGGAGGCTCGTTTCAAACGTTCACCTATGTTTCAAGATTTAAGTACACGATATACCACTAAATTATTTAAAATCTACCACACTGACCACTAAAGATCAAAGTCACAAAATACTTCAATTCTTGAGACTATAAAAAGACCTTCCTAGCTAGCTAACAAGAAATCAAACCAGACGACTAAACGAGATAATTAATTTCTTATATAACTTATACACCCACCCTAGTAGAAGAAGGCGCCATCCATATAAGTCTTGTGGTTAAATTTGCCTTTCGTTATATATCGTTGGTTTAACAGCACCTCAACCTCCAAAAACTTTTTTTCTTTAGCAGATCCCCAAGGTAGGTGAACCACACGAGTCTCGACTTTGGGTAACAAAGTGACCCTAATCACTGTCAATCCGACAATGCTGCGAACTGAGGTGTATACCAACGCAAATGTGCTGCTCCGATTGAAGGGATCTTTCTCTAATTTCTCCTCCTGCAGTTCAATCAGTTGATAATTCCCTAACTTATCCAACGTGCCTGTTGCTTCATGCATAATTTGAAAGCCCAAATCATTCCCATCTCTATCTACCAATCTAGCAAAGATTGTATGATCCACATGGCTCTTCTCAACAAAGATGACAACATAAGACGGTTGCCCCTCTGTGTCTTTTGTTGGCAAAGATATTGACAATGTTATTATGCCTTGTTCAGGTGTCACACTATAATGACTCTTCACTTCCCACTCTCCCTTGTTAATATCATAGCAGCACACGTTGTTTGCAGCCATCACATAAAGCTTGCTCCCAGTCGCACCATAAAACCACATGTTACGGAACTGGTCTTGGCATTCATAGGACACGGGAGGAACTGGAAGAGACTTCCATTCCGTAGAATCCTTTCCCTATACCAAGAAGTAGTTCTCCAACTCTGATTTGCCGTGAGTGACAAATGGCCAACATAGATTACAAATCTCGTCTCCATAGTGCACATATATTCCCCCCAAATGCTTCACGATGATTGGAGCGGGCATTGCCCTAGCAGCGGATCTACTGAAAAACAACGTCTGATGATTGAAGCTGAAAAACAACCAGGACTCAAGCTCGGTTCTGGAATAGCAAACTCATACACCGACTCGGAAGAATCTGAGTTTGAGGAACAACCTTCGTGCTGGAAATCAAGATCGATTGGAGCTGGAGAACCAGGACTAAAGCTCGGTTCTGGAATAGGCAACTCATACACCAACTCGGACAAATCTGATTTTGAGAGAGAACCTTCAAGCTGGGAATCAAGATCGATTGGAGCTGGAGAACGAGAACTGAAGGAGGGTTCTGGAATATGCTGGGAATCAAGATCGATTGGAGCTGGAGAACGAGAACTGAAGGATGGTTTTGGAATAGGCAACTCATACACCGACTCGGACAAATCTAATTTTGAGAGAGAACCTTCATGCTGGGAATCAAAATCAATTGGAACTCGAGAACGAGAACTGAAGGACGGTCCTGGAATAGGAAACTCATACATCAACTTGGAAGAATCTGATTTTGAGAGACAACTTTTGAGCTTAAGATATGGAGAATGAAAACTGAAGGATTGTTCTGAAATAGCCAACTCATACAACAACTTGGACGAATCTGATTTTGAGAGAGAACCTTCATGCTGAAAATCAATATCGATTGGAGCTGGAGAACGATAACTGAAGGACGGTACTGAAATAGCCAACTCATTGATCAACTTGGACGAAACTGAACTTGAGAAACAACCTTTGATGGGAGGTTTGATTGAAGGTGAAGCCTCAACACAACAAGCAATCTCACACTTCGACACGGAAGAATCTAATTCTGAGAGACATCTTTTGTGCTGAAAATCAAAATTGATTGGAGGTGAAGCCTCAGCACAACGAGCAATCTCACACTCCAACTGGGACGATTTTGATTTTGAGAGACTTCCTTCGTGTTGAAAATTAAAATCGATTGGAAGTGAAGCCTCGACACAACGAGCAATCTCACACTCCGACTGGGACGGATCTGATTTTGAGAGACTTCTTTCCTATTGAGAATCATCAGTATCGGGGGGGATGTCTTCCACCCTATCATGTAAACTTTAAAATTCTTGACAAGAATACTCATTGCAATAGGTACACCGTAATCTTTGCAGATATCCTAATCACTAAGAAAAACTGGTTCTTCAATAACATCTGGATATTCTTCTCCCAACGATCCAATATCATCTGAAAAAAGTTCAATCCTAATCCCAACAATCAGGGTATTCCATTTAAACCCCAAATACAGGTTCTTGTTTCTCAATATATAAGGTATCTCCTTCCTCCCTGCTTCTCCACAACTCACCGTCATTAATTAATTCTTTGTTTTATGCCTGTCGATCAAATTGATGTGTTGGAAATTGATCAGGAGGAAAACTTTAAATTGATGGGTGGGGCTTTTTTGGGTCAATATTAGGGTTGGGAGTCGCCGTGACTTTTCTGGGCCGGTAAAAAGTTAAGCTTCAGCCAGAAAATAACTGAAACTTCAAGATATTTAGAGGTCCCTCAGCCAAACATTCATGCTCCTGGCAGAAAACACTAGTACGGACATGAAGCTCAGGCGTTCAACCAATTGTAAGCTCAAGTGTTTAATTTTACTTCAGTTTACCTATTTTGACATTAAAATTTTAAAATTGGCTAATATTTAACACGTATGTTTGAGATGGTTAAAAAACAAGTTTTATTTTGGTACCTTTATAAATAATGGACAAATGAAATTAAAAATCAATTTTACTCATTGTTTTGTTAGTATAGAACAAAATACGTTTTTAACTTCATTTGACTATTATTTGATGGGACTAACATGTCGAAACCTCAATTTTTGGTCATTCCCAACATGCATGCCAAATATTAGTCGATTTGAAAATTTTGAAATTTTCATGTCAAAATGGCTCATTTCCATAAATAATGGTCAAATTAAGTTAAAAATCAATTTTACTCGATGTTATGTTAGTGTTGAACAAATATTTTTGTAACTTCATTTGACTATTATTTGAATGGTTTAACATGGTGAAACCTCAATTTCTGGGCATACCCAAAATGCATGCCAAATATTAGTCCGTTTGAAAATTTTCAATTTTCATGTCAAAATGATTAATTTCCAAAGGGGTTAACTTATAAAAATGGGTCATTTTGACATTAAAATTTTCAAATTTTTAAATTCGCTAATATTTTACCTTCATGTTTGAGATGGCTAAAAAACATGTTTTGTTTTGGTACCTCTATAAATAATGCTCAAATGAAGTTAAAAATCAATTTTACTCGGTGAAGTTAGTGTCGAATAAAGTAATTTTAACTTCATTTGACTAATATTAGAAGGAGTTAACATGGTGAAACATCGATTTTTTGACATTCCCAACATGCATGCCAAACTTTAACCAATTTTTTTAAAAAAAAATTCATGTCAAAACGGCCGATTTCCAAAGGGGTTAACCTATGGAAATGGGCCATTTTGACATGAAAATTTCAAATCGGCTAATATTTGAAATGCATGTTGGAGATGGCTAGAAAATCAAGTTTCATTATGGTACCGCTATAAATAATAGTCAAATGTAGTTAAAAATCAATTTTACTCGGTGTTATGTTAGTGTTGAACAAAATATTTTTCAACTTCATTTGACTATTATTTGAAGAATTTAACCTGGTGAAACCTCGATTTTTGGTAATTGCCAACATGCATGCCAAATATTAGCTCGTTTGAAAATTTTCAATTTTCATGTCAAAATGGTTAATTTCCAAAGGGGTTAACTTATGAAAATGGGTCATTTTGACATTAAAATTTTTAAATTTTTAAATTGGCTAATATTTTACCTTCATGTTTGAGATGGCTAAAAAACATGTTTTGTTTTGGTACCTCTATAAATAATGCTCAAATGAAGTTAAAAATCAATTTTACTCGGTGAAGTTAGTGTCGAATAAAGTAATTTTAACTTCATTTGACTAATATTAGAAGGAGTTAACATGGTGAAACATCGATTTTTTGACATTCCCAACATGCATGCCAAACTTTAACCAATTTTTTTTAAAAAAAATTCATGTCAAAACGGCCGATTTCCAAAGGGGTTAACCTATGGAAATGGGCCATTTTGACATGAAAATTTCAAATCGGCTAATATTTGAAATGCATGTTGGAGATGGCTAGAAAATCAAGTTTCATTATGGTACCGCTATAAATAATAGTCAAATGTAGTTAAAAATCAATTTTACTCGGTGTTATGTTAGTGTTGAACAAAATATTTTTCAACTTCATTTGACTATTATTTGAAGAATTTAACCTGGTGAAACCTCGATTTTTGGTAATTGCCAACATGCATGCCAAATATTAGCTCGTTTGAAAATTTTCAATTTTCATGTCAAAATGGTTAATTTCCAAAGGGGTTAACTTATGAAAATGGGTCATTTTGACATTAAAATTTTTAAATTTTTAAATTGGCTAATATTTTACCTTCATGTTTGAGATGGCTAAAAAACATGTTTTGTTTTGGTACCTCTATAAATAATGCTCAAATGAAGTTAAAAATCAATTTTACTCGGTGAAGTTAGTGTCGAATAAAGTACTTTTAACTTCATTTGACTAATATTTGAAGGAGTTAACATGGTGAAACCTTGATTTTTTGTCATTCCCAACATGCATGTCAAATTTTTGTCAATTTAAAAAAAAAAAAATTTCATGTCAAAACGGCCGATTTCCAAAGGGGTTAACCTATGGAAAATGGGCAATTTTGACATAAAAATTTCAAATCGGCTAATATTTGAAATGCATGTTGGAGATGGCTAAAAAATAAAGTTTCATTATGGTACCGCTATAAATAATAGTCAAATGTAGTTAAAAATCAATTTTACTCAGTGTTATGTTAGTGTTGAACAAAATATTTTTCAACTTCATTTGACTATTATTTGAAGGATTTAACATGGTGAAACCTCGATTTTTGACAATTGCCAACATGCATGCCAAACATTAGCAAATTTGAAACTTTTCATGTTTCATGTAAAAACGATCGATTTCTAAACGGGTTAACCTATGAAAATGGGCCATTTTGTCATAAAAAAATTGACATGAAAATTTCAAAATTTTCAAATCGGCTAATATTTGACATGTAGGTCGGAGATGGTTAAACAATCTTGTTTCATTATTGTACCTCTATAAATAATGGTCAAATAAAATTAAAAATCAATTTTACTCGATGTTTTATTAGTGTTGAACAAAATATTTTTTTATCTTTGTTTGACTATTATTTGAAGGGTTTAACATGGTGAAACTTTAATTTTTGGTCATTTCCAACACCGTTTGACTCTCTCTACTTCAGAAATTTATTTTTAAGTTGTTGCTTAATTTTTCTTTGCTACTTAATTAATTATTGAATTTATACTACGTTTTTCCATTAATTGAGTTTTTTTTTTGGGAGAAATTATTTTTCACCAAAGTCCAATTAACTGTGGATGTCTAATTACCTAGAGAAAAATATCATGTTTTCCGAGTAAAAAAGTAAAATTTCACATACCGAATTAGACATTTAATTAGTACAGGAAAAAATTGAAATACTGTTATCACTATCCTCCTCCTTCTTTTGTTATTTACTAACATGTCCTCCCCCAACGTCATTTTCCTTTTCCCCGCCAAACCAATCAACAGATTTCTTGAAATTACTAACCCACCTTCAACTCCAAAATCAGAATGTGATATCAAGATGTTGGAATCATGAAGATATCGTGGATAGAGTTTTACAGTTTAGGAAAAATTGACTCTTGTTTTTTATAGTCATGTTTGATGATTACAGTTTGTTTAGAAAACATCCATTAGCTTGTTGTATTGATTATTGTTTAAATCCATTTGTTTCGTTTAGATGAAGTATTTTTCTGGCCCAAATCGATTAGCTTGTCTATATGAATTCATTAGGAAGTATTTTTCTTGTTCTCTCAAGTCTCAACCGCCGCCTCTTCAACCAATCCCTTGCCGGCACTCCTTTCCTCCCACGTCTCTTGCTGCTGCTCCGTCTCCAGATGGCGCTCGTCGTTGTTCAGGGCGATCTGGAGACGTAGCAGTGACGAAAGCGAGCTGGAGACAGAGCAGCGACGAGAGACGTGGGAGGAGAGGAGTGCCGGCGGGGATGGGTTGGAGAGGGAGCAGTTGAGACTTGAGAGTGGCGGAGATACGATTAGGTTTAGGCTTATTTCAATTTTCAGATAAGTAATTGATTTTTTTTAATTTCGCGATCGATTAGGTGTTACATTGACCGCTTCCTCGTCGTCTCGGAGTTTAGTCGACGTCTCGCCGTCGCCTTGCCTTATTTCATCGCCTCAACCGAGTCCAGGCGAGGAGGCCGCTGCCTCGGCCTTTTAGTCGCCTCAGCACGCCTTCTCGAACCTTGATCTAAACCCATCTCTAACACATCCTCGTTCATTTTTAGCGAAAATTTCCCGTACCTTTCCTATAACCTGTTTAATACGGATATTATCAAATAAGGTTGAATATCATTATGAATAATATTGCCAAGCCTAGTGTGTGTGGTTGGTATACTTAATGGTTAGAACTAGTTTGTAAATATACATGAAAGTGAAGGACCTAAGTTGCCATAATTAAACGTTCCTGGATATATTTAAAAAACACGAAGCCGCTTTTTAATTTTCAGAGTCCGATCTCCGATCAAACTACTGGGAAGCTCGAGAGAGAAATGGCGAGCTTCAAACTCAGCCAGCGAGTCCACTCAGTGGGCGATTCCCGCCGAATTGGCACCGTCAAGTATGTAGGAACAGTGGAAGGCTACTCCGGCACTTGGGTCGGCGTGGATTGGGACACCGGCGACGGCAAACACGACGGGACTGTGAACGGAACTCGTTACTTCCAAGCTAGATCGGACCGTTCTGGTTCTCTGGTTCGGCCACATAATTTGAGTTGCGGAATTTCGTTCCTTGAAGCTCTGTGCATCAGGTACAAAGGCCAGGCCACTAAAGAAGAAGAAGGTAATGGCAAAGGAAGAGTCTTTTTGGTTGGTTCTGGCATTTTTTGAATTAGTTGATTTTGATTCAGTGTTTTAATTGTTGTTGTTAGAGGGTATGTATGTGCTTTCGGCTAGGAATAGAAAGGTGTCTGTAGAATTCGTCGGTAAAGAGAAGATTCAAGATAAGCTGAGCCGGTTTGAGGAGCTCACCAATGCGTCTCTGTCATTTCTTGGTGTCAGTACTCCTGGTTCATCAACAGAGATTGGTTCTACTTTGCCAAGTAAAAAAGAGACTTCCTTTGTTACTGTTTGAAGTTCCATTGTCTTAAAGATCTTCTATTTATGTTGCTTGAACTTTGCAGATATAAGGGAGTTGGACTTGACTGGAAATTTGCTTTCGGAATGGAAGGTAAATGCCGTAGCTGATCTTATCTGGTCGATCGAGTTTAGCTAGACTGTTCTTTCTAATATACATTCATTGCAGGATATAGGGACCATATGTGAGCAATTGCCATCCCTTACAGCGCTCAACTTGTCTCACAATTTGATGGCAGATGTCGTTGTTGGCCTACCGCGATTAGGTAGGATCCGTACTCTGGTTTTGAACTGTACTGGTGTGAAATGGACACAGGTAGAAGAACTTGAACATCTGTTGCCAGTAATAGAGGAGCTGCACCTTATGGGGAATGGTATAAGTGAAATTAAGGTACTTGTTTATTGTACTCTGATTCTTCATGAAGTGTTCCATTGGATCAGGAGCTACGATTATATTAAGGGATGTTTGAGTATAGAGATCTGGACCGACACTTGGTCATTGCCTGGTTCTAATAAAATTAAATAAACATAAACCTTAATAACTTTCTAGGCTACAGTTACTGCATAATCTCATGCATATTCTTTCTAGTAGAAGAGGCCAAGAGGGAAATGACTGACATCACGGATGTCCTATGCATCAACGAACATCTGAAAAGTTGAGTAGCAATGGAAGTGGATTGCTTTTACTAATCTCTTACTTGACCTTTCACTGTGTGTTTCTAGGCAACATCTTCAGTTCAAAGATTTGAATCCTTGCGGCTTCTGAATTTGGAAGATAACTGTATAACCGAGTGGAATGAAATCATAAAGATTTCCATGTTGAGAAGGTCAGACTGATATGCTTGCTATTCCAACAACTTGTTGTTTTCTTGATATGCAAGAAAACCACTTGACACTGTTTTTGTCCTCAGCTTAGAGCATCTTCAGTTGAACAAGAACAGGTTGAAGAATGTCTTCTATCCAGATGATGCAACAGTAAAGAAAATGTTAAATGGTTCCGAATCTCAAAAGAAATGTTGTATTCCTTTTGAGAACCTCCGTTGTCTTCTCTTGGGTAAATATCGAATCTTTTTTTTGTGTGTTTTTATTGACTTATTAAACTCCACTGGACGATAATTTGATTTTCTGTTTGTTTCAGCAAGTAACAACATTGGGGATCTCGCATCAATTGACTCACTGAACTTGTTCCCCAACCTGATGGTAAATTGCACTTTTGCTCTTGTCTTTCGTTTGTTTCAGTGTGCTTCACGACCAATACTGTATTTGGTTAGTTTTTGTAGTTTGCAGCACAACCTCATCTGAATTGCCGACTCATTCTAGATGTTGACCGATTCATACTTTGCCTATAGGATATCAGAATATCTGAAAATCCAATAACCGAACCCTCAAGTGGTGGTATTCCAAGATATGTTCTGGTTGCACGATTGTCCAAGATTGAACTGCTGAATGGAAGTGAGGTTAGCTCAGAAACTTGTGCACATATACTCATTTCCTTTCATGAGGCCTTTCTCTGAATTTCGTCGTTCCATGATTTCAGATCCGTGCTCGTGACAGGAAGGAATGTGAGATTCGGTATGTAATTTCAACATCTTCAAAATGGAGGATTCAACAAATTTGGTTTGAATTTTTCTATTGAATTAGCTGTTTTTGCTTAATACCCCCTTCACAGGTATGTTCGCTTAGTTATATCGCAGCTGCATGGCAACCCGGATGAAATTAAACAACTTCATCCAAGGTAGTCCTTTGTCATGTTGGCTTTTATTGAATTTATGAGAAAGCTTTCAATTGTATTATAATAAGAAGGATTATTTAAGGGTATATAGATTTATATAGAGTTAGGATAGAAATTTTTTTCTCAATTATGAAAACTCTTAGTACTATTCCTATACTAATAAGGAAAAATATTGAAACTTATTCTTAATAAGGAAAATATAATATTCTTCAACACTCCCTCTAAAATTTGGTGTAGATGTTAATCAACCCAAACTTGGACAGTAAGTGGTCAAACACATCTCTTGAAAGAGGTTTCGTAAAAACATCTGCAGTCTGCTGCTTCATAGGAATATATTCCACTCGAACCACACCAGAACTAACATTTTCAGTTATAAAATGACGATTTACCTCCACATGTTTAGTTCGATCATGATGAAGAGGATTCGGACTATGTTGATTGCTGCTTGGCTATCACACAGAAATTGCATATGACCATCAATCTCAATCTTCAGCTCATTCATAATGCGCTTCAACCAGATACTCTGACAGATTCCAAGTGCGAGAGCTCGATACTCAGCCTCTACGCTGCTTCTAGTCACAACCTTTTGTTTCTTACTTCGCCATATCACAAGATTTTCCCGGACATAACTACAATAGACAGTAATTCCCCATTGAATAGTTCTCTTGAAGTAGATTCCCTTTTCAGGTGAACTTTTCAAGTACCTTAGAATTCTGTGAACCGTTCTCATGTGTTCTTCATTAGGACAGTGCATGTGCTGGCTGACAATCCCAACTGTAAAAGCTATATCGAGTCGAGTGTGAGCTAAATAAAACAGTTTCTCAACCAATCGTTGATACCGACCTTTTTCAACTGCCGGAATATCCTCCTCCATGTGAAGAGTTGTATTCGACTCCATGGGAGTGTCAATAGGCTTATAGTCAAGCATTCCCACTTCCTTTAGTAAGTCCAAAATATATTTCCGTTGAGAGATTACGACACCTTTTTGAGATCTTGAAACCTCCATTCCTAGGAAGTATTTAAAGTTTCCCAAGTCTTTGAGTTCGAACTCTTTTGCCAGTTGATCCTTGAGTCTATTAATTTCTTCTACATCGTCTCCAGTGATTATAATATCATCCACGTACACAATGAGGATGGAGATCTTCCCTGTAGGTGAGTGCTTCACAAATAAGGTATGATCGATCTGACATTGATAGTATTCTCCTTACTTCACAGCCTTGGTAAATCTGTCGAATCAGGCACGGGGAGATTGTTTCAACCCGTACAAGGGCTTGCGAAGCTTACAAACTTCCCTTTCTCTCGGATTTTTCACTCGCGGAGGAAATACCATGTAGACCTCTTCTTCAAGTTCTCCGTTAAAAAAGGCATTTTTCACATTAAGTTGATGTAACGGCCAGTCCAGGTTTGCTGCCAGAGAAAACAACACCCTTATACTGTTGAGCTTTGCCACTGGTGCAAAGGTTTCATCATAATCCACGCCGTATGCTTGGGTGAAACCTATAGCCACCAGCCTAGCTTTATCTCTTTCAATTGACCCGTATGCTCTATATTTAATGGTGAAGATCCACTTACAATCGATTGTGTTTTTTCCATTTGGAAGGGAGACAATGTCCCTTGTATTATTTTTCTCCAAAGCTCGTAACTCCTCCATGACAACACTTCTCCATTTTGGATGTTTCATAGCTTCTTCAATATTCTTAGGTATTTGTTCCTCGTCGAGAGCATATATAAATGCTATGTGAGAATTGCTAAGACCATCATAGCTGATTTGTCGAGCAATCAGATATTTTGTGCAATTTCTTACACCTTTCCTTAGAGCAATAGTAACCTCTAGATCACTCAAATCATCACCCTCTTCTTCAATCTCTTCAACTATCACTTCTCGATCAACATTCATAATTCCCCCTCCACTGTTTCCTGTCTCAAGAGGATCATCCTCAATCAAAGTATTCTTTCTTCTTTGATAAACAAGAAGGGGTTTTTCTAATGGTTCCTCTGATGACATTTGAGACTCCCCCTGACTTACAACATCAGTTGGAGCTCCCTCCTGACTAACAACTTCGGATGGAGTGTCCTCTTCCTCTAAACAAATCGTATCCACGAGGCTATGGCTGCCATCATTATGTGTCTGCTCCCCCTGAATCACAGTGGTAGAAAAGTAGTCTGTGATTCAAAAAAGGTAGCATCCCTAGTGGTGTAAACTCGTTTGGTCGGAGGATGATAACACCTATAGCCCTTCTGGGTTGAAGAGTAGCCTATAAACACGCTTTTCAAGGCGCGCGGATCTAACTTGGAGCGGTTGGGTGTTGAGTTGTGAATGAAAACCGTGCAACCAAATACTCGGGGAGGAAGATCAGCTGAGAAACTGGCAAGATGGGGACAATCTGCCAGAAGAACATGCTGAGGAGTCTTGAAGTCCAAGACCCTACTGGGCATGCGATTGATTAGGTATGTGGGCGTTAGAACAGCCTCTCCCCACAAATGCTTCGAAACATTGCGTGTAAATATGAGTGAGCGAGCAACATCAAGTAAGTGTCTGTTCTTGCGTTCGGCAATACCGTTTTATTAAGGGGTGTCGATGCACGAACTTGCATGAATGATGCCATGAAGATGTAGAAAGGAGCTGGGGCCTTTATTGAAGTAGCCGTGGGCATTGTCAGTTTTCAGAACCTTGATGTGAGTCTAAAACTGGATAGCTACCATTTTGTGAAATAGCTGAAAAATGTGGACCGTTTCGAACTTTATTTCATTAAGAAAGTCCATGTCATCTTGGTGTGATCATCAAAAAATGTTATGAACCAACGAGCCCTATTGATGTTCTTGACTTTATAGGTCCCCAGATATCGCTATGAACTACACTAAGAGGTGTGGTAGGTCGATAGCCGATTCCAGGATAGGAAGAACGCGTATGCTTTGCAAATTGACACACATTACATCTCAAATCCTTTGAACCTTTATTCTGAAATAATGCAGGTAGTAATTTTTCAAGATAAATAAAACTGAGATGACCAAAATGGAAGTGTCATAATATGGCTTGATTCTCAATGTGTTCAATACTAAAAACAACATTAGCACTACTACTACTATGGGCTTTACTGGAACTGTCCTCATCCTGAGTTCCCTTCAACAGGTAGAGACCATTACGCATTTCACCACTTCCAAACATCTTCCCAGTCTCCACCTCCTATAACACACAACCAGGAGGGCGAAACTTAGCTTCACACTGAAGATCATGCGTTACTTGATGAATAGAGAGAAGATTGCAGTCAAGTTTAGGCACATAAAGTACTGGACATAGAGTAAGATCCTTAGTAACCCTAACAATGCCTATTCCTTCTACCGGTGCTATTGAGCCATCGGCAATCCGGACACCTGAGGTTCTAGGGTAAGGTTTTAAGTGTTGTATCAACTCCTTACAACCTGTCATATTGTTTGTAGCTCCGGAATCAAGGATCCAAATATTCTGAGAATTTTGACTAGAAGTGTAAGCAGCCGAAGTACCTTGTTTGTCAAACAGACTAGACATGTAAGATTTCTTGGGGTCGGCTTTCTCAGTATTTATGACTTGTGCAAACATTTTCTTCAGAGTCTCCAACTATCCAGCTGAAAATTGTGTCGTATCACCAGTTTTGGTGGCAGCTGCGTTTGCAAGAGGCTTCTGCTTATTCAAGTTCAGTTTGGATTTCCATCCTTGTGATCCATCAACTATTTCCCAGCACTCCTCTTCCGTATGAAAGGGTCTTTGACAGAGATCACACCATTTTGAAGAGGTAGCAGAAGTAGGATTCTGTTTCCTCTTGTCATGGTTGTTCTTGACGAAGAGAGCCGTGGTTGAGGTCTCAATTTTCAAGGCTGAACTGTTGGGTTCAAAGGTTATCTTTGTTTCTATAACCATCAGATGACACCGATCTTTTTCTCTCAACACCTCAGCAAACGTCTCCTTCAAACTTGGAAAGGGTTTCGTTCCCATAACCCTGCTTTTCACAGCATATAGGTCTTGATTTAGTCCAAGAAGCAGTTGAATTATCATCTTTTTGTCCATGAATGTCCGGAATGTTTTTGCATCATTTGGAGTATCCCACTTTTGAGCTTCATCCAAATCAAGTTGAAGTCAGGTTCGCACCAGTCGATTGTAGTACTCCGTTGCACTCAAGTTATCTTGTTTGAAATTGTAGAGTCTGGACTCAATTTCGAACAAAGCATGAGTTGTCTTGCATGGAGTAGGTTTCTTTCACATCATCTCAAAGCTCCTTTGCAGATTGATGTAGAAGATAGTTGTCGCCGATATCTGGTTCCATCGTTGAGATGAGTCAGAACCGAACTTGATTGTCATCATTGTCTCACTTGGTGAAGGCAGCTGAGTCGGATTCTTGTGGTTTGCTTGCAATACCAGTAAGATATTCCTTTTTCTGTTTCGCAGTGATGAACATCCGGACTGACTGAGACCATTAGAGGTAGTTTTTACCATTGAATTTCTTAATGGAATCTCCTCCAGAGCTTGGTTTAGATCTGGAATTGTTGTTGTTGGCTGTTATCTCAGTTTCGGAGACAGCAGAAGAAGGATGAATGGTAGAAGAAGAAGAGTGTTTTGGAGAGGAAGAAGGTGAAACAGTCTCGTCGTCCGTGGTCATGGTGAACACCGACGGCAGCGAAAGATATAGCCGGTGGCTCTGATACCATATTGAATTTATGAGAGAAAGTTTTCAACTGTATTATGATATGAAGGATTACATAAAGGGGTACATAGGTTTATATAGAGTTAGAATAGGAGAATCCTTCCTCACTTATGAAATATGAAAACTCTAAGTACTATTCCTATATTAATAAGGAAAAATATTGAAATTTATTCCTATACTAATAAAGAAATATAATATTCTTCAACAGCTTTCATCCTATTACCTTCGGAAGATAATGAATCTTGATGATGCGAAATCATTTGCACTTTGTATTCAGTGGAGTGATTATGTTTATCAATCCAAAGGAATTCATATTTGTCATGAACTTCCTACAAGGTTGACTAGCTTAATCGTGCCGTCAGCTTGCTACAAGGGTTGTCTTCAACTTCAGAATTTGATTTGATGTAATCACAGGTTCGCAGAGCTAAAGCTTCTTCACAGTATCGAAGATGAAAGACCATCGATTGAGCCCTCCGGCCCTCAGAAGATGGCTACTGGATTATTGTGTATGGTCCCGACATCTCCTGTGTTTCTTGATCTTCATGTATGCATGTACATACAATATCATTGTAATGTGTAATTGTATTGCAGCAATCACCCTCAAGTGTGTGGGTGCTTCCATGGGCGAGAAAGCTCCAATGACAAAGAAGCTACCTGCCTCGACGACGGTGATATTCTCATCGATGTTCCTTGTCGTAGAAGTCTCAGCGAATTTATCGTTTGTACTAATGGAAGTTTGTGTTTTGCTTATAGGCTGGCAAGCTAAAGATTCTCTGTGAAAGCTTTTTCAAACTCAGATCAGTCAAGCTGAGACTTTTCCTAGAGGAAGAGGTGTGTGTTTATACACTGATGTATCTTACCTAAAAGTTTACAATAAAAAAGTTCACCAAATTGTTCTCACAACTGGTAGGGCTGTCCTTTGCCGGTACTACTAGACGACGAGATGGCCACACTGCTGGATGTTGGTGCTGGCAATGGATCCACCATTATTTTGGATGAAGAGAGTTGATACAGAGACCAGCTCAGACCAAAGTATTTTCGAGCTCATAATGCTGATCCCCAGATCCAGGCCTCTTTGTTGCCAGTTACTCTCCTTCATGGCCAATTCAGTCCTACCACTTTGGGATTATATCATGACAAATCGAGTTAGTATGCTATAAGGCCAGAAGGGGATAGTGCTGATGGCATCTCATTGAGCTTAACTGAATAAGTCAAAGTGGATGAGGTAGATTATTGATCGTGTTTGCAACTATAAGATTGTTATGTTTGGAATTCAGCAGTAGGCTACAATGTTTATGAGTTATGATCAATAAAAAACCCCAGTTTGGTCATTGTTTCGTTAGACATCTAAGTTAATCAACCTACTTGATAACCATTCCAACCATTCGGGTTGAAAGATAATGGTAGAGTAGGCAATGTGATATGAATTAGAAGCGGTGCAGCTTAATCAAAATAGTCAAGACCCGAGCTCAGCTGCCCTTACTTAAGAAACAGAATATCCAGCCACTGAAAAGTGACATAATCAGCTTCGAAAAATAAAACTCAGCAGAGTGGCGTTCAAATCCTTAGCAACCTAATACTAATCAGAGGTTGGAAAGTAGGGCCAAGCGCCACAAGTGCTCTCTCGACAATATTACACAAATTTGGATCCTAGAATATTAATAGTGCGCACAATAGATTCACTACATCGAACACAAATCTTCTTCAATGAGGTGCAGCATGCATCTGGGCAGAATCATATTGGGGATACGCTGCTGCAGGCTGAGATGGAGTGCTCCCAGGAGCAGCAAGGGCAGGGTAGCTACCTGATTGTGGGACAGACTGGTCGTAACTCGGTTGCGTTGGTGCTGGCGTTGCTGTTGGTTGAGTGTAAACCTGTTGTTGACCAGCAGCAGGTTGTGCACCGTACGTTGATCCAGCAGTTGGTTGTGCACCGTACGTTGATCCAGCAGCAGGTTGTGCATAAGAAGGATCTTGTGCTTGATATCCATAACCAGCAGCATTGGAAGTGGCCTGATCTGGATACCCTTGCGAAACCGGGTATGATCCGTAGGAAGCTGCAGCAGTACCTTGTGCATAGCCAGCCTGCTGAGGATACCCTTGTTGAGCTGCTGGTTGCTGTCCGGCAGTTTGGCCGTAGGCCTGTGGAGGAAATCCCAAGCCTGAAGCAGGAGGAGCGGCTTGATTATAGCCATCAGCAGCCGTGGCAGTTGCGGCACCATATGGAGGATATCCTTGTTGAACCGGAGCAGTAGATGTGTAAGGATATTGCTGCTGAGTTGCTGCTGCACCTTGACCATATGGCTGGCTAGCGGAATATTGCTGAGGTGGCTGCTGACCTGGTGCTGCTTGCATGCCATAAGATGGTTGCTTACCGTACTGTTGATAAGCTGCAGGTGGATAACCTGACTGAGAGCTGGCATGTCCGTAATGATTGTGCACTGGAGCATGATTGTCATAGCCTTGTTGAGGTACCGGCTGTGAATAAGAAGCTTGATTACCATAATCAGACCCGTGAGGCTGAGGCTGCCCGTAACCATAATTTGTCTGTGACGACGGAGGACCAATGGCAGGAGCAGGACCGTGAGGGTGGTGCCTGGAAACAGGTGCAGATGAGGGGTGGTCGGACATGTGTCCTCTCTGACCTCCGTAGTAATCATAACCGCCGCTACTTGGTGGGGGAGGTCGCTGCTCCCAACCCGAACCATAGTTACTTCGTGGACCCATGTGTTGGGGTGGGTAATTTCCGTAACTGGGAGGCGGAGGGTAGTGCATGCCATGAGGCGGATATGGTCCTCGTTGGTGATAATCGTAAGGCATCGGTTGTGCCGGATGAGGTCCTCGAGGACCATAATGGCCCCTGTCATTGGGTCCACGAGATCTGTACGATTGCTGCTGGTTATAACCGCCGGAATTTGATGATTGCCTCACATCCTGTGAAAAGTGAACAAAAGAAAACCATATCAGTTGGAGTAAGAAGCTATATTTTTTGAAAAAAATAGAGCCATGTAAGCGAGAATTAGGAAACCATGGTATGATTTGAATGTAACAGTATCAAATACCCATGTAACCAGACTACCAAGAAGCGGTATATGATAATTATGCCTCAAATCCATAGTATTATGCAGCTAGAGACGATGAGCATTCTGTCGAACACAACGGAGCCTTTGCAATAATGAAAAGTCATCATACCCAGTAGCATCAACCACGACGAGGCATGCTGGAACAAAAGCATATTAAAGGGATATCTAGAGACAATGAAATGGAGGATAGATTACCAAATGATAAGGGCCTTCTCCTAATGCTTACATAGTAAGAACACACACAAGCATTTGGGCATAATGGGACTATGAATCACTGAATTAAACGTTAAACAAGTTGGCAACAATAGCAGCCTCTCTGGTAGCTATTTTCAGTCACTAAGCATATACATTTGTGAAGGGAGCCGAAAATTCTACTAGAAATCAGGAAACATAACATCAATTGCAAACTGCCCTAACAATGACTAAAACAAACAGAAGTACACACTTGCCAACACCTGAATAACCACTTATGCTTGTAGTTCACATAGGCACTAGAGTTCTGCACCAACCTTACGTCAAAAAGAGGAAAGTAACAAAATAAACTGTTAACGGAATGAAAGGGACCACAAAACTAGAATCAAACAACGGAACTCAGGTCATTCACCATTCTGAATTCCAGGATCATGTTGCAAACTTCCATGACCAAAGTTAACAGAACACGCGAGGATTGAAAAACTGAGTTTTATGACAAGTCAAATGAAGTTTTATTCAAATATAGAAGTGATGAAATTACTACATTAGGCAGTTTAAGGTGTAAATGCAACATGAAGCACCGTTCTGATCATGTTAACCTTAAGCTCAGATAAGAACGTTAATGAATTGGAAGGAGTGTCAGAACATATACAATACTGTCCGGGTATTTCAGCATACTTTCTTCCCCTAAGTGTACAGAGAAGAGGACATGGATCGGTAGAAAACAACATGGTTCACACTAGTCACTCAAAAAGGATTTTCAGCTAAGAAGTCTCAAAACAATCTTACCAACTATAACATCCTGCAAGTGTGAGATATAAAGCCTGATACCTCTTGTCTGTGGATGACAATGAATAGTGGTTGTCTATGGTTACACCAACAAAGCAAAGCTGACCCCATTGGATAGGCCATTGCGGAATCTGCATTTTTAAAGTCAACCAGCTCGGAATCGGCACCTTAAATATGAAAAATCAGGGCAACCGACATCTCGAAGGAATATGTGATGCTCCTAACAGCATTGAAGAGACCTCCAAAGGGATCACGAGCCATCAACACCATAAATCCCTCAGAAATTATGTACACAACCTCTCACTCAAGACACAGTCTATGAAAAGGTTCTTGTAAATGGATAGTAATGGTCTCATGAAAAATACATCAAACATGACTTATCCACTTGGCTTGGGCAAAAAGAACATATAACTAGCAAAACCCTATGAACATGAATTCGCAATTCAAGCAAGCGTGCAAACATGAACCTACAATCCAGGACAAAGAATTCACACTCCTTATACTTAAAAAGCTCACATACACAACCATAAATGACAAACGATTATCAAGGAGCTCAGGGGAAATGCAGCAGTAGGAGCCCTATTAATAAAGATCAACAAATAGGCAAGCATATTTAAAATGTCTCCAAAGATAATAATAATAATAATAATAATAATAATAATAATAATAATAATAATAATAATAATAATAGCATGGTACTTGGCAATCCATAATGCAGAAGCAAATGTTAAAAAAGTTGGAATAGCTCAACCAAAGGAACAAAAGTCCAGAATAAGGAAAACTACATATGCAATAATGCAGTAGATGGCAAAATATGTGAATAGGACAGAACTTTCATCTAGTAAGCATAACTTTACATCTCTTCATCAAACTAGTTACAAAAGAGCCTCAAACTTGAACATATTAACTTTCAGTCAACTGGACAAACATAATTCCAAGTGATGGAACCAAAGATGGAAAGTAGGTGCACCAATTAACTTTAGAGAAGACTAGAGCAAGGACAAACCTGACTCATAACTTCCTTAATCAGTTCTCTTGCCATTTCAATTTGAGCCCTATCACCAGTCACACGCACAGTCCTTTCTTTTGATCCATCTCCTTCAGGAAGATGTTGAGGAATTAACTAGTTGAAACCAAGAATGTCAGATTCTGGTAGCGGTTCTTCACAACATCAACACCATAATGTGTAAGAAAATGCAACAGGCCAAACCCAACAGGATAATTACCTGAATACGCGCTCCAGTTTTTGTTTGGAGGCCCTTGATAGTTTCTCCACCTTTTCCTATGATTAAACCAACCTGGACAATCACACTTCCATTAGCACAACTCCATAATGAGAATCGATGAGAAGATATAAACGTACAGCAGTGCAATAGCTGGGAAAAAATGCACACCAACAACAAATTGGTGGAGACATATATATAAAGTAAGGAATTATCTATCAGCAACCTTCTCATTTGGAACTTGCATCTCGAGTTGGTCTGGAACTCCAGTAGACTGAGCACTAGGATGGCCCCTTGCTACAAGTGAAGGGGAACCCCCAACAGAAGCCTGGAAGAAACAACTGAACTTCAGGAAATGTTTTAAGCACCATCACGGTGAAAAATATAGCTCCAGTAGCCCAGAAAACCTATTGAAAAAGTAAGATAACTATTAGCAGGATAAAAGAAAAGGTTAGCCACCTCGGCTATAACAGCATGGATCAGCTTCTCAGCCTTGCTTATACTAGCTAGTGTGCCTATGATTTCCACTGGCCTTGTTGTGCAACGAGGATCAGCTTCTGCATCCCTCATTATCTGAATTTTTGCCCCAGAATTTTGCTGGAGGAAACGAATAGTATCCCCACCCTTGCCAATAAGAACTCCAACCTGCATACATCAATATTGATGTCAATGTTCATTTCCAAAGACCATGGTACACATGAAATAATACATATAAAGGATATAAGATAGAACCATCTCTTAGGATAATTTACAAGTACACCAAGAAACCAAGCAATTTAAGACCTTCAGAGACAAAGAGATTAATAGATGATTAGCAAAATATTCACCTTCCAAGCAAATATGCGAACTGCAAAATATAACTTATTTTTGTTCTACAATAGGCAAAACCAAAAGGAAAGGCGGAAAGCTATCATGAAGATGTACTCTAGTACACATAAACACACCTTATCATTAGGAACTTCCGTCTTTCGAGAGGTAGTCTGACCGTCAGATACAGTTTCTTCAGCATCTTGTCTCAGTTGCTCATCTTCCCGTTTTGAGAGCTCCTCGGCTTTACCAAGCTCGATGCCCTCTGCCGGTTCTAGTTTGTTTTCAGCAGTCTTCTTATCATCTATATCATCAGCTTCTTCGCCAACTACTTCCTCATTATTGTGCTCTGCGGTCTCTGGAGCGACATCTGAGGCAGGTTGAGCACCCTCTGAAGCAGGTTGAGGATCACTCTCTTCCTGCAGTTCAGTCTTACCATTTTGCTCATCAACATGCCCCTTAGAATCTTCATCTGACTTGACTTCCCCAAAACCGTTCTGCCCAACTGCTATCAAAACACAAAACGCAACCCCAAAGTGCATTAATAGATCATACTTTTAGGCAAAGAGGCTCTGAACTTTCCGTGTCAAACCAAAAGAAAACATCTTTCCACTATAACAACAACAATGCAGCCGTCAATTACAAGTAACAGAATCAAAACATGTAAGAAATGTTGGGTTTTTATTATGTATGCGGTGTCTATCTACCTGGCTCATCCGAAGTCTTATCATCAACCCTAGCCCGCTTAGCCTCCTGCGAATCCGCATCGATTGCAGACGAATCAAGGTCCTCCTTTTCTTCCTCCACAACATCGCCGGACTTCTTCTCATCCTCAGAGCGAAGAGCTTCGATGGATAGCTGTTCCTCAAACTCGTCATGCTTCCGCTTGTGATCCGGAAGGAGTGCAGGGCTCGAAGGCGCCGGTGGGGCTGCAACCTCTTCCTCCGCCATGGTAATATACAGAGTAGAATCTGTAAAAGAAGTGAGCTTTCTCTGTGAATCAGAGACCGATACGGAGAGATGGAGGCTAGTGTGTGGAAGAATGGATGCGTAGATTTGTTTCGTTGAATGGCCGAGAAGAGGGTTTAAGCCAGCCAGTCCTTATAATTTCACTCTGTATTTATATTTTCTTGTTTTTTTTAAAACATGGATTGGGTATCCGGTTTGGTTAGATAACCGGTTTGTTCATCGAGTTCCGCTGGTTATGCACAATTTGCGCTGTGTGCAGATTACCCAATCATCTGCACGTGCAGATGATACGATCGGATTGTTATGGTTGGAAAATACAGATCTGACGGTTAACAAGAAACAATACAAAAAAATCAAGCGAAAATAAAAAATAGAGTAATTTAATAATTAAATTTGTTATTCTGCTTTCTTTCTTTCTCACTCTCTTCATCTTCTCATTTTTTCCACTTCATCTTCCCGATTCTTCTTTATTCTGGCCAGTCTTGCCGACGTTGAAGCTTATGGCCGGCGTCCTTCTTTTCCCTCACCACCATCACAAAGAAACAGGTCAAATCTTATTCGTTCACCACTTTCCTTTCCCTCATCCAAATCTGATTCGTTCTCTAGATCTTTCTCTCGTGGGAGGTAACGATTTTCTGTCCTTTCTTGTGATTGATCTTCTGGGATTAGCAGACGTTAATTTCACCCCTCCGTCTTCTGTCCAGCACCGTCGCCGTCGTCACCATCACCGCTAAAAGAATGTATGGTTTGTTTTCCTCCAACATTGAGATGGAGAGGAATCCTCAAGCTTCTGTGGCAGCAACGCCTGATTTGCTGAGGAATACGCCATCCAGCATTGCGCGGTTGGAGGATGTGATAGAGCACTCGGAAGGTCGGCAGAAGTATCATGCACAGACTACAAGTCCCTCTGGTGGTGGTGATGTGAGATGGTATTTTTGTAAGGTCCCTCTAGCTCTAAAAGGTGAGTTTCAAACTTTCAGCTGGGTTTATGGATAGTGATTGAGCTGAGCTGCTTGATACTTGACTTGGTGTCCCCTTTATTCTATCCATTCGCTTATGGATTACGAGTATGTAGTTCAGTAGATTGCTATTAAAGTTTTGCCGAAGTTGTAAAAGAACTTCACACTTGTGTGTTCATGAGGGGAGAAGCGTGGTTCGAAGACAAAGTTCATGTTGTTCTTTTGATGTTCTTTCAGAGTTAGCTGCCTCAGTTCCTCACACAGAAGTAGTAGAAAAGGGGGAATATTTCCGGTTTGGAATGAGGGATTCTCTTGCGATTGAGGCTTCATTCTTGCAGGTTGTATACTTGTTCTCGTTTGTTGGCCATACATGTTTCTTAGAACATGCTTGATTGACTGCACACTTCCAATAACTAACCCTTTTCTTCTTTAGTTTTGTTTTGCACTTTATTTATTGAACTAGGCACTTGGGAATCCCACTGGTTTGATGTCACCTAATATCTTGCGTATTGCAGAAGGAGGAGGAGCTGCTTTCTGTGGTGGAAAGTATACGCAGAGTGTAGCGAAGGTCCAAGGGGCCGACCGTCTTCAAGCAAGAAGATAAATTTAGAAGCAGCTCATATGTTTGATGTGGAAGAGGAAAGAGTTGGTGTGCCTGTGAAAGGAGGACTTTATCAGGTATCTTATTTGGGGACGACCGTCTTTTGTATGGAATAAATTCAATGTCTTGGATAATCAATCTTGACTCTACGATTCTAATCTACTGTCTTGCTGATTGATATCAACCCTATGCATGCTGTTGTAGACAAGAGTGTGTTTCATCAGTGTCTTGAGCATCATATGGTAATATGAGATTGCTCTATGCAGGTGGATTTGGTAAGGAGACATTGTTTTCCTGTCTACTGTGACGGAGAAAATTGGCGTGTTTTAAGAGGTCGTTGGTTTGCTCGTAAAGGGGGGTTAGATTGGTTGCCAGTACGAGAAGATGTTGCTGAACAGTTGGAAGTAGCATACCGCAACCAGGTTCTCTGGAATACTTACATCATCTCCCTCCAGTATTTTATCCTCCAGGAGTGAAGCTGTTGTTTTGTTGCTAATACAAAGAAGCTAACTTCCCATCCGCTCTCCTAACTTTATGTTCATCTCCAGGTTTGGCATCGTAGGACATTTCAACGCTCTGGGCTCTTTGCTGCTCGTGTTGAACTGCAAGGATCTACACCAGTATGTTTTTTTCCTTTTGTGAAGTGAAGGTTCCAAGTTCTATTTCGGAGATTGAGGATCAGATAACAACCATGTTGAGTGTGCATGCAGGGACTACATGCGGTACTGTTGTCATGCCTTTGGTACAATGTGCTCATCTGATGATACCCATGTTATTCTGATTAGGATGAATTGCGGCAGCAGAAGGAGGAGGAAATGGATGATTACTGCTCACAGGTTTGTTTTGTTCCGGGGTAGTTTAGTGTTTCCTTAATTCTTGTTTAGGTTTCAGGTTGCCTTTAGCTACAGTTTGATAGGTTAGATAACCGTATCAGCTACCTTCACTGCATAAATTGTCCTCCATCTACTCTGGCGTAGGTTCCTGCACGGCATGTGGTGTTCATGGTTCATGGTATTGGTCAAAGGTTGGAGAAATCTAATTTGGTGGATGATGTTGGCACTTATCGCCACATTACTGCAAGTCTTGCTGAACTCCATTTCACTTCTCACCAACTCGCTACACAGCGAGTCCTCGTTATTCCATGCCAGGTAAACAGAACCGATACAGAATTCGGTTTAAGATGTGACATCCACCTGAACTTGCAAATTCATATCCTTTTCTTGACAGTGGAGAAAGGGCTTAAAACTTAGTGGTGAAGCTGCTGTCGAGAAGATCACTTTAGATGGTGTGCACGGTCTACGCGTTATGCTTGGTGCAACAGCTCATGATGTATTATACTACATGAGCCCCATTTACTGTCAAGATATCATTAACTCGGTATTAGTTCATCCAGTCTTATTTCCTGTCATCATCATATCTAGAGAAGTGTACAATATTAAATTGCTAAGGCCCTCGCATCCTTGATTTTGAGGTTCGGATTGTTGTTATTGACAGGTGTCAAATCAATTGAACTGTTTGTATCTGAAGTTTCTCAAGCGGAATCCCAGTTATGATGGTAAGGTTAGGACCTGGATCGACCCTAGCTCTGATTTTTTTTTCCGAACCATTACGTTTAGCTTGTATAAAGGTTTTGACTTACAGTTCTTGGGCAAAGGTTTCCATATATGGTCATTCTTGGGGGAGTGTTCCCTCTTATGACATTCTCTGCCATCAAGAGAATCTGTCATCGCCATTTCCTATGGAATGGATGTACAAAGAACATCCTTCTACTGAGGTGAATGATGACTCGTCAATGCACGACCCTTCGTACACTTCGGAGGCAATAAACTCCAGTGATGAGGTACAGATGAGAAAGAAATCAAATCCAGTGCATGCAGATGGAGCTGCTGAAGATACTTCCACAACCTCAAGTTCTTCGCGGCATAGAGATGAATTAGATGGCTTGTCGGTAGAGTCAGGGCAACCTGACTGGTGGAATCCTTACTGAGGAGCAAGATGGGGCAGGTGAAGATGCCAGTCCATCAGGTGACGGTTCAGTCGAAGGACTGGAAAACGATCCCACGGAAGGCTGCAAAGCTGATGGTGTCAAAGAAATTGAAACGTTGAAGGAAGAGGTCTATTATCTATATCAAAATTTGTTACCATTCTGAAAGCTTATTCCGACCTCTAATTCATCATTTTTTTTGCTCAGATAGAATTGCTAAAAGCGAAAATAGCAGAACTGGAATTGAAAAGTGGGACTGGTATGTTGCTTTGAATCCTCATTATGCTGTTTCACTTGTTTTGGTTAATGAGATGGGTGATATCATCTATGGCTTATCGTGCCAAAACAGAAAGTAAGGAAATACCTTCAATGGAACAGAACCAGTCGACCTATAAGAATACACATACCAACCACCAAAGTGAACCACAGAAATACACTCCAAACATCAAGTACACGAAACTCGAGTTCAAGGTATGTGTCTTAAGCTAAAGTATGGCGAATCTTTGGTTTTTTCCTAGCTTTTGACTGTAGAAGCTTTGCTGTACCAGGTAGACACGTTCTTTGCTGTTGGTTCCCCTCTCGGAGTATTCCTCGCTCTTCGTAACATTCACATTGGCATCAGTAGTGCTCATGATCCACAGCCCTTTATTGTATAAACACACCATTCAACCCAAATGACCTTGTGCATATCCTCTCTTTCAGGGAAAGGGCAAGGATATTGGGTAGAAGAGAATATCACAGAGGAGATACCAGCCTGTAGGCAAATGTTCAACATTTTTCACCCATTCGATCCTGTAGCATAGAGGTCCGTCACGATTGGTTTTCCTTTTCACTTATGCGGTACCGCTGGTATAATGTTTCCAGCCATGTCTCTTTGGATTTTTTCATACATCGACAAGCATCCAGTCATTGTTCCTTATCACAGAGGCGAGCGTTTGCACATTGGATTTCAAGTATAGCTCTTTCTAACCAGAATGTCATTTGAATTGGATCCTTGAATAATTGGTTCCTGGGTGGTTAATCGGGTCATTTGAATTGGTCCCTTGCTTGCAGGAATTTTCCGAAGATATAGCTCTGCTCGTTCTCAGGCCATCAAGGATCGTTTGAACTCTGTAAGGGTGGGGAGCTCTTCGGACTTTCATAATCTTTTACACACCAGTATATATGATTAGTGTCTATAAACCATAGAGCTGCTATTTGCTTTTGGTCGTTTGAGCAGGTTAAAGTTCTTACAATCTGCCAGTCGAAAACTGAAAAGGTCTCAGATGGTAAGTAAAGTATCTCCCATCTCTTTATCCCTCACTTCCTGCCAGTGTTCTTATATACTGTTATCTGTTTCAGAAAGAGAGGAAAATGTTGAAGAAAACAGAGAGAGAACGTACGGCTCTCTCATGATAGAGAGGTTGACTGGACAGAAGGGAGAATAGATCACATGCTTCAGGTTCGTTTGTTGTACAGGGTTTAAAGTAAAGTAGTAACCTTTTGATGTTTCGTCAGACCCTTTCGATTTAGCTTTCCTTGTTCGTACCGGATTCATTCAGGATAAGACGTTTGAACATCCATATATTCAAGCTATTGGAGCACACACGTAAGTACCCGGACTTGAAACTCAGAGGGATGCCTGAATCTGACTCAGCTAAGAAACTCTTGTTGGATTTCCTTCTCGTAGGAACTATTGGAGGGATAGCGACACTGCACTCTTCATTCTGAAACACTTGTACAGAGGGATAACCGACGAAGCATCAGATCAGGATGACACCGAGACCAGTGGAGGAGGCGTGGATGATGACTCGAAAGACGAGAGTGGTTCACGGCTTGGCGGGATCGAAGAGAGTCGGCTGAAGCAGAACTTCCTTTGACATTCTCTGACCGGTTAACGGTCAAAAGCTTCTCCAGGAAAGCCAAGAAATTCCTGAGGCAATAGCAGCTAGGTACAGCTCTGAGCTCTCTAGCTTCAATCTGGAAAAAGTCCTCCAAAAAATGGTTCCTTGAGCAGTAATTATATAGATGTTCATGTGTTGGCTTGGTTTGATGTCGTATTGATGTTTCAGTTCACAAGGCTTGTATGTCTCGTTACAATTGTACAAGTTAAAAGCCATGCAGGAAGGGAAATAAAGATGGTCTCATACAGGTTTTTATCCAGACTTTCGGTACAAATTCATCGCCATTGTTGACAGTTACAACTTTCTGATTACTATCGAAACTGTATTCCATGTACCCAACTTTCTGATCACTTGTAAAATAAGTCAAAAACATGTTGAACATCTACCATTATACAGATCAATACAAACAACATCAATGGCTGCCCAATAGCCATAAGTGCAAAGAATATTGTTACAAGCAATTGACATAACAGATTTTAGCATCTAAGCTAAAGCACTAGTTTTTCTGTGATGTAACTTCCAGTTGAAGAATAGTACTTACATGAGATGAGGAGTATGTGTCGAAAATTGGCACGATCAGGTCCACGAATGCTCTCCACCATCTGTGCTGAAACATCCTCGAGCCTCAACTCCTCGAGTTTAGCCAGTGATTTGATACCCTTTGATATTATCTTCAGCTTTAGACAGTCCCTAATCAAAATGATTCTGAGAACCGGCATCACGCCTCCTTCACCGATTGTTAGCCTCTCTAGTGTAGGCAAATTAGCCAAAGCCAGCGCCCTGAGGTTGCGAAACCCTGAAGTAAAGCTCAACTCTTTCCCTTGATATGCATTGTTAAACCAGACATTCCTCAAGTTATCCATCCCTTGGAGATGTACGACCGGATCCTCCTCCACCGGCAGCCTGCTCCATATCAATCGGATGGTTGTCAGGCTGTGAAGCGATCGGATCCAGTCAGGGAAGCTCTTTAGTTTCCCACATAGGATGAGATATTCAAGAAGTTGAAGTGGAGGAGTTGTGGATTCATTAAGAGAATCCATTTGGAGGAGTTCATCCTCATTGCTTGCCATCACAACTAACCATCTTAGCAAAAGCATACCTTGAAGTGAGGAGCAAAGGTCCTCTATTTGAGCTTGTCCTTCCAAGTTCGTGATCCCAAGTTGTACAAGCTGAACCATCTTCTTCAGCTGTTTCATCAAATCTCCACTTGCTTCGACTAATCGTAGCGTCTGCAAGTTTTCCAAAGAGCTAATGTCTGAACCTATAGGAAGTCTTACACCTTTCAATTTGTTGTACTTGAGTAGCTTTCCGAAGCTGAGATGCCCCGATAACAAGTGGCGAAGGCTCTCCAATTTTACGATTTCACTTGGAAGAACTTCGACATCGGTGTATGAAATATCCAGAGTTTGAAGGCTGGATAGCTTCCCAATAGTCTTTGCCGGGAGGCTCTTAACCTTAGTATTACTCAACCCCAAGTACTTCAAGTTAAGCAGAGCTGAGTTATCCTCGGATAGTTTCTCCAATGGAGCATCTTCCACATCTACAATTCGAACAAGTCGAGCACGCCCCAATGACAACTTACTCAAAGAAACTAAAGAGCCTTTCTTAGCAAACAAGAGGAAAGTGCGAAGGCTAGTCATTCCTTCCACTAAGTTCGTTAGCTCTTGTTCATTGTCTACACGTTGAATGGACAAACGTCGATGAGTGGATTTATTACCTTCTTTAGGCAGTGTTTGACGATTTCCATAATCATACACTAAGCAGAACTTCTCTTGCTTTGATATTGTAAGAGCAATCTCTCTATACAAATCGTGCATCTTACACTTGCCATGGTTACCAAACATGTCCCAACTCACAGCTTGGAACATGTTCCGACCAATCAATTCTCTAATGTATCCCATTCCAACATCTTCAGGTGACACCCCGTTGTCATTCACCTCCACAAATCCTTCAGCCATCCACAACCTAACAAGCTTATCACACCAAATCTTGTAATCCTCCGGAAACAAGGAAAAGTACAGGAAGCAATACTTCAACCTATACGGAAGATCGTTGTAGCTCAAAAGAAGGATGCTTTTTATAGGTTGAAGCATTTGATTGTTGTTTAACTCCCACTGCAGATTCTTAAACACCGTCATCCACGCCCCTATTGAGCTCGGTTTCGTAGCCAAGAGACCACCTATCGAAGCAATGGCTAGAGGCAAACCTTCACATTTCTCCACAAACTCATTGGCTATAGCTTGAAGCTCAAGAGGACACTTGTTGGAGCTTTTTGAAGAGAAAGCTCTCATGGTGAAAAGCTCCCAAGCTTTGTCCTTTTTGAGTGGCTTAACATTGTAGACATGGCTTCCAACTTCAGAAGACGAATGGGAAGCCACATCGTGCATCCGGGTGGTGATCATGACCCGACTACCCTTTTGCCCGTTCGGAAGAGACACTTTGATCTGGCTCCAAACATCAGTAGACCATACATCATCAAGAACAACTAGATAACTTCTATTCTCCAAATAAACAACAAGCTTCTCCAAAAGCTCTCGATAACTCATCGCACTCAAATCCGTTATTTGATCAATCTTGTCTCCCGTCTCGGATTTGTTGATCTCCTTGATTAGGCTTCTCAAGAGCTCATCAATGTTGAAAGTTTGGGAGACGGTTATCCAAGCACAACAATCAAAGCTTTGTTTCACAACAGCAGAGTTGAACAAGTTAGCTACTAGAGTAGTCTTACCAGAGCCACCCATGCCAACCACCGAGACAGTTGTTCGTTTCGAATCTCCATTGGTGAGCAAATCCATAAGCACTTGTTTAGGTTCCTCAATCCCAACAAGATCCTCCTCATTGAGAAACAGAGCTGACTCTGCCTTGAACACAGCTCCTCCAGTTGAAGAACCCTTAGTGGATTCTTGAACATTATCAACTGGATACCGTTGATACCTCTCCGGTATAGCTTTGATCATGCCATTGAGCTGACGGAGTCCGGTGGAAATCTGTCGTCTTTCCCAGAAGTACTTGGGGAAGCCAACGGTTCTCTTAACGTACCATACGAATGTACGTCGTCCTCGCCATTTGTTAATGTGGTAGGTGAACCGGTCGATGATGTCTTCGACATCGTAGACTAGATCCCTCACTTGGGAAACTTGGGTTTGCTTTGATTTGGAGTTGATAGCATTTGAGTTGATGTCTTCAGCATCCTCCAAGAATGCCCTCATGCTCATAAGCTCTTGCTTCATTTCCTCCACTTGGTCTCGAGCTTCTCCGTATAAAGTTGTTTCCTTTACCAGAAAAGCCTCCATCTTTTGCGCCAGGAAATCAATGGGTATCGCTGCCATTGCTGCTCGGAGTTTACAGAGAGGTGTTAAAGAATGAATAATGGTGATCGATGAACGCTCAATCATGGAAAGCAAACAAATAATTATAAGGATGCATATCTTCCAGCGAATATGAATTTGACATGGCTCATTTCGAGGAAAAGCAAACAGCTAGACCTGGTCCAAGTATCAGGCATAATAAAATAATGAAACCCATGTGCCAGCTAAACCAAATGATGGGTGGGTAGATTAATTAGACAAGCATGTTGATGAAAGTGAAACATTGATGCCAAGTGGTAATAAATTATTGCAGAAATCATAGTAATTCCTTCTTTCAACGTTGAGTTTTGACCAAGTACGAATCGTTCAACCTTAAGTTTTCACATAAGGCAAGACTTGGTTTGACAATGGCGGCTTAGCTAAGGTCTAAAGACAGTGACAGTTCACCTAATCTAAGAATAGTCAAACAGAAATGTCAGCTCGCAGAATGGTTCCTCTGTTTAGAACGGTTCCGGTGTTAATTACCTTGTTTCTCCGCCGCCGACGGAGACCTGCGTCCCTGGGAAGTCTGTATGTTACATTTTAATATCTAAGGTACCTAAATGTTATCTTTATATAAACGGCGGAAAAAACATACGGAAAATAACTTTTTAATTTCATTTGATTAAAATATAAGGTATAATATAGTGAAATTTGATTTTTTAATTAATTTAACATATATTTTAAAAATTAGTCAATTTATTTTTTGTGATCAATTTTTATTAAAAACCGCATAAATATCCCTTTAGAAATTACGGAAAAATAGTCAAAAACTAAAAGTTGTATTTTTTATTTTCTTTGGCTAAAATTTGATCGGATAACATAATAGAATTTGAATTTTTATCCGTTACCACAATGCATGCTAAAAATTAGACAATTTCAAAAAAAATTTAAAAACTCATTAATACCTTTGAAAAAACCGTCAAAATAAGGAAATTGCATTTTTAATTTTACATTTGGCTACCATTCGAAGGGTTGATATAGCTGAAGTCGAGATTCTAGTAGTTTCCAACACATATCATTTAACGGCTAACGATGGTGATTTACAAAGTCGGATTGTACTTTCCTATTGTTGATACTTTTACTATAACCATACCTCAGTTGGAACCTGTTCAGTTTTGACTGTCAGACCCCATAATTGTAGCTTCGTTCTCTATAATGTTCGTGCACATTGCCAACATGCCAGTTCCAGCCAGTAAATAAAGAAAGATCGGCCAGTAATACGACTGACATCATCTGGTTAATATGTTTGTACATACTCTTTTTATATATGAACAATCAAGCCTGAAACTTTTTGTTTGCATGTGGAATCAAGTCTGTAATTGAAGACTTTGCCAACTTGTATACCCAACATAAAAAGAGCTAATTAATCTCAACATAACTAATGCCTAATATACACATGAAAAACTCGTAAAAACACACGAAAAAATGTCCTTTTAACTTTATTTGGCTAAAATTTGAGTCTCTGATATAGTGGAACTTGATTTTCTAACCGTTTCCAACACACATTTCAAACAAATAGCCAATTTAATTTTTTGCCAAATTTTGTTGAAAACCGCATAGGTACCTTTTTAGAAATAGTAGAAAAAATAAAAAAAATGAAAATTATGGTTATTATTTCATTTGGATAAAATTAAATGGGTTAACATAATAGAGTTTGAATTTTAACCGTTATCATGCTAAAAATTAAACAATTTTTAATTTTTTTAAAAAACTCATTAATACCTCTAAAAACTGTCAAAATAGAAAAAATTATTTTTTATTTCATACTTGATTATCATTCGACGGATTGATATAATAGAAGTTGAGATTTTAATTGTTTCCAACACATCATTTAACTATTAACGATGACAATCTACAGTACCTCCATTGAAACTTGTTTAATCCAGATTGTTAGACCCAATGATTACTCTGACTTCATTCTCTATTGTGTTTGTGTATATTGCCCAACATGATATTTCCAATTTATAAGTAAAAAAAACTCAGCAAGTAATAAAACTAACATCGGCTAGTCAATATATTTTACACATACTCTTCTTAATCTAATGATGAAGGACGAAAACAGATAATTACCAATAAGACCGTAATGTCACGTTTGGTCCTCACTCGCGAGTGTAAGGCACGAACGTGACGGTGGTGGGAGACGGCCATTTGGCGCTGTTTACGCGCTCTCTCTATTTCTCTCTCTTCTTCACCTTCCAACTTCTTCTGAGGTCTCAACTTTTGTTTGGTTTCTCTTGAGAGGAAGAAAGTTTCAAACTTGGTCCTCCTTTCCTCCTGAAACCAATCTATTCCTCCATTGATCGTCTTCTCGTCTCTCTGGATGCTGAGAAAAGTCGTAAACAGTGAAGCCCAAAAAGAAGAAGAAGAAGTCCGATTAAAGTTGACTTGAAGTCCATTGCATCGCTCGGATCTTCGTCTTCCCCAATTTCCATGTGTTTCCAGCTCGGTAGATCCCTTGAGACCTTTTCCTTCGTCTGTGTTCTATTTTTCTCTGTGATTGGATTTTGAATTTTTTAGGGATTTGATACTTTTTTTCTGGGTGAGTTTCTCTGGTGTAGATTTTGATTATGTTGAGCTGAATTCTGCACCAGGTTTCTTTCTGTTCTTGAATGTGTGAAGGAAATTTGAATTTTTAGGGCTTGGGAATCCTTTGAGCAATTAGCTGAAGGACTTACTTAATTGGTACTGGAAGATCAAATGGAGAAGACAGTTCATTATTGCTGTGTCTCGAAGGCTAATCGAGCCATGTATGTGTACAGTAGGGGAGACCAAGAAGAGATTGAGCAGCTGGCTCAACTGTGTTTAGTGAATGCACCTGGATACCACAGGTGGTATTTTGAAACCATAGGGAAAAGAACATTTGGGTTCTTGATGGAAGATGGTTATGTTTACTTGGCCATAGTTGATGAAGGCCTTAGGAATTCCAGCTTGCTCCGGTTTCTCGAGTACGTTAGAGACGAATTCAAGAAGGTAGCTAAAAAAGGTTCGAGGGGAAGCTTTTCAGGGCTGAACTCTGTCTTACAAGAGCAGCTAGTGCCTGTTATCAGTCAACTGATCAACTCGTTGGAGCATATTGCTTCCCGCGGCCATGAATGGAACGGGTTGTTATCTCCTTCGACCAGTGGCGGCCAGATCGAGCTTGCCAATTGCACCAAGGCTCCGTTGTTGGGGAAGCAAGATAAGAAGAAGTCTAAGGATCATGTGATCGCGATGCGGGGGGATGTTGATGATGAGCAGAAAAAATCTTCGAGCGAGTCAACCGTGTTAGATCCTAGCAATCTAAATGCTGGTTCTCCGCAGCAAAAGGATTCAGTCTCGACGAGGAGTATTAGACCAAGCTCTCAGACTATTCGGAAGAAGTGGTGGCGGCAAGTAAGGATTGTTCTTGCCATTGATCTTGTTATTTGCTTGGTTCTGTTCGGGATTTGGCTGTCGATCTGTGGTGGATTTGGATGCATCCGATGAAATGGATGAACGGGTTTCTTTTAAGTTCAAAAGGCTGAAAGAGTGAATTTTGTGCGGAGGAGATGGTGTTTTGGAACTAGAAGGACCATGTTAGTAGCTAAAGTTCAATGTACAGTTACAAGTCTTTTCTGATGTAATATTGCAGATGCATCTCGTCTTCTTTTTTTTGTTGGTCTCTGGTTGTTTTCAGTTGCCAATTGCTAGTTTTTTGTTATGCAAGATTGTAAGATACATCGATTTCGTGAAACAATGTTGTTATTCATTCGTTCGTTTGCTCTATATTATTGTCGGAAATACCGTTCATTCGCTGGTGGTTTCTGGATAGTACAGCCCAACAACAAGGGGTAGTGTTCAATGTTGTATTCTGCCCCATTCTGGAGAAAATCAATTTGAGACCATAAACAACTTTGCCTGCCATGGTTTACAACCGTACTCTACGAGCTACAGACGGGGTTAGTGCGGGGTCCACAAGCTGATGGACAGCTGTCACAAGTGATAATATATACAGACACCAGTACCAACTAACAACTCCGATCAGAAACGCACACTCTCTCTAGACTCTTCTTCCCTCATTTCTCAGTCTCTGTAAGTACTGCTAGGGTTCATATTGATTTAGTTCGCAAGATTCCTTCTTTAGATCATATATACTCAATCAGATACTGTTTGGTATTTCTGCAGAGCGGTTCCCTTTCAACCATGGCTGAAGCTGCAGCTGTCGCTACTCCTAGCGCTGAATTGTTGGAATTCCCCAAGAAGGACAAGCGTCGGATCCTCCACGCCGTCTATCGCGTTGGCGATCTTGATCGGACCATTCAGTATGCTTCTTGATCGATTATTTTTCTTGTAATCAAATTGGGTTATCTAGTCTCGTCTGATCTCTGATGCTTTTTACCTCTTGATTGGACCTAAGGTTCTACACTGAAGGTCTGGGGATGAAGCTGCTTAGGAAGAGAGACATTCCAGAGGAGAAATACTCTAATGCTTTCCTTGGTTTTGGTCCTGAGGATTCAAATTTCGTCGTCGAGCTGACTTACAGTACTATTGTTTCCTATCCTTCCTCTGAAACTAATAAATCCCATCCCTTTCGTTGCCCATTTTGCTAATATTTCCAATTTGCTAATAGATTATGGAGTGACCTCCTATGATATTGGGACTGGATTTGGGCACTTTGCTATTGCAACCCAAGATGTAAGCAGTTTAACTCATGTGTATGACCATTAGTGCTGTACTGCTTGATCCAAATGAAGATTTCTTTCTTTCTTTCTTACATTTGGTAGGTTTATAAGCTGGTAGAGAACGTTCGAGCTAAGGGTGGAAGTGTAACTAGGGAGCCTGGTCCAGTCAAAGGTGGAAACAGTGTCATTGCCTTTGTCAAGGATCATGATGGTTACACTTTCGAGCTCATCCAAAGAGGTCCAACTCCCGAGCCTCTCTGCCAAGTTATGCTTCGTGTGGGAGACCTCCAACGTTCTATCAAGTTCTACGAGAAGGCAATTGCTCCTTTACATTTCCATCATGATACAAGTTCTAAAACTATGCTTCAATTGACTGGATAGACTTATCACTTAAGAGTCCTTCCATTTGTATGTTCAAGATACAAGCTTGTAGTTTGATCAATTGCTTTGGCTGTTGGTATATGTTCTATTTTGTGCAGGCCTTGGGGATGAAGCTGTTGAGGACAATTGATAGGCCGGAATACAAGGTAAGGTGTTTCTTCAGTGTGGCTTAGTGGCGATCAAAGTATGTATGCTTATATTTCTTTGCTTATTTCGTTGAATGCGTAAACCAGTACACATTGGCCATGATGGGGTATGCCGAAGAGGTTGAGACAACTGTTGTGGAGTTGACTTACAACTATGGTGTGACTGAATACACCAAGGGAAATGCATATGCTCAGGTTTGATTTATCTGCTCTGTGAAAAGCAAAGTGTTGTTCTTTATCTGTGGGGAGTCTTGCCATGACCTCGTATGGCTCTGCATTACAGATTGCAATTGGCACAGACGATGTCTACAAAAGTGCCGAGGTTGTGAACCATGTGATACAAGAAGTCGGTGGCGGGAAAATAACTCGGCAACCAGGACCCATTCCGGGGATCAACACCAAGATTACTTCTTTCCTAGACCCTGATGGCTGGAAAACTGTAAGTTGGCTTCACTGCTATTGTACATATGAGTTCCCCCCTCACTTCATGAATGCAAATATGTACAGAACATACTATAGATTGAGCAAACTTGTATCTGCGATCTAATTCATTGTTTATTACTTTGTAGGTGTTGGTTGACAATGAAGACTTTGTGAAGGAGTTGCAGTGAGCGGCTTTGGACCTTGGCGGATTAGTAGACATGCACGCTATGTTATCAGTAGTGCTAGTCTTAGTATGAATAAGTGGTCTTGAGAGTAGACTGTATTTGTATTCCTGTGGATTCGGAAACTTGAATATGACTGTTGTTGTTACTTTCTCTTGTTATGGGCATCACAATGGCTTGTGAGCGTGACCTTGGATGATTAAGAATGTGTGGCTTTGGCCTCAGAAGCTCCAGTGTTAAAGATTAAGTTTCAGTTGCAGAAGTGGATACATAGTTAGAGTTTTTGTTTTCTTATTTGTTTGCTTAATGGAAGAAAGAAAGAATAACTTGTGGGGAAATGAAGGTATGAATAAGAATAATAATAATAATAGAGGAAAAAAAATAAATGAAGGAGAAAAGGGTAGTCAAAAAAGAAAAAAGGAGGAAGCTGTGCTCCTCCTGCTCTCTGCAGACTGCAAACATGTCTGCAATGTTTTTTTCCTTTTGCTTTTGGCAGAAATGAAGTAATGGCTGGCACAAAGTAACCAGAAGCTAACTGAACTATCCTAATCCTACATAAAATCGTCGGGATTATAGCGTTTGATCATAACTGCGATTTGATTGATCGAAGGCCTCTCGTATGCAGACAGACACAGTTGACAGCAACTTGAAGCAGGATGACTCCAAACCCAGAAATCCATCAACTTCTGAAGCAGGAATCAGTTCAAACTTCAAACTAGCTTATGCATTGTAGTAAGTTGGTCGTTGGAGGATATTTGAGGTCCCAATCAAAGCAAGTTAGTAGTAAAGTGAAAGTTGAAAGTGGAGACAAGGGAATGACAAAAAGGATTGTGTGCCTCCCAATAAAATAACAAATTCTTCCTTGTTTGCTTGCTTGTGCATCACAACTCAACTAGTAGAGTGGACCATCTTTTTATGTAATGTAATGTACCATCTCCCTATCAAACGTTTTCCTTTCCCTTTTCCCTTATTCAAAGTAGGCACGAGCTCATGATGAGTCTGTATGCACTGGATAACAACCCAAGACTTAATTACTCTTTATGTTTAAATTTTATAACATTCTCCTCTCTTTGTCTGCTTCTGTTCTGTCCAGTTCCCACTTCTCTCAATAGTCAAATTAATATCTTTCTTCTTCTTCTACTCTTCCACTCTTCCTCAACTGTCACCAATACAGACAAAAAAAACATCCATCCGCCGTTAACGGAATGTCAAAGTCTACTTCTTCCTCCCCGGCGGCGCCTACTCCAATCAACCCCGCCGATTACACTCACAGTCCCGTCCACTACGCCGTTGCTACCCGCGATCACACTACTCTCTCCAGGCTACTCAAGTCCCTCCCTTCCAATCCCGACCCTTCCGATGAACGCATCTCCGACCAAATATCCGCCCTCCTCGACCGTCGTGACGTCCCCTTCCGAGAAACCCCTCTCCACCTCTCTGTTCGCCTCAACGACTCCTTCGCGGCCCGCTCCCTCTCAGGAGCAGGCGCCGACGTCTCCCTCCAGAATTCCACTGGATGGAATCCTCTGCAGGAGGCACTCTGCCGCCGCCTCCCTGAAATCTCCTCCATTCTGCTCCGCCTCCACCACCGCTCCGCCTGGGCCAAATGGCGCCTCCGCCTCCCTCGCCTCCTCTCCGCCCTCCGCAACATGCGTGACTTCTACATGGAGATATCGTTCCACTTCGAGAGCTCTGTCATCCCCTTCGTCGGCAAGATCGCCCCTTCTGACACTTACAAAATCTGGAAGCAAGACAGCAACCTCCGCGCCGATACTACTCTGGCCGGATTTGACGGATTAAAAATCCAGCGCGCCGACCAGAGCTTCCTCTTCCTCGGTGACGGCGATCACTCCCACGGAATCCCTTCCGGTTCCCTCCTTGTGCTAAACCACAGCGAGAGGAAAATCCATGACGCCTTCGAGACAGCAGGAGCGCCATTGAGCGAATCGGACATCGCCGGATTCTGCTCCCAGACCAGCGTATACAGGCCAGGGATGGACGTCACAGAGGCTCAATTGGTCGGCCGGACAAACTGGCGGAGGCAAGAGAAGTTCGAGTCCGTCGGAGAGTGGAAAGCCAGAGTGTACGATGTTCACAACGTGGTATTCAGTTTTCGATCACGGAAGCTCATCAATTCCGAGAGCGATCAGCAGCAGGTATTGCCACTCGAATTAGACGAAGACGACGATGGCTTCTTAGTTGCAGAGAATCCGAGTTTTTCGCTCGATCATAACGATCAAAGGAGGCGGCACAGCAGTTTCACGAGGGAAGATCGAGAGGTAGTTATGGTGGGGAGGAAGAGCGTGGACATAATTCCATCTTCCTCTTTCTCATCAACTCCAAGGGGAGGGATTAAGAGACGGCCGCCGATAGTCGGAACGGTGCCGTTGCAGACGAAGGAGAAAGAGTACGTCCGGAGTTTAAGGCCGTCGGTTTGGTTAACGGAGCAATTCCCACTGAAGACGGAGGAGTTGCTGCCGTTGCTGGACATTTTAGTGAATAAAGTGAAGGCGGTGCGGAGGATGCGGGATTTGCTCACCACAAAGTTCCCGGCGGGAACATTTCCGGTGAAGGTAAAGTTAAAAAAAAGGTGATAAAGTGCATTCAAGTACCGTAGGAATAATGATCGTCATAGAGATCACGGGATTTGGTGGTGGGGGACCTCCTTTGCCTTGGGTCTCGAGAAAAGGATCAATCTTGAATTGAATAATAAATAAAATTATTGACAGGTGGCGATTCCGGTGGTGCCGACGGTGAGAGTGGTGATTACGTTTACCAAATTTGTGGAGTTGAAACCATTGGACCAGTTCTATACTCCATTGTCAAGTCCGAGCAAGCCAGAGGATGAATCTCAAAACCAGAGTGCAGCATCCAGATTGTCGTCATCGTGGCTTCGACGGAGCGGTGGTAAGCAGCAGCTGGCGTCAACTCAGACGACGGTGGAGGATCCATTCAGCATTCCCACTGGATATACATGGACCAGCAGCCGGTCACCTGTAGTAGGAGGAGGAAATGGAGATGAAGATACGTCTGTGAAAGTGAAGAAATCGAAGTCTGTAAGGAGATCGAAAGCAAGAAATTAAGTAATTGTTGGTCTTGATTAGTTCATTTGTTGATTTCAAAGAGTTTACTAGTAGATGGAAAAAAGGTGCGGAGTTGCTAAGTTCCTAGAATACAAGTAAATGTCTACATTCACATTATTGGAGTTGGATTTTGTGTAGATAATTAAACTAGATTATTGTTGGTCCGTTGGTGGGGAGTTGGGATATATATGATCCACGCTCGTATATAATGTTTTGAAGGTTTACCTTAAAGATATTAGGTCAACCGGTTCACCTTACATAATTGCACGAAGCGATTCTATGCCCCCGCTTGGCTTTCTCATGGACGGCCTACTTCCTATGCTCATCCAACAGTACTCCAGCTCCGGTGTTGCCTGCCAAAGCATCAGGAGATTGTTGCTGCTTCTCCTCTGGATGATCAGATCGGTCCAGCAGATTCTGAACTTCTTCTTCACAAAGAACAGAACACCGCCACTCCGAAGCCACTTGGTCCTCAACTTGTTGCTGCTCGTTAGGCAGATGTTCCGAATGATCCCATGAACGAACAGTAGTTACTTCAGGAAGGATTCTCTCATCACTACCGCCTATTGGCTGTTGAATTTGCGATCCTAGGTCTTCATGTGCCTTTCCTTTATTTTGCAACTGACTTCCATGCTCCGAAGGCATATCTCTGTGCATTGCCTCATCTGGTTGTGAAGAATCCTGGATCTGAAGCTGCAGGTCCATCTGAGTACATTTCCCAGCCAGGGTTGTGAATTCTTCGGCATTCGGTCTCTTAATGCAGGGTCTTCTACGTCTAGGGCCTTTTGATTTCCAGCTCATTTCAAGCTTCATCCGTTCAGTGGTCCTATTAAGACCCTTGGCAACTCTAGAATGAACCTGATCTGGGTGAGAAAGCCTTCGATTTATAGACCTGTCCTCTTCGTCCTGTATTCTGAGGCCACAAACTAATTCCCGTCTGAGACATCCAGATTGCATCTGATTTTCCACCCCACAAATCAGTTTTTGCCGCTTACTTGATTGGCATGGTTCCTCCATAGGCAGCACATGCTTTTGCTGAGGTGGGCGAATATTAATCTTTAGAATTGGCCGACGTGCTTCTTCTTGAACTTGAATCTTATCCAGACGAGATTCCACTGGTAGTGTAATATCAAGTTCTGGAGACCATTTCACACGTTTGGTTTTTTTACTCAGCCTGTGTTGCATCATCGCTTTTGAACTCTCTGCCTCAGATGCAACATTGTTAGGCGCATTTACTTCCCTTGCTTTAGCAATGACCTCCTTCAGAGTTTGTTGAAGTGCTTCTGTCTGCTCTAAGATTTCCTTGTACTGCTCCTGTTAATTCATATGAGCACAGTTAGCAATAGTACCAGACCGACATCTAAAGATATTAATTACAAGAACTTTACTTGCCTCTTCAAACCAACGTTTCTTGTTCCCAGCTTCATCAAATTGCAGATTTTCTTCACGGAGCTTTGCTACTTTGGCACTATTTTGATACACGTAAGACAGTTAAAAGACATGATATTTAAACATAATACCACAACCTAACAGGAAGCAAAACGCACCTTAGATCATCAATCTTGTTCACCACTTGGTCATGTTTCTCTTCAAGCATCATCTTTCCCTCTTCTTCTGGTCTCTTGATCTCACAGGTTTTCTTATGCAACTTCTTCAATGTAGCATCTTCTTCAATGTTGTCTTCAGTAGGCAAGCTACACAACGGAGTTGGTTGAATTTGATCCTCGGATTCCAACGGATCATGGACTACTACCAATGCTCGTTCCGAAGGACTTACTTCTTCTTCAGCTGATTGTCCTTCCAGATTCACTAAACCAACATTTTCTCCTACCTTGTCTACAACTCTCTTGTCACCACTCCCATCAACACATTGCTCACTTATTCCATTATTTGGTTTTATGCATCCTTCAAACCCTGGGGGTATGTCCTCCTCGCCCATAACAAGATTACCTCCTTCAGTACCTTTCTCTCCCACAACAACTAGCTCAGTGGAACCAATTGGATCATCGATACGTTTCTCCTTTCTCAACTTACTACCACTACAACCATCACCTCTCAATTTCTGGCGACGCCTAAACCGTTTTAGTTCCCCGCCACTAGAACCAGCATTCCCCCCATCAGCATTTACAGCTCGAGCAATATACAGATTACCTGAAGTGACCACTATCACCTCATCCCTAACACACTTGTCTAACTCTAAAGGTAACCTCGCTAAATGCACAACAGGAGAAACCGTGTGTTTGGTGGATATAAAATCAGAAATTTCATCCTTACTGCATCCCTTCCCGCCGTTCAAGCTGGAAATCGCCTCCTCAATCATCTGTTCAAAACAACAACAAAAGAAATCAATAATATGAGAATGAATGAACAGATTTTCAGTTAGGTTTAGGAAGGAAAGAGGGTTTACGACGGGGTAAACGGGATGATCGGGAGTGAAGTTGATCGAAGCTAGGAGCTTCTTAATGAGGAGGACGTGGTTCCGGCTGACCTCGGGACCTTTTCTCTTCGCCGCCATTTCCTCGACCATGGCGTCGACGTCGATCTTGGACGTCCATGGTTGCGGCTGCGGCTGCGGCTCCGGCGAATGCATTGTGGCGGTGAAGAGGGAGGAGAAGCAACGGACGTAATCGGTGGACATTGTTATGGTGGTGGAGACGGATTTATAGGTGGTTTCTCTTTCTGCATGCAAGCAGAGCAGCTGAAGGGTTTTTCTTTTTACTGCGGCGACGATTTAGGGAAGGGAACAACTGAAGGCCGGAGACGGAGCGAGACTTAATGGCGGGGGTTAATGGAAAGGCGCCTCGTAAGATGTTGCAGTACGCCGTCGTTTGATGCTCATTTGACCTCGTATACGCCGTCGTTTCATCTAGGAGTCCACCCCTTTTGGCTATATTGATGAACCATCAGGCCTAGTGCCAAAATAAAACTGCAAATCATTCTTCCTACTTCTCTCTATGAATTCTTCTATTCAGTCCAACATGAATCGAGTTCTTGTTCATACACTACCGCCAATCGAATTGGTGTGATCGCGTATTTCTCCGTAATTTTGTATGAACCAGGCACAGCCTTCCTCCGATACGAAGTTATTAAAAAATTCAGACAAAGCAGACAAGAAAACACTGAAGAGTTGGCAACTGCATTATGCAAATTTAAATGTAGTAAAAGTAGATTACAAAGTTTGTTCTATCCCAACATGACAAGACAAAACGCAGATTACAAAAACAAAAACAAAAACCTTAGTGAACAAGAAACAATGTTGCTGCTGCTCTGCTGCCTTCTTCCAGACATGTTATATTCTTCTCCCCCCCCCCCCCCCCCCCCCCCCCCCCCCGCGGCCAACACAAGAATTAAATTAAAGAATTAAGGAAGAACCAAGACACAAGATATCTACACCTCCAAAGAACTACAGACTCAAACCTTTGTCTTTCCTCCTTTCTCAACTAAAATTGCACAACACTACAAATCCGGTCAGCCAAAAGACGCTTATACCGTTCTGCAGCTCCAGCCAGTTCTTCGCTATGTTTTCTTCATCTGTATGGGGGGTTTTGTATTTCGTCGTATGCATTGCTCTCTTGCTCACACACAATTCAATCCACAGACCTCCAAAACTGGTCCATCACGAGACACAAACGGGTTTACTCGAACCCACAATAGAGTCAATATAGAGGAAAGGAGGATTGACCACACCACGATGATGGTAGGCATGCGGTCTTGCTTCCCCAGCAGACCTTTGAGGAAAGGGTAAAGGTGGACAATCACCCAGATTGCAAAGAACAGCCTACCGAACAATGGACCCCATGAGTCGTAGCCATTGTTGATAGCATCGGAGATGCCAACCACAACTCCTATCACGTTGATGATCAGTAGGGTAGTGGGAGCAATTAGGAGTGAAGTCCACTTGAATATGTAAAGCTCAGAGAACTCTCCATCGTCTGCTGCTTTCGAAGTGACGGTGAAGTTTGTGTTTACTCCGGCTAATACCTTGAGTAGACCTTGGAAAAGAGCAAATAGATGGGCCGACACGCCTCCTATCACCCAAAACTGCTCGTTCCTCCATACGTCGTCAAGACCTACTTTGCCCCATTGCATCTCGAGGATGCTAGTTGCAGCAATCGATATGAAAAGCGCCATGAACACAAGACTCGCATAGTTGCTAATCTGTAGCAGTATATATCGTTATCAATAAGAATCATTCGTAGGCAACAACTGATACAGCATAGAGACGGAATAAGGTAGTACCTCTGGCACAATGAATTTCCCAGTGAGAAGGCAGATGGCAGGCAAGGTACAGTATACCAACAACGGAATGGAAGTCCAAGGGTAAACAACCGAGTTAATGTATGAAAACCGTTCCAACCACTTCAGACCGCCACCATATCCATACCAGATCGGACAATGTCTGCTGAAGAAAATCTCCACTGATCCAAGAGCCCACCGAAGAACTTGATGAAGACGATCTGACAGATTGATAGGAGCTGATCCTTTAAACGCAGGCCTTTTGGGAATGCAATATACAGATCGCCATCCATGGCAGTGCATCTTGAATCCGGTCAGGATATCTTCTGTAACCGAACCATATATCCAGCCAACCTGTTCAACTGACAAACATTAGACACTTGTTCACACATTTGTCAAATAAACATGTTTTATCTGTTCCTTGCAAAAAAGTTTACCTCTTTTCCCCAATCGGTTTTATCCTCGTAACCACAACTGATAACTTGGATGGCCTCTCTGAGTAGGGAAGCAGGACTAGCATTCCTAGGAACGCCACCATCTTCCAAAAGTGCAGCTGCTATGAACACTGGTGACTGTCCAAACCTCTTCTCCAATTTGGCTTGGCTTGTCTCTGACGGCTTCATCGGTTTTGATTCTGAAACCAGTAGAGTTTAATGAGAATAATATAATATTGATGATTGTTTGGTTCAACAACATTAGATAATATTTGGATCTCAAACCTTCTCTCCCTTCTTCAATATTTTCAAGAGCATGTATCTGCTTGGAGGATGCTTCGCGGTTCTTTGACTTTTTACTGCTATCCTTTTTAGCCTTTGACTTATTCTTCCTAGACCCGCAGAACAGGCAGCACCATTTGGGCCAACAGTTGCAGGTTTTGCCAGGAGGTTTCTTTGTCTTAGGTGCATCATAGCCATAAAGTGCTCGTCTCCGGAAAACACACCCAGTACCCACATAAATCGGTCCTTGTATCCCATCTAATCCTTTCATGTTGATCTGTTTTCGATTACCAAATTAGACGAATACTAAAATAGCAGAGCATGAAAGCTATTGCCTAGAGATACTTACATCGAAGAAGACTACATTCCTGTTGGAGTATCGATCATGTCGATCAATGCCATCGAATCTCTGTGGGAACTGTACATAGCAAACTTTCTTCCCTGATGTTGGATCCATCATGAAGCACATAGCTTCCCTAAGTGCCTTGCTATTGTTGATATAGTGATCACAATCAACGTTCAAAAGATAGGGAGCGTTTGACAGAACAGCTGCTACTCGTACCTAGTTCAATCATAAAGCAAAACAACAAAATCTCATTTAAGCTCTTGAACTATATGTTTAGTACTTTCCAGGAACATGATACAGGGGCATGAGTCTTACCAGTGCATTCATAGCCCCGGCCTTTTTATGATGGTCAAACCCAGGTCTCTTTTCACGAGAGACATAAACCAAACGAGGCAACTCGTTCCCTTCAACATCACGCACACCACTATGGCCAAGGAATACCTGTTACGAGGGGTATAGAAAGTCAAGAAGACAGGAAAAGTCATCAAGATCGTTAACACATAAACTGAAGAACTCACTCACCTGAATCATCCCAGGATGATCCCGCACGCTGTTGCCAGGCCATGGAGTCCCGTCTTGCATGGTCCAACCATCTTCTGGAACCTTTTGTGCTGTAGAGACCAAACCATTTATCCTAATCTTGAACTCCTCGTAGTCTCTCTGCATTTATCAGCCAAAACGATACAGATTAAGTAGCTAGGGAACATCCACTTGCTAATATTTGAAACAAAGGAATGAGATTTCAGTTACCTTCATTGCACGCCTTTCTCGGACAAATGATGGATGGACTTTGTTCTTCAAGTAGTCCATCTTCTGACAAAAATACCATTCAGGAGCTCGAGGCTCGATATTAAACTTCTTACAGAAAGGAACCCATTTCCTTGCAAATTCAGCCGTCTCCGAGAGCGCCTCAAATGTAAGCATAGCGGCACCATCATCAGAAACATAGCACGCAACCTTTTCAACAGGATAGTCAACCGCGAGAATTGAAAGAACAGTGTTCGCCGTGATTAATGGGGGTTCTTTCATGGGATCCACCGTACTGACAAAGACGTCAACACTAGCTAGCTCCGACGGTTTTCCTTCTTTTTCATACCTCAATGACAGTCGATCCAGATACGTCTCTCTTACTATAGGGCACCATTTCGGGAACTGATCAAGAATCCATGATACAGCAAACCATATCTCGCAAATAACTGATGTCAGCCATAAGGGATATGCATCCTTGACTGGGTGGAGAATACGATAGTGGAAAAACAAGGCCACGACTGCAAGACGGAGAATGATAACCAGCCTATATGGACTAATCTTGCTAGACGGAATGGGTAACTTCCTTGAAAGTGGCTGCCTGCCTTCATCCATCCTGAACAAAGCATATCAACCAAGCTTATAAGTAGCCTTTACAGAATTATTTGACAACAGACAAGTTAACAAAGTAGTGAACAACTACTCACATCGGCAAATCAGGATCATCCAGTTCATTCCCATCAAAGCTTCCTCCGTCATTCACCCCTTCATGCTTGACAACCTGAAGCTTGTCACTCTGCCTCCTCTTCCATTCTTCCATTCTGTCCTTCCACGCCACGCTCCCATAACCATAAACTGCTATGTCTTTCTGAGGAACCATAGGTCTCGGTTGCACTATAGCAAGACAAAAATAAGAAGTTAATAACTCCCATAGACTTGAGAGAAACAGATGTTCGAAATGACAATACTTACAAGGTATAGATGGATCAGTGCAAGGCATTGGATGAACTCTGTTGGCATGACCCACATGAGGAGGGACAATAAGAGCGTGTCGGTCAGATGAAATCTCAGCATCCTAAAACACGCCAAAAAGTTGAGTTAAGTCAAGTTAAAACTCGGCGCATAGGTAAAGATTAGAAGTTCAAAATTCAAACTAACTTAGCTACCTCCTCGCCATAGGTCAAGAGAGGAACTTTAGCACCAGGAGGAGATGAATCAAGATCCAACCCGGGATAGCCAGAGCCATTAACTTGCGATCCACGGCCAGTGTTAAGGCGTGCAGCAAGCATCAGCTCTGCAACTTGTTCAGAGGTTAAACCTTCAAGATTACCATAGTCAAACTCATGCTCCAGATCATCGATGTCATCTTCCTCTTCATCGCCTTCCACCCTAGGACAACCTGCAAGACATACACAACCACAATCAAAGGCAAGGCCAATTATGGAACACCAAATGTGATACAGAAACAAAGTACTAACCTTTGAGACGTTTGTATCTCGTTCGGCACTGAGGGCAAGCCTGAGTACCCTCTCGTCTCTCGTACTCGTAGCAAGGCCTACAAACAGGGAAAGCACATTCATTGCAAGCAACGAACAGCTCCCCATCCACGGTAATCTCTATCTCATCTCCGCAAATTTGACACACCTGTCCGCTCAATTCTTGAACGGATCTAATCTGTCACAGGCACGAATATCACAAGTGTTAGTTAACTTCAGAAGCATCAACTCAACTCAATTCATGGTGACAAGTTAGCAAACATTAATCAACCAACTGGCTAGAATTCTGCAATACAGCCATGGAAAAGTACAAAATTCTGTGGATCTTAAAGAATGCATGACTGTAAACTCTATTATTCAGTAATCTAACAAAACTACAAGCAAAACAAAACTAAAAATTGCGTGGGAAAAGACTGAGAGGAAGCACCTCATGTTATCCCAATACAAATCCTTTAACATTTCTGGAGAGAGAAATCAAGCCAATTCACTGACCACTTACTACAGCAAATATAGAAATGATTTCAGCAATTGAACCAATCATCCAAAGCTTCAAAGATGTTAACTTTCTTTTCATCCCACGTAACAGATTAAAAAAGACAAGTGTTTTTTACAAATTATGTCCTCCAAAGACACAAATCTGAAGAGGGTAATCAATCCCAGTAAAAAAACAAACACTACAGATCAGTAATAAAATTGAGCAAGAGTGTAACACAAAAAAACAACCCAATTACACAGAAGAAGATAAAAAACACGACATTTGACGAGTGTTCTAAGATATAGAGAGAAATCATTTAATCAAGTTGCCTTACTCTGCCATTTTCATCAGCATTGATGAGGACGAACTCATTCCTGTTGTGAGAACCAGCAATCAGCCGCCCCCCAGTGTTCATCTTTCACAATCCAAAGCTTCACCCTCAAAGAAAAAGGAAACAAGTCCCACCGCTAAGACTGCATCTCATTGAGTCAACATAAACCCAATGTGAGTATCGAACTATCGATGGTCAGTAGAGCTCCTTAAAATAGAGACCTTTGTTTCTCTTTACTCCGGATCTGAATGAGATTCAGAGATTCAGAGATTAAAATGAAACAACGAAAAAGAACAAGAACAGAGTAGGAGGAGGAGGTGGGGCCCAGAATCTGACGTTGGCGCTGTCGCTTACACAACCCAACTGCTGAGCGGGATTATATATGGGGTGATAAACCTTTATTATGTCAAAAAATAATAATGAATGGTGACCATTGATTTTATTTAATTTCATCCAAAGGATAAGATTAAATCTATATATTTAATACACACACCCCACAAATTGTAGCTCATTCTCCCCTTTCCGCCGTCCCTCAATTCTGGTCCCTTACGGATTTCTGGTCGCCCCCAATTTTTTTTTGGCATCGGTTATATCTAATGCCCAGTTTGAATCGCCTTCTTTGATGGAAAGCTACTCGTTGAAGCCCGTCTCAATGGTGATGGAAAAATTGGAGCTACATCCATAGATAGAGCAAAAGGCACCGCATCAACAGGGAAGTTTACGGGTGAGGATACCAAGAGTTCCATGGCTGTAAGGGTTGACTGTGGCACCGCTGTCCCTCTTGTTGTTCTTTTTTCGTTTAGTAATCCTTATGTACTAGTTCAACCGTTTAACATAACTTGAGGAATTCACCTTCATATATGTAAATTTGTACATGATTTCTTCATTATTGTCGACGTGATAAGGCTTGCATCCAAGTGGGGATCTGTTAACAATCAAATGTTATTTCTCAAGATGCATGGAGCTCATTTCATCCAACGTCTTGAGACGTCATGGCCTCATCAAACGTTATAGGGTCATTGCTAATGTTGTACCAATAGAAATATTGCAATCCTAGTTCGGTTTTGGACCCCTCAATAAATAAATATTAAAGTTAGAAATCGACCAATTTTTAAGAACGAGTTTCTTACTCCTATGAGGATGAGGCAACTCACCCTCAGGCGCAACCACACTTGACTCTGGTATAAAGTTTTTTGGTCTTTTGGATGGATGAAGGAACGATTCTCATCGAAGATAACATCCCCAGACTTATTTAGAGAATGCACCAAGTGTTCGTCGTTAGGTTCTATAACATAGAATCTATATGTTTTTTAATTTTCAGCGTATATAACAAAGATGTAGTCAATGCCTCTTTTTCTTAACGGGTTTCTTTTGGGATCAATTAGTTTAACGATCGATATCCCTACAACCCCAAACTCGAAAATAATTTAAGTTTGGGTTTCAAAATATGTACCGCCTAGTTGCTTGTTGCAATACTTAGGTGATTTTAAACCTTATCATAACTTAATTAGGTGCGATGTCCAATACTTTGTAATAGTTGACATGCACAATTTCATGTAACTAATACTACATTAACTACACGACACTTTGTTCCAAATAATACACTAAACCGACACTTTGATAGTGGGAATAAGGTGTAAAACTAGGAGTATGATTAAAGGAAACAGTAGTAGTTGGGAACAAATAAATTAAATTAAAAATCTAAACCCCATGCTACAAATTAAAATTGTGACTACTATTAGAACGTCGATTTCAAACGCATAATTTTAAACTCAGATTGCGTATTATTATTGCCTATAATTGAAATCTTAACGACAGAACTTATGTGGACATCAATCGGCCAATGCTAAAGCTATACCCTTTTCCAATCTCACATTTTAGCTCTACATCAACAACAGGTTACCGTTTCATTTAGATGATTAAATTCATGAAATTATTCTCGACAATATATTATCATTTAGTTGGTCTAATTTAAAAATGTAATTAAACCTCAACGATATACATAAAATTTGAAGTACATGACCAAAGCAACCACCACCAACCAAATGTTAAAACCACATCATTTCATTCAATTTACAATTTCTTGAATCCATGATCCTACCTAGTCAATAAGTTCATCTCAATGTCGATGTGGCATTAGTTCGATATAAATGATGCAAAAAACATCATTCAAACGTATGAACTACTTGTAAATCAAGTGATAAACAACGTTATAGCTTAACTAAATTTTTAAGACGATAAATCGTAAGCAGTAACATCAATTGTAAGTAGCTTAACTAGAATATTTAATACGATAATATTATTGTATGATGCTACTTGGATCGTGAAAGGGCGATGGCAAACCAGATTATATGAATATGATGTCCCACCATTGATATCCTTCCTCTTTAATAAAGTATATCGACCGACAGTTTCTTGGTCCTCATAGTTTGTTGGATTTCCATTTATAAATGGAGGAGGTTAGCTGGTATCTCTTCTTCATCTCCATGAAAAGTCTTCTCTTTTCATTGCATATGTAAATACCCTATCTTATCCCACACCACACAACAGTATACCTACCATATTTGGTTATCTAGTATTCAAACAATTTAAATTTTAGGGATAAAAGTTAATTCAATTATACTTTTTTTCTCGACAAATGCATACTTACGATCTCTTAAGTTGGAAGTCCAAGTGTCAAAATGGTTCAAAAACATTGCCGAGATGTGTTATTGTTTTCCTAACCAAAAAGTTCGTGTTGATGGAAATCAGACCCAAAACCATAAAATATCTCAACCACATCTTATAATAAGTTTATGAGTAAGAGCTTAATATACCAAAAAAAGAACCAATATCAATAGTGAAACCAGCATACTCTGAGACCCTAGCAAATATATTTTAAATTTAAAGTGATTTTAAGAGCACATTAGGCGGGATTCAAAAATACACTAATAAAAAATTTTAAATTTTGAAAAATTAACATAGGATTTTGTCACATTTTTTCCTTTTACACTAAAAAATTTTAGACGACGAACTAAATTAGCCTACTCCTAATTTCGTCATTACCAACAATATATATCTACTTTATAAAAAAAATAGGTAAAGGCAGTAAAAAGTTATGATGTATACACGCATATATGTACTCTAAGCATTCATTTCCCTATGTATCATTACTATAAAATAAAGACCTTACAATATATCATAAAATAATTTAGGAAATCGATTAAAAACGGCAACATATAACAAAGCCTCCATGAAAACTATCGGAAAAAACAAATAGAGTTAATAATGATGATGATCATCATCATCATCAATTCATCATGATGGTAAAATGATGAGTTACCTGAAATCAAGATCTTGATTTTTTAAAAATGAATTAAAATTCTCCTGGGAATTATAAAAAAATTCACCTTGCTCATTAGTGCTTATTATTTTCCCTTCGAGTGTACGCTGTGAAGAATCAAAAGAAAGTAAAAACAACATGCACCAAAAGTGAAGGAAACTTAGCAATTAAACCAAGGAGATCCCCTTGTAAAAAAGCTACATGATTAAGGTTAAACAGACCCAATGTTTCAAAACCACGTGGGAGTTTGCAATCATTTATGAGTGTTTGGTCTTTGGCTTTTCGGTTAATTACTAAATAATTGGGGTAGATTGTTTTATAAAATTAATATTTCTCCACATGGGTTTGCGGATTGCGTGTGAATAGTGGAGGGATTAATTAGTTGTTTTTTTTTTGCACTAATCAATCAAATATACAAGAGTAATTAGCTATTGGTTTCACAAAAAGGTTACATGATTATTTTTTCAAACTACTTGATGAAAGCTAGTACATCAAGATAAAATATGCTACACAATTATTTAGTACATAAAAACAATTTAAACATGATATTACTCAAATTCTATTAAATTAAGAGTTATTTCTTGAGATCTCAAATTTTCCGATTGAAGTGTTCAACTAGCATATACTTAAACATAATCTTACAATATATAAAATCTACAACTACATGTTATATATTAAGTCAACACTTTTTGGTAAAATTTGTATGCCAAAGACAAATTTATTATATTGGCCCTCATTGATGATGGCCAACACATGTGGCCAAATGATTCAGACTATACAAATATGTATGCAATAATATATAAGAGTTCATTCTACGAAATTATGTTTTGTGAAACTTTGGAGCATATGAAATTCTTACTCCAAGGAAACCATGAACAAGTGTGATAAAGATCGTTCTTGATCTTTTCTTTATGATTAAGTGAGTTTTTGATGAATCAATTATAATGTCGAATTATTCAATGTAATAAAGCATGATCATGCATAAACACGAAACGGATATATAAACACCGTATGTGTTGCGTCCCATGCTAAGTTGCTAACTAACTAATGATGAATATGAATACAGTGGATCTCCCACTCGTATGAATGAGAGTCAGATCTCACATTCTTTCCCCAGCTCTGCTAGATGACCGAACACATTCCATGTTAATACAGAAATCAGAAAATGTCGTTTGAGAGCAAAACAGGGAATTTTGGTCTTTAATGGCGCAAATTTCAATAATACAACAAAAACAAAGCGCACCGACACTTTGATAAGCCACGGGACTCAGAATTCAGAAAGTGGTTGCTAAATGATTAAACTAGACAAATCGAATATTAATTACCCGTTAAAAAACAAAATAAAAATCGAAACTTTTAGGGAGAAAGTTGGAGACAGGACACAGCTCACCAGCTGGGTTGTGTAAGCGGACAGCGCCACCGTCACATTCTGGGCCCCACCACCCTCCTCCTCCTACTACTTCTCTTCTCTTCCTGTTCTTTTCCTTTGTTTCATTAAAATCTCTGAATCTCATTCAGAGCTGGAGTAAAGAGGAAGAGAGCTCTCTCTACTTTAAGGAGGGTGAGGGAGTTGTACTGAAAGCATCTACTGTTCGATACTCCCATTGGGGTTATTCTTTCTTTGGAGAAGAATGAGATGCACAGTTAGGACTTCTGGAGACGCGAGTTGTTGTTGACTCATTGAGTCAATCAGAGGCGTCTGTTCTTCACTCAGCGGTGGGATTTGTTTCCTTTTTTCTGCGAGGGTGAAGCTTTGGATTGTGAAAGATGAACACTGGGGGTCGGCTGATTGCTGGTTCTCACAACAGGAATGAGTTCGTCCTCATCAATGCTGATGAAAGTGGCAGAGTAAGGCAGCTTGATTTATGATTTCTCTCGTCAAATCTCATGTTTTTTTCCTTCTACAGTATAATTGGGCTAATTTTTTCTTGCTCAGTTTTTTTTACTGATTTGTGATCTGTAGTGTTTGTTTTTACTGGGATTGATTACCCTCTTCACATTTGTGTCTTTGGAGGACAGAATTTGTAAAAAAATCTAGTCTTTTTTAATCTGTTATGTGGGATGAAAAGAAAGATAACAACTTTTGAAGTATTAGATGATTGGTTGAATTGGTGAAATCATTTCTATATTTGCTGCAGTAAGTGGTCAGTGAATTTGCTTGATTTGTCTCTCTAGAATGTTTGCTAATAGTCTTAAAGGATTTGTATTGGGCTAACATGAGATGCTTCCTCTCAGTCTTTTCCCACGCAATTTTTAGTTTTTTTTTGCTTGTAGTTTTGTTAGATTACTGAATCATGGAGTTTAAAGTCATGCATTCTCTAAGATCCACAGAATTTTGTACTTTTCCATGGCTGTATTGCAGAATTCTAGCCAGTTGGTTGATTAATGTTTGCTAACTTGTCACCATGAATTGAGTTGAGTTGATGCTTCTGAAGTTAACTAACACTTGTGATATTCGTGCCTGTGACAGATTAGATCCGTTCAAGAATTGAGCGGACAGGTGTGTCAAATTTGCGGAGATGAGATAGAGATTACCGTGGATGGGGAGCTGTTCGTTGCTTGCAATGAATGTGCTTTCCCTGTTTGTAGGCCTTGCTACGAGTACGAGAGACGAGAGGGTACTCAGGCTTGCCCTCAGTGCCGAACGAGATACAAACGTCTCAAAGGTTAGTACTTTGTTTCTGTATCACATTTGGTGTTCCATAATTGGCCTTGCCTTTGATTGTGGTTGTGTATGTCTTGCAGGTTGTCCTAGGGTGGAAGGCGATGAAGAGGAAGATGACATCGATGATCTGGAGCATGAGTTTGACTATGGTAATCTTGAAGGTTTAACCTCTGAACAAGTTGCAGAGCTGATGCTTGCTGCACGCCTTAACACTGGCCGTGGATCGCAAGTTAATGGCTCTGGCTATCCCGGGTTGGATCTTGATTCATCTCCTCCTGGTGCTAAAGTTCCTCTCTTGACCTATGGCGAGGAGGTAGCTAAGTTAGTTTGAATTTTGAACTTCTAATCTTTACCTATGCGCCGAGTTTTAACTTGACTTAACTCAACTTTTTGGCGTGTTTTAGGATGCTGAGATTTCATCTGACCGACACGCTCTTATTGTCCCTCCTCATGTGGGTCATGCCAACAGAGTTCATCCAATGCCTTGCACTGATCCATCTATACCTTGTAAGTATTGTCATTTCGAACATCTGTTTCTCTCAAGTCTATGGGAGTTATTAACTTCTTATTTTTGTCTTGCTATAGTGCAACCGAGACCTATGGTTCCTCAGAAAGACATAGCAGTTTATGGTTATGGGAGCGTGGCGTGGAAGGACAGAATGGAAGAATGGAAGAGGAGGCAGAGTGACAAGCTTCAGGTTGTCAAGCATGAAGGGGTGAATGACGGAGGAAGCTTTGATGGGAATGAACTGGATGATCCTGATTTGCCGATGTGAGTAGTTGTTCACTACTTTGTTAACTTGTCTGTTGTCAAATAATTCTGTAAAGGCTACTTATAAGCTTGGTTGATATGCTTTGTTCAGGATGGATGAAGGCAGGCAGCCACTTTCAAGGAAGTTACCCATTCCGTCTAGCAAGATTAGTCCATATAGGCTGGTTATCATTCTCCGTCTTGCAGTCGTGGCCTTGTTTTTCCACTATCGTATTCTCCACCCAGTCAAGGATGCATATCCCTTATGGCTGACATCAGTTATTTGCGAGATATGGTTTGCTGTATCATGGATTCTTGATCAGTTCCCGAAATGGTGCCCTATAGTAAGAGAGACGTATCTGGATCGACTGTCATTGAGGTATGAAAAAGAAGGAAAACCGTCGGAGCTAGCTAGTGTTGACGTCTTTGTCAGTACGGTGGATCCCATGAAAGAACCCCCATTAATCACGGCGAACACTGTTCTTTCAATTCTCGCGGTTGACTATCCTGTTGAAAAGGTTGCGTGCTATGTTTCTGATGATGGTGCCGCTATGCTTACATTTGAGGCGCTCTCGGAGACGGCTGAATTTGCAAGGAAATGGGTTCCTTTCTGTAAGAAGTTTAATATCGAGCCTCGAGCTCCTGAATGGTATTTTTGTCAGAAGATGGACTACTTGAAGAACAAAGTCCATCCATCATTTGTCCGAGAAAGGCGTGCAATGAAGGTAACTGAAATCTCATTCCTTCGTTTCAAATATTAGCAAGTGGATGTTCCCTAGCTACTTAATCTGTATCGTTTTGGCTGATAAATGCAGAGAGACTACGAGGAGTTCAAGATTAGGATAAATGGTTTGGTCTCTACAGCACAAAAGGTTCCAGAAGATGGTTGGACCATGCAAGACGGGACTCCATGGCCTGGCAACAGCGTGCGGGATCATCCTGGGATGATTCAGGTGAGTGAGTTCTTCAGTTTATGTGTTAACGATCTTGATGACTTTTCCTGTCTTCTTGACTTTCTATACCCCTCGTAACAGGTATTCCTTGGCCATAGTGGTGTGCGTGATGTTGAAGGGAACGAGTTGCCTCGTTTGGTTTATGTCTCTCGTGAAAAGAGACCTGGGTTTGACCATCATAAAAAGGCCGGGGCTATGAATGCACTGGTAAGACTCATGCCCCTGTATCATGTTCCTGGAAAGTACTAAACATATAGTTCAAGAGCTTAAATGAGATTTTGTTGTTTTGCTTTATGATTGAACTAGGTACGAGTAGCAGCTGTTCTGTCAAACGCTCCCTATCTTTTGAACGTTGATTGTGATCACTATATCAACAATAGCAAGGCACTTAGGGAAGCTATGTGCTTCATGATGGATCCAACATCAGGGAAGAAAGTTTGCTATGTACAGTTCCCACAGAGATTCGATGGCATTGATCGACATGATCGATACTCCAACAGGAATGTAGTCTTCTTCGATGTAAGTATCTCTAGGCAATAGCTTTCATGCTCTGCTATTTTAGTATTCGTCTAATTTGGTAATCGAAAACAGATCAACATGAAAGGATTAGATGGGATACAAGGACCGATTTATGTGGGTACTGGGTGTGTTTTCCGGAGACGAGCACTTTATGGCTATGATGCACCTAAGACAAAGAAACCTCCTGGCAAAACCTGCAACTGTTGGCCCAAATGGTGCTGCCTGTTCTGCGGGTCTAGGAAGAATAAGTCAAAGGCTAAAAAGGATAGCAGTAAAAAGTCAAAGAACCGCGAAGCATCCTCCAAGCAGATACATGCTCTTGAAAATATTGAAGAAGGGAGAGAAGGTTTGAGATCCAAATATTATCTAATGTTGTTGAACCAAACAATCATCAATATTATATTATTCTCATTAAACTCTACTGGTTTCAGAATCAAAACCGATGAAGCCGTCAGAGACAAGCCAAGCCAAATTGGAGAAGAGGTTTGGACAGTCACCAGTGTTCATAGCAGCTGCACTTTTGGAAGATGGTGGCGTTCCTAGGAATGCTAGTCCTGCTTCCCTACTCAGAGAGGCCATCCAAGTTATCAGTTGTGGTTACGAGGATAAAACCGATTGGGGAAAAGAGGTAAACTTTTTTGCAAGGAACAGATAAAACATGTTTATTTGACAAATGTGTGAACAAGTGTCTAATGTTTGTCAGTTGAACAGGTTGGCTGGATATATGGTTCGGTTACAGAAGATATCCTGACCGGATTCAAGATGCACTGCCATGGATGGCGATCTGTATATTGCATTCCCAAAAGGCCTGCGTTTAAAGGATCAGCTCCTATCAATCTGTCAGATCGTCTTCATCAAGTTCTTCGGTGGGCTCTTGGATCAGTGGAGATTTTCTTCAGCAGACATTGTCCGATCTGGTATGGATATGGTGGCGGTCTGAAGTGGTTGGAACGGTTTTCATACATTAACTCGGTTGTTTACCCTTGGACTTCCATTCCGTTGTTGGTATACTGTACCTTGCCTGCCATCTGCCTTCTCACTGGGAAATTCATTGTGCCAGAGGTACTACCTTATTCCGTCTCTATGCTGTATCAGTTGTTGCCTACGAATGATTCTTATTGATAACGATATATACTGCTACAGATTAGCAACTATGCGAGTCTTGTGTTCATGGCGCTTTTCATATCGATTGCTGCAACTAGCATCCTCGAGATGCAATGGGGCAAAGTAGGTCTTGACGACGTATGGAGGAACGAGCAGTTTTGGGTGATAGGAGGCGTGTCGGCCCATCTATTTGCTCTTTTCCAAGGTCTACTCAAGGTATTAGCTGGAGTAAACACAAACTTCACCGTCACTTCGAAAGCAGCAGACGATGGAGAGTTCTCTGAGCTTTACATATTCAAGTGGACTTCACTCCTAATTGCTCCCACTACCCTACTGATCATCAACGTGATAGGAGTTGTGGTTGGCATCTCCGATGCTATCAACAATGGCTACGACTCATGGGGTCCATTGTTCGGTAGGCTGTTCTTTGCAATCTGGGTGATTGTCCACCTTTACCCTTTCCTCAAAGGTCTGTTGGGGAAGCAAGACCGCATGCCTACCATCATCGTGGTGTGGTCAATCCTCCTTTCCTCTATATTGACTCTATTGTGGGTTCGAGTAAACCCGTTTGTGTCTCGTGATGGACCAGTTTTGGAGGTCTGTGGATTGAATTGTGTGTGAGCAAGAGAGCAATGCATATGACGAAATACAAAACCCCCCGTACAGATGAAGAAAACATAGCGAAGAACTGGCTGGAGCTGCAGAACGATATAAGCGTCTTTTGGCTGACCGGATGTGTAGTGTTGTGCAATTTTTGTATGAGAAAGGATGGAAGGGAAGACAAAGGTTTGAGTCTGTAGTTTTTGGAGGTGTAGATATCTTGTGTTCTTGGTTCTTCATTAATTCTTTAATTTAATTCTTGCATGTTTATTGAGTGGGGAATAATCATGGGTAAATGATGTTCTCCTCGTCGAATGTTTGTGGCCGGGGGGAATAACAGAAGAATATAAAACATGTCCGGAAGGCAGCATCAGCAACATTGTTTCCTGTTCACAAAGGTTTTTGTTTTGTTCTTGTAATCTGTGTTTTGTCTGTCATGTTGGACTTTTGTTGGGATAGAACAAACTGTGTAATCTACTTATAGTTGCTACTACAAATTCGAATTTGCATAATGCAGTTGTCAACTGTTTAGTGTTTTCATCTCTGATTTTGTGTTCATTTTAACAACTTGGTGGCTCAGGAAGGCTGTGCTTTGTCCCTACAAAGTTCCAGTCAATTATGCGGTCACACTGATTCGATTGGTGGTAGTGAATGAAATAGAATTCGATCCAGATTGGATATGCTTATTTCGATCATCTTCGAGATGAGAATGGATAGGAATAGGATGGACGACTACCTTTTACTAATGAGTTGAACTCATCAATCTTTTTTCATGAATAGATTGGTTAGATAGATCTAGATGATCATTAGATCAGCAGACTATATTGATATAAGAATGGGATGACCAGATCATTCAAAGATTGATGATTGTACCACTAGTGACTCACAAAGTTGGAACCTTGTCCATCATTAATATGCAATTACTCATTGATATCAGGAATATCATACAGAAAATAGAACAAACAATAGGAAAATGATGCCACCATTCATTGATATGACTAGCTAGCAAGTACTATTCACAGGAAGAAAATGTACAAATCATTGAAACAGATTCAAAAGAATGAGAGAGATTATCAGAATTGCGATCGGCAGATTCTAATAGGGTTCTGCCAAGATCGAAAGAATTCAGATAAACCATAAAAAATGTTTCTCAAAATTCCACAATCGATCAACGGACGGAGCAAACTCTGATCAATACTCCGTCTCCCGTCTTGAGACATTCTTGATCCCGCTCAATTGCGCCAGCTCAAGCAATCACCCACAGGATTCCCATGCGAAAACCCAGGATTCGCGTATCCGTACCAGTAGCCGAATCCGAATGAATCGTGATTGTAAAGACCGATGGGATGTCCGACAGCGACGTCACCAGGATAACACCTCATCGGCAGCGGGTGATGAACGGGTGTCTTGAACGAATTAGAATCCAAACCGGGAATGGACGACAGAGGCGAGACGACCTTGATCTTCTTGTTCTGACGATGATGGAGCGGTTTTGGAGGGGAGAGAATTGCGCGAATCTTGGAACCGGGAGAGACACGGTCATACTCCTCGACGACGGAGGAAAGTTCCTCGAAGGACCTGACGGAAACGAGCGTCTCCAGATCTCCGTTGGGAAGCTGGCACCTCATCTCGACGGCGGCGCCGCAGAAGTCGGCGAGTTTGAGCATGAAATCGGAGAAGGAAGTGGAGGAGAGGTCGATGGAGAGGACTCTGGTGGTTCCTCCGGAATATCGAAGCTTGGATTCACCGGAGCGGGGAGGGAGAATCTGGCCGCCGTAGCTGCAGAGGAATTTGACGGGCGCCATAGTTGTCGGAGGCAGTTACGCTTAGTGAGTAGTGAAGAAAGGGAAAGAAAGCCAAGAGAAAAAAGGCGGGTGAAATTTTTTCTGTTGGTAAACTTGTTTTAGGATACTTGAAAAGGGCGGTTTGTTTCTATATATAGCGGGAACTACACACTATGGCAGACGGACTTTATTTGGGTCTGGCACACTTCATACTCCACAGCATTTTGGTCTGGGCCGATATTGAGTTCCGTATCAAGTCATCTGGCCATCTTCTTATTGGGCCAACTAGCTAATGAGTAATTCTATTGGACCAAACTGTCTAGCCTGCTCGTAAAGGCGAGTTCGAGATTAATCGATACTCAAAGCAACGTAACCAGTCAAACACACACCAAAGTAAGCACTAAGCCGGTAAAGCCTCGAGCCACAAAGCTAGTGGAACTATCCATAGTAGCCGTACCACACCATCCACATTGATCTCCAAAACGAGAGGAAAGAAAACCACAAACCAATAATGATGGAGAGGGATGAAACAATATAAAAGGAAGAAGAGGTAGTGATACACGATGGTGGCGAAGTTGACGGTGTGGAAATCACATTGGGTTGTGGCATTCCTTAAACAACCAACTTGCTAACTTAAATTTTGAGTACACTTTACTTTTGGCCACATGTTGATTGATTGATATTCAAGTTGAGGGTAGCATTTGGCTCCAAGAGTGTTGATATTGCCAATACTCTGCTTTTGACTTTGCCATAATCAGCTGTCATGGTTGACTTGAGCAAATTAAACTCAAGATGCTTGAACAACACAAATGAATCTTTATCTATCCCAAATTTCTTGCATGTGCCAAAACCTACCCTCTAAGCTCCCTTGTCGACTCAGAAACCCAACCCCGTTGCCTTAAAATGCCCCCAAACTCTCTTAGCTAGGAGTACCTAAACTTCCCAATCATCTACATCATGAACTCCTTCATTCTCTTCATCTCCATACTTACCCTGCAATGCCTCCAAGCAGCATCAAGTGGCTGTCACCCGGATGACGAAGCAGGTCTCTTAGAGTTCAAGGCGGGCATCACCCATGACCCGTCTGGTATGCTCTCCTTGTGGAAGCCTGGTACCAATTGTTGCGCTTGGCGTAGCACGACTTGCCTTGCTAGCGGTCGAGTCAACTCCATTTGGCTCACCGGAGATCCTAACAAACCTGATGCCTTCTTATCCGGTACGATCTCTTCCTCGCTCGCAAAGCTCGAGTTTCTCAATGGACTTTACCTGATGAACTTGAGGAACATCACGGGCAAGTTTCCGGTTTCGTTATATGGGATGTCCCAACTCTATTACTTGTATTTGCAGAACGTTCCATTCTCAGGTCGTCTGCCCATCGATGTAGGCAAGTTAGGACCTCAGTTGCATAGCTTAAACCTACAAGGAAACCACTTTACCGGAGCGATTCCTGCTTCCATATCCGAGTTAACGGGTCTAACTGAGTTGAACTTTGCCGACAACTCTCTCACCGGGAAATTCCCACTCGGAATTGGCCGCCTTGTAAGCTTGGAAACGTTAGACCTTCAGAACAACAAGCTCTCCAGACGGATACCTGAGATTTTCTGGTCTCTCCCTCAGCTCAGAACTCTCAAGCTTTCCAACAACAATTTTTCTGGGGAAGTCCCTAATTCCATTTCTTCTCTATCTGGAAACTTAGTTTACCTCGAGCTTGCGCACAATTCCCTCACCGGCGAGATCCCTAGTTTCCTGGGTAAATTTCTAGCGCTCGATACTTTAAACCTGTCCTGGAACAATTTCTCAGGCACCGTACCGAACTCGTTCAAAAACCTAACAAAGATCTTTAACCTTGACCTTTCTCACAATTCTCTCGTTGATCCCTTCCCTATCATGAACGTGAAAGGAATCGAATCCCTGGATCTATCCAATAACAATTTCCATTTGGGGAGAATTCCAGATTGGGTAACTTCGTCCCCGATTATTTACTCATTAAAGCTAGCGAAATGTGGGATCAAGACGAATCTGACGAATTGGAAGCCGAAACAGACGTACTTCTACGATTACCTGGATCTATCGGCGAATCAGATCTGGGGGAGCCCGGTTTGGTTGCTGAATCAGACGGATTACTTGGTGGGGTTCTGGGCTTCGGGGAACAAATTGAGCTTCGATTTGAGGGAGCTGAGGATCGTCGGGACGATGAAGGATTTGGATGTATCGATGAACGCGGTGTTCGGAAGGGTGCCAAGCTCGGTTGCTGGATTGGAGAGATTGAACGTCAGTTGGAACCATTTGTGTGGAAGGCTGCCGCCTACGAAGTTCCCGGCGAGTTCGTTTGAAGGGAATAATTGTCTCTGTGGCTGGCCTTTACCTCCTTGTAAGTAGATGCGGTTGATCAAGCAGATAGACTGTAATTCAAATGTGATAAAATAAACTGGCTGTAATATAATCCCTTGAAAATAAAGGCGGCAGTTTAATCGGTTTCATGAGAAAAAGGCGGGAGTTTCCTTTTGGGCTAGAAGGATTATGTAGCCACTTGCTGGGCCAACTCTAGAGGAGAGCAGCCCAGGATTGTCTCAATATTTATCATCATTTTGGGCTTATGACTTATTGGCCCAATCTTATGCAAGCTCCACCCCCAAAAAAATCTGTGATAAATAAAATGATTTGTGAGTTTGTGACACTGATTTTAAAAGGTTTTTTCATGGGACACTCAAGCATATATTATGTTATTCAAGATAAAAATTAATTCCATTAATGGGAAAAGCACAAGAAAATTTATTCCAATGAGTGGTCACACATTTTGATTAAATTGAGATAGTGACTTATCGATATAAATATCATTGTCGACCTAATTTGATATGCAAAAAATAATAGTAATAAAAAATTAAAAATGTGTGATGGTTGATGGCTCGACTAATAAAGAAACAACACAATTCATTGATAATTGAATTGTTGTCTCATCAAATGTGATTATTTTTACGATTCAATTTCTGATATACTCAATTATATTTTCATGAAAGATTACAATAAGCCAAAATCTGTTGTAAATCTGGACCAACACCACCCATCTCAGCTCGTGATGTTTCCCAAAGTAGATGAAGCAATATTTATTCTTGCTTGTAGATTGATTATCCAAATCCCAAGCAGCCATAGTGTTTGACTTGACCACAGCCCAAATCATTGAACCAAGCCATCAGCAATGAAACAATGGGAAGTTCTACGAGTTCCCAATGGTGTAATAATAAAACTCTTGATATATTTTGATTTTATGAGTCAGTGGGATCCCCTATACATAAATACATCTATCCACCGCATATATGCATGTGGCCAACATCACTTCCTTCTTCCTACCAATCTAATCCACAAGCCACCGCGTTTGACTCAGAAATCACCCACTCGATCATTGCCAAGTGCTTCTAAACCTTTATATATATAACCCACTCATTGCCTTCAAAACCACCCAAAACCCTTCAACTCAACTCTCTGTTTCTTCATGAAGTCCCTCATCCTCATCCTCTCCTTACTCACCTTCCAATGCTTTGTCGCCACGTCTCGTGTCTGCAACGTGGACGACGAGGCTGGACTCTTATCCTTCAAATCAGGCATCACTCATGACCCGTCAGGTATGCTCTCCTCGTGGAAGGCTGGTACTGATTGTTGCACTTGGGCTGGTATCACTTGCCTCACCAATGATAGGGTCACGGCTTTATCGCTTAGTGGGCAATCAAACAATCCGAATAGCTACTTATCGGGTACCATCTCGCCAACCCTCGCAAAACTAAAGGATCTCGACGGACTTTACCTTTTGAATACGAAGAATATTACGGGTGAGTTTCCAATTTCTCTGTACGGCTTGCCCAAACTTTTATATGTATATTTGGACAACAATCAGCTATCGGGTCAAATACCAAGTGATATATTCAAGTTAGGATCCCAATTAGACGTATTGAGCTTACGAGGGAATCGGTTCACCGGGGCAATACCCGCATCTATATCCAGTTTAACCGGTCTGACCCGGTTGCAACTTGGCGGGAACTTGATCACCGGAAAACTACCGATCGGAATCCGCAGCCTTAAAAACTTGATCTTTTTGGAACTTGATAGTAACAAGCTCTCCCAACCCATACCAGAGATTTTCTCGTCTTTCAGTCAGCTCAGATATCTCAATCTTTCGCATAACCAATTTACCGGGAAAATCCCTTCCTCCATTTCATCTCTGGCCTCGTCGTTAGCTTACTTGGAGCTCGACCACAATTCCCTCACCGGTGAAATTCCTAGCTTCCTAGGAAACTTTCAGACGCTCGACACTCTAGATCTTTCCTGGAACAATCTCACAGGCACAGTACCAAAGACTTTCCAGAATCTGACTAAGATCTTCAATCTGGATCTTTCACACAATTCCCTAGTCGATCCGTTCCCTGTTATGAACGTGAAAGGGATCGAGTCGCTGGATCTGTCGTACAACAATTTCAATTTGGGGAAGATCCCCAATTGGGTCACTTCTTCTCCGATTATCTACTCCCTGAAGCTGGCGAAATGCGGGATCAAAATTAATCTCACGAGTTGGAACCCGAAAGAGACCTACTTCTACGACTACATCGATCTTTCGGAGAATCAGATCACCGGGAGCCCTGTTACGCTGCTGAACCGGACGGAGCTTCTGGTGGGGTTCTGGGCATCTGGAAACAAGTTGAGTTTCGATTTGGGGAAGTTGAAGATTGTGGAGACGTTGAAAGAGTTGGACTTGTCGAGGAATTTGGTGACTGGGGGAGTGCCCAGTTCGGTTTCGGGGTTAAAGAGGCTGAATTTGAGCAAGAACCATTTGTGCGGGAAGCTACCGCCGACCAAGTTTTCGGCGAGTTCGTTTGAAGGGAATGATTGTCTGTGTGGATCGCCTTTGCCTGTTTGTAAGAAGGGTTGATGGTGAAGAATAGTGTGGGAATTATGTGTGTTTAGTTCATAGTTTAAACGTAATAATTATGCTTCTTTGATGATCAATGCGCCATGTAATCATGATCTCCATTAACCTTAATGGAAATCTCCGACTCAATCCTGGCAACTTCCCGCAAAAACTGAGCCAAACAGTCATTAGGTCAAAATGGCAAAACAAATAATACAGTGACCAAAGAACATAATAAAAACAATTCAGGCCCCGGTCAATATATCTCCGAGATACCGCGATATACCTTCATCTCGTTAATATCTCTTTATCGTCGATTCTCGCGTTTCGATTTCAGTTTGAGGAATGCGAAACGTTTCGCATTTCGAAGGTGTTTTTCCTTTTCCGTGAAATACCGAATTAGCCGAGCCGACCGCCATTACGTTTCGCGTTTCGTTTAGGGTAACCGAAACGGTTCTCCGCATATCTTCACATTTCGGCGTTTCTATTTCAGTTTTTCCATTTGTTTGCATTGGGTTTCAGAATCCCCTTTTTTGAAGACCATAATTAAGCAAAAACAAGTCACTAATTATTTCATTGTTGAATTAAGAATGAAGGAATGATTAATAGCTAGGTTAACAAGGAGGCATATCGGGAGGCGGTGGAAGCATTCGAGCGTATTTGCCTCGACCATTTTGCACGATGAACACCATCCCCATCCCCCACGTTTGATGTCTCTCCAAATGGCAATGCATCAACCACACCCCTGTAGTGTACATCACCCACATAAGTAAACATATGAAAGATAAATTTTTAACGATTCACGTTAGCGGAAATGAGAATGTTGCTTACCTGGATTCGAAGCCTTGAACCGGACAACAACCCAACCATTTCTAGGAACAACTACGGTGTTAACAAAAGGTGGATCTACGAGGTTGTAACTCAAAGGATCTTTGGTGTTGTCAAAGTTGCCCAACCCCATTCCTACCATGTAAACGCTCATCCCGTGAAAGTGAATCGGATGGTCAGACCCGAGCCCTAAGTTGGTCCCTTGAAGGACCAACTCCACCGTCGCATTGTACTTTATCATTCTCACCTTCGTCCCAGCCGTTGTTGCCAAAGCTTCGAATGGAGAAGCGCCCGTGAAATCGGTTGTACTGTTTTCAGGTTTGCGAGGGAAGTTCCGTTTGAAAACCCCATCGATGTGGTTGTAATATGCACTTAAGATGTCGATTGACTTTGGTGGTACGAAACTGACATTGTTTACACTCGAGGCTATCCTCATACCGTTGGGTCCACCCGGACAAGAGTTATTAGGGCATGGTTGGAGGTTGACGGAGAGTGTGAAGAAGAGCTTTGTTGATATTTTCCTTGGGAGGTGGTCGCCGGCCGGTACTAAGTTTCTCAGGCGACTGGTGAAGCTGACTGATGCGTTTGTGTCGTTTACTCTTGGAAGGTACGGTAGTTGAGGTGCTAGCTGGATATAGAAAGACAATGTAAAAGGACAAATTATACGTATAGTAGTATATTAAGAACATTGCCAATATTATGTGTTGGTTACTCCAAAGTTAAAACTATTAAAGACCACGTATGTCTCCATATTTTGGTTGTAACCAAATCTTTAACAAGAATTGTTCAAAATAAGGTTAGCACGTAATACCTGCTGAGTATTTAACGGACGTGAAGAATTAAGGTGATTGTAATGGAGGATGGCGGTGGCGGTGGTGTTGTCGAAGAGAGCGAATGGATTACTGGAGTACACTTTGGCGGCCATGTAATATTCTAGTAGTTTGCTTGGGGAGGAAGAAGGATAACGTGGTAATAATGCATGTAGCAGAACATCCATGGTCTGGCCGGGGGAGATGGTTATGTAACTCGATTTGAATGGCTTAACATAGCTTCCATCTGTTCCAACCACCGTGAGTTGGTGATCGGCAATGCCGAAAAAGATCATGTCTTGCAGGACTGCATTCACCAAGCGGAGAAGATACGTCTTTCCATGTTCAACGTTCAATGTAAATGTGTCTGAAAAATAATATAATTAAGAGAGGGTTTATGGCATAAGTAATGGTATACATTTGTCGATTAATTGAACATACCTGATGTTGAGCAAGGGTAGAGATCACCAGGCTGACCATTGATTGTGATAGCATCAGAAGCATTTGGGTCTCCCCCTGATCCAAGAAATTCTTTATACGTTTCCAACACTCCATTCTTCCACCACTCTCCTATAAATAACATACGGACAGACACATACCAAATTCAATTAAATTTCACAAACATTCATAAATTCAGGTCTAACAGTTAGGTCCAATGAATTTGTATGATTGATGTGACGATTTCATTTCCAATTGAAATCTGAGAATTTATTACCAAAAATGATTGGAACCTCAGCGTGAGGCTTGGGAAAAGGGTAAGTGTGCCCTTTCTTCGGGCGCACGACAATGGTTCCATGGACAGTAGCTCGTGTCCAGTCGCTGTGAGCGTGCCACCACAATGTTCCTTCCTCTTCACTGAATTCTACCCTCTGACTGAATCTTCCTCTAGGTTGAATTGGACATTGAGTAATGTATTCGGGACCATCAGCCCATGGATTTCTCGGTTGAGCTACTCCATGCCTGAAGTAGAAAATCATATCAATATGCATGGTTTACTAATGTATACTATATATGAATGGAGTTCGAAATGGTTGCAGTTCAAGTATCGTACCAGTGAAGTGTTATGTTATGTGGGCTATGGTTAATGACATCTACAAAGATTGCGTCTCCTTTATGAACAGATAGAGTCGGGCCAGGGAACTTGCCATTCACCGTTAGTATTTGATTTTCTTTGCATAGTCTTGTATGTGAAGTTTCTTTTACCTGCAAATTGATTGTAATTAAGAAGAGACTCAAGAATATTAATAATATAACTCGACTATATGATCGGACGATCGGATTACCACGAAAGTGTAACGTGAAGGAGTACTGGATGAAGGGAAGGAGATGCAACTATGGATGGAGAAAGAGATCATCAAAAGAAAAATATTATTAATCAGCTTCATGATTCTTAGTTTTCTGCTCAAATATGAAGGGAGGAGTTATAATGAGTGAAGCATGTATATGATTATTTCATGAAGTTATACAGGACAGCTGGTATATATATGCGGGGAATTATTCAATTGATCGGTAAACAATCTCCGGCTAGCTAGCAGCCAGAGCAGGCCGATTAATTTTAATATTGGATTCACGTTGTTGAGCAGATCACACAATGTTCTGACTTCTGAATCTTTCAAATTTGGAGATATGTTAACTCAAGTACTCAACAGTCAACACAGCTAGTGATGTTTTGGATTTTATTTTTGGGGGAAAATGAAATAATGCATGACATTTGGAGGAATTTCGTCTTTTGGACTTGGGAAGCTTGAATTTTTGGCAAATATTAATATTAATAGTTTAAACGTAATAATTATGCTTCTTTGATGATCAATGCGCCATGTAATCATGATCTCCATTAACCTTAATGGAAATCTCCTGCCAACTTCCCGCGAAAACTAACCCAAACAGTCATTATGTAAAAATGGCAAAACAAAATATAATGCAGTGACCAAAGAACTTAATAAAAAAAACATGTTCTGACTTCTGGATCTTTCAAATTTGGAGATATGTTAACTCAATTACTCAACAGTCAACACAGCTAGTGGGTTTTCAAGATGTGAATGTTTTGGATTTTATTTTCGGGAGAAAATGAAATAATGCTTCACATTTGGAGGAATTGGTCTTTTGGACTTGGGAAGCTTGAAGTTTTGGCAAATATTAATATTAACTAGTTTCATAATTCATCAACCTACCCATACTACATGAAAAATCATCAAGGAAAGAAACCAAAAAGGAAAAAACAGTGGAGATCCTATACAAAATTCTTGTGCAGAACTCAAACTGATGCTTCTTATTCTTCAAGGGTCTGTCTTCTCCCGAGGCACAGCTCCATCTGTTGTATCTGAGGCAGCTGATTTCTGTGGTGGTTCTTCTTCATCGAATCTATCAACACTTTTCATGAAAACTCCTGCAAATAATCCTTACTTTTCTTGATGGGTTTCGAATAGAATGGAAATATAAACAGAAGTTGCTCATCAAACACAAAATGTTGTCACCTATAAACCAAAATGCAGCTGCCAGGAACAGAAAGGATGTCAAAATCAAAGTAGTTTCCTCCAATTGTGTATCCGGTCCTGATAAGGATTTTTGTCCATCAGCACAATGATTCCTAAACAAAAAAGGAGAAGTTTCAGGTCTAGCAGAAACCTGGAGGAGGCCAACGAGTGGAGAGGAAGGCACGTCTCCAAAAAGGTGAATCGCGACTGTTGACATAGCCATCGACAATGGTCTTAAACTTGGTTTTACACAGTGACGACAGACATAGTTCACCGGAGCCTTCAAATTGATGGAGCAGAGAAAAGTCACATTCTTGCCTTGGTTGACATCCATAAACTTAAGATACGATACGATGGCACTATATATGGCATTGAAAAGTGTGTTTTACCTGAGTGGCAAATACAAGCACTTCACCGATTGCGAAGAAGGCAAGGAAACCATACATGTTCTTAAAGCAGAAAGCACTGAAGCAAAAGATGGCCCCGGCTAACACAGCACCAGTAAGAAGCTGGCCAAAAAGCCAGACTTTCTGAGCAATAGGGATTGAGCATTCTACTAAATAAGGGAGATTTTTTCTTAATGTATTACCTTAAAGGCATTGCGGATAGTGTTGGTCAGATAATCTAGAAGAAAGCCACCAGCAAGAGTGCCTAATATGCCACATACTATCGTAACCCCTCCGAAAATTAAGTCAGCATTTTGCTGCCCAAAAGATCTTAGTTAGAATTTAGAAATCCACACATGACTATGACAGTCTCGCATTTACTATTTACTTGATGCCTTACCATCTTATTATATTGTAACCAGCGTTAGGACCCCAGTAAGCGTATGCACCAATGACGAAATTGTAAGCAGTGTACCCTACAAAGTAAAACGCGGGATTCAGCTTGGCATGCTAAAAACATACATGAAACACTGTCTCACTTATACTACCTATCATATAGGATACTAATGGTGAAGAGTAAAGTTAGTACCTAGAACACTGACGATGAATGTCTTTGACTTCAAAAGCTCTTTCATATCTTTTAGGAATCTTGAAAACTGATTTATCTTAGGCGACTCTGATCCTGACCTGCAATGAACGATACCTCTGAGTTATTTACTCATGGTCACATACATTCAATAACTGGGTATGTCCGAGCAACAGAGCTGTATCATTATGTAGATGGAACATTTCAATGATAAGGCCAGTAACTCTATCACGTGATCTTACTTGGAAGAAATCTTAGGGATTTTCAGATCAAGCTGTTCTGCAGCCAACGTGCCTACTTTACCAGTTGAAACTTCCAAACCTAAAATAATCGGCCTCAGATGAAATCGTGCACTCAAACCTTTAATCTTAACTATTGTACTAATAATTTTCATATCATCGGCACCTTGCACTTCTGATCCAGTTGTTACTGAAGTGACCGCTTTGATCGGCTCAGAGCGTGTAAAACCTGCATTATGAGATCCACAGAACAGTTAAAAATGTAGAAATGTAATAAAAAAAGAAGCAAACAACAGGATCCATGCAACAAGGTCACACCTTTCAATTGCAAAGGCTTCATAATCCAACCCAATACTACAAATGGAAACATCAAAATCGCCACTCCCCAGAATGCATAGCGCCACTTTAGGTGATCACCAACCTATGAAAAAGGTGGTAACCCTCTAGACGAGTAAAATGAAGATTCATAGTTCCAAACATAAAATACAGTACATGCTTGAGCAATCGTTTCAAGTATAAAAACCACAGAAGAAAGCCACTTACCTGTCCACCATATACATACCCAACAGCATATCCAGTTGATATACACATAAAGAATATTCCCAGCCATGCAGTTCGCTAGAATTCAAAACAACGTACAATACTGTTATGTTAGGAAGTTGAATCAAGAAAGAAACAGCATAAACTGACGATAGCAACATGGCATACTGACACAAAGGAGGAGTTTCAAGTACCATCAGAGTAAAGAAGGAAATATGAAGTACCTGTTTGGCAGGGGCATTATCATCAATGAAAGGAGCAGCGAGGCTTACAAAAGAAGCTTCACCAATTCCCACTACCCTAGAAGAACATCCACAAATCAGAACTAGTAAAACACGAGAACAGAGTTTCATTTGTTCACTCAGTATAGCAACTTACATACGACAGATTGCAATGAACCAGAAACTGAAAGACAGCCCACAACCAATCACAGCAAGCATCCAAACTGACAATCCAAATCCAATGAGTCTAAAGGGGTTGTAGCTGTCAAGGTTAACCGAACACCATTAGAATTATTAGCTCATTGAAATCCACAAGTTAAAGGTAAAAAAGAAAAGACTTCCATAAGCAAGCTACCTCTTTGCTAGTGATGCAAATATTGGACAACCAATAAGAAGTCCAACCACAAAAGCAGAAGATAAGGCTCCATCTTCAAAATTACTTAGGTTAAACTCCCCCCTGCAAGACTGAAAAATATGTATGGTAAAAGAAACTATACATGTTATATGACATAAATATTTTATCTAAAGGATTATATCCGTAAATCACATATCTTCTTATTATGTAAGATGGCAAGACTTCCTGACGAAATAGTCATCCAAATCTAACTGAATTTCAGTGCACAAGACCGGATCAATGAAGAGGAAGAGATCATAGAGGCTTACTGTATGCCAGTGCCAGCAGTGCACGTACTATTCGCCGTGCAAACTTTAGGGCTCCCATTGACACCATTACTTGCCATAGCTCCTCTCTCCATATAATTTATCAAGTTGACCACACAAAAGATTACCAATAATCTGGGACAAAATACGTCACTGACATGTCTGTTATGTGCAGCTAGGCAACAAAAAAAAACCCGAGCTGTTGAAAGTCATGACACTAATAAAAACAATTCTTTTTTAAGGAATTCGAAGATTTTAGCTTTGAAAAAAATCCAGACATCAAATGACAAGAGCTGGAAAACCCCAAAAAAGTCAGAACGAGTAAATCAAATGAGACAGACAGTAACGAACCTACCTTTTGGGAGTGAACCACGATGGCTGAGAAACTGTTGCTGATTGTTCCAACAGAGACGAAGCTGAATTTTCCGCCATATTCTCAGACGGGTTTGTTTCCCGGTTCTCCGTCTTCACTTCCTCTGCCTTTTCCTCCGCCATTAAATAACCAAAATTGAGATCGTTGGGTGTTCACAGCAGCTGGCTACTAGAGACAGAGCAAAAAATCAATTTAATTGACAGACGGGGCAGAGGAAACAAATGTGAAAATTCCGAAACTTGTTCTACTGATGAAGAGAAAGAAGTTGACTTTGGCGGGTATTGTTTACGCAATTATGCGCCGGAAGCCACAAAGTTGGAGAATGGGCTGTTAATGGCTTACAGATTCCGGCGATGGGAGATGGAAAAGGAGGAGAAGAGATAGCCAGGGGATGGCGCGGGCGGCCATTTGATTCTGGGCTCTGGCAATGGCGAGCTTTTGGCAGAGGGAGAGAGAGAAGGCTTTGAAAAAAGACGAGGGGATGAGTAACAATAAACCAAATCTGAGTACAGGTAGAGTTAGGTTGGAAACCGGAACAATTAAAGTATAATAAATAATAAAAATATAAAATCATTAGCAAAAAATCGGAACAATGAAATCATTCTTGCTTACCAAAAAATCTTTTGCTCTGCATATTTATCCAAGAGATTAAGGTTTTTCCGTACTAAAAATCAAGATTAGTATTAAAGATGAAGTCAAAACATTTCTCTTCAAATTTTCTTTTTTTACTAATCAGTTAGGTGGATAAGTGATTTCAATAATATTATAGTTGATCTCAAATAAATCATTTGAATTTTAGAATTGACTAATATGATATAAACTTGTGAAATTTTATAATAATAAGCATATTTCTCATTTTCCCACTACGTTATCCAAGAGGTACATACATAAGTCACAGTTGACTTTGATTTTTGATAGCTCTTTTTTTCTAATTATCAGAAAAGATTGACAATTGAAATTTGAAAGAGACGTAATGCCTACAAAAAGGAAATCAAATTAATAAAAAAATTCAACCTTTAAATGGCTAGTTTAACTACTAGTCCAGTAGTCCGTCCAATACTAAGCAACATAGTTAGTTACGCAAGATCTTTTCAGCCTGCATTATCCATCCCTTTCTCTCAAACTACTTGGTAAATCTTGGACTGAGGTAAAACTTAGGATCCCTGAAAAACCTAGTGATGATCTCTGCCTTTTCAGGGGAAAGGTCGGTGTTCTCTAGGATGCTTTCTTTCGATGCTTTCGCGATGGCTTCAATTGAACCTATAGCTTGATTCAGCTGGAACATTACAGAATTCAATATCAGTAACTCACATACCTCATGAATGCTTGGCATCCAGATCAATCAGCACAGCAGCAAGATAAGATAAATCTACAACATAAATATTCTTCTTACTAGAACCTAGGTATTCTTCTAGTGGAGTTTGTATACTAGTATTGAAGATGCAGGTATGTCAAGGGCAAGTCGTAACATATATGTGCATGAGCCATGAAGTGTGGTTCTGTTACCGAATTTGCATCATGGTTGTTAATGCCTGGTATTGAGGTGATCACTTTGAGGAAATTGTCCATCGCTTGCACTGATCGACTCCTCTTTTCATGTGCAAAAAGCCCCCCACGAAACAGTCCAGGTTAGAATAACAAAAAATGGAGCTAAGAAACAACAACAAAAAATGACAGCAATCATAGGACAGTGTAACACATTCTCTTCCATACAGACCTCAGCCTTCATAGTTGAAGTAACATCCTGCCGCTTGCATGCTGCATAACTCGGAAATCCAAGTCAATCAATCAGTTACTGCTTGGACATTACTTGTAACAGAAGTACGAGAAGCTGATGGCATAAGCATAACTACTAGATCATACCACCACGGGTATGTGCTATCTTAACCATCTTCTCAAACCCCATCTCCAAGTCTTGAACTGGCATAAATGGTGGCCGACCTATCTCCATCCCAGATCTACCTCAATAGAACCGGACGGACACAATATCATGCAACCACAGAAATAACTAAAAAATATAAAGGGTTTGAAATTAGGAAGAACTCACTCACTTGAAGTAAGAGCGAACAAATGAATCATTTATCTCCTTTGTTGGAAGGCAGACAACCACGTATAAGTTTGCAAATTGTGCCTTCAGCTTCTGAACTCTGTTAGCCAAAACAATGTCAAACTCAGAAACTAAAATCAGATCTTATATTCCGCACAGTTAATGTTCCAACCAAAGTCTGCACCTGTTGAAGACAGGCATGGGGCTGCAACAGTCCCAGTGAGTAACAAATATAAATGCCACTGATATACCTCCACAGTTAAAAATGCAATCCTAAACACACACACAGATCATCTAGTTAAGTCCACACGAAAATAACTCACAAGTCAAAACTGGGCAGATAGCAAGAACATAAGGGTGTGAAAGAAGTACCGGAGCAATCGGAACGACGTTAAGACGGAAGGAATTCGCGCGAAGGAAAGAAGAGGCAAAATCGATGAACGAAGGATGTTGCTCATCTCTCCATTTAGTGCTCATCATACATATTCCAGAAATTCCTCCTCCTGCAAAAACAAAGCCGAACAGTCTAAGCTCCAAAAGACAGAAAAAAAAAACTGAATCGTGGCGCCCTACAGTGATGATTTCCTGACATAGCTATATATTCAATTCGATCGAGGTCAAATATTTCCTTATTCTATAATCGATTTTTCAAAAATCTCTCAGCGGGACAAACTTAAATGTCGACGAACCCAGAAATCAGGAAGAAAACAAAAATCGAAGAATAGAGTGAGGCACCTGAACTCGCTGAATTCGAACTGGGATTCGCCATTCCTAAAGAGCTCTCGACTCTTGTGAAGACGACTAAAGAGCTCCCTTTCCTCAACTCGCTATGGCGGGAAGCAGAGAATGACAGACTGAAGTAATGGGCCTCTGGAGCAGAAATAAGTTGGAATTCATGGGCTTGGCCTCTCTAAAACATAAATTAGCTTCCCTTATCCAACAGTTTTTGCTCAAGCACTCGGCATCAGTCAACCCTGAGGAGCACTAATAAAAATAAACAGAGAGTTGCAACTTCCCCTATTGACTCTGATCAGCAACTCAGAATCTACAATGGCGATTTCCACTACTAAGAACAGCCGCACAGGAGGAGGAGGGTCAGGACCTCACTTCTTCAAGATCATACTTGATGAAGCTCTTCGCGATGGAAAACTTGCAAGTCTTTTACTCTTTCTCCTCATCCCAGTTTTTATACTATTGATTTATTCAATCCCTTTCAGAACCCTAGTGCTAAAGTGAAAACACAGTAATGTCTATTATTATGACACATGGGTTTGGTTCCCTTTCCTGATTCCTGACTGACTGTTTGACTTGTGGTTTATTATATGTAGTTCATTCCAACAAAGTTCCTCAGGAAGTACGGCAACAATCTTCAGAACAGGATAATCCTGAAGGATCCAACAGGGACTGAATGGCCGGTGGAACTCACAAACTCCGAGGGCGAAATTTGGTTGGATAAAGGTTTCCCGGAATTCGCCAAGTTCTACTCTTTATCCTATGGCTATCTCGTAGTTTTCCAGCTCCAGTTCAAGGCTGATGATGATGATGATTGTTTCAAGATCGTGGTGTTTGACCCGACTGCAACTGAGATCAACTACCCTCCGATACAGCAACAGCTCCAGACCAACCCTACTAGCGTTGAGGAAGAAGATTCAACAAGTGTGTTTAAATCAGATGACGATTCGACAAGTGATTCTGAATCAGATGGTGAGGTCCGAATCCTTTCAAGGCAGAGCTCTGAACTAGATCCTCCAAGTCCCAAGATTAGGAGAACCATCAGTAGTTCAGATGTTGGGAGATGTAAGAGTAAGAGTTCTTACTCAGAGTTGGGTGCATCAGCTCCAGGTGTGACTATATGTGGTTCCTGATTCGCATTCTGAAAACTAGGCACATCCGTATTTAACTACATGATAATGATGCAGCAAAAGTACTGGACAAGGCTACAGGAGAGAATCGGAGAGGAAGTTTGAGCAAAGAAGAAAAGAGGGAAGCAATAGATAGAGCAAGAAGTGCTTTCACCTCCAAAAATCCCTCCTTCGTGTTGGCTGTACAACCTTCCTACCTTAGTCCTCTTCCCAACGTGGTACGTACATACATACATATGTTGAGAGGTGTATTCCTTCCTTCCTTGTTTTTTTTTGTTAATTATTACTTTCAGTTTCATGCTGCTGCTGCTGCTGCTGTTTGTTGTAGGCTATACCATTGAGCTTTGCCAAGGAGCACTTGAAGGATGGGAATGGAAAAGCAATCCTTGTGAGGGTTAGTGATGGGAGAAAGTGGAAGGTGAATTGCACTGTTTCTTGTGATCCTGCAGGTCCGGCTAAGAGGATGAAAGCATGGTTTGGTGGCTCAGGCTGGAAAGACTTTGCGCTAGGAAATCAGCTATCAGTTGGTGATGTTTGTGCTTTTGAACTCACCACCACCACCACAAGTGTCAGTTTTGGAGTCACCATTTTCAGAAATTATAAGCAGCCATGGACCTGGATGTCAACTTAATTGGAGGGCTACGTAGTTGTTTACAAGTACCTCAACCAGATGTGTGTTCCACTAGCTAGATTACATGATAGATTATTGAATAATATTTTAAGCTACCAGCTTGTGAGAGATGAAGCTGATGATGAATTTAAGAACTAGGCTAGTGTATTGTAGATAATAGATGTCCAGTTAGAGAGAGTGTAAATCACTATTTCAAGACACTTATCAGAATTCTTTTATTATAGTGATTTGAGCAAGTATTTAGCATATACAGCTCAGCTCAACAATTATCATCGTATTATCAAAGGTAATCCTGAGAGCTTTTGATGAGAGACAACCTCACACGTATCAAGTGCAGCTAACTTGGAAACAAAGTCGATCCAAGGTCAAGTCATTAGCCAATATGTGTAACTAAACTAAAAGAACAAAACTCGTATGTGTAACTAAACCAAATTATAATACATAATGCATATCAAAATTAATCTCATTATGTCTTGGAAAATATTCAATCTTAGATCCTACAAATGAGTAGATCTAACATTGTGATTTGGTCAATGAATCAGACACTTGCCATCTCTTTCGCATTAGAAGGAAACCAGCTTCCTCAACAGTATAAACATAAAAACGAACAAAACTCTATCCACCATATTCACACACAAAGAAACCAACCAATTAAAATGTTGAGGAAGGTAAGCATAGTCGTGGTACTCACAATTTACCATGTGGCAGCAACAAGACCAATCCCAAACATCCAGAGAAACAACCTCATCGACAAAGTCTGCAAACGATCACCATACTACGAGCTATGCATCCAAACCTTGGTTTCGAATCCGGAGAGCTTCCACAGCAATGTGGAAGGCCTAGCCAAGATCACAGTGGGGGGAATTGCAGACAAGGCAACCACTGCCCTCCACAGGATAGAAAAGATATTGGAAACGAGGGAGTTGAAGCCAAGTGTAAGGGATGCATTAGATGGATGTGCTGAGAGGTACCACGCTGTGATTGAGCAAGATGTTCCGGAGACACTTAGATCACTGACAACTGGAAACTACAAGTTTGCAGCCAGAGGGACTAATGATGCTGCCCAGGAGGCCATGTCTTGTGAGGAGGATTTCGCAGCAGGGGAGTCGCCATTGTCGGATTTGAACATGGTGGTTCATGACATATCTGTTGTGGCTGCTGCCGTTGTTCAGGCCGTTATAGAGAGTTGATCATTCATTCCTATTATCATACATACTATTGCGGGGCTGGCTGATACAATGGAAAACAAATTGGGAATTGTCTTCCGAGGTTTTCATACTTTCTTATAAGTTGGGAATCAGCGTTGTGTTTAGCGATGAAGTTTACTGTTGTAATGTTATATTTTGCCAAGTTGATTCATTTGTTCACTGGAATAATGTGAAAGTCATCAAAATTAAAAGAACTGAATCCCGAACAGCAAATTACTGTTCCTTAATCCTTATAGGTTCGGCAAATTATTGAGTTCTGGTTAGCATAAAGAGAGAGCATCACTTGCAGATTTTATACCAACACAACACACAACATGAACAGGGGAGATTCAGATATGCAAGTTTATACACATATATGGGCTATGGTCCCCCACCATAAGAGAAGATGCATCAGCCCACTGCCAAAAGATGACATATATCCTAGACAGCAGCAGAAACACTAACAGAGCACCTCCCAGCAATATACTGCACAAGAAACTGCCTTCTGTCACATTATCATCTCATGTTCATCACAGGCCATGGGTTAACTCCAGCAGCTGGTAGCATAGGCCGCACTATAGGAACCCGTCTCCCCACCGAAAACGAAAACGCTTCATTCAGCCGTGCAGCACGGCTCGTGAACTGGGAAACCTTCTGTACAACCAACAACCAATAATAACCAATTTCAGATCCTGCGGGATTTTTCATACAGAAAAGAAGGGGTACGCTAACGTACCACCCCAAGATAACATATCTAATGCAGTAGTATTGATCATGATATCACAACAATGACACGGACGATGGGTTTTTCCTTGAAAAGAAGAAGACAGCCCGATCCATCATCCCATAAGAATGAAGTGTAAGTTAAATGCCAAATCTTGATGAGATTGATTGAATATCAAAAGGACCAACTTACTATTAGTATTACGGCTATGCCAAAACTTGATAAGTAAGGAATTTGAAAGCATGATCATCATCTCGATCATCCGTCACAACTGTTTATAGTACAAGTGTTGGAAAAAGGTAAAAACAATCAATAATAGACTGACCTTATAATCGACGGTAACTTTAAGCTGCAGGGTCTTTGCCTTGCGCTTCATGTTATATAACCTCCGACCCAAGACAACAAATCCCATCACAGCTGCAGCCATTGAGAAAGTCCACACAGGATTAACTCTGAAGACAGAAAATTTCAACAATTCACGAGGCACTTTCCACCACACAACTTGCTTCTTCACCTCCTCCACAGCAGCCTCAACGACACTAGGGTTATCCTCTACCGAATCATTTCCACTTACAACCTCATCAGAGCAGTAGTTGGTCTTATTCTCTTGGAAACCCCCCACCTCAGTTTTCCTATGGCAACTGGAAAACTCATCCTTCACGCAATCAAAGGCAACGTCTTTGGCTTCAGTTTCCTCAGATCCCGTAAATTGATCACTTCTCAGACCCAAGTCACTAACTTTACGTCCATCGGAGCGATCACTGCCTGAATCAGACCAGAATCCACAAGGATTCTTACTCTCATACCGAACATCAGTATATGGATCAATCCAGCTGGGATTATTAGAACCAACAGAACTTTCTACATCACTAGTAGCAATAACAGCCGCCTTACCAGACATGCTATCATTTGCGAGAGAGAAGTAATCTAACCTGATCATCCCACCGGAATCAGCCTCGATTTCCTCCAAATGCCTCGGATTGTCCGTCAAGACAGGGGAGCTAACAGCATCCAAGTCGGGATGAGTCAGCACCTCCCAGTCTTGAAACTCCAGTGAATCCATAAGTAAATATCTTAATTATCTCCAGCTACAGAGCAAAGGGAAGAGCAGAGGAAGAAGCTTACAACTTTGAAAGCCTTAAACCCAAATCAGGATCAGAGCAAGACAAACTTTGCGGCGTTTTTCGATTGGTGTGCTTTCTCTGGTATAAAGAGATTCAGTGGGTTAGTAGCGGAGGATTCCAAGTAAGTAATTAGGTACGCTGGCAGCTTGATTGGCTCCTGGGGAGATGAATGGAGGGAAAGAGAAAAAACAAGATCAACCGAAGGAGTCCTTCTGTTTAGGTAGTGTAGGTTGTGGACAGGATAATTGCTGATTTCTTTTGTTTTTCCCCTTGGAAATGGATGATGAAAAAATCTAGAACAAGGAGAGAATATTAATATAAAATCCTTGCTTTCTTCTTTGGACTGTATGAATATATATCATCATCTTCTTTTGGAGAGAATTAAAGGGAAGCACAAGAGGATAGCTGTCCTCCACTTGTCCACGTAGGTAGCTTCGGGACAAGTAACAGCTCTCGGTTGTGTTGAAATGGTTTATAAAATTGCATCAGTTTAATGGTTATGTATTTTCTTGAAATTAAGGATACAACATCAACATGCATGTATCAATATGGATTCTCTTTTACCAAAAGAAAAATCAATATGGATTCTTAATTTGGACAAATCCCATTCACATAAACGATACCTTAGTTCGTTGCTGAGAAACAAGAGAGGCTCGAATCTCCTTTAACAGAAATAATAAGAATAACGGCCCTGAAAACAATAAACAACCAAGCCCAATAGAAATCATAGTCACGCCCAGCCGGAGACCCAGTCCCAAGCCTGTTCATCAAATATAAAAAGGCTATGGTCAAACTACCGCCAAAAAGTCAATATCTCACGTAATTATCGTGGTATCTCATCACACGGGTCATATCACCAATACATCGTTCTCGTCAAATTATCGCGTTTCGATTTTAGTTTGAGAAACCGAAACGTTTCGAGTTTCGGGAGTATTCTTTTAATTTCTGAGGATTTCCAATTTAAGTTAAACGGCGGCCGTTGAGTTTCGACTTCGGTCCCAAGGGATTGAAACGTTTCTCCCCATATTGAGTCGTTTCGGCGTTTTTCAATCCAAGGTCTACGTTTTCAAGTAAAGAAGGAGGATTCCAAGGTGGTAATTCTTTCCACCCTAAACTATCATTGAAAGGGTTAATAGTAAATGAACTTTACAGTTGATACTAACCCGATTCAATTCAAAATGCGACAAACAAAGCCTTCTCTTTTCACTTAATGTTGGGTTCAAAACTTAAAGTTAGTGCAGTACACACAACATGCAAAGAGCAACCTGATCCAAGAAAACACATATATAGAGGTAATCTAAGAGTTTATATGTATATTTATGTGTAAAAATGGTGGTTAATGAATTATTAATTCAAACAACTAATTAATGAAAAGAAAACAGGCTTACAAAAATTAAGAAGGTGAAGAAGAAAGAAAAGAGGTTCATTGACATTCGTTGGGCGGACTAACCAATCCTTTTTTAATGATTTTAACATTGGTGCATTGAAATTTTAAGGGTTCTAAATTTTTACTACTTGGTTTAAACTCGATATCAGTAAACTGCACATTTTTACAAAAAGAAGGATTGTAACAAGAGATGTTAATTGCCAATGGTGATGCACAACTCCCCTTTATGTTCTTGAAGCTCACATCCTTAATTTTCACTTTCCCCTCCATCTACAATTATATATAATTAATTAAGGAAAATAAGAGGAATTTAATTGATAAGTTAGTTTCAATTTATAAATTACTAATGGTTGAAGAAGAAGAAGAATATTATACGAGAAATAAACGATATAAATCAATATAGTTAATTACGTACCTTGTCACAAGATTTGTCTTGACAAAAATGCTGATCAATCGTAATAGGATTGATGACGTTATCCATAGTTATATCATCAAAGCTAATATTGGAGGCCATGTTAATGGTTCCAGGCACAGCTTCAATCCTGAGGCCGTTAGCCGTGGAGATGAAGCTACTGTTGACGACTGCCACGTCAAACACCTTTTCCTCGTCGGGAGACCTTCCCAGGGTTCCTAAGAGGACGCCGCCTCCTCCGCCGGGCCCACATTTCATGTTGTGAATATTGACCTCCTGGGACCCATCAGAGAGGTGGATGCAGTAGTGGCCAGTTTGGATGGTGGCATCGGAGATGGTGACTTGGTGGGATCGGCGGAGGAATATCCCCACGGTTGTGTTACTGTCGAGGGGTGCGGTGATGGTAAGGCTTCTCAAGGTGACGTTCTTGGAACGGGAAACGTCGATGTGGAAATTACGGCTGTCTTTAGAAGTAAGGCCTTGTATGATAGCGTTGGTGATGGACTCAAATCTGAGATTGGTGGCGAGTGGGAGGTGGGGCATGTTCTTGCGATTATTGGATGCTTTAGAAGCGAGAGGTCCTTGGCCGTCGAGAGTGCCATTCCCATATAGTTGTAGATTTCGAAGGCTTGAAAAGGTAATCCAGCTGAGGCCTCTTAAACCAGTGGGTGGTGTTTTTATGTAGCCATCGATTTGGACATGAATCTCATCACTTTTGCATGGCCCTTCCAGACCCACCATTCCCATTACGTAATTCCCTTCTGGAATCACTATTCTGCTTTCCCTCTCTGATTTACATGCTTTAATCCATGCTTTCATCAAACCCTACGTACACGTACGTACAACATTAATTCATTATTTGCATGCATGTGATCAAACACAAATTATATATACCTGAGTGATGTCAGTTTTATCATCTGGTTTGGCTCCAAATCGGGTCACGTCGAGTATTTTTGGATCACGACCATGCGTACAGATCGTAAAGAAACTAATCCATAGAGATAGGGATACAACAATACTACTGTTCATTGATATGATTAATAATGTGTTTTTGTTATTATATTATAATCTAGCTAGCTGCTAGCTGATAAACTAATTTAATTTCAGAATGTATCCGATATACCTTTTCCTTTTTCGGAGAGGAGGGAGGGGAGCTGTTTGTTTCTCTATTGGAAGGAAATTAATTAGTTGTTTGGCTACAAAAAAATCATGAGGAAGGAAATTAAGATGAGGAGGGGAATTACTAGTGGCATATATGCATACTCCTATTAATTAGTTCCCTTCTCTATTTAACTCTTCCCTGTAATCCTAATCATTTTGACATTTCCCTATTATTTTTATATTTTTAAAAGCACATCATGGCCATACAAAGCTGATTTTCCTATTAACACGCAGTCTAATTTTTCTTTTGAGTTTCTTAATTTTATAATGATGATTTCTAAAGTTTTAAGTGTTGCAGTAAATGTATGATTTTTTTTGGGTTTGGTTTTTAGTATTTGAAGTTTGTACGGATTATGATTATAACGGATATGGTATGTATTTGAGTTTATAGAGCATTGAAGTAAATTAATTATCTGATCGAAAACTAAAAAGCTGTTACCCTAGCTATATATCTAAATTTATGTTTAGGTGTACAAATGAGTTTTTGCAATTTTGACTCTCAGAACAATATGAGTTGGAGTTTATGCAACTAGATCAATGCACTAATCAAACTCAAATTAAAATCCCATTTGATAAGGAACAAAGAAAGACAGTTACCATTTCTCTTAGCTTGCCAATCACAATACAATTGAGCATCAACACTAAAACTACTTAAAAACATTATGTCAATCTTGACATAAGCCCTGTTTTTTCTTTGGAAAAGTAATATAGCCAACTAATCATATATAATGCCTCACCCTATCATTTTGGATGACAGCGACCCTAGTTTGTGAGCCAGCAATACTGAAAGTTCATTTATCTAGCTAGTTAATTACTTATATCGATTGTTTGCTTAGTGTGGAAAGGCCCCTGCAAAATATGCCAGAGGACCAACAATAGCAGCATTGACATATGTAGCAGGCTCTGCGTGGCTATAATCAGAACGATCATCTGGATAGCCGTCATTCTGGTCTGGGCCGCCGACAATGGCTCCGGTTAAAATGTTGGGATTAGGGTTTGGTGAGTAGTAGAAAGGTTGGAACCCTCCACTGCAGCCCATGGATTGTGGGTGGCTTGTCTTTGAAGGCAGGGAGGAGCCTCTGTGGTGAATCCTCTTTGGGAAGTTAGGTCCATAACCTACCATGTAGGACATTCTTTTTGGATTCACTCCTAGAATGTAATCGACCTGTGAATATGTTTATATATGTATAGAAAGAAAATTGTGAGTCCAAAAATTAAACAAGTTTTATGTTGGTAATTGGATAACAGAAAAAGAGTGAATTAAGACTTGCCTGCCTCTTGGCTAAGGAAAGGAGATGATTTGGATAAACGACTTGATTCCCACAGTTGAATGTGTACTTGGTTTTAGACGCCTTCATGTATTTGGCATAAGTAGTGAGCAGGGATGTTATGGATGTCACGTATTGGAGATTGTTTTGAGGTAGTTTGTACATCAATCCTCCTGAAACATTTTCAATTTGTAAGATACAGAGTGAGTCAAGAACAAAGTAATTGATAATTTGATATTAATCTATCTAGTGTTGTATGTAGATATGATCAATCGTGTACCTTGTGTGTACTGAGTGGTTTTGTAAGGAGAGTTTGGCAAAATTTTGCAGATGAAATTCTCAGCTTGCTGTTTGTATTGCTGGAAGTTCCTGTCATTGTTCACTAATGCTAGTCTGGATAACAGAACATGAGCACCAGAATATTTGTTATCCCAGCTAAAGAGGTCTGGTTCGTCATTAGCCCCGAGTGACTGTATAATATTGTAGTACTCAAACTTATTTGTTGCTCTAAACAGCCAAGCTGCTCCCCAGAGTAACTCATCCTGAAATTATTATATATACAAGAATTTATAAGAAGCAGAGTTCTTTAAAACCAGCTGGTTTATATATATATGATCTACCATAGGAACAAAAGTTAATTAATTACCTTGTAGCCGGAATATGAGCAATAGAAAGGGCAGACGTAACCCCCCAGTTTATCACTATAAGCACCACGGAACTGCAACCCAAATTGCAACACCTTTTTAGCTGTGCTCAGCAAGAGAGCTGCGTACTTGCTATCGGTGCTCCTGAAAACCATCGAAGCAGAGGCCAATGCTGCCGCCGTCTCTCCCGCAACATCCGAACCAGGGTTAGAGGGAGAGACGTAGTACACCGAGCGGGCGGTGTCCATGTCCTCCGGCCGCTCCCAGCAGCGGTGATCAACATTGGGGTCGCCGACGCCGACGTAGAGTCTGCCGGGAGTTGCGGTTGCGCATTTGAGCAAGTAGTCTGTGGCCCAACGGATGGCGGCCCGAGAAGCCGGCAATTGGGGGCCCATTCGCTTCCCATATTCAAGTGTGCTCCATGACAGCATCGTTGTGGTGAAGGCCATTGGGAAGTTGAACTTCACGTTGTCCCCTGCGTCGTAATACCCGCCGGTCAAATCCACCTGTATGCAGTAACAAATTGAAAATAAATAACTGTAAAGAATTACAAGTAAGTGGGTGTAATTTAATTTGCCTTAAAATTAATACTCACGTTAGCAAGGTGGCCATCATTAAGAGCAGAATCGGACCTCCAAGTGATCTGCTGGGTACGAGGAAGAGCTCCTGACCTCTGTCCTTGAAAGAACAATAATGATTTTGCTAGCGCTTCTCTATAGTTTGGATTCACGACAGCTGCTTGGGCGCCATACCCTGAGAATAAAACGGCAATGGAGCAAAACAAGACCCTAATTATTAAGGTCTTAAAACCCACCATCGTATTCTTACTGTATTTTCCCATTGCTTTCGCCAAAGCTAGCTAGCTAACTATATATTTCTTTCACAGGACACTACTGCTAATATGTTTCTTAGTTTGGTTTTAACGTTCAGATTTGCGGGCATATAAATATGATGAAGAGGGTGGTCGACCGATTACTTATTTAATTAAATCAAATCTTTTTTTTTTCTCATTCTTGATCTGTATTGATCGCTTCAAATCATTCATCAATGGCGCAAATTATGGCTTTTTGCTGCTCAAGGGATGACTTCCACTAAATGTACATATCTACTTTCTCTCTTTTTTTTACCAAAAATCGGATATCTAGTTTCTTTATTTTAGGGGTTTGGAATATATGACAGACAAGTTGCCTTAACTTGGTGTGAAGTCAAGTAGAAATGAAACAAACTGATAAAAGGATAAGTTGTTACTCAAAATAAATTCGGAAGGAAAAGTTGCTAGTTGAATGTTTGACAAAAAAAGTGGATTTTTACCCACTTTTTATTTTTGGCTTATTTGAGATGTTCATCGTTTGAGAGTGACCTAATTCTTTGGATTAAAACCTTACACTAATTCATATGAATTATTGTGTAAATAAAGGCTATTATAGGAGAAAAGTTTGTAATTTTACCTTATAAGAATGAAGACAATAGCTTATTTATGATTGGATGCACATATAATATATATAGTATAGACAAACATTGACCGACTTATAGTATGCATACCATCAATTAAGTTTATCTATGTAATCTGTTGACAATGCGATTTAAGAGAGAAATGGGGATAGTTAATTGTAATAGTTGTATGTGTATGCATAAAGCCCAACAACTATGAAAAGAAGAGAATATACTTATTATAAAGGAAACGCAAATAACATACATCCGTATGTAAAGTTGCAGGGCAGAATAATAATTAATCGGCTGCGTGAATGACGCTTTTGTCTGTAATTATTTATTAATTTGCTCCTTTGATCACGCAAGAAAGAAGAAATTATAAGAAGCTCTAGCAACTAAATAATAACGCATTAACGTGAAGGTAATTAAGCTGTTTTTTGGAAGAGGAGCTATATCAATTATCATTATCATATGTGAGGGTTGTTGCTAATACTACACTCCTTTCGTAGCTGCTTTATTACCACCGTTTTGCCCCAATAATATTGGGATTATAAACACCGTTAGATTTCAAATGAATGAAATATTATAGTGTAGGCCGTGATCTAATATAATCAAGCCGTTAATGTTTTATACATACACGATTGAATTGTAATATATAGGCTTCACAAATCTCGGCTTCTTTGAGTTCCTTGATTCCTTGCCCCTTCTTGACTTCTTGAGATTCCCCCCTTTTCTGTATTCATCCTCCCTTTTTCTGTATTCATCCTTCCTTTTCTTGCCATTCTTTAAGACTAAGCATGCACTTTGCTTGTTTTCATGAATTCTTATCTTATGAAGCTAAAGCTAATTGTGAGACACGCTATGCTCCTAACACAATCATAAAACAGACACTATTATTTTTGTCAAGAAGCCCTAGTGTGTTTCTCTTCAAGAACAACCGGATTTGGTATATGACTAGTTTTTTGGTTTTCATAATAGTTTCAACATTAAAGCTTTTGGTTTGTCCATGTCGCATAAAGAAGTTCCATTATAAGAAATGTGAATCAAAATGAAGAAACGGATTCAACAGCAATAAAGTAAAATCAAGATTCTTCAACACTTATACCATCATCTTAAATCTTCTATATTCGGTATGGTTAAAGCAAATTGATAAAAGTTTGAAGAACATGAATTTGATTTTGATTTTTGGTTAGGGGTTAAGAAATTGAGTTGACTTTGGAATGATATGGCTACTGCCACGTGTGCGGGTAGTCGTGACTCAGCTAATCAATGAAGTAAATTAATAGAATTCTTAGATGGAATTCGATTAATGAATGTGTTATATTAATATATAAAAAGGACTGTAAGGTTACAAATGAAAGATAACGATCGTGTTTGTAATTTGACTAAAACGTAAATGACTATTTAGCTCAATTAGCCAAAAAAATTGAGCCCTTAGTTTTGTGGGTTTCCCACCGCCTAACTAACCCATAGTCCCTTAGGTAGTACCGGGGCAGTGTTTCTCAGAATTGGGCTGGCTGATGGACTCCGAAAGCATAAAAGTGTAGCAAATGTGGGCCGTGACTGCAGGTAGTGCGGGAGGGATTCTTTTGCGGCCTGCTCTGTAGCGAGTTTGTAAGCAGGCAACCCGCAACAGCACATGTATTGGGCGCGTAAGGATTGGAGTTCAGTTGATGGCTTTTTAGATTTGGGCGCCGAATGAATGGCTGGCTTTCCAGCTCACTCACGTTAGATATCCAGTTTCCCCGCATAATTTTTAATTCTTTGTCCTCACCTATCAGTCGACCTTTTTAAAATTTTCAGGTTCAGCGTCAGCACCACCCTATCACTGTAATCCTTACATGGCCGACATTCATTGGGCCAAGCAATCAAATCCAACGTTTACAACTGGAATTTTAACACCCTTGACTTCAACTTAAGGGAGGGAGAGAGAGACCCGTTACAACAAAAAGAAAAGAGACGGAGTTCGAATAGTAATGGAATAATAAGACGGCGGTTGGCCAAATTAAGCTACGGCAGTCGGCACCACACCACCAAAAATCGCCGTGTCCTACGCTACTTCGATTGTTCACGCTGTCCTTCTTCTTCTTCTTCTTCTTCTTCTTCTTCCGCTTCCCCGTCCTTTCCTTCCTGTGTTCTTCAGGTAATTGTTTTGTTTCTTCTGTTTATTGCTGTTTTCTGAATTCCGGGAATTCGTTCCCGCCGGTGGATCTGTAATTCGATTTCATATTCACATAACTAAAAGTTGGTAGGCGGAAGCTGATTTCATAATGGGTATTTGGTTGTTTGGTTAGATCTTTTGTAATCTGTCCAGAAAAGTTGTTCTTTTTTTCCGTTCAGCGGATTGGTCGTTTCTGATTGAACTGTGTGTACTTCTACTGCTAAAGGCCAATCTTCTTCTCTTTCCGTTTCTCCCAAGTTATTGCTTACAGTCTGTGAGCTGGATGGGATGATGGAATGACACCTCAATTGGCGTATCTAGTTTACTTGTTCCTTGTTCAGCTGGATTCACTTTTATCATTGTTGAAGTAATCGCTTATTGGGAAACACTGTTTATTTCATCAGTTCTGAGCGGCCATCTTCAGCGCTGTCTGATTCGTAAATTTAAGTTAAACGATCTATTGGCCGATTGCTTTACTTTCTTCTTTCTTTCCTTGTACGTGAATCTGTTGTCACTTCTTTATTTTCCTTCTTGAAAGGTCAGTCTAGACTACAGACAGACGAGCTAACTTGAAGTGTTAAGGTATTAGTTAATTCCACTAACGCCAATAACGTCACGTCTCACATTAGTTCCCTGACTATCTAAAAACCCTGATCTGTTTCCTGCCTTGATTCTATGTGGTATGCTCCATGTTCTCTTTCACAATAGGTTTTCCTTCTTCCCTATTTTCATTATTATTCTAGTGGTTGTGTTGAGACTGATGCCTAGTATTGTTTGGAGCAGGTTTTCCCGTTGATTCTTTGCTGTTCAAGTGAACGATCGGAAGCCTTATCTTGGATTGATGTAGCAATGCAGAGATCACAAAGGGCTTTTCTGCAAAGAAGAGCTTTCGAGAAGGATATCAGTGGAGTAAGGAACCGGTTATACAAGATTTCCTTGTCTCTGGTTCTTCTTTTGTGGGGGTTTCTTTTTCTATCCAGTTTGTGGATCAGCCAGGGTGATGGCTATAGAGGTAAAATCTTTAGCCTCTCTGGCCATTTAAGAGTTTGCCCCCTTCTTTCGAGTTTAGTTATATTCTACTATTATGTTTTAGTTGACATGCAAAATAAACAGAAAAGCGCCATGTTGTTCTCATTGTAGTGGTATTGTTTAGATTTTTGTTGTCAGAAGCACCCTTAACATAACTCTGACAACAGATCAATGGACGGCTGATCATATCAGATTGTCTCCGAAAGTACGTTTTTTGTTGTGGAATTGTGTTGTAAAGTGGCCAAAGTCTGGATATCTATATCAAATGGCAGTGGAGAACAGGAGAAGGAAAACAGTTTGGAGTAGTTCAGCTGCTCTGGCTCGCTCCCATACGATCACTTTTCAGCAAACTAATTTTACTCTGAATTTTGGTGCGGAGTCCTGTTAAAGCATTGTTAACAAGATTGTCTATGTGTTCTCTTTTAGGTTGTTGTTTTGATGGTGAATTCTCTACTCTTTCGTCACCGGGATACAGTGATCTATTTCCTTCAATTTATACCGCAGGCAGCCACATTAATGGTTTTTTACTCTTCATACGTATGATTTCAGATGGACTTGCAGTAAATTCACATGATGTGGGCGTGTCTACTTGGACAGCAGAGAAGCTGGAAAATGGGGAAAACTCAGATTCAGTACATAAAAGACGTGTTGAAGAGTTTGGTAGCCATTCCGATGAGACTTTGTGTGTAGATGTACCTATAAAGAAAGGTCCAAATGAGGATTTCTTTGTTGACGAGGGGAAAAACAACGATGGATTCAGTCTGCAGCATCTGGAGGCAACCATTGGAGGGAGATCTGAAGATACTAGTCCAAAGAATGATCGACTGTCTCGTGTTGTACCCCTTGGCCTTGATGAATTCAAAAGCAGAGCATTCAGCTCTAAAACTAAGAGTGGAACTGGTCCAGCAGGAAGTGTAGTACACAGAATGGAGCCTGGTGGGAAAGAGTACAACTATGCTTCATCTTCAAAGGGCTCAAAAGTCTTGGCCTTTAACAAGGAGGCAAAAGGAGCATGTAATATCTTAATAAGAGATAAGGACAAGTACCTCCGTAATCCATGTTCCGCAGAAGAGAAGTACGTTATAATTGAACTTTCAGAAGAGACGTTGGTAGATACTATAGAAATCGCAAATTTTGAGCACTACTCATCTAATGTAAAGGATTTTGAGCTGCTGGGTAGCTTGGTTTATCCAACTGCACAATGGGTGAAACTGGGGAATTTTACAACGGCGAATGTGAAGCAGGTTCGGAGGTTTGTGCTTTCAGAACCAAAATGGGTAAGATATATGAGGTTGAATCTGCTAAGTCATTATGGGTCCGAGTTCTATTGCACGCTAAGCCTTTTTGAGGTCTACGGAGTTGATGCTGTTGAGAAAATGCTGGAAGATCTGGTATCTGTTCAAGAAAAAGTTTTTGTGCCAGAGGAGGAGCAGAAACCGTTTGCGTCCCAGTTGGGACAGTCGGAGGGGGATGGTGATCAGCTGGACTCGTTCAAAGAAATTGAATCTGAGCTGTCAGTTGAAAATCCTAATTTGAAAAGTGAGGTCTGGCGAAATGAAATGGCTGGACCTGTTGAAGAAATTCCTTATCATCACAGCGGGAGGTCTAGTGGTGACAGCGCTCTAAAAGTGTTGATGCAGAAAGCCCGTTCACTTGACCTAAGTCTTTCCCTTTTAGAACGGTATGTAGAGGAAGTTAATTCCAGACATGGGAATATTTTAAAAGACTTGGACAAGGATATAGCAGATAATACTTTGCTTTTAGAAAAGATCAGATTGGACATGAAGAACTTCCATGCCAGCCAGAAACTTATCGTAAGTGCTTCTTAGAGGCTTCTTATTTTGTTTGGACCAGAAATAGTGTTTTTCAACCATTTGTAAATCAAACCTTTTCATGAATCCAGGCAGAAGAACTCAATGATCTTATTTCTTGGAGGTCCCTTGTTTCGAGAAAAATGGATGATATCCTCAGGGACAACCTCGATCTCAGGTTACTTCTGTTCTTGAGTTTGCTATCCAAATTACATTTTCCGTACTAATATCATTACCATAGCGTTCAGATGTAAATGACTTTTTCATCTTTAAGTAAGTCCTTGGCTGGGCATATGTTTTAACTTTCATTGTATTTGTATGCTCTAAAATTACAGATCAAAGGTTGGAAAAGTAGAGGAAAATCAGGTATCGATGGAGAAGAAGGGCATAGTGTTATTCTCGGTATGCTTGATTTTCGGGTTTGTAGCTTTGTTGAGGGTAGTAGTAGATATAGTACAGCTGGTCTGCATGGTATTTAGCGAGAAATCCAGGAAATTTTGTTGTGTAAGCTCTTCCTGGTTGGTTTTGCTCCTCAGTTATACCATTGTAATTTTGATACTTTCATTATGATCAGCACTGCTGTAATCTCATACTGCTTTTCGAACTCATACCAATTCAAAAATGTGCATGGCTGAGTTTAAGTGATGGAAATAGGAAACAGTTTAAAAATAAAAGATTCATGCTTATGAACGGTTTAGTGGATCAAATCTATTGGACAGAATCCAGACTATGGTCTGTGACTGCGTAATTATCTCTGTTTGAAGGAACAATTGCCTTGTAGCTTCCTGTTTCTCTCGTATGTAGTAGGAAGTAGGAATTTAGGTATGGGATTGATAAGAGTTATCTCGTTTTACCTCTTCATTATGAACCAGGAGTTATTCCAGCAACTACTTACACACCAATTTTGACAAACTTCAAAGACAGCATGAGGTCGAATGTGAACAACTGATTGCAATGGAGTCCAAATGTTGTTTTTGTTTTTTGCAATGATGCCTGGCAACTAAACAGGGATGTATTTGTGCTGTTTTGTTTGATTTAGCCGAAAAAAATACTAAATTATATAGTTGTGGAAGGTTGTGGAAAAAATTCAAACATTGAGCCTTTATAATATAAAAGATGCACCCAGAGTCAGGTTTAGCCAATCCCAACATGCAGCCCAAAAATACACCCAGAGTTCGACCAGGCCACCCCAAAACTCAGCCCAAAGATCCACCTAGTGTCCGGCTCTATTTACAGGCTAAAAAATCCAAATATTGAGGCTCAAAATTATAAAAAAATGTCATCTATAAAATTGGCAAAAGCTCCAAACATTAAGGCTCAAAATTATAGAAAAATGTCATCGGTAAGATTGGAAAAAGCTCCAAACATTGAGGCTAAAAAACATAAAAAAATGGCAGTGGTAAAATTGGCCAATTCCCCAAACATTGAGGCTAAAAAACATAGAAAAATATCAGCGGTAAAATTGGCCAATTCTTCAAAAATTGAGTTAAACGGCGCCATTTCATTCGGCTTTCCCATGTCTGGCCTATGGGTCGGGTTTCCTTGGCCCACAATTCCTGTATGGACTGGGCCGTCCGAGTTGTATTTATTGGACCGAGCCGCTCACCTTCCCTACATTAACTAACCTTTCCTTTAAACTTCAATTTGGATCCGAGCCCATAACATTAGGTTTACTTGATAGGAAAATATGTTAATACATAGAATCTTAAGATGTTTGGAAGAGTGATTTATTACTACATTTAAAATAGTTTGAGATTTGAGTTGCGTCAAATAGATTGTTGTCGCTTCTTTGAAGAGCTCATATTATCAAAAGAGAGAAGATTTCACCAATGAACAAGAGTGTTGCCATTACAAAGAGGGAAAGCTAATTGGATTCTATAATAGTGATGGAAGTAAGTGGATAACTGTGAACCAAAAAAAGAGACCGATGATATACAAGTAAGAAGCAAGAGCCCCTCTCCATAGCCCTTCTTCTGCTTGTCGGCTATTGGTGAGAAAGCGAGAGCCCTCGTCGAGGCAACAAAAGTAGCTCTTGCAAGTCCGAATCCATCATCCATCTTCCCGGATAACATTGGATCGATCCTCCACCTTATTGCAAACGAGTCGAGTATCAAGTTCCACTTCATCCCCAGGAATAGTAACAGGATTGCTAATTGGGTGGCTACTTCCTCTAGAGCTCGTGCTTTGCATCAGGATTGGATTCTACAACTTGTACTTGCTGACTTTTCTATCTAGAATCGCAGTCTGTAACCGGTTTCCGATAAAATGAATTTCAACGTTAAAAGAAAATACTCTTGCTGAATGTTGATGATGCCAGTAGCTCCAACCCTTGTAATTGTGGCTACAATGAATACTCATGCTAGTAGTAGCATAAAAAAAGACACAAATGTTGATCTTTTTGTTGAGCAGTCTAAAAGTATACAAGGAAAAGAGAGTAAATAAGAAGCAAAAACTAAATCACCAAGTCTTTAATGGGAACACTCATCAGATTATTCAAAGAACAAATTATAAACATATAACTTCCGTATAAACTATACTTAAAAAATACTTGAGGACCAAAAAATTTAAGCAACACCTAGAGACTCCGGCTTACAGAAATTCCAGATTCTATGGTTAACACCCTCTAATCTATTCACCATAAAAAATTTCACTAAAACAAATAACTATCAAAAGTCTCATGCTATTTTAACACAAAACTAGGCAAGGGGCAAGGTTACCTCACCTTAAAGATATCTGTTTATATGCGTGGTCAAGATGCATACATACAACCTTGAATCTTGGTTCTGAGAGCTTAATGACCTTACTTCCTTACAACTGATAAATAGCATGGCACTCCCTATTATTAATATGTTCAAACAGTTAGTTAAATGCAAAACAATTTATTTAACCAAAACATACTCTACTCAGTAGTCACCACCCCGACAGCTACCACCCTTTGCGACTAATGACCCCGAGTCGATCAGACCGAATTTTGAGAAATGGAATGGAATTTTGGAAAAAAAGATGAAAACCGAACAAGCGGGTACCTGGAAAAGCAACGTACCCATTCAAAGCAGGTGGCGAACTTTGAATGATTATTGCAAAATATATTCCTATTTGAGGATTGCTGGCACCAAAATAACGCAATTCAAACTTTGCTGCTCTCTTCCATGATTTGAGACTTCCAGCTTTGTTGCTGTCCAAGTAGATACGCCCACATCTTGTGACTTTACTGCCAGTCCATCTGAAAATCATGCGTATTAAGAGCCAAAACAACCATTAATGTTGCTTCCAGCCATATAAATGGAAGGAAATAGATTAATGTATCAAACGGGTGAGAAAAGAGTAAAACATTCACCATTAAAACAAAACCTAAAACACATCAACAAGAATCCACACCCAAATTCGAGTAAAATTAGCTTCCCGAAAGGTGATCCTTTTAATCCCATCCCAAACAAGTGTTCCATAACACCATTATGGATGCAAGCAACCGAACTACTCCAAACCGTTTTCCTACTCCACTACGATTTGATATAATTATCCAGACTACTTTCATTATCATATAAATATATACATCTTCCTACGAGTTTCGTCCCTAAACAAGCAATATCTCGTACATAAGACTCGAGGGAAAATGATGTTTAGAACGTACCCCTTGTCGAGCTAACTGATCCCAAAACTTCTTCTACGAAGAGCATGTCATGCCCCTTGTTCTCCACGAATCTTTCGGTTGGACTGTCATCCTAGGGGTTGGAAAGCTGATTTTTTTTTCTATTCATCAATGTTTAAGCGATTGAAATAATTACGCAAGGAAACAATCAAACAATAAAGGTGTCCCTAAACCCACCCATTGTCAAGACTAGTTATGTCAGATTTTTCACATTGAACTTAGACCTAAATAACTATTACCTTGAATAAGGTTCACAAACCAATAGCATCACATACAGACGGACCATAAAAGTTCTCCACATTGTTGAAAGATTGTAGAGTACCTTTATGCTGGCAATGAATGCCAGCACTTGCTGATTCACTGTTGCAGTATTAATTGGAGTGCCAGCGGACGAAAATAGAGTAAATGTATTGCACTAATAATCCACCACTATAAATATATTCGAGACAAAGTTGGAAGTGGCGTAGTCCGCCGCACTTAAAATCACTATGGATGGGTGATTACCACCGCAATACCATAATGATGATAATTAAGCTAACCTCCTTAGACCAATTTACCGTGGTAATATTAATAATGCAATATACAACGACTATACTCTAAATTGCCAAGCACAAAACGGTAAGTAAAATAACACCAAGATTTACGTAGTTCCCCTCCAATGCGGAGAGTACATCTACTAGCAGAGAGATACCTACGAGCACTTTTTCACTATAACAAGGTAGCTGGCAAGGCTGTCCGAACCGATCCAAAATAATGTCTCTCAAGTGTTCCCAAACCCGAAACAACAATCTCACTATTTTATAGCTCACAAGAAAGTATACCTACCACGGTAAAACATTTACCTGAACTTTCTACCGCTCATCTATCTACCCAATTAAGATAACTTATATCAATTATTAAACAAGTGTTAGGAGTACAGAGAAGTGAGAAAGGAAGAAGAGAAGGATAATAGAAATGGGATGCATTAGCTTCCCTTTTATACTGAAAATGTGGGGAGATCAATTGAAAGCAAATCCTCAATTAATTTCCCGATGCTCTAAATTGAAGATGGTTTTTTTTTAATATTAATTTTCTGGGACCAACAAAATCAGCTTCAATGTTTACAAATTGCCAATGAATTCGGGTCCATAATGCTGTTAAAAGATAATCATACCTCACGATTTCATAACTAAAGCTCTTCTTGTTGGCGGCTGACAAGATTCCCGAGTTTCTCTCCCAAACTAGAGCGGAAAGCTACGGGCGCCGATTTTCTTTTTCCCATTATTTTCTAATATAAAAATAAAATAAAAATATGGTAAAAATCTCGCTGAAAAGTCAATATATCGGGTAATTATCGCTAAATATCATCACACCAGACGTTTCGTCAAATTCTCTTTCTCGACAATTTCTTGTTTCGGATTCGGTTTGAGAAACCGAAACGTTTCGCATTTCGACATGCGTTTCGGCGTGTATTTTGGTTTCATAGGATTTTCAAATTAACCGAGTCGTTTGCGATGGCGTTTCGATTTTGGTTCCGAGAATCCAAAACGTTTCGGTGCATATCAAGGAGTTTCTGACGGTTTCATCCATTTTTCCCTTTTCTCGATATTGTTTCCGCGATTTCCAACTTCTTGTAGCTGCGCTGCTCCCATGACTATGTCCCCTTTCACTGTTGGCTTTTTGTTATCTTTGTGAATTGATTTGTTCCCCTGTGTATCTATCAGTGAAGGAAAAAAATTGATGGCCAGAGAATGGAGAGAGAATTCTGGAATTGACCACAGTACGAACGAATGAAGATGAACACAATAGGGAGGAGCTAATGAGGTGGGGTGTGAAAGAGAGAAGAACTAAAAATTTCATATTAAAGATTTATTCTTCATAGATAGCCACCTCAAGCTCAAACAACAAGGGCGGCAAGCAGAAGCTAGTAATAGAACCAAGGTGGCTGTGAAAGGGAAAAGTTGATGGGAGACTAAGAACAATCGACAGATGATAGCAAAGCAAAATCTCAGAGAAAGGAGAGAGAGGATTCTGGAATTGACCGGTGTGTCAAACTGCCAATGAAGGAGGAAGAAGAAGAGTAAGGAGCTATGAGGCAAGGTATGGAAGAGAGATCAACTGAATGTTCCTTATGAGCTCTATAATGCCATGTTGTCATGCGACGGCAGGAAGGAGGTTGAGGGCAACGGTGAAACAGAGTCGTCATCAATGCATAACAATGGCAACCATCGTCTACTCTAGTCTTTTGAGTTATTACATATGCGCTTGGGGTGGGACTGGAAGAAGAAGGAGAAGGTGGTAAATGGTAATGGAACAAAGAAGAAGACAAAATAGAGCCAAACCCGAAACAATGACAACAACAAGCGAAAGGCAATGGTAATAGAACCAAGATGGCTGACGAAGAGGAAAATTGATGGCAGGCAAGAACAATTGAAGGATGGTGGCAAAGCAAAATCTCAGAGAGGAGAGAATTTTGGAATTGAAGGAAGAGGAAGAAGCTATGAGGGAGGGTGTGGAAAAGAAAATAGCTCAAGGTTTCATATTAGCGTTTTATCATCTTATTTCTCTATGAGTTCTTTCTAAGTTCTAATTTCATCATCATATATATAAATAAATAGATAAGTCACTGAATAAATCAATGACTTGGTGAGAGCAACACGGTAGGTTAAGTCGTTTACACCTTTATTTTTTTATGAAAAGAGGTTAAGTCTTTCATGTTTAAAGATCGACGAAAGCTTAGAAAATTATTTTATGAAGTCAAAAGAGCGGAAGACCATACCTTCCAAAAGCCATCAAAAACTCCTAGGCCAATGAACTGAAAGACATAAATGCTGAAGATGGCCTCCAAAGCTTGTAGATAAGAAACAACATATTCCAATACTTGGATCAAATTCATACCCTGAATTCTTTCAAAACCAACGTGGCAGAAGTCAAGATTTTGTCAAAATATGAGGTAATAATCCTCTTGTTTTTCTTGATCTTGAATGATAACCAGCTCTATTTATAATAGAGCTGTACAACTAGGGTTAAGAGTCCAAGTCCTTGTAGGAAAAGACTACTAGAGTCCAAGTCCTTATAGGAAAAGACTACTACCCTTAATAGAATAATACTAACTTCCTATGCAAGAAAGGAATGTCCTTATTAAACTCTATTACTATATCTATAGATAATAACTTCCTAATCAAGACATGCTAGAAAAGGAATAAATAATAATAAAAATTATTCTGCCGTATCTCAACAGATTATCATCCATTTTAAAGGACATGCAGTGCCTATTTTAGGAGACAAACTCAAAGGCATTGTGGACATAGCTGTAAGATAAAACACGATACAAAATTATCAATGGAAAGTCATAGTCAACACTAGAGGAAAGCCAGGTGACATGTCAAACCTTTTAGTATGGAAACTCGAGTTTTCGCATTAGAGATCGGATATTTGTGCCCGAGCCAGTTAAATTTCCGTCAAGGATGCAGCCTGTTGAGTCCTCGCCTCAGAAATAACGGCCTGCAAGCTAGGTGAGTATCAATAAAAAGGATGGAAAGTCAGCCCGGAAAACCACAGAGACATCAAGCTTGATCCAATAGGAATCAAATAAACTATGCATCATGCTTGATCGAATATGCCAGATCACTCAATCAAAGTTTGCAAAGATATTGAAGAATTAATCACTGTTAACCTAAGCTGTTTCTTTAAGTCAAATGAAAACAAATGTGCATACTATCTCACCAAGCAAGATTACTTTCCCCAATCTCTTTATTGTCACTACATGCTTCTGACCATGAATAATCAGAACGAATGGTTTGGAGATGGTGGACGGGATATCTAACATAACCAGTCTTTATGTTTATAAAAGATATAAGCAGCACATACCATTATTTAGACCGAATTCTCAATTTAACGCTTGTGATTGAAGATCACATTGACAGCTTTAGGTTCAGCTGTGACCAGGATCTTTGGGTTGAAATGGATTAAAGACTGACCAGAAAGCCAATCAGTCTCAGTACGATTTAAGACAGCTAAACTGATTCAAACCAACTAATAGCACACAACGATTAAAGCATGTTACCTCCACTCACTCAGCCTTTATATCTCCAACACAAGAATATCAACGGTTCCACGACTGTTTCACCACCATCTTTGAGGCGGGATATGATTTTCACTGTCTTCTATGGAACACATACAGATGTCTGCAATGGCATGCCCAAGTCTCCATGGCTCTTGAACATCTTAGTCAGAGCAAGATATATCTCCTTAATGCGGGAAGATGATAATATTCCAGGAAAATTGGATATGCCATTGTGAATCAGCTTTAAGGCATGATCTTGGACTGGATGGAAAGGAACTTCGGCTATATAGCACAACACTGGGACCAGAGTCGAGAATCCAACAACAAGCCTTTGAATAAAGCCCCTTTCAGCAGCAGAGAGAAGATCAAGGACTAGAAGGCAAGAGTTGGTGACAGGATCCGTATGTTCTGTACATGAACTACAAATTCATTAGTATAACACCTCGATATAAGGCAACTTAAAGACTAATGATTTTATATCCAACTTCAGCAATGTGGCATGAGTTCCTCTGATTAGATATGGAAGCAGAAACACAATTGCATATAAATTATGTGCATGACTTCCGTTTTTCCCGTTTGGTGTTATATTAGGAAATCTGTTAAAAAACAGCTGGAGAGAACCCAAAAAGAGCAATAGCATGAAGAGTGGGCCTAAAATAAGAAACCACAGCAGAACCACTTGCCTGACAGTCTCAGTATTTCGAAGACATAGTCTACAATGTTCTCTTCTAACAGTAGCTGTGCCTCTTTTCCTGGTGCACCATCCCTTGTAATATAGTGCATGATGAGATCTAGCGCACTGGTTTGGATCTGCCTATCTGACGAAAGCAGCAAACCTTTAATAGCCTTGGAAAACAAGACAGTCAAAGGAGGGGCATCTAATCTTTCATCTGCTGTTTGTATCAAGCTATCTGCTTCATCGAACCCATGCCGTTGATCTCATTCCCGTATTCATTTTTGAAGTATCCTCTTTGAACAAGAGCATCAACAGTGCTGAACAAAATAAAACGTAAGCAACATGAGCAAGGGACTTGATAAAACTTGCACAAAGCGTTGAATCTGATACAGACCAAGTGAGTCCACAGGCTGAGTAGAGTTGACAAGAATCATGTGATTCACTGGCATAAGAAGAGCAGGTTAATTATGATTTGCAGTGTGCATCAGTAAATTGTGCATTACAATGAAGCAGCTAAAATCAGTAGTTTGTTTCGGCTAATACCTATCTGCAATGCTTTCTAACTTCAGAAAGGAGGTAAAGTAATAAAACCTAGAGAGTTGAGGCGAAAAGTGTCATTCTGGGTTTTCAAAAGGACATTGAGTGAAAACCGCCAGAACTTTGAGGAGAAAGCTAACAGAAGGCCAGAAGATTCTTCGTCGCCAGGGTGGGGATAGTCTATATAAATGTAGGAATAATCCTAATTATTCATAATTAGGTAGACCGAATAGGAGATATATTTAGTTATTTGTGTAGGAAAAAACTTTCTTATGTAAGACTCCTACTTATGGTAGGAGTCATTTTCCTATCCTAATTATGCGCCTAATTAGGTAGACCGAATAGGAGATATATTTAGTTACTTGTGTAGGAAAAAACTTTCTTATGTAAGACTCCTACTTATGGTAGGAGTCATTTTTCTACTTATGGTTGGAGTCCTTTACTTCTATGGTATATATACCCATCGATTGTTAGCCTATCTAATTACAAGAATCAATAATTCTTTTCTTATCTTTCCGGTCTCTTTATCTACCTCTATTCTAAATAATAAAGGACGAAGAGAAGCTACCCTTGGATTTCATCACTGCACTGAAATCAAGGGCAAACGAAGATTCAGGATAGTTAGCGGTAGAAAGATCAGATGCATGCAAGATAGCTCACAAGCTTTTGCAAGACCAGCAATGGAAAATCTTCAAAAGCTGTTTTAAAATTCAGACAAGAGAGACTATGAAGAATCAAAGTTACCGTGGCTGGAAGGAGGAAAATATTGACATGCCTTGGAAGTAGAGCTGCATACGAGTCGAGTCGAACTTTTACCGGGCTTGAGCTCGGCTCGTTTAATCATTTTCCGATTCGAGCTCGACTCGGATCGGAGCTCGACTCGGATTCGATTCGAGCTTTTGAAATCGAGCTCGACCTCGGCTCGTTTAGGAAATTACAGGCTTGGGTTCGATTCGAGCTCGAGTCGAGCTCGATTCGTTTAAATATTAACGAGCTTGAATTTGAGCTCGATTCGAGAACACAATACTGATTCAACTCGGCTCGTTTATATATGTTACGAGCTCGCTCGAGCTCGATTACAAGCTCGCTAACGAGCTCGAGCCCGTACAAAGGATGTTAATGAGTTGGAAATGAACACATGAAGGACACAAACGCATCGCAAACATATACTAATACTGTTGAGATACGGCAGAATAGTTACTATAGTTATTACTTATAAATACAGTAATAGAGTCCAATAAGGACATTCCTTTCTTGCATAAGAAGTCAATATTATTCTAATAAGTGTAGTAGTCTTTTCCTACAAGTACTTGGACTCTAACCCTAGTTGTACAGCTCTATTGTAAATAGAGCTGTTTATCATTCAAGATCAATAAGAACAAGAGGATTATTACCTCATAATTTAATATGGTATCAGAGCCTGGTTGGAACTCCAGAACCACCCACTCCGTCACCAACCATCTCTCTCTCTCCTAAACTTCTGTTTCTCTTCTTTTTTCTTCTTCTGAACAGCAACCATGAATGTCGCAGGAATCAAATTCGGACAAGTTTGTGAGGTTGTGACCACTAATGATGCACCAATGCTAGTCAGAGTCATACCAACAACACAACTCCCGGAAATCCTCCGACCAATGAGTTTGCTGCTTTCATCATACCACACAAGTTGAATAGTGAGAATTATATGCAATGGTCACGATCCACTCGTTGATCCATCTTGCAAACGAGAGACAAGGAAGGCCACATCAATGAAGACCTTCCCGCTCCGCCGAGACGAGAAGAAAAATACAAGTCTTGGAAGATCAACGACAACCTTGTGAAATCATGGTTAATCAACACCATGGAGAAGACCATCGGTGAGTTGTATCTCCTTCACAAAACTGCAAAGGACATGCGGGATAATGTCAATGATGCCTACTCCAACACGAATAATACAACCAAAATCATGGAGATTGAAACAAGGTTGTACAACCTTAAGCAGGACAACATGACGGTTTCCGAGTATCACAATACTCTGGCTAATCTATGACTTCAGATGGATATGTACTGTTCCCCTAAATGGACGTGTACCGAATCTTCTTGTTTACCGAAACCTAGTTGATCGGACCCGTCTTGTTCGGTTCCTCCTTGGATTGAACAAGGATCTTGACGATGTAAGGGGACGGATCATGGCAACATCACCACTTCCGGGCAACATCACCACTTCCGGATCTAAGGAAAGCCTTTGCTCAAGTAAGACGTGAGTCCGAAGTCGCGACATTATGCTGCCGAACGACTCAAGCCTACAAACGAAGGATCAGCACTTGTAGCTCGTAATGCTCCCAAGAGCAATAAATACTGCGATAACTGCAGAAGACATGATCACATTCGAGAAGAGTGTTGGGGACTCCATGGTAGACCTTCTGACCAGCAGACTCAGGTTAGCAAACCTAAAGGAAAGGGAAAACCACCTAAACATGGAAACCTTGCAGAAAAGGGGAAGAAAGCAGCAACAGCTCGTAGGAAGCGTTTTCAAAAGGGCAAATTGAGATTATGGAGAAGATGTTCACAAAATTTGCAACCTCTTCGACAGAGAAATCAGTTAACCTAGCTGCAAACTAAGGTACTTTATCACGTGCTAATGCTACTCGAATTCAAGATGATTCAATGTGGATTTTGGATTCGGGATGCAGCGATCATATGACGAGGAAACTTAAATCTCTTATGGGATATTCAACCCTACCCTAAAAACTCAGGGGTACGAATTGCTAATAGAACTCTTGCACCCATTCAAGGAGTTGGGAAAGTGAAAGTGTCTTCATCTATGACTCTCGTTTTCCCGTCCTCTTTGTTCCCAAGTTGAATTGCAACCTTATGTCTATTAGTCGAGTGACTCGTGATCTAAAGTGTGAGGTTGTCTTTGGTGATGGGATGTGTGAGTTTCAGGATTCAACTTTGGGGAAGATGATTGACAGAGCTGATTTGGTCGATAGACTATATGTTTTGAAAGGAGCTGCATCAAGTTACAAGGCTGCTCTAAGATCTCAGATTAGTAGTACAAACGATAAAATTTTGTTATGGCATAATAGGCTTGGTCATCCAAGTTTTGGATATCTTGAACGATTGTTTCCCAATTTATTTACTAATAAAAGGTCGATTCAATATACGTGAAGTACGCCACTATGCCAAACACACTCGATCGGTTTACTCTCAAGTCCCGTACAACGCCACGGCTACGTTCTCAATCATCCATAATGATATTTGGGGACCACGCCGTGTCACGGCTACGAGTGGGGCACGATGGTTTATTACCATGATCGATGAACATACCCGCATGACATGGACATTTCGATGAAAGACAAGTCTGAAACTGCAGGGGTGTTTCAATCCTTCTACTCAATGGTCAAAACTCAATTCCACACTCAGACAAAGTCCTCAAGACAGATAATGCCAAGGATTATTTTAATTCTCACCTTGGCTCATTCCTTACAGCCCAAGGGATCATACACAGCAGTTCCAGTGTAGATACACCTGAGCAGAATGCATGGCCGAACGGAAGAAACGTCAGCTTTTGGAAACGGTTCAAGCTATGATGTTTACCATTGTTCGATTTAGGGTAGAATGAATAATAGACTTATTATTATTTCTCTGTAGGGTTACCTCGATATATATACATAGAGATAACCTATTAAGGTAAACTACCGAAACATACAATTTTATATTAGGAAGTTACAGCTATACAGAATAATCTTAACTAATCAGGATTATTCTTTTTACACCCCCCCAAGCTTGTCGGTGTAGATGTTCAACAGCCCAAGCTTGAACACAAAGTTGTCGAACAAGTCCTTAGGGAGGGCCTTTGTGAATACATCTCCAGTCTGCCATCTGGAGGGGACATACTCCATCTGCATAGTTCCTGAGGTTACATTCTCTGTGATGAAATGTCTATCAAGCTTAACATGCTTAGTTCTATCATGATGGACAGGATTCCTCACAATGTTGATTGCTGATTGACTATCGCTTAAAATCTGCCTTTGGGTCTTCACCTCTAAGTTTTAATTCTGTCAGAACTCGTGACAGCCAAAATCCTTCACATGCCCTCGGAAACGGCCATACTCGGCCTGCACTACTACGTGCTACAACGGTTTGTTTCTTACGACGCCAAGTTACAAGATTCCCCCACACATATGAACAATATCACGTGGCTAGATCTCCGGTCTATAAGTTCACCGGCCGACTAGCATCGGTATAAATAGAGATTCCTCGATTGTTATGTTTTTGAATGAAGAGGCTGAGACACGGAGATCCCTTCGGGTATCGAAGAATACGAGTCACCATTTCGAGATGCTCCGTGTTCGGATTTTGCATATCTTGACCGACAATACCAACGGCATAGGAGATATCGAGTCTAGTATGAGCAAGATAAATTAACTTTCCAACCAATCTCGCGATAATTCCCTCTGTCAACGGCTGGTATAGCATTATCCCGGCTTAGTTTTTTGTTTGGTTCCATGGGAATGTCGATTGGCTTGCATCCCAACATTCGGTTTCACTTAGAAGATCTAAGATATATTTTCGCTGAAAAAGGACAATACCTTTCTTTGGAACGAGCTACTTCTATACCCACGAAGTATTTCGAGAACCCCAAGTCCTTTAGATCAAATTCTGTTGCCAAAGTTTCTTTCGAGCGAGTGTTATGCTGCTTCATCATTTTCCAATAATAATGATATCGTCTACATAGACTATTAGCACGATCATTTTTCCCATGACAACATGCTTAACGAACATAGTATGATCGGTTTGGCACTTGGTAATACCCTCCTTTCTTGACCACCGAGTAAATCATTCGAACCATGCTCGAGGAGACTCGTTTAAGACCATACAACGCCTTCTCCAGCTTGCGTACGTCTCCGGGTTCGGATGCACGTAAACCGGGGAGGGAGGTTCGTATACACCTCTTCGGTCGACTCTCCATTTAGAAAGGCATTTTTTATATCGAGTTGGTAAAGAGGCCAATGCGAATTAACGACAATTGACGGGAGAACTCGAGCGCTGTTGAGCTTAGCCACGGGCGCAAACGTCTCCTCATAATCGATGTCGTAAGCCTCGGTAAATCCTCGCAGCAACAAGCCAAGCTTTGTATCTCTCAATCGTCCCATCTGCATTATACTTTACTTGTGAAAATCCACTTGCAATCAACGGTTCGACGATTGTTCGGCAGCTTTACAATCTTCCAAGTCTTATTCTTCTCAAGAGCATTTAACTCATCCAATACAGCCTGTCACCATTGAGGATCAAACAAAGCTTTCTGATTGTTATTTGGAATTCTGATTTCGTCCAAGCTGCTAATAAAAGTTTTATGATTCTTGCTGACACAATCATTGCTTACATGATTCCCAATAGGATGTTGCGTGTAGGTCCGCATACCTTTCTGATGAGCAATAGAAATATCTAAATCATCTTTCCCATTGATTAAGTCTTCTTCAATAATAGGCAGAGTTGTTTCTTGAACATCTCGGACATTGTTTGTTGGATTTTTATGCCGACGTTGATAAACAAGCAGAGGAAGACTATGAGTCTCTCCGGGAACCTCCTGAACATCGTCACGATCCGATGGGACAGCCAGTGAATCCACGTTAATTAAGTCTCCCGAACTGGGCGTCATTATGTTATGAGCAAACATACATGCACGAGCAATTTCTAACGGATGACGGTTCTTGCGTTCAGCAATATCATTACGCTCGGGGTGTCTCAACGCATGAACTAGCATGAATGCCCTGCCGGACGAGAAAAAGACTTAGGACTTTGTTAAAGTAATCCCCGGCATTATCGGTTTTTAGTACATGAATATCGGTTTGAAACCGAGTACGGATCATCGCGTAGAATAGACCGAAATATATATGCGGTTTCGATTTGTCTTTCATGAGAAAGGTCCAGGTCATACGCGTATGCTCATCAACGAAGATAACAAACCATCGGGTGCCATTTATATTTGTAACATGGGTAGGACCCCAAATATCATTGTGAATTACAGCAAATGGTTTTGTAGGATGATAGCCGAGAGAGGAGTAAGTAGAACGAGTATGCTTGGCCGATTGACACACCTCACGGTTGAATAACTTTGCCTTTTTATTTTGAAATAACTTAGGTAAAATGTGTTCCAAATACACAAAACTTGAATGTCCTAACTGAAAATGCCACAAAGAATTTCACTATCCAATGCTTCAGTCTTGAGCACATACAATCCATTGCTTACGTCAAGCTTGTCAATCATCCTCCCCGATCCCACCTCCTGCAACAAGCAACTAGTAGACCTAAACTTAGCTTCGCAATTGAGATCAGAAGTACGCTGACAAATGAAGAGGAGATTGCATTGTAACTTAGGAACATATAAAACGGGGAACAAAGTAATGCGGGGTGTTAGCCGAACCCAACCAATTCCTTCATTCTTAGCCAAGTTTCCATCGGCCACCCGTACTTGTGCGGTATGTGGATAGGGTTTTAGGTCACGAATAAGATCATTGCATCACAGTCATTGTATCAGATGCTCCAGTATCGAGAATCCACACATGTTGGGGATGACTTAAAGTGAGATAAGCTTTAGGAATCATACCATTTTGGGCAAAGAAACTCGAAAATTTCCCTGGAGAAGACTGAGCAGGTTGAACACCTTTTAGAGCTTGAACCAGCATGTTTTGTACAGCGGACAATTGGCCTGATGAAAATTGAGCAGCATCAGTTGTAGAGGCTACGGTAGGAGTAGCATCATGGACAATTGTGGCAGCTGCATTAGCATGCCGAGAATCCGATTGAGCTGCAATCCGCCGGAGTTCAGACTTGGATTTCCAGCCACTTGGGTTTGCCTCCCATCGACTTGAAACACTCACTCTTGGTATGCCAAAGCTTCCCACAGAATTCACAAATGACCGGAGGTGGCTCATCTGGGTTGATTGGAAGTTTAGACAGAACTTGATTTAGAGTATAACGCCGCGTGATCAACGGCAATCTGAAGTGCGGATCCCTCGGCAGCAGGTTTAGGTGCATATAGCATGACATTGCGACGAAGTTCTTCACCCCTGACCTCAGCTACAGCAGCCTCGATTTCTGGAAAAGGTTTAGTCGCCATTACACGCCCCTTTGCATCGTCAAGGTCACAGTACAAACCGAGGAGGAAGTGAAGAGTGCGCCGCTTTTCGACAACCTTCCTATAGGTTTCAACATTTTTTGTAGTATCCCATTCGCACACCTCGAAGAGATCAAGTTGCAGCCAGGCGTGCGATAGGGCGTTGTAAATTACTCATTCACAGTCAAATCCCCTTGTTTGAGTTGAAAAACCTCTGTTTCTAGTTCAAGTAACGACGAAGAACTATCTGTGGTGGAATATGTCTTCCGGACATGCTGCCAAATTGACTTCGCCGTCGGGTGAAGCAAGTAGTTATTGCCGATTTTTGGATCCATAGTCGAGATTAACCAAAATCGGGCAAGGTTATCATCGTTGTTCCATTGCCGGAAACCATCATCGGTTTTGCGAGGCTTGGCGGTGGTTCTGTCGGGTAACCCATTTTTCCTTACCGGCAACGAGCATACGGGTACCGATCGTGACCATTGTAGATAGTTACGGGTGGTGAGTTTCGTATCGTGAACCCACCGAGCCGTAACGAAAATATGAGTTAGATGCCATATGCTCGTCGTAGGCGGCGCAGGTATCGAGCCGTTTTAGGTATAGAGTTGGAAGCGAGAGAGGAATCGTCATCGAGCCGAGGTCATGATAGGTACGATGAAGAAGAAGAGAGAAGATGAGTCCGGCGGCAAGGTAAGAACTCGGCTCTGATACCATGTTCGATTTAGGGTAGAATGAATAATACTTATTATTATTCCTCCGTAGGGTTACCTCGATATATATACATAGAGATAACCTATTAAGGTAAACTACCGAAACATACAATTTTATATTAGGAAGTTACAGCTATACGAGAATCATCCTAAATAATCGAGATTATTCTTTCTACAACCACTAATACTCCTAAGTATTTGTGGGGACAAGCCTTGCTCACGGCCACCTACTTGATCAACCGACTTCCCAATCGGCCTCTCAATTATAAGGTATCACGACAAGTGCTCCTTGATGCTTACCCTCACATTCATGCTTTCTCTGGGAACTTGAATTTGAAGGTGTTTGGTTGTACGGCTTTTGTGCATTTACATGCACATCAGCAGAGTATATTGGATCCTAGATCCGTGAATTGTGTATTTGTTGGTTATTCGGCACAAGAAGGCCTATAAATGCTACTCACCTCATACTAAGCGGTTTTATCATACTATGGATGTGACATTCTTCGAACATGAATCCTATTATCCCCGTCCAACTATTCAGGGGGAGAACACCGTCCCAGAGGCAACAATTCAGGGGGGGCACATTGCTCCTAACACTCCTAAGCAACCACGGTCACAGCTGGAATTGTTGTTGTGGGATATTACACCAGCTGTTGCTCCTGATAGACCAGATGTAGGTGTAGTTGGTTCTCCCACCAACACTTCTTCTTTGGAAGGACGACCACCAATAGTTCAGACTTACCATCGAAGGACAAGAGTGAGTGATGCAGAGGGTGGCCACCCTACTGGACAAGAGGATGTTGTGGAGATGATTGTAGAACCTAATGTTGAAACTCTGGTGGAATCCACAGTTGAAACGGAGGAAGTTCAAATAACAACAAGAGGGTGACCTATACCTTCCTATTGCCTATCGCAAGGGAGTCGAGAGTGCACTAAACATCCTATAAATCGGTATGTCAATTATAGCAAGTTAAGTTCAAATTATAAGGCATTCCTAGCCGATCTCGGGATACGCTTAAAATTCCTAAGAATATCAAAGAGGCCTTAGAGTGATCCAAAATGGAGAAAAGGCTACAGAATGTGAACTCCAAGCACTACGGAAGAATGAACCTTGGAGTATAGTTCAGCTCCCTAAAGGAAAAAGGATGTTTGACTTGTAAGTGGATATTTACTTGTTAGATATAATGCGAAGGAAGTATTGACGAGTATAAGGCCGGATTGGTGGCAAGGGATTCACACAATCACAAGGCATTGACTATCAAGAAACATTCGTCCCTATAGCGAAGCCAAACACAATTCGAGTTCTCCTCTCTTTGGCCGTGAATCTTGATTGGCCATTATTCCAGCCTGATGTGACGAAGGCCTTCTTAAATGGAGATCTAGCGGAGGAAGTTTACATGAATGTACCGAAGGATTAGCCGGAAGAGAACCGGGGATGGCATGTAGGCTAAAGAATGCTTTGTATGGCTTGAAACAATCCCCGAGAGCCGGTTTGAACGGTTTACAAGCTTTGTTAGATCAAGTGGTTATCAACAATGCCGGACTCGATCATACGTTGTTCGTCAAACACAACTCTAGTGGAAACATGTCAATCCTAATTGTATACGTGGATGATATCATCATCACCAGAGAATGACAAAGCCCGGAATTCATAATCTGAAGAACATGCTATCTAGTGAGTTTGAGATTAAAGACTTGGGTCGATCTCCGTTATTTCCTTGGAATGGAAGCTGCCGCATCGAAGGAGGGTCACACCACTGTGTCAACGCAAGTACATCCCGGATCTTCTTACGGAGATCGGATTACTTGGTTGCAAAGTGTTGAATTGGATAATAGATATAGAGAAATAAAAGATGAAAGAAACCTTACCATAAACAAAAAAAAAAAAAAATAAGAGGAAAAAAAAAAAAAAAAAAAATAAAAAAAAAAGGGCAAAAAATTTTTTATTGAAACACCAATGGAACAGAATAAACATTGGAGTCGGGATGAACTCTGCAAACCCACAGATCGAGAACGATATCAGAAACTTGTCGAGAAGTTAATATACTTGTCTCATACAAGACCTGATATAGCTTTGGCAGTGGGGATTATAAGCCAGCAAATGAAAAATCCCACCGAAGAACACATGAAGACAGTCATTAAAATTCTCAGGTATCTTAAAGGAACAATTGATCTAGGATTGAGATTCAGGAAACACTCAAAACAAAGGAATTGAGGTATTCACTGATGCAAGCTGGGCAGGGGAACTAACTGACCGGAGATCAACTAGTGGGTATTGCACTTATGTGTGGGGGAATTTGGTAACATGAAAAAGCAAGAAACAGCACGTTGTGGCTTGAAGTAATGTAGAGGTAGAGTACAGGGCTCTTGCACTTGGAGTATGTGAAGGCATTTGGGTTGAGAGGCTTCTGAAAGAACTACAAGTTGGGTCAAGAAGACCAATTGCTATGAGGACAGATAGTCAATCAGCAATCAACATTGTCAAGAATCCAGTACACCAGCATGTAGATGTTGACAGACAGTTTATTTCAGAGAGAGCCGCTAGTGGAGTCATTGAAGTCACTTATGTTCCTTCCGCAGAACAGACTGCAGACCTATTCACTAAAGCAACCTCATAGGAAGTACTGGAGTATTTGAAGAACAAGCTTGATCTATACAATGCCTACATCAACCTTGAGGGGGAGTGTTGAGATACAGTAGAATAGTTATTATAGTTATTACTTATAGATATAGTAATAGAGTCCAATAAAGATGTTCCTTTCTTGCATAAGTCAGTATTATTCTAATAAGGGTAGTAGTCTTTTCCTATAAGGACTTGGACTCTAGTAGTCTTTTCCTACAAGGACTTGGACTCTAACCCTAGTTGTACAGCTCTATTATAAATAGAGCTAATAGAGCTGATTATCATTCAAAATCAATAAGAGCAAGAGGATTATTACCTCATAATTTGAAAAATACTACTAGTCTACTGGTACTAATTAGCAAAAGTAATTACATATATATTCACCTCGTATACAATATACGAGCATGCTTGATTGTTTGGCTTGACGAGCCAACGAGCCAAACCGAGCCGGCTCGACAGACATAAAAGAACATGTTTGCGAGCTGTGTTTGACGAGCCAACCAGTCGAGCCGACTCGCGAATCAACCAAGTCGAATACCTTGTGGCTCAAGCTGGTCGGCTCGTGAACATGTTCACTTTGAACCGATTCGAGTCAAGAACGCAAATTTTCCAAACCGAACACCGAGCGAATCACGAATAGTTTGGTTCGCTTGCAGCCTTCCTTCCAGATAACACCCCTTTCAACATCATTGACATAGTACTATAGTCAAAGAATGATTTCTGATGATTTTATTCATCGATGATAGGTATTTATATACAAGAGGTCTAGCACTAACATAAGCATAATCTGTGCCTCATACCCTCCTCTATCTCAATCTCTATAAATCAGGAATTATACCTACTGATTCTAACTGATATTACTTACTAAATTAGTCTAAAATAATCTGCTAACAGCTAACATTCTACAACAAATGCTACATACGAATTGTACACGTAATCTAACAAAATATAACCTATTCTACATGAAAGCAACTCCAAAAGTACGCTGAACGAAAAGTGGAACAATTGAAGATTTCAAGAAAAAAAAGAAATTGAGGCTCGAACTGAAATGTGAAATAGAACAAAAATTTGCTACCCATTCAATACCTCGAATGATATCTGCACCCCGATAGTGCATTGACCTTAATATCTCAGTTTTCATGATAAGACCAGTCTAATATCACCAGTCTGAAGGCCAACATCAAGCTTCTCACAGAAATCGCGGTACTTTTGATTACTGATCGTTTTCATGGGAGCAGTGCAGACAGCCTTGGTGCAGTGCTGCATGAAATGAAAATCTCGCATTGTCAGCTGGAACACCACTCTAATGCACTGTTGAACATGCTTAATGCACGTAAGTTAGAAATCATGCCCTAAACCTTCACTTCGACATCAGAGAGTGAAGGTTCGTCTCCTGACAAATGTTCTTCAAAAGCAGCATCAATATCAACGAACTAAAACAAAGAGGGGTTCAGGCAGAGCAGAGATTACAAGGTAACAGTAGACAGCAAAAAGACTATCCGAAAAATGTTCTGAAACGTATGAACCGCATTTTCATTTTGAGGATACATACATAGCAAATTAAATAATTAAGCCTTAAAATATAATAGCATGTTAGGTAATTATTGTCTTCACCTTCTTAAGGAAGCGAAGTAAGTAATCTTCTCTAGTTACATGTTTCATGATCTCATAATCTGATATCTAACTCATGCAAATTCAACCATATATAACAAGTTATATAAATGAACATTATTCTGTATGCATCACTGTCATAAATAGTCATACTCACATTAGTTTAATTCATGAACCTGGAAGTTGGTCAAAGTTGAAGTTCCCCAGGACTTGAGCTAAATCATAAGCCCTTGCCGCTACCTCTTTTGTATTCATAAGCCCCTAATTATGAAAACGACAGACACATCCATTAGTAATTAAACGAGTGAACACGTAAGGAATTTCTTTGACTTTGCTTTGGGACATATATATAAGGCATAGAACTATTCACCAAATACTGTTGGAATTAATCAGGAACTGCCATTAGTCCATGAACATAAACATTTGTACGTTAAGAAGCATCCCATTAGCATCGAATGGCTGGGATCCAAGCTACATATATAGATCCATATAAAGTAATGACGACCAACTAATATCATTATCCTTGTAAAAGGCTGAGAAGCTGAAAGAAATAATCCATGGTTCCTTCCATGGACTGCAAAGACTTGCCATCGCATACCTCGTCCATGTGGTCTTCATCGACGTCAATCTCATACATCCCTTCCAAGTTGGTTTTCCCCTCCCTCTGTTGCGCTCAATCCTCACCATAACACCTGTTATAGAAATTTTGCTTAGTCAACATATACAACTCATGTTTTCTTCTATGCTCTAATGCCCAAATATAGATGGAAACTGAAGTAGCAAGAAACTCAAAGGTCAGTCAATATGTGTATTCACAGTAACTGAAGAAAATCAGGAAAGTAGAAGGCTTAAACAGTTAGAGTAGCTAGTGGGGGAAACAGCGAGACATATTGTTTGGTCTTTTAACAACGAATATCTATTACTGTATGGTGGTTTCGGACACAGAGCTACATCAAGGGATAAATTCTTTCAATGGCTGAACCCAGTTTAGTTCCTCTTCTTGCTAATTCACGAAATCAATTGCTCGCATTTACCCAAAAACACAACAGCAAAAACAAAGGTCATAGAGATAAATGGAAACCTAGCTAAGCTGTAAAGGTTGGTGGGAAGCATGCTACCAGGAGTGCAATTGGTTTTTAGGGTTTCGAAGTTGAAGTTCCAATGAAAGAGGAACAGACCTTTAGCAGGAATGGTGGAGTGATCCTGATCTTATGAATCTGCTCTTCTGTCTCTCTGAACCCAACCTATAGCGTCTTAATCACAACAGAAGTGACAATTGGGTTATTCGTCTTAAGCTTCCAATCCTTCATTGAATAACAATGTTTTGCATGTCTTGGATCTGGCTCACCAATAGGTAACCTGTATTAGCAACCCTAAACTATCAGTGAACAAACAAATCAGTGATACAATAACTCAATAAGCAGAAATTAACACTATGGCAGTTACTTATAATAACCAAGTAAATCAGTGATACAACAAATCAATAACTTAACAACACTAAACTATCAATGAACAACCCTAAACTATCAGTGAACAACCCTAAACTATCAGCGAACAACCCTAAACTATCAGTGAACAACGAATCAATAACTTACCAAACAGCCAGTAAGCAAATCAGTAACTTAACAATAATCCAATAAGCACTTAAGCATCCAGTTACCAATAACTCAATAGATTACTTACCAATTACCAAACAGGAAGATTGAAGAAGTCAAGGGAAGAAGAGGAGGAGACCCGCGGAAGAGGAGAGCCGGCGGAGAGGAGAGCCGGCGTAAAAGAGAGCTTCCAAAGTTACATGTCCATTGTTATTACTTTCATTTGCCAACGTACTTTTTACATCTTCAGGGTGCACACGAAATAGTTTTCTGAACAGAGATAAATCAGAAGATTCTTCTTCCTCGCCATTGGCATTCACTTCATTGATCTTATCAGGACCATACTTCTCAGACTTATCCTTAAACAATTTACGGAAGAATCCATCCTTTTCATCATCCTCTACAGATTTTGCAAATTTCTCAGAAGCATTAATCCTTCCATTGTCATTTCCCATCTTTCTTGTCATCAAACTTTCTTTGAAGAACTTCCGGAAAAAAACCCATCCCTTTCAACATCTTCAATTGATTTAGAAAGTAATCTGTCATCTCCGTCACCTTTACTATCACGAAACAACTTTTTGAAAAATCCTTCTGAACTTGCGGTCAACTCCTCCTCTTCACCTTTGTTATGATCCTTCAAAAGCTTCTTAAAAAAACCATCTGTTGGTGAAGTCAGCTCATCCTCTTCCCCTTTCCCAGAATCTTTCAAGAGTCTCTTGAAAAAACCATCTGAACTAGATGTCACCTCATCATCTTCAGATCTATTTGAATCTCTCAAAAGCCTCTTGAAGAAGCCATCAGAGCTCGACGTCAACTCCTCCTCCTCTTTTTTACTGTTTTCCCTCATTAGCCTCTTAAGAAATCCATCCTTCTCGGGATCTTCCTCATCTTTATCCACGGATTTTCTAAGAAGTAACGTATCTCTGACCTTTGGACCAGGGATGAACTTCTTAAAGATTTTATTTTCCTCGGGTGAACATTGACTCGCCATCATCATGCAAATTATTACCTGAGGAAGTTGAAAATGAAACAGATCTTTGTGCAGGTGGTGAGGAAGCTAATGATAAGAACTTGGCCGATGGGACAATAGTTTATTCAGAACCTGATTTTTACTACTGGGGCTCGGAATTCTCACTACGTGGCCGCATAAGAGGTGGTCATTCTCCCATCAAAGTAGCAGCAATCTGACACTTCTCTTGAATCCTGCTAATCCCATCATTATCATCTGAATCCTCAAGTTCTGCTAACAGAAACCAGTGCACCTTAAGAGCTATCATTAGTGACTTGGAGCATATATCAATAACAAACTTATCCAGAGATGGGCTTGGCTTGTGTATTAACATGTAACATATATGAAATAGGTAGCTCTCTATGCCTGACAATGGCAAAGTGTACATTCGGTTACACAAGTAACCACGAACCCCTGCATGCTCATGCTTGTACAGGTAGCTCACAGCAATCCACTCGCAGAAAAAGGCTAAATCAAAGAACCTGATCAGCCACCCGTTCTCACTAGATTCGCTTGTCAAGTTGCTCCGTGAAGTGATCTCCCTTGGCGACTCTGCCGATTCTCGTCCCAGAAGCCTCACCAATGTCACCCTTTCATCGCAAGCCCAGACTACTCTCAAGAATCAGATCGAAGAAGCGATGATCGCCTACTAACCTCAAACCAAAACGAAACACAGATAACCATGCAGAGCATCTAACTCGCAAAACCACCCTTAATCCTTCCTCACCCCCCCCCCCCCCCCCGCGCGCCCACACACAATTACTGACAGCACGAGAAGTTTCCCTGTACTACCAGCGGTTCCATTGAAATGTTAACTAATCCTACTCGTGAAACCAGAAACCCTAAGTATGCCAAACCACAACCAGCGAGGAGCACACAATATTCCTGATCAGTCGTGCCGAAGCTGAGGAAGAGACTTGAAAGATAGTATAGAGGTGATCGGAAGAACAGAGAAATGGGGGAGGAAAGAGTTGAGATGAGATTGAAGAAGAGAGAAGTGATTGGAATTGGGGAAATCCAACTTACAGAGCAAGAAATTAGATTGAATTGCGGAGTCCTGCCGGCACTGGATCCAGTGGAATCTGCTCTTGGAGACGGCGAGGCCAGAGCTTGACGGGCAGCGACGCTGTCAGGAGCGGCGGAGGTTGGTGGCGGTGGTGAGGCTTGGCGGTCTATGATGTTGAGGAGAGCGCAAGCGAAGCTGAGCTAATTATCTCCAAATGGTAAAAGTAAACACCCCCCACCCGACCCGACGACTTTTAGTTGGGCTGAGCTCAATTTAGGAATTCAGAACTACTTCTTGTTTTGATCCGATCCCTCGATGGGCTTCGAATGCATTGTGAGACCTTGGGCTAAAAGTTGAATGACCTGCACAAGACATAAACAAGTCCAAGCAAAAAGGCCATTGTCCAGGTTTTTCTTTACAGGTAACCTGTAGAATTATTATACTATTGTCTAGATTTAAATTATATATTGGACTATTATTTAATAATTTCTAAATATGATATTTACAACTACATCATTAACAATTATTAGATGGATACATCATCCTTCATCTCATTTGAAAATAGCCAATTTTTATTTTTAAAGATGGTTGTCGATCAATCTTTTCAAGATCCGATATTTGAGTTGATTGTACAAGGGTTCAAAACCAATCTATTTGGAGTTACTAGATGATGCCGATGATAGGAGTAACCTATACACATATGCATGGCACACACCTCACGGTTGAATAACTTTGCCTTTTTATTTTGAAATAACTTAGGTAAAATGTGTTCCAAATACACAAAACTTGAATGTCCTAACTGAAAATGCCACAAAAGAATTTCACTATCCAATGCTTCGCCTTGAGCACATACAATCCATTGCTTACGTCAAGCTTGTCAATCATCCTCCCCGATCCCACCTCCTGCAACAAGCAACTAGTAGACCTAAACTTAGCTTCGCAATTGAGATCAGAAGTACGCTGACAAATGAAGAGGAGATTGCATTGTAACTTAGGAACATATAAAACAGGGAACAAAGTAACTGGGTGTTAACCGAACCCAACCAATTCCTTCATTCTTAGCCAAGTTTCCATCGGCCACCCGTACTTGTGCGGTATGTGGATAGGGTTTTAGGTCACGAATAAGATCATTGCATCCCGTCATTGCATCGTATGCTCCAAAGTATCGAGAATCCACACATGTTTGGGATGACTTAAAGTGAGATAAGCTTTAGGAATCATACCATTTTGGGCAAAGAAACTCGAAAATTTCCCCGGAGAAGACCGAGCAAAGTCAACACCTTTTAGAGCTTGAACCAAGATGTTTTGTACAAATGGACTACTGGCCCGATGAAAATTGAGCGAAGTACCTGCTGTAGAGGCTACCAGAGGAGTAGCATCATGGACAATTGTGGCAAACTCGCATTAGCATGCCGAGAATCCGATTGAGCCGCAATCCGCCGGAGTTCGACTTGGATTTCCAGCCCTTAGGTTTGCCTCCCATCAACTTGAAACACTCACTCTTGGTATGCCAAAGCTTCCCACGTAATTCACAAATGACCGGAGGTGGCTCATCGGGTTGATTGGAAGTTTAGACAAACGAACTTGATTTAGAGTATAACGCCGCGTGATCAACGGCAATCCGAAGTGCGGATCCCTCGGCAACAGGTTTAGGTGCATATAGCATGACATTGCGACGAAGTTCTTCACCCACGACCTCGCCTACAAGCAGCCTCGATTTCGGAAAAGGTTTAGTCGCCATTACACGCCCCTTTGCATCGTCAAGGTCACGCGTACAAACCGAGGAGGAAGTGAAGAGTGCGCCGCTTTTCGACAACCTTCCTATAGGTTTCAACATTTTTTGTAGTATCCCATTCGCACACCTCGAAGAGATCAAGTTGCAACGGGCGTGCGATGTGGCGTTGTAAATTACTCATTCACAATCAAATCCCCTTGTTTGAGTTGAAAAACCTCTCCTAGTTCAAGTAACGACGAAGAACTATCGTGGTGGAATATGTCTTCCGACATGCCGCCAAATTGACTTCGCCGTCGGGTGAAGCAAGTAGTTATTGCCAATTTTTGATCCATAGTCGAGATTAACCAAAATCGGGCAAGGTTATCATCGTTGTTCCATTGCCGGAAACCATCATCGTTTTGCGGGCTTGGCGGTGGTTCCGTCGTGTAACCCATTTTTCCCTTACCAGAACGAGCATCCGGACCGACCGTGACCATTGTAGATAGTTACGGGTGGTGAGTTTCGCATCGTGAACCCACCGAGCGAACGAAAATATGAGTTAGATGCCATATGCTCGTCGTAGGCGGCGCAGGTATTCGAGCCGTTTTAGGTATAGAGTTGGAAGCGAGAGAGGAATCGTCCTTGTCGAGCCGAGAGGTCATGATAGGTACGATGAAGAAGAAGAAGAGAAGATGAGTGCGGCAGGTAAGAACTCGGCCTCGATGCAATGTTCGATTTAGGGTAGAATGAATAATACTTATTAGTATTCCTCGGTAGGGTTACCTCGATATATATACATAGAGATAACCTATTAAGGTAAACTACCGAAACATACAATTTTATATTAGGAAGTTACGACTATACGAGAATCATCCTAAATAATCGGGATTATTCTTTCTACAACCACTAATACTCTAAGTATTTGTGGGGACAAGCCTTGCTCCACGTTTCTACTTGATCAAGAGCTTCCCGATCGGCCTCTCAATTATAAGGTATCACGACCAAGTGCTCCTTGATGCTTACCCTCACATTCATGCTTTCTGCGGGAACTTGAATTTGAAGGTGTTTGGTTGTACGGCTTTTGTGCGTTTACATGCACATCAGCAGAGTATATTGGATCCTAGATCCGTGAATTGTGTATTTGTTGGTTATTCAGCTCACAAGAAGGCCTATAAATGCTACTCACCTCATACTAAGCGGTTTTATCATACTATGGATGTGACATTCTTCGAACATGAATCCTATTATCCCCGTCCAACTATTCGGGGGAGAACACCGTCCGAGGCAACAATTCGGGGGGGCACATTGCTCTAACACTCTGAAAAGCAACCACGGTCACGAAATTTGGAATTGTTGTTGTGGGATATTACACCAGCATTGCTCATTAGACCAGATGTAGGTGTAGTTGGTTACTCCCACCAACACTTCTTCTTTGGAAGGACGACCACCAATAGTTGGACTTACCATCGAAGGACAAGAGTGAGTGATGCGGAGGGTGGCCACCCTCTTTGGACAAAGAGGATGTTGTGGAGATGATTGTAGAACCTAATGTTGAAACTCGGTGGAATCCACGCTTGAAACGGAGGAAGTTCAAATAACAATGGAAGAGGGTGACCTATACCTTCCTATTGCCTATCGCAAGGGAGTCGAGAGTGCACTAAGCATCCTATAAATCGGTATGTCAATTATAGCAAGTTAAGTTCAAATTATAAGGCATTCCTAGCTGATCTGGATACAGTTAAAATTCCTAAGAATATCAAAGAGGCCTTAGAGTGATCCAAAATGGAGAAAGGCTGTGTAATGTGAACTCCAGCACTACGAGAAGAATGAACCTTGGAGTATAGTTCAGCTCCCTAAAGGAAAAAGGACGGTTAATTGTAGAGGTGGATATTTCTTTGTTAGATATAATGCGAAGGAAGTATTGACGAATATAAGACGAGATTGGTGGCAAGGGATTCACACAATCACAAGGCATTGACTATCAAGAAACATTCGTCCCTATAGCGAAGCCAAACACAATTCGAGTTCTCCTCTCTTTGGCCGTGAATCTTGATTGGCCATTATTCCACTTGATGTGACGAAGGCCTTCTTAAATGGAGATCTAGCGGAGGAAGTTTACATGAATGTACCGGAAGGATTGGCTGGAAGAGGACAGGGATGGCATGTAGGCTAAAGAATGCTTTGTATGGCTTGAAACAATCCCCGAGAGCCTGGTTAGAACGGTTTACAAGCTTTGTTAGATCAAGTGGTTATCAACAATGCCAGACTGATCATACGTTGTTCGTCAAACACAACTCTAGTGGAAACATGTCAATCCTAATTGTATACGTGGATGATAACATCATCACAGAATGACAAAGCCGGAATTCAAAATTTGAAGAACATGCTAGCTAGTGAGTTTGAGATTAAAGACTTGGGTCTACCTTATTTCCTTGGAATGGAAGCCGCGATCGAAGGAGGGTCTCACCGTGTCAACGCAAGTACATCCCGGATCTTCTTACGGAGATCGGATTACTTGGTTGCAAAGCGCTGAAACACCAATGGAACAATAAACATGGAGTCGGGATGAACTCGCAAACCCACGATCGAGAACGATATCAAAAACTTGTCGAGAAGTTAATATACTTGTCTCATACAAGACCCGATATAGCTTTGGCAAGAATTGTAAGCCAACAAATGCAAAATCCCACCAAAGAACACATGGAGACCTCATTAGAATTCTCGGTATCTTAAAGGAACACTTGGTTTAGGATTGAGATTCAGAAACACTCAAGACGAGAAATTGAGGTATTCACGATGCAAGCGCAAGGGAACTAACCGATCGGAGATCAACTAGTGGGTATTGCACTTATGTGTGGGGGAATTTGGTAACATGGAAAAACAAGAAACAAGACGTTGTGGCTCGAAGTAGTGCAGGCAGTACAGTCTCTTGCACTTGAAGTATGTGAAGGCATTTGGCCGGAAAGGCTTCGAAAGAACTACAAGTTGAGTCAAGAGGACCAATTGCTATGAGGACGGATAGTCAATCAGGCATTGTCAAGAATCCGGCACCAACATGTAGAAGTTGACGGACTTATTTCAGAAAGTTGCTAGTGGAGTCATTGAAGTCACTTATATTCCTTCCACGGAAACATTTGCCAGACCTACTCATAAAAGCAACCTCAAAGGGAGAAGAGAGAGAGAGAGAGAGAGAGAGAGAGAGAGAGAGAGAGAGAGAGAAATGCTTGGACAGAGAACAAGCTTGATACATACAATGCCTACATCAACCTTGAAGAAATTGTTGAGATACAACAAAATAGTTACTATAGTTATTACTTATAGATATAGTAATAGAGGTCAATAAGGACATTCCTTTCTTGCATAAGAAGTCAGTATTATTCTAATAAGGGTAGTAGTCTTTTCCTATGAGGACTTGGACTCTATTAGTCTTTTCCTACAAGAACTTGAACTGCAATCCTAGTTATGCATTTCTATTATAAATAGAGCTAATAGAGTTAATTATCATTCAAAATCAATAAGAACGAAAGTTTTATTACATCATAATTTGACAAATACTACTAGTCCTACCGGCCTAATTAGCAAAAGTAATTACATATATATTCACCTCATATACCTATACGAGCATGCTTGATTGTTTGGCTTGACGAGCCAACGAGCCTAACCGAGCCGGCTCGACGACATAAAAGAACAGGTTTGCGAGCCGTGTTTGGGCCTAGGCCTAGGCCTAGGCCTAGGCCTAGGCCTAGGCCTAGGCCTAGGCCTAGGCCTAGGCCTAGGCCTAGGCCTAGGCCTAGGCCTAGGCCTAGGCCTAGGCCTAGGCCTAGGCCTAGGCCTAGGCCTAGGCCTAGGCCTAGGCCTAGGCCTAGGCCTAGGCCTAGGCCTAGGCCTAGGCCTAGGCCTAGGCCTAGGCCTAGGCCTAGGCCTAGGCCTAGGCCTAGGCCTAGGCCTAGGCCTAGGCCTAGGCCTAGGCCTAGGCCTAGGCCTAGGCCTAGGCCTAGGCCTAGGCCTAGGCCTAGGCCTAGGCCTAGGCCTAGGCCTAGGCCTAGGCCTAGGCCTAGGCCTAGGCCTAGGCCTAGGCCTAGGCCTAGGCCTAGGCCTAGGCCTAGGCCTAGGCCTAGGCCTAGGCCTAGGCCTAGGCCTAGGCCTAGGCCTAGGCCTAGGCCTAGGCCTAGGCCTAGGCCTAGGCCTAGGCCTAGGCCTAGGCCTAGGCCTAGGCCTAGGCCTAGGCCTAGGCCTAGGCCTAGGCCTAGGCCTAGGCCTAGGCCTAGGCCTAGGCCTAGGCCTAGGCCTAGGCCTAGGCCTAGGCCTAGGCCTAGGCCTAGGCCTAGGCCTAGGCCTAGGCCTAGGCCTAGGCCTAGGCCTAGGCCTAGGCCTAGGCCTAGGCCTAGGCCTAGGCCTAGGCCTAGGCCTAGGCCTAGGCCTAGGCCTAGGCCTAGGCCTAGGCCTAGGCCTAGGCCTAGGCCTAGGCCTAGGCCTAGGCCTAGGCCTAGGCCTAGGCCTAGGCCTAGGCCTAGGCCTAGGCCTAGGCCTAGGCCTAGGCCTAGGCCTAGGCCTAGGCCTAGGCCTAGGCCTAGGCCTAGGCCTAGGCCTAGGCCTAGGCCTAGGCCTAGGCCTAGGCCTAGGCCTAGGCCTAGGCCTAGGCCTAGGCCTAGGCCTAGGCCTAGGCCTAGGCCTAGGCCTAGGCCTAGGCCTAGGCCTAGGCCTAGGCCTAGGCCTAGGCCTAGGCCTAGGCCTAGGCCTAGGCCTAGGCCTAGGCCTAGGCCTAGGCCTAGGCCTAGGCCTAGGCCTAGGCCTAGGCCTAGGCCTAGGCCTAGGCCTAGGCCTAGGCCTAGGCCTAGGCCTAGGCCTAGGCCTAGGCCTAGGCCTAGGCCTAGGCCTAGGCCTAGGCCTAGGCCTAGGCCTAGGCCTAGGCCTAGGCCTAGGCCTAGGCCTAGGCCTAGGCCTAGGCCTAGGCCTAGGCCTAGGCCTAGGCCTAGGCCTAGGCCTAGGCCTAGGCCTAGGCCTAGGCCTAGGCCTAGGCCTAGGCCTAGGCCTAGGCCTAGGCCTAGGCCTAGGCCTAGGGCCTAGGCCTAGGCCTAGGCCTAGGCCTAGGCCTAGGCCTAGGCCTAGGCCTAGGCCTAGGCCTAGGCCTAGGCCTAGGCCTAGGCCTAGGCCTAGGCCTAGGCCTAGGCCTAGGCCTAGGCCTAGGCCTAGGCCTAGGCCTAGGCCTAGGCCTAGGCCTAGGCCTAGGCCTAGGCCTAGGCCTAGGCCTAGGCCTAGGCCTAGGCCTAGGCCTAGGCCTAGGCCTAGGCCTAGGCCTAGGCCTAGGCCTAGGCCTAGGCCTAGGCCTAGGCCTAGGCCTAGGCCTAGGCCTAGGCCTAGGCCTAGGCCTAGGCCTAGGCCTAGGCCTAGGCCTAGGCCTAGGCCTAGGCCTAGGCCTAGGCCTAGGCCTAGGCCTAGGCCTAGGCCTAGGCCTAGGCCTAGGCCTAGGCCTAGGCCTAGGCCTAGGCCTAGGCCTAGGCCTAGGCCTAGGCCTAGGCCTAGGCCTAGGCCTAGGCCTAGGCCTAGGCCTAGGCCTAGGCCTAGGCCTAGGCCTAGGCCTAGGCCTAGGCCTAGGCCTAGGCCTAGGCCTAGGCCTAGGCCTAGGCCTAGGCCTAGGCCTAGGCCTAGGCCTAGGCCTAGGCCTAGGCCTAGGCCTAGGCCTAGGCCTAGGCCTAGGCCTAGGCCTAGGCCTAGGCCTAGGCCTAGGCCTAGGCCTAGGCCTAGGCCTAGGCCTAGGCCTAGGCCTAGGCCTAGGCCTAGGCCTAGGCCTAGGCCTAGGCCTAGGCCTAGGCCTAGGCCTAGGCCTAGGCCTAGGCCTAGGCCTAGGCCTAGGCCTAGGCCTAGGCCTAGGCCTAGGCCTAGGCCTAGGCCTAGGCCTAGGCCTAGGCTAGGCCTAGGCCTAGGCCTAGGCCTAGGCCTAGGCCTAGGCCTAGGCCTAGGCCTAGGCCTAGGCCTAGGCCTAGGCCTAGGCCTAGGCCTAGGCCTAGGCCTAGGCCTAGGCCTAGGCCTAGGCCTAGGCCTAGGCCTAGGCCTAGGCCTAGGCCTAGGCCTAGGCCTAGGCCTAGGCCTAGGCCTAGGCCTAGGCCTAGGCCTAGGCCTAGGCCTAGGCCTAGGCCTAGGCCTAGGCCTAGGCCTAGGCCTAGGCCTAGGCCTAGGCCTAGGCCTAGGCCTAGGCCTAGGCCTAGGCCTAGGCCTAGGCCTAGGCCTAGGCCTAGGCCTAGGCCTAGGCCTAGGCCTAGGCCTAGGCCTAGGCCTAGGCCTAGGCCTAGGCCTAGGCCTAGGCCTAGGCCTAGGCCTAGGCCTAGGCCTAGGCCTAGGCCTAGGCCTAGGCCTAGGCCTAGGCCTAGGCCTAGGCCTAGGCCTAGGCCTAGGCCTAGGCCTAGGCCTAGGCCTAGGCCTAGGCCTAGGCCTAGGCCTAGGCCTAGGCCTAGGCCTAGGCCTAGGCCTAGGCCTAGGCCTAGGCCTAGGCCTAGGCCTAGGCCTAGGCCTAGGCCTAGGCCTAGGCCTAGGCCTAGGCCTAGGCCTAGGCCTAGGCCTAGGCCTAGGCCTAGGCCTAGGCCTAGGCCTAGGCCTAGGCCTAGGCCTAGGCCTAGGCCTAGGCCTAGGCCTAGGCCTAGGCCTAGGCCTAGGCCTAGGCCTAGGCCTAGGCCTAGGCCTAGGCCTAGGCCTAGGCCTAGGCCTAGGCCTAGGCCTAGGCCTAGGCCTAGGCCTAGGCCTAGGCCTAGGCCTAGGCCTAGGCCTAGGCCTAGGCCTAGGCCTAGGCCTAGGCCTAGGCCTAGGCCTAGGCCTAGGCCTAGGCCTAGGCCTAGGCCTAGGCCTAGGCCTAGGCCTAGGCCTAGGCCTAGGCCTAGGCCTAGGCCTAGGCCTAGGCCTAGGCCTAGGCCTAGGCCTAGGCCTAGGCCCTAGCCCTAGGCCTAGGCCTAGGCCTAGGCCTAGGCCTAGGCCTAGGCCTAGGCCTAGGCCTAGGCCTAGGCCTAGGCCTAGGCCTAGGCCTAGGCCTAGGCCTAGGCCTAGGCCTAGGCCTAGGCCTAGGCCTAGGCCTAGGCCTAGGCCTAGGCCTAGGCCTAGGCCTAGGCCTAGGCCTAGGCCTAGGCCTAGGCCTAGGCCTAGGCCTAGGCCTAGGCCTAGGCCTAGGCCTAGGCCTAGGCCTAGGCCTAGGCCTAGGCCTAGGCCTAGGCCTAGGCCTAGGCCTAGGCCTAGGCCTAGGCCTAGGCCTAGGCCTAGGCCTAGGCCTAGGCCTAGGCCTAGGCCTAGGCCTAGGCCTAGGCCTAGGCCTAGGCCTAGGCCTAGGCCTAGGCCTAGGCCTAGGCCTAGGCCTAGGCCTAGGCCTAGGCCTAGGCCTAGGCCTAGGCCTAGGCCTAGGCCTAGGCCTAGGCCTAGGCCTAGGCCTAGGCCTAGGCCTAGGCCCTAGGCCTAGGCCTAGGCCTAGGCCTAGGCCTAGGCCTAGGCCTAGGCCTAGGCCTAGGCCTAGGCCTAGGCCTAGGCCTAGGCCTAGGCCTAGGCCTAGGCCTAGGCCTAGGCCTAGGCCTAGGCCTAGGCCTAGGCCTAGGCCTAGGCCTAGGCCTAGGCCTAGGCCTAGGCCTAGGCCTAGGCCTAGGCCTAGGCCTAGGCCTAGGCCTAGGCCTAGGCCTAGGCCTAGGCCTAGGCCTAGGCCTAGGCCTAGGCCTAGGCCTAGGCCTAGGCCTAGGCCTAGGCCTAGGCCTAGGCCTAGGCCTAGGCCTAGGCCTAGGCCTAGGCCTAGGCCTAGGCCTAGGCCTAGGCCTAGGCCTAGGCCTAGGCCTAGGCCTAGGCCTAGGCCTAGGCCTAGGCCTAGGCCTAGGCCTAGGCCTAGGCCTAGGCCTAGGCCTAGGCCTAGGCCTAGGCCTAGGCCTAGGCCTAGGCCTAGGCCTAGGCCTAGGCCTAGGCCTAGGCCTAGGCCTAGGCCTAGGCCTAGGCCTAGGCCTAGGCCTAGGCCTAGGCCTAGGCCTAGGCCTAGGCCTAGGCCTAGGCCTAGGCCTAGGCCTAGGCCTAGGCCTAGGCCTAGGCCTAGGCCTAGGCCTAGGCCTAGGCCTAGGCCTAGGCCTAGGCCTAGGCCTAGGCCTAGGCCTAGGCCTAGGCCTAGGCCTAGGCCTAGGCCTAGGCCTAGGCCTAGGCCTAGGCCTAGGCCTAGGCCTAGGCCTAGGCCTAGGCCTAGGCCTAGGCCTAGGCCTAGGCCTAGGCCTAGGCCTAGGCCTAGGCCTAGGCCTAGGCCTAGGCCTAGGCCTAGGCCTAGGCCTAGGCCTAGGCCTAGGCCTAGGCCTAGGCCTAGGCCTAGGCCTAGGCCTAGGCCTAGGCCTAGGCCTAGGCCTAGGCCTAGGCCTAGGCCTAGGCCTAGGCCTAGGCCTAGGCCTAGGCCTAGGCCTAGGCCTAGGCCTAGGCCTAGGCCTAGGCCTAGGCCTAGGCCTAGGCCTAGGCCTAGGCCTAGGCCTAGGCCTAGGCCTAGGCCTAGGCCTAGGCCTAGGCCTAGGCCTAGGCCTAGGCCTAGGCCTAGGCCTAGGCCTAGGCCTAGGCCTAGGCCTAGGCCTAGGCCTAGGCCTAGGCCTAGGCCTAGGCCTAGGCCTAGGCCTAGGCCTAGGCCTAGGCCTAGGCCTAGGCCTAGGCCTAGGCCTAGGCCTAGGCCTAGGCCTAGGCCTAGGCCTAGGCCTAGGCCTAGGCCTAGGCCTAGGCCTAGGCCTAGGCCTAGGCCTAGGCCTAGGCCTAGGCCTAGGCCTAGGCCTAGGCCTAGGCCTAGGCCTAGGCCTAGGCCTAGGCCTAGGCCTAGGCCTAGGCCTAGGCCTAGGCCTAGGCCTAGGCCTAGGCCTAGGCCTAGGCCTAGGCCTAGGCCTAGGCCTAGGCCTAGGCCTAGGCCTAGGCCTAGGCCTAGGCCTAGGCCTAGGCCTAGGCCTAGGCCTAGGCCTAGGCCTAGGCCTAGGCCTAGGCCTAGGCCTAGGCCTAGGCCTAGGCCTAGGCCTAGGCCTAGGCCTAGGCCTAGGCCTAGGCCTAGGCCTAGGCCTAGGCCTAGGCCTAGGCCTAGGCCTAGGCCTAGGCCTAGGCCTAGGCCTAGGCCTAGGCCTAGGCCTAGGCCTAGGCCTAGGCCTAGGCCTAGGCCTAGGCCTAGGCCTAGGCCTAGGCCTAGGCCTAGGCCTAGGCCTAGGCCTAGGCCTAGGCCTAGGCCTAGGCCTAGGCCTAGGCCTAGGCCTAGGCCTAGGCCTAGGCCTAGGCCTAGGCCTAGGCCTAGGCCTAGGCCTAGGCCTAGGCCTAGGCCTAGGCCTAGGCCTAGGCCTAGGCCTAGGCCTAGGCCTAGGCCTAGGCCTAGGCCTAGGCCTAGGCCTAGGCCTAGGCCTAGGCCTAGGCCTAGGCCTAGGCCTAGGCCTAGGCCTAGGCCTAGGCCTAGGCCTAGGCCTAGGCCTAGGCCTAGGCCTAGGCCTAGGCCTAGGCCTAGGCCTAGGCCTAGGCCTAGGCCTAGGCCTAGGCCTAGGCCTAGGCCTAGGCCTAGGCCTAGGCCTAGGCCTAGGCCTAGGCCTAGGCCTAGGCCTAGGCCTAGGCCTAGGCCTAGGCCTAGGCCTAGGCCTAGGCCTAGGCCTAGGCCTAGGCCTAGGCCTAGGCCTAGGCCTAGGCCTAGGCCTAGGCCTAGGCCTAGGCCTAGGCCTAGGCCTAGGCCTAGGCCTAGGCCTAGGCCTAGGCCTAGGCCTAGGCCTAGGCCTAGGCCTAGGCCTAGGCCTAGGCCTAGGCCTAGGCCTAGGCCTAGGCCTAGGCCTAGGCCTAGGCCTAGGCCTAGGCCTAGGCCTAGGCCTAGGCCTAGGCCTAGGCCTAGGCCTAGGCCTAGGCCTAGGCCTAGGCCTAGGCCTAGGCCTAGGCCTAGGCCTAGGCCTAGGCCTAGGCCTAGGCCTAGGCCTAGGCCTAGGCCTAGGCCTAGGCCTAGGCCTAGGCCTAGGCCTAGGCCTAGGCCTAGGCCTAGGCCTAGGCCTAGGCCTAGGCCTAGGCCTAGGCCTAGGCCTAGGCCTAGGCCTAGGCCTAGGCCTAGGCCTAGGCCTAGGCCTAGGGCCTAGGCCTAGGCCTAGGCCTAGGCCTAGGCCTAGGCCTAGGCCTAGGCCTAGGCCTAGGCCTAGGCCTAGGCCTAGGCCTAGGCCTAGGCCTAGGCCTAGGCCTAGGCCTAGGCCTAGGCCTAGGCCTAGGCCTAGGCCTAGGCCTAGGCCTAGGCCTAGGCCTAGGCCTAGGCCTAGGCCTAGGCCTAGGCCTAGGCCTAGGCCTAGGCCTAGGCCTAGGCCTAGGCCTAGGCCTAGGCCTAGGCCTAGGCCTAGGCCTAGGCCTAGGCCTAGGCCTAGGCCTAGGCCTAGGCCTAGGCCTAGGCCTAGGCCTAGGCCTAGGCCTAGGCCTAGGCCTAGGCCTAGGCCTAGGCCTAGGCCTAGGCCTAGGCCTAGGCCTAGGCCTAGGCCTAGGCCTAGGCCTAGGCCTAGGCCTAGGCCTAGGCCTAGGCCTAGGCCTAGGCCTAGGCCTAGGCCTAGGCCTAGGCCTAGGCCTAGGCCTAGGCCTAGGCCTAGGCCTAGGCCTAGGCCTAGGCCTAGGCCTAGGCCTAGGCCTAGGCCTAGGCCTAGGCCTAGGCCTAGGCCTAGGCCTAGGCCTAGGCCTAGGCCTAGGCCTAGGCCTAGGCCTAGGCCTAGGCCTAGGCCTAGGCCTAGGCCTAGGCCTAGGCCTAGGCCTAGGCCTAGGCCTAGGCCTAGGCCTAGGCCTAGGCCTAGGCCTAGGCCTAGGCCTAGGCCTAGGCCTAGGCCTAGGCCTAGGCCTAGGCCTAGGCCTAGGCCTAGGCCTAGGCCTAGGCCTAGGCCTAGGCCTAGGCCTAGGCCTAGGCCTAGGCCTAGGCCTAGGCCTAGGCCTAGGCCTAGGCCTAGGCCTAGGCCTAGGCCTAGGCCTAGGCCTAGGCCTAGGCCTAGGCCTAGGCCTAGGCCTAGGCCTAGGCCTAGGCCTAGGCCTAGGCCTAGGCCTAGGCCTAGGCCTAGGCCTAGGCCTAGGCCTAGGCCTAGGCCTAGGCCTAGGCCTAGGCCTAGGCCTAGGCCTAGGCCTAGGCCTAGGCCTAGGCCTAGGCCTAGGCCTAGGCCTAGGCCTAGGCCTAGGCCTAGGCCTAGGCCTAGGCCTAGGCCTAGGCCTAGGCCTAGGCCTAGGCCTAGGCCTAGGCCTAGGCCTAGGCCTAGGCCTAGGCCTAGGCCTAGGCCTAGGCCTAGGCCTAGGCCTAGGCCTAGGCCTAGGCCTAGGCCTAGGCCTAGGCCTAGGCCTAGGCCTAGGCCTAGGCCTAGGCCTAGGCCTAGGCCTAGGCCTAGGCCTAGGCCTAGGCCTAGGCCTAGGCCTAGGCCTAGGCCTAGGCCTAGGCCTAGGCCTAGGCCTAGGCCTAGGCCTAGGCCTAGGCCTAGGCCTAGGCCTAGGCCTAGGCCTAGGCCTAGGCCTAGGCCTAGGCCTAGGCCTAGGCCTAGGCCTAGGCCTAGGCCTAGGCCTAGGCCTAGGCCTAGGCCTAGGCCTAGGCCTAGGCCTAGGCCTAGGCCTAGGCCTAGGCCTAGGCCTAGGCCTAGGCCTAGGCCTAGGCCTAGGCCTAGGCCTAGGCCTAGGCCTAGGCCTAGGCCTAGGCCTAGGCCTAGGCCTAGGCCTAGGCCTAGGCCTAGGCCTAGGCCTAGGCCTAGGCCTAGGCCTAGGCCTAGGCCTAGGCCTAGGCCTAGGCCTAGGCCTAGGCCTAGGCCTAGGCCTAGGCCTAGGCCTAGGCCTAGGCCTAGGCCTAGGCCTAGGCCTAGGCCTAGGCCTAGGCCTAGGCCTAGGCCTAGGCCTAGGCCTAGGCCTAGGCCTAGGCCTAGGCCTAGGCCTAGGCCTAGGCCTAGGCCTAGGCCTAGCCTAGGCCTAGGCCTAGGCCTAGGCCTAGGCCTAGGCCTAGGCCTAGGCCTAGGCCTAGGCCTAGGCCTAGGCCTAGGCCTAGGCCTAGGCCTAGGCCTAGGCCTAGGCCTAGGCCTAGGCCTAGGCCTAGGCCTAGGCCTAGGCCTAGGCCTAGGCCTAGGCCTAGGCCTAGGCCTAGGCCTAGGCCTAGGCCTAGGCCTAGGCCTAGGCCTAGGCCTAGGCCTAGGCCTAGGCCTAGGCCTAGGCCTAGGCCTAGGCCTAGGCCTAGGCCTAGGCCTAGGCCTAGGCCTAGGCCTAGGCCTAGGCCTAGGCCTAGGCCTAGGCCTAGGCCTAGGCCTAGGCCTAGGCCTAGGCCTAGGCCTAGGCCTAGGCCTAGGCCTAGGCCTAGGCCTAGGCCTAGGCCTAGGCCTAGGCCTAGGCCTAGGCCTAGGCCTAGGCCTAGGCCTAGGCCTAGGCCTAGGCCTAGGCCTAGGCCTAGGCCTAGGCCTAGGCCTAGGCCTAGGCCTAGGCCTAGGCCTAGGCCTAGGCCTAGGCCTAGGCCTAGGCCTAGGCCTAGGCCTAGGCCTAGGCCTAGGCCTAGGCCTAGGCCTAGGCCTAGGCCTAGGCCTAGGCCTAGGCCTAGGCCTAGGCCTAGGCCTAGGCCTAGGCCTAGGCCTAGGCCTAGGCCTAGGCCTAGGCCTAGGCCTAGGCCTAGGCCTAGGCCTAGGCCTAGGCCTAGGCCTAGGCCTAGGCCTAGGCCTAGGCCTAGGCCTAGGCCTAGGCCTAGGCCTAGGCCTAGGCCTAGGCCTAGGCCTAGGCCTAGGCCTAGGCCTAGGCCTAGGCCTAGGCCTAGGCCTAGGCCTAGGCCTAGGCCTAGGCCTAGGCCTAGGCCTAGGCCTAGGCCTAGGCCTAGGCCTAGGCCTAGGCCTAGGCCTAGGCCTAGGCCTAGGCCTAGGCCTAGGCCTAGGCCTAGGCCTAGGCCTAGGCCTAGGCCTAGGCCTAGGCCTAGGCCTAGGCCTAGGCCTAGGCCTAGGCCTAGGCCTAGGCCTAGGCCTAGGCCTAGGCCTAGGCCTAGGCCTAGGCCTAGGCCTAGGCCTAGGCCTAGGCCTAGGCCTAGGCCTAGGCCTAGGCCTAGGCCTAGGCCTAGGCCTAGGCCTAGGCCTAGGCCTAGGCCTAGGCCTAGGCCTAGGCCTAGGCCTAGGCCTAGGCCTAGGCCTAGGCCTAGGCCTAGGCCTAGGCCTAGGCCTAGGCCTAGGCCTAGGCCTAGGCCTAGGCCTAGGCCTAGGCCTAGGCCTAGGCCTAGGCCTAGGCCTAGGCCTAGGCCTAGGCCTAGGCCTAGGCCTAGGCCTAGGCCTAGGCCTAGGCCTAGGCCTAGGCCTAGGCCTAGGCCTAGGCCTAGGCCTAGGCCTAGGCCTAGGCCTAGGCCTAGGCCTAGGCCTAGGCCTAGGCCTAGGCCTAGGCCTAGGCCCTAGGCCTAGGCCTAGGCCTAGGCCTAGGCCTAGGCCTAGGCCTAGGCCTAGGCCTAGGCCTAGGCCTAGGCCTAGGCCTAGGCCTAGGCCTAGGCCTAGGCCTAGGCCTAGGCCTAGGCCTAGGCCTAGGCCTAGGCCTAGGCCTAGGCCTAGGCCTAGGCCTAGGCCTAGGCCTAGGCCTAGGCCTAGGCCTAGGCCTAGGCCTAGGCCTAGGCCTAGGCCTAGGCCTAGGCCTAGGCCTAGGCCTAGGCCTAGGCCTAGGCCTAGGCCTAGGCCTAGGCCTAGGCCTAGGCCTAGGCCTAGGCCTAGGCCTAGGCCTAGGCCTAGGCCTAGGCCTAGGCCTAGGCCTAGGCCTAGGCCTAGGCCTAGGCCTAGGCCTAGGCCTAGGCCTAGGCCTAGGCCTAGGCCTAGGCCTAGGCCTAGGCCTAGGGCCTAGGCCTAGGCCTAGGCCTAGGCCTAGGCCTAGGCCTAGGCCTAGGCCTAGGCCTAGGCCTAGGCCTAGGCCTAGGCCTAGGCCTAGGCCTAGGCCTAGGCCTAGGCCTAGGCCTAGGCCTAGGCCTAGGCCTAGGCCTAGGCCTAGGCCTAGGCCTAGGCCTAGGCCTAGGCCTAGGCCTAGGCCTAGGCCTAGGCCTAGGCCTAGGCCTAGGCCTAGGCCTAGGCCTAGGCCTAGGCCTAGGCCTAGGCCTAGGCCTAGGCCTAGGCCTAGGCCTAGGCCTAGGCCTAGGCCTAGGCCTAGGCCTAGGCCTAGGCCTAGGCCTAGGCCTAGGCCTAGGCCTAGGCCTAGGCCTAGGCCTAGGCCTAGGCCTAGGCCTAGGCCTAGGCCTAGGCCTAGGCCTAGGCCTAGGCCTAGGCCTAGGCCTAGGCCTAGGCCTAGGCCTAGGCCTAGGCCTAGGCCTAGGCCTAGGCCTAGGCCTAGGCCTAGGCCTAGGCCTAGGCGCCTAGGCCTAGGCCTAGGCCTAGGCCTAGGCCTAGGCCTAGGCCTAGGCCTAGGCCTAGGCCTAGGCCTAGGCCTAGGCCTAGGCCTAGGCCTAGGCCTAGGCCTAGGCCTAGGCCTAGGCCTAGGCCTAGGCCTAGGCCTAGGCCTAGGCCTAGGCCTAGGCCTAGGCCTAGGCCTAGGCCTAGGCCTAGGCCTAGGCCTAGGCCTAGGCCTAGGCCTAGGCCTAGGCCTAGGCCTAGGCCTAGGCCTAGGCCTAGGCCTAGGCCTAGGCCTAGGCCTAGGCCTAGGCCTAGGCCTAGGCCTAGGCCTAGGCCTAGGCCTAGGCCTAGGCCTAGGCCTAGGCCTAGGCCTAGGCCTAGGCCTAGGCCTAGGCCTAGGCCTAGGCCTAGGCCTAGGCCTAGGCCTAGGCCTAGGCCTAGGCCTAGGCCTAGGCCTAGGCCTAGGCCTAGGCCTAGGCCTAGGCCTAGGCCTAGGCCTAGGCCTAGGCCTAGGCCTAGGCCTAGGCCTAGGCCTAGGCCTAGGCCTAGGCCTAGGCCTAGGCCTAGGCCTAGGCCTAGGCCTAGGCCTAGGCCTAGGCCTAGGCCTAGGCCTAGGCCTAGGCCTAGGCCTAGGCCTAGGCCTAGGCCTAGGCCTAGGCCTAGGCCTAGGCCTAGGCCTAGGCCTAGGCCTAGGCCTAGGCCTAGGCCTAGGCCTAGGCCTAGGCCTAGGCCTAGGCCTAGGCCTAGGCCTAGGCCTAGGCCTAGGCCTAGGCCTAGGCCTAGGCCTAGGCCTAGGCCTAGGCCTAGGCCTAGGCCTAGGCCTAGGCCTAGGCCTAGGCCTAGGCCTAGGCCTAGGCCTAGGCCTAGGCCTAGGCCTAGGCCTAGGCCTAGGCCTAGGCCTAGGCCTAGGCCTAGGCCTAGGCCTAGGCCTAGGCCTAGGCCTAGGCCTAGGCCTAGGCCTAGGCCTAGGCCTAGGCCTAGGCCTAGGCCTAGGCCTAGGCCTAGGCCTAGGCCTAGGCCTAGGCCTAGGCCTAGGCCTAGGCCTAGGCCTAGGCCTAGGCCTAGGCCTAGGCCTAGGCCTAGGCCTAGGCCTAGGCCTAGGCCTAGGCCTAGGCCTAGGCCTAGGCCTAGGCCTAGGCCTAGGCCTAGGCCTAGGCCTAGGCCTAGGCCTAGGCCTAGGCCTAGGCCTAGGCCTAGGCCTAGGCCTAGGCCTAGGCCTAGGCCTAGGCCTAGGCCTAGGCCTAGGCCTAGGCCTAGGCCTAGGCCTAGGCCTAGGCCTAGGCCTAGGCCTAGGCCTAGGCCTAGGCCTAGGCCTAGGCCTAGGCCTAGGCCTAGGCCTAGGCCTAGGCCTAGGCCTAGGCCTAGGCCTAGGCCTAGGCCTAGGCCTAGGCCTAGGCCTAGGCCTAGGCCTAGGCCTAGGCCTAGGCCTAGGCCTAGGCCTAGGCCTAGGCCTAGGCCTAGGCCTAGGCCTAGGCCTAGGCCTAGGCCTAGGCCTAGGCCTAGGCCTAGGCCTAGGCCTAGGCCTAGGCCTAGGCCTAGGCCTAGGCCTAGGCCTAGGCCTAGGCCTAGGCCTAGGCCTAGGCCTAGGCCTAGGCCTAGGCCTAGGCCTAGGCCTAGGCCTAGGCCTAGGCCTAGGCCTAGGCCTAGGCCTAGGCCTAGGCCTAGGCCTAGGCCTAGGCCTAGGCCTAGGCCTAGGCCTAGGCCTAGGCCTAGGCCTAGGCCTAGGCCTAGGCCTAGGCCTAGGCCTAGGCCTAGGCCTAGGCCTAGGCCTAGGCCTAGGCCTAGGCCTAGGCCTAGGCCTAGGCCTAGGCCTAGGCCTAGGCCTAGGCCTAGGCCTAGGCCTAGGCCTAGGCCTAGGCCTAGGCCTAGGCCTAGGCCTAGGCCTAGGCCTAGGCCTAGGCCTAGGCCTAGGCCTAGGCCTAGGCCTAGGCCTAGGCCTAGGCCTAGGCCTAGGCCTAGGCCTAGGCCTAGGCCTAGGCCTAGGCCTAGGCCTAGGCCTAGGCCTAGGCCTAGGCCTAGGCCTAGGCCTAGGCCTAGGCCTAGGCCTAGGCCTAGGCCTAGGCCTAGGCCTAGGCCTAGGCCTAGGCCTAGGCCTAGGCCTAGGCCTAGGCCTAGGCCTAGGCCTAGGCCTAGGCCTAGGCCTAGGCCTAGGCCTAGGCCTAGGCCTAGGCCTAGGCCTAGGCCTAGGCCTAGGCCTAGGCCTAGGCCTAGGCCTAGGCCTAGGCCTAGGCCTAGGCCTAGGCCTAGGCCTAGGCCTAGGCCTAGGCCTAGGCCTAGGCCTAGGCCTAGGCCTAGGCCTAGGCCTAGGCCTAGGCCTAGGCCTAGGCCTAGGCCTAGGCCTAGGCCTAGGCCTAGGCCTAGGCCTAGGCCTAGGCCTAGGCCTAGGCCTAGGCCTAGGCCTAGGCCTAGGCCTAGGCCTAGGCCTAGGCCTAGGCCTAGGCCTAGGCCTAGGCCTAGGCCTAGGCCTAGGCCTAGGCCTAGGCCTAGGCCTAGGCCTAGGCCTAGGCCTAGGCCTAGGCCTAGGCCTAGGCCTAGGCCTAGGCCTAGGCCTAGGCCTAGGCCTAGGCCTAGGCCTAGGCCTAGGCCTAGGCCTAGGCCTAGGCCTAGGCCTAGGCCTAGGCCTAGGCCTAGGCCTAGGCCTAGGCCTAGGCCTAGGCCTAGGCCTAGGCCTAGGCCTAGGCCTAGGCCTAGGCCTAGGCCTAGGCCTAGGCCTAGGCCTAGGCCTAGGCCTAGGCCTAGGCCTAGGCCTAGGCCTAGGCCTAGGCCTAGGCCTAGGCCTAGGCCTAGGCCTAGGCCTAGGCCTAGGCCTAGGCCTAGGCCTAGGCCTAGGCCTAGGCCTAGGCCTAGGCCTAGGCCTAGGCCTAGGCCTAGGCCTAGGCCTAGGCCTAGGCCTAGGCCTAGGCCTAGGCCTAGGCCTAGGCCTAGGCCTAGGCCTAGGCCTAGGCCTAGGCCTAGGCCTAGGCCTAGGCCTAGGCCTAGGCCTAGGCCTAGGCCTAGGCCTAGGCCTAGGCCTAGGCCTAGGCCTAGGCCTAGGCCTAGGCCTAGGCCTAGGCCTAGGCCTAGGCCTAGGCCTAGGCCTAGGCCTAGGCCTAGGCCTAGGCCTAGGCCTAGGCCTAGGCCTAGGCCTAGGCCTAGGCCTAGGCCTAGGCCTAGGCCTAGGCCTAGGCCTAGGCCTAGGCCTAGGCCTAGGCCTAGGCCTAGGCCTAGGCCTAGGCCTAGGCCTAGGCCTAGGCCTAGGCCTAGGCCTAGGCCTAGGCCTAGGCCTAGGCCTAGGCCTAGGCCTAGGCCTAGGCCTAGGCCTAGGCCTAGGCCTAGGCCTAGGCCTAGGCCTAGGCCTAGGCCTAGGCCTAGGCCTAGGCCTAGGCCTAGGCCTAGGCCTAGGCCTAGGCCTAGGCCTAGGCCTAGGCCTAGGCCTAGGCCTAGGCCTAGGCCTAGGCCTAGGCCTAGGCCTAGGCCTAGGCCTAGGCCTAGGCCTAGGCCTAGGCCTAGGCCTAGGCCTAGGCCTAGGCCTAGGCCTAGGCCTAGGCCTAGGCCTAGGCCTAGGCCTAGGCCTAGGCCTAGGCCTAGGCCTAGGCCTAGGCCTAGGCCTAGGCCTAGGCCTAGGCCTAGGCCTAGGCCTAGGCCTAGGCCTAGGCCTAGGCCTAGGCCTAGGCCTAGGCCTAGGCCTAGGCCTAGGCCTAGGCCTAGGCCTAGGCCTAGGCCTAGGCCTAGGCCTAGGCCTAGGCCTAGGCCTAGGCCTAGGCCTAGGCCTAGGCCTAGGCCTAGGCCTAGGCCTAGGCCTAGGCCTAGGCCTAGGCCTAGGCCTAGGCCTAGGCCTAGGCCTAGGCCTAGGCCTAGGCCTAGGCCTAGGCCTAGGCCTAGGCCTAGGCCTAGGCCTAGGCCTAGGCCTAGGCCTAGGCCTAGGCCTAGGCCTAGGCCTAGGCCTAGGCCTAGGCCTAGGCCTAGGCCTAGGCCTAGGCCTAGGCCTAGGCCTAGGCCTAGGCCTAGGCCTAGGCCTAGGCCTAGGCCTAGGCCTAGGCCTAGGCCTAGGCCTAGGCCTAGGCCTAGGCCTAGGCCTAGGCCTAGGCCTAGGCCTAGGCCTAGGCCTAGGCCTAGGCCTAGGCCTAGGCCTAGGCCTAGGCCTAGGCCTAGGCCTAGGCCTAGGCCTAGGCCTAGGCCTAGGCCTAGGCCTAGGCCTAGGCCTAGGCCTAGGCCTAGGCCTAGGCCTAGGCCTAGGCCTAGGCCTAGGCCTAGGCCTAGGCCTAGGCCTAGGCCTAGGCCTAGGCCTAGGCCTAGGCCTAGGCCTAGGCCTAGGCCTAGGCCTAGGCCTAGGCCTAGGCCTAGGCCTAGGCCTAGGCCTAGGCCTAGGCCTAGGCCTAGGCCTAGGCCTAGGCCTAGGCCTAGGCCTAGGCCTAGGCCTAGGCCTAGGCCTAGGCCTAGGCCTAGGCCTAGGCCTAGGCCTAGGCCTAGGCCTAGGCCTAGGCCTAGGCCTAGGCCTAGGCCTAGGCCTAGGCCTAGGCCTAGGCCTAGGCCTAGGCCTAGGCCTAGGCCTAGGCCTAGGCCTAGGCCTAGGCCTAGGCCTAGGCCTAGGCCTAGGCCTAGGCCTAGGCCTAGGCCTAGGCCTAGGCCTAGGCCTAGGCCTAGGCCTAGGCCTAGGCCTAGGCCTAGGCCTAGGCCTAGGCCTAGGCCTAGGCCTAGGCCTAGGCCTAGGCCTAGGCCTAGGCCTAGGCCTAGGCCTAGGCCTAGGCCTAGGCCTAGGCCTAGGCCTAGGCCTAGGCCTAGGCCTAGGCCTAGGCCTAGGCCTAGGCCTAGGCCTAGGCCTAGGCCTAGGCCTAGGCCTAGGCCTAGGCCTAGGCCTAGGCCTAGGCCTAGGCCTAGGCCTAGGCCTAGGCCTAGGCCTAGGCCTAGGCCTAGGCCTAGGCCTAGGCCTAGGCCTAGGCCTAGGCCTAGGCCTAGGCCTAGGCCTAGGCCTAGGCCTAGGCCTAGGCCTAGGCCTAGGCCTAGGCCTAGGCCTAGGCCTAGGCCTAGGCCTAGGCCTAGGCCTAGGCCTAGGCCTAGGCCTAGGCCTAGGCCTAGGCCTAGGCCTAGGCCTAGGCCTAGGCCTAGGCCTAGGCCTAGGCCTAGGCCTAGGCCTAGGCCTAGGCCTAGGCCTAGGCCTAGGCCTAGGCCTAGGCCTAGGCCTAGGCCTAGGCCTAGGCCTAGGCCTAGGCCTAGGCCTAGGCCTAGGCCTAGGCCTAGGCCTAGGCCTAGGCCTAGGCCTAGGCCTAGGCCTAGGCCTAGGCCTAGGCCTAGGCCTAGGCCTAGGCCTAGGCCTAGGCCTAGGCCTAGGCCTAGGCCTAGGCCTAGGCCTAGGCCTAGGCCTAGGCCTAGGCCTAGGCCTAGGCCTAGGCCTAGGCCTAGGCCTAGGCCTAGGCCTAGGCCTAGGCCTAGGCCTAGGCCTAGGCCTAGGCCTAGGCCTAGGCCTAGGCCTAGGCCTAGGCCTAGGCCTAGGCCTAGGCCTAGGCCTAGGCCTAGGCCTAGGCCTAGGCCTAGGCCTAGGCCTAGGCCTAGGCCTAGGCCTAGGCCTAGGCCTAGGCCTAGGCCTAGGCCTAGGCCTAGGCCTAGGCCTAGGCCTAGGCCTAGGCCTAGGCCTAGGCCTAGGCCTAGGCCTAGGCCTAGGCCTAGGCCTAGGCCTAGGCCTAGGCCTAGGCCTAGGCCTAGGCCTAGGCCTAGGCCTAGGCCTAGGCCTAGGCCTAGGCCTAGGCCTAGGCCTAGGCCTAGGCCTAGGCCTAGGCCTAGGCCTAGGCCTAGGCCTAGGCCTAGGCCTAGGCCTAGGCCTAGGCCTAGGCCTAGGCCTAGGCCTAGGCCTAGGCCTAGGCCTAGGCCTAGGCCTAGGCCTAGGCCTAGGCCTAGGCCTAGGCCTAGGCCTAGGCCTAGGCCTAGGCCTAGGCCTAGGCCTAGGCCTAGGCCTAGGCCTAGGCCTAGGCCTAGGCCTAGGCCTAGGCCTAGGCCTAGGCCTAGGCCTAGGCCTAGGCCTAGGCCTAGGCCTAGGCCTAGGCCTAGGCCTAGGCCTAGGCCTAGGCCTAGGCCTAGGCCTAGGCCTAGGCCTAGGCCTAGGCCTAGGCCTAGGCCTAGGCCTAGGCCTAGGCCTAGGCCTAGGCCTAGGCCTAGGCCTAGGCCTAGGCCTAGGCCTAGGCCTAGGCCTAGGCCTAGGCCTAGGCCTAGGCCTAGGCCTAGGCCTAGGCCTAGGCCTAGGCCTAGGCCTAGGCCTAGGCCTAGGCCTAGGCCTAGGCCTAGGCCTAGGCCTAGGCCTAGGCCTAGGCCTAGGCCTAGGCCTAGGCCTAGGCCTAGGCCTAGGCCTAGGCCTAGGCCTAGGCCTAGGCCTAGGCCTAGGCCTAGGCCTAGGCCTAGGCCTAGGCCTAGGCCTAGGCCTAGGCCTAGGCCTAGGCCTAGGCCTAGGCCTAGGCCTAGGCCTAGGCCTAGGCCTAGGCCTAGGCCTAGGCCTAGGCCTAGGCCTAGGCCTAGGCCTAGGCCTAGGCCTAGGCCTAGGCCTAGGCCTAGGCCTAGGCCTAGGCCTAGGCCTAGGCCTAGGCCTAGGCCTAGGCCTAGGCCTAGGCCTAGGCCTAGGCCTAGGCCTAGGCCTAGGCCTAGGCCTAGGCCTAGGCCTAGGCCTAGGCCTAGGCCTAGGCCTAGGCCTAGGCCTAGGCCTAGGCCTAGGCCTAGGCCTAGGCCTAGGCCTAGGCCTAGGCCTAGGCCTAGGCCTAGGCCTAGGCCTAGGCCTAGGCCTAGGCCTAGGCCTAGGCCTAGGCCTAGGCCTAGGCCTAGGCCTAGGCCTAGGCCTAGGCCTAGGCCTAGGCCTAGGCCTAGGCCTAGGCCTAGGCCTAGGCCTAGGCCTAGGCCTAGGCCTAGGCCTAGGCCTAGGCCTAGGCCTAGGCCTAGGCCTAGGCCTAGGCCTAGGCCTAGGCCTAGGCCTAGGCCTAGGCCTAGGCCTAGGCCTAGGCCTAGGCCTAGGCCTAGGCCTAGGCCTAGGCCTAGGCCTAGGCCTAGGCCTAGGCCTAGGCCTAGGCCTAGGCCTAGGCCTAGGCCTAGGCCTAGGCCTAGGCCTAGGCCTAGGCCTAGGCCTAGGCCTAGGCCTAGGCCTAGGCCTAGGCCTAGGCCTAGGCCTAGGCCTAGGCCTAGGCCTAGGCCTAGGCCTAGGCCTAGGCCTAGGCCTAGGCCTAGGCCTAGGCCTAGGCCTAGGCCTAGGCCTAGGCCTAGGCCTAGGCCTAGGCCTAGGCCTAGGCCTAGGCCTAGGCCTAGGCCTAGGCCTAGGCCTAGGCCTAGGCCTAGGCCTAGGCCTAGGCCTAGGCCTAGGCCTAGGCCTAGGCCTAGGCCTAGGCCTAGGCCTAGGCCTAGGCCTAGGCCTAGGCCTAGGCCTAGGCCTAGGCCTAGGCCTAGGCCTAGGCCTAGGCCTAGGCCTAGGCCTAGGCCTAGGCCTAGGCCTAGGCCTAGGCCTAGGCCTAGGCCTAGGCCTAGGCCTAGGCCTAGGCCTAGGCCTAGGCCTAGGCCTAGGCCTAGGCCTAGGCCTAGGCCTAGGCCTAGGCCTAGGCCTAGGCCTAGGCCTAGGCCTAGGCCTAGGCCTAGGCCTAGGCCTAGGCCTAGGCCTAGGCCTAGGCCTAGGCCTAGGCCTAGGCCTAGGCCTAGGCCTAGGCCTAGGCCTAGGCCTAGGCCTAGGCCTAGGCCTAGGCCTAGGCCTAGGCCTAGGCCTAGGCCTAGGCCTAGGCCTAGGCCTAGGCCTAGGCCTAGGCCTAGGCCTAGGCCTAGGCCTAGGCCTAGGCCTAGGCCTAGGCCTAGGCCTAGGCCTAGGCCTAGGCCTAGGCCTAGGCCTAGGCCTAGGCCTAGGCCTAGGCCTAGGCCTAGGCCTAGGCCTAGGCCTAGGCCTAGGCCTAGGCCTAGGCCTAGGCCTAGGCCTAGGCCTAGGCCTAGGCCTAGGCCTAGGCCTAGGCCTAGGCCTAGGCCTAGGCCTAGGCCTAGGCCTAGGCCTAGGCCTAGGCCTAGGCCTAGGCCTAGGCCTAGGCCTAGGCCTAGGCCTAGGCCTAGGCCTAGGCCTAGGCCTAGGCCTAGGCCTAGGCCTAGGCCTAGGCCTAGGCCTAGGCCTAGGCCTAGGCCTAGGCCTAGGCCTAGGCCTAGGCCTAGGCCTAGGCCTAGGCCTAGGCCTAGGCCTAGGCCTAGGCCTAGGCCTAGGCCTAGGCCTAGGCCTAGGCCTAGGCCTAGGCCTAGGCCTAGGCCTAGGCCTAGGCCTAGGCCTAGGCCTAGGCCTAGGCCTAGGCCTAGGCCTAGGCCTAGGCCTAGGCCTAGGCCTAGGCCTAGGCCTAGGCCTAGGCCTAGGCCTAGGCCTAGGCCTAGGCCTAGGCCTAGGCCTAGGCCTAGGCCTAGGCCTAGGCCTAGGCCTAGGCCTAGGCCTAGGCCTAGGCCTAGGCCTAGGCCTAGGCCTAGGCCTAGGCCTAGGCCTAGGCCTAGGCCTAGGCCTAGGCCTAGGCCTAGGCCTAGGCCTAGGCCTAGGCCTAGGCCTAGGCCTAGGCCTAGGCCTAGGCCTAGGCCTAGGCCTAGGCCTAGGCCTAGGCCTAGGCCTAGGCCTAGGCCTAGGCCTAGGCCTAGGCCTAGGCCTAGGCCTAGGCCTAGGCCTAGGCCTAGGCCTAGGCCTAGGCCTAGGCCTAGGCCTAGGCCTAGGCCTAGGCCTAGGCCTAGGCCTAGGCCTAGGCCTAGGCCTAGGCCTAGGCCTAGGCCTAGGCCTAGGCCTAGGCCTAGGCCTAGGCCTAGGCCTAGGCCTAGGCCTAGGCCTAGGCCTAGGCCTAGGCCTAGGCCTAGGCCTAGGCCTAGGCCTAGGCCTAGGCCTAGGCCTAGGCCTAGGCCTAGGCCTAGGCCTAGGCCTAGGCCTAGGCCTAGGCCTAGGCCTAGGCCTAGGCCTAGGCCTAGGCCTAGGCCTAGGCCTAGGCCTAGGCCTAGGCCTAGGCCTAGGCCTAGGCCTAGGCCTAGGCCTAGGCCTAGGCCTAGGCCTAGGCCTAGGCCTAGGCCTAGGCCTAGGCCTAGGCCTAGGCCTAGGCCTAGGCCTAGGCCTAGGCCTAGGCCTAGGCCTAGGCCTAGGCCTAGGCCTAGGCCTAGGCCTAGGCCTAGGCCTAGGCCTAGGCCTAGGCCTAGGCCTAGGCCTAGGCCTAGGCCTAGGCCTAGGCCTAGGCCTAGGCCTAGGCCTAGGCCTAGGCCTAGGCCTAGGCCTAGGCCTAGGCCTAGGCCTAGGCCTAGGCCTAGGCCTAGGCCTAGGCCTAGGCCTAGGCCTAGGCCTAGGCCTAGGCCTAGGCCTAGGCCTAGGCCTAGGCCTAGGCCTAGGCCTAGGCCTAGGCCTAGGCCTAGGCCTAGGCCTAGGCCTAGGCCTAGGCCTAGGCCTAGGCCTAGGCCTAGGCCTAGGCCTAGGCCTAGGCCTAGGCCTAGGCCTAGGCCTAGGCCTAGGCCTAGGCCTAGGCCTAGGCCTAGGCCTAGGCCTAGGCCTAGGCCTAGGCCTAGGCCTAGGCCTAGGCCTAGGCCTAGGCCTAGGCCTAGGCCTAGGCCTAGGCCTAGGCCTAGGCCTAGGCCTAGGCCTAGGCCTAGGCCTAGGCCTAGGCCTAGGCCTAGGCCTAGGCCTAGGCCTAGGCCTAGGCCTAGGCCTAGGCCTAGGCCTAGGCCTAGGCCTAGGCCTAGGCCTAGGCCTAGGCCTAGGCCTAGGCCTAGGCCTAGGCCTAGGCCTAGGCCTAGGCCTAGGCCTAGGCCTAGGCCTAGGCCTAGGCCTAGGCCTAGGCCTAGGCCTAGGCCTAGGCCTAGGCCTAGGCCTAGGCCTAGGCCTAGGCCTAGGCCTAGGCCTAGGCCTAGGCCTAGGCCTAGGCCTAGGCCTAGGCCTAGGCCTAGGCCTAGGCCTAGGCCTAGGCCTAGGCCTAGGCCTAGGCCTAGGCCTAGGCCTAGGCCTAGGCCTAGGCCTAGGCCTAGGCCTAGGCCTAGGCCTAGGCCTAGGCCTAGGCCTAGGCCTAGGCCTAGGCCTAGGCCTAGGCCTAGGCCTAGGCCTAGGCCTAGGCCTAGGCCTAGGCCTAGGCCTAGGCCTAGGCCTAGGCCTAGGCCTAGGCCTAGGCCTAGGCCTAGGCCTAGGCCTAGGCCTAGGCCTAGGCCTAGGCCTAGGCCTAGGCCTAGGCCTAGGCCTAGGCCTAGGCCTAGGCCTAGGCCTAGGCCTAGGCCTAGGCCTAGGCCTAGGCCTAGGCCTAGGCCTAGGCCTAGGCCTAGGCCTAGGCCTAGGCCTAGGCCTAGGCCTAGGCCTAGGCCTAGGCCTAGGCCTAGGCCTAGGCCTAGGCCTAGGCCTAGGCCTAGGCCTAGGCCTAGGCCTAGGCCTAGGCCTAGGCCTAGGCCTAGGCCTAGGCCTAGGCCTAGGCCTAGGCCTAGGCCTAGGCCTAGGCCTAGGCCTAGGCCTAGGCCTAGGCCTAGGCCTAGGCCTAGGCCTAGGCCTAGGCCTAGGCCTAGGCCTAGGCCTAGGCCTAGGCCTAGGCCTAGGCCTAGGCCTAGGCCTAGGCCTAGGCCTAGGCCTAGGCCTAGGCCTAGGCCTAGGCCTAGGCCTAGGCCTAGGCCTAGGCCTAGGCCTAGGCCTAGGCCTAGGCCTAGGCCTAGGCCTAGGCCTAGGCCTAGGCCTAGGCCTAGGCCTAGGCCTAGGCCTAGGCCTAGGCCTAGGCCTAGGCCTAGGCCTAGGCCTAGGCCTAGGCCTAGGCCTAGGCCTAGGCCTAGGCCTAGGCCTAGGCCTAGGCCTAGGCCTAGGCCTAGGCCTAGGCCTAGGCCTAGGCCTAGGCCTAGGCCTAGGCCTAGGCCTAGGCCTAGGCCTAGGCCTAGGCCTAGGCCTAGGCCTAGGCCTAGGCCTAGGCCTAGGCCTAGGCCTAGGCCTAGGCCTAGGCCTAGGCCTAGGCCTAGGCCTAGGCCTAGGCCTAGGCCTAGGCCTAGGCCTAGGCCTAGGCCTAGGCCTAGGCCTAGGCCTAGGCCTAGGCCTAGGCCTAGGCCTAGGCCTAGGCCTAGGCCTAGGCCTAGGCCTAGGCCTAGGCCTAGGCCTAGGCCTAGGCCTAGGCCTAGGCCTAGGCCTAGGCCTAGGCCTAGGCCTAGGCCTAGGCCTAGGCCTAGGCCTAGGCCTAGGCCTAGGCCTAGGCCTAGGCCTAGGCCTAGGCCTAGGCCTAGGCCTAGGCCTAGGCCTAGGCCTAGGCCTAGGCCTAGGCCTAGGCCTAGGCCTAGGCCTAGGCCTAGGCCTAGGCCTAGGCCTAGGCCTAGGCCTAGGCCTAGGCCTAGGCCTAGGCCTAGGCCTAGGCCTAGGCCTAGGCCTAGGCCTAGGCCTAGGCCTAGGCCTAGGCCTAGGCCTAGGCCTAGGCCTAGGCCTAGGCCTAGGCCTAGGCCTAGGCCTAGGCCTAGGCCTAGGCCTAGGCCTAGGCCTAGGCCTAGGCCTAGGCCTAGGCCTAGGCCTAGGCCTAGGCCTAGGCCTAGGCCTAGGCCTAGGCCTAGGCCTAGGCCTAGGCCTAGGCCTAGGCCTAGGCCTAGGCCTAGGCCTAGGCCTAGGCCTAGGCCTAGGCCTAGGCCTAGGCCTAGGCCTAGGCCTAGGCCTAGGCCTAGGCCTAGGCCTAGGCCTAGGCCTAGGCCTAGGCCTAGGCCTAGGCCTAGGCCTAGGCCTAGGCCTAGGCCTAGGCCTAGGCCTAGGCCTAGGCCTAGGCCTAGGCCTAGGCCTAGGCCTAGGCCTAGGCCTAGGCCTAGGCCTAGGCCTAGGCCTAGGCCTAGGCCTAGGCCTAGGCCTAGGCCTAGGCCTAGGCCTAGGCCTAGGCCTAGGCCTAGGCCTAGGCCTAGGCCTAGGCCTAGGCCTAGGCCTAGGCCTAGGCCTAGGCCTAGGCCTAGGCCTAGGCCTAGGCCTAGGCCTAGGCCTAGGCCTAGGCCTAGGCCTAGGCCTAGGCCTAGGCCTAGGCCTAGGCCTAGGCCTAGGCCTAGGCCTAGGCCTAGGCCTAGGCCTAGGCCTAGGCCTAGGCCTAGGCCTAGGCCTAGGCCTAGGCCTAGGCCTAGGCCTAGGCCTAGGCCTAGGCCTAGGCCTAGGCCTAGGCCTAGGCCTAGGCCTAGGCCTAGGCCTAGGCCTAGGCCTAGGCCTAGGCCTAGGCCTAGGCCTAGGCCTAGGCCTAGGCCTAGGCCTAGGCCTAGGCCTAGGCCTAGGCCTAGGCCTAGGCCTAGGCCTAGGCCTAGGCCTAGGCCTAGGCCTAGGCCTAGGCCTAGGCCTAGGCCTAGGCCTAGGCCTAGGCCTAGGCCTAGGCCTAGGCCTAGGCCTAGGCCTAGGCCTAGGCCTAGGCCTAGGCCTAGGCCTAGGCCTAGGCCTAGGCCTAGGCCTAGGCCTAGGCCTAGGCCTAGGCCTAGGCCTAGGCCTAGGCCTAGGCCTAGGCCTAGGCCTAGGCCTAGGCCTAGGCCTAGGCCTAGGCCTAGGCCTAGGCCTAGGCCTAGGCCTAGGCCTAGGCCTAGGCCTAGGCCTAGGCCTAGGCCTAGGCCTAGGCCTAGGCCTAGGCCTAGGCCTAGGCCTAGGCCTAGGCCTAGGCCTAGGCCTAGGCCTAGGCCTAGGCCTAGGCCTAGGCCTAGGCCTAGGCCTAGGCCTAGGCCTAGGCCTAGGCCTAGGCCTAGGCCTAGGCCTAGGCCTAGGCCTAGGCCTAGGCCTAGGCCTAGGCCTAGGCCTAGGCCTAGGCCTAGGCCTAGGCCTAGGCCTAGGCCTAGGCCTAGGCCTAGGCCTAGGCCTAGGCCTAGGCCTAGGCCTAGGCCTAGGCCTAGGCCTAGGCCTAGGCCTAGGCCTAGGCCTAGGCCTAGGCCTAGGCCTAGGCCTAGGCCTAGGCCTAGGCCTAGGCCTAGGCCTAGGCCTAGGCCTAGGCCTAGGCCTAGGCCTAGGCCTAGGCCTAGGCCTAGGCCTAGGCCTAGGCCTAGGCCTAGGCCTAGGCCTAGGCCTAGGCCTAGGCCTAGGCCTAGGCCTAGGCCTAGGCCTAGGCCTAGGCCTAGGCCTAGGCCTAGGCCTAGGCCTAGGCCTAGGCCTAGGCCTAGGCCTAGGCCTAGGCCTAGGCCTAGGCCTAGGCCTAGGCCTAGGCCTAGGCCTAGGCCTAGGCCTAGGCCTAGGCCTAGGCCTAGGCCTAGGCCTAGGCCTAGGCCTAGGCCTAGGCCTAGGCCTAGGCCTAGGCCTAGGCCTAGGCCTAGGCCTAGGCCTAGGCCTAGGCCTAGGCCTAGGCCTAGGCCTAGGCCTAGGCCTAGGCCTAGGCCTAGGCCTAGGCCTAGGCCTAGGCCTAGGCCTAGGCCTAGGCCTAGGCCTAGGCCTAGGCCTAGGCCTAGGCCTAGGCCTAGGCCTAGGCCTAGGCCTAGGCCTAGGCCTAGGCCTAGGCCTAGGCCTAGGCCTAGGCCTAGGCCTAGGCCTAGGCCTAGGCCTAGGCCTAGGCCTAGGCCTAGGCCTAGGCCTAGGCCTAGGCCTAGGCCTAGGCCTAGGCCTAGGCCTAGGCCTAGGCCTAGGCCTAGGCCTAGGCCTAGGCCTAGGCCTAGGCCTAGGCCTAGGCCTAGGCCTAGGCCTAGGCCTAGGCCTAGGCCTAGGCCTAGGCCTAGGCCTAGGCCTAGGCCTAGGCCTAGGCCTAGGCCTAGGCCTAGGCCTAGGCCTAGGCCTAGGCCTAGGCCTAGGCCTAGGCCTAGGCCTAGGCCTAGGCCTAGGCCTAGGCCTAGGCCTAGGCCTAGGCCTAGGCCTAGGCCTAGGCCTAGGCCTAGGCCTAGGCCTAGGCCTAGGCCTAGGCCTAGGCCTAGGCCTAGGCCTAGGCCTAGGCCTAGGCCTAGGCCTAGGCCTAGGCCTAGGCCTAGGCCTAGGCCTAGGCCTAGGCCTAGGCCTAGGCCTAGGCCTAGGCCTAGGCCTAGGCCTAGGCCTAGGCCTAGGCCTAGGCCTAGGCCTAGGCCTAGGCCTAGGCCTAGGCCTAGGCCTAGGCCTAGGCCTAGGCCTAGGCCTAGGCCTAGGCCTAGGCCTAGGCCTAGGCCTAGGCCTAGGCCTAGGCCTAGGCCTAGGCCTAGGCCTAGGCCTAGGCCTAGGCCTAGGCCTAGGCCTAGGCCTAGGCCTAGGCCTAGGCCTAGGCCTAGGCCTAGGCCTAGGCCTAGGCCTAGGCCTAGGCCTAGGCCTAGGCCTAGGCCTAGGCCTAGGCCTAGGCCTAGGCCTAGGCCTAGGCCTAGGCCTAGGCCTAGGCCTAGGCCTAGGCCTAGGCCTAGGCCTAGGCCTAGGCCTAGGCCTAGGCCTAGGCCTAGGCCTAGGCCTAGGCCTAGGCCTAGGCCTAGGCCTAGGCCTAGGCCTAGGCCTAGGCCTAGGCCTAGGCCTAGGCCTAGGCCTAGGCCTAGGCCTAGGCCTAGGCCTAGGCCTAGGCCTAGGCCTAGGCCTAGGCCTAGGCCTAGGCCTAGGCCTAGGCCTAGGCCTAGGCCTAGGCCTAGGCCTAGGCCTAGGCCTAGGCCTAGGCCTAGGCCTAGGCCTAGGCCTAGGCCTAGGCCTAGGCCTAGGCCTAGGCCTAGGCCTAGGCCTAGGCCTAGGCCTAGGCCTAGGCCTAGGCCTAGGCCTAGGCCTAGGCCTAGGCCTAGGCCTAGGCCTAGGCCTAGGCCTAGGCCTAGGCCTAGGCCTAGGCCTAGGCCTAGGCCTAGGCCTAGGCCTAGGCCTAGGCCTAGGCCTAGGCCTAGGCCTAGGCCTAGGCCTAGGCCTAGGCCTAGGCCTAGGCCTAGGCCTAGGCCTAGGCCTAGGCCTAGGCCTAGGCCTAGGCCTAGGCCTAGGCCTAGGCCTAGGCCTAGGCCTAGGCCTAGGCCTAGGCCTAGGCCTAGGCCTAGGCCTAGGCCTAGGCCTAGGCCTAGGCCTAGGCCTAGGCCTAGGCCTAGGCCTAGGCCTAGGCCTAGGCCTAGGCCTAGGCCTAGGCCTAGGCCTAGGCCTAGGCCTAGGCCTAGGCCTAGGCCTAGGCCTAGGCCTAGGCCTAGGCCTAGGCCTAGGCCTAGGCCTAGGCCTAGGCCTAGGCCTAGGCCTAGGCCTAGGCCTAGGCCTAGGCCTAGGCCTAGGCCTAGGCCTAGGCCTAGGCCTAGGCCTAGGCCTAGGCCTAGGCCTAGGCCTAGGCCTAGGCCTAGGCCTAGGCCTAGGCCTAGGCCTAGGCCTAGGCCTAGGCCTAGGCCTAGGCCTAGGCCTAGGCCTAGGCCTAGGCCTAGGCCTAGGCCTAGGCCTAGGCCTAGGCCTAGGCCTAGGCCTAGGCCTAGGCCTAGGCCTAGGCCTAGGCCTAGGCCTAGGCCTAGGCCTAGGCCTAGGCCTAGGCCTAGGCCTAGGCCTAGGCCTAGGCCTAGGCCTAGGCCTAGGCCTAGGCCTAGGCCTAGGCCTAGGCCTAGGCCTAGGCCTAGGCCTAGGCCTAGGCCTAGGCCTAGGCCTAGGCCTAGGCCTAGGCCTAGGCCTAGGCCTAGGCCTAGGCCTAGGCCTAGGCCTAGGCCTAGGCCTAGGCCTAGGCCTAGGCCTAGGCCTAGGCCTAGGCCTAGGCCTAGGCCTAGGCCTAGGCCTAGGCCTAGGCCTAGGCCTAGGCCTAGGCCTAGGCCTAGGCCTAGGCCTAGGCCTAGGCCTAGGCCTAGGCCTAGGCCTAGGCCTAGGCCTAGGCTTAGGCCTAGGCCTAGGCCTAGGCCTAGGCCTAGGCCTAGGCCTAGGCCTAGGCCTAGGCCTAGGCCTAGGCCTAGGCCTAGGCCTAGGCCTAGGCCTAGGCCTAGGCCTAGGCCTAGGCCTAGGCCTAGGCCTAGGCCTAGGCCTAGGCCTAGGCCTAGGCCTAGGCCTAGGCCTAGGCCTAGGCCTAGGCCTAGGCCTAGGCCTAGGCCTAGGCCTAGGCCTAGGCCTAGGCCTAGGCCTAGGCCTAGGCCTAGGCCTAGGCCTAGGCCTAGGCCTAGGCCTAGGCCTAGGCCTAGGCCTAGGCCTAGGCCTAGGCCTAGGCCTAGGCCTAGGCCTAGGCCTAGGCCTAGGCCTAGGCCTAGGCCTAGGCCTAGGCCTAGGCCTAGGCCTAGGCCTAGGCCTAGGCCTAGGCCTAGGCCTAGGCCTAGGCCTAGGCCTAGGCCTAGGCCTAGGCCTAGGCCTAGGCCTAGGCCTAGGCCTAGGCCTAGGCCTAGGCCTAGGCCTAGGCCTAGGCCTAGGCCTAGGCCTAGGCCTAGGCCTAGGCCTAGGCCTAGGCCTAGGCCTAGGCCTAGGCCTAGGCCTAGGCCTAGGCCTAGGCCTAGGCCTAGGCCTAGGCCTAGGCCTAGGCCTAGGCCTAGGCCTAGGCCTAGGCCTAGGCCTAGGCCTAGGCCTAGGCCTAGGCCTAGGCCTAGGCCTAGGCCTAGGCCTAGGCCTAGGCCTAGGCCTAGGCCTAGGCCTAGGCCTAGGCCTAGGCCTAGGCCTAGGCCTAGGCCTAGGCCTAGGCCTAGGCCTAGGCCTAGGCCTAGGCCTAGGCCTAGGCCTAGGCCTAGGCCTAGGCCTAGGCCTAGGCCTAGGCCTAGGCCTAGGCCTAGGCCTAGGCCTAGGCCTAGGCCTAGGCCTAGGCCTAGGCCTAGGCCTAGGCCTAGGCCTAGGCCTAGGCCTAGGCCTAGGCCTAGGCCTAGGCCTAGGCCTAGGCCTAGGCCTAGGCCTAGGCCTAGGCCTAGGCCTAGGCCTAGGCCTAGGCCTAGGCCTAGGCCTAGGCCTAGGCCTAGGCCTAGGCCTAGGCCTAGGCCTAGGCCTAGGCCTAGGCCTAGGCCTAGGCCTAGGCCTAGGCCTAGGCCTAGGCCTAGGCCTAGGCCTAGGCCTAGGCCTAGGCCTAGGCCTAGGCCTAGGCCTAGGCCTAGGCCTAGGCCTAGGCCTAGGCCTAGGCCTAGGCCTAGGCCTAGGCCTAGGCCTAGGCCTAGGCCTAGGCCTAGGCCTAGGCCTAGGCCTAGGCCTAGGCCTAGGCCTAGGCCTAGGCCTAGGCCTAGGCCTAGGCCTAGGCCTAGGCCTAGGCCTAGGCCTAGGCCTAGGCCTAGGCCTAGGCCTAGGCCTAGGCCTAGGCCTAGGCCTAGGCCTAGGCCTAGGCCTAGGCCTAGGCCTAGGCCTAGGCCTAGGCCTAGGCCTAGGCCTAGGCCTAGGCCTAGGCCTAGGCCTAGGCCTAGGCCTAGGCCTAGGCCTAGGCCTAGGCCTAGGCCTAGGCCTAGGCCTAGGCCTAGGCCTAGGCCTAGGCCTAGGCCTAGGCCTAGGCCTAGGCCTAGGCCTAGGCCTAGGCCTAGGCCTAGGCCTAGGCCTAGGCCTAGGCCTAGGCCTAGGCCTAGGCCTAGGCCTAGGCCTAGGCCTAGGCCTAGGCCTAGGCCTAGGCCTAGGCCTAGGCCTAGGCCTAGGCCTAGGCCTAGGCCTAGGCCTAGGCCTAGGCCTAGGCCTAGGCCTAGGCCTAGGCCTAGGCCTAGGCCTAGGCCTAGGCCTAGGCCTAGGCCTAGGCCTAGGCCTAGGCCTAGGCCTAGGCCTAGGCCTAGGCCTAGGCCTAGGCCTAGGCCTAGGCCTAGGCCTAGGCCTAGGCCTAGGCCTAGGCCTAGGCCTAGGCCTAGGCCTAGGCCTAGGCCTAGGCCTAGGCCTAGGCCTAGGCCTAGGCCTAGGCCTAGGCCTAGGCCTAGGCCTAGGCCTAGGCCTAGGCCTAGGCCTAGGCCTAGGCCTAGGCCTAGGCCTAGGCCTAGGCCTAGGCCTAGGCCTAGGCCTAGGCCTAGGCCTAGGCCTAGGCCTAGGCCTAGGCCTAGGCCTAGGCCTAGGCCTAGGCCTAGGCCTAGGCCTAGGCCTAGGCCTAGGCCTAGGCCTAGGCCTAGGCCTAGGCCTAGGCCTAGGCCTAGGCCTAGGCCTAGGCCTAGGCCTAGGCCTAGGCCTAGGCCTAGGCCTAGGCCTAGGCCTAGGCCTAGGCCTAGGCCTAGGCCTAGGCCTAGGCCTAGGCCTAGGCCTAGGCCTAGGCCTAGGCCTAGGCCTAGGCCTAGGCCTAGGCCTAGGCCTAGGCCTAGGCCTAGGCCTAGGCCTAGGCCTAGGCCTAGGCCTAGGCCTAGGCCTAGGCCTAGGCCTAGGCCTAGGCCTAGGCCTAGGCCTAGGCCTAGGCCTAGGCCTAGGCCTAGGCCTAGGCCTAGGCCTAGGCCTAGGCCTAGGCCTAGGCCTAGGCCTAGGCCTAGGCCTAGGCCTAGGCCTAGGCCTAGGCCTAGGCCTAGGCCTAGGCCTAGGCCTAGGCCTAGGCCTAGGCCTAGGCCTAGGCCTAGGCCTAGGCCTAGGCCTAGGCCTAGGCCTAGGCCTAGGCCTAGGCCTAGGCCTAGGCCTAGGCCTAGGCCTAGGCCTAGGCCTAGGCCTAGGCCTAGGCCTAGGCCTAGGCCTAGGCCTAGGCCTAGGCCTAGGCCTAGGCCTAGGCCTAGGCCTAGGCCTAGGCCTAGGCCTAGGCCTAGGCCTAGGCCTAGGCCTAGGCCTAGGCCTAGGCCTAGGCCTAGGCCTAGGCCTAGGCCTAGGCCTAGGCCTAGGCCTAGGCCTAGGCCTAGGCCTAGGCCTAGGCCTAGGCCTAGGCCTAGGCCTAGGCCTAGGCCTAGGCCTAGGCCTAGGCCTAGGCCTAGGCCTAGGCCTAGGCCTAGGCCTAGGCCTAGGCCTAGGCCTAGGCCTAGGCCTAGGCCTAGGCCTAGGCCTAGGCCTAGGCCTAGGCCTAGGCCTAGGCCTAGGCCTAGGCCTAGGCCTAGGCCTAGGCCTAGGCCTAGGCCTAGGCCTAGGCCTAGGCCTAGGCCTAGGCCTAGGCCTAGGCCTAGGCCTAGGCCTAGGCCTAGGCCTAGGCCTAGGCCTAGGCCTAGGCCTAGGCCTAGGCCTAGGCCTAGGCCTAGGCCTAGGCCTAGGCCTAGGCCTAGGCCTAGGCCTAGGCCTAGGCCTAGGCCTAGGCCTAGGCCTAGGCCTAGGCCTAGGCCTAGGCCTAGGCCTAGGCCTAGGCCTAGGCCTAGGCCTAGGCCTAGGCCTAGGCCTAGGCCTAGGCCTAGGCCTAGGCCTAGGCCTAGGCCTAGGCCTAGGCCTAGGCCTAGGCCTAGGCCTAGGCCTAGGCCTAGGCCTAGGCCTAGGCCTAGGCCTAGGCCTAGGCCTAGGCCTAGGCCTAGGCCTAGGCCTAGGCCTAGGCCTAGGCCTAGGCCTAGGCCTAGGCCTAGGCCTAGGCCTAGGCCTAGGCCTAGGCCTAGGCCTAGGCCTAGGCCTAGGCCTAGGCCTAGGCCTAGGCCTAGGCCTAGGCCTAGGCCTAGGCCTAGGCCTAGGCCTAGGCCTAGGCCTAGGCCTAGGCCTAGGCCTAGGCCTAGGCCTAGGCCTAGGCCTAGGCCTAGGCCTAGGCCTAGGCCTAGGCCTAGGCCTAGGCCTAGGCCTAGGCCTAGGCCTAGGCCTAGGCCTAGGCCTAGGCCTAGGCCTAGGCCTAGGCCTAGGCCTAGGCCTAGGCCTAGGCCTAGGCCTAGGCCTAGGCCTAGGCCTAGGCCTAGGCCTAGGCCTAGGCCTAGGCCTAGGCCTAGGCCTAGGCCTAGGCCTAGGCCTAGGCCTAGGCCTAGGCCTAGGCCTAGGCCTAGGCCTAGGCCTAGGCCTAGGCCTAGGCCTAGGCCTAGGCCTAGGCCTAGGCCTAGGCCTAGGCCTAGGCCTAGGCCTAGGCCTAGGCCTAGGCCTAGGCCTAGGCCTAGGCCTAGGCCTAGGCCTAGGCCTAGGCCTAGGCCTAGGCCTAGGCCTAGGCCTAGGCCTAGGCCTAGGCCTAGGCCTAGGCCTAGGCCTAGGCCTAGGCCTAGGCCTAGGCCTAGGCCTAGGCCTAGGCCTAGGCCTAGGCCTAGGCCTAGGCCTAGGCCTAGGCCTAGGCCTAGGCCTAGGCCTAGGCCTAGGCCTAGGCCTAGGCCTAGGCCTAGGCCTAGGCCTAGGCCTAGGCCTAGGCCTAGGCCTAGGCCTAGGCCTAGGCCTAGGCCTAGGCCTAGGCCTAGGCCTAGGCCTAGGCCTAGGCCTAGGCCTAGGCCTAGGCCTAGGCCTAGGCCTAGGCCTAGGCCTAGGCCTAGGCCTAGGCCTAGGCCTAGGCCTAGGCCTAGGCCTAGGCCTAGGCCTAGGCCTAGGCCTAGGCCTAGGCCTAGGCCTAGGCCTAGGCCTAGGCCTAGGCCTAGGCCTAGGCCTAGGCCTAGGCCTAGGCCTAGGCCTAGGCCTAGGCCTAGGCCTAGGCCTAGGCCTAGGCCTAGGCCTAGGCCTAGGCCTAGGCCTAGGCCTAGGCCTAGGCCTAGGCCTAGGCCTAGGCCTAGGCCTAGGCCTAGGCCTAGGCCTAGGCCTAGGCCTAGGCCTAGGCCTAGGCCTAGGCCTAGGCCTAGGCCTAGGCCTAGGCCTAGGCCTAGGCCTAGGCCTAGGCCTAGGCCTAGGCCTAGGCCTAGGCCTAGGCCTAGGCCTAGGCCTAGGCCTAGGCCTAGGCCTAGGCCTAGGCCTAGGCCTAGGCCTAGGCCTAGGCCTAGGCCTAGGCCTAGGCCTAGGCCTAGGCCTAGGCCTAGGCCTAGGCCTAGGCCTAGGCCTAGGCCTAGGCCTAGGCCTAGGCCTAGGCCTAGGCCTAGGCCTAGGCCTAGGCCTAGGCCTAGGCCTAGGCCTAGGCCTAGGCCTAGGCCTAGGCCTAGGCCTAGGCCTAGGCCTAGGCCTAGGCCTAGGCCTAGGCCTGGGCTAGGCCTGGGCCTGGGCCTGGGCCTGGGCCTAGGCCTAGGCCTAGGCCTAGGCCTAGGCCTAGGCCTAGGCCTGGGCCTAGGCCTAGGCCTAGGCCTAGGCCTAGGCCTAGGCCTAGGCCTAGGCCTAGGCCTAGGCCTAGGCCTAGGCCTAGGCCTAGGCCTAGGCCTAGGCCTAGGCCTAGGCCTAGGCCTAGGCCTAGGCCTAGGCCTAGGCCTAGGCCTAGGCCTAGGCCTAGGCCTAGGCCTAGGCCTAGGCCTAGGCCTAGGCCTAGGCCTAGGCCTAGGCCTAGGCCTAGGCCTAGGCCTAGGCCTAGGCCTAGGCCTAGGCCTAGGCCTAGGCCTAGGCCTAGGCCTAGGCCTAGGCCTAGGCCTAGGCCTAGGCCTAGGCCTAGGCCTAGGCCTAGGCCTAGGCCTAGGCCTAGGCCTAGGCCTAGGCCTAGGCCTAGGCCTAGGCCTAGGCCTAGGCCTAGGCCTAGGCCTAGGCCTAGGCCTAGGCCTAGGCCTAGGCCTAGGCCTAGGCCTAGGCCTAGGCCTAGGCCTAGGCCTAGGCCTAGGCCTAGGCCTAGGCCTAGGCCTAGGCCTAGGCCTAGGCCTAGGCCTAGGCCTAGGCCTAGGCCTAGGCCTAGGCCTAGGCCTAGGCCTAGGCCTAGGCCTAGGCCTAGGCCTAGGCCTAGGCCTAGGCCTAGGCCTAGGCCTAGGCCTAGGCCTAGGCCTAGGCCTAGGCCTAGGCCTAGGCCTAGGCCTAGGCCTAGGCCTAGGCCTAGGCCTAGGCCTAGGCCTAGGCCTAGGCCTAGGCCTAGGCCTAGGCCTAGGCCTAGGCCTAGGCCTAGGCCTAGGCCTAGGCCTAGGCCTAGGCCTAGGCCTAGGCCTAGGCCTAGGCCTAGGCCTAGGCCTAGGCCTAGGCCTAGGCCTAGGCCTAGGCCTAGGCCTAGGCCTAGGCCTAGGCCTAGGCCTAGGCCTAGGCCTAGGCCTAGGCCTAGGCCTAGGCCTAGGCCTAGGCCTAGGCCTAGGCCTAGGCCTAGGCCTAGGCCTAGGCCTAGGCCTAGGCCTAGGCCTAGGCCTAGGCCTAGGCCTAGGCCTGAGCCTAGGCCTAGGCCTAGGCCTAGGCCTAGGCCTAGGCCTAGGCCTAGGCCTAGGCCTAGGCCTAGGCCTAGGCCTAGGCCTAGGCCTAGGCCTAGGCCTAGGCCTAGGCCTAGGCCTAGGCCTAGGCCTAGGCCTAGGCCTAGGCCTAGGCCTAGGCCTAGGCCTAGGCCTAGGCCTAGGCCTAGGCCTAGGCCTAGGCCTAGGCCTAGGCCTAGGCCTAGGCCTAGGCCTAGGCCTAGGCCTAGGCCTAGGCCTAGGCCTAGGCCTAGGCCTAGGCCTAGGCCTAGGCCTAGGCCTAGGCCTAGGCCTAGGCCTAGGCCTAGGCCTAGGCCTAGGCCTAGGCCTAGGCCTAGGCCTAGGCCTAGGCCTAGGCCTAGGCCTAGGCCTAGGCCTAGGCCTAGGCCTAGGCCTAGGCCTAGGCCTAGGCCTAGGCCTAGGCCTAGGCCTAGGCCTAGGCCTAGGCCTAGGCCTAGGCCTAGGCCTAGGCCTAGGCCTAGGCCTAGGCCTAGGCCTAGGCCTAGGCCTAGGCCCTAGGCCTAGGCCTAGGCCTAGGCCTAGGCCTAGGCCTAGGCCTAGGCCTAGGCCTAGGCCTAGGCCTAGGCCTAGGCCTAGGCCTAGGCCTAGGCCTAGGCCTAGGCCTAGGCCTAGGCCTAGGCCTAGGCCTAGGCCTAGGCCTAGGCCTAGGCCTAGGCCTAGGCCTAGGCCTAGGCCTAGGCCTAGGCCTAGGCCTAGGCTTAGGCCTAGGCCTAGGCCTAGGCCTAGGCCTAGGCCTAGGCCTAGGCCTAGGCCTAGGCCTAGGCCTAGGCCTAGGCCTAGGCCTAGGCCTAGGCCTAGGCCTAGGCCTAGGCCTAGGCCTAGGCCTAGGCCTAGGCCTAGGCCTAGGCCTAGGCCTAGGCCTAGGCCTAGGCCTAGGCCTAGGCCTAGGCCTAGGCCTAGGCCTAGGCCTAGGCCTAGGCCTAGGCCTAGGCCTAGGCCTAGGCCTAGGCCTAGGCCTAGGCCTAGGCCTAGGCCTAGGCCTAGGCCTAGGCCTAGGCCTAGGCCTAGGCCTAGGCCTAGGCCTAGGCCTAGGCCTAGGCCTAGGCCTAGGCCTAGGCCTAGGCCTAGGCCTAGGCCTAGGCCTAGGCCTAGGCCTAGGCCTAGGCCTAGGCCTAGGCCTAGGCCTAGGCCTAGGCCTAGGCCTAGGCCTAGGCCTAGGCCTAGGCCTAGGCCTAGGCCTAGGCCTAGGCCTAGGCCTAGGCCTAGGCCTAGGCCTAGGCCTAGGCCTAGGCCTAGGCCTAGGCCTAGGCCTAGGCCTAGGCCTAGGCCTAGGCCTAGGCCTAGGCCTAGGCCTAGGCCTAGGCCTAGGCCTAGGCCTAGGCCTAGGCCTAGGCCTAGGCCTAGGCCTAGGCCTAGGCCTAGGCCTAGGCCTAGGCCTAGGCCTAGGCCTAGGCCTAGGCCTAGGCCTAGGCCTAGGCCTAGGCCTAGGCCTAGGCCTAGGCCTAGGCCTAGGCCTAGGCCTAGGCCTAGGCCTAGGCCTAGGCCTAGGCCTAGGCCTAGGCCTAGGCCTAGGCCTAGGCCTAGGCCTAGGCCTAGGCCTAGGCCTAGGCCTAGGCCTAGGCCTAGGCCTAGGCCTAGGCCTAGGCCTAGGCCTAGGCCTAGGCCTAGGCCTAGGCCTAGGCCTAGGCCTAGGCCTAGGCCTAGGCCTAGGCCTAGGCCTAGGCCTAGGCCTAGGCCTAGGCCTAGGCCTAGGCCTAGGCCTAGGCCTAGGCCTAGGCCTAGGCCTAGGCCTAGGCCTAGGCCTAGGCCTAGGCCTAGGCCTAGGCCTAGGCCTAGGCCTAGGCCTAGGCCTAGGCCTAGGCCTAGGCCTAGGCCTAGGCCTAGGCCTAGGCCTAGGCCTAGGCCTAGGCCTAGGCCTAGGCCTAGGCCTAGGCCTAGGCCTAGGCCTAGGCCTAGGCCTAGGCCTAGGCCTAGGCCTAGGCCTAGGCCTAGGCCTAGGCCTAGGCCTAGGCCTAGGCCTAGGCCTAGGCCTAGGCCTAGGCCTAGGCCTAGGCCTAGGCCTAGGCCTAGGCCTAGGCCTAGGCCTAGGCCTAGGCCTAGGCCTAGGCCTAGGCCTAGGCCTAGGCCTAGGCCTAGGCCTAGGCCTAGGCCTAGGCCTAGGCCTAGGCCTAGGCCTAGGCCTAGGCCTAGGCCTAGGCCTAGGCCTAGGCCTAGGCCTAGGCCTAGGCCTAGGCCTAGGCCTAGGCCTAGGCCTAGGCCTAGGCCTAGGCCTAGGCCTAGGCCTAGGCCTAGGCCTAGGCCTAGGCCTAGGCCTAGGCCTAGGCCTAGGCCTAGGCCTAGGCCTAGGCCTAGGCCTAGGCCTAGGCCTAGGCCTAGGCCTAGGCCTAGGCCTAGGCCTAGGCCTAGGCCTAGGCCTAGGCCTAGGCCTAGGCCTAGGCCTAGGCCTAGGCCTAGGCCTAGGCCTAGGCCTAGGCCTAGGCCTAGGCCTAGGCCTAGGCCTAGGCCTAGGCCTAGGCCTAGGCCTAGGCCTAGGCCTAGGCCTAGGCCTAGGCCTAGGCCTAGGCCTAGGCCTAGGCCTAGGCCTAGGCCTAGGCCTAGGCCTAGGCCTAGGCCTAGGCCTAGGCCTAGGCCTAGGCCTAGGCCTAGGCCTAGGCCTAGGCCTAGGCCTAGGCCTAGGCCTAGGCCTAGGCCTAGGCCTAGGCCTAGGCCTAGGCCTAGGCCTAGGCCTAGGCCTAGGCCTAGGCCTAGGCCTAGGCCTAGGCCTAGGCCTAGGCCTAGGCCTAGGCCTAGGCCTAGGCCTAGGCCTAGGCCTAGGCCTAGGCCTAGGCCTAGGCCTAGGCCTAGGCCTAGGCCTAGGCCTAGGCCTAGGCCTAGGCCTAGGCCTAGGCCTAGGCCTAGGCCTAGGCCTAGGCCTAGGCCTAGGCCTAGGCCTAGGCCTAGGCCTAGGCCTAGGCCTAGGCCTAGGCCTAGGCCTAGGCCTAGGCCTAGGCCTAGGCCTAGGCCTAGGCCTAGGCCTAGGCCTAGGCCTAGGCCTAGGCCTAGGCCTAGGCCTAGGCCTAGGCCTAGGCCTAGGCCTAGGCCTAGGCCTAGGCCTAGGCCTAGGCCTAGGCCTAGGCCTAGGCCTAGGCCTAGGCCTAGGCCTAGGCCTAGGCCTAGGCCTAGGCCTAGGCCTAGGCCTAGGCCTAGGCCTAGGCCTAGGCCTAGGCCTAGGCCTAGGCCTAGGCCTAGGCCTAGGCCTAGGCCTAGGCCTAGGCCTAGGCCTAGGCCTAGGCCTAGGCCTAGGCCTAGGCCTAGGCCTAGGCCTAGGCCTAGGCCTAGGCCTAGGCCTAGGCCTAGGCCTAGGCCTAGGCCTAGGCCTAGGCCTAGGCCTAGGCCTAGGCCTAGGCCTAGGCCTAGGCCTAGGCCTAGGCCTAGGCCTAGGCCTAGGCCTAGGCCTAGGCCTAGGCCTAGGCCTAGGCCTAGGCCTAGGCCTAGGCCTAGGCCTAGGCCTAGGCCTAGGCCTAGGCCTAGGCCTAGGCCTAGGCCTAGGCCTAGGCCTAGGCCTAGGCCTAGGCCTAGGCCTAGGCCTAGGCCTAGGCCTAGGCCTAGGCCTAGGCCTAGGCCTAGGCCTAGGCCTAGGCCTAGGCCTAGGCCTAGGCCTAGGCCTAGGCCTAGGCCTAGGCCTAGGCCTAGGCCTAGGCCTAGGCCTAGGCCTAGGCCTAGGCCTAGGCCTAGGCCTAGGCCTAGGCCTAGGCCTAGGCCTAGGCCTAGGCCTAGGCCCTAGGCCTAGGCCTAGGCCTAGGCCTAGGCCTAGGCCTAGGCCTAGGCCTAGGCCTAGGCCTAGGCCTAGGCCTAGGCCTAGGCCTAGGCCTAGGCCTAGGCCTAGGCCTAGGCCTAGGCCTAGGCCTAGGCCTAGGCCTAGGCCTAGGCCTAGGCCTAGGCCTAGGCCTAGGCCTAGGCCTAGGCCTAGGCCTAGGCCTAGGCCTAGGCCTAGGCCTAGGCCTAGGCCTAGGCCTAGGCCTAGGCCTAGGCCTAGGCCTAGGCCTAGGCCTAGGCCTAGGCCTAGGCCTAGGCCTAGGCCTAGGCCTAGGCCTAGGCCTAGGCCTAGGCCTAGGCCTAGGCCTAGGCCTAGGCCTAGGCCTAGGCCTAGGCCTAGGCCTAGGCCTAGGCCTAGGCCTAGGCCTAGGCCTAGGCCTAGGCCTAGGCCTAGGCCTAGGCCTAGGCCTAGGCCTAGGCCTAGGCCTAGGCCTAGGCCTAGGCCTAGGCCTAGGCCTAGGCCTAGGCCTAGGCCTAGGCCTAGGCCTAGGCCTAGGCCTAGGCCTAGGCCTAGGCCTAGGCCTAGGCCTAGGCCTAGGCCTAGGCCTAGGCCTAGGCCTAGGCCTAGGCCTAGGCCTAGGCCTAGGCCTAGGCCTAGGCCTAGGCCTAGGCCTAGGCCTAGGCCTAGGCCTAGGCCTAGGCCTAGGCCTAGGCCTAGGCCTAGGCCTAGGCCTAGGCCTAGGCCTAGGCCTAGGCCCTAGGCCTAGGCCTAGGCCTAGGCCTAGGCCTAGGCCTAGGCCTAGGCCTAGGCCTAGGCCTAGGCCTAGGCCTAGGCCTAGGCCTAGGCCTAGGCCTAGGCCTAGGCCTAGGCCTAGGCCTAGGCCTAGGCCTAGGCCTAGGCCTAGGCCTAGGCCTAGGCCTAGGCCTAGGCCTAGGCCTAGGCCTAGGCCTAGGCCACAGGCCTAGGCCTAGGCCTAGGCCTAGGCCTAGGCCTAGGCCTAGGCCTAGGCCTAGGCCTAGGCCTAGGCCTAGGCCTAGGCCTAGGCCTAGGCCTAGGCCTAGGCCTAGGCCTAGGCCTAGGCCTAGGCCTAGGCCTAGGCCTAGGCCTAGGCCTAGGCCTAGGCCTAGGCCTAGGCCTAGGCCTAGGCCTAGGCCTAGGCCTAGGCCTAGGCCTAGGCCTAGGCCTAGGCCTAGGCCTAGGCCTAGGCCTAGGCCTAGGCCTAGGCCTAGGCCTAGGCCTAGGCCTAGGCCTAGGCCTAGGCCTAGGCCTAGGCCTAGGCCTAGGCCTAGGCCTAGGCCTAGGCCTAGGCCTAGGCCTAGGCCTAGGCCTAGGCCTAGGCCTAGGCCTAGGCCTAGGCCTAGGCCTAGGCCTAGGCCTAGGCCTAGGCCTAGGCCTAGGCCTAGGCCTAGGCCTAGGCCTAGGCCTAGGCCTAGGCCTAGGCCTAGGCCTAGGCCTAGGCCTAGGCCTAGGCCTAGGCCTAGGCCTAGGCCTAGGCCTAGGCCTAGGCCTAGGCCTAGGCCTAGGCCTAGGCCTAGGCCTAGGCCTAGGCCTAGGCCTAGGCCTAGGCCTAGGCCTAGGCCTAGGCCTAGGCCTAGGCCTAGGCCTAGGCCTAGGCCTAGGCCTAGGCCTAGGCCTAGGCCTAGGCCTAGGCCTAGGCCTAGGCCTAGGCCTAGGCCTAGGCCTAGGCCTAGGCCTAGGCCTAGGCCTAGGCCTAGGCCTAGGCCTAGGCCTAGGCCTAGGCCTAGGCCTAGGCCTAGGCCTAGGCCTAGGCCTAGGCCTAGGCCTAGGCCTAGGCCTAGGCCTAGGCCTAGGCCTAGGCCTAGGCCTAGGCCTAGGCCTAGGCCTAGGCCTAGGCCTAGGCCTAGGCCTAGGCCTAGGCCTAGGCCTAGGCCTAGGCCTAGGCCTAGGCCTAGGCCTAGGCCTAGGCCTAGGCCTAGGCCTAGGCCTAGGCCTAGGCCTAGGCCTAGGCCTAGGCCTAGGCCTAGGCCTAGGCCTAGGCCTAGGCCTAGGCCTAGGCCTAGGCCTAGGCCTAGGCCTAGGCCTAGGCCTAGGCCTAGGCCTAGGCCTAGGCCTAGGCCTAGGCCTAGGCCTAGGCCTAGGCCTAGGCCTAGGCCTAGGCCTAGGCCTAGGCCTAGGCCTAGGCCTAGGCCTAGGCCTAGGCCTAGGCCTAGGCCTAGGCCTAGGCCTAGGCCTAGGCCTAGGCCTAGGCCTAGGCCTAGGCCTAGGCCTAGGCCTAGGCCTAGGCCTAGGCCTAGGCCTAGGCCTAGGCCTAGGCCTAGGCCTAGGCCTAGGCCTAGGCCTAGGCCTAGGCCTAGGCCTAGGCCTAGGCCTAGGCCTAGGCCTAGGCCTAGGCCTAGGCCTAGGCCTAGGCCTAGGCCTAGGCCTAGGCCTAGGCCTAGGCCTAGGCCTAGGCCTAGGCCTAGGCCCAGGCCTAGGCCTAGGCCTAGGCCTAGGCCTAGGCCTAGGCCTAGGCCTAGGCCTAGGCCTAGGCCTAGGCCTAGGCCTAGGCCTAGGCCTAGGCCTAGGCCTAGGCCTAGGCCTAGGCCTAGGCCTAGGCCTAGGCCTAGGCCTAGGCCTAGGCCTAGGCCTAGGCCTAGGCCTAGGCCTAGGCCTAGGCCTAGGCCTAGGCCTAGGCCTAGGCCTAGGCCTAGGCCTAGGCCTAGGCCTAGGCCTAGGCCTAGGCCTAGGCCTAGGCCTAGGCCTAGGCCTAGGCCTAGGCCTAGGCCTAGGCCTAGGCCTAGGCCTAGGCCTAGGCCTAGGCCTAGGCCTAGGCCTAGGCCTAGGCCTAGGCCTAGGCCTAGGCCTAGGCCTAGGCCTAGGCCTAGGCCTAGGCCTAGGCCTAGGCCTAGGCCTAGGCCTAGGCCTAGGCCTAGGCCTAGGCCTAGGCCTAGGCCTAGGCCTAGGCCTAGGCCTAGGCCTAGGCCTAGGCCTAGGCCTAGGCCTAGGCCTAGGCCTAGGCCTAGGCCTAGGCCTAGGCCTAGGCCTAGGCCTAGGCCTAGGCCTAGGCCTAGGCCTAGGCCTAGGCCTAGGCCTAGGCCTAGGCCTAGGCCTAGGCCTAGGCCTAGGCCTAGGCCTAGGCCTAGGCCTAGGCCTAGGCCTAGGCCTAGGCCTAGGCCTAGGCCTAGGCCTAGGCCTAGGCCTAGGCCTAGGCCTAGGCCTAGGCCTAGGCCTAGGCCTAGGCCTAGGCCTAGGCCTAGGCCTAGGCCTAGGCCTAGGCCTAGGCCTAGGCCTAGGCCTAGGCCTAGGCCTAGGCCTAGGCCTAGGCCTAGGCCTAGGCCTAGGCCTAGGCCTAGGCCTAGGCCTAGGCCTAGGCCTAGGCCTAGGCCTAGGCCTAGGCCTAGGCCTAGGCCTAGGCCTAGGCCTAGGCCTAGGCCTAGGCCTAGGCCTAGGCCTAGGCCTAGGCCTAGGCCTAGGCCTAGGCCTAGGCCTAGGCCTAGGCCTAGGCCTAGGCCTAGGCCTAGGCCTAGGCCTAGGCCTAGGCCTAGGCCTAGGCCTAGGCCTAGGCCTAGGCCTAGGCCTAGGCCTAGGCCTAGGCCTAGGCCTAGGCCTAGGCCTAGGCCTAGGCCTAGGCCTAGGCCTAGGCCTAGGCCTAGGCCTAGGCCTAGGCCTAGGCCTAGGCCTAGGCCTAGGCCTAGGCCTAGGCCTAGGCCTAGGCCTAGGCCTAGGCCTAGGCCTAGGCCTAGGCCTAGGCCTAGGCCTAGGCCTAGGCCTAGGCCTAGGCCTAGGCCTAGGCCTAGGCCTAGGCCTAGGCCTAGGCCTAGGCCTAGGCCTAGGCCTAGGCCTAGGCCTAGGCCTAGGCCTAGGCCTAGGCCTAGGCCTAGGCCTAGGCCTAGGCCTAGGCCTAGGCCTAGGCCTAGGCCTAGGCCTAGGCCTAGGCCTAGGCCTAGGCCTAGGCCTAGGCCTAGGCCTAGGCCTAGGCCTAGGCCTAGGCCTAGGCCTAGGCCTAGGCCTAGGCCTAGGCCTAGGCCTAGGCCTAGGCCTAGGCCTAGGCCTAGGCCTAGGCCTAGGCCTAGGCCTAGGCCTAGGGCCTAGGCCTAGGCCTAGGCCTAGGCCTAGGCCTAGGCCTAGGCCTAGGCCTAGGCCTAGGCCTAGGCCTAGGCCTAGGCCTAGGCCTAGGCCTAGGCCTAGGCCTAGGCCTAGGCCTAGGCCTAGGCCTAGGCCTAGGCCTAGGCCTAGGCCTAGGCCTAGGCCTAGGCCTAGGCCTAGGCCTAGGCCTAGGCCTAGGCCTAGGCCTAGGCCTAGGCCTAGGCCTAGGCCTAGGCCTAGGCCTAGGCCTAGGCCTAGGCCTAGGCCTAGGCCTAGGCCTAGGCCTAGGCCTAGGCCTAGGCCTAGGCCTAGGCCTAGGCCTAGGCCTAGGCCTAGGCCTAGGCCTAGGCCTAGGCCTAGGCCTAGGCCTAGGCCTAGGCCTAGGCCTAGGCCTAGGCCTAGGCCTAGGCCTAGGCCTAGGCCTAGGCCTAGGCCTAGGCCTAGGCCTAGGCCTAGGCCTAGGCCTAGGCCTAGGCCTAGGCCCTAGGCCTAGGCCTAGGCCTAGGCCTAGGCCTAGGCCTAGGCCTAGGCCTAGGCCTAGGCCTAGGCCTAGGCCTAGGCCTAGGCCTAGGCCTAGGCCTAGGCCTAGGCCTAGGCCTAGGCCTAGGCCTAGGCCTAGGCCTAGGCCTAGGCCTAGGCCTAGGCCTAGGCCTAGGCCTAGGCCTAGGCCTAGGCCTAGGCCTAGGCCTAGGCCTAGGCCTAGGCCTAGGCCTAGGCCTAGGCCTAGGCCTAGGCCTAGGCCTAGGCCTAGGCCTAGGCCTAGGCCTAGGCCTAGGCCTAGGCCTAGGCCTAGGCCTAGGCCTAGGCCTAGGCCTAGGCCTAGGCCTAGGCCTAGGCCTAGGCCTAGGCCTAGGCCTAGGCCTAGGCCTAGGCCTAGGCCTAGGCCTAGGCCTAGGCCTAGGCCTAGGCCTAGGCCTAGGCCTAGGCCTAGGCCTAGGCCTAGGCCTAGGCCTAGGCCTAGGCCTAGGCCTAGGCCTAGGCCTAGGCCTAGGCCTAGGCCTAGGCCTAGGCCTAGGCCTAGGCCTAGGCCTAGGCCTAGGCCTAGGCCTAGGCCTAGGCCTAGGCCTAGGCCTAGGCCTAGGCCTAGGCCTAGGCCTAGGCCTAGGCCTAGGCCTAGGCCTAGGCCTAGGCCTAGGCCTAGGCCTAGGCCTAGGCCTAGGCCTAGGCCTAGGCCTAGGCCTAGGCCTAGGCCTAGGCCTAGGCCTAGGCCTAGGCCTAGGCCTAGGCCTAGGCCTAGGCCTAGGCCTAGGCCTAGGCCTAGGCCTAGGCCTAGGCCTAGGCCTAGGCCTAGGCCTAGGCCTAGGCCTAGGCCTAGGCCTAGGCCTAGGCCTAGGCCTAGGCCTAGGCCTAGGCCTAGGCCTAGGCCTAGGCCTAGGCCTAGGCCTAGGCCTAGGCCTAGGCCTAGGCCTAGGCCTAGGCCTAGGCCTAGGCCTAGGCCTAGGCCTAGGCCTAGGCCTAGGCCTAGGCCTAGGCCTAGGCCTAGGCCTAGGCCTAGGCCTAGGCCTAGGCCTAGGCCTAGGCCTAGGCCTAGGCCTAGGCCTAGGCCTAGGCCTAGGCCTAGGCCTAGGCCTAGGCCTAGGCCTAGGCCTAGGCCTAGGCCTAGGCCTAGGCCTAGGCCTAGGCCTAGGCCTAGGCCTAGGCCTAGGCCTAGGCCTAGGCCTAGGCCTAGGCCTAGGCCTAGGCCTAGGCCTAGGCCTAGGCCTAGGCCTAGGCCTAGGCCTAGGCCTAGGCCTAGGCCTAGGCCTAGGCCTAGGCCTAGGCCTAGGCCTAGGCCTAGGCCTAGGCCTAGGCCTAGGCCTAGGCCTAGGCCTAGGCCTAGGCCTAGGCCTAGGCCTAGGCCTAGGCCTAGGCCTAGGCCTAGGCCTAGGCCTAGGCCTAGGCCTAGGCCTAGGCCTAGGCCTAGGCCTAGGCCTAGGCCTAGGCCTAGGCCTAGGCCTAGGCCTAGGCCTAGGCCTAGGCCTAGGCCTAGGCCTGTGGCCTAGGCCTAGGCCTAGGCCTAGGCCTAGGCCTAGGCCTAGGCCTAGGCCTAGGCCTAGGCCTAGGCCTAGGCCTAGGCCTAGGCCTAGGCCTAGGCCTAGGCCTAGGCCTAGGCCTAGGCCCAGGCCTAGGCCTAGGCCTAGGCCTAGGCCTAGGCCTAGGCCTAGGCCTAGGCCTAGGCCTAGGCCTAGGCCTAGGCCTAGGCCTAGGCCTAGGCCTAGGCCTAGGCCTAGGCCTAGGCCCAGGCCTAGGCCTAGGCCTAGGCCTAGGCCTAGGCCTAGGCCTAGGCCTAGGCCTAAGGCCTAGGCCTAGGCCTAGGCCTAGGCCTAGGCCTAGGCCTAGGCCTAGGCCTAGGCCTAGGCCTTGGCCTAGGCCTAGGCCCTAGGCCTAGGCCTAGGCCCTAGGCCTAGGCCTAGGCCTAGGCCTAGGCCTAGGCCTTATCCAAGGAAGACACATTTCACTGCTCTAGGATCAAGTTTAGTACGAAGAGATGAATCTAAATGGACAAATGCTGTACATCCAAAAACTCTAAGGGGAAGATCGGAAGATAGAATATGACTATGAGGGAAAATTTTGAGGAGAACACTACGAGGAGTTTTAAAACATAGGGTTCGATTTGGGAGACGGTTGATAAGGTAATTTGCTGTGAGTACAACATCACCCCACAAGTTCTTTGGAGCCTTGGCAGCAAACAGTGACGCTCTTGCAACTTCCAGCAAGTGACGGTTTTTGCGTTCAGCAATCCCGTTCTGCTGAGGAGTATAAGGGCAAGAGCTACTGTGAGCAATGCCATTGGCAGTTAGGAAAGAACTTAAGGATTGATTGAAATAATCCTTTGCATTATCAGTATGAAGAACTCGAATAGTAGTTTGAAACTGAGTTTTGACCTGATTTAGGAAAGTTTGGAAGATTTTTTTAGTTTCAATTTTTGATTTCATGAGGTATGTCCATGTTAAGCGGGTGTGATCATCAATAAAGGTGATGGATGAACCATCGAAACCCGCTGACTGTTTTTACAGAAAATGGACCCCAAATGTCGCTGTGAATGTTGGAAAAGGGATGTGTTGGCTTATATGGTAGGCTATGATAAACAACTCTTGTTTGCTTTGCAAGCTGACAGACCTCACAGTAGAAAGAACTCAGACTTTTATTGATAAACAGCTTAGGAAACAGTTTTTTAAGACAAGAGAAACTAGAGTTGCCTAACCGCTAATGTCACAGCATGACAGGACATTCTAACTGGCTTGACCTAGAATTTAGATGAACTGACTTGGAACCCTCTCCTCCTGGTCTTAATCCGTTTATTGTCCTCAGAAGGAACAGTCCATCACACAGCTCAAACTTGCCAATCATCCTCTGAGATCCCACCTCCTGCAATACACATTGTGATGGATCACAAGTTAGTCGACAGTTAAGGTCTTGTGTGATTTGACTAACAGAAATCAGGTTACAAGTCAACTTTGGAACATATAGAATAGGGAATACAGCCTGATTTGGGGTCAGGTAGGCTGTCCCAATTCCTTTGACCGGAGCAATGGTTCCATCAGCAATACGAACTCCTGCTCTCCCTACATGAGGCTGGATATTGTGGAGTAGCTGTCTAGAACCAGTCATGTGTTCCGTAGCCCCGGAATTCAATATCCAGTGTTGTTTGAATTGATTTAGAGTAAGGAGAGCCGCAGATTTAATACCTTGGCTAGCAAACAGTCTGTGGTGAGTTTTAGAGGGACCTGCAGATGCCTTCTTAGTCGTGTATTGAGCCATCATCTGCTGAAGGATCTCGAGTTGCTCTCTGGTGATCTGACCAAACTGTTGTGCTTGTTCAGTTGCAGCAACCTGTGCATAAGCCTCCCTTTCTCCCTTAGGTTTCCAGTCCGCATGCTTCCCATGTAGCTTCCAGCATGTTTTCTTCGTGTGTCCTATCTTGTTACAGTGAGTACACTGAGGACGGAGCTTTCTAGACTTGGTGTACGAACTTCCTTGATTTCCAATGTACTGAGTGGCAAGAGCAGAACCTTCCACTGGGGTGTTCTTGGAGTCAGGGATCATGAGCCTTCTTCTGCTCTCTTTCCACTTGATTTCAGCAAACGCATCCCTAACTGAAGGAAGGGGAAGACGGCCCATAATCCTACCCTCGACCTCATCTAGGGCCTGATTTAGACCAAGGAGGAAGCGGATGGTCCGCTTTGTCTGAAGGATCTGCCTGTACAGTTCTGCATCCTCCGTACAGTTCCATAGGTGGACGTCGTACAGATCCTGCTGCAGCCAGCACTTGCTCAGTTCGTCGTCGTAGTAACTGATTTGTCCCCCTGCTTGAGATCATGGAGACGCATCTCCACTTCGAAGGCCTCAGCTTTGTTGGCCTGATTGGAGTATGTGTGTCTAGCTCCCTCCCAGATCTCGTGAGCAGTTTGGTGGAGAAGAAATTTCTCACCAATGGACGTGGTCATTGAGTTCAGGAGCCACGACTGGACCATATTATCTTCAATGTCCCAGTTGGTGAACTCCGGATCCTCTTCTGCTGGTTGCTTTGTCTTTCCAGTCAGATATCCTCTCTTCCCTTTCCTTGATATGAACTTCAGAACAGAGGACGACCACTGTAGGTAGTTGTCTCTGTTTAGCCTGTGATTCGTGATACAACCTAGAACTGATTCCGATAAAGCTGCTGGAGTTGTGCGCTTCAGTGATGGATCGTCTGAAGTCACGGATGGTGACTGAGGTGGTGAGTTGCCAGCTCGCGGGGCTTCGTGTGGATGAGGGAAATAGAGACAGAGATGGAGACAGAAGTCTAGAGAATGAACGAACGGGGTTTAGATCTGGATGCACCCTCGCTCTGATACCATGTAGAATCCAGATTCTGGTATGATGATTATTATTGCTGTGTTGTTGATTATACATATATACACGGTCTGCACTGTTAGGGTGCAGAACCCCCTTATTGTAATCCCTATAAATCAGGGATTACTCTCCTACTACTTACTACTAATATTCTGCATAGATTAGGCTAGAAGATCAAATAATACAGCTAACTTACTCTAATTTCTACACCTAATTATAATCTAATTATCGCTGTAATTCAACACTTTGCAACCAAGTAATCCAGTCTCCGTAAGAAGATCCAGGATGTACTTGCGTTGACACATGATGTGGCCCTCCTTCGATCTGGCAGCTTCCATTCCAAGGAAATAACGGAGATGACCCAAGTCTTTAATCTCAAACTCACCAGATAGCATGTTCTTTAGATTCTGAATTCCAGCTTTGTCATTCCCTGTGATGATGATATCATCCATCTATACAATTAGGATTGACATGTTTCCACTAGAGCTGTGTTTGACGAACAACGTATGATCAGTCTGACATTGTTGATAACCACTTGATCTAACAAAGCTTGTAAACCGTTCAAACCAGGCTCTCGGGGATTGTTTCAAACCATACAAAGCCTTCTTTAGCCTACATGCCATCCTGGTTCTCTTCCAGCTAATCCTTCTGGTACATTCATGTAAACTTCCTCCGCTAGATCTCCATTTAAGAAGGCCTTCTTCACATCAAGCTGGAATGATGGCCAATTAAGATTCACAGCCAAAGAGAGGAGAACTCGAATTGTGTTTGGCTTCGCTACAGGGGCGAATGTTTCTTGATAGTCAATGCCTTGTGATTGTGTGAATCCCTTGCCACCAATCTGGCCTTATACCTGTCAATACTTCCGTCTGCATTATATCTAATAATAAATATCCACTTACAATCAACTGTCCTTTTTTCTTTAGGGAGCTGAACTATACTCCAAGTTTTATTCTTCTGTAGTGCTTGGAGTTCACATTCCACTGCATTTCTCCATTTTGGATCACTCAAGGCATCTTCGATATTCTTAGGAATTTTAACTGTATCCAGATTAGTTAGGAATGCCTTATAATTTGGACTTAACCTGCTATAACTGACATGCCGATTTATAGGATGTTTAGTGCACTATCTGACTCCCTTGAGATAGGCAATAGGAAAGTATAGGTCACCCTCTTTAGTTGTTATTTGAACTTCCTCCGTTTCAACTGTGGATTCCACCAGAGTTTCAACATTAGGTTCTACAATCATCTCCACAACATCCTCTTGTCCAGTAAGGTGGCCACCCTCTGCATCACTCACTCTTGTCCTTCGATGGTAAGTCTGAATAATTGGTGGTCGTCCTTCCAAAGAAGAAGTGTTGGTGGGAGAACCAACTACACTTACATCTGGTCTATCAGGAACAACAATTCCAGCTGTGACTGTGGTTGCTTAGGAGTGTTAGGAGCAGTGTGCCCCCCTGGATTGTTGCCTCTGGGACGGTGTTCTCCCCCTGAATAGTTGGACGGGGATAATAGGATTCATGTTCGAAGAATGTCACATCCATAGTATGATAAAACCGCTTACTATGAGGTGAGTAGCATTTATAGGCCTTCTTGTGAGTTGAATAACCAACAAATACTCCGCTGATGTGCATATAAATGCACAAAAGCCATACAACCAAACACCTTCAAATTCAAGTTCCTAGAGAAAGCATGAATGTGAGGGTAAGCATCAAGGAGCACTTGTCGTGGTACCTTATAATTGAGAGGCCGACTGGGAAGTCGGTTGATCAAGTAGGTGGCCGTGAGCAAGGCTTGTCCCTACAAATACTTAGGAGTATTAGTGGTTGTAGAAAGAATAATCATGATTAGTTAGGATTATTCTGTATAGCTGCAACTTCCTAATATAAAATTGTATGTTTCGGTAGTTTACCTTAATAGGTTATCTCTATGTATATATATCGAGGTAACCCTACGGAGGAATAATAATAAGTCTATTATTCATTCTACCCTAAATCGATCATGGTATCAGAGCCAACGAGTTCTTACCTTGCTGCCGGACTCATCTTCTCTTCTTCTTCTTCTTCATCGTACCTATCATGACCTCTGGCTCTGACAGTGACGATTCCTCTCTCGCTTCCAACTCTATACCTAAAACAGCTCAGACTACCTCTGCGCCGCCTACGACAAAGCATATGGCATCTAACTCAGATTTTCTTTCTGGCTCCGGTGGATTCACGATACCGAAACTCACCACCCGTAACTATCTACAATGGTTACGATCAGTCCAGATGCTCGTTGCTAGTAAGGGAAAAGGGGGTTACCTGATAGGAACCACCGCCAAGCCTGCAAAAACTGATGATGGTTTCCAGCAATGGGACAACGATGATAATCTTGTCCGATTTTGGTTAATCTCGACTATGGATCCAAAAATCGGCAATAACTACTTGCTTCACCCGACGGCGAAGTCAATTTGGGAGCATGCCCGGAAGACATATTCCACCACAGATAGTTCTTCGACGTTACTTGAACTAGAAACAGAGGTTTTTCAGCTCAAACAAGGGGATTTGACTGTGAATGAGTATTACAACGCCCTATCGCACGCCTGGCTCCAACTTGATCTCTTCGAGGTGTGCGAATGGGATACTACAAAAGATGCTGAAACCTATAGGAAGGCTGTCGACAAGCGGCACACTCTTCACTTCCTCCTCGGTTTGAACCGTGACCTTGACGATGCAAAGGGGCGTGTCATGGCAACTAAACCTTTTCCAGAAACCGAGGCTGATGTAGCTGAGGTCAGGGGTGAAGAACTTCGTCGCAATGTCATGCTATATGCACCTAATCCTGCTGCCGAGGGATCCGCACTTCAGACTGCCGTTTTTGGGTGAGTTCATATACCTGTGACTGGTTTCTGATATCAGAATAGGTAGCTGCCATGTCGTCCCAAAGTTCCTTAGCAGTGCTATACCCAGGTAATTGGCTCCGATCTCAGCAGACATGGAGTTAACCAGCCAAGTCATTACCATGGAGCTTTCAGCATCCCAAGCCTCAAATGTTGAGTCAGTCTCCTCTGGTTTTGCAGCAGCTCCAGTGATGTATCCAACCTTGGATCTCCCTCGTATGTACATGCGCACGGACTGAGACCAGCGCACGTAGTTGGTCCCATTCAGCTTGATGGTGGTGATCAGCAGATGCGGATTATCTGCAGCAGCCGGCTGAGCAAAACGCGGAGGGATGGAAGTAACTGGATCCACGATTGAGTAACCATTGACAGGTTTTGGGGCCATGGAGAATTAGGGAAGGGGCAAAGGCTCTAGGAATTATGATGTTTGTGAGGCTCTGATACCATATAAGCGTACAGAGGTAAAAAATGTATTGTTATGTTATTCATAGGCAGGACTAACAAGCATATATATAAGGTTAAGCTACAGAATATTATCCTATTAGGTAACGATTCCCTTTGATAGGGAATTATATCTCCTACCATATTTGACACCTAATAAGCTAAGTTACACGATTTACACTCTCAACAATATCTCTAATAATATTATAGACATCTGACAGCTAACACCTGATCTGCGTTGTAGTTCTGAAAAGTGAAATGCCAAGGTAGTTATTGAATTTCATCTCTTGTGGGGCAGAGAATCTGTCAATAATAAGATAAATATCCTAGAGTATTAGCTTAGACATACTTCATTATATAGTTTCATATGCTCTGTTTATACCAGCTTATGTTGTCTTTTCTCTCTACAACTTTTATAGCAATTCCAAAGATTCCTCTGGCTCTGCAAAGCTTTCTAGAGGAGGAATTCCTCTTGCAAATTGAGAAGTATTGTTGCAAAATCCACCTCCATGGGCATATCCGTTATGGACTACACAGGAAGCATACCGGAACAGTAGTGATAGAATGTCAAGATCCACAGCTGAAGCCATTGATCAGGCAATGTCCCATTCTTTGGAAGCAAAGTTAAAGATTGTCACTGTGAGTCTTTCTGTGGAGAGGATAGACTCTACACTAAAAAGTGAAGCAACTGATTTACACTGCATCCATCGCAGTAATTTGCGGAAAAAGGCAGCAGATGGCTGTGATTTTGAATGGGTAAGGGTTGTGCTGACATCAGATATTGGAGCTAGAAGGGAGCATCGTCGTGTTCCAAGCACCATTGCAATAGAAGAAGTAAAGGTGAGAAGTATACAGGATGAGTGCTGACCAGGCTGATTTTAGTTCTTTTTTGGTGGTCGTGAACTTGTTTCTTTTCCAGGCTGCAGCAGCCAAGGGTGAAGCACCTCCTGGATTTCGTCTGAAAGGAGCCGGACAAGATTCATCAGATGCCCAACCAAGGGTAAGAACTCTCAGGCTAAAAGACTATGCCTGTTTGCAGCCAAATATTGATTTAGGAACTTTTATCCTTGACAGGTAAATGGTGGCACTCCTGGAGCCACTGATCCCTTATCAGGCGAACTTTGGGAGGTGAAGAAAGATAGAATATGCAAAGCTTCAGCTCATGGGAAGTTACCCGGTTGGAACTTGCGCTCTGTAATTTCTGTGTTTATATATTAGTTTCCCAAGCTTTAGCAACCATGAATGTTGTTATGTAGCCTAGCAAATCATGGATGTTAAAGTTGGCTGTATGGTTTACAATTTCATGTCATCTTCAACTTGAAATTGGAATCAAAAGCCAAAAGACATATTGGGACTACATTTGTACCCCTTGTTGGTATTTCTTGATCACCTGCTAGTGGTTATGATTGATTTCACATTCACCGACCAGTGATCACCAACTTTAGCTTCTCAATGCCTTATGCCTGACCTTCAGTGCTCACTTTTGAGCACTGCTTGACAGTTGACGCCCCACTGCTTTGCCTTGTAAACTGAAGCCGATCTCCTGGTGGTTTGTCTTTCAAGAGACTAGCGAATCAGCACCACTGATTACTGTGTGGTTGCTGGTTTGTGTATTTGTTACTCATAAGTCATATTTTAGTGTCTGGTCTGTCACTCTGTTTGATCATTTTCGATCGTACTCTTTTTTTTTGGGCATATACTAGCGATCAACAGGTCCAAATTCTAGCTATTGTGCATTTGCTGTATCATTTTGCTATTGAAGTGAAAATTCCCATTGCCATTGGCTGATACATTAATTTGGTCAGCTGTGTATATCACAATGTCGGGGTTACAGTAACAGTTAAGAGCATAGGAGTTGTTGGATAAAGATGTTCATTGGACCTATGTTGTAATGGAGCTTTGTTGTTGTCTACATAAACTCCATTCACATTGCTTTAATATGAAATGACCATTCTTGTTCATTGTATAGGTAATTGTAAAGAGTGGAGATGATTGTAGGCAAGAGCATCTCACTGTGCAACTTATTTCTCATTTCTATGGTGAGCTCCAGGATTTGATTACAGTTATAGAGCCTTACTATTTTTTACTGAGACGGACAAAATGAAGATTTGAAAAGTGGGCTTGGAATAAGTAGAATAATGAATTGTTAAGAGTTTTCTGTTGTTCTGGTTCATTATTAGAAAACCAAAAGTCAGCGATGGCGGAACTGAAATTGAGAGAATGAATAGTTCTTATTCATATTCCGTAGGTTCAATATATACAATAGGCCTCCTATTGATTAGGGAAAAAAATATTTACTATCACCACCTAATAGGATCTGCTAGCTAAAATAGGGTAGGACTAACACTAACATGATAACTATCTAACTAGCAAATAAAATAAATAAGATCCTAATATATACAGATAAGGACAAGATTTCTTCGCTCCCCCTCAAGTTTGGTGAAAATGTTGTGCAGACCAAGCTTAGACTTGAAATGTTCGGATAGTTCTTATGGAAGTGCCTTTGTGAATATGTCAGCTGTCTGTTGTTTGGACTGGACATATCTCACATCCACAACTCCCCCTTCCAACTTTTCAGTGATAAAATGCCTGTCTATCTCGACATGCTTAGTCCTGTCGTGATGTACAGGATTCATAACAATGCTTAAGGCTGACTGGCTATCACTATATAGTGTAGCTCTTCCGTGTCCTGGTAATCTAGCTCCTTTAGGACTCGTTGTATCCACATTACTTCCTGAATCCCGAGAGCAAGAGCTCGGTATTTTGCTTCTGCACTGCTTCGTGCAACAACCGACTTCTTCTTGCTTCACCACGTTACCAAGTTTCCCCACACATAAGAGCAGTAACCTGTTCCTTGTTGTGATCTTACTGGCCCAGCTTGCATAGTGTATATTTCCACTGACCTGCTCTCATTCTTCTTCAACATCACCCCCAATCCTGGGGTTCTCTTTAGGTATCTAAGGTTATAATTTCCAGCATCCATGTGCTCACGCTTTGGTTCATTCATGAACTGGCTAACCACGCTTACGGCAAATGCTATGTCAGGTCGAGTGTGTGCGTGTATATCAGCTTTCTTACGAGCTGTTGATATCTCCCCTTGTCTGCTCTTTCCCCATTCTCTTCTGCACTGAACTTTATGTTTGACTGCATTGAGGTATCCGCTGGTTGCACCCTGTCATACCGGTTTCTTCTAGCAAATCTAGGATATACTTTCTCTGGGATATAGAGAGTCCTTTGCTTGATCTGGCCACCACCATTCCAAGAAAATATTTCATTTCTCCCAGGTCTTTCAGCTCAAACTCAGTTCCCAGTTTGATCTTCAACCTTGAAATCTCCTCATTGTCGTTACCCGTGATTATAATATCATCGACGTAGACAATTAAGATGGCTATCTTGTTCTCAGCTCCATTTTCACGAACATTGTGTCATCTGTTTGGCACTGATGATAGCCATTAGATATCACGGTTGCTGAAAATTTTCCAAACCAAGCTTTCGAAGACTGTTTTAGTCCGTACAAGGACTTCTCTAGCTTGCAAACCCTTCTCCTGGTTTTATCATGAGGAACCCCTTCTGGAATTTCCATATATACTTCCTCTGTTAATGCTCCATTTAGGAATGCATTTTTGACGTCCATTTGATACAGAGGCCAGTCTTCATTCACTGCAACTGACAATAGGATCCGAAAAGTGTTGAGTTTTGCTACCGGGGCAAATGTTTCCTGATAGTCAATCCCATTCGTTTGTGTAAATCCTCGAGCCACGAGCCTAGCCTTATATCTCTCCACACTGCCGTCTGCCTTGCATTTTATTATAAAGAGCCATTTGTAGTCTACTGCTTGTTTCCCTGGTTGTAGGTCAACAATCCTCCAGGTTCCATTGCTTTGTAAAGCTCTTATTTCCTCCAAAATTGTCTGTCTCCACTCAGGTATTCTCATGGTCTCCTCTATGTTGCGAGGTTTGGTATCCAAGTGTACAGTAAAGGCTCTGAATTCAGGGTTTAAACGGCCATAGTGAACGTACCGTTGTATCGGATGACGAGTGCACTCTCCAACTCCCTTCCTCAGTGCAATAGGCTCAATGAACAAAGTTTCCTGTTGCACATCTTCTCCAGCGATATCAGCACTCTCAGTTTCAGTTGCTGGTTCACTGTGAGTTTCGATTCCCCACCGTTTACTCCAGCTTTTGGTTCTGGCTCTATATTAGGTTCAAGTCTCTATCTCCGTTGGTAAACATGTTGAATTGCTGGTCTGCTCGTCTCTGGAGCAGGTTCTGGTTCTGGTTCACTACCCGTAGAGATGCGAGGCATAGTTGGTCGATCCAAAGCAATTAAATTTTCCAGATTCAGGGCCAGATCCAGAGCTTCTTCTGCTACTGTTGGCTGTGTCACCCCCTGAAGCTCTGGAGTGGTGTAATAGGCGAAGGTTTCGAAAAATGTCACATCCATAGTCACCACAATTTTCCTGATGATAGGGGAGTAGCATTTGTAACCTTTCTGCCGGGGAGCATAGCCAATGAACACACACTTTTGTGCCCGTGGATCAAGCTTGGTCCTTTGATGTTGCTGGATGTGGGTGAAGGCAAGGCACCCGAAGACCTTAGGTTCCAATTCAGACATATACGCACATACATGAGGGTATGCTTGCATCAACACATCTTTAAGTGTTTGATAGTTGAGGATGCGACTTGGTAACCTGTTGATCAAGTAGGTTGCTGTTAAAACAGCCTCCCCCGCAGGTACTTTGGAACCTGTTTTGTGAAGAGCAACACTCGTGCTGTTTCGAGATGTCGATTCTTGCGCTCAGCAATTCCGTTCTGTTGAGGTGTGTCAACGCATGAACTGCAGTGAACAATGCCATGCTGAGACAAGTATGACCCTAGGATTGAATTGAAGTAGTCGTGGGCGTTATCAGTTTTGAGGACCTGTATCTGGGTTCCAAACTTATTGAGTATCATGTGATGGAATTCTTGAAACATGGTCGTGGTTTTCGCCTTTTCTTTTATTAGGAATGTCCATGTTAGTCTGGTATGGTCGTCTATGAAAGTAAGGAATCATCGTGCCCCATTGATGTTCTTGACCCGAGTAGGGCCCCAAATGTTACTGTGGATAATGGCAAAAGGCTTCGTAGGTTTATAACTAATTCCTGGATAGCTGCTATGGGTGTGTTTAGCTAGTTGGCAAACTTCGCATTGCAAATCCTTGGAACTTTTATTGAGAAATAACCGAGGTTGCAACTTTTCCAAATATCCAAAACTATGATGCCCTAATCGACTATGCCATAACATGATCTGGCTATCACGATTATTCGTGCTATTACTAGTAACCAAAGCTCTACTTTGTCCACCAAGTTCTTCACCACCAGTAGCTCCGTTCATGATGTAGAGATTGTCGTGTAACTCAGCAATTCCAATTGTCTTCCCTGAGCTTTCTTCCTGCAGGGAACACTGATTAGAACTGAACACGGCTTTATACTGAAGATTCCTACTTAGTTGGCTAATGGATATCAGGTTGCAGTTCAAGGTGGGTACATATAAGACAGGGAATAGGTCAATCTTGCCATTCAGTCTAACCCTACCTATCCCTTCAACAGTTGACAAACTGCCATCAGTAATGCGGACCCCAGCAGTACTAGGATATGCTTGAAACTCAATTAACACCTCTCTAGATCCCGTCATATGGTCTGAACACCCTGAGTCTATTATCCACTTAGCAGGTTGTTTAGAGTTAACTAGGTAGGCAGAGGGGTTGTTACCTTGGCTAGCAAACAGTCTGGTGTATACGTCAGAGGATGAATTTGCTTACTGTGGAAGTGGATTCCTGCTCATGATTTTGGTGAAGAACTTCTCTAGGGCGGTAGCTTTTTCCTTAGTGAAGGGACTGCTCTCAGTCTCTGGTTGTTTGTCTGCAGCAGCAGCCACGTGAGCTTGGCCATGTCTCTTGCTGTGTGGTTTCCAGCCTGGAGGGCCTCCAACCAAAAAATAACTCTTATTCCTTGTGTGTCCATGTCTTTGGCAGTGGTCACAGTAGTTGTCCTCTTCCTCTTCTCCTTTTGATGGGTTCTGCACCTGCTTGTTGTTGCGATATTGGCTACGCACAGCAAGGACTGAACTCTCAACTTGAGGAGTAGGAGGGGTTTTTGCTGGAGCAACCATGAGATCCCTTCGGTGTTCTTCCCCAAATATTGTAGCGAATGCCTCCATGAGACTAGGGAAGGGCTTGGTGCTCATGATTTGGTTTTTTATGTTGTCCATGTCCTGATTCAACCCTAGGAGGAAGGATAGAGTCCTTTTCTTCTCAATATACTTCCTGAATCGTAGCTGATCTTCAGGAGTATCCCATTCCTGTGCATCATACGTATCCAGGTGTAGCCAGTGATGTCCAAGAGTATTGTAGTACTCTGTGACATCCATTTCTCCTTGCTGAAGATGGAACAGCTGCTGCTCGATCTTGAACATGGCAGATGAGTTGTCGATCGTTGAGTACGTATTTTTGGCAGCATCCCAAATGGCCTTGGCAGTCGGGTGAAGGATGTAATTCTCCCCCCTGTTAGGCTTCATGGAGTTGATCAGCCAGGTACGTACTAAGTTATCATGTTCGTTTTAGGTTTGGAATTTTGGATCCGTCTCTTCTGGTGCTTTGATTTTCCTAGTGAGGTATCCTCATTTTCCTCTTCCTGTGATGTGCATCTCCACGGTCTTAGACCATTTGAGATAGTTCTTTCCATCCAGCCTATGTGTGGTAAGGAAGCTCGAGTAGTCCGTTGTTGCTACTGGTGCCACGTGCTCGCCTTATCTCCAGTCCCAGCAGTGTCGGATACGTTCAGGCGTCCTTCTGTCACCATGGCTCTGATACCATGAAGATTGAGAGAATGAATGGTTCTTATTTATGTCCCGTAGGCTCAATATATACAATAGGCCTCCTACTGATTAGGGAAGAAAATATTTACTATCACTATCTAATAGGATATGCTAGTTATAATAAGGTAGGACTAACACTAACATGGTAACTATCTAACTAGCAAATAAAATAAATAAGATCCTAATATATACCGATAAGGATGGGATTTTTTCATTAACCATGCTCAATGTCAACTTGTACACCTGATAGTTATGCACAGCTGAACTATTATGCTGTATTAGCTTGGTTTTCAATTTTTTATTAGCTCTGCTTTATGTTTATTTTACTTCATAGTTAATTGTTGGCTAGGTGCATTGCATAGGGCGTGTATTACGGTCAATTATTCTACAAAGTAAGGGCGTGGGATTCAGGTCAATGTAATTGACTGACGTCTTGTTTAGGGCTCTTACATGTGCTGAATCCTAAACCAAATGTGCTTATACATTTCGATTCGTGATTAAACTATCTGGAGCTAGTCTGACTATTAGTAGCTTGTAAATGAACTGATAAGGTGAGGCATAAGACTTAAATGACTAATTAATGTCTGGATATGTCGTCTTGTACCTCAGTCTATGTCTTTATTCCAAGGAAATTAGCTGTTTAGCTGTCCCCGATAAGTGTCCAGATTCTAGAGAGTCGACAGTATATCAGATTTGCTCCGAGTAGCTGGGTTTCATACAAAGATGCTAGAGTAATAGTTACAATGGTTTTATATCAGATATATTCCAAGAAGCTGGACTTCCTCTCTGGCTGCGACCTTATGAAGTTCTGGTGACCTCTTCGTACACAGCTCTTATTGAAACAGTCCCAGATATGGTCAATAATGAATTGTAGAAGTTTACTTCAATCAGATAGTTAGCTAGGCCGGTTTCATTTTGCTGTCGGTTATGAACTACGGTTATTTATTCATATCTTAATGCTACCAACAGGACTCGCAGAAAAGAAAAAGGTGTCTGCATGCAGCTGAAAGAAGGGAATAGATGAAGGAATTACTCCCAACTTGAAACAAGGGCAAACAGAAGACTTCTAAGACAAGTAATGAACTACGGTTAGTTATAAACAAATGCCAGCCCAAGGGAAGCTGTGTGGGCAAACTGGAAGTTAATCATCCAGGCGGAGGAAAAAGGTTGCAATGACTAGTACCTGGGCAAGCTTAAAACTGGAGGAATTCTCTTTGTACTTCGCAACAAAGAAGTCACGTAAACTTGTTACATTAGCATATCTACTCTTGATGGAATAAATAGAAGCCTACAAACAATGAATTCATTCTCGTCTGATCATCTTGATTGAATCTCTGCCATTGATTTATGGGTCCAAGAGAAACGTAGATCAATAGGTCACTTAGGAAGAACTCTAGGTTACTCGTTAGCTTGAGACAGGAGCGTTTAATCTAGACTTTTTGCATCGTTTATTGTTTTGGCATTTCATTAAACACATTTATTGCGTTTTGCTGGGTGTAGATTAGCTCGAGAGAGAAGTCTACAGTCGAGAAGAATAACAAGTTGGAGAAGAGAAACCTATCATCTATACAAAATCTAAGCTAAAGTTTCTTCTAATCCAAATAACATAAAGGGTTTAGTCGCTCATGATTTCGAAAAATAAATCACAAGAAAAGAGAAGAAAAACCGAAGAAGACGACATGTTCTTTGTGAAAATCCCAATCTTCGAATTGATGATTCGCCCTTCGCCAATCGTGGTTGATCCTCTCACTTCAATCGTCTCTCGTCTCTCTGGAACTCTAACTCTCCCTAAGAGCTCCAAAATATGTGTATAATGAAGTATATTTTGTCCAAAGGGGTTTCAGAGTATTTATAGGCTTCTAGACCAAATTGGAGAATGATTAAGCTCAAAAATCTCGTCAGGAGGTAAAACATAGCATGTCCTTGGAGAACATGGAGTGTCCTAAAAGTACATGGCGTGTCCTTGGAATTTTGCTTCTCGGTTGTGACTTCTAGAGAAAAGGACACGACCGTGTTCTTTTAGAACACCGAATTTGACCACGGTGTCAACATAAAAGTTGTACACAATCGAATTAGTTTTCCAATGCTGCTGACCGTGTATCAATCGGACTTCCGAGCAATGCGTTAGACCCAAAATATTAAACTGCAATGTTTTCTTCCCAAGTCGAACATACTTAGTTGTTCCAGCGTCCTCGTCATGCCTTGATTCATCCCGAAATGTCATATGATTCCTGAAATGTACCAAAAACATACAAAGCAACGTAACACGAACCAAGGAGCCAAGGGAAACTAAATATGCACCAAACGTAAAAAATTCAAACATGTTAAAACATCTAAACGTCCAAAATTATCAATTAAAGAGGGAACAATTGTGCTAATAATCGAGCACATCAAACGAGAAGAAAAACTAGTAGTAATGGATAGTTAAATTGCCCTCACTTTTAATGTATTAATTTCAAAACTACCTTTTTATCATGTAATAATGGTATTATTTGTAGGATCAATTATATGAAATCCAACGGGTTTAGAATTGAAGGCAAACAAACTGTTAAGTGAAGAGAGAGGGAGAGAAGTGATTGGAATAATGTGGTGAAATTAGGAAGGAACGTAAAGAGAGGAGTGAAGATTGGAAGAGGAGACCCATTACACTACACACATTTCATGACCGCTCATGTAGCGCGAGCGATACTCTAGGATGCTACAAATGGAGTCTTCTCGTTTTCCCTCTTCTCAAATGGATCTCCCAATAAACGAGAAGAAAAATGAGAAAGTAGATTGGGAAAACAAGAAAAAAAAAAAAAAAACCACATTAAAAAAAAAAATAAAAAATTTTTTTTTTTTTTTTTTTTTGTTATATATTTTTTAAATAAAAAAAAAAAAAATAAAAATTAAATTTTTTTTTTTTTTTTTTTTTGTTTTTTTTGTTTTTTTCTTTTGTATATTTTTTTTGTATATCAAATATTCAAATCAAGTAAAGAATTCAAGTAAAAAATCTTTGGGAAAGTTCAAATATGAGGAACACCCTTTTTATTTTTCTATAATATATTGGACGGAATAACTACCTAATTGAGCTGCTAAATACAATCCTAATATCAATTCAGTAGAGAAAACGAAACGTTTAATGAATATTACAAAAAAAAAGTTTTCTAAATGCGTGTAATAGGGCGGTGAAAGCGGTGAAATAGGAATTTTCACTATAAATAAAGAAAAAAATCTAAATTTTTCGATTCAAAAAAATGAAATAAACAGAAAGGGGAAAAAGTTTTTTTAGTTCTATCCATATCTATGGATATGGATTGAAGGCAGAACTTTTTCCAACAATTTTTTTTATTTTTGCTCGAGCAGCAGCCATAAAAAACTAGTATTAAATTCATCCAAATTGGGCACACTAAGTAAAAGTAAAATACGGGGTATTTAGAAAAACTTAAACTTTTTTTTTTCGAAAAAAGTTGCTGTGAATTGACTGCTTAAAGTTTGGCGATTGCGTAATAGTAGGTTATTATGATTTTGAAAAGGCCGCCATGGTGAAATTGGTAGACACGCTGCTCTTAGGAAGCAGTGCGAGAGCATCTCGGTTCGAGTCCGAGTGGCGGCATAATTTTCAAAAAGGACCAACAGGTCCCATATTCCTATATGGCTATACTATAATCAAACTATTATAGTATAATGGTATAATGAATTCAATTCGATACCTTTTTTTGAAACTTCAAATTTTTATGATATTTTTGACTTTAGAACATATATTAATTCATATATCCTTTTCAGTCGTTTCGATTGGAACTACAATTCATTTGTTAACCTTATTAATCGATGAATTCGTAGAACTATATGATTCGTCAGAAAAAGGAAAGATAACTTCTTTTTTCTGTATAACGGGATTATTAGTTACTCGTTGGATTTATTCGGGACATTTGCCATTAAGTAATTTATATGAATCATTACTATTTCTTTCATGGATCTTATCCATTATTCATATGGTTCCTTATTTTAAAAATAAAAATTATTTAAACCCAATAACAGCACCAAGTACTTTTTTTACACAAGGGTTTGCTACTTCCGGTCTTTTAACTAATATCCACAAATCAGGCATCTTAATCCCCGCCCTTCAATCCCAGTGGTTAATGATGCACGTAAGTATGATGGTCTTGGGTTATGCCACTCTTTTATGTGGATCATTATTATCCGTGGCTCTTCTCGTAATTACATTTCGAAGTGTTATAAGAATTTTTGAAAATGAGAAAAGAGAATATTTGTATTCATTTTCTATTGGCGGAACTCAACGCATGACGAAAAAAATAAATGTTTTAAGAAATACTTCTTTTTGTTTGTTTTCTTCTCGGAATTATTATAAAGTTCAATTAATTCAACAATTGGATCGTTGGGGTTTTCGCATTATTGGTATCGGATTTCTCTTTTTAACTATTGGTATTCTTTCAGGAGCAGTCTGGGCTAATGAAGCATGGGGGTCTTATTGGAGTTGGGATCCAAAGGAAACTTGGGCCTTTATTACTTGGATTATATTTGCGATTTATTTCCATATTCGAGTAAATAAAAATGGGGAAGGTTTAAATTCCGCAATTGTCGCTTCAATTGGCTTTTTTATAATTTGGACATGTTATTTTGGGGTTAATTTATTAGGAATAGGACTTCATAGTTATGGTTCATTTACATTAACATCTAATTGAACTCAAAAAGAGGTGGGCGGGGAAATCCGCCTATAGGATAGCATCTTCTAATTGTAATATAGAACAAGCCTCAAACAAACTCTTGAGAACTTTTTGAATTACTACATTTCATTTTGACTCAAAAAGTTCTCAAAAAAACAAAAAATTTTGGATTCGGAGTTTTTTTTTTTTTTTCGTTCAATTAATAATTTAAAATTTTTTTGTTATATAACGCTTTTTTTAATCGAATTTTTTTTTATGTTTTGTTATTTTATTTATGAAAATATCTAGAAACTATAAAAATAATTAGATAAAAGAATTTCGATCTTGTCAACTGATAATGAAAAAACAAAATCCGGATAAATACCAATGCCTATTACAGGGAGGAGGAGTGAGATCGAAACAAAAAGTTCCCGGGGGCCGGCATCAAAAAAATAACAATTTGGGGCATTCAATAGTTTGTATCCATAGAACATCTGGCGTAACATAGATAATAAATAAATAGGAGTTAATATCATTCCAACTGCCATTATGAATGTAATTACTATTTTTGATAGTAAAAGATATTTTGGTCCGGTAATTATTCCAAAAAATATTATAAATTCTGCAAAAAAACCACTCATGCCCAGTAATGCGAGCGAACCTAGTGATAATATAGTGAACATCGTAAATATCTTTGGCATTGGGGCAGCCAGCCCCCCCATGTCATCAAGGTAAGCAAAACGGGTTCTATCATAACCCGTTCCTGCCAAGAAAAAAAGTGCAGCACCAATAAATCCATGTGATGCTATTTGTAAAACGGCCCCGTTGAGTCCCATATCATTTATAGAGCAAATTCCTATAATTAGAAAACCCATATGAGATACAGACGAATAGGCTATTCTCTTTTTTAAATTTCGTTGACCGGGAGATGTTGAAGCTGCATAGATTATTTGGATTGCGCCTATCGTTATTAAGAAAGGGGAAAATATAGAATGTGCGCGCGGCAAAAATTCCATATTAATTCTAATCAACCCATACGCTCCCATTTTTAATAAGATTCCTGCTAGAAGCATACAAGTACTGTAATGCGCTTCTCCGTGGGTGTCGGGTAGCCATGTATGGAAGGGTATAATCGGTAATTTGACAGCAAAAGCAATAAGAAATACAATATAGAATAATATTTCCAGAGCCACAGGATATAATTGATTGGCTGATGTTTCAAAATTAAATGTTGGCTCATTAGAACCATATAAAGCGATACCCAAAGCTCCTATTAATAAAAAAGCCGAACTTCCTGTAGTATACAAAATAAATTTTGTAGCGGAATACAGACGTTTTTTTCCTCCCCACATGGATAGAAGCAGATAAACGGGAATTAATTCTAATTCCCACATAATGAAAAAATGTAAAAGATCTTGAGAAGAAAATAATCCTATTTGACCACTATACATTGCTAACATCAAAAAGTGAAATAATCGGGAATCACGAGTAACGGGCCAAGCAGCTAAAGTGGCTAAAGTCGTGATAAATCCTGTCAGTAAAATAGGTGCTATAGAAAGTCCATCTATTCCCAACCTCCAGTAAAAATCAAAAAAAGAGATCCATTTATAATTTTCTGTTAATTGCCTTAATGGATCATTCAATTGAAAATAATAAGCAAATGCATAGGTCATTAAAAGAAATTCTAAGATATATATATATATATATATAAAGTATACCACCTAATTACCTTATTTCCTTTATGAGGAAAAAGGAAAATTAGGGAACCCGCTGATATGGGTAAAACTACGAATATTGTTAACCAAGGAAAAGAATTTATGATAAAGACAAAATAGACTTAGCCCAGAAAACCCGTGCTCGAAAAAAGGGTTTATTTTTTTTTCGAGCGCGGGTTTTTGTCGGTAAACAAAAGATCAAATATGTTCAAGTGGTTTTTGGCGGGCAATTCTCAATAAGCTAGACCCATACTTCGGGTTGTTTCGTTCCATAAATATACACGAACACTCAAGAAGTCCGTTGGGCAGGCGGATTCACATCTCTTACAACCAACACAATCCTCGGTTCGTGGAGCTGAAGCTATTTGTTTCGCTTTACATCCGTCCCAAGGTATCATTTCTAATACATCTGTGGGACAGGCCCGGACGCATTGAGTACATCCTATACATGTATCATAAATCTTTACTGAGTGTGCCATTGGATCTCCACTTTTTTTGAATGCCCAAAATTTTCGATCTAGTAAATTTCTAAATGAATCTTATATTTAGACACCAGATGAAGCAATGATTTAAATGATTTACCAGAATCTTGATATTAAATTCAAATCTATCTCATGAGTTAATTTAGAATTGAATATCAAGATGCTCACATACCTTATATATCATACATGCCAATTCAAATTGATAAATATCATAGTTTATATGATTATTACTACTTATTCAACAAATTCGATTGATTGATACGGATGGATTTTCTATTACGATAAATTGACGCAAGAATGGCCAGTCCAATAGCTGCTTCGGCGGCTGCAATAGTTATAACAAAAATTGAGAAAATATTTCCTTTTAATTGGCAATTATCAAAAAAATCTGAAAATGTTATGAAATTTATATTGACTGCATTCAATAGAAGTTCAAGACACATAAGCGCCCTAACCATATTTCGACTCGTGATCAATCCATAGATACCAATAGAAAATAAATAGGCACTCAAAACAAGTACATGCTCGAGCATTATTCACCAACTCCTGATCCAGTTCAGTTTATTTCAATATGAACAAAAATTGAATTCAAATAGCCAACTAATTGGGTTGATTAGAATAATCATATTACAAATGCAGAACAAAGAATTATATTCGGCCTAAATTCAATAAAAATTTGTAGTTAGAAAACATTTTCAAATAGAATTGAAACAAAATGAATGGAATAACTTAGAAAACCTTGAAAGTTGAATGCTAATTCTCAAAATTTATTACTGACGAGCCACAGTAATTGCACCTATCAAAGTAACTAAGAGAATTATTGAAATGAATTCAAATGGAAGAAAAAAGTCCGTTGATAAATGAATTCCAATTTGTTGACCATTATTTGTTAAATCCTGCTCTAGAATCTGGTTTGTTCTGGTAGTCCAAATAATCGCATACCAGGACGTATCCGAAATAATAGTAATTAATGAAACAAAAGTACTTGTACAAATTAAGGAAGTAACCCCGTCCCCAACAGTCCAAAGGCTCCAATCTTGGCATTTTCTGAACCATTCATGAACATGACAGCAAATAGAATTAAAACATTTATAGATCCCACATAAATAAGGAGTTGGGCAGCAGCTACAAAGTGAGAATTTGATAAAATATAAAATAAGGATATACAAACCAGAACCAATCCCAACGAAAAGGCAGAATAAATTGGGTTAGTAAGTAATACTACCCCCAGACCCCCTAAGATAAGAACTAAGCCTAGAGAGAGTAAAATAAAATCATGTATTGAACCCGGCAAATCCATTGCACGTTAAAATCCGCGATCAAAAAATCGTTTTGTTTTTTCTTTATTTTGTTGATCCGACCAAAATTTTTTTTTTTTGTTTGTATTTGAATCAAACCCTAACGGATGTAAATTAGAGTAGCTCAAATTCTGTTAATTACTTTAACGTATTAATTAAAAAAATTGACATTTGGAATTCACATAAAAAAAAGAGATAGAATTCAGACTTAGGTCTATTGACCTATTTTTAATTTAAAATTTAAAAAATGGGATTGTTACAACCGTTTCTCTAAACGAAAGAAAAGGTAGGGATTTTGGATTTTTGCAAGTATTCAACAGGACAAATAGAACAAACTATATTGGTCCTCTTAGAGATCGAATTCAAATTCCATTTGAATTTATCAAAAAAATGAATTAAAAGGTCTTTGCTGATTTAGCTCGTTGAATTAAAAATTGTTCGAATTGTATAATCGTCAATTACGCGCATCGGTAAACGCCCTTCGCCAATCGTGGTTGATCCTCTCACTTCAATCGTCTCTCGTCTCTCTGGAACTCTAACTCTCCCTAAGAGCTCCAAAATATGTGTATAATGAAGTATATTTTGTCCAAAGGGGTTTCAGAGTATTTATAGGCTTCGAGACCAAATTGGAGAATGATTAAGCTCAAAATCTCGTCAGGAGGTAAAACATAGCATGTCCTTGGAGAACATGGAGTGTCCTAAAAGTACATGGCGTGTCCTTGGAATTTTGCTTCTCGGTTGTGACTTCTAGAGAAAAGGACACGCCCGTGTTCTTTTAGAACACCGAATTTGACCACGGTGTCAACATAAAAGTTGTACACAATCGAATTAGTTTTCCAATGCTGCTGACCGTGTATCAATCTGACTTCCGAGCAATGCGTTAGACCCAAAATATTAAACTGCAATGTTTTCTTCCCAAGTCGAACATACTTAGTTGTTCCAGCGTCCTCGTCATGTCTTGATTCATCCCGAGATGTCATATGATTCCTGAAATGTACCAAAAACATACAAAGCAACGTAACACGACCCAAGGAGCCAAGGGAAACTAAATATGCACCAAACGTAAAAAATTCAAACATGTTAAAACATCTAAACGTCCAAAATTATCAATTAAAGAGGAAACAATTGTGCTAATAATCGAGCACATCAAACGAGAAGAAAAACTAGTGGTAATGGATAGTTAAAATGCCCTCACTTTTAATGTATTAATTTCAACACTACCTTTTATCATGTAATAATGGTATTATTTGTAGGATCAATTATATGAAATCCAACGGGTTTAGAATTGAAGGCAAACAAACTGTTAAGTGAAGAGAGAGGGAGAAAAGTGATTGGAATAATGTGGTGAAAATAGGAAGGAACGTAAAAAGAGGAGTGAAGATTGGAAGAGGAGACCCATTACACTACACACATTTCATGACCGCTCATGTAGCGCGAGCGATACTCTAGGATGCTACAAATGGAGTCTTCTCGTTTTCCCTCTTCTCAAATGGATCTCCCAATAAAGAACTGCAGCCGCATCATCAATAAGAAGAAAACAACAGCAACACCAAGAAGACAAAATAAGTAGAAGAATACTTTATTAATTATACTCTGTGTTACGTTTGTCAAACTTATAGCCACAACGCCTAGCGATGGGGAAAAAGAGCAAGGGTGGTATTTTCGACGTCAGCATAGGAGCAGTTGATGGATTGCCAATTCATGACAAAAAAGACATTGATCTTCACTCGGTTGACGGTGGAAGCCATTTCAGTATCACCGGCGACATTCTTCCTTCTCTTGGTTCCACTCGTAGCGCTCCTCGTATGACCCTCAGCCGCTTTGTTATCTCCCCATTTGATCCTCACTATAGGTATAAATATATGCCATTTTTCTAAATTAATTGTTTTATTTCATCAATAGATTTTCAATATTTTTTTTCATCTTCGTTTTATAGGGGTTGGGAAACATTCCTTGTGCTTTTGGTTTACTATACGGCATGGGTATCGCCATTTGAATTTGGATTCATTCCTCATCCCAATGGTCCACTTATGATTGCTGATAATGTTGTGAATGCAATCTTCTTCATCGACATTGTCTTGACCTTCTTCGTTGCTTACCTCGACAAACACACTTACCTCCTTATTGATTCCAAGAAGCAAATTGCTTGGAGGTACGTTAGCACTTGGTTCATTTTCGACCTCATCTCCACAATTCCATCCGAAATTGTTCGTGTCATCTTGCCCAATAATCTTCAGTCCTATGGATACGTTAGCATGCTCCGTCTTTGGCGCCTTCGGCGAGTCAGTCGATTCTTTGCAAGGTACGTATGAGAAAATAAAATAAAAGAAAATTGTACGTACAACTTCCATATATCTTGATCTAGACATTTTCTACAATAATTTACCTTAACTCAAAATAAAATTACTTTAAATTAATTAAAATAGAATTTGAGCCATCTAAAATTAGATCAAATCATCCAAGCCGTTGATCAAGAATTCATTTTTAAAATAATAGTTAGTTTCTATTTACTGGCAACCGGTTGCCTCATTATTCAGTACATATGTTTCCGTTCAATACTCCTACTTTGTAGGATTAGTGGGACTTATTTATTTATTTGAAAATTATTTATGGATTTTTTCTAACAAAAAGGAAAATTAAAAAAGTTAATGGCAGTCGTAAACAGTATAACCATTCTTGTCCACTGTAATTAATATTTGACATGTTGTGTACCATCAGCTATCTCTTATGTAGCATTTGCAATTTCAATAAGTTATTGTAACCTAAAATAGTTAGGTCATGGTTACTTAAAAGAGCAATTATTTTTTAACTCAGTAAAATTTAACTTATGTAAGCCTAAATTTCATTATGTAAGACTTACGAAATGATAATTGTTTTTTATATAACAGATAAAATTAAACATGTTACGTAAGACTTACGTAACGGAAGTTGTTCTTTAGTAACTGGCGAAATTATGCTTGTTACGTAAGAGTAAAGGTCGTTACGTAAGGTTTACGTAACGACGATTGTTCCTTACGTAACAGGCAAAATTTAGCATGTTACGTAAGAGTACAGGTCGTTATGTAAGGTTTATGTAACGATAGTTGTTCCTTATGTAACATACAAAATTTAGCCTGTTACGTAAAGGCATAGTTGTTCCCTACGTAACAACCTTTAATTTTGCATGTTACGTAAGACTAAAGGCTGTTACGTAAGATTTACGTAACACTAATTGTACCTTACGTAACAGTCTTAATTTTGCATGTTACATAAGACTAAAGGTCGCTACGTATGACTTATGTAACGACTGTTATTTCTTACGTAACAGAAAAAAATTGCATGTTACGTAAGAGTAAAGGTCGTTACGTAAGGCTAGCGTAACGACAGTTGTTCCTTACGTAATAACGGGAAAAATTAAGTCTGTTACGTAAGACTAAAGGTTGTTACGTAAGGCGTACGTAACAGTAGTTGTACCTTCCAAAACAGCCTTAGTTTTGTCTGTTATGTAAGACTAAAGGCCGTTATGTAAAATTTACATAACGACAATTGTTCCTTACGTAACATAATCAGCTAAACATACTATTACAAATCACTAACTCAAAATTACATTACTTTAAATTAACTGGGAATGCCCTTTCATCTAGCCAGATACATACATCTCTTATTAATGCTTACTGTTTTTTTCGTTTGTTTGTGTGAATATATATATATATATATATATATATATATATAGATTGGAGAAAGATAAAAATTACAGCTATTTTTGGACTCGATGTGTGAAGCTTGTTTGTGTAAGTGACACTAATTTTTGGACTCAACTACGTGCTTATTTCTAATATTGCCCAAAAAAGTAATGAAATACGACGTACTTTTTGATGAAATATCGTGCAGGTAACTCTATTTGTGTTGCACATGGCTGCATGCTTCTTCTATCGCATTGCCGCGCATTACTATGATCCGACGGAGACGTGGATTGGGTCGGTTTGGGAGGATTTTAAAAAAGAGGAAGTTTTTGTACGCTATGTGAAATCCTTGTATTGGGCCATAACAACAATGACTACCACGGGATATGGTGACTTGCATGCTGTGAATCCTAGTGAAATGGCATTTGTAATCTTGTATATGCTCTTCTGTCTTGGCTTGAATTCCTACATAATTGGTAATATGACCAATTTGGTGGTTCATGCAGCCACTCGCACTAGACATTTTGTCAGTATCTTACTCACTTACTATGTATTATCTTATCAGTCTTATCTTCATATATAATATAATATATAACTAATTGAAAAATGAGTTTGTTTCATAGCTGATTATATATATACTATACTCTTTTCTTCAGAGAGACACTATTCATGCTGCCTCAAGTTTTGCACAAAGGAATCGCCTACCTGTTCGTCTACAAGATCAAATGATTGCTCATTTGAGTTTGAAGTACAAAACTGACTCAGAGGGACTCCATCAACAAGAGGCCATTGATTCGCTTCCTAAAGCCATTCGATCCAGTATTGCAAACTATTTATTTTACTCACTAGTGGACAGGGTCTACTTGTTTCGAGGTGTTTCAAATGACTTACTCTTCCAGTTGGTATTCATTTTATTATCCCTCTCTCTCTCATTTTAATTTTAATTTAACAAGACTCGATCGATCTCTTCTCTTATGGTGTTCGTGGCCTGTTTTCTTTTGTTTAAGGTGTCAGAAATGAAGGCCGAGTACTTTCCTCCTAGAGAGGATGTGATTTTGCAAAATGAAGCCCCCACCGAAATGTACTTTTTAGTCTCTGGTGCTGCGGTAAGTACGTTTTTTCATCCTTTTTAACGAAAATAAAGAGTGTGACAGAAAGAGATTATTAGATATAGTAGTATGTGAAATATATTTAGTAGTATTTCTCCTAGTCAGTTATAATGGTTATATATGATATATTTGTACAACTAGATAGCAAAAATTTGTTTATTGCTCTTATAATACATATATGTATTATATGAATTTTAAATTTAATTTCTACACTAAGCATGTTTAATACAAGTATTTTAAATAATCAAATAGATATTTGAATGGTTTTTAATTTTATATTCACTTTTAAAATTGTATATTTTATATTTTATAATTTTTGCCAAACTTTTAAACATATTGCTATGTTGGAATAACATATAAAATTCCGAATATATTATACACGTACCGTATTTTGCTAACTAGGTTTATGAATGCATGATTGTCATTTGCAATGAAACTAACAAGCGAAATTTTGTTTCACAGGAGCTTATCGTACATAGAAATGCAATAGAAAACGTAAGTTTTTTTGTTCAGTAAATTTGTAGTTTTTCCATTTCGATTAAGCATATGATTAATCAAGTGACATATATTGCTATTGGGAAATTTAAGGTGGTTGGTGAGGCAAGAACTGGTGATGTGGTTGGCGAGGTTGGTGTATTATGTTACAGGCCACAACTGTTCACAGTTCGAACCAAGAGACTGAGTCAACTTCTACGTTTGAATAGAACTTCATTCTTAAATCTAGTTCAAGCTAATGTTGGAGATGGGACGATTATCATGAACAATCTTCTTCAGGTAACTAGAAATGGATGTTTGTTGAATATAAAAGTTCGTCTCTCTCTCTCTCTCTCTCTCTCATGTGTTAAAGGTCTTAATAATTAATACATTGATTGATTGGTGCAGCATTTGAAGGAAAGGAATGATCCAATAATGCAAGAAATATTATTGGAAACAGAGCACATACTGGCTCAAGGAAGAATGGATTTGCCTCTTACTCTATGTTTTGCAGCCACAAGAGGGGATGATCTATTATTACATCAATTACTAAAGCGTGGTGCAGATCCAAATGAGGCAGACAATAACGCACGAACTGCAATGGTGATCACATTACATCATATATCTTCTTTGATCTGCTATTCTAACAATACTTTTTGGTCTATGTTCATAATAATATTACTTTTTTATTTTGGAATTAATAGCATATTGCTGCTTCAAACGGGAATGAACATTGCGTAGCGTTGCTTCTGGAATATGGAGGAGATCCTAACAGAAAAGGTATGTATATATATGTTAATATTTAGCTAGGGAATATACATTGTCAATATCAAGTACTGATTCTAACTAAGCTCAATATTCCACGTTAATTGTTGTTGCAAAGCGCAGACTCAGAAGGTAATGTCCCATTGTGGGATGCGCTGCTTGGCAAGCATACATCGGTAGTGAAGATGCTAGTGGAGAACGGTGCTACACTTTCTTCGGGTGATACCGGTGAATTTGCATTCACAGCAGCTGAGCAAAATGACTTAGAGTTGCTCAAGGAAATTGTTAAGTATGGCGGTGATGTAACATTGACAACAAGCAGCGGAAACACAGCACTTCATGCTTCCATATCTGACGGAAACACGGAGATGGTTAAGTTCCTCCTAAACCAAGGAGTGGACATTGATATACCAGATGGAAATGGGTGGACAGCAAGGGCTTTAGCAGATCATCAAGGGCATGATGAGATCAAATTATTGTTCCAAAATAGACCTGAAGAAGTAGTTAAGAAAGCAACAAAGCAGCAGCCCCTCACAATCCAAACCAAGAAGGCAGCAGCAGCAGCAGCCTCCGGGAAGCGAATTGCCAAGTATAGCAGTGAACCCATGATAGCTCCTTACACATCAGATTTTTCCCCGAGACATGTTTTGCCAGCAGTAGCTGAAAGGACTTGGACTGATAGTGCCAGTAGAAGAAGAATAAATACTTTCCGGAACTCGCTGTTCGGGATAATGTCAGCAGCCAATACAGGTGGTGGTGGTGGTGAGGGTGAAATTTTGACACCTGGAGGTAGTGTTTCGGGAATCCCGGGCTTCAGCACCTCTCCTCCAGCTCGTGTTACCGTTAGTTGTCTAGAGAAAGGTGATGTATCAGGGAAGTTAATCCTACTACCAAACTCACTTGACGAACTTTTGGACATTGGAGGGAAGAAGTATGGGTTTAGTGCATCCAAAATCCTAACTAAAGAAGGAGCACTGATTGAGGATATAGATTTGATTAGAGATGGCGACCATATACTTCTCTCTAGCTAGTTGAGTTGGAGCCTTCAAATTTGATCCAATATAATCTTGTCTATTAATAAGATCTAAAACGGTAAGGGGGGCACTGTTGTTTACTGCTCACGTAAACAGTAGCCTCATCCCACCCAATTTAGTTGGAATGCAACCAAATTAATATTTTAGTCCTCTTTTAGTTTGTTTGTAGTCTCCTTTAAGTTTTTTTTACTTTTGAGTTATATTTTCATATTTTAATTAATTTTATCTAAACTTAGCAATGTTGTGAGTGATGAAACTGCTTATATTTCGAATCCCCTTACGCTATTCAAACTTAAGAATGACAGACAAATTTCACGATTTAAAAAGAAACAGGATAGATTCAATAAACTGTCGCAATTCTACTCTAATAAAATCACACCCTTTTGGGACCGTAATTTGCTACCTTTCTAGTATCCCAGTCCGCTCTTTCGAAACAAAGAGCTGAAATCCTCTAGGCGATTAAACGAATAAGAATTGCTCATACGACATACTAGTTCATTCGCTCCCGAGTGAGAGTGAACGTCTAACATAGTTGTTTGATTTTGGTGTTCTAGATATGCAAGCTCTCTCGAGACTAAGACAAATCTAATAGAGATTCATTCAAGTTGATCAAGCAAGAACGAAAACGAAATCAAAATCAAAATCAAACATGATCTGAAATCCATCAAACTCGTATAAATCGGCAAACGTATCAAATCATTCGTTCCTTAGAATTAATCTAGGGTTCATCTAATCTAAACAAGATAAGTTTAGCTGCTCATGATCTCAGAAGACAAATCAAAATCAGAGAAGGAAGAAATTGATCCTATGTTTACACAAATAATCCACCGGTTTGCTAATGTACCTGCACGACTAGATCTAGCTACCCAGTCCGCCGGGCCATTTAGCTTATGTGGAATGAAAAAAAAGACAATTGAATCTGACTACGAAGAAATAGCTTTAATCCTCCTTATCCATGCATAGAACTGCTACGACCATGCGTCCTCATAGGCTGCTAAAGCCTGAATTAAGGTTAGGTCGTCAGATTTAATTATCGACCGGAAATCTGATTCCTTCAAAAACTCCAGAGCCTTGAAAAGCGCCATAGCTACAGCCTCAATCAACAATGAACAATGGATCTAGCCTGATAGCCCATCCCTAATATTCCCATGGACGTCTTTCACGATGACACCATATGCCGCCACAAGATCCTTAGCAATGAAGGAGCCGTCATAATAGATCTCCTCTTGAAAAAGGGGAGGCGGTGGGATGATATTCAGGATACTAGCAGCTGTGTTGGCTTTGTTTGAGTTTAGATTGGCCTATAGAAGAGGATTCCATTTGTTGACCAGCTTTTCAATGCGAATCCTCGTTCCATCATCCGCCGGGGTGCGCCCCCTAAAAGTGGAGTCATTCCTGGCTCTCCAAATACACCAACACGTAGCCACCATGCGAAGAAAAGCTCGGTTGCTTAATAAGGAGTGTGTGTTGTCGAACCAGGTAGGCAGAGCACGATTCCCAATCAGAGGTAAAAGATCGGACATGGAAGGTGCCCATGCTTTCCTTGCATGATTGCACCTGAAGAAATAGTGGACTAAATCTTCATCTTCAGTGGTGCAAACCTGGCACACCAAGGAAGCTTTTACCAAGATTCCAGCTTATGCAAAGTTCATGAAGGATATGCTCAACAAGAAGATCAACCTCAATGATGCCACATAAGTCACTCTCTATGAAAAAGGAGCGGCCATCCAAGTCAGACCGACTAAGCAAAAAGACCCAGGGAGCTTTACTTTACCTTGCATGATTAAGAATGTTAAAGTTAGTCAAAGTGTTGATCTAGGTGCTAGTATCAATGTGATGCCAAATAGCTTATATGAGAAACTAGATATATGTGAACTTAGACAAACTGATATGGTCCTTCAACTTGCTAATAGGTCTTTAATGAAGTCTAGGGGTGTCATAGAGGATGTGGTAATTCATATAGGACCTTTTAAATTTCCAGCTGATTTTGTGGTTCTAGATACCGATGAGGATGATTGCAATATTCTGCTAGGACGTCCATTTTTAGTTACTATTGAAGTTGTGATAGATGTTTGCAAAGGGTGTCTCACTCTGAAAGTTGGAGAAGATGAGGTTACTTTTCGATTGAAAGATGACATGAAATATTCTAAAGCCCAAGATGATGATAATATTTTTGAGGATTTTCAATATGCCACTGAGATGTTTGAGTTGTCTCATATGCTTTTTGGAGATTGGATGGTTAAGCAAAAGCCCTTGAGAAACTGGAATCTTACTCTGGATCACCACCAACGCTTGAGCTTCCGACGATCCCAAAGATCCCAAATACACAACTTTATACGAGAAGGTTCCGGAGTCGGAGCTGAAACTACTAACAGAGCATCTCGAGTACGCATTCCTCCGTGAGGATTCTAAAATGCCAGTCATCATTAGTATTCTAAAAAAAATCATCAGTTTGAAACTCAAACCTAAGCAAAAACACAGCTTCTAGCCCTCTTGAGGAAGCACGAACAAGCCATTGCTTTGAAGCTAGCCAACATCAAGGGAATCAGCCCTTGTTTGAGCACTCACAAGATCAATTTGGAGGTTGATGTTAAACCTGTAGCAGAGCCTTAACGCGGACTCAACCCAGCTATGCGAGAAGTTGTGAAGAAGGAGTCACTCAAACTCCTCGATGCAGGTATAATTTATCCAATTTCTTACAGTCATTGGGTCATTCCTATGTAGGTTGTGCCCAAGAAAGGTGGTTTCACAGTCGTTCCTAACAAAAAAGGAGAGATCATTCCTAATCGGATAGTTACTAGATGAAGAGTGTGCATTGATTACAGGCTCCTCAACGATGCTACAAAGAAGGATCATGTTCCACTACCGTTCATTAATCAGATGCTTGAGCGCCTCACTAGTCATGAGTTATACTGTTTTTTGGATGGGATGTCAGGATATTTTTATATTCTGATCGAGCCAGAAGATCAGGAGAAGACTACATTCACATGCCCCTTCAACACATTCACGTACAGGCTCGTTCCCTTTTATCTATGCAATGCACCAGCGACCTTTCAATGATGTATGCCGACTATCATTGGGCACTTACTAGCAGATGTTGTCAAAGTCTTCATGGATGAATTCTTAGTCTATGGAGATTCCTTCTCCAGGTTCCTAGGCAAATCGGAGAAATTTTTAGCAAGGTGTGAAGAAACTCATCTAGCTCTCAGTTAGGAGAAATGCCACTTCATGGATTGAGCTAAGCTTGAAACCATCTCTCAACTTCCTCCTCCTGTTATTGTTAAGACTATTCATAGTTTCTTAGGATATATTGGTTTTTATCATCATTTTATAAAATATTTCTCTAAGATTATGTTAGAGAAAGATGTGCATTTTATTTTCAATATAACTACTTGCAGGCATTCAATGTACTCAAGAAGAAGCTGGCGACTGCGCTGATCTTGGTCTCTCCGGACTGGGAGGCACCTTTCGAACTAATGTGTGATGCTAGTGATTTTATAGTGAGAGCAGTACTTGGACAGTGGAGGGAGAAGAAGTTACACCCATCTACTTCATGAGCAAGACAATCAATGATGCGTAGAGAAATTACACAACCACTAAGAAGGAGCTTCTTGTGATTGTTTTTGCATTCGCCTAGTTCTGCTCCTACTTAGCATTGTCCCATAGTACTATTTTCACTAACCATTCAGCTCTTAACTATCTTCTAGCAAAATAGGATGCAAAGCTAAATCTGATTCAATGGGTGTTACTACTCCAAGAGTTTGACATCACCATTAAGGATAAGGCTGGAGATGAAAACATCACTATTGATCATGTGTCACGCCTTGAAGGACCTTTAGTGGGGTTGTTTGCTAATGCGGAGATCAATGAACTTTTCCTTGAAGAATAGCTACTGTTCTTGGAAGAAGTAGAAGAGATTTTGAAATATCATATACCCAAGCTTCTAGGGTTTGCTCCCATAGCAAACTTTATTGCTTTTGGAGTTCATCTGGATCATTACAACCATCAGCAGAAGAAGAGATCAGTTTCTGATTTCAAGCAATATCTTTAGGATGATCCTTTCCTCTATCAGTCGAGAACATACAGCATCATCAGATGTTGCATCACTCTCTATAAAGCCGGCGACAACATGCACCAATTCCACATCGGCCCCACCGGGGGACATCATAGTGGTAACCACACATCGCACAAAATACTTAAAGTTGGTTTCTTCTGGAGGACAATTTGGAAAGATTATGGAGAATTCATGAAGAATTGCGATGCGTGCCATTGAACATGTAACACTTCCAATAGGAATGAAATGCTTATGACTATCTCGATGCCTATTAAAGTTTTTCATGAGTGGGGTATAGATTTTATGGGCCCTTTCCCGCCGTCTCATGGAAACAAGTACATTCTTGTTGGTGTCGATTATGTGTCAAAGTGGGAAAAAGTGCAAGTGCTGCCTACAGACGATACTAGAGCAGTGGGGAAATTCATCCAACGCCTGTTCATGCATTTCGACAGCCCTCCCGCTATCATTAGCCAAAGGGGTACTCATTTCTAAGGTCAATTCGATCGAGTTTCCAGAAATTTGGTGTAACTCATCGGTTGAGCATCGTTGACCATCCATAGGCAAGCGGTCAAGCGGAGGTGACAAATCACGAGCTTAAGCGGATTCTTGATAAAAAAGTCGATCGGTCTCGTAAGAACTGGTCGATTCGGCTCGATGAAGATCTTGGGGCTTATGAAACCGCATTCAAGACTCATATTGGCACTTTGTCATATTGACCTGTTTATGGCAAGGTTTGTCATTTATCGGTCGAATTTGAGCATAAGCTTGGTGGGCCATGAAGTTACAGAATATGGATGCTAGTCTCGCAGCTTTAGAATGTCAATATCAGGTCGTTGAGCTAGCGGAGTGTAAGTTTCATGCATATAAGAGTTTGTGGCTCTATAAGAAAAATATGAAACACATCCATGATTCTAAGCTTCAAGGTGTCAAGAAGTTCACTAAAAGGGATAAGGTTCTGCTCTATAACTCTCGTCCCTGACTCTTTTTGGGAAAATTACAATCAAGATGGTAAGGACCATATGAAGTCACAAAATCCTTCCCCTACGAGACCGTCGAGATAACATATCTAGATCAAGGAACATTCAAGGTAAATGGTCACTGTCTCAAGCGGTATCTTAATGCCATGCCTACTGATGGAGTCCAAGTTCATTACTTCGACAATGCTGAATAAAAGGACAGGTATCATCTAGCTGAAAGACGTTAAAGAAAGAGTGCTTCTTGGGAGGCAACCCATGTATGGAGTCAGTTTTATTTTCAATTCTGAGTTCGTATGCATGTTTAGGTGTTAATCGAGTCTAGAATCTGATACCTGAGCCTTCATCTTGTCCTAGTCATTGGATCGAAGAGAGTTGGTGATTCCAGTTTGAGTATGATTTTTCAGGAACGTATGTCAACATTTGTGCCATCGGCTTGTAAAACATTGCTCTTAAGCTTAGGCGCAATATTTGACTGACTTTAAGCGCAATTATTGATAATGATTCATGTTTCTTTTGTCAAAGAGTGTGCATTAAGTTGTCAAATATTTGGCCTAAGTAAGACGCAATTTTTGACAACTATTTGGCGCAACATTTGGCAGAAGTCAAAATTTATTTAGACTTAGCCGAATTTTATGACACAATTTCACTCCATCTCCGTTCAAACTTCGACCAGCCATCACTTCTGACGATCACCGCCGTTTTCCTTCTGCCCAAAACGCCTCCACTCCCATACCCTCCCAATTTTGGTTGCATCCTGTTTGAGTGACTTTTGAGCAAGTTAGGACCGATTTTTCCCCAATTTTCACCAAAATCCAAATTTGCTTGTTGTGGCGTGTTTGCTCTCTTCCAATCATGGTGAGTATTAGGTACTACTTGTAGACACATTTATCTAACCTTCTTATTGCTTATATTGCCCTGAATCATTCTGAATGATGATATTGTGATTTGGGTTGAAGAACCCTAATTTTTGAATTTGGGGCTTTGTGAAATTGATGATGCTAGATTGAAAATTGGTATGATAGGAATCTAGTGATGTGATTTTCTCCTTGAAATAACATGTTTAGGTCGCTAGAATTTTCAATTTCGCTCGGTATTGTAGGGTATTTTCCAGGTTTGGATTTTATGAACTTTTACATGTATTGCATTGTTTGTATAACTTTGTGAAGTGTGTCTAAGAGCTATAAACTTCACATTACATACCATAGGGATGGGGACCGAGTTTCAATGTGTTGTTTACCTATGTCAATCCTTATCTTTTGCTCTTACTTGATTAGTGCATAAGATTTTGGGCAAAAGATAAGTGTGGGGTGGTTAGTTGAGTTGTGATGCTTCTGTGTAGGTTTGCTGTTCGTTGCACCACTTCCTCTAGTGGAATAGGAGCATCATCATCAAAAAACGAGGCACGACACTCGGATGAAATGGAAGTCGTCACCGAAGGAGAGCAAAATGAAATTGTGGCTGATGTACTCTCGGATAGACACGACCTAACAGTACATGACTACCCTCGCTTCCTCCGCACCTCACTGACGAAGAGTGGAGTTTCTTTTGGAAGTGGTTTTGTAACTTTGTGCCTGCCCCCACCTCAGTCTTCGATATTGAGGGCATTCAAGCTATAAACCCCACTTGGGGAGATCGAGCGGTAACGTTTCCTAATGGTACAGGGCTATTGGAGCTTATCACACTTTCCGGTCCACCAATGGTCGCTCCTCTCCAGGAGTTTTGGGCCTCCTTCAATTATGAAACTCGAAGGAGTCAGCAGGACTAGAAATGCATTTCCTACTCCTTTGGAGGATCAGACTTCAACGAGGCATTTGATGAGTTTGCTAAATATCTCAGGTTCCATTGACCTTTCTCGACACTCGCACGGAATCATAACTCGCTTTAATCGACCAGATGATATCGACAAGGTGATTCAAATAGTTTGGAAAGCCATCACTAATGACTCGACAAAAATTAGAAAGGGGTTCTTCCTCTTTCACTAAGGTACTTGACCCATTCTCCCACTTTTTCCATTTGGTGTGGCGTCAAAGTCTCTCTTGGAGGAATATCAAAACAAAGAGTGGACATCATGTGTTGAAAGAGGAGATGATGTTCTATCGAGCCATTTGCCAAGGTAGACCACTGCATCCAGGATATGAGTGGCACAGTTCTTTCAGGGGAGGTGGACCCAATTGCGAAGGTACCTTCCTAGGGGCACTTTTTTGCTAGGATCATTGAGACCAAGGGCCTTCAAGACCGAAGGATGAATTCCGAAAACTTGGATCCTTATTCAGAGATTAAACTTGTTGGCCTTGACATCATTCAAGCCCGAAAAATGGACATTTCCAAGGAGTGGCTCACATGCGCCACAATCGATCGATTCCTTAACCAATATGAAGTTAGGGAGCCCGCAACGGCCGCTCCAGCAGATGCTCCCGCACGTAGGAGAGGAGTATGTCAGCTTAGGGCAGGTGATAGAGGGTGCAGACGAGGGAGGATAGGAGTAGAGGATGAGGCGAAAGCCTCACATCACCTTATTAGGAGGAGCAGGCGATACCGTAGAGAGTGCATGTGCCAGAGTTTATTCGATGAGCAAGGGATTTTCATTCCCTCCTCCACTGCCTTCGCATGGTTATCGACCACCACCGAAAGAGTTTGTTGAGATGATGACGTTGGTTCAGTAGTGGCAGATTAATTTTGGAGAGGGTAGTCTTCATTGGCAGCAACAACAGACATCATGGTAGACTTCTTTTGCTTTGGGATAGAGGCCATCGCATATTGAGCACAGGTGAGTGGAGCAGGAGCACCATGACAAGCAGATGTGCTATCTCCGCTACCTCCGTCCGTACAAAAACATATCACGGACACCACCACACTCACCGTGCTAACCTTCGAGGGGTCCCTACTGATCCAGGTATCATTTTTCTACTTAAGATTTCTTTTCTTTTCTTGCTTTTGGATCTTAAATCCATTTTATTATATGTGGGACTTGGACACTTGTCCTAGTCCCTTTTTACTTTTATTTTTGGCTTTGTGTGTTTGAGTCTTTTTTCAGGAGTTAGTGTCGCCGCCGAGCTCGGACTACATGGATCACGCATCTTTTATCTCCGACTTCTCATAATTTCCAAGTAATCCTATGCAACTTTTTCGTTTCGTTAAGTGGGGACATTATTCAAACTAAGTGTGGAGTGGGTATGCATAGGATGGATGGTAGCTAGTCTTTTGTGTCATTGTGTCTGCATATGAGTCCTAAACTCAAGTTTAATGGAACCATCTTTGAATCAATTACTTAGCATGCTTAGGAAATTTCCCTATGATTTGTGCACTTGCATTGTTGGCTTGCTTGATGAACCTAGATTTGATAGGAGTATAGGCCAATAACAAAGTCTAATGATTAGTTGTTTAGAGCTGCTTTGAGTAGTTCTTAGTAGCATGGACTCTCCAACTTGATGTTATCGAATTACCATCTATCAGACAACACGAGGCCTAAAGTCCATTTGTAGTATAAGATAGTCTGCAACATTTGTAAACCTGTTCTTAAATTTTATTTGAGTGGTCTTCGATGTTGGTTGTTAATGCAAAACTTGCATGATGCCAAAATTAATTCACTCGACACTAATTCACTAAGAATGATAGAGGCACTTAGAAAAGCTCCACCATAAAATATCCATTATGTCCCTTTTATTTTTCCCTTAGGTATAACCCATATATATCCAAAAGGCCTTTTCATGTTCCCCCATAATATCACATCCCCTTTCTTTCAAGACTTCATTTGATCATGTGTACATAAATGGCATGTAACTCGGTCGAGTTTAGGAATCATTAAAGCTACTAAGTTTAGAAACTGCAGAATTATCTAATCTCCCTTTGTAGTAATTTTGTATAGCTTATTTTATTTAAAAAAAAATAGAAAATCTCAAGAAAAGGAAGCGACAAATGAAAAACATAGTCTCAAAGAAAAAAGGACAAGTTTTTTTGTAGTACATTAGTCTAATAAACGAGTAGAAAAGCTCGAAAAGCTAGTTGTTGGGTAAAGGATAGACGAGCTAGTTTGAAACTCTTGATAGAAATTAAATCGTTGCATAGTTTGTATTATCTTAGTAGCTTAACTCCAGATTAGAGTAGACCGAGTCGTTCCCCACTGTGTGCACCTACCACCAAACTAATTTCATCTTCTCTTCTATTTTCTTTCCACATTACAACCTTGAATAAAAGACCTCTTCACTGGTGTTTGAAGTGCTTTGATGTGATGAGTAAAAATAGGATGATGTACAAGTTTTAGAAGCGCGCCTCGGAGTTTATGAATTAGTGCATAAACACCATCACTAAAAAGTTGGAGTGAGTGCTTTCAGCTTCATTTTTAAGCCGTGTTTCATTTGACAGTAAGTCTATATGGGTAGTATAACATGTTTGATTAGAGGAACTTCTTGTGAGGCCTTTACTTTCTATGTTGGTTTTTGATTAGAGGTTCCCTTGCATGTTAAGCAATTCAGGGGGTACTTTGAGGATTATGGATTTACTTTGCCATGTTAATAATTTGATTCACTTGTAGGTATTTTTAAAGCTTTTATCAGCTTTTTGCTTGAGGTCAATCAAATTTTTTATTTAAATATTTTTTAGTTTTTAATTGATGTGATATTTTTTGATCAATCAAAAAGTTCCATGTCATCTTCATTTGCATCGTCACTAACATCGCTATGTCACATATGCAATTTAACGGTCAAAATTTAACAATGTGTCATTTTCGTAATCGAGAGCAATAGGTGGTGATACAAAAATTATATAGAAAATTATATGTATATTTTTGTAATAAATATAAAGGCTGTGACATGGGAGCGTTTAAAATCGAGGCGAACAAAGTCCAGGAGTTCTAGGAACTTCTGACCGCCGGGTATTTTTTCAATAATTAGCAGCAGAATTTTATATCATCAAAATTGTAATCAACAGATTACAGGTCACAATCCGAAGGGACAAAGACAAGAAAACTTGAAACTAATGTAGAGAAACAAACTTGCTCCATATTACTCAAGCTCTAACTAAATACAATCAACTAACTGAGCAGAATTCCTCGTAGGACCTCCATGAACTCGACAACAGCGTTCTTTCCAAACAAAGCTCAACATTGTTCTCCATCTCAGTCTATCACGACGAGCACCAGCATCATTCCCAGCGAAAGTGAAAACAAAAAAATCAAGATCATCTTACCAAGCAGCAAAGGTTGGGAAACCTGTTAAAAGGGCCTTTCTAACCTCCAGAGCAAAACAGCAATGAACAAAACGATGAGTAAGATCTTCAATACCTTGCACACAAAGTACAAACCCCAATGGATCAATTTTGACTTCAACGATAGTCGATCCAACACAATTTCTCAGCACATGAAAGAGTATTTGTGAATAGTTGGATGCTTTCACACAGGAACCAACCAAGGAACCAAGTCTTTCTTTTTACGACCGTTGGGGTATTTTTGGCATTTCAAAAACTTTATTTCTTTAAAGAATAATTTTTTAAAGAAAAGACTGCTTATAATTGTAATTAGTTATTGATATATAACTGGTCATATTATAACAAATAGTTAGTAATTATAAATTATATATCTGGTCATAATTGATTATAATTTTGACTATTTATTAAAATATAACTGATTATAATTGGTGATTATGATCGATTATATTTATGGTTATATTATAAATAGTTATTAAAAAAATATAATTGGTTATAATTAAAAAAAAATAGAATCAGTTATAAATTATAATTGCCGGAAAAGGCGTCGGCGGTCACTGCAGCCTCGCCTAGAACGGTAACCGATGTCTCGTCGAATAGTGGTCAGCCATTGACCGTTGTCTCGCCGGAAAAGCGATGGACGGTTGATGGAGCCTCAACGGCGACACGATGTGGCCATGGCCCATGGGTTTTATAAAACTAATAAATTAAAATAATTTTTTATATGACTTTACTACTATTTTTATTCAAATCGTTAAATTAATTAAAATAAAACACTAAAATCTAATAATTTAGAATCCTGAACATTTTAAAATTACTTAAATCCGGAAAGTTTAACAAGTCCCTCGTGACATGTGACTTATGGAAGTATTAAGGCATAATTTAAATAATGGAAGACCGGCATAATTGATTTACATTATTGATTAGAGCATGGGACCTACCTTTGTCATCAAGATTCTAGAGATCCAACGGTGGTTGGGAGGTACACGAAGCAGGTGTACCGAAACTCCAAAATCTGTGACGGCCACAGGCAACCCCAACCAACCACTGCCCTTACCCTTACGCCTTATCCCAATGCTAAAAAGGAACCTCCTCCCGAATGTGTTCCTCTTTTTGCTCTTCTTTGCTTGTATCACCTTCCTCCGCCATACTCGGCTAGGGATTTCCCCACATCCTCTTCCCCTTTTTGCTGTTAAATTGATACATAGAGCTCTGATCGTTGAGGGGAAAATTAAGGAAGGAATTTGAGAAACTGCAATCAGGATCTCGGCCTCGGCCTCGGAGTCCTAAGAAAAAAAAGGCCTTTGGTTGAATCAGTGACCAGAGTGTCCTTTTTTCAGGAGGGCGACACCATCAACAAACCCTAATTAATTTTAACAACTGCTTCATTTCGATCTCAACTTTTATTCAATCATGCAGTTGTTGAGGTCTCTCCCTTTCTCTCTCTCTCTCTCTCTCTCTCTCTCTGCATATCGTCTCTTTCCCCTAATGTTTCCTGCCTTCTATTTTTTTATTTGGCGTTTTTGAATTGGATTTGTCTGTATGTTATCGTTTTTTCAATTTGGAATATCATCTGATTCTTATTTGTTTTCTCTTCTATGGTGGACAGGTTTGTTGAGATTCTCCTTCCTGGACTTAGGTCTATCTCCGCCTTGTGCTTGTAAATGCAGTTTTGTAGATTGCTTCGTCCTTGGATCTGCCATCTCTTTGCATGCATGGGGTGAGCTTCTCGGTTCCTCTTTTCATGTGTGTATCTGGATGATATGAGATGCCACTATGTACGCAAGTTTGAATTACGGTAGCATTAGGCTGTCGTTTTTCTTTGGTGAATTGGTGATGACGAATTGGAAAGCGGGTGGGATCTGTGTTTCTCCTTAAGACTGATTTTAGGCTTAGCTACATAGATCGGTATTTGCACTTTTTATCCAAAAAAGGGATGAATGTTTCCACTTTGTCGTTTAAGCTTGCGTGACTAAGCTTGGTCTGGAATCGTTTATTATGTATCTGTTTACTTCGTCTGTAAGTAAAAGCTTCTCTTGCGGGGGTAACATAAGAATTGGCTTTTGTCACATTCCTTCCTTTGATGAAGGGACTAGTTGGATATTATATATCAATGGTTATTCTTGAGGGTAGGGGATCTTGGTGTGATGTCATGTTGTCTTCATGAGAGACGTGTCAGGGACGAAACCTTTTTGTTTATTTGAATTGCCATCTGGAGTATACTTGCGTGTTCTGGACACATGGGGATGAAAGCATTCAGGATTACATGCAGTAGTATTTTCAGTGTGAGGATCACTTGAGCTTTGTTTGTTTGTTTGTTCCTTTCTCTTAATGTCTCTAGCTAGAACCAACCTTACTTGGCACTTCCAGATGGGATCGCACTTTACAGTTGTTTGAGTTGAATAACATGTCATCATGTAGTATCTGGGATGCTTCCCCTCCTTGGCTAGATTGTCAGGTCCACATAGCTCATGGAAAAATTAATACTACATGAATTTGACCTCTGTTTTGCACCCTTTGCCTTTTTTAAGCTTATGGATTCAGAAAATACCGGTGTTCTTTGATTAAGTTAGTACTGAACTATTGATAATGGAGTATGTCATGTGTCTGGTTACCATTTCCCTTATATTATTGCATTTGGCAATAGTATGGGTTTCAAAATTACTTTTCTTATTGAGCTGGTTCTGTATTTACCAAGTGACTGTTGGATTGTACAACGTTGTTGTTTTCTATTTAGCTCTTAGATTCATTACCGACTACCGATAACTATGTAATGAGACTTACTTTTGGACTACGTGGTTCTAATCATATTTTTGGTAAAACCTGATTTGTAACAGAGCAGAGGTTGTTTTGGATGCTGCGCTAAACCCACTACAGTTATTGCTGTCGGTGAGCATTCAAAAGGACTAAGACCCGAGGAAAGGATCTCAAAGAAACATAGCATATCTGACGATTTCTGGAGCAGCAGTGCTGCAGAAATGGACAACAGCACTCTACAATCACAGAGAAGCATGTCTTCGATCAGCACACTGAACCAGCCCCTTGATCCCTATTGTAATATTGGCAGCACAAGCCACCCCGCTGAATTCGTAAACCATGGTAAGTTTAACTGATTATTGGAATTTCTGGTCAGATAATTAAAAACCACAAATAGCAAAGTAGTTTGCTTATGGTTTTCTCGTCCTATTTTATTTCATCGGGTTATCTTTTATCTGTTTAGCAAAAATTACATAGAATTCAGGGTTATCTACTTATCTTGCAGTATCAGTTTCTTTTTGGCTTATCCCTATATTAGACGTTTAATTTTGTCCTTATCCTTTTTTTTGTGAACAAGTCCTTTGTTTCGTAAACTTAAAAACAAATACTTTCTTGTTTTTATCTAACGATGTCCTCTAAGGTTCAGATTTCTCTGTTGTAACTTTTAAGACGTTTCCTACCACTAACAGAAAGACGTTGAGAATGAATTATTTGCCCTTTGTAGGTCTTCTTTTGTGGAACCAGACAAGGCATAAATGGGTGGTAAATAAGTTATCTCAGAGTAAAGCGCAACCTAATGTTCGTGAGCCAACAATAAGGTGATTGATATTTCCTGTAGAAAAATGATGACAATAGTGGCTCACTACCCCTATGAAACATGTTAAAGTTCCAACAGTATATTCATTTGTGTAATTTTTTTGTCGGTGTGCATTAGCAGATTAAGTTTTAAAGTAAACAAGCTAAAAGCGTATGCATAAGCAGTGGTGTTTCTTAGCTGTTGTATAGTTAGTTTCACAAACATAGTGGCTCCAGTAGTATATTATTTTCTTCCCTTTGTGGTTTCTGTGCAAATTACTGGCTTTTGATTTGTTATCTTCATTTATAATTTCATCCTGAGTGGGTTTTGGTTTAGCTCTCAATTGACACAGACAATGCTGCTGCGTGTTTCAGTTGGAATGCTACTTATGAGAGCTTATTGGGTAGTAATAAGCCTTTCCCCCGTCCTGTTCCCCTTGCTGTAAGTTAGCATGGAGCCTTGTAGTCATTTTTGTTGGCCAGTTGAGCAGTGTGGGCAATTGCTTGCCTGCTCATGGATATCAAAATATCTTCTTGTTTGTTTGTTTGTTTGTTTGTTTATTTGTGTCTACAAATGGCAGGAAATGGTGGATTTTCTAGTGGACGTTTGGGAACAGGAAGGATTGTATGACTGAATGAATTGAAGCCAATGTAAGAGTCTCATGCGATAGAAGGGTGTTTGAAGACAAGAGTTGTGGCTATTGTTGTTAATCTGGTGATTAATTAGAAATCCATAATATTTAGCAGAAGAATTGAGAGGGGGGGGGTGTAAAGACAGCTTGTCTTTGATTTTATATTGCCATTTACTGCTGCTGTTTCTGTTGGATATGATTACTGCTCTTTTTCTGATTTGTTTTTCACCAGTAACTGTTATTGGTTCTGATCGATAAATGTGAATCCTTCCAGTCTTTGTTGTGCTATATACTTGGTCAGAAGAATTTGGGTTTGGGTAGGGAGTAGGGACTATAGTCATTGCTCAACTAGTTAGTTGATAAATACCATCTTTTGTAGAGAGAGTTGAAGCAAATAGGCTTTTGGCAATGGGGGCGGATATTGGGCGGGTGTATATAAATTATAAACTCATCCTCATACTTGTTTTTAAAATTCATTCTCTAAAATTCATTCTAATCTCCATACCTGTATGTGTACCTATTTTCTGCAAAACTGAACTAATTTTTTTAAAATAGAACTACATTATTAGAAGGAATCTCTGCAAATCTGAATTAAATTTTTTAAAATGAAATTACATAATCAGGAGGTTTGGGCCGTGCCAAGATCGCTGTGTTTGCCATTGGGACAAGAAGGGTCTCTTCTCCGTCAAGTCCTGTTATTCTACTATGAAAAAGCGGACAGGTGCGGCAGTTCCGTTTTCCCCAGGAATAGTCCAAAGCGTGAAAGTAGCTTTGGGCCCTTGCCCTCCCACCAAAGCTCAAGTTTCTTCCTGTGGCGACTTTCTCACAATGCAATCGCTACTGATACTAATTTACTTCGGAGGAATTGTGCGGCTTCGACAGCCTGTCGTTGTTCAGCGACGGTTGAGGATGTCCAACATATGTGTTTGCTTGTCCACTTGTCATATGACAACATCTCAATTCCTTTTCATTATTATTAAAATATGATGGATACTTTAGTTCTTTCTTATTTTTTCCTCTCTTCTAAATATTTCCAGATTTTTAAGATTAAGAATCTCCCATTCCAATTTAACATCCACTTATTTATTTAATTATTTAATTAGGTTATATTTTCTTAACTGCTTCTCTACTTTGTTGGAAAAATATCAAATCTAACCAAATCAAACTACTATGTTTTTAATTAAAAAAATATTTAATTATTTAATTAATAACAAAAGAGCCTTTTTATGCCATCGTAGACTTTTTATGCCAATATTTGGTATTTGATACACTTACCTAATATTAGTTTCAGTATAAATTGGTATCACCTCCTCGTCCCATGTATGCAGTTAGTATTGATATTTGGTACTTGGTATATTTGGCTACTACTAATTTTCATGTATATAAACTATATTTGATACAAACACAACAAAATTTGTACCACCAACCTCTCAATAATACAAATAAAAAAACAAAAAGAATAAAAAATTTAAAAAATCAAAAATGAACATCAGTACCTCCATTCTCTCTTGTCATCAATCTTCTTCTTCTTCTTTTTCTTTTTTTCTTCTAGATCTTCATTTTTCTTCTTCTTTTTCTTCCAAATTTTCATTTTTTTTCTTTTTTCACATCTCTATTCTTTTCTGTTCTTTCACATCTCCGTTCTTCTTTTAGATTTTTTTTTTACAGATCTCTGTCCTTTTTTTTGTTCAATTCTTTTCTTTTCTTTCTTCTTGTTTTTCTTGTTTTTTTTTCTTCTTCTTTTAAATTTTCGGTTTTCTTCATCAAATTGTTCGGTTAACAAATAAAGAGAGAGAGAAAAAGGAGGAAATTTATTTGGAGTTTCAGATTTTTGGTGGATTTATAATTAAAAAAATTTAGATATAATTTTAGATTAATTAAACCAGTATAATTACTTATTTTTCCTTTTAATCTAATCATCAAATTTTAATATCTATTTAATGGTTAATATGGGTGATATCATTTGATAACATATATCCCTATTGTTATAATAGAGTATCTGTAATCCGTCCCATTTATTCTTTATAGATATTATCCAAACCCGTTCAAAGAACGATTGAATTTGAGTGGCATAAACTTGCGAAGCCTGGTTAGAAAGTAAGGTGAACCTTCTTGGCCATGGAGAGCCATTTAATTTGCTGCTGCTATCAGTAAAGTAGTTTCCCATATGGTGTGCGGGTTTACAAACAGGGGCAATTTTACACTAATAATTATCAATTATGTACCCACCACGTACACCCATATCGATCCAGCTATATAAATTGGATTTTGCTACCGCCCGTCAAACTCCAAACCTATTCAATAGTCGCATTTTTAATTTGTACAACTAAACACGACTCATATTTAATCCAACAATTTAACAAAACAAATGTTACCGTGATATGTTAGTTCAAGAGTCTGGATTCGTAGTCAGCGAAATTAGTATTTGTCGCAGCAAATAAATTCTTGCCAGGGGTATTTTTGTTATTTTAGATTTTTTTTCTTTTTTTTTTCTTTTTAAGGTATCCTTTAGAAGTTTTACTCTGAAATATTTGGATTGGATTTGTGGGCATGGAAATCAAACTAAGTGCACAAATACTATATGAAGTTTAAAGTAAATTTTGAAATGGTCATTTAAGAGTGTAAATGATGTTAAATTTGTATGAAATTTTTTTGCCTGTCCCAGAATACTAAAAATCAAGTACAAGCAAAATGAATATATAACCCACAATAACAAAATTCTAACCCTAAATCGAGTACAACAAATTTAAAATTAAAAATCAAATACACGAAAAATGAGTACACAACTCACAACAACAACAAATCTAAAATTAAAAATCAAATACACGGAAAACGAATACACAACTCACAACAACAACAAATTAAGTACATAATTCTAACCCTAAAACATATACAAAAATCAAGTACATAATCCTCACTCTAAAGTGAGTACAAAAGTTAAGACAACAAACCTAACACTAAAAATCAGTACAGGCAAACGAGCAATAATAAAAAATCAAGTACAGAACCTAACCCTAAACCGAGTACAAAAACAAAAAAACAAGTACATAAACATAAGAAACCAGTACAATAAACGGTACACTCGGAAAATATACGAATCAATCAAGGAATCAAAATCCTTACCTATCCTTTCGAATGACGATAAGTTGAGTCAATTCAACGACCTCGACCTCGACCACGCCACACTATTTGCTTTTGAAATTATCCTTAACCCGTTTTTGTTTACTCTCTGTGAGTACTTGGAAAGATTGACCAAATTTAAAATGCCAGAAGAGCAATCTCGATTGATACATGAAATTTCAGAGATCATTGGAGATGACAGAGAGGTGGGACCAGAGTACACGCAATTGTCGAACCCTAATGAACTAGAAGAGAGTCAACAATCAGATATCGAATCGAATAAAAAATTAATTAGAAAAAACAGAAAACTAAAATGGCAAATTTACCCATGATTAAAGTTAGTACTTTCATCCGTTAGATCTAAATTTCAAGATGAACGACTGAGATGATGTAATACCCCGATCCTAATACAAAAATATTAATGTAAAAGTTTCTAAACTTATCTGTAAGACTTTAGTTTAAATATACTAGTATTACTTAGTACCGGTGAATTCTTCAGTATACCTGGTATATCAAAATTTTCGGTGTACCTAATTATTTTCGGTAATATAAACCGATCATCAACGTCAATTTTTCAGTTTGTAATCTCAACGGTTCACAATTATTCGAATATTAAATCTCTCTTTCACATTTTATTTTTGATCTCATATATTTTTTCAATTTATAAACTAATCACACTTTTTAATTCCTATATATCAATTAATACTCAAATACAATTTCTTAACATTTCACCTTCCTATCTAACAAAATCACATCTCACTTCCACATCATCCACGTCATCTTATTTCCCACCCACAAAATTTCCACATCCTCATCATCATCATTCATCACCATCACCATCTCCAAAAAAATCACATTCCCAGCACCATTCCCATTCGTGTGGATTGTGATTATTTCGTGTGAGTGCTGATGAAACTATTCAGCACCACTTTGTGGATTGTGATTATTTCAATGGAGCTCTGGATTTTCTTGGATGCACAAACTGAACTTTAGTAGTACCAAAGCACTAAATAAAGTTTAGTGATAAGAGTGTGAAAGATTTTTAATAATTCTGTAATTAAGTCACTCTGGGCTATCCGTTATAAGCCCACTAATTCAGCACACAAAACTGTCTGCCGATATAACCACTCGATTCCTAGTTCTCGTAGGTTTCACGCTCCTCCCACTCCAGTCGCCGTCTTTTCAGTTTTCTCCCCTGGTTCTGCTCTTCTCTCTCCCGCCAGGCAATCTCCCGCTTTCTCTTTGCTGCAAGGAAAACAATGGAAGCAAATAAAACTCCTACTGTCAAAGTAAGTAAATCATTTTTTCTTCTCTCTGCTTCATCCAGCTATCAAGGAATTTTCTGCCTACTTAGTTTTGCTTTAGAGAAAGAGAAGAGATTGGCCTTTGGTTTCCAATTAAATTGGAAGCACCAAACTAGTTTGAACTGTGAAGTGCCTATAAAGATGCAAATTTTCCTAACTAAAATCATTCAGGTGATATTGGGATCGGCGTCGATTGCGAGGAAGGCCATCTTAGCTGAGATGGGATATGAGTTCACCGTCCTAGTAAGTAAACCTCCCCTTTAGATTACTATTATTCAGTATGAAATGTTGTTGTTAAGTTTGAATAGTGACAATTTTCCTTTTGTATTTGTCTTGACAGACTGCAGATATTGATGAAAAGGCCATCAGAAAGGAAATGCCAGAGGAGTTGGTAATGGCTCTTGCTGAAGCTAAGGTATTTATTTGCTCACTAGCTGCAGCCATGTATCCCTAAGCTTCATATGAATTTGAACTGCTAACTTAACACGCTACTACCTTATTTGCCTTTTTCTTTCATTCTTCTGCCATTATAAATTGTCAACTATTTGGCCTTCGATCGGATCTCGTTATAAATCATCCAGTTAATTACAGTTTCAGTAGGAAGGTGAAGATGATATGTTAGGATTTTGCATTCTTATTTCTACTACTTTTTTCTCATTTAAACATGGGATGAATCTCAGGCTGATGCAATTATAGCAAAACTACAATCCAGCAATTACCAAGAGGAGAATGCTGGCGTTGAGCCAAGTATATTAGTTACAGCAGATACAGTATGCACATTTTTCGTTCAATGTTCCTTGTTGTTTAGACAAGTGGGTGCATGAGGTTTCACCGACTGCCAATTATGGTCTGAGGATACAAATGTCTTTGGTGCTGAGACTAACTTTTCCATTGTAATCCTATGTTCCCTGGGTTCTGGGGACGGTTGAAAATAGCTAGATATTGAAGATAGTTTAGTTAGTCATTTATTTAATTTGTTCTGCTACTTTGTTCCTAATCCTATACCTGCATTTGTAGAATCAAAAAGATTGGGTGGTACTTTGTACTTGTCATCGTTGTTCTCTTTTCACTATGCTTGCCTCAAATCTGGACTTTGACCCAGGTGCTTACCCTAGCATTTCAAAACTTCTTCTCAGGCTGAAGCCATCTCTCAGAAGCTCCCAATCAATGACTATGTAAAGGATGTCGAGCCAACATTTTTGATTACTTCTGATCAAGTATTAACCTTTTTTCTACTTGCTTTTTCAAACATTACTTGTGTTTCATTATGGTTATTGTACTAGTTCCCCTAGCTTAACAATTATGATCTATCGTTCAACATTTTGTCGTTTACATCAGCATTTCCTAGCCCCAACCTGCTGAACCGCTTGAGATGATGGATTGTTAAACTTTAAATTTGACGAGAAAGCAAGCATGAAGTCTTCTTAGTGACTTACTTGTGTTCCTTCTGGAGAGCATATTATTTCCCTATTACAAAGATGAGCTTGTCAAACACCAATCCCCTCTAGAAAGTCTGCACCATACGAGATCTGTATCCTCAACCACTGATGGTTCTTGGTGATTAAGTCATGCAGTCATTGTTAAAGTTGGTTTCTTGTGAGTAACTTGTTTTTATTGTTCAATATACTTCCTGGTGAAGGTGGTTGTGTATGATGGTGCAATAAGGGAAAAGCCAAGCAACGAGGAAGAAGCACGGCAGTTCATGAAAGGTTTACTTGATCGTCCATTTACTTTGGTCTACTTGTTATTCTATCGTTGTAGTTGCCTCATTTTCAACAATTCTCAAACATCACGATGCAGACTATTCTGGCACCCATGCGGCAACTGTTGGATCAGTTGTAGTAACAAATCTTAAGACTGGTGTCAGGAAAGGAGGATGGGACAGAGTGGAGGTTAGACACACCTTATTTTTTCCCTTTACACATGTCCTATCTCTCTTTATTACTCTTGCAGCAGCGCACTTTAGATTGAAGGTACAAAGCTTATAAAAGGTTCATGATTCTGCAGATCTATTTCCACGAAATACCCGACCAAGTCATTGACAAGCTGGTAAGAACAGCTTGCTCTATAAGCTTACTTTGGTAATGCTTGATGATATTCCCTTTTTCTTGTGTCAAATATTTTGTTTTCTTTATTTTGCAGGTTGAAGAAGGGATTGTCCTCAAAGCTGCAGGAGGGCTCATAATAGAACATCCTCTAATAGTGCCTTATGTTAAACAAGTGGTTAGTTTTTCTGTCTTTATCTTCCCTTACTAAAACCTGACCAGTGTTTTGAAATTACATTACTACATGATAAGTTTCATTCTTTTGTTTAATACAATGTTAGACACAACAATTGGCATCAATGATTAGATTCATGATGATGAAGCTTGTTGACTTGATTTCCAGGTGTTTTGTCTAGCAGTTTTAATGGTTATATTTTCTTATCAATTGGGGTCTATTTTCAGGTGGGAACAACTGATAGTGTAATGGGACTTCCCAAACTTCTTACTGAAAAGCTTCTTCAGGAGGTTGTTTAAATGCAGTACTACTACACTCTGTTTTGGAACAAAATTTCATGGATCCTACTGGAAAGTGTACTTGGTCATCTTAATTAATGTTTCAATTTTTCATACTCAAAACTAAAGATCCTACTTTAATCTGATGCTATCTATCTCAATTGCACATGTAATCTCCACTTTGTGAACTGACCGTCATATTTTTTTCATACATTGTGCTTGATAGGTACGAATTCACTACTATTAATGGTCTTTTTTAGAAATTAGCATGAATTCGCTTGCCAACATCTAAGTTTTTTGGATACCCTATTTATCACAACAAGAGTTTTTTTTATCACATGACAATATTGATTTAAATCATTCATTTATTTAATTCATTATAATTTATATATAATTGTCTAAATTAGTTGGATTTTTAGGTCATTTTAAAAAGTCGTTATTTTACCACTTAAATCAAGTAATAAAAATATTATTGTTATTTGTATCTCTCACTTTTCCGAGACTCTTTCTCTTCAAAACTTTTTCTAGATTTGATGTATAAATCGATACCACAACACTAAAATCTAAAATATGTATCTGGAAATTCAAAATACACAGAAAATCAGTATCTCGAATTAATCATAGATACCACATCAAGAAACATCGTCATAAATTTTTTTGTTTAGTTAATAGATCACATGCCAATTTGTAGTTAACTTTTGCCGATATCATCTTCTATTCTACTTTAGAGGTTTTCATTTCGAATTTCGATAGCCTTTAATTCATACATATGAAATTTATTGTAACTGTATAAACATTAATTTTTATGAGAACTTTCATTTGAAAAAGTATATTAAGAATACTATAAAAATTTAATTTAAATACTCTCACAAAAACTTAAATTATTAAAATATAATTTATTATGAATAGTATTTTAAGGTTTGATGGGTTGATATCAACCTGTTTGGTTTTGTAATACATAGTCATAATCTTGGTTACATATCATTAATATATTTCAACCATAATAAGATGGTCATTCTATATATCAACTTGATTTCCATACTAAATGTTAATCAAAATCACCATTTAGTTGATAGATCATATGCCAACTTGTTATAAATTTTTACGAACGTCATCTTTTATCAAATCGTCTATTTTATCATAAAAATCTCTGTTTCGAATCCTAATAATTCACAATCAATATATAGATTTCTCAAAATTATACAAACATAAACTCTTAAAAAACATCCATTTAAAAAAATTAATTAATAAATAATAAATACTATACAAATCCGTCTAGCGTCCCTGCAAATATCGAAATCATAGCCAACGACCAAGGCAACCGCACGAATCCTTCCTTCATCAATTTCTCTGACTTCAATTCCGATCTCCTCATTGGCGAAGCAGCCAAAAATCAATTGGATTTGAAGATGGGAGGAAACCAATTCCCTTGATTGAGCTGCGTCTTGCATTTTGATATACGGGTTGATTCAGTTAGTGTTTTTATAATCATTATCTCTGTTGGGGTTGATTTACATTCAAAAAAATTAAATTTTGGTGGGTTGGAGAGGGAAGGTGACATTGTGGGGTTTCGGAAAAGGAGAAGGAGGTGATGAGGAAGTGGAGACCTGCTGAGTTGGATACAGTTAATTTTTTAAGTGGGCGATTTATTAAATAGAATAGAAAATTTTAATTAAATAAAAAAAATTATATTTGTATTTTTTAGTTTCAATTTTAAAATTTTGGTATCTAATCTAATGACAGATAATGATATTATCATATCATAACAAAAAAAAATGTTGTCATAGCAATTTTTTTTAAAATTTTTTACTTCAACCTTGCCAATATCCGATTGTAGCGCTACATTAGCTTTAACAAGTAAAAAAAGGCTAAATGTGTCATCACTTTCGCCTTAACAAGCACATATCGACATAAAGAGAATAAAAATGCATTATTTCAAAAATTAAATTTAAAATAAACATGCTTGGTGGATCTAACCTCTTTTGAAATTTTTTCAACATATCAAATTATATGAAGGTATTAGCAACACTGTGGGCCGAAACAGCCGGCCGGTCGGGGCTGCTTCCGGTTGAAATCCACGGTCGGCCGGAATACCTTGCGGTCGATTTTATCGATGAGTGCGCCGGGTGATCCTCTGTCGGAACTTTCGTTCAAGCCAAAAAAATTTCGGGGTACGAGGGTGACAAACATAAGTACGATAATGGAAAAACAACACTCAGCTACAACGTCCGAGGAAAGGAAAGTACAACAACTATAGTTTCTAATCTCGACGACCTTTTCTCTGGCTCTGATACCCCACGTAGAGGTCCTCAAACTGCTGGTGCATCCCCTCCATATGGTCGTAATACTCCTGAGGCGAGTCCACGTACTGCTGCCTAAGTGTCCCATCGAAATAGGAGGCCATACCATCGAAGACTTGTTGAGTAATCTGTGAAAAAAACAAAAAATAAGAATTAGGGAAACGACATTTACATACTCTAAACCCGTCAAATGTGAAGGTGAAATCGAACTTACAATCTCAGGAGGGACGCCTACACCAGAATCGACTGGCGCCACAATGCGCGGGTGACTGTGCTCGAGATACCAGTCCATGTACCCCGGAGCAACATCCTCTCCGGACACTGCCCTCTGAAAAATAAGGTGGAGGCGGTGAATTCTGATGAACTCCTGATCCGACCAAGTCCTATCATCTGTCGAGGCCCACTAGACCGCATAGTTTCGGATCTCGCGGGGCCTATTCGCCCGCAGCGGCACAGCAATTGAGGGAGGGACAACTTGTGTGTATCCGAACTGTCGGAGTACACGGTAGGAACCGCAGTACTCACCTATGTTGGCGCAGCGAATGAGTCCATGGAAAGTTGGCTCGGGGAGGCCCAAATGGAAGTCAAATCACATCACGAGGTTCAATGTTATCGAGGATGCGTCGATAGTACTCCGACCTCATCTGTAGGACTCCGCCACCCCGACTAGGTGTTTCTGCATTATCCCACCGGCCAGCTAACGCATCTCCCGCCCTACGCTTCGGTTGAACCATCCTGATAGGCCGCACATTGGGAAGTACTCGTAAATCCAAAACTGCAGCAACGCACACGGCCTGACATCTCCTTCGCATCCGCACAGCTAGTCTTCCCTAGCTCACGGTACAACCAAGCGAGCGCACCAGCACCCCAAGCGTACTCTGGTACATCACTCATCGAACCCGTGAAGTACTCCCAACCCAGAAGGCGTGATCGATCTGCTGATCTATCCTATAATCAATACAAACTCTCCACCCTGTGATAGTACGGGTGGATATGAGTTCCTTCTTCTCATTCTCAACAACTGTGAAGCCTCCTTTCTTCGACACCACTTGAATCGGGCTAACCCATTCACTGTTTGAAATGGGGGAGATGATGCCAGCATCCATAAGCTCCACACTTCTTTCTTGACAACCGCCTGCAAATTTGGGTTCTTCAATCAAAATCTTGTGCATATAGAAGTTGGGGCTGGTGCCCTTGATATCTGAAATCTGTCACGCAATCGCTTCCTTGTGTTGTCGGAGAAGATTCACCAACCTTTCTTTTTGATTCGGCGTGAGAGACGAGTTGATGATCACCGATAATTTGGAGCCTTTTGCAAGGAATGTGTACTCCAAATGATCTGAGAGTGGTTTGAGCTTGAGTTCAGGCGGCTCCTCGTATGATGTTTTTTTCACTGTAGATACTCCCATGAGCGGAGTAACTTTTGCTCGATCTTTAATCTGATCTATGTCTGAGGCCTGTTCGTCAGGTGATTCCTGCCGCAGTTGATTACTCAAGGACGAATCCAAGGCATCTAGATCAAACAATGCATTAACCTGAAAAGTCGAGGCAATGACATCCACATCCTCAAATTCAATCTCATCAAAATCAATGTCATCTTGAGCATGAGAAAATTTCATATTCTTAGTCAACTTGAAAGTGGCATGTTCCTTATCAACACGCAAGGTGAGAGTTCCCTCGAATACATCTATAACTTCTTTAGATATATTGAGGAAAGGTCTACCCAAAATAAGAGATAAGTCAGTATCTTCGGTATCGATCACCATAAAGTCAACTAAGAACATAAAATGTCCAATTATAACATAGACATCTTCCACCACTCCTATAGGATATCTTAATGACTTATCTGCTAGTTGAATTCTCATTCTAGTCAGTTTGAGTTTATTTAGGTCTAGTGCTCTATACACAGAATATGTCATTACGTTTATACTAACACCTAAATCAGTTAAGCCATTTTCAATATCCAATTCACCAATTCTACAAGAGATATGGAAACTATCCGGATCCTTGAGTTTTATCGGAATGAATGTGGAGACTATTGCTGAACACTGCTCATTGAGGGTGACGTCGGCAGGTTCCGTCAGCTTACTCTTGTTGATGAAGATCTCCTTCAAAAATCTTGCGTACATTGGCATTTTGACAATGGCTTCAGTGAAGGGAAGGGTGAGTTGTACTCCCCTAAGCATCTGCACAAACTGGGCGAAACTCCTGACTCAAGAATCCTTATCGAGCCGGTTGAGATATTGTGCTGGCTTGTGAGGTACCAAAACTGGTTATGAGATAGAGCTAGCTCCATTGATCTTTGCGGGACCCTTACTCAAAGGATGCAAGAGCATTTCTTCTTCAACCCATTTGGCTCCATCTTCATTGTCTTCATTGTCATTAGCTGCATCCTTGTCCACTAACTCATCCTCATTGAGTCCTTCATCTTCAGTAACCAATTTTGGAGGGACCGTCACGAGAGGCTTCACTATTGTGGGACTAGAATTTATTTGTTTTTCACTCGTAATAGTGATGGTCTTCAACTCATCATATTTACCTTTGGGATTCTCCTTAGTATTTTCAGGTAAGATACCCGGTTGTCGAATGGAGAGGACGCGTCCCATCTGAACTTTCAAGTTGTTGATAGAAGTTTGTTGGTTCTGGTTGAGAGTTTGTTGGTTCTAAAGAAGTTGGAGTAGCATGGCGTTGTTGTCTGTCGGAGGCTTTCTTTGGAGATGAAAATCCAATTTGAAGTGCAGGTGTTTGTGGAAATCTGGGAGGAGATGTTCGAGGGGGTTGATAATAAAATTCTATTTTTATCTTTGAGGTGGATAACCCCTCTAATTTTTCTGACGGTAATCTTAATTTTCGTTAAAATAGAAAGATTTAAAATTTCAAATTTTTTAGATAAAATTCAAAAAAATCTAGCACAACCTAAACCCAATCCGGAATAAACACTACTAATAACCAACCCATTCATAGAATTCACTATCAACAAAAACAAAGAGTTCATAATAATAGCTAATAACAGCTTAAACAACCTACTAATGTCATTCATGAAATACCTGCTCCACTCCCTTTCCTACTTCAACTCTCTCTCTCTCTTCACTGAATCCCAAAACAGTCGCACTCCCCGTTCTCCCCGTCTCTTCCTCCCACCGCCGGCCCTGCCATGGACTCCACTGCCGGCGAGATTCGAATCCAACAACCCCGCCGCCTACCCGACTTCCTGCAGAGCGTAAACCTCAAATACGTCAAGCTCGGCTACCACTACCTCATCTCCAATCTACCTACCTTATTCTTCGTCCCTCTAATCGCCTTAACCTTAATCGAAGCCTCCCAGATGGATCCCGATGACCTCCGCCACCTCTGGCTCCACCTCCAATACAACCTCGTCGCCGTCATCACCTGCTCCGCCTTCCTCGTCTTCGGTCTCACCGTCTACATCGTCACTCGACCTGTCCCCGTCTACCTCCTCGACTACGCCTGCTACCGCCCTCCCAAAACCCTAATGGCTCCTTTTGCCCGCTTCATGGAGCATTCCCGTCTCACTGGCGACTTCGACGAGTCTTCCCTCGAGTTTCAGCGCAAGATCCTCGAGCGATCCGGACTCGGCGAGGAGACTTACGTCCCCGAGGCGATGCACTTCGTCCCACCGCGGCCGACGATGGCTGCCGCCAGGGAGGAGGCTGAGCAGGTAATGTTCGGTGCCTTGGATACTCTATTCGCCAATGCCAATGTAAACCCTAAGGATATTGGGATTTTGGTAGTCAATTGTAGCCTGTTCAATCCCACTCCTTCCCTCTCGGCGATGATTGTTAATAAGTACAAGCTCCGTGGGAATATCCGGAGCTTTAATTTGGGTGGTATGGGGTGTAGCGCCGGTGTAATTGCAATCGATTTGGCCAAGGATCTTCTTCAAATCCACCGGAAAACTTGCGCTGTCGTCGTGAGTACTGAGAACATTACTCAGAACTGGTACTTTGGGAACAAAAAATCGATGCTGATCCCTAATTGCTTGTTCAGAGTGGGTGGATCGGCAGTCCTGCTCTCGAATAAATCGAGTGATAGGAGGAGAGCCAAGTACAAGCTCGTCCATGTCGTACGGACTCACAGAGGAGCAGACGACAAGGCTTTTCGCTGCGTTTACCAGGAGCAGGATCCCAATGGGAAGACTGGGGTTTCATTGTCAAAGGATTTGATGGCGATTGCAGGGGAGGCATTGAAGGCAAACATTACGACTCTGGGTCCTCTGGTCCTTCCTATTAGTGAGCAGCTTCTCTTCTTCTCGACATTGGTCGTGAAGAAGCTGTTCAACAACAAGGTGAAGCCGTATATCCCAGATTTCAAGCTCGCATTCGAACATTTCTGTATCCACGCAGGCGGGAGGGCTGTGATCGATGAGCTGGAGAAGAATTTGCAGCTGTCTCTTGTTCATGTGGAAGCATCAAGGATGACTCTTCATAGGTTTGGCAACACCTCGTCGAGTTCAATCTGGTACGAATTGGGCTACATTGAGGCGAAAGGGAGGATGAGGAAAGGGAATCGGGTGTGGCAGATTGCGTTTGGGAGTGGGTTTAAGTGTAACAGCGCTGTGTGGCAGGCGCTGAGGAATGTGAATCCCTCGCCAAACGGACCGTGGGAAGATTGCATAGATAAGTACCCAGTTAAGATAATGTCTTGACAATAATAATGTACTATTTAAGGTATGGAAGTAGCTGGTAACTTTAAAGAGGAGGTATATGATATAGCTGCTTGTCCTGTTTCTTTCTACTTTGTGATCCGAGATAGTTGGAGTCAATGTTAGATTGATGGGAGTGACTACCAATGTACTGGGCATTGAAGGAAAAGTTCAAAGATTCCAACTTTAATGGAAGTTAGTGAGAATTATCAATTACAAGCTCAGATTCTGCTTATGGTTTGTGTCTGGCTCTGCACATCTCATGTCTGCCACTGACAGGCTTGAAAAGCTTATGTTAAATGTCTTTGTTTTCATAGGAAGGTTTCTTTTTTCTTTGACAATTAGGACTAAAACTCTACACTGGTAACAGAGCTGCAATCCACCCAGGGGCATTTCTAGCAATCCAAAGAGTATGAGTAATGGAATGATAGTTTGGAGGGTTCCAAGTAGCAATATTTCGAACTTTAAAAAGTGACGAGATCTAAGATCAAAATAGAATCGTGGGTATCACTTTTCGAAAAGAGTATTTTCACCCTATAAGTCTTGGGTATCATGAAATCCATTACGAGAATAAGACCGTCTCCACTTAAGTTCTTAGACTTTAAATACTAGAGTCACTTAGAATTGTAGTCTAGGATAGATCATTTTTTCTATGTGTTATCCCACACTACAGCCTTCTTTATATAGGCAAGGGGTCCGGGACTAAAGGGGCACAAGTCTAAGTACCAAGAGGTGCTAATATCCTCATGGATAGACTTGAAGGTAACTACCTTGAAGTCCTATAGGTTTGGAGGGAAAACAACTCAGAAATGAGTTTGAAATTCTTGAAAAGGTGTTTATCCATTCGTCTTAAGGAAGGAGTAACCACCCCAACCACCTAGCTCTCTACCATCATTGTAGCTCAACTCAGTATCGCAGCTAGTGACACTATCATCCAACTCAAGATTGAGCTGGACGAGATTTAGTGTCAGTCCCTAACATCATCTATCTCACAGAGGAGCTGATGCCAGCTAGTTTCAACTAGCTCCGAGCTAAAGTGAGGTTTATCGTGAACTCACGTATCCGTCTCAACTCCGACATCACACCAAGATCAAACCCAAAGTGCATATTTCCAACATTCCTCCCCCATTTTAGAGAAGTCTGTGATTTCGCTAAAATTACAACAAATATCCAACCGAAAACTCTTGTATCAATGAAAATGTCACGAAGATTGAATTTCCATCTAATATATTACACATACCAAAATATTCGAATATCAGGGTGTCTCTATGGATTAAACCCGTCTACTCATTTGAGTATCTGAAGATAACATACACAAGAGTTTATCCTATCTATTCTAAAGATATCCTGACACTATTGACCGCCATGTGTCCCAATCCTCTCACGAGCGCACACGAAACCAAGTCTCAAGTTTCTTGAAGCGGCTACACTTCATGCTCGCATAGGTTAATTCCTTACTCGTGTACCTGCGTATACACTTTATCAAGGAATCAATTAAGAAGTTAAACTTCAACCTCTATCATTCGCAGGTTTCTGAGCACATACCTTCGGGATGGTGCAAACCTTGTGCTCCAGTTTTCATTCGTAGGCTTCCCGCATTGAATTTAGCCTCCAACATTGTATTACAGGGGAATTGGGTGTCCTACATTTGGAGAACTATACAGACTTAAGTCCCACCCCTCCTGCCGATTTGGCAACCAAATCTCTAGTTAATCCCTTTGTCAAGTGATCGGTTAGATTTTGTTTAGACTGAACATATTGCACTGTGATTGTCCCGTAAGTGATCAGTTCACGAACAACACTATACCTCACCCTTAAATGTCGAGACTTGCCATTATAGACCTGACTATATGCCATAGCTAGAGTAGCATTGCTATCACATAAGATAGAAATCAGTGAGATAGGCCTCGGCCATAATGAAATTTTATAGACCAGGTACCTTAGCCATTCTTCCTCCTTGCCAGCAGCCGCTAATGTTATGAATTCAGATTTCATAGTTGAAGTTGTAATGCAAGTTTGCTTCTTGGAAGCCCACGAATTGACTCCTCCTCCAAGTAAGAATACCCATCCAGTAGTGGAGGTGTGATCCTCCATATTGGATATCCAACTTGCATCTGAGTACCCTTCAATAACCGATGAACACCCCTTATACGTTAAACTGTAATCCATGGTTCCTTTAAGGTAACCAAGTATTCGTCTGATTGCATGTCAATGATGAGTACTCGGATTACTTGTATATCTGCTCAACTTGCCAACCGCATAAGCGATATCAGGCCTTGTGCTTATCATGGCATACATCAAGCAGCCAAGCACTTGTGAGTACTCGAGTTGAGATACGGTCATCCCTGTGTTGGGCATCAACTTTACACTAGGGTCAAATGTAGTTCTCAATTCTCGACATCCCTTATTACTAAACTTAGTAAGCACCTTCTCAATGTAGTGACATTGACTTAACGAAATTTCCTTCCCATCTCATTTGATCCTAATCCCAAGGATCACATATGCCTCCCTCATGTCTTTCATGAAAAAATTTGATGATAAGAATTTCTTGGTACTATCAATTCGTTCTTGATCAGTTCCAAATATGAGCATGTCATCCACATACAAACAGATGATGACTCATTTACCGAGTTCATCAAATTTTGTATACACACACTTGTCTACCTGGTTTAAACGAAAACCATGTGACAAGACAACATCATCAAACTTCTGATTCCACTATTTAGATGTTTGCTTTAGTCCATACAAGGATTTGATTAGCTTGCACACTTTATGCTTATTCCCAGACATAATAAAACCTTCCGGTTGTTCCATGTATACCTCTTTATCGAGATCCCCATTCAAGAACGCTGTCTTGACATCTATTTGATGGATCACTAGATCATGGATTGATAATAGTGTTATTAACAATCTAATAGTCGATATCCGAGCCATCAGAGCATAGGTATCAAAGAAATCAATTTCACGTCGTTGTTTAAAACCCTGAATCACAAACCGGGCTTTAAACCTATTGATAAAATCATCGACTTTCATCTTTTTTTTTTGAAGATCCACTTACTTCCTAACGGTTTATATCCCAAGGGGATATTCGTTAATAGCCAAGTGTTATTTCTCAAGACGGAACCCTTTTCCTCATCGACTGCCTCCTTCCAAAAGGCGACGTCTTGTGATCGCATAGTCTCTTCATACGTACTAGGGTTGTCGTCAATATTATAGCAGTACAAGTTTCATCCTGGGTCCCTCGATCATATATACGTTGAAGTTGGTATTCAACAAACTCTTCAAGGCCAGTCTCTGGCTCCTACGAGGCAGAGGCTGCTCGTCCATAGGGACAGGCATCGTATCCTTTGATGATGGCATCAAATTCTTGGATCTTTGGATCGATGAAAAATGATTTCTATCAAAGATGACATCCCTAGACTCAATTACTGAATGCAGTGTGTGTGCATCGTTAGATTCTATGACATAGAACCTATATGCCTATGAATTCTCAGCATATCCCACAAAGATGCAATCAATACCTCTTTCTCCCAAAGTCTTTCGTTTATGATCAGGAAGCTTTACTACAGCCTTACAACTCCAAACTCGAAGGAAACTCAAATTTGGTTTCCGCTCATACCACAATTCGTATGGGGTAGTCTTGTTCCTCTTGTTAGGAACTCGGTTTAGTAGATAACATGTCGTAAGCATGGCTTCACCCCAAAACTCATTACTCAAACGTGAGTATGACAACATCGAGTTTACCATCTCCTTCAAAGTTCGATTCTTCCTCTCAGCCACATCATTTTGTTGTGGTGTGTATGGAGCAGTGGTTTCATGAATGATTCCCACACTTTGGAAGTACGTTGGATCATAAAACTCCCCTCCTCGATCAGTACGAAATATTTTGATCGAGATACCTTGTTGTAGTTCAACTTCGGTTTTAAACACACGAAATTTCTCAAGTGCTTCATCTTTTGAATTCAACAAGTAAGTATGGCAATCCCGAGAGTAGTCATCAATGAAGTTGATGACATACTTCTTACCTCTGATGGTCGGAGTGTTGTGCAAGTCACACAAATCGTTGTGTATCAACTCAAGCACCACTGATTTTTGTTGGATATTAGTGAAAGACTGATGAGTAATTTTAGTGAGCATACACGTTTTACATCGTTCAGCATTGACATCAAAAGAGGGCAGAAGCCCTTCTTTTGACATATCTGTTAGACCTTTATAGTTAACGTGTCCTGATAGAGCATGCCATAATGAGAAGTCAGAGGTACCAACCATGAAATCATAATCATTAATAATAGTATTGTTAATATTCAGCATAAATATGCCATTGTTATAGTGGCCGAAGCCTACAAACACACCACGCTTAGATAATACATATCTATCAGATTCGTACACTTGTTTGTACCCATATCTATTAAGCATACTAGCCCACACTAAGTTCTTCCTAATCTTAGAGACGTAAAGTACATCTCTAAACTCTAGGAATTTTCCAAAACTAATCTCCAACATCACCAATCCACGTCCAACAATAGGGGTTGTTGACTCGTTGCCCATGTGAAGTACATCATCGTCATCTGATGTCTTGTATGTTTTGAACCAGTGACGATCCTTGCATACATGTCTATTGGCACCCGAGTCAATCCACCATGCCACTTTTCATCATCCTGCACATAGAATGCTTCCTATATTAGTGAAACATAATTCATATCAATATCTAAATCAAGGTTCAAGAATCGACCTTTAGAAGTGAAAGTCCCTTGATCTTTCGATCCAGGCTTCTGATGTTTTCGTGATTCTGACTCTTCTTAGTGGGACAGTCACGTTTGAAGTGACCCGCTTTCCCACACGTCCAACAAAAAACTTTCGTTTTCTTGTTAGAGTCTCCTTTGGTGTTGTTCCAAGGGCGCTTCTTGCCCTTCCGTCGAGCAGATGGCTCTACTTCTTCTATCATATGAACAGATGAAGAATCATTCGGTTTCCCACCTTCTTGCATCCGTAGAGACTCCTCTATCCGCAAGTGGCTTCCAAGTTGGATCAGGAACAGTTTCTCATTTCCATGTTTAAGCGTGTGCTTAAAGTCCTTCCATGAATAAGGAAGCTTGTCGATTATACACGAATTCATATCATGTTGGGCAAACTGTCCCAAAATCCGAAGCATCTCATTGTATTGCTCCATGACCGGTCTGGTCTGGACCATTTTATAATTTAGAAAAAATCTAATCAGGAACTTCGTGCTCGAAGCATCCTCGGCCAAATACTTTGACTCGAGCGCATCCGACAATTCGTGGGTCGATTCATAATTTTGATAGATATCAAATAATGAATCCGTCATGCCATTCAGAATATGGCAACGACATATGTAGTCGTCATTGTCCCACTTTTGTTGCTTTCGTACTCTTTTCTCCTTCTTCTTCTCGTCCGTCTCCGTCTCCTCCTCAAACTCCAGAGGATAAGGTGTAGAGAGAACATATACGACCTTCAAAGTGGTGAGAAGGAAGTGCATCATCTTCTGCCACCGACGAAAATTCACACCTTCAAACTTCTCAAGTTTGCCAAAGGACGCTGTCATTTTCTTTGATTGCTGCAACCTTGGACATGGCAAATACTCTTTTCGAATGTTAGCTTAGGAGGTTCCAAGGAGCAATACTTCGAACTCTAATAGGTGACGAGATCTAGGATCAAGACGGAATCGTGGGTACCACTTTCCGAAAAGAGTATTTTCACCCTACAAGCCTTGGGTATCAGGAAATCCCTTCCGAGGATAAGACCGTCTCCACTCAAGTTTTTAGTCTTTAGATACTAGAGTCACTTAGAATTGTAGGCTAGGATAGATCGTTTTTTCTGTGTGTTATCCCATACTACAGCCTTCTTTATATAGGCAAGGGGTCTAGGACTGAAGGGGCACGAGTCCAAGTATCAAGAGGTGCTAATATCCTCATGGATAGACTTGAAGGTAACTACCTTGAAGTCCTACGGGTTTGGAGGGAATACAATTCAGAAATGAATTTGAAATTCTTGAAGAGGTGTGTACCCATTCGTTCTAGGGGAAGGAGCTACCATCACTGTAGCTCAGTTCAGTACCGCAGCTAATGACACTATCATCCAGTTCAAGATTGAGCTGGACGAGGTTTAGTGTCAGTCCCTAACATCATCTAGCTCACAGAGGAGCTGATGCCAACTAGTTTTAGCTAGCTCCGAGCTAAAGTGAGATTTCCTATAAACTCACGTATCCATTTTAACTCCGGCATCACACCAAGGTCAAACCCAAAGTTCATATTTCCAACATGGAAATGCCTTGGTTCTCTCAGAGTTCATCCGTCCAATAAAGCCAAATCATATGAAAGATGCGACCCTTTTTTCTGGCAAAGTAACAATGATTCAAGGTAGATGGGTAGCTATGGTATGATAATGGCATCAGGGCAATCTACTCGTCTGTTCTTAAATGAGAGATGGGTGCTTTCGTTCTAGCTTTACATTTGTCCTGTGTTGCTGTCCTTACTAAATATGGTAGTTTGCAGTTTGCTGTCAGTTTCTTATGCTTGCTTACACGAGTGAAAGACCATAAATAATAGCCGATAATTTGACTGATTAGGTAACATAATCTTACACAACGACTCTCGTCCTAAACACGTATGTGAATACAGACAAGGCAGATAAACAACACACCAACCAAACTGGGTGTTTATTGAAAGAATTTGCAGCAATTTTATTCACATAATAATACCCACAATACAAAACCGCCCAATCAGAGGCCAGATTCACTTCCTTAAATCCTCTACCCTTTTTTGGCTCTGGTGACGTTCATAACTCATAAGATCACTAACAAATATGAATAAGGAAAGGGTAGGCGATAAGAAGCTAAGAGAAACAGAGGAGGATCTCATCTGAAAGACCCTTGAATTTCTTCCAGAGTCCTTCCTTTGGTTTCAGGAACCCACAGCGCTACAAATGCCACTGCGAACCCACTCACTGCAGTGTAAATGAGGAATGTTCCTGTTGTTCAAAGGACATTATAAACCAAAATCAGTCGAGAATTTCATACATGAGATAAAAGAAATGCAGAGCTGGCAAGTTGGGAAGGAGCAAAACCTCCTGGACTCCATGTTAAGAGCAGGTTAGCTGTCACGGTGACTAACCACACGATGAACCAATTCGCTAGTGTTGCTATGCTCCCAGCCAGCCCCTTTATGTTCACTGGTAGAATCTGCACAAGTCACATGTTCGAGTCATTTATCCAAAGATCAAGAGATGTGATAGCGGAATTGTGGGTTGTATCCTAACTTTAATTCCTAATTCAAGGAAAGATGTAGATGGGTTTCAGTGTTAAGTGTCGTACCTCGGACATAATGATCCAGGGGATAGCTCCCATTCCCAAAGAGAAGGTAACAACCATTAACTGAAAATAGATAGAACTTTTCAGGTTTAAGAATTGGAAAATTTGAGGGTAATCTAGAAAGAACCTACCAAAACTCCAGCCACTGACAGAATCCCCAAAATGTTGTGTGCACCAGAGTCAATTGATACGAAGTCCTGCATCCAGGAAAGAATAAATATCAAGGATGATGGCGGCTAATATAGGAGGTGAGACAAATTCATGTAGAGAAGTTGTATGGTATCTAACCTTCACAATAAAGGAGACGGCAACAAGTAGGATGCTGAGAGTCATTCCAGAAGAGGAGACCTGGGACCAGAAGAAAACCCAAGGAAATAGACATCAATGACCATTTCTTGTTGTGTGGAGGAGCATAACCAGTTTTAACTTCTCTAACTCACTATAAGCAATATCCGGCGCCCAGTTCGATCTACAAGCCAGGTTGTAACAGCTGTTGCAATGACCTGAAAGCATACATAGGAAACATCAAAATGATTGCATGTGTGAAAGAATCATTCTTGGTATAGCTTTTTTGGAGATGTACAATACCTGAAGGGCACCAACAATACATGTGACCAAATTGCTGTTTGTAACTCCTGATCAAGTTTCAAGGATATCAGAAGAGGCTCAAAATAAGTTAAACCACCATGAAGAGCATAGCGTGGGACAATGAATATTACCAGCAGCTTCAAAAATGTTGCTGGAGTAGAACAGGACAGCATTGATTCCGCTGAGTTGTTGAAGGACAAGCAACCCAATTCCAATCTGCATATCAGTTGAATAAGTTGGCATTTTTTAACAGAGATTTAACTCCACCAAGTTGGATTGAAAGACGCAATGTGATGAATATTCTCGTTACCATCAACGGGAACCAATATCTTCTCCTTTTTAGGTCAGCAAAGCGGATTGTGGCTTTCTTGCTTGACGAAGCTACAGCTCTCTACAAGACGAAGCAAAGAAAGCTGAAATTGAGAGGTACATCATTTTATTATCTCCAACTGAAACAGATTTGAAATTCTTTAGTATTATTACCTTAACTTCGTTTACTTCCACTGAAATATCAGCATCAAAACCCCGAAGAACTTGCAGTGAAGACTCAAAATCTTCCATCATGCCCATTTTGGCCTTTTTCATACAAGGAGGGAGAAGAATAAATAACATCAAGTACAAGTAACACCATAAGACAAAAAGAAGTCGAGATGAAATTCCTGGTAAAAAAGAAAGCTTACCAACCATCTAGGAGACTCAGGAATAAAGAAAAGGCCTGGTATCAGAATTGTGCACGGCAATATTCCTGCATTATAGACAGGAGACTTACCCAAAAAGGCTACAAAGTAGAAACCCAGGGGCTCGAACGTAATATATGGAAAAGCTTCAGTATTTACCTAAAACAGCAAGAATCCTCCATGGAACAAATAATCCCAGCAGATAAGCCAGCAAGATTCCAATTGTAACAGAAAGCTGCAGAGATGCAAATCCAATATAACAAAGTGTTGTACATCAATTAGCTGCCTAACTCGAAGCAAAAATAACCCACCTGATTAACAGACCCCAATCCACCTCTCAGGTTTTGTGGTGCTATTTCTGCTATATAAACTGGCACCTGGATCAAACAAAACGCTATGCTTTAGTCTTGACAAACTTTCTTCTTTCAAACTGATATATACGGTAATCAAATTCAAAAGGATGTCTGAGCTTCACCGTGTAAGATATGATTCCAACACCAAAACCCTCCAGCAATCTTCCCATGTAGAGGAAAGAAGAATCCTTTGCAAACAAAATAAGAAAGTAAGTGGGGGAACCCGATTTCATTTATAGCAAATTATTAAACATGGTTGTGTTTTTTTTCCTTCGAACTGATATAGTACAACAAAACTCACTTTGGCAAACGAGATTGCAAGCCAGCCGATAATGTTGGGAATGGCAGCAATCATTAAAGACTGAAAAGAGGGAAATCCAAGTCAAGAATTAGCAACCCAAATGAGAACGAACCCCACACAGAAAAAAAAGAGCTTACCCCTTTACGTCCAATGTATTCAGCAATCTGCCCACTGGCTATTGCTCCAACCATAGCTCCAACATTCGATAACGATCCAAACAAAGAGTACTGCCCCATTTCCCATAAACAAAATTAGACGACCAAAGAAAAGAAGCAAACAGAAGAATCTGAAGAAAATAGAAGCGGAGTTGAGTCTCTTGCCTCGGAGACGGTAAGGTTAAGATCCTTGGTGATTGAAGTCTGTGTCGGGGAAGAATACCCACACTGCAAGCAGGATAACCAAAAATAAACAATTACAAGGTTGAAATAAGAAAAACTGAGAATAACCCAACAAAGAAATGAAAATGTTTGCTTAACGGTGAATCCGAATTGGATAGGGCCAAGAGCGACGATGAGGACGCAAGCAAGGACGGAGATGGAGCTGTCGCGGAACCCTTGAGTGGAACCCATCATGCTGCTGGATTGCCTCGAACCCATACGATACCAGCTCCCCGTGTGTAGGAACGGCTTCCGCAAATCTCCTCCTCCTCCACCACCTCTTCCATCCTCCGAATCGTCCCGGAAACTCATCTTCCAATCAAAACCCTTTTCTCTAAAATGTCTGCTCTGAACTGTAGTTCTGGAAGCGTAGACAAAAATGAGAGATGATTGGAAGGAATTGAAAACCCGGAAAAGAAAAGAAAAAGAGATACAGCAGGGGGGTTTGGGGGGGAAGAGAAGGGTAGAAGATATTTGTTGTTAATTTGTTTTGAACGAAGGGTGATGGTGTGGTCAGTGGTTGGTCAAGCAGTGTCCGAATCGAGCGGCCATGTGTCAATGGTGGTTTTGTTGTCCAGCGGAAGAAGCTTGAATCTTATCTTCTTAACGGCGGAATGGCCTATTTAGGGAAGGAGCATTGAACGATACGGTGGTCACCATTTCTTTCTTTTGCTGTTTGGTGGAGTCCGGGTTAGCGATAAATGTTTTTAGGGTGTTTGTTTTGGCAAGGTAGATCTGGACTGTTCAATTTAATGCAACATTTGATAATTAAGATGGTTTCTTTAATTTAGGGGTATTTTTGTCATTTTAGTTTAAAATAATAAATTTTATATCTATTTTTCTAATTGTCCATATTTTTTACTTTATCTTTTATAAAACTCTTTTTTTATTTGCTTTTTCTCCATTATATTAATACTTCTAACTGATATTTTCATTTTTTTTCTTTTCTTTTTTGTTTGTGTGTAGTGAGGTTATAATTTCACTGCACTTGATTTTTATTATTGTCAATTAAATGAAAAAACTCTAGTACATTAAATAAAATTTATTATAATAAAATTAAAACAAGTAAAAAAATTTAGTATGTACATTCAAAAAATTAGTACACTAAAAAATTAGTACACAGAAACAAGTATAGAAAAATATAATATGTACACTGAAAGAGCTAGTATACTGAAAAAATCAGTATACTGAAATAAGTACATCAAATAAAATTGAGCACAACACTAAAAAACAAGTATAAAAAGAATCTAGTACGTATATTGAAAAAGCTAGTACACAGAAAGAGCTAGTACACTGAAAAAGTTTACAACAAGTACATCAAACAAAATTACGCATAACACTACAAAAACAAGTATAAAAAAAATCTAGCATGTATACTGAAAAAGTTAGTACATTGAAAAAGCTAATATATAGAAACAAGAAGAGAAAAATCTAGTACGTACACTGAAAGAGCTAGTACACTAAAACAAGTACATAAAATAAACTTCAGTACAACACTACTAAAACAAGTATAAAAAAAAGCTGAAACGTATACTGAAAAAACTAATACGTACACAAAAAAAGCTAATACATGGAAACAAGCACATGAAATAAAAGCTAGTACATAAAAATAAGTACATGAAACAAAACCTAGTATAAAACTACAAAAACAAGAAGAGAAAACCTAATACACACTTGTTTTGTACTCGTTTTTATATTATACGCAGTTGTATACTTGATTGTATACTCATATATCGTAAGCATATTTACCACTTATGTACCTATTTTATACTCAGTTTTTAATACTTTGTACAAAAATCAATAACTCAATTGAAATATTCTAAAAGAAGTATTAGAGAAAAATAGACACTCTTTCGCAACCTTGCCCAAACGACTTTGGAAGTTTGCCACCAAGGTTGTCTTCTAGCTTTGGTTTCGACTTCTTAATTAGCTTGATGAAGCAACAAGTCGAAGATATATTTAATATACTTGGTATGGTAGGATTTCAGGATTTCAAAAAGATACACTTAAATAAACTGGTGCAGGATCCTTATTAAAACCATTGAATTCGGAATATGGTAAAGTAGCTCCTGGATGGGGAACTACTCTTTTGATGGGCGTCACAATGGCTTTATTTGCGATATTCCTATCTATTATTTTGGAGTCATTGACATAGTTGGTCTCCTAGAATATGGCGTCCTTGGGTCGTTCTATTTGATTGTATCGAAAGGTTCAATGAATTAGGATTTTCCTATGGGTCCAGATCGCCTCTTCTCGCTGAGCCTCTTTTTCTCGGTCTACAAAAAAAATGTAGGGATGGTGCCGCCAACAAATAAGTTAAATATTTACTATGGACCCGGACTCATGTTTGGCACTTGGCCTTTTCGTGTAGCTTTTTTATATAATTTTTAAGACTTAGGTGGTAAACTTTTTTTCAAAAAGTGTTTTTTTTAAATGAATTAAGTGCTTTCTTTGGTGAAGTTGTTCCATGTTTGCTACACAACCAGACAATAGACTTGTTGATCGGGCTAAGCGAGCATCCCAATTTACTTGTTTATTTGTCTGGCGAGGACTGAAATGAAGTATAACATTTTTTTATAAATATAAATGCATTAAAACATTGGGGGCCGCATTTAGATTTTCTAGGATCCTTTCCAAAAGTCTGTAGCATTACCAAGGTCATTCATCGTATAGGCGTTGTATAGTTTTTACCAATTCTTGGCAATCTAAGTAGATAGTGGAAAACTGGGGGTGTTGGAGGGCATATCTGGAGGCTTCTAGGATGGCGTATGCTTCAGAAATAACATGAGAAGAGTAGAAGAAGGTCCCAACCTCCCGTCTGTCACTAATTCCTCAAAATTTGTAATGACATTTTCGAATGTCGCCTTTTGAGAGTTGCCTTTTGAGATTCGCATTCAAACAGACAATGGTCTATTGTTTTTTCTATTTTGTGGCACACTAAACATGTGGAGGTAGGCGTTGAATTTCATCGATAGAGATTTTATTGAGTGGCTACAGCATTGGAGCTACATCTCTATAAGAAAAACTTGATCCATGGGGTAATTTTAGCTCCCATAGATGCTTCCAGTTGTTGCTAAAAATCATGTGTGCTATATGGACACCCCTAATCAGCATAGTGTTCTCTTAGATATGTTATGATACATTATTAGGACTAAGAACACTCTATTACAGGTGTGTTTTCATTTCCAGCTATCGTTCATATAGCTCGGGCCGATCAGGACCATGCTAATTTCCTTGGTTAGAGATGGGGAGTCGTAGTAGCTAACAGTATGGAGATTCCCTTCTCGTGTTTCCTCCTTAATTAAGCATATTGGGAATACCTAGGGGTCAACATTTAGGACGATAGTTTCTTTGATGCCAACCATTTTGAAGGCTCTCAATTTGAGGGCATGTCTGCTCTCGTCGAGACTGCTCCATATCTAAGAGGGGTGAACTCCTTTTTTCCTAAGGGAAGTTAGCCTTTGGGAAGTATTTCGCTTTGAGTATTCTTGCCCATAAGGAGGTAGGTTCTATGAGCAATCGCCAAGTCTGTTTGGAGATAAGGTACATGTTAAGTCGTTAAAATCTTTGAAAGCTAGACCGTCGATATCCTTGGTGAAGCATAGGTGTTGGCCGAGCACCCATGAATAGAGCATTTAGTATAGGTGTAGCACCCTAATCTCGGGTTAGGCGGTTGGACCGGGCTTCATTAAATCAGAACTGATCACCACTATGGTGATGGGGAGAAGGCACGGGCGTGGTGTAGTGTCACCACGGTTATGGTGGTCATGGTGGGAGTCTCAACACGGGCGTGACCGTTCTATGTCACGGGCGTGATGAGTGGTTCATCACGCTCATGACAGATGCCTAGCCACATGCGTGTGGTGTTTCCTATTGAAATAAGTGTTCAACCGTGAAAGGGTTTTATTTTCTATTTGTGGTGTTACCTCTGTGCGACGCATGAGTTGGAAGGCGGAGAACTGGATTCCACCTCAAGGTTGTGCGTGGTTGGGCATGTGTAGGTGCGATCTACAGTACCTTGTTAGGATGAGATAGTACTAGCTTAGACTAGATGGTGTTGATGTGTTATGTGCCAGCCACCCACCCTCGGTTTGCGCAATCCCCTAGGTGATGTGATGAGATGGACGTGTAGAGTATGTCTGAGATGTTGCTCACACGGTTTCGACAGTTCTGTGGTTTGATACACTACACAGCTGTCTTTTGTTTCTGTTGGGGTAGCTGGTACTAGGTAGAGATGAGAACTTGGTTGGCGGGGCCAATACGGTCACATTACTAGAACTCTGGATACTGTATTGATGTTTGCTCATTTACCTTACTCGTTGATGCTTTCTCATATGGCTGTCTGTTAAACACTCAGTGCTTGACCACCCTAAAGACGTACCTAAGTATGAACCGGGATTGGCGCATGTGTCATTTCTCTCGGGGTCATTCTCACCGTGCTTTACTCAATTGGGAGTCCATGATAGTCTTACAAAAAGTGGTTGGTAACAAGTTGGTCGTTAGTATCACAAAATAGCACTAAAACGAAAGCAATGGAATAGAGAATCACATAAAGAGAAACAATCAGAGAGGACGATAGTTGATAGTCATTGGGTTGCAAGTTAATCGTTGCTCAAAACACTCTGAACTTCGGGTGCGATACAGATGGACACCAACATCGACTAAGTATTACCTTCTAGGACATGTTTCCCACGTGCTAGCCTCAAGGTGTCACTAGCCAAAGGCCTACTAGGTTGTCATGGTATTAATAGGATCAATGTGATACTCTTACCGTAGAACTACCACTACCTTCTCCCTAGAGCCGTCACATTCGGGGTTCCTCGGTAATGAGCACCAAGTGCTCCAAAAATGCCTAGGAGTTGGGATATGTTTGGGGCATTAAGAACTAAAGGCGAGGATGCATAAGTCACTTACTGACATCCCTAGCATCCTGACTCCGACGTATCAATAAGTCTTTTCTGTTTCGAAACACCCGTTAAGTGTTCGATGAAATTTCCACAAAGAAATATTTCCTCACAAGGTAGAATTGAGGCTTGTTATTGAGAACCTACACCCTTCATATATCTTACACTACACACAAACAAATTCTTACCACTACTCATGCAAAAGAACACATTAATTTGATCTCATACAAGCCATAACCCATTGATGACATTCGATTTATCGTGTTCATCATCCTCATTTAAGCGACATTTCATGCATAATTGTATTGCTTTAGGTAGAGGTTTAGGATGTTTTATGGATTTTAAGCTTTTATCTCAATTTACTGTCTCGGACCCGGTCGGGGTCCATTTGATGTTGTTTTGGAGTGTTTTTGGTAGATTTCAGCTACATAATGACATCGAGGTATTAATCGGGACGATACGGTGTGTGTGGATGGTTTAGGACAGGCAATAGGAAGCATTTTGACATCTTCAAGGAGTTTGGATCGCGACTTGGTCGGAAAACGTCGTAGTTTCGTATTTTGGACATATCTCCTAGCTCATAAGTCTGATTGATGCAAGAACGGCAGCGTTGGAAAGCTCGTTCAGTTTCCTACAAATTTCATTGGGGAGTTATGTCAACATTGCCGCTATGGATCTCTCAAATTTGCCGCTATGTGCATAGCGGCAAGATTGACATTTGATAGCGGAAAATTTGACAACTCTCTCTGGACACAAGTCAAGATTGCCGCTATAGATGTGTCGATCTTGCAACTATGCGTATAGCGGCAAGATTGACCAACCATAGCGGCAAAGTTGACATTTCGGAAATTTGAGGATTTTGTGGGAACTTCTATTTAAAGTCCGATCCTCCCTCATTTGAAGACAGACCCTTTTGGACAAAAATCAGAGAATATTTCTGAGACTTCGAAGTGACAAGAAGGCATCAACTTCAAGGAACTTGGATTGGAAGACATAATCAAGATCGGTGAATCAAGTTCTTCAGTGGGAATCGACGAAATTAGGTTTTTCGGATTTCTTCTTGTAAACCTAATTTCAATGTCTTCCTTTGATTTTGATTTGTTCTTCATGATTATCAGTAGCTAAACTCCCCATGTGTAGATTAGATGAACCCTAGGTAATTCCTTATAAACAGATGATTGTTTGACTTTGATGAATTATGCGAGTTGGATGGATTTCAGTTTATGTTTGATTTCGTTTCCATTATTATTTTTGCTTGGCCGTCTTGAATAGAACCTTGTTAGATTTATCTTCGTCTCGAAATAAATTGCATATCTAGACCACCGAAATTAAAAAACTAGATTAGGCGTTAACCCTCATCTTAGAGCAAATAAACTAGTCTGTTGTATGAGCAGTTCTCATTTGTTTTGTCGCCTAGTGGATTTCATATCTTCATCTTAAAAGACCGGGCCGAGATAGTGGATAGGTAGCAGATTAGCGGATCCGAAAGGGCGTGATTTGATTAGAGAAGGACCACGACGGTGTATTGAATATATCTTATTTTGTTTACATCGTGGAATGTTTTTTTGTCATTGGTGAATTTGGATAGCCTAGGGGGATTCAAAGTCTAAGAAATTTTCTCCAGTTTGGTTCAACCCTCATATCATGCAGTCTTGCAACCTTTATTTTAGCTTTTACTTTATAGGAATTTTATTTTATTTTCTTTTTTATTGATTGATTATTGTGACACCTAAACCACAAACATGTTTAATCGATTAGTACTTTACATAACTTTGAATAGTCACGACATTGAGACCCTAAGAAAATTCGACTCTAGTTAATGCGCTAACTAAGATTATTTTTGGGAACGTATAAAAAATGTTCATTGCCCATACAAAATTACAAGCACCATGGTCTAAGCACAAAAAAGCCATAAACAGATATCAATAAGCATTTGCATGTATCCAACCCTATGCTTTTAGAGGAAAATCATAGCAACTGCATCTCAAATAACCCAACAACTACCATGGCTAGGTCAGACAAAGAGGCAGAAGGATTGAAGCACATCTTCATGAGTAAAAGGTCTTCAATCTTTAATCTCCTACCAATAATTTACCAAGTACTCCAAACCTTCTCTTTATCTTCCTATAGTTTGGAGAGGAGAATGAGAGAGGCAAAACGAGCTAAGACTTGACAAGGGTTTCTAAGGCTCTCTTCCTCTTAAAATAAAAGGGGAATACACAGATTTCAACTCAGGCATGACCAGGACAAATCATGTACCCAGGCACGGCTGTGAAATCATGCTAAATGCCATGGTTTGGTGGCCATGCTTGCCCCTTGCTCTTGGTTTTCAAAATAAGAACTTCTGAGTCTCCTTTCTCACGGGTTTGACGCGACATTGATGTAGGCACCAACTTGATGTTGGTCTTTAAACATTTTAGATGCATCCTGAAAATCCTCCGAGAGTTCGCTATTTTTATACACATTAACATATTTCATCACACATTTTAATCGAAAGATGACCTCATCTTCTCCTACTTTCAAGGTTAAATAACCTTTACACACATCAATTACAGCTTTAATAATAATTAAAAAAATCTTCCTAATAAGATATTGTAATTATCAGTATGGATATCAATCACACAAAATCAATTGAGAATCCAAAAGGTCCTACACATATTAGTACATCATCTATGAGAGCCATTTTTATTAAACCCAGATTAGTTCAACTAGTTCAACCAAGAGGGTTCCATTCAATACGGGGGTAGCATTGGTATTTTGAAATTTTTTTATCTTTACTTTCATTTTATGATTATTGATACTTTTTCCACCGACGCCACTCGTCTCTTCCCCTCCTCCCGTCGCAATATCCCTGCGCATCCATAGTCGTTGTCGATTCCATGAGATTCAAACAGATGGTACGGGTAGAACCTGTCAAGTATTTCCAGTGGATGGATTTCAAGCAGACCGAGCAGTCGGATTTGGGCACATGCTCGACAATCCACGTGACGGATTTGACGAACCATTTTTGTTTTGGACCACCAACTCCTAGTCCTCGTCGGTGAGGAGGTACTTCTCATGGTGGATGCGGAGGCGGATTGTAATGACCTTGCCGTAGAAGAACTCCACTATATAAAAATAGAACAATGCACATAGGCCTGTTAAAATCCTAATCTACAATCTGCTCAAACTCTTCAACTATCTAGAATCATCCTCTAAAATTTTTACAACTACCCAACTACAAAAATTAATTAAGATTAGACTAAATAAACAAATGAAAAAATAATGACCACATATCTAAGTAGGTCACAATAGTAGAATAAGAAAAATCTAAATATTTTAATGTAATATTTGTAGTATAAATAGTCCTATAGGCATTATTTTGAGAGGTGTGGAGTTGAAAAAAACAAAAAGAAAGATTGAGTGAGTTTTCTGTATTGTGAGGGTATCGGTCTTAGTGACCAAATTGTAATATTCACAAAATTGAGTGATTAATTAAGTGAGTTATCAAAATACTATCTTATTCGATCTTAAATTCTGCTACATTTCCGCTAGCGCCCCAACAAATTTGGTAACAGAGCTAAAGTTACGCTAAGTATGCTCTGTCGGCGGTTTTAATAACTGATCTTCCACATCAGAAAAGTTACACTTTTGTACTTTGATAACCATATTATAACCTACCCTCACAAAACCCTCTCAAAATCTCTACCAAAAGAATCCCCTCAAAATTCTATGGCAGCACCATCGTCAAGTTCTATGTTCGCCAACTCCCCAAATCAAATCCCAATTTTTGATGGAGAATTGTATGACTATTGGAAAGCACAAATGGAGACTATCTTCATTTCGCAAGACTTGTGAGATATTGTTCAAGAAGGCATCGAACAATCACCACAAGAGAAGGATTCCACATCGACCGGCAAAAAGGCGGAATCGGTAAAAGATGACGATCCCAAAACAAGCGGGACAAAGACGAAGAAGCATAAGGAGAATGTCAAAAGGAACATCATCGCATTGAGGATAATTCAGCAAGCTGTGAGCAAAATAATATTTCTAAGAATTTTTAGCATCAAATCAGCAAAATAAGCTTGGGAAGTCCTGAAGAAAGAATTTTAAGGTTCCGAGAAGGCAATCTCCATAAAATGCCAAAATATATGGCGTCAATTCGACAACCTGGCGATGAAGTAAGGCGAAAGCATCAAAGACTTTCATTCTCATGTTGCGGAGATAGTGAACCAGATCAAAGTCACTGGAGAGGCTATCGAAGAGAAGAAGATCGTGGAGAGGATCCTCCGTAGCCTAACGCCGAAGTTCAAGCACGTCGTCGCTGTCATTTTTTTTGTTTGCGGTTAACCATTAACCAAACCATAATTTTCGGTTTGGTTATTGGTTAACCACATAACCACTTCTTTAAAAAAATCAAATTATAATCTTAAAAATACAAGTAAGGTTTCAGCAAATTTGTGAGCATTACTTGAATCAAAATGTTTAATATACCCATATATGCATATAACATAATATCTACTGAAAAATAAGACAATACAAACTTACGAAGATAACTGATAGTCTAATGAGCATTATAAAAAACTAATACTAGTACAGACACATTAGTACTACTACTATAAAGAAATAAATGCAATAGACTAAAATGAAAATTGAAAAGGTAGTGAGAAATGAAATTATGAAACCAAACAAGTATATTACCAGCTCACATTTAATATTCAAAAATTAGCTAAGTCTTTTAAAATGCCGTTTATTCGGTGTTTTATGGTTAGCCATACGGTTTGTGGTTAAACCACTAACCACAAATTGCACCATTTTCCTCCTGCAAACCAAACCACTAACCATAATGCAGTTAGTGGTTAACCAAAAATCACAATTTTTAATGTGGTTAGTGGTTAAAACCAACTTCCACCCCTCTATATAACTATCATTTTTTAACCAGTTACTGAGTTGTTTGTAACCAATTACAAACAATTATATATCACCTAATTGTGTAACTAGTTACTGACCGTTATAACCATTTACGAAGCCTTATAACTAGTTACTAATTTGTGCAACATGTAATAATTTTTGTACCTGGTTACTAACGATTATAACTTATTATTCGTATAACCTGTTAGTAACTATTATAACCTATTATTCGTATAACCTGTTACTAAGCCATGCAACCAGTTACTAATTTGTGTAACATGTTACTGACGATTATACCATGTTACTCGTGTAACCCGGTTACAATAATTCTAATTTGTTACAAAGCTTGCCTACGATTATCTATTAGGCCATAGAGACTCAATGTTAGCTATTGGACCACTAGAGGCCCGATATTAGCTATTGAGCCACTAGAAACCCTTATGATAGTACTGAGCCAATATAGACTCATTATGTTAACTTAAGTCCGACAAATGAATGGTAGGACTCGTTATAAGAGTTTAGGGGACTACCGATCCATAACCTCGAAATTAAACAACTATCCTAGGCGTTAACCTTCATCCGAGAGCGAATAAACTAGTTCTCTTTCGTCTTGTCACCTAGCGGATTTCAACTCTTTATCTCAAAAGAGCGGACTGGGATAATAGATAGGTAGCAGATTATCAGACCCGAAAGGATGTGATTTGATTAGAGAAGAACTGTGATGGTGAATTGAATCTATTTTGTTTTGCATAAATTGTTAAAGTTGTCTGTCATTTGTGAATTTGGATAGTGTAGGGGAATTCGAAGTCTAAACACTTTTCTCGTAGTAGTTAAAACCTTTAATAGTGCAGTTTTGCAACTTATTTTAATTTTCCCTGTCATTTACAGATTTAGAATAATTGATAGTTTTAGAAATTATGGAACCTGCACCACACAACTTGGTTAAATTGATTAATACTTTTTCCAACGTTGAGTAGAATACGATAAAGTGACCATAGGAAAAATCAACTATAGTTAATTTGTTAACTAAGTTTATTTGTTAGATGTGTAAAAATTTTATCAATCTCGAACAATCCACAAAGACATTTGAAAGTTATTAGAAGAGCAGAGTGAAACTAATTTGAGACGTGAAGTGGTGAAATGGGATTTAAGACATTTATTTAATGAGATTTATGTTAAACTAGTTATGATGAACTCCTTGTAGAAGGATAGTATATTAAAGTTCTTCTTTTTATTTCATTTCTATTTTATATTATTTTATTTATTTTCATTTAAGTTTCATGATCAGGGTATTTTAGCAAAATAATTAGTCAAGTTGATGTTATAGTACAATAACAGCATCACATAATTTTATCATTTTCGCCGCTAAAAGGATATTTTAATAAATTCTCTTGTTTCAAAAGTGAGGGTGTTACACGAATAAACATATATTCGCCTTACTTGAGTTCAAAGTCGACTCAAGGTAGTCCGGGACTCTCAAGGTCCACCCCGATAATGACCTGACTGTTCGTCATCAATGTAGGTTACACGGAGCCATTCAACTGAGAGCTGATCATGCTCAGACCTATCCTTCATCCAGAGAAAACCATCCCACTTATGTACAATTTAATAGAATAAGATATGAAAATGAATTTCATAATACTTATCTGTATGTCCGACGATGCCACAAATATTTCAGAAATTCTAGAGATGCCCATACTAGTATTTGCAAATAGCGATGGTCTCCTCATGAAACAAACCTTCTTCTCCTAACGAAGCAACCTTCTACGCACATCAAACTCCACCAGGATGCGCTTATATGGAGCCGCCCTTACTTTGTTGAAATTGGAGGGGTCGTATGTACAGTACTTACTAGCGAAATCCCCGAGGATTTTTCCCACCGCCTCCGAGAAATACCGAACGGATGTCCGTGGATTTGGATCTAGAACGGGACGTGGTGGAGGTCAAAAGACTTCGGCTCTTCCCCAGCTTGTAGCTCATGCAAAATCAAAAGGCTACCATTGTAATTCTAGGGTCCATCGTTCAATATACGCTGCACGTCGACTTCATGATGAAAGTGAAACAGTCAACGGCCCTCGCGCAAATCCTCTGCTTTCATTGTACGACCTCGTTTCCAGTTAATTGCCATAGTGTGTTTCATAGCATTAAAATTGATAACCCGATCACTTAAGAAGGTGCCGACCAAATAGAGCGGATATGCATGAGGCGGTGGAGCCGGAATCAAATCCATTAGCGAGGATTCGTCATCATCGCTCTCCGTCAGGGTCAAGTTTTGGACCAGGAGGGCGAACAAATCGATGTGTCATGTGTTGGCCGGCGGCTGGGGGTTACTGCGGCAAGAAGCAGGTGTTGTCGGCTTCGCCGCAGTGCTAGCTGTCGTTCTGGCGAAAACGTTTGACGGGCAGGGTGCTACACCAAATGACGGAGAGGAGCGAGACATGATGTCGGTTGGACGTTTTTTTAGAATATAAATAAAATAAAAATAATGTATCAAAAGAATAGTTAAAACGACTAAATGCCACTGCGTCATTCTAAAACAGCTTAAAATTGAAATTAATCCAACGGCTCACATCTATCATTTAGATTATTGACCACATGAAATGCTTGGAAAAAATGGGCGCCCTTAATTTTCACAACAGTCAACATTCAATTACACCACATTGGTCGTTTCAGTTTTTTCTTTGAACACAAAAAAAAACCTATTTCCCCTATTGTCTTCCATATATCTCTGCATATGCACATGTGACTTACCCACTTCATTAATATGAAGTTGGAAAAAAATCCAAAAGTGGACTCCTTTATAGTAAAATAATTTTATTAACCATTATCAACCCATACATTAAACTCTTACCATTATAAGAGAAGTATCACACAATAACAGCACAGTTAAGTTTCACAATTGAGAACGCAACATAAAATTGTCACGATTCTGATAATTGACGGACCTGGATGACCAAAACTCAATCCAATTTTTATTTGCTTCCGCCTTTTCTTCTTCTTCCTCATCACCAACTTTACCATCGAATTTCACATCAATCAAAACCCTCATCTTTCGAGCAATAAACTTATCCTTTGCTGCCCACCTCCTAATCTTACCTGACGTCGTTTTTGGCACACTCCCACTCTCCACTAAAACCACCTTCCCAATTGCCACATTCTCCTCTTCCAAAACTCCTTTTTTTATTTTCACGCATATTTCTTTCATAAGAGATTCCTCACCACCCTTCCCGCCAATTTGTTGCATCTCAGATACTAAAACGACATCGTCTTCTACCTTAAACGCGGCCAAACAACCTCCTCTGATAAATTCAGGGCAGCTCCTTTGTGCCGCCGTCTCCAAATAATGTGGGTGGATTTCCCTCCCATCGGCTAGTTTTATCACGTCGGAGCACCTACCTGTGACATAGAGATATCGATCTCTTCCTCCAGCGACGACAACAACTCCCCTGTCCCCGGTACGGAGAAAACACAGCTTGCTTATCTTGTTCTTCAGCCTCGCTTGGCAGATTTCTCGACTCAACGAAGGGTGTTCCAAGTAACCAGAACAATTACTCGGAGAGGACACCCAAATCTCTCCTTCCATCCCATCTCCTACGACATTATGTGTCTCTTCGTTTACAACAACGATTTCCATCTCCTCATCACCGTCTTCGTGCTCGGACGAAAGCACCGCGCTAGGCAACAACTTCTTGTAAGACGGAAATTCGAATTTCGTATTATTAGTTCCCTTCTCATGATGATCTCTCCACGCCGTCGATACGAATGTGCAGTTCTCCGCCAGACCATACGATGGGGAAATCGAAGAGCAATCCAACCCTAATGTCTCGAACACCTCCACAAACTTGTCAACCTCCGACTTGTAAATTGGCTCGTTGATTAGGATTAAGTTTCTCATGCTACTCAAATTGATCGAATCATCACTTTTCGAAACCCCAACTCCGCCCCGCTTCAAGACGAGAGGTAGAGTGAAGGAAGGAACGGGAGAGCAAGTGGCTTTGAAACGGGAAATCATTTCCAGCCAAATTCGTGGCCGAGCGAGGAATGAAAAAGGAGAGGTCAGAACACAAGTGGCGCCGGAGACAATCGTGAGGAGCAAGAATTGAAGGCCGCAATCATGGTACTGGGGTAGCCACGAAGCAATGATGCTGTTTGGATGCAAGTCGTAGGCCTTCCTCGCAACTCTGACATTATGGACTGCTGAACCGGCAGTGAGCTGAACCGGTTTGGGCAGTCCAGTAGCACCCGAAGTGTACTGAATCAAGTACACTTCATCCAGCCCACAACTCTCGGCGGCAACAACATCATTTTTCCAAGACCCACAACTCTCGGCGGCAACAGCATCGACCGAGGAAGAAATGTCACTAGTGGAAATCCAACGGAGCTTCTGGAGCAATCTAGCAAGCTTGGAATTTCCGGAATTAATGTAGCGGCGAACTGCGGCAACATAGTTAGGGTGAGCGATGGCGCCTGTGGGTTTAGTCTGGGAGACGACTCGGGCGAGGTGGTGGTAAGCTGTTTGGTCGATGAATGATGGGTTCGGAGGGAACATAGGGACGCAGACGAGCCCCGATCTTTGGCAACTGAAGATGATTTCGACGAGCTCGAGACCCGGCTGGCAGAGGACAAGGACGGTGTCACGGCGGCGTAAGCGGAGGAGTAATTGGGATGATATGGATTGGACAGAGCGATTGAGCTCGGAGTAAGTGAGTACAAGTGAAGTTTGTTTATCGTACCAGATGAATGCAGGTTTGGAGCGGAAGGAAGGGAGGGAAGCCCAAACAGGGAGGTAATGGTCGATCACTGGTTGGTCAGGGAAGGAGAGATCATAGTTCTCGTAGTTTATCATGATTGTTGTCGATCGTGTGTGTTCTTAGTGTAATGGGGATGCTTTGCATTGTGTTTTGGAGTTTCAATTTATAGGTAAAAGGGATATACGGAAAGATCAACATCGCCATTTTAATAAGGTTTTATTTTTCCTACTTATTAAAAAGTTTAAAACGCAATTATTGTGTCCATACAACAATTTATTTTCAGTATTTTATGTGATGATTCGACCTTGTAACTTTTTTTTAATATGCAAAAGTTGGTAAATTGACAACTCTAATTTACTTGCACCGGGAGGAATTGCCATTTTGAAAAACTTGCAACAAATATATAACACTCAATATAGTTATAGCTCTCTCATTACATCATTTCGAACCCAACAAGTTAAAATACTAAATTTGAATGTCTACTAAAAGATAAATTTATCAAATTTAGCTCTTGATTTGCTCCAACCCAACAATAACCAAATTTGGCCCTCACCATTTATAATTTTCCTTAAAACTAAATAAGTATACATATGAATAATTGAATTTGATAATTAAGTAATTGTTTTTAGATAAGTAATATTAATATGAACATTTTGATATAATATTTTTTTGATTTGGATGCAATTTTTTTTAATTAGATCAATTCGTTGAACACGCATTGTCTCTTCTCAAACATGCATTCAAAATAACACATTATGGAGTAATCAATATGTAGCGAGATGGCAACAATACCTTGTTTCGATCCATACCTAATATTTGTCTAACTATTATTAATGTCAAAAAGAAAAAATAATGATTAGAACAAAAAAATGGTCCTACAAATATAATTAAAAATGTATAGCACATCTTTCTCCCTCCAGTCAAATTTGGCTACTTTGTATGTTGATTTGGCCAAATAGCCATATTTGTATAGCCCATTATAACATACATTAAGCCATATTTGACTTTTTGATCATTTGGCTAGATGTGTTGGAGATCATATATATAGTATGATTTCGATACCCATATACGGTGTCATCTACTACATTTTTGCTATATGTTGTACTTAAAATTAAGAGTTTGGAGATTTTAATTTAGATTTGGACACAATAGTAAATGTTAGAGTTTAATTTTGGATTTTATAATTTATTAATTTAAATTTATGATTAAAAAATTTATGATCTAGTGTTTGAGGGTTAGGATTTATTAATAATTATGGATTTATCATTATTTTTAAGTGTTTCAGGATTGAATTTGAGCTTTTTAGTATTTATTATTTAGATTTTAAATTTTTAAAATAGTATTGAAAGTGCCGTATATTTATGGATACCGAAGTCTACTTTTCAAATATATATACAAGTTTAGAAATTTATAAGTGAGTTTGTAGGAATATATAGTATTAGTAAATAAATAATTAACATTGAGTTGGGAAAATCTGGGTGAAAGTTAACGCCAATGGAGGGTGGGGACGGGGAGAGACAAAGACAAACGGAAATCGAAGAATAAGAAGGAAATATGCGAGAAGAATATCCAAGTGTTATTGAAGTTGGCTTATCTATCTTGGAGGTGTCTTCCTGTTGTTTACGAAACTTCATTGGCAGCAGCGGCCGCTCCCCGTCGGACGCATATGTTGTTAATGGATATGCTTTCTTTGTGTTCTCTTCTCATCAGTATATTTCATCATTTTATCATTATCGGTCTCTCTATCAACCATAACTATAAATTAACAGAGCTTCCCGACAAATTTTGAAGCCGATGATGCTTATGCCTTTACAAGGAGTTTTTTTTGTCTTCAATGTCTGTGGGTTGTGTACGGCTACCACGACCAATCACCAATACATTTCTCATAATATGATTATATGAATCTGAACAGAACAAAACACTCAACTTCATTATAAGAGCAACCCATTCATCCGCTCCCTTGGCATTGGGGGTTGATGAGTTCCCAGTCCCAGAAAAAGCAATCTTAATTTGCAGTTTTCATGGACGGAACGACTCCCAATACCTTTTATTATTTACTTGAAGCGTCAACTCTTAGATACCAATGGCGAACGGCTGAGAAAACGAGATGATGTTAGCTCCGCTTTTATTGTATAATTTTAAATGGGAAATTATGTAAATGGATAATAACTGCAACAGTCAAACAAGGAGTTAGTTTTTTTCAGTTTCGCCTGGGTACAGATGGTGAAAATCATCTGCACTGCAGACGGGTCCAATCCGACGGTCAATAATGAAAATGACAGATCTGACGGTTTGTGAGAAAATGGCCAAAAAATTCAAGTGGATAAGAAGAAAAAATAATTAATTAATATTTTTATCTCCTGCCTTCTTCTTGTCTCTCAGTCTCAGTCTCTCTCTCTTTTTTTCTTCCTTTCTACTGCTCTGGCGATTTCTTCGTCCCCTTTGCATCTTCCCCAAATAAATCTCCACTGCCATCAAATAAACATCCACCCTCAGCCAAAAAACCCAAATCCCGAACCACGCCCAGCCCAACAACTTAATCTCAAACCGAATCCCGCGCGCCTGAGTTAACATACATACATAGATGACATCCCATCGCCGTTGATATTACCCAAAACCCAGTTTTCCCCAATAAACCTCAAATAAAATCCGAACCAGTAATTAACAGTAGCTTCTAGTGCGATATATGAACTCCTAACTGGTTCGAATTAATTCCGATTAATGAGGTGCAACACTTCACTAGTTCCAATACGTATTTGGGACGAAGGACATACATCCTTCAGCCAACTAGGCTTCAATACCAATGTAGGAAATGGTGATTTCAATGCAAACAATAAGATCACAACGGAATTACCATAGCATCTAACATTTTAGACCAACCCGTATGCTTATAAATCAATAAAAAAGAGGTTTTCATGATTAACCTCTTGAAGCGTGATTACTAGCTCGACGACTAGTACTTGTTGAAGCCTTTAGATTGTTCTCGAGAGTTTAACGTGTAGCTCATCTACTTAGTCCATTCTAGCTAGGTTACGAATCTTCTTCTTCAAAGCCTACTAGAATTCTTGATCGAAGAGCAGATATTGAGTGCATTTGTTGGCTAGTGTTTTTCTATATGAAGGCTTTTAATACTTTGAATAAATTGTTATCGATAATAGTATATTTATAGAGTTTTTCATAAATTCTAACCCTATTGGGCCACCAAACCACTTACCTTAATCCACATTGGATTAGGACATTGATTTGGTCCATACTATAAGAGTGTGTCCTTGTAGGACCAGGTCCGATTATCCCTTGCCAACCCTCTAATTAACTATAGCCTCTATCATGACATATTAACTCCTAACCGACCCAAATTAATTACGATTAATCACGTCCAACACTGCACTAGTTCATATGCGGATTTGGAACGAAGGACATACATCTTTCAGCCAACTAGGCTCTGATACCACTGTAGGAAACGTTGGTTTATATGCAAACAACAAGATCACAACGGAATTACCATAGCATATAACATTTTAAACCAACTCGTGTGCTTATCAATCAATAAAAAGAGTTTATCAAGATTTACCTCTTCAACCATGATTACTAGCTCGATGACTTGTACTTGTCGAACCCTTTAGATTGTTTCTGAGACATTCACTTGTAGCTCATTCACTTAGTTCACGCTAGCAGGGTTCCGAATCTTCTTCGCCAAAGCCTACAAGAATTCTTGACCGAAAAATGGATTTTGATTGCATCTGGTGGCTAGGTTTTTTTTATATCTAACGACCCTTAAAGCTTCGAATAAATTGTTACCAATAACCGTATATTTAAAGAGTTTCTTATAAACTCTAACCCTATTGGGCTACCAACATACGTACCCTAATCTATAATGGATTAGGATAATGATCTGGTCCATATTCTATGCATGTGCCCTTATCGGACTAGGTCTAATTAGCCGTGGCAGAACTAATTAGCAGTGGACTCTAACAACAAGACATGTTAACTCATAACCGACCCAAATTAAATCCGATTAATCAGATCCAACACTTTACTAGTTCCAATGCAGACTTGGACATAAGGACACAAATCCTTCAGCGAACTAGGCTCCGATACCACTGTAGGAAATGGTGGTTTAGATGCAAACAAACAGATCACAAAATTACCATAACATCTAACATTTTAGACCAATTTGTATGCTTAGAAATCAATAATAAAGAGTTTATCACTATTTATTTCTTAAAGCGTGATTACTAGCTCAATGACTATTACTTCCCAAACCCTTTTATGGATTGGTCTAGAGGGTTTTACGTGTAGCTCATCTACTGAGTCCACAATAGCTTGGTTCTAAACCTTTTTTGTTGAGATAATTTCGTGGCTATGGTTTTTCTATTTGAAGGCGGTTAAGGCTTCGAATAAATTGTTACAGATAATAATATATTTATAGAGTTTTTCATAAAACCTAACCCTATTGGCCCACCAACCCACTTACCTTAATCCGTATTGAATTAGAACATTGATCTGGTCCATACTTAAGGCATGTGACCTTTTAGGACCTATGCGGATTTGGGACGAATGACATACATCCTTCAGCCAACAAGGCTCTCATATAACTGTAGGAAATTGCGATTTAGATGGAAACAATAAGATCGCAACGGAATTACCATAACTTTTAACAATCTAGACCAACTCGTATGCATATAAACCAATAACAAAGAGTTTATCACGATAGATCTCTTGAAACGTGATTACTAGCTCGATGATTAGTACTTGCCAAAGAAATTCGACCGTTCTCTAGATCTTCACGTTTAGTTCATCTTCTTTGTCCATGTTAGCTGGATTCCGAATCTTCTTCGTCAAAGTCTGCTAGTACTCCTGATCTAGGAATGGATTTTGTGAGCATTTGTGGCTAGGGTTTTTCTAACTTAAGGCCCTTAAGGCTTCGAACAAATTGTTACAGATAACAGTATATTTATATAGTTCTCACAAACCCTAACCCTATTGGACCACCAACCCCCTTATGTTAATCCATATTGGATTATGATATTGATCTATTCCATATTTTATGCTTGTGACCTTTTAGGACCATGTCTGATTAGCTGTGTCCCCAACCTCTAATTAACACAAGAGCCTCTAGCAAGATATATTAACTCCTAATCGGCCCAAATTAATTGTGATTAATCAGGTCCAACACTTCACTTGTTCCTATGCAGATTTGGGACGAATGACATACATCCTTCAACCAACTAGGCCCCGATAGCACTTTAGGAAATGGTAGTTTAGATGCAAACAAAAAGATCGCAACGTAACTACCATACCATTTAACATTCTAGACCAACTCGTATGCTTATAAATTAGTAACAAAGAATTTATCACGACCAGTACTTACCGAAGCCTTTATAGATTTTTCTCGAGACTTTTACGTGTAGCTCATCTAATTAGTCCATGCTAGATGGGTTCCAAATCTTCATCGTCAAAGAAGGCTAGAACTCTTTATCGAATAACAAAATTTGAGAGCATTTGGTGGCTAGGGTTTTTCTATTTGAAGGCTTAGAATCAATTGTTACATATAACATTATATTTATAGAGTTTCTCATAACCCCTAACCCTATTGAACCACCAGCCCACTTAACTTAATCCATATTGGATTATGACATTGATCTTGTCCATATTTTATGCATTTGACCTTGTAGGACCAGGTCTGATTAGTCATGCCCCAAACCTCTAATTAATAATATCATCTAGCAAGACATATTAACTCTTAGTTAGCCTGAATTAAATACGATTAATCAGGTCCAATACTTCACTAGATCTTATACGGATTTAGGACGAATAACATACATCCTTCAACCAATTCGGTTCTGATACCACTTTAGGAAGTGGTGGTTGAGATACAAACAACAAGATAACAGTGGAATTACCATAGTATTTGAACAAGCTAAGGATACGTATTCGGATGTGGCTCGTAGGTGTGATTATTGGGTAGCTCTTGTTACCTCGAGCTGGAAGGCCCGTCAGTTGGGTCGAGAAGCACCGAGTCTAGCCGGTTAATGAGGGTTGGTATACTCTTAACACCGACGGGTCTCTCCACTCTAATCTAGGCATCAGTAGCGCTGCAATAGGGGTTCTCATTAGGAGTGATGGAGGCTCATTTGTTAAAGCATTTGCGATCAACCTTGGTTGCTGCTCCATTACTCATGCGGAAATTACAGGCACCTTCAAGGGCCCTAAACTGGCTTGGTCAATCGGCATTCGACCGATACGTGTCCAATCTGACTCTAAGGCTGCCCTTGCAATTCTATCACAAACCTCCTCTCTTAATCATCAGCATGCTATCCTTAGTTTGTAGTTTTAGGAACTCTGCAAACGTCTGCGGGAGATGGATATCTCTCATATTTACCCTGAAGCCAACTATGTTGCGGACCATTTGGCCAACCTGGGCCACTCTTACCCTTATGGTATACATAATTTTGAATTGTTTGATCGGGGTCTGTCCATTGGCTGAACTATGATATTATTGGTGTTTCTTTTCCTCGGACTGTGCCGATAGTTTCTAATAATATTTAAGTGTACTTCAGCGCCATTTTTATCAAAAAAATACACACCTGATTTAAATAGCTTGCCTCCTTTATTGTTATTGTTGTTGACGTTGGGGAAGAGTCAAGAACCAACCTCACTTATCTTTCTCATTTTTTAACTATCTCTTTATGTTTTCTTCTTAAATTAATTAATTACTTGTTTATTTTTTATTTCAGATTTATCAAGATATGGATGTGAAAAAGATTTAGAGGCTACAAATTCAAAGAAGGGAAGAAGAGAAAGAATCAAATCTGAAAGGAAATACTAGATTCAAAATTCTTTTTTATTTCAATTTTTAATGATCTATACTCCCTTTTGTAATACAAAGAATAAGTTATATAAATACAAATTAAAATTATATTTGTATTTTGTTATATTTGGTGTTATATAAAAATAAATTGTAAAATGAACATAACAGTTGGATAAGACTCATAAAAATGAGTATAACACTAACATAACAAATTCATACAGCAGACGTAACAGTTATTGATATTATTAAGAGATATAATTATAGAAATAATATATTATAATTGTATAAAAAACTCATAAAATTAACATAATAAAAATATAACAGCCTCATACGACATAACAATGACATAACATATTTATTAACATAACAATCACATAACCTATTTGTAAAGTAAACATAATATGGTACAACAAATGTGTAAAATGGACATAACTATGACATAATAGTGACATGAGAATAACATATATATATATTTCGTAATGTAAAATATAACAATATGTAACATAGATATAACGGCAGTCTAACATAGCATGACATACAACGAAAATGACATGACATGACATGACATAGATATATTCGTATACTAGTGGTAAAAGTACCGTAAATAGCAAACAACAATTATACGTTGAATTAGTCGTTGTAGATTTCATTTACACAAATCTCTAAGTTAACATCCATTTCAAAAACTTTTGTAAAAAAATGTCCATTTCAAACCATGATTGTCATTTTCACGAAATTGTATTTTTGTCGTAAAATGTAATTAACACTTACTAATGATATGAACTTTTACTAAAAAAATAAATAAAATATATCAAAATGGATCTCATTAGATTCAAAAAATAAAAATAAGCAACAATTACAAAGTGATAATTATATGTTGACTAGTGACTAATATATAAAGAGTTGTAGAGATTAAAATAAAATTAAGGAAATAATTAAAGAAAGAGAGATAATATGGCAGAAAAATAAATAAACTATTATTTCCCCCATAAATTTTCACTTTTCCGCCATTATTAATTTTGCTCTTTTTTATCGACAATACGTCTGATTCGCTTGGCTTATCTTCAGTCATTTAATTCATTTTTTGGATGATCTAACTGTGAAAAACTTATCCGCTAGCGCAGATAAAAATGGGTATCCACTGATTATAAATATTGACATTTTATAGGGCTTGAAAGATGGCTAGCTTATATGACATTTGCTAGACTTCAATGGTGATGACAAAGACCTTCTCATAATAAAGTGGGATTCACGCATCAACATGAGTTTAGTGATTTGGAGACCTAAAAACTTGAGTAGAAACAATGTTATAACAACCTCCAACGAGACGATGAGTTGGGTTTGATGAATATGAGGGAGAAGAAATAGTGGGAAGAGAATGGGATTGGAAGATGGAGACGGTAGCGATGGAGGCCGCATGACGATGGTCAATCAAATAGAAAGGAAGAAGAACAAAGAAGATGAATAATTGAGTGGTCTACTCGATTTTTGATTTTTTAAATTAAATTGATTAAAATTAAGGATAATCAATAATTTAATTTGAGCTGATATAAAATATACCATATGAGATGGAATGGGTCTAAAAATGAAGTCGATTAACCATATTTAACATATGTTTAGACATATACATTTCATTTGTTATATCCCATAATGAGAAGGACTTCTATATTGCTTTTGATTCCTTCGATACTGGTTTGTAATTTGACACTAATAGGAGAGACCATTTATGCCATTTAGCCGCATTTTGGGCGTTTTCTAGTATCTCTATATTATACATTCATTATTTATGCCAATGGGCTTTGAGGCCCAAACTGACACAATGTCTTATTTCTATGCCGTAACAAAAAACTTGTGCTCCAAAAAGAATATAAAACCTTGTATTCCTTCAGTTCATAAGAGTTTTAACACTGCAAAAACCCTAGTCGCTTCCTCCGTCACTTGTTGCTTCCTGCCGTCTCTCTCTGCCGCCAGAATACCGATCGTGTACTAACTTAGTGCCTCAATCTTTTTGATCTATCCAATTAGTTTCTAGTGGATCTTACTACACTAGGGTTCTACTTTCGAATATATTTATTTGCTTTGAATACTTCTGACCATCTGCTCTTTTGTTTTTAGATCTCAATTCCTTCCTTCAGCAAAAACGATGACTCCATTGGTGAGTTGGGGATTATCTCTTATTGAATTTTAGTTACATGCAACCCTTCAAGTTCAGATCTTGATTGTTAGTGATTGGTTTCATCTTCTTTAATTTTTATAGGTATTGCATGGTGGGAACACCAATAAGAATGTTTTCAAAACTCTCATTGCAGCAGAGTATTCAGGGGTGAAGGTAGATTTGGTTAAGAATTTTCAGATGGGTGTCTCAAATAAAACCCCTGAATATCTAAAGTTGAATCCCATTGGCAAGGTAAAAAGCTTGTGGCTTTCTTGGATTCTCAGATTTATCTTCTGATTTTTCGCTTTCTAAAGAATAATGTATTGGTTAATTGTTATAGGTTCCAGTCTTGGAGACTACTGATGGCCCCATATTTGAGAGCAATGCTATTGCTCGATATGGTAATATTCATCTAATGTTTTGAATGTTGAACGCATTTTATCTAGTGGACTCTAGGAGAGTTTTCTTATTGCCCTATCTGTTGATGCAGTGACCAAGTTGAAGGCCGACAATCCTCTTTATGGAAGCTCACTAATTGAATATGTAATGTTAATCTCTATATGTTATTTTCTTGTTTCCTTTATCTTTTGGTATTTAGTGCTGATGGACAGAAATTGCACATCGTTTTTTAGCTTACTATTTTACTTTGTTTGAATATGCAGGCCCATATTGAGCAGTGGATTGACTTTGCATCAATGGAGATTGATGCCAATGTTGCAAAATGGTTGTATCCCAGATTGGGGTTTGTCCCATTCCTCGCCCCTGTAAGTTGTATAATTAAGTCCCATTCTGTTCGGCTTTGTTTGCATTACATTAACATATCTGAAACTATAGTGAGTGTGTGCTTTGTGCTTTGTTCATGCCATCTTTGTTGCCGTTTCATTCATTAAATTAACAGCAGCCGCTTTGAAAGGCGTCAAGTAGTGGTTCCTGATTCATGAACTGTTTAATGAAAATATTTATCTTCTTTAATGGTTCAATTTTTGCTTACATGAAGGCTGAGGAAACTGCTATTTCAGCATTGAAGAGAGCTCTTGATGCGTTGAACTCGTACCTTGCCACAACCACCTTCTTGGTTGGGCATTCTGTTACCTTGGCCGATATCATACTCACATGTAATCTGCACATGGGATTCTCTTGGATCCTGACAAAGAGCTTTACCTCAGCATTTCCTCACGTAGAGAGATACTTCTGGACCATGGTTAATCAACCAAATTTCAGGAAGGTAATGGGGGAAGTGAAGCAAGCTGAGTCAGTTCCTGCTGTTGAGTCTGGAAAGAAACCAGCGCAGACAAAGGAAAAGGCCAAGCCGAAGGAGGAAACTAAGAAGGAAGTAGCTAAACCCAAGCCAGAAGCTGTTGCAGAAGAGGATGAGCCAGCGCCAAAGCCAAAAGCAAAGAACCCCCTCGACTTGCTGCCACCTAGTAAGATGATACTAGATGAGTGGAAGAGGCTGTACTCCAACACTAAGACCAACTTCCGTGAGGTGGCAATCAAAGGTAATTAGTTAACCATTATGATACCTGGACCTCTCTAAAATAGTAAATACTACTTGGTGGCATATTGGTTTGTCAAAGAATTTGGAAACTGTTCTGCTTAGTCATGTATTTTACTGAAGAAGTGTTATTTTTTTTGGAACTGTTGAGGTTCAAGGCCACAAGAGCTAATAACATAACACGAACATGTTTTCTGTTGCAGGGTTCTGGGACATGTATGATCCGGTGGGATATTCACTGTGGTTTTGTGACTACAAGTACAATGACGAGAATACTGTATCGTTTGTCACTCTGAACAAAGTTGGTGGATTTCTTCAGAGGATGGATCTGGCTCGCAAGTTTGCATTTGGCAAGATGCTGGTAATTGGATCTGAAGCACCATTCAAGGTTAAGGGATTATGGCTATTCCGTGGGCAAGAGGTGCCTCAGTTTGTTATAGATGAGTGCTACGACATGGAGCTGTACGAGTGGAAGAAGGTAGACATCTCCGACGAAGCCCAGAAGGAGCGAGTGAACCAGATGATTGAAGACCAAGAACCTTTCGAAGGAGAGGCTCTCCTAGATGCTAAATGCTTCAAATAGAGCTGATAAGTTGCTGAAGCGCTTTTGTGTGTGAAGTGATTTTTGTTACTCTTGGGAGATTATGGAGTTAAAACTATCCTGGAAATTTAATTTGCGAGTTAAAACTAGGTTTGTATTCTGTGGGTATGAAAACAGAAGCAACTTTACCAACTTGTTCCAAACGGTAATCTCACTGTAGTGTGATGCCGGCAATTCCATATTTGCTGCTGTTCTATTGATGTCTCTTCCTATTTACTTTGCAATGTGATACTTGCTCTTTACGAACTAATGTACTGATGCAAGTTTGAAAGTGATGCTATACCGATTAGTCAATCCCTAATCGAGGTCAACCATAAACATAATGTTCAGTGATGGTGCTGTATTTCGGAAGAGCCTATGGAATTCTGTGTAAGAACTGATGGTGCTGCTCCTCCTTGACAGTTGTTACTGTGAATGATTACTTGGCTCAACGTGATGCTGAGTAGATGGGCCGTGTTCATCGTTTCGGTCTTTCTGTTAGTCTCATACAGCAACAGGTATTAGCCTGGAAATGACTATAATGTAAAGATTAGCATGCCTGGTTGGTTGCTTTTATATGGACGCCAAAGGCTTTAGTGCAAAATGCTAATATCCGGTAACTGGAACATGCTTAAACATTCCTTTTTTGCTTTTCCTAGTTTCCTTCGAAAGCAACCGCTTGTTCTGTACCCCCAGTATTTTCTTTTGGAAAAATTCACTAGAAAAGCCAACCTATTCAGAAGATACACGATTTGGCGTATATTTTCGGAAATACAAAATATGACTCCGGTTTTAAAGCCGTTAATAGAATTTGGTCAACATTGACGTTTACTATTAGAGTTAAAGAGAAAAATGGGACAGCGTTATAACTTAGGGATGGTGAAGTGCCATGTATTGCTCCACGTCAGCGGAGAATGCCATGAAGAACTCCACGTCAGCAAAAAAATGCCACCTCCCTCTTCTTCATCGTCCTCTCCGTCAAACTCCACCTCGACCACCGCCTCTTCACCTGCATTTTCATTACATGTTTCCTTCCTTTGGTCCTTAAATTCACCGCCTCTTCACCTGAACTCTTGACTAATCTCACTTTCCTCTCCCAAATTCTCAAAATTAATAACTCACTCTTCTTCACTTCCTCATCTCCGATCACCACCGCTGCTTAGCACGAGAAGAAGAGTGTCATGAGAAAAATGTAACAACACCCCTGATGCATCTCGCACAGCCATCCCCACTCCATGACTGCCCTCTTGCGTAAAAATGGCTATAACAACATTACATTTAACGTACCCTGCCGGTGGCGGATGCTACCGAGGACAGTCAACAGCTTGAGGTCGTGTATGTCGCTCCTCTCCCGATCGGTAACTCACCCACTCTTGCAAGTCATCCACTGCGCATCTCGTAATCATCTCCGCTGTACGAGCATATCATTCCATACTCTCTCGTTGCACTCTCTCGTTGCACTCTCTCCATACCGCTCAAACAATAGCTGCCGCTTTCCGAATCTGGTGGGTAGCGTTGGTTTGCAACAATTTGAAAACCCATCCTCGAACATCACCAACTTGCATGCGTAACGAGTGAACCCACTGTCATAATCCGCCACACTCCCAGCATGCCCTAGCCACCTCACATGCAAAGAGTAAATGGTCTTAATCTTAACCCATATTCGAGCAGCATCCACAAGTGTCTTGCACCGGAACACCCTTTCCCACCAGGCGCGACCTTGTTGGTATCACACCACGAGCAATGCGCCACATGAGTTGTTTCATCTTAGGAAGCAGCTCCGCGCCCCAAAGTTGCTTCCAAGCACCGTCCTTTTTGAAAACAGCAAGAGCCCCTCTACGTTCCACCGCCGCATGGTAAGCCGACCGCACCGAATACTGCCCTCTCTTCTCATGTCTCCATATACGCACGTCATCTCCATCACCACTAGGGGGTTGTATTCTTAGTATTACTTCTGCATCACGCACACAAAAATTTTGAGTAATAAAATCATGATTCCAAGTCCGAAGACCAGGAATCACCAAATCGGCTATCGTCAATTCATTAAGTTGCAAATTAGGGGTAATTTTGACGTAATAATTTTGATCATCCCTCAACCACAGTTCACATTAATATTAGCACCATCTCCACTGAATTCCATCACGCACAACATCTTGGGCTGCAACCATGCTCCTCTATACATAGTTCGGTCGATATCCAACCTTTGCTAACAAGAAATTCCCATTGGAAAAGTATTTTGCTTTGATCACACGACACATAAGAGCATTGGTTTCTTGTAGAAACCACCACCCATGCTTACCCAATATTGCGAGATTGAAATTCTTCAAACTTCGAAACCCCATGCCACCGTCTTCCTTCCGCACACATAATTTCTCCCAGCTCATCCAAACGATTGCACCCGCATCACTAGTATTCGTTCCCCACCAGAAACTATTAAGCATGAGGTCCAACTTTTCTGCTAATGTGACTGGTAACAAAAATACATTCATGCAGAAAGTTGGAATTGCTTGTGCCACTGTTTTGAGCAAAATCTCCTTACCACTAGGAGTTTGAAATCGCTGACGCCATCTTTGGATCCTTGCCCACATCCTCTCCCGCGTGTATTGAAAGGTAACCTTCTTCTTCTTTCCAACCATCCACGGGAGCCGAGATATCTTCCCGTATCCAGTGGCGAGTGCACCTCCAAAACTTATGATATCCCTGCCTGCAGCAACGAGTCGGTCATTTTAGTAAAAAGGATACCAGATTTATCATAATTAATAACTTGCCCTGATGCGTCTGCGTATGTATCAAACACCCTCATCGCTCTTGCTTCCCGAATAATCGGGTGGAATGGAGCTATATAGAGGGGATGATGAATAAATTGGGTTTTGCGTCAAAATGGATAGAGTGGATGATGATGTGCATCAAATCGGTCGAATCTTAGGTGAAAATAATTTTAAAACTCCGTTTAAAGCCCGAAAAATAGCTGGATTCGTTTATCGTCCGTGTACATGATGAAATTCTTTTGAGATAAATTTGGTGCCTAAACTTAGGTGAAAATAGTTTTAAAGCTCCGTTTAAAGTCCGAAAAATAGCTAGATTCGTATATCGTTCGAGTACATGACGAAATTATTTTAATATAAATTTGGTGCCTAAACTTTAGGCAAAAATAATTTTAAAGCTTTTTTTAAAGCCTGGAAAACAGCTGGATTTGTTTATCGTATACGACGAAATTCTTTTTATACAAATTTGGTGCCTAAACTTAGGTGTAAATAACTTTAAAGCTCTTTTTAAGGCTCGAAAAATAACTGGATTCGTTTATCGTTCGAGTACACGACGAAATTCTTTTGAGATAAATTTGGTGCCTAAACATAGGCGAAATTCTCTATTCAAGTTTTGGTTGCACTAATGTTATGAACCGTTTACTTGTTAGATCATGGAGGCAATGAGATTCTTTAAGGGATCAAGAAAAAAGAAGTGGAGAGAGTGACTGGAGAAAATGCAAGGATAGTTCATTTTTCAGATAGGTCGGATCCTCTAAGTGATGCAGCTAGCATTCTTAAATACAAGGATAGTTCATTTTTCAGATAGGTCGGATCCTCTAAGTGATGCAGCTAGCATTCTTAAATGCTTCATTGGGGATGTGGCCAAGGACACCAACCACCTCCCCATCAGAACCTCGGACTAGAGACTTGTGGATAGGGTCAAGAAGCAAGAATTCTATACATGGTTAATCGAGGTAACTATCAATTGTTGTGTTCACTTAATTTGGATGAAAATGAAGAAATTATATACTTAACTACTTTATCATTGTTTTCGTTGAAATTGTAGCCTTGATTTTATTTCTATCCATGTGAGAGGAAACGAGGCATCATGTATGTCTTGAAAAAATCTGGAGAAGTATGGGCGAGGAACCAACGGTTCAAGTTCGATGAATACTACTGCTATTCCCTGAGTTCAGATAACAATCTAATGAATATGCCACTGAGAATCGCTGAAGGGTAATGGGGTGCATATTTGAAGATACATACGGATGAAGAGAAATATCAATCTTATATCGTTTTTTGCACTTATTTTAGAAAAAAAAGTGAAGCAGAACAAGGAAAATAAGGAGAAGCAAAAGAGGAACCACGCAGGTGGGTCGATGTCATACGCTCCTTACCATGAAGAGCTCTTTCAAAAGAATGACATAGTACCTTCAAGAGGAGAGGTTTGGAGACGAGCTAACCAAATGGAGGATGGAAGTTGGGAAAGTCCACATGCTGAAGCAATACCGGTATGTATAGTTACCCATAGTTAGTATATCTAGTTTGTTGTTTATAGTGTTAATAACTGTCTACCTACAATTGCAGGAGCGCATCCTCCACTATGAGCGACAAGGGGTTCCTTGACGAGAAGGGTATGGTGATTCTCTAAATTTGGCACTTCGTGATCTAGAACCGGACTACAAAGGAAAGCACTATGGGAGAGTGATGACTAAGGGTAAATCTGTTACCCCATCACAGGTTCGTTATTTCAAACTTTTTCTGTTAGATTATGTGTTTCGTTCAAGTTTAGTTTTTTATTAGATTTGAAGTAGTATTTGAATGGTGAAATTTCTCATCATAAGTTTATATTTTGTTGTACACAATTTGTTAGCTAAATTGCACAACCTCAAGTAGTAGAGTTTCCGACGCCACTTCTTCATTTGCACACACGGTTGATGGTCGTCCTGAATATGAAGACACACTTTGTTGCATGCAAGAAGAGTGGATGCAGAGGGATACTACAAGAGAGGCTGAATATCATAGGAGGGAGGCTGAATGGGCACAACGGGTTGCTCAGTTGGAAAACAAGGTGACCAACATAAAAAAGACTCAACAACAAGTAAGTTTAATTCCAGTATATATTGATTGAGAATATGCATTTACTTCTTCATAGGTTTAGTAAAAATATTTCTGTATTATATGTAGCCATATCCCATCTTAGGCGATGATTCTGAATCCGAAAAAGAGGAGATCCAAGAAGAGAAGGTTGAATCACATTAAAGCGCAATTTTGAAGAGTTGTAAGAATTTGACTATGTGTTGGAGAAGATTTGGAACAATGAAGTTTAATGTCATTCTCAAGATTTGTAAGATGTTTAATGTGTTTCTAAACACTTGTAAGATGTTTGATGTGTGCATCTTTGAATTATGGATATTAATGCTCTAATGTGTTTAGAAGTTTGCTATTCTGGTTTTTGAACGAATCTGCAAAATAGGTGTCATTTAATGGACGTTACAAAGCAGCTGAAATGAGCTGCTACTGTGAATATTTTTGACAGTTCTCGCGGTTATTTGAAACCCAGAACCACGAGAACCGACAAGTTCGAAAAATGACAGTGTCGGTTCTCGCGGTTGTATAAAACCCAGAACCGAGACAACCAACAAGCGTAAAAGATGACGGTGTCGATTCTTGCGGTTATATGAAACCCAGAACCGCGAGAACTAACAAACCTAAAATTTTACAGTGCACATTGTCGCGGTTATGGAACCGCGAGAGATGAAAAGTATAAAATTTTACATTGTCCGTTGTCGCGGTTATATAACCGCGAGAACAGAACTAACAGACAGCGACGGTCACCTGAGACCGTTTCTGCCCGTTGTCGCGGTTACATAATCGCGACAACTTACATTGTACGTTGTTGCGGTTACTTATCCGTAAAAACGCGCCCGTTATCAGGGTCGATTTCCCCGCGGTTCCTGATAACCGCGACAACGGCCGTTCTCGCGGTTATAACCGCGAGAACCGTATCCGAATAACCGCGAGAACGACTCCGTATTCTTGTAGTGTTAGCTTACTTTGGACTCCCTTCTCCAGCTTTTACCATTTCCCCCTCTTTTTCAAGTATGTAGTATCCAACCATATTGTCGGGGATTGGCTCGTGCCTGATTTTCCATCTTTTATGACCCCTCCAACCAGTAATGGATCTACCGTGGAATTCAACAATGATAGAGGTGACATGGCATTCTTCTAATATTCGCAAGAGGACTGCCCGCTCCACGATTGACCATGTTAAGAGCGTTGCTCCGTCGGCGTTTCTATGAGGAGTTACTCAAATGTATACTAAACTTGTTTTCTAACTAAAAGGAAAAAAGATATCCCCAAATTATCCAAAATTATCGGTCTTGTTGGGTTCGCTCCTCTTTGTTAAAACAAATAATCTTGACCCCTAAGACATGATGTTTCTCTTGCCTCCAATGAGAAAAAGGTATATTTTTTAATTCTCTAGAAATATCTCTCATTTTTTATAATCCAAACTAATTCTCTATATTAAAAATTTTAGGCTCAAATTACCAAAATCTCTCTCAATTCTCTTATCCAAAGATTTCGTTAACCTTTTCTAGAGAAAAGTAGTCCCTGCTTGGGCCATAATTTCATTATTTCGAATTAAATTTGGACCGAAAGCTTGACCATTATCTTGGCCTTCATATGCTAATGGGCTCTGATGCCCAAACTACATGTCTTACTTGTATATTGTCCATACTCCGTTTATGCTGTACAAAAGTAACAAAAAAACTTGCGTTCCAAAAAGAAGATAAAAACGTATATTCCTCCAGATCGTAAGAGTTTTAAACACTGCAAACCCTATTCCCTTCCTCCATCACGTGTTCTTTCCTGCCGTTCCTCTCTGCCGCCGGAATACCGATCGTGTACTAACTTAGTGCCTCTATCTTTTTTATTTTACTTTCTAGTGGATCTTACTACACTAGAGTTCTACTTTCGAATATATTGATTTGCTTTGAATACTTCTGACCATCTGCTCTTTTGTTCTTAGATCTCAAGTCCTTCCTTCGTCAAAAACGATGACTCCATTGGTGAGTTGGGGATTATCTCTTTTTGAATTTTAGTTACATGCAACCCGTCAAGTTCAGACCTTGATTGTTAGTGATTGGTTTCATCTTCTTTGATTTTTATAGGTATTGCATGGTGGGAACACCAATAAGAATGTTTTCAAAACTCTCATTGCAGCAGAGTATTCAGGGGTGAAGGTTGATTTGGTTAAGAATTTTCAAATGGGTGTCTCAAATAAAACCCCTGAATATCTAAAGTTGAATCCCATTGGCAAGGTAAAAAGCTTGTGGCTTTCTTGGATTCTCAGATTTATCTTCTGATTTTTCACTTTCTAAAGAATAATGTATTGGTTAATTGTTATAGGTTCCAGTCTTGGAGACTCCTGATGGCCCCATATTTGAGAGCAATGCTATTGCTCGATATGGTAATATTCATCTAATGTTTTGAATGATTGAATGCATTTTATCTAGTGGACTCTAGGAGAGTTTTCTTATTGCCCTATCTGTTGATGCAGTGACCAAGTTGAAGGCCGACAATCCTCTTTATGGAAGCTCACTAATTGAATATGTAATGTTAATCTCTATATGCTGTTTTCTAGTTTCCTTTATCTTTTGGTATTTAGTGCTTATGGACAGAGATTGCACATCGTTTTTTAGCTTACTATTTTACTTTGTTTGAATATGCAGGCCCATATTGAGCAGTGGATTGACTTTGCATCAATGGAGATTGATGCCAATGTTGCTAAATGGTTGTATCCCAGATTGGGGTTTGTCCCATTCCTCGCCCCTGTAAGTTGTATATTTTAAGTCCCATTCTGTTGATATTTTAATACTCCAGCTTTGCTTGCATGCATTAGTGAGTGTGTGCTTACATTAACATATCTGAAACTATAGTGAGTGTGTGCTTTGTGCTCTGTACATGCCATCTTTGTTGCCGTTTAGTTCACTAAATTAACAGCAGCCGCTTTGAAAGGCGTCAAGTAGTGGTTCCTGATTCATGAAGTGTTTAATAGAAATATTTATCTTCTTTAATAGTTCAATTTTTGCTTACATGAAGGCTGAGGAAACTTCTATTTCAGCATTGAAGAGAGCTCTTGATGTGTTGAACTCGTACCTTGCCACAACCACCTTCTTGGTTGGGCATTCTGTTACCTTGGCCGATATCATACTCACATGTAATCTGCACATGGGATTCTCTTGGATCCTGACAAAGAGCTTTACCTCAGCATTTCCTCACGTAGAGAGATACTTCTGGACCATGGTTAATCAACCAAATTTCAAGAAGGTAATGGGGGAAGTGAAGCAAGCTGAGTCAGTTCCTGCTGTTGAGTCTGGAAAGAAACCAGCGCAGACAAAGGAAAAGGCCAAGCCGAAGGAGGAGACTGAGAAGGAAGTAGCTAAACCCAAGCCAGAAGCTGTTGCAGAAGAGGATGAGCCGGCGCCAAAGCCAAAAGCAAAGAACCCCCTCGATTTGCTGCCACCTAGTAAGATGATACTAGATGAGTGGAAGAGGCTCTACTCCAACACTAAGACCAACTTCCGTGAGGTGGCAATCAAAGGTAATTAGTTAACCATTATGATACCTGGACCTCTCTAAAATAGTAAATACTACTTGGTGGCATATTGGTTTGTCAAAGAATATTGGTCTTTTACTGAACAAGGCATATAGTGTAATTTTTTAGGAACTGTGTTGAGATTGAAGGCCATAGTTTAGAACAACCATAGGAGCGAATAATAAAGCAAGAACTTATTTTCTGTTGCAGGTTTTTGGGACATGTATGATCCCGAGGGATACTCACTGTGGTTCTGTGACTACAAGTACAACGATGAGAATACAGTCTCGTTTGTCACCCTTAACAAGGTTGGTGGGTTTCTCCAGAGGATGGATCTTGCTCGCAAGTATGCATTTGGCAAGATGCTGGTAATTGGATCTGAAGCACCATTCAAGGTGAAGGGATTGTGGTTATTCCGTGGGCAGCAGGTGCCTCAGTTTGTTATAGATGAGTGCTACGACATGGAGCTGTACGAGTGGAAGAAGGTAGACATCTCCGACGAAGCCCAGAAGGAGCGAGTGAACCAGATGATTGAAGACCAAGAACCTTTTGAAGGAGAGGCTCTCCTAGATGCTAAATGCTTCAAATAGAGCTACTGTTGAAGTTGGTGAAGCACTTTTTGTGAGAAGTTATTTTTTGTTACTCTTGGGAGATTATGGAGTTAGAACTATCCGGGAATTTTAATTTGCGAGTTAAAACTAGTTTTGTATGTTGTCGGTATGAAACAGAAGCAACTTTACCAACTTGTTTGAAACGGTAATCTCACTGTAGTGTGATGCTGGCAATTCCATTTTTGCTGCTGATCTATTGATGTCTCTTCCCATCTGCTTTGCAATATAACACTAGCGCCTTATGAACTAATTAATTGATGCTATACCGATTATTCAATCCCTAAACAAGTTCACCATAAACATAATTTTCAGTGAAATCTATTGTCACTGTATTTCGGAAGAGCCCATGGAATTCTGTATAAGAACTGATGGTGCTGCTCCTCGACAGTTGTTACTGTGAATGATTACTTGGCTCAACGTGATGCTTTTGAAAGCTCTTTGGTAACGTGGGAGTAATTTTTGTTATTGTTTATCACAGTTTGAATTGGCAAATAGACATTTCAGTATTTTGTTCTGGTGAGAATTTTGGTTCAGATCATGAAATAGCAATACGCACCTTCGAGTGTTTTCTTTTCGTATTCGTGGTTTCACTAGCTTTCATATTTGAACACTCTTTACATGTTATTACTGTAGGGCTGCAGACGAGCCTAGTCGAGTCGAACTTCTACTTGGCTCGAGCTCAACTAGTTTAAGAAATCTTGAGCTCGATTCATTTAAATGATTAATGAGATTTTAATCGAGCTCGAGCTCGATTATAAGCTCGTTAATGAGTTTGAGCTTGATCGTATAAGAAATTCGAGCCGATTCGTTTACATTTGTTAACGATCTCAAGCCTCAGTTCTATTATAAGCTCGTTAAAGAGCTTGAGCTCGGATGTAAATTGTTCATTTTTTTACAACAAATTATGGAAAATGAATATGTTGAACCGATCAAGCAAGCTTGTTGAGTCATATATAATAACTAGTGTAGTTATCGTTAACAATAAACGATCATGTTCGCGAAACTGGTTCGACGAGCCAACGAGCCGAGTCTGCTCAGTAACTATAGACGAACATGTTCGCGAACCTGGTTTGACGAGTCAACGAGTGGAGCCGGCTCTCAAATCATCCAAACCGAATATTTTGTGAATCGGACTCGATTCATTAAGTTTTTAATTTAATCGCGACAGGTTCATTTCAAACCAATTCAAATTATGCGCCCAAATTTTCCAAGCGAATCACGAACCGTAGTTGCTGGGTTAGGGAAAATATTCAACAACTTCAAGTGAGCATGCGAAACGGGCAGAAACGCCAATACTATGCATTCTTAGCCGCTTGCGTAGTTGCGTTCCTTGATATCACAAGTGGAAACCTTTTCCTCATGCTACAGTTTGTATATGTGCGTCAAATGGTGACTGGAACTCAGACAAGACTTAGTCCAAGCTTAAGTAGTCTCTAGCTATGTTTTTAGAATTGTATCGGAGATCGAACCGATAAGACATTAGGTTTAGAGTTTGATGGTTCGACCGAAATTTAATTGTTTGTTAAATCGGGTCGAACGATTTTAATTATTAAATAAATAGAGTTAAGTCGGATCGGCCAACTTTTAAATTGAACTAGATCTAACCAATAGTATATAGAGTTTAAATTATTAAAATTTAATGCATATTTTACTAAATTTATAGTAAATTAGTTGACATAATGTTTATTATTATCAACTAATTAAATAATTACATTAATAGAGATGGTTGTCATTCATCACTTATTATTTGGAGACCAAGATTCAAATCCCATTTGGCACATTTTTTAAATAAAAATCTGGTTCAACTGAAATTTCATTCTAAATTGAACCGGCCAAAAATTAAAGTCCAGCCGGGTCAACGCACGGGTTTAACGGAATTGCCCGCCTGACTAAAAAATTTAGCAACTTCAGCTCCATATTTCTCTAGCATATTACGTGGGGCTGTCAAGGACACTTCACGGTGAGAACATTTAGCTATAGTCTTGTTCTGTTATCTATGTAGTGGTGTTGTGTTGGAGAAGTGAAGCAGGGAAATGCAGATTCGATAACCAGTTTCGATAATCTTACAGCATAAGAAAGTAGATACAATGAAACAAAGATACACACAACTACAAATGGTTCCTTGTTTTTTTGGGCTCGTAGTCATTAGTAATGTAGGAAGGCATGCAATAGGGCTAAGGAAGATGAGGCTGGCATGGAGAGGCAGAAGCAGAAACTGGGGTAGGTAGGTAATGTATACTCTACGTGCTGAACTTTTTACAAAATATCTCCTTTTGGCAAGTGTCTGGAACTTGTTACTCATTGGAGCCTTAGATTCTGCATAAGCCTGGAAAAGGAACAAATTAAAAGAAATAAGAAATATTAATCTCAATATGAAAACTTATTAACGGAGGGGCACTCTCTCTGTCTTGTAAGTAATTAAGTGGTGGCAACTTGCAAGCTCAATCTCAATATAAATACAATTTCTTTTGGGCCAGCTTCAGTGTATAGGACAACTATGTGCATGTGAGGGTAACATTAGTCGGATTAGATTTCATGTGGGTTACTATAGGAAGGTGACATACAATGTGTGTTGCAACTTTTATATAAAAATATTATAATTTGAGGGGAACTGGCTCAGTTTTATAAGCTTTATATAGTAGCAACCAAAAATAGAAAGAGATCAAGAAGAGAATTGCAAAGCAACTCAAGAAAAGAAAATATACCAAATTGTGGCATCAAACATTATCATAATCTTTTATAGAAACCTCAAATGTTCTAGACAATGCTACCTAGTAGGAACTGTGGAGAGTTTGCTGCAGTAGTCTAAAGAGTATGTGACACTTGCCTAAAGTTTAAAAAACCTCGGAATCTCATAAACAATGTTAGAAAATGTAGAAGGTTAATTAGTTGGTTTGCTAGTAAGTTCGCAAAGGACAATTACCTCTGTTGTTCAGCAAATACTCTACCTCCTCCGCTGTTTACAGGGTTGTTGTAATTTGGAAGAGGAGCTTGACCTGATTCTATGAACATGAGATCCGCCACCAGACGATCATAGTGCCTCTTAACTTCCTCTGCAGACTTACCACCCACAGCCCGGGCCACGTTTTGCCAGCGGTCAGGGGCGTCCTTGTCGTACACTGCGAGTGCCCTCTCAAACAGCTTGTTTTGCTTTGGTGTCCACGATGAGCCAGAACCATGAGAAGGAAGGTATCTTGATCCCATTATGAGCGCTAGAAGAAGATAGTATGACTTATGCAAACTAACTAGCAAGTCAGAGAGTTGGCTTACTCAATGAGGGAAAAGGGAAAAGGTAAAAGGGGTGAAAAGTTGAGAGAAGAAGAAGAGTGGAGTCTAAGAGATGGTATGAGCAACAAGATTACCAAGTCTGCTCCTTATAAGCAGCAGGGTGGGTGGTGATATTGGCCTATGCAACTAGGGAGAAAAATATACGTAATAATAGAAAAGAAGTGGATTCGCAGAGCAGGACAAGACCTGCAGCAAGGGGGAGAATCAGTATGCAAAAGGACTAGAGCTCTCTTTTTTTTGTATATATAAGAGTCAGTTTCTTGTCTTGTATAATATCATTAGCAAGTTGAAATATTGGGGGGAGAATTTTCATGTGAGCAGCTGGTAGGGATTAGATCCCAATTCTCTCTACCCATTACATATCATGATATGTAGATGTGGTTACAGTATGAATCCCCATATCCCACCCCTGCATCATGAAGCACTGTAAGATATGCCCCGCCTTCCTTTTCGTTTCTTTATTCAATGGAGCAAATTGCCTTAACAAACCCTTCATAAAACTAAGGTTGAGAAAGAGCACTCCGCATAAAGTACAGTTTTAACTTTTAACTATTCTCAACAGTTTTAGGTTGGTCAAACTTCAAACTAAAACTGTCACTTTAAATGTCAAAAGATAAAATGTAATAGGTTGGGCTCTACGAAAGTAATCATGGAGACAAACAACCAGGCCGTTTGCTTGGGTTGTCGCAGGAAATGATCTCGAAGTTCAGGGTAATGGTTAAGGCGTGCCGTGCCATTCTGCAGACTGAATCTCTTTACACAGTTTTATGGGTTCGGAGAGTTCAAAATGGGGTTGCAGTTTGGCGTCGACCCTTTCGGGAGAGATGCCTCCTGGTTGCCAAAACGTATTTTGATAAAATTAGAGGCGTGTTTCTGTACTTTGAGATATGGAAAAGAAATGCAAATGTTCCGTCCAAGTTGCAGGATGTCAAATGAAGTCTCTCAAAATTGGGGGAAAATATTGTGTTAACTAATGGAATTATGAGAGGAAAATGAAATTAATCTGGGGTGCAGTCAGGCAGGGAGGTATGGAACTGATGATGACTAGAAATTGGCAGCCTCCCACGCGGATTAGGCGGTGCAATATGTGTTGTTTCTGACTGAAAGATTGGGTTTTTTATCATTTGTTTTCATTTGGGTTTTGTCGTCCCAATGATACTCACAGTTAATTATTTTTATGTCAGTTTAGCAGTTCGAAGTATTATCCGTGGAACTTGTTTGGTACGTCACTGATGTTGGAACTTGGAAACAGGAGATCAAGGGTGTGCACTGCCGTGTGTGTGTCACCATCCCATCCTCTCCTCTGAGCAGATAACTGCAGCAGTATTTCGGAGGGTTCTTAGCCTGCTGCTAAATCATGCGGTGTGAATGGATCACTCGGTACGTGATATTATTTTCAAGTCTCTTTTGTCCTCTTCCTGTACGTGTGGCTGAATCAGCAGAATCATAAGTGTGTTGTTGTTGCATTTTGGGAAAGAGATACTGTCTGTCTGTCAGTTGTTGGTTGAGTGAGAGTGGCGATTTCACCTTACTTCCTGCAATAGTTAAAAACCGGCACTCTCATTTTGCATTTTTACTCAATTGCGCTCCTCCTCCTCGGCTATCTGTCTCCTGCAAACATTTTTACACTGACAAGCGGATTTTCTTTAATTCCAACTGTTCAATATTTACTGAGTGACTCAATAATTGGTAAGAAATAGTAGTTCACGTTGGAGGAATGAAGAAAATAAACCCAAGTTTTACTTATTTTCATTATCTTCTATCTTTTAATTATTTTACGTTCTTGTCAAAAAATCACTAAAAACACTAAAAAGTTAGTCACCATTAACTATTGTCGTCTTCTTCATCAATCTAAGGAGCGTGTTGCAATGAACACGTTATAAAATACCACAAAAAAAACAAACATATTATTTGAGAGAAATGACCCAATATGTCACGAACTATTGTGGAATTATCTGATTATATACGAACTATATCGAATTTAGTGTATGTCACGACCTATTGAATGCGTTTACGAATTTATACATGACATCTACTTCTGTCGTTAGTCTGCGTATGTGGCAATCACAGGGTTAGCTGCTGTACAAACCAATCTAGTTGGCTGTTTATGTGACATTTTTTTTCCTAATAATACATTAAAAATAAATACAATAATTTTTTTTAAAAAATTGAAAATCCAAAACTCCCTCCTCCTCCTATCCCGAAAATGGTTACTAAACGACGCCCTAATTTTCGAATTAGACGACGCCCTATATTATATAAAGACTTAAACGTCCATCTCGAATAAAGGAAAACCTACAACTTCAACCCAAAAAATTCTCTTCTAGTATGTTTTAGTTGCTCGAAAACGCTCCCGAAGAACCACGGCCCAAGATTTTGAGGTACGAAATTGAACTTTTTAGCGGTAAAAATAAATAAATTTGGACGGATCAAACCGGACGGACCGCGTTCCGTCCGGTCAGACCACCCGGATGAAAATCGGTTCTATATGGGCTGTCTGACCGGACCGAAAACCAGTCCGTAAGTTTTTTTTTAATTTTATTTAAAATTTAATTAAATCTCATAATTTCGTTTAGGTCGATTTATTAATTTGAATACTTGAAGTATCGGTTGGATGCACGGGATATCGCCATGAGTACTACGATAAGTGTTCGACGAGTGTCTAGAAAGGCTCAACGAATAGGTTATGTGTAGATAAATGATTAATGTAGTTTGTATTTCGGTGTTCATATTCTGTAGGGAGTTGATGCCAGTGACGGAATTGATTACTCCGATTGGTTCTTATCTGATGATGTGTACGACACTGTCGGTGAAGTGGAGCAAGCAGCAAAAGAGATTGCTATAACACTTAATTTCCATCTGATCAATGGGTCCAACAAAAGCAATGACTCGGAAAAGGAGTGTTGGTGTATCTGTATTGCTCACGTGGACCCATTCGCAAGTCTGAGCGTTCAGATCTGCCGAAACGGGCGACAAAGTCAAAGAAGTGTAATGGCCCATTCAAACTTGTCGTGCGGTCAAGGGTGGTAGATTGCGAGTGGAAGTTTTTTATTGACGGCGTTGGAGACATCGAGAATCCTGATAAATCGAATGGGTACCACAATCATCTTTTGATTCTTTTTACTGAAGTCAGCACGGTAAGAAATCTGTTATTGATGAGGTGAAAATAGATATTAGGGCCCATTGTAACACCAACGAGGTTTTTCATATTGGGTGTACGAGTACGAATAGGGTGGAGTCCCAACACTCATCTTTCAAAACATGGTACAACTCTTTCAATAAAAAACTTGATAAACTATTTAAGGGATATCATGCATCAATCGATGGCCAAGTCATAGAAGTGCAACGGGCTATAGATGAACCACAGAGCAAGGTAATTTATTTGTTATTGTTTAGGTAACTAGTTATTTAATCTTGTGTAGGTAAGTAGGTATTTATTCATGTTTAGGTAACTAGTTATTTGTTTGTGTTTAAGTGACTAGTTATTTGTTTGTATTTAAGTAACTAATTATTTGTTCGTCTTTAAATAACTAGTTATTTAGTTGGCTTAGACTCATCGTTTCTCGCACAGAAGACCATTTATGTATCTGAAAAATGATGTTAGCCTTGGGGGGATTGACTTGGTGATGACGCGTTATCGAAAGAGGACGATTGCGACTGTATGATTGAAGATACACATGGCCTCCCTTATACCTGTAGACTTGAATCTATGAAGCGCGATGGGGTTGAGTTGAAATCATACCACCTCCACCACTTTTGACGATCATTGGAATATCGTCTTCCTGTAGACAGTGAGAAGTGGGAAGACCATGATGCGGCAGATCGCGACATCTTCAGTGGGATGGTACAAACGATTTGTAATAGAGGTGAGCCTGCTGTACATGCTTTGACTACATTGGTTCGTACCCAATACCAACCAGAATCAGACAGCATGAAAGAGCCTAAGAAGTCTAAGGCCCCTAAAAGTTGGCCCCGTGCAGATGGGCGGAACCCTTCTTACGACTAGCATGCGAGTGCTCATTGTACCCCGATCAAGGACAAGATCAAGTAAGGTTCGTACTTTTTATACTCAATTATAGACAAATTTTCCAGTTCTTCACTCGTGAAAATCGAATCTAACAATGAAAAGAGGAGAAATAGATTCTCCCAATTCATCCATTGATTTAAACCAAACTCAGAATTAATACACTAACGGATAGATGAACGAACTGAGAAGATCCAAATATGTACCATCATTAACACAAACATTGAAATCGAATCCATCTCGAGCCGTAGCAACCAAATCAAGTTATATCTGCATCTGGGTAAAACGAGCTGCATATTATAAACAGATGCAAGAAAGGTAAAAGCGAGATTCAAATAAAATAAATTCACACATTAAGTAATAGTACGTTAACATTGTGGTAGACGATTTTGAATTTTCTATTAATCTTCAGTAGTATAAATTACACGACGATTTCAGAATTCAGAGTATTGTAACCCAAACAGTTCGAGAACAGAAAGATTGAATTCAGAGTGGGAGCTCGAATCCAGAAGGGGCAAATCGCGAGCTGGAAGACTTGGAATCGATCGGCGGCGTACTTAGCTTTCAAGTAAGCGATGTCCGGAGTGTCGAACGGAGGACAATGCCATGGAGACGAGAAGGAGCCGGTCTTCTGTAAAGAGACGGCGACGAAGTCTGGGGCTTGTGATTTGATTTCTTCGACGAGGGAATCGGTGAATTTAGACTTCCTCACTTGCTTCACGCTCCACGGACGGTGGCTCCCGGACACATTGCCCACAGCCTGGGTGCAGAAGAAACGCCGCCATAGCGGCGACAGAGCAGCCATTTTTGCTTCCTTTTGAGTTCTTTTCTTTTGGTCACTAATGACAGGGACTCTACATGTCAGGTAACGTGGACGGTCATTTCAGTGAATTGGACGAAAATTATTAATGATGAGTTGGATGGAATTTTAATTCAGATCAAAATGATTAAAAATACGACGGTAAGAAATTATGATAAAAAAAGCAGCAAGTGTTTAGAATCTAAATGAAATTTCTGTCGGGATTGACCTTAGGATTAATTTAGGTTTCTCGAGATGAACTTGCTTATTTATATTGAGTTTTTTAATTTTAATACTTATTAATTAACATTGATTTACATGAGTTTTTATAATCATATGTAGTACGTCTCTATATAAACCACGAGTAAATAATATGTAAACAAAATGAATTTAATATTTTGCGGCATGATTGGAATCTGAATCTGATTTTTTGGATACCCGTCCGTCTCCAACACAATTTGACCGAATTAAATCCGTTTGACCAGATTGAGCAAAATGAGTACACAACAACAAACCTAATACTAAAAATTAAGTACAAGTAAAATGAATACAAGAACCATAACGACAAAAAATCAAGCAAATAACTCTAACCCCAAACAAAGTACAAAAAACTAAAAACAAGTACAGACACATAAGAAACCCAGTACAACAAACGGTACACTCAAAATCAAGTACAAGCAAAACAAGTACATAACCTACAACAACAAAAAGTCAAATACAAAACTCTAACCCTAAACTGAGTACAAAAACTAAGTACAACAAACCTAATACTAAAAATCAAGTACAAGCAAACGAGTACAAACCCACAAAAACAAAAATCAAGTACAGAACCCAAATCCTAAACCGAGTACAAAATCAATATACAAGTACAAAAATATAACAAATCAAGTACAACAAATACTATACTCAAAATCAAGTACAAGCAAAACGAATATACAACCCATAATAACAAAAATCCAATACATAACCCTATTCCTGAACTGAATACAAAAACCAAATATATCAAACCATTGAGTTTGTTTCTTATAAAAAAAGAAAGAAAAAATGATAAATTTACCCCTAATTTAAATTGGTCTTTTCGTCCGTCAAATTTGATGTCCGAGATGAATGGTCCAAATTATTCCTTATCGCCAATAAATAGAACAAACCAGACTCTTGAGACTATCAGTAATTATGCATTGAAATAAATTATTATGTACTTGGTGTTTGAGATAAATGTGACATCGGGGAAAAATGGTAGACTAGTTGCTTTTGTAAAAGGAAAACATGAGGGATAGGTGTAACATATTAGCTACTAAAGTTATAGTAGTATATTAGTGATCGCATGTTTTTGTTTCTTTAGATAAGATGGAACATAGTGAGCACACTGTTTGGGTGAAGACAAATCTGTGAGCTGGCCGAGAAAGTTGGCGGATCCGACGATGGAAGGAGGTTGAAAGAGTCAACCTCAGCCAAGGACTATGATACCAGAGTTTGCAATTTATTTTTCTAAAAGGAAAAAATATGTTACTTAAATCCACTTGGTGAGATATCTATTATAAACATAGAAGGTTCAGGATAACATTAAAAATAACGTAGATTTTTATGATAAGAACAAATTAAAAGAAAGTGGAAGATAAGGCCTACGCCATTCACTTTCATGCATATCTCCCTCAAAAACACAACACTATATATCAACTTGTTTGTTTACTCTGTCAACACAAAATTGAAAGACAAAGTGAAGTTTGTAGTAAATCTGAAAGTTGAATAACAATGGGTTCTCTAATGGCAGGATGGGACTCACCCGTCTCAGATCCTAAGTCAGGCAAGTGATCATCATGATTTATCTGAATTCTAATATAAACTGTCTTTTTCTCTTGTTTAATCCGAGACATCCAGAAGTGGTAATTAGATTTTGATGCAGCAAAATATAAGAGGAACGTGTCGTTGACAAAAGAAGAGATAGACGCATATTGGAATATGAAGAAGAAAATCCACGAGGACCATCTCCAGGCTGTTTCTCCCGGCAGTTCACAGGTCTCTCTATTCATTCTAATTAACGTAACCTTTATGACCAGATCAATTGGACTCATAAATCACCATCTTTAATAATAGGCCGAACGATTCGTGACCAACAACCGTTGCTAATAATAGGCGAAACGTTAAAATCGTTTTTGTGCAGGATGGTGGATCGTCGACGATGTCATGGATAAAGGATCATCAGGTGGAAGGTGGGACGTTGCCGTTAAGATCTAGGTCGCTGCCGTCGGTGGTTGGGTCGTCGGTATTGGAAGAGGAGAGGGAGAATTTGGAGAAGTTAATGATGAAGAAGAAGGAGGAATTAGCAGCAGCAGGGTGGTGGAGGAGGAGCAACTGGGCGTTCTTGAATGAGCCACCGGTGATGGAAAAAGCTTCCAACAGTTACGCTGCTCAGTACCATATCGCCACCGCCAACTAGTGCAGGGATTATATTAGACTTCACTCACTGGATTAGCATATCTATATTTGCAGCTAATTATATATTAATTAAGCAGACAATGTCCTAATTACGAGAGATCACGTCTGTATAATACCAAAGAAAAGGGTGGGATCTGCGTGTCCTATTTTATTTTACTCCTCTGTCCCTCTTCAGTTTGTGTAATTGTGTTTACCCCAAAGTAAAGCTAATTGTAACAACAATATGCCAATGTCTAAAAGTTCTTATTAGAGTTCTTACTATTGGTTGAGGTGGATTTCCCCTCATTCTATTGGTTATGGCCTCATTATATATTAGAATAAAGGGTTTCGTCCTTCAATATGCCTGTGTTTTAATCAATTTGGTTTTTTACTTATGGTTATGGATCTAATACGTAGGATTCTTCGTCTTTGATCCTCGATTGCAATCACCTGTTTGCCCGTACTTATCTCGATCTTGTGAAGCTCAAATTTTGAATTCGCCTTAAAGGAGCCCGAATTTGTGTTCTGATAGAATTGTGCTGGCCCCCGCAAATCTGGACTCGCGAATTTACATTCCTTAGCTGCATGTCAGAGCAAGAAGCTCGATTTTTGGGGCAATTTAAGAAGTTATGGTCATCTTGCTCATCATCCGATGATAAGAGATTTAAATCGAAGCTCTTCTTGGCATTCTTAAGCGGTGGCGAGTGGCAATGATGTCGTCGTCAACAGCGGCGGGGATGATTTCGACGGAGACTTGGCATTGTTGAAGTCATGGAGGAAAGAAACCCGAAGATTTTGCCGTCGACATTTGTCTGCGACGAAGGATATTAGGAAATGAGCGGGAGGGTTGAATTCAATAATGGCCTCTTTGATTGTGAACAAGGTAAACGCTTCCTCGCATATTATTACTAGCTAACGGTTATGAGTGTCGTCCCGTCTCGGCCCCGTCGGCAACGGTATAGCCACCGATCAGTGGCCGGCGACGGAAATGGTTTTATGGAGATGACAATTAATTATGTGTTATTAATGGTGTTAGTTGTTGGTAATTTATGAAATTTTTTAATAAGAATGTTTACTAGTTATACTGTTATAATCATAATTAGTTGATATTTCACTACAAATTTAGTAATTAATTAGTCCATAAATTCTAATTACCATTTCAGTAAAAAGATTTTGATTACCAAAGTTGTGTACATCTTTTCCTATAAATAGTCCTTATTATTGTAAAAATTAATGATGATTTCAATAAATTTGGTAAGACATTTATTTATTGGTGACTCCTTAACTAGCTCGATTGTGAGTTCAATTGCCTGTGTCAACCCCACTCACATAACCGAAATTTTTTTTAGGCAAGATTAAATCGGAAATTATGTAGATAATCAAGTCGAAACGTTAATTACAAAAAATGGCAATCCCCCTCACTTACAACGTGCGGCGCATCATGTGGTCCCTCCAATGGCTATTTTCCAACCTATATAAACAGTGTATTTCGTGTTGTAAGAACTCACCCGTCCTACCAATTTTTGTACTCCTCACTTCCTCCTACTCTTCGTCAAAATGTCTTCAAACAAGTCCAACGAGAATGTTATGAACAAGGTTCGCCGCCCCGAAGAGTCAAAGGATTTGTTCACCTAATTCGGAGAAGAAGTGAAGTGCGATTGTGGATTGCGTGCAGCGAGACTAATGACGCTGAAGTTCGAGAAATACTTCAATTGTCTTTTCTATAAGTGTAGGTTTGAGAAGAAGTTGGAGGTGGTGTTGGTAGAGAACTCGGTGAGGTGCGAGATGCGAGTTACAATGGAGGCGAAACTTGCTGAGACTGAAGCTATTCGTGCTGAGCTGACACATGATCGTTCTGAATGGCAGCGTGAGAGGATAGGCATCATAGGTCAACGGATAGGTAAATCGAGGCTCTCACTGAAGACTTGAAGGCTGCAAATATGAAGTTTATAAGGTTTATGGTGGTGTAATATTTATATACTTGCCATGCAGTGTTGAATAAAGGAATTGATTATTTTTAATAAATCAGTTGTGTCTCAAATTGTTGTAATAAAGTAATTTATTTTTATCCTAACTGTCAAAAGCTGAGTAAATGATAAAGCTGCCACAGTTGCCTAAAACTGTAACCCCATGGTCAAAAGCTGCAGACAGCTGTAAATGGGCTGAGGAATCCTGCCGATGAGTTGAAGGAATATGTTGTGGCATATGGTGGTGGAGGGAATATGATGTGACATATTCTAGATCTATTTAATCATAGACCTCCATTGCAGACAACTCACAAGTTATGAAATCCCTTCTTCACTCTATCTTCTTACTCTGCTTCCCCTCTCTGTCTTTCTCAATAGATAATGGTTGAGTTTGCCTTCATTCTCCGATGGGGGGCATCACTTATACTTAAAAATCGGAGTTGAGTATGTTGTTGGGTGCTCTCGGAGAGTAAATATGAGTTCAACCTCACCTTCGTCCGAATGATTCTTATTTTTTTGAAAAAAATAAAAATCCCAGCGGAGGCCATCCTCTAGACCGTATACAGTAAACATCGAGAGTTATTTTCATAAAGCTCATTGCTAAAGGAAATTGCTCTACTTCTAATTCAGAGAATAGAGGAAACAGAGTGACACACTGAAAGCCATTTTCGAGGAAGATTAATGTTCTTGAGCTTTAACAATGATCGTCAAGAACTATGAAAGCATTCAGTCAGAAAATCTGACTAGTTTTTGCGAACCCGAGAAGGAATTGAGGCGATCTATGACGACAGAGAGTTTGTCTAGGAAAAAGACAAAAGAATAAGGACTAAGGAGTGATCAGTTTCCTGAGCATGATTTGAGCAGTGAGGAGTTCAAATCAAATTTTGAATGATTATCAATTTTGAAATTAGAAAAAAATCGTTTATCTATCTAAAAAAATTAAAATAGTATATTTCATAAATAAAAGGTAATATTATGATGAAAACATGTATCAATGTAAATGTGTCGTGACGAGTTTTAAAAGGGTAATTTTTAACCATTAAAACCCCTAAGTTATGTAATTAATAAATTCATCAGTCGAAAATCCATATTCCGATTGAGTACGTATAAAAATAAGTACAAAACTTCGTCAAACACAATTCCAAAAATAACTCCACAACGGCAGTCTGGTGGGGCAGTCTGATGGGAGGATAATTTTTTCCCTTGCCCCAGTGACGGTCAACGAAGAACACGTCTTCTTTCCTGATTCTTCGCTTGTTTACCCCTTTGAATCTAAGGTTTTAAATTTGAGACTATTTAACTAATCCAACACAAACAGATGTCTCATGATCCCATCAAATCTCACTTCGTCCTTGATCGGTAATTAAAACTGGCTTGTACCCAACTTCTTGGCCGAACTCGTATCATTTAACTTATATTGTATGTGTTGAAATTTGATGTCGCGAAGTCATGAATATGTTATTTTTTATAAAGAAATTGTAAATGTTATTGTTACACAAACTCATCATCACTACTGTGAGAAAAAAATGAACAGACCCTTCTTATTCAATTAAAATATCATCATTCATCATTGTCAAAATGATAACCATCCTTAATTCTCTTCATAACTACTCAGCTTTTGCAGCAGTTTTTTCTACCTTTTTCTGCAGCACAACCTTGTCCTTCCTTCTTCAGTTTCTGCAGCTCCTCGTCCTTTAGCTTCCTTAGGTTTCCCAATTCCTTATCCTTCTCATCCCTTATCTCTTGGATTCACTTTCCTTCTCATCCTGTAACTTCTGCAGTAGTTTGTCTTCGGTAGCCTGCTTTAATTTTTCAGCCTTGTCTTTCTCCTTTCTCAGCTTTTCTGATTCCTTTTCCTTCTGTTTTATCACCATCTTCAGCTCCTCCAACTGCTCCTTACTCGGTTTTTGGTGTATGAAAGATTCAAATATGAGGATGATTCAATAATACTACTCTTACGAAGTGAATTTGCAAAGTTGTAATGGGAGAGGTATATTAAGAAAAAGAGTTATAGGCTTCTGCGATTTTAATGATGAAAGTCCTGTAATTTCTGAAGAAGAAAAAAAATAAGAAAAAATTATTAAAAAAAAGGTTAATGTTTGACAAATTTTAAAAAAACTAAGACGAAATGTATGCTTAGTCACCTCTTTTTTATCATCACATCTTCATTGTGTCCAAAAATGTACTTGCCCTTTTTGGCACCGTTACCAATGGGATGATCTTGCTTCTTGGAAAAAATGTGAAACTTATCAAGCCATTGATTCAACATTATGCTAAAGATGAAGAAATAGGAATAAAATATAACCGTTTCATTCCAAAGGGTGGAACAGTTTTGACTCATATAACTTGAAATTCTGGGTTTTACTTTTCTAGTATGTATCTACAATAGCTATACAACAGCTACCAATGACAGGGGAAAAGAATTTTTCAACTCAACGAGTTAAGTGCACCTTTTCGAATTTGAATAACTCTTTGCAAAAATCTGTGATCCCATTGATTCTTATTGGTCGTCTGCCGATCTTCCCCAAACGTCAACAACTCTATCAGCGGCCTTGGGAGAATGATCATCAGGTTCAGGGGAAGGCTGTGGAGCTTCAGTTGGTCCTGCTGAAACATTCCTTGCTGCTGCTGCAGTTGTACTCATGTTCCATTTCTTCTCTACGTATCCAATCATTTTCCTCGGCGTTACTGCTTCAGTACTTTGCATTACATCTTGATGGATGAAAAGAGAACGGTCAGGAACAGGAGTAACTTTTTGTTCATGAAAGCTGTTAATATGCTTACCCTGGGAAACCAAAGTGCTGGGTTTGGAAGATTCCGAGAGGAGAATGAGCATCGGGGTGATTATTGTGAGGGCAGCCCAGAAAAAGAAAATCACAACGAAAGTTCTGTCGCCCATTTGGTCGGGAATTCCTGCAGAGAAACAGTACAGACTGGGAATTTGGAGGCTTTTGTAAACGTCCGGGAATAGGGAATTGGACAAAAAGGAGAAATAAAGTGCCGGCACGACTTAGTTTAGCTGGCCACGTTTAAGAGAAAAATTGAATTCATAAAAGAGTAAGTGTGTCAAACTATTTTTAGTGGCTAAGACTAAGACGGGTCAATTTCATAAAGGATCACCAACACATATCAGTCATTTTAACTTTATAATTTAACAGAACGACATTGATAACTGAATCACAGAGCAATAGCAAATTCAATTTAGTCAAATTTGCAGTTCAATATCTTTTGCATTGAAATTTTCTGAAGTTGATTGGTGTTCCTGATTCTGGTCATTACAATGACAGATTTCTGTGTTTCCACGATTCATTTTGATGTGCCTTTGCCCCCAATGTTCTTGTTGGCCCCTAAGTTTAGTGGGTTGTATATGGTAATTGACCAGGATAAGATGGAAGCAATGCAGCTAAAGAAAGGACATTTCCCCTCTCTAATGATTTACAAGCATGTAACGTGACCTGTGGTTTACCTACAACATGTACGCTGCTAGTACGCAGCACTATCATTATTTTATGTAGTGGGTACAAACGTCATAAAAACAGAAAGAAGTGCTGAGCATTTTCATCAATATTAGTTAATAAATGGTCCAGTAGTTGGAGAGTAGTTGTACCTGTTGAGTTTATGATTAATGAAAATAGTCTGGCATCTTGATTCCCATCCTCCATTAATCTCCCTGCCTCTTGGAATTTCATAATCACCCATAAGCCACTTATAAAGTCTCTTTACCAGCTCCGTTGACCCTCTCTATCTGCACAAATAAAATAACAACGACTATGATTGTGCCGCAATTAAAATATATAATGTGTGTACGAACATCCTTTAATTAATCAGAATTGTTGATTTAAGGAGAACTATATCAACATGGTAGACCTAATGTGATTTTTGGATATCTCAGTTGCCAAAATGGGTAAAAACTCCCACGTTGTTCATCATACACGTAATGATACAGTTAGATTATATACCTACTCCAGAGAGAAAGAGAAGAGGGGGGGGGGGGGTGTTGGAACAAAACTACGTAGTTTCTGTTTTAGTCATTAAGTTATTGTGTCGATCAAAACTGTGTCGTTTTGGTTTTAAGTTCTTAGCTGTCGCAATTTGGTCACTAGTGTTCTATTTGTTGACACTTTAGTCCTGTACGCAGTCTGTTAGTTAGTTCCAGTTTTTCAGGTTACTGGGATGAATCAGGGGCAGTCTGTTGCCAGATTCTCCAGATTCTCAGGCCCTCTTTGTGTACTTATTGTTGTTTTGATCCTCTGAATAATTAATGGTCAGATTGCACGAGTTCTAGTGATTACAGGGGGTGGTTGTAGATCACATGAAAAGAAAGCGTTTTAATCATCAGAACATGCAAAGAAGCTACAACGCAAAACATCTTCGGCTACTGAAGAAGATCTAATGGTAATGGAAGAACGTTTCTGTTAACCAATACGAAAGGATGTGGAGGAAAAGTAAAGGACCTCCAAATATCTAGTTTTTGGCAAATCCCAACATACATGTCAAATATTAGTCCATTTGAAATTTGAAATTTTAAAGTTAAAATAATTAACATGAAAATTTAAATTTTTTTCAAATTGGCTAATATTTGACATGCATGTCTATGATGGCTAAAAATTCATGTTTCAATATGGAAACTCTATAAATAATGGTCAAATGATGTTAAAAATCTGATTTTACTCGTTGTTGTGTTTGTGTTAAACAAAATGCCTTTTAACTTCATTTGACCATTATTTGAAAAGGTTAACATGGTAAAACCTCAATTTTAGGCTATTCCCAACACGCATGCCAAATATTAACCCATTTGAGAATTTTTAATTTTTAATTTCAAAATGGGTTAACCTATGAAAATGGACCATTTTGACATGAAAATTTTAAAATATGCTAATATTTGGCATGCATGTTGGAGTTGGCTAAAAAATCATGTTTTATCATGGTACCTCTATAATAATGGTCAAATGAAGTTAAAAATAAATTTTACTCGGCAATATGTTACTGTTGAACAAAATGTTTTTTGTACTTGATTTGACAATTACTAGAAGGGCTTAACATGGTAAAACCTTGATTTTTGGCCAATCCCAACATGCATGCCAAATATTAGCCCATTTGAAATTTGAAATTTTACTGTTAAAATGATCGATTTCCAAATGGGTTAACCTACAAAAATGGTGCATTTTGAAAATTTCAAAATTTTCAAATAAGCAAATATTTGACATGCATGTCTAAAATGGCTAAAAAATCATGTTTCATTATGGAACCTCTATAAATAATGGTCAAATGATGTTAAAAATATGATTTCACTCGTTATATTTGTGTTGAACAAAATCCTTTTTAACTTCATTTGACTATTATTTGAATAGGTTAAAACGGCGAAACCTTGATTTTTGGTCATTCCCAACATGAATGCCAAATATTAGCCCGTTTGAAAATTTTCCATTTTTATTTAAAAATGGTCGATTTTCAAAGGGGTTAACCTTTGGAAACCAGCCATTTTGACAAGAAAATTTTAAAACTTTAAAATCGGCAAACACTCTGCATGCATGTCTGATACGGCTAATAAACCATATTTCATTATGGTATCTCTATAAATAATGGTCAAATGATGAAACAAATCCAATTTTACTCGTTATTATATTTTTGCGGAACAAAATGCGTTTTAACTTCATTTGACTATTTTTGAAGAGGTTAACATGGTGAAACCTTGATTTTTGGTCATTCCCGACTTGCATGCCAAATATTAGCCTGTTTAGAAAAATTCAATTTTCATGTCAAAATGGTCAATTTCAAAAGGGGTTAACCTATGGAAATAGGTCATTTTTAAATGAAAATTTTAAAATTTTAAAATATTGCTAATATTTGACATGCATGTTGGAGGTGGCTAAAAATCATATTTCATCATGGTACCTCTAAAAATAATGGTCAAATAAAGTTAAAAATCAATTTTACTCGATATTATGTTAGTGTTGAACAAAATATTTTTTGTACTTGATTTGACTATTACCGGAAGGGCGTAACATAGTGAAACCTTGATTTTGGCCAGTCCCAACATGCATGCCAAATATTAGCCCATTTGAAATTTTAAATTTTACTGTTAAAATGATCGTTTTTCAAAGGGGTTAACCTACGAAAATGGTCCATTTTGACATGAAAAATTCAAAATTTTCAAATAAGCTAATATTTGACATGCATCTCTAAGATGGCTAAAAAATCATGTTTCATTATGGAACCTCTATAAATAATGGTCAAATGATGTTAAAAATACGATTTCACTCGTTGTTATATTTGTGTTGAAAAAATTCTTTTTTAACTTCATTTGATGGTTATTGAAATAGGTTAAAATGGTGAAATCTTGATTTTTTATTTCCCAACATGCATGCCAAATATTAGCCCATTTGAAAATTTTCATCTTTCATTTAAAAATGGTCGATTTTCAAAGGGGTTAACCTTTGGAAATCGGCCATTTTGACAAGAATGTTTTAAAATTTTAAAATCGGCAAACATTTTGCATGCATGTCTGAGACGGCTAATAAACCAAATTTCATTATGGTATCTCTATAAATAATGGTCAAATGATGTAACAAATTTAATTTTACTCGTTATTATGTTTTTGTGGAACAAAATGCGTTTTAACTTCATTTGACTAGTATTTGAAGAGGTTAACATGGTGAAACCTTGATTTTTGGTCATTCCCAACTTGCATGCCAAATATTAGCCTGTTTAAAAAAATTCAATTTTCATGTCAAAGTGGTCAATTTCAAAAGGGGTTAACCTATGAAAATGAGACATTTTTACATGTAAATTTTAAAACTTTAAAATATTGCTAATATTTGACATGCATGTTGAAGGTGGTTAAAAAATCATGTTTCATCATGGTACCTCTATAAATAGTAGTCAAATAAAGTTATCAATAAATTTTACTCAGTATTATGTTAGTGTTGAACAAAATATTTTTTGTACTTGATTTGACTATTAGTATAAGGGCGTAACATGGTGAAACCTTTATTTTGGCAGGTTCCAGAATGCATGCCATATATTAGCCCATTTGAAATTTGAAATTTTACTGTTAAAATGATCGTTTTCCAAAGGGGTTAACCTACGAAAATGGTCCATTTTGACATGAAAATTTCAAAATTTTCAAATCATCTAATATTTGACATGAATGTCTAAGACGGCTAAAAAATCATGTTTCATTATGGAACCTCTATAAATAATGGTCAAATGATGTTAAAAATACGATTTTAGTCATTGTTATGTTTGTGTTGAACAAAATCTTTTTTAACTGCATCTGACTATTATTTGAATAGGTTAAAAGGGTGAAACCTTGATTTTTTATCATTCCCAACTTGCATGGAAAATATTAGCCCGTTTGAAAATTTTCAATTTTCATTTAAAAATGGTCGATTTTGAATGGGGTTAACCTTTGGAAATCGGCCATTTTGACAAGAAAATTTTAAAATTTTAAAATCGGAAAACATTTTGCATGCATGTGTGATACGGCTAATAAACCATATTTCATTATGGTATCTCTATAAGTAATGGTCAAATGATGTAACAAATCAAATTTTACCCGTTATAATGTTTTTGTGGAACAAAAAGCATTTTCACTTCATTTGACAATTATTTGAAGAGGTTAACATGGTGAAACCTTGATTTTTGGTCATTCCCAACTTGCATGCAAAATATTAGCCAGTTTAAAAAAATCAATTTTCTTGTCAAAGTGGTCAACTTCAAAAGGGGTTAACCTATGAAAATTATAAAATTTTAAAATATTGCTAATATTTGACATGCATGTTGCAGGTGGCTAAAAAATCATATTTCCTCATGGGACCTCTATAAATAATGGTAAAATAAAGTTCAAAATCAATTTTACTCGATATTATGTTAGTGTTGAACAAAATATTCTTTGTACTTGATTTGACCAGTACTAGAAGGGCGTAACATGGTGAAATCTTGATTTTGGCCAATCCCAACATGCATGCCAAATATTAACCCATTTGAAATTTTACTGTTAAAATGATCGTTTTCCAAAGGGTTTAACCTACGAAAATGGTCCATTTTGACATGAAATTTTCAAAATTAACAAATCAACCAATATTTGACATGCATGTTTCAGATGGATAAAAAATAATGTTTCATTATGGAACCTCTACAAATAATGGCCAAATGATGTTAAAAATACGATTTTACTCGTTGTTATGTTTGTGTTGAACAATATTTTTTTTTAACTTCATTTGACTATTATTTGAATAGGGTAAAACCGTGAAACCTTGATTTTTGATCATTCCCAACATGCATGCCAAATATTAGCCCGTTTGAAAATTTTCAGTTTTCATTTAAAAATAGTCGATTTTCAAAGGGGTTAACCTTTGGAAATCGGCCATGTTGCAAAGAAAATTTTAAAACTTTAAAATTGGCAAACATTTTGCATGCATGTCTGATACGGCTAATAAACCATATTTCGTTATAGTATCTCTATAAGTAATGGTCAAATGATGTAACAAATCCAATTTTACTCGTTATTATGTTTTTGTGGTACAAAATGCTTTTTCACTTCATTTGACTATTATGTGAAGAGGTTAACATGGTGAAACCTTGATTTTTGGTCATTCTCAACTTGCATGCCAAATATTAGCCTGTTTAAAAAAATTCAATTTTCATGTCAAAATGGTCACTTTCAAAAGGGGCTAACAAATGAAAATGAGCCATTTATACATGAAAATATTAAAATTTTAAAATATTGCTAATATTTGACATGCATGTTGGAGGTGGTTAAAAAATCATGTTTCATCATGGTACCTCTATACATAATGGTCAAATAAAGTTAAAAATCAATTTTACTCAGTATTATGTTAGTGTTGAACAAAATATTCTTTGTACTTGATTTGACCATTACTAGAAGGGCGTAACATGGTGAAATCTTGATTTTGGCCAATCCCAACATGTATGCCAAATATTAGCCCATTTGAAATTTTACTGTTAAAATGATCGTTTCCCAAAGGGTTTAACCAACGAAAATGGTCCATTTTGACATGAAAATTTCAAAATTTTCAAATTAGCTAATATTTGACATGCATGTCTAAGATGGCTAAAAAATCATGTTTCATTATGGAACCTCTATAAATAATGGTCAAATGATGTTAAAAATACGATTTTGCTCGTTGTTATGTTTGTGTTGAACAATATTTTTTTTAACTTCATTTGACTATTATTTGAATAGGTTAAAACGGTGAAACCTTGATTTTTCATCATTCCCAATATGCATGCCAAATATTAGCCCGTTTTGAAAATTTTCAATTTTCATTTAAAAATGGTCGATTTTCAAGGGGGTTAACCTTTGGAAATCGGCCATTTTGAAAAGTAAATTTTAAAACTTTAAAATTGGCAAACATTTTGCATGCATGTATGATACGACTAATAAACCATATTTCGTTATGGTATCTCTATAAGTAATTGTCAAATGATGTAACAAATCAAATTTTACCCGTTATTATGTTTTTGTGGAATAAAATGCGTTTTCACTTCATTTGACTATTATTTGAAGAGGTTAACATGGTGAAAACTTGATTTTTGGTCATTCCCAACTTGCATGCCAAATATTAGCCTGTTTAAAAAAATTCAATTTACTTGTCAAAGTGGTCAATTTCAAAAGGGGTTAACCTATGAAAATGAGCAATTTTTACATGAAAATTTTAAAATTTTAAAATATTGCTAATATTTGACATGCATGTTGGAGGTGGCTAAAAAATCATATTTCATCATGGTACCTCTATAAATAATGGTCAAATAAAGTTCAAAATAAATTTTACTCGGTATTATAGTGTTGTACAAAATATTTTGTGTACTTGATTTGACCATTATTAGAAGGGCGTAACATGGTGAAACCTTGATTTTGGCCAATCCCAACATGCATGCCAAATATTAGCCTATTTGAAATTTTACTGTTAAAACGATCGTTTTCCAAAGGGGTTAACCTACGAAAATGGTCCATTTTGACATGAAAATTTCAAAATTTTCAAATCAGCTAATATTTGACATGCATGTCTAAGATGGCTAAAAAATCATAATTCATTATGGAATCTCTATAAATAATGGTCAAATGATGTTAAAAATACGATTTTGCTCTTTGTTATGTTTGCGTTGAACAATATTTTTTTTAACTTCATTTGACTATTATTTGAATAGGTTAAAATGGTGAAACCTTGATTTTTTATCATTCCCAACATGCATGCCAAATATTAGCCCGTTTGAAAATTTTCAATTTTCATTTAAAAATGGTCGATTTTCAAAGGGGTTAACCATTGGAAATCGGCCATTTTGAAAAGAAAATTTTAAAACTTTAAAATTGGCAAACATTTTGCATGCATGTCTAATACGGCTAATAAACCATATTTCGTTATGGTATTTCTATAAGTAATGGTCAAAAGATGTAACAAATCAAATTTTACCCGTTATTATGTTTTTGTGGAACAAAATGCGTTTTCACTTCATTTGACTATTATTTGAAGAGGTTAACATGGTGAAACCTTGATTTTTGGTCATTCCCAACTTGCATGCCAAATATTACCTTGTTTATAAAAATTCAATTTTCTTGTCAAAGTGGTTAATTTCAAAAGGGGTTAACCTATGAAAATGAGCAATTTTTACATGAAAATTTTAAAACTTTAAAATATTGCTAATATTTGACATGCATGTTGGAGGTGGCTAAAAAATCATATTTCATCATGGTACCTCTATAAATAATGGTCAAATAAAATTCAAAATCAATTTTACTCGGTATTATGTTACTGTTGAACAAAATATATTTTGTACTTGATTTCACCGTTACTAGAAGGGCGTAACATGGTGAAACCTTGATTTTTGCCAATCTCAACATGCATACCAAATATTAGCCCATTTGAAATTTTACTGTTAAAATGATCGTTTTCCAAAGGGGTTAAACTACGAAAATGGTCTATTTTGACATGAAAATTTCAAAATTTTCAAATCAGCTAATATTTGACATGCATGTCTAAGATGGCTAAGAAATAATGTTTCATTATGGAACCTCTATAAATAATGGTCAAATGATGTTAAAAATACGATTTTACTCGTTGTTATGTTTGTGTTGAACAAAATGCGTTTTAACTTCATTTGACTATTATTTGAAGAGGTTAACATGGTGAAACCTTGATTTCTGGCCATTCCCAACTTGCATGCCAAATATTAGCCTGTTTAAAAAAATTCAATTTTCATGTCAAAGTGGTCAATTTCAAAAGGGGTTAACCTATGAAAATTTCAAAATTTTAAAATATTGCTAATATTTGACATGCATGTTGGAGGTGGCTAAAAAATCATATTTCATCATGGTACCTCTATAAATAATGGTCAAATAAAGTTAAAAATTAATTTTACTCGGTATTATGTTACTGTTGAACAAAATATTTTTTGTACTTGATTTGACCATTACTAGAAGGGCGTAATATGGTGAAACCTTGATTTTGGCCAATCCCAACATGCATGCCAAATATTAGCCCATTTGAAATTTTACTGTTAAAATTATCGTTTTCCAAAGGGGTTAACCTACGAAAATGGTCCATTTTGACATGAAAATTTCAAAATTTTCAAATCAGCTAATATTTGACATGCATGTCTAAGATGGCTAAAAAATAATGTTTCATTATGGAACCTCTATAAATAATGGTCAAATGATGTTAAAAATACGATTTTACTCGTTATGTTTGTGTTGAACAAAATGCGTTTTAACTTCATTTGACTATTATTTGAAGAGGTTAACATGGTGAAACCTTGATTTCTGGTCATTCCCAACTTGCATGCCAAATATTAGCCCGTTTAAAAAATTCAATTTTCATGTCAAAGTGGTCAATTTCAAAAGGGGTTAACCTATGAAAATGAGCCATTTTTACATGAAAATTTTAAAATTTTAAAATATTGCTAATATTTGACATGCATCTTGGAGGTGGCTAAAAAATCATATTTCATCATGGTACCTCTATAAATAATGGTCAAATAAAGTTAAAAATTAATTTTACTCGGTATTATGTTAGTGTTGAACAAAATATTTTTTGTACTTGATTTGACCATTACTAGAAGGGCGTAATATGGTGAAACCTTGATTTTGGCCAATCCCAACATGCATGCCAAATATTAGCCCATTTGAAATTTTACTGTTAAAATGATCGTTTTCCAAAGGGGTTAACCTACGAAAATGGTCCATTTTGACATGAAAATTTCAAAATTTTCAAATCAGCTAATATTTGACATGCATGTCTAAGATGGCTAAAAAATAATGTTTCATTATGGAACCTCTATAAATAATGGTCAAATGATGTTAAAAATACGATTTTACTCGTTGTTATGTTTGTGTTGAACAAAATGCGTTTTAACTTCATTTGACTATTATTTGAAGAGGATAACATGGTGAAACCTTTATTTTTGGTCATTCCCAACTTGCATGCCAAATATTAGCCTGTTTAAAAAAATTCAATTTTCATGTCAAAGTGGTCAATTTCAAAAGGGGTTAACCTATGAAAATGAGCCATTTTTACATGAAAATTTTAAAATTTTAAAATATTTCTAATATTTGACATGCATGTTGGAGGTGGCTAAAAAATCATATTTCATCATGGTACCTCTATAAATAATGGTCAAATAAAGTTAAAAATCAATTTTACTCGGTATTATGTTACTGTTGAACAAAATATATTTTGTACTTGATTTCACCATTACTAGAAGGGCGTAACATGGTGAAACCTTGATTTTTGCCAATCTCAACATGCATACCAAATATTAGCCCATTTGAAATTTTACTGTTAAAATGATCGTTTTCCAAAGGGGTTAACCTACGAAAATGGTCCATTTTGACATGAAAATTTCAAAATTTTCAAATCAGCTAATATTTGACATGCATGTCTAAGATGGCTAACAAATAATGTTTCATTATGGAACCTCTATAAATAATGGTCAAATGATGTTAAAAATATGAATTTACTCGTTGTTATGTTTGTGTTGAACAAAATGCGTTTTAACTTCATTTGACTATTATTTGAAGAGGATAACATGGTGAAACCTTGATTTCTGGTCATTCCAAACTTGCATGCCAAATATTAGCCTGTTTAAAAAAATTCAATTTTCATGTCAAAGTGGTCAATTTCAAAAGGGGTTAACCTATGAAAATGAGCCATTTTGACATGAAAATTTTAAAACTTTAAAATATTGCTAATATTTGACATGCATGTTGGAGGTGGCTAAAAAATCATATTTCATCATGGTACCACTATAAATAATGGTCAAATAAAGTTAAAAATCAATTTTACTCGGTATTATATTACTGTTGAACAAAATATATTTTGTACTTGATTTCACCATTACTAGAAGGGCGTAACATGGTGAAACCTTGATTTTTGCCAATCTCAACATGCATACCAAATATTAGCCCATTTGAAATTTTACTGTTAAAATGATCGTTTTCCAAAGGGGTAACCTACGAAAATGGTTCATTTTGACATGAAAATTTCAAAATTTTCAAATCAGCTAATATTTGACATGCATGTCTAAGATGGCTAAAAAATAATGTTTCATTATGGAACCTCTATAAATAATGGTCAAATGATGTTAAAAATACGATTTTACTCGTTGTTATGTTTGTGTTGAACAAAATGCGTTTTAACTTCATTTGACTATTATTTGAAGAGGATAACATGGTGAAACCTTGATTTCTGGTCATTCCGAACTTGCATGCCAAATATTAGCCTGTTTAAAAAAATTCAATTTTCATGTCAAAGTGGTCAATTTCAAAAGGGGTTAACCTATGAAAATGAGCCATTTTTACATGAAAATTTTAAAATTTTAAAATATTGCTAATATTTGACATGCATCTTGGAGGTGGCTAAAAAATCATATTTCATCATGGTACCTCTATAAATAATGGTCAAATAAAGTTAAAAATTAATTTTACTCGGTATTATGTTACTGTTGAACAAAATATTTTTTGTACTTGATTTGACCATTACTAGAAGGGCGTAATATGGTGAAACCTTGATTTTGGCCAATCCCAACATGCATGCCAAATATTAGCCCATTTGAAATTTTACTGTTAAAATGATCGTTTTCCAAAGGGGTTAACCTACGAAAATGGTCCATTTTGACATGAAAATTTCAAAATTTTCAAATCAGCTAATATTTGACATGCATGTCTAAGATGGCTAAAAAACAATGTTTCATTATGGAACCTCTATAAATAATGGTCAAATGATGTTAAAAATACGATTTTACTCGTTGTTATGTTTGTGTTGAACAAAATGCGTTTTAACTTAATTTGACTATTATTTCAAGAGGTTAACATGGTGAAACCTTGATTTTTGGTCATTCCCAACTTGCATGCCAAATATTAGGCTGTTTAAAAAAATTCAATTTTCATGTCAAAATGGTCAATTTCAAAAGGGGTTAACCTATGAAAATGAGCAATTTTTACATGAAAATTTTAAAACTTTAAAATATTGCTAATATTTGACATGCATGTTGGAGGTGGCTAAAAAATCATATTTCATCATGGTACCTCTATAAATAATGGTCAAATAAAGTTCAAAATCAATTTTACTCGGTATTATATTACTGTTGAACAAAATATATTTTGTACTTGATTTCACCGTTACTAGAAGGGTGTAACATGGTGAAACCTTGATTTTTGCCAATCTCAACATGCATACCAAATATTAACCCATTTGACATTTTACTGTTAAAATGATCGATTTCCAAAGGGGTTAACCTACGAAAATGGTCCATTTTGACATGAAAATTTCAAAATTTTCAAATAAGCTAATATTTGACATGCATGTCTATGATGGCTAAAAATAATGTTTCATTATGGAACCTCTATAAATAATGGTCAAATGATGTTAAAATACGATTTTACTCGTTGTTATGTTTGTGTTGAACAAAATGCGTTTTAACTTCATTTGACTATTATTTGAAGAGGTTAACATGGTGAAACCTTGATTTCTGGTCATTCCCAACTTGCATGCCAAATATTAGCTTTGTTTAAAAAAATTCAATTTTCATGTCAAAGTGGTCAATTTAAAAAGGGGTTAACCTATGAAATTGAGCCATTTTTACATGAAAATTTTAAAATTTTAAAATATTGCTAATATTTGACATGCATGTTGGAGGTGGCTAAAAATTATATTTCATCATGGTACCTCTATAAATAATGGTCAAATAATGTTAAAAATCAATTTTACTCGGTATTATGTTACTGTTGAACAAAATATATTTTGTACTTGATTTCACCATTACTAGAAGGGCGTAACATGGTGAAACCTTGATTTTTGCCAATCTCAACATGCATACCAAATATTAGCCCATTTGAAATTTTACTGTTAAAATGATCGTTTTCCAAAGGGGTTAACCTATGAAAATGGTCCATTTTGACATGAAAATTTCAAAATTTTCAAATCAGCTAATATTTGACATGCATATCTAAGATGGCTAAAAAATAATGTTTCATTATGGAACCTCTATAATTAATGGTCAAATGATGTTAAAAATACGATTTTACTCGTTGTTATGTTTGTGTTGAACAAAATGCGTTTTAACTTCATTTGACTATTATTTGAAGAGGTTAACATGGTGAAACCTTGATTTCTGGTCATTCCCAACTTGCATGCCAAATATTAGCCTGTTTCAAAAAATTCAATTTTCATGTCAAAGTGGTCAATTTCAAAAGGGGTTAACCTATGAAATTGAGCCATTTTTACATGAAAATTTTAAAATTTTAAAATATTGCAAATAGTTGACATGCATGTTGGAGGTGGCTAAAAAATCATATTTCATCATGGTACCTCTATAAATAATGGTCAAATAAAGTTAAAAATACATTTTACTCGGTATTATGTTATTGTTGAACAAAATATATTTTGTACTTGATTTCACCATTACTAGAAGGGCGTAACATGGTGAAACCTTGATTTTTGCCAATCTCAACATGCATACCAAATATTAGCCCATTTGAAATTTTACTGTTAAAATGATCGTTTTCCAAAGGGGTTAACCTACGAAAATGGTCCATTTTAACATGAAAATTTCAAAATTTTCAAATTAGCTAATATTTGACATGCATGTCTAAGATGGGTAAAAAATAATTTTTCATTATGGAACCTCTATAAATAATGGTCAAATGATGTTAAAAATACGATTTTACTCGTTGTTATGTTTGTGTTGAACAAAATGCGTTTTAACTTCATTTGACTATTATTTGAAGAGGTTAACATGGTGAAACCTTGATTTTTGTTCATTCCCAACTTGCATGCCAAATATTAGCCTGTTTAAAAAAATTTAATTTTCATGTCAAATTGGTCAATTTCAAAAGGGGTTATCCTATGAAAATGAGCCATTTTTACATGAAAATTTTAAAATTTTATAATATTGCTAATATTTGACATGCATGTTGGAGGTGGCTAAAAAATCATATTTCATCATGGTACCACTATAAATAATGGTCAAATAAAGTTAAAAATCAATTTTACTCGGTATTATGTTAGTGTTGAACAAAATATTTTTTGTACTTGATTTGACCATTACTAGAAGGGCGTAACATGGTGAAACCTTGATTTTTGCCAATCCCAACATGCATACCAAATATTAGCCCATTCGAAATTTTACTATTAAAATGATCCTTTTCCAAAGGGGTTAACCTACGAAAATGGTCCATTTTGACATGAAAATTTCAAAATTTTCAAATGAGCTAGTATTTGACATGCATGTCTAAGATGGCTAAAAATAATGTTTCATTATGGAACCTCTATAAATAATGGTCAAATGATGTTAAAAATACGATTTTACTCGTTGTTATGTTTGTGTTGAACAAAATGCGTTTTAACTTCATTTGACTATTATTTGAAGAGGTTAACATGGTGAAATCTTAATTTTTGGTCATTCCCAACTTGCATGCCAAATATTAGCCTGTTTAAAAAAATTCAATTTTCATGTCAAAGTGGTCAATTTCAAAAGGGGTTAACCTATGAAAATGAGCCATTTTTACATGAAAATTTTAAAATTTTAAAATATTGCTAATATTTGACATGCATGTTGGAGGTGGCTAAAAAATCATATTTCATCATGGTACCTCTATAAATAATGGTCAAATAAAGTTCAAAATCAATTTTACTCGGTATTATGTTAGTGTTGAACAAAGTATTTTTCGTACTTGATTTGACCATTACTAGAAGGGCGTAACATGGTGAAACCTTGATTTTGGCCAATCCCAACATGCATGCCAAATATTAGCCCATTTGAAATTTTATTGTTAAAATTATCGTTTTCCAAAGGGGTTAACCTACGAAAATGGTCCATTTTGACATGAAAATTTAAAAAACTTCAAATCAGCTAATATTTGACATGCATGTTTAAGATGGCTACAACATAATGTTTCATTATGGAACCTCTATAAATAATGGTCAAATGATGTTAAAAATACGATTTTACTCGTTGTTATGTTTGTGTTGAACAAAAATTTGTTTTACTTCATTTGACTATTATTTGAATAGGTTAAAACAGTGAAACCTTGATTTTTTATCATTCCCAATATGCATGCCAAATATTAGCCCATTTGAAAATGTTCAATTTTCATTTAAAAATGGTCGATTTTCAAAGGGGTTAACCTTTGGAAATCGGCCATTTTGACAAGAAAATTTTAAAACTTTAAAATCGGCAAACATTTTGCATGCATGTCTGATACGGCTAATAAACCATATTTCATTATGGTATCTTTATAAATAATGGTCAAATGATGTAACAAATCCAATTTTACTCATTATTATGTTTTTGTGGAACAAAATGGGTTTTAACTTCATTTGACTATTATTTGAAGAGGTTAACATGGTGAAACTTTGATTTTTGGTCATTCCCAACTTGCATGCCAAATATTAGCCTGTTTAAAAAAATTCAATTTTCATGTCAAAGTGGTCGATTTCAAAAGGGGTTAACCTATGAAAATGAGCCATTTTTACATGAAAATTTTAAAATTTTAAAATATTGCTAATATTTGACATGCATGTTGGAGGTGGCTAAAAAATCATATTTCATCATGGTACCTCTATAAATAATGGTCAAATAAAGTTCAAAATCAATTTTACTCGGTATTATATTACTGTTGAACAAAATATATTTTGTACTTGATTTCACCGTTACTAGAAGGGTGTAACATGGTGAAACCTTGATTTTTGCCAATCTCAACATGCATACCAAATATTAGCCCATTTGACATTTTACTGTTAAAATGATCGTTTTCCAAAGGGGTTAACCTACGAAAATGGTCCATTTTGACATGAAAATTTCAAAATTTTCAAATCAGCTAATATTTGACATGCATGTCTAAGATGGCTAAAAAATAATGTTTCATTATGGAACCTCTATAAATAATGGTCAAATGATGTTAAAAATACGATTTTACTCGTTGTTATGTTTGTGTTGAACAAAATGCGTTTTAACTTCATTTGACTATTATTTGAAGAGGTTAACATGGTGAAACCTTGATTTTTGGTCATTCCCAACTTGCATGCCAAATATTAGCCTGTTTAAAAAAATTCAATTTTCATGTCAAAGTGGTCGATTTCAAAAGGGGTTAACCTATGAAAATGAGCCATTTTTACATGAAAATTTTAAAATTTTAAAATATTGCTAATATTTGACATGCATGTTGGAGGTGGCTAAAAAATCATATTTCATCATGGTACCTCTATAAATAATGGTCAAATGAAGTTCAAAATCAATTTTACTCGGTATTATGTTAGTGTTGAACAAAATATTTTTTGTACTTGATTTGACCATTACTGGAAGGGCTTAACATGGTGAAACCTTGATTTTGGCCAATCCCAACATGCATGCCAAATATTAGCTCATTTGAAATTTTAAATTTTAATGTTAAAATGATCGATTTCCAAAGGGGTTAACCTACGAAAATGGGCCATTTTGACATGAAAATTTCAAAATTTTCAAATCGGTTAATATTTGTCAAATAGCCGGCCAGCCGGGGCTGTCTCCAGCCGAAATTCACCGCCGGTTGGGATGGTTTTCGGCCGAACTTTCGATACCGCCCGATAAAATTCACTGAATTGTAAAGAGACACGTACGATGAGAGTGGTTTTCGAATGAGAAAAATTGAATAGTTTCGTTGCTACAAAGTTTTTCGAATGAGTACATTTATATAGTTTTGTGTTTACAAAATCTAGAGTAATATAATTCGAAAATTAGGGCGTCAAATAGTAGTACTCTTTAATTACCGCATATGATTGTACTTCTTTCTTTGTAATTCGAACCAAAGCGCGCTTTTCGGACGTTACCTTCAAAGTGATGTCGTTTTACTGTCTTACTTTTACCCTCGGGGTTAAAAGGTGTAATGTTTGCCCTACCCTTGGCCTCAGTCACAAAGAAGAGTACAATTCAGCATTTCCCAGGCACAGTTCGACACAAATAGAGCTTCCCCAATACCCTTTCACTTTCCCAATCGGCGATCAAGATACCGGAGGAAGACCATGGGTACTCTCGGAAGGGCCGTATACACTATGGGATTCTGGATTCGGGAGACTGGTCAGGCTCTCGATCGTCTAGGTTGTCGCCTCCAAGGAAACCAGGGATTCAAAGAACAATGTAAGAAGCTGAGGCGAGGACCTCCCTTTATATTTTTCCTCTATAATAACCTAGATCTGTTATTCAATTTGTAGCCTTTTCTGCGATTCTGCTCGTGATTTGTATCTTGATCTCGTTATTGTTGTTCCATCCAAGTTGGAGAAATGCTTTTTCCCTATCATTGGAACGATGAAGTAGACTCAGACATTTCTCGTTTTAGGTTAATTCAGCATTTATCGTTATAATTTTGTCTCTAGTTTCTAGGTTGGATTATGAGTTTTGAATTAGGATTTTCAATTTCACTGTAGAGGAGATTTAAGGCCGGTTTTACTATTTGTGGCAACGCTGGAAACTTTCGTGCAGTGTATTTGAGATATGCCATCCATTTTCGAATTGTACACTGTTCATGTGTATGATTCTCCGTCGACCTTAAGTGAAACCGAAAGGTCCTTTAGGAGCAGTATTTACTCTTGTTTTTGTGACCAAATGCCTAGTTTTATCATCTTGTGGAAGTAATGCCTACATATTACTGCTGGAATGGATAAATAAATAGGCTACGCTTACCTATTTTGAACTGTATCTGTAACTCCATTTTTTATGTTTCAGTGTCTAGGCATCGAACTCTCATGAACTTGTTCGATAAAGTCCCTGCTGTTGATAAGGATGCATTTGTGGCTCCAAGTGCCTCTCTCATTGGTGACGTGCAAGTCGGGAGATCATCATCCATTTGGTATGGATGTGTTTTGAGAGGTAAAGGTTCTTCTCCTGTTACTAGTGCACTGTGTGGTGTGAGGTTCTCTTTTAGCCATCAAATTTTTATGTCTGGTATCCACTAGTTCACATTGTATTATGGTATTCCCCTGAATGTATATGAACCATTGCTCTTCATACTCGATGAGGCCCAGATGTTTGTTTCGTACTGTACATTTCATGTAATTTTGTGTTTGCTGATTCTTTTGTGATCTTTTGTGAATCTTTCCCTATTAACTGGGCTGCTTACTGAAGATTAGACATCCGATATTCTTCTGTATAAATATGGCATGGCTTAGTAAATTTACTCTCTCCTGTTACAGTTAGAGAATTAAATTTCTTAACTACATATTCTATACGATAGATAGTTATGCTTAATTTTCTTGTGTATAGGTGATGTGAACAACATTGTCATCGGGTCTGGAACTAATATACAAGACAACTCACTTGTGCATGTTGCAAAGACTAATCTTGCTGGGAAAGTGCTACCAACTATCATTGGAGACAATGTCACTGTAGGTAAGAAATTGTTACTTTGCTTTGTGTATGGAGCATATGTAATATTTTAAATATATAGTCATGTAATAATCTAGGACTCAAATTGTGCAGGTCATAGTGCTGTTTTACATGGATGCACTGTTGAGGATGAGGCATTTGTTGGTATGGGTGCAACACTTCTAGATGGTGTGGTTGTTGAGAAACATGCTATGGTTGCTGCCGGAGCTCTTGTAAGGCAGAATACAAGAATCCCTGCTGGAGAGGTACAAGTGCCAAACTCATGGGCTTGAATTAGGTTTAGATGATCCAGTAGTGACTTGAAAAGCTAACTCTAGAGGAACTGCTGTTCAGTTAGTCGGCATAATACCACAACTACATGGATGATGTATCGTAGCTTAATCCTTTTCTTCCTTGGGATTGAATTGGTCCCTGTTAATAGTTTCCTTCTCTCAAAATCAATAGTGAATAAGTAGTCTAACTTAAACTCTTGATAACCAAGTCAAATTTCTGTCACGGATGCAGGTATGGGGAGGGAACCCTGCAAAGTTTCTGCGGAAGCTGAGTGATGAGGAGATAGCCTTCATTGCAGAGTCAGCTGCGAATTATTCCAATCTTGCACAGGTTCATGCAGCTGAAAATGCAAAGCCTTTTGATGAAATTGAGTTTGAGAAGATGCTTCGTAAGAAGTTTGCACGTCGTGACGAGGAGTATGACTCAATGTTGGGTGTCGTCCGTGAAACTCCACCAGAACTTATTCTTCCAGACAACGTCTTGGCAGATAAAGCACCAAAATGAGGTAGTGCGTCTGCCATGGGGGAATTATTATATTGTGGTCAAGAAGACATGTGTTGCTTTGCTTTGTGAAAATACAGAAAGGAAGAGACTAGAGAGAAGAGACTGCTTTCTTTCTCCAATAATAAGATGCATGCTTAGTTAGTAGAATGTAACAATTTCAGCCGTTGTCTTATCACCACTCATCTTGTGGTGTGTTCAGACTTAATTTGATGCCATAAGCCATAAAGCAGTTTGCATTTTTTATGTTAGACCTGCTTCTTTGTCCCCAGGATGCTTGGTTGGTTTTGAATGAATGATTTTGGTAATCTCCTCAATCTGTACGAGTAATGACAGCCGATTAAATTGTTGGGCCGTATCTACCTTCCTTCTTCTATATGTATTCTTCATACTGAAACCAAAATTACGCAGCAAAGATGCTTCATTTCTGAAAGAGGTGAACAAGGTTGAGGCCAATAAGATGACAAACCAACAATTTATTGGCAGTGGATCATTTCATTGCCTAGTCAAGGGCCAATTGGTCATTTGTTGGTGTTGGGGTACTGGAATTACAGTCCAGTGGAGTGGTGGAACCCAAGAATCATGTCATTAGATACTCATCTATTCACACCATGTGCTGTGTGAGTGTGTGGCTAATGAAACAATTAAAACTAGTATCTGTGTTCTCAATTTATTTCCCTGCAACTAGTAGAGTCAATTTCATTGATATATTCTGTCAAAAATTTCATTGATATAGACAAAAAGAAAAAGAAAGAAAGGAAATGCGCTTCTGAACAATGATTGGAGTGAGAGTGATAAAGGTTGGTAAGTGGCCAAATGAAAAGATTCGGTTGCCTCGTGATTCAAGCATTGCTATCCGGCGGAGAAATCTTTTTGGGTTTGTTTGCGATAGAATGAATGTACATATTCATATTTCATCCATATCTCCAATTTTCAGATCTTGGTTTCTTTCTTTCTCCCGCGCCGCAACTCTTCCTCTTCACTTTCCTGCACACTCTCCTTTTTGTCTCATACACTAACTTTATCAATTTTTTTAGACTCAAGCGATGAGATCATTTTATTAATGCTGTGTCGACGGCACGATGTTTGAATAAAATTAATAAACCATTTAGAAGGTGCTAAGTGCTAACCCCACAGACTCCTTCATTTGTCATCATTTGATAGTGCAGTAGTGATCCCGTGTGATCTCTAATCACCATCCCTAGGTCCCATCTTGCATTCGTTAGAGAATAAAGTAATATCGACGTTGCATTTCATCCTACCTGTCATAGGCAGGTGCCACTTCGGAAAAGGGTTGGGTCTTCTAATGGACGGCTACTTTGTTGTTCTTGCAGCGATCCAGTCCTGCAACTGTTATTTACCGTTTTGAACTAGGATTTCCGCTAAGCATTGTTTATTATTCCACATTCTGTTATTCCTTTCTCTCCATATGCACCAGATACCAGTTGCTAGGAGTTGACCAAACGCCCCCGATTGATATAACAGCAGAGTCCATAGCCAACCGGCTAACCCTGTAGTCGTACCTGTCGCGTTTCCAATTAAAGTATCGACACCAAGTCTTTGCCAACACTGTATAGCAAACAGACATTCAACGAAAAGGTGCCAACTCTCCTCATACCCCTGTAGACGGATGCTGCAACTTCCTGTGATGTTTATACCCTTACGACGGAGTCGACCTCGGGTAGGCACTACATCATGGGCCAAACGCCACAATAAATGTTTCTGCATGGATGGCACTTGCAAATCCCAAAGCTTCCTCCACTCTCCCAGAATATGGTGATTTGAACGATCGACAATTTCCCCCATGTAAAGTCGGTCGCTGAACGCACAGTATATTGACCATTCTTGCTATAATGCCAAATGCATTTATCCAAACTTGGTGCACTCTAGCGAATGTTCCATGAACAATTGATCGACCGTAGTCCCCTCCATGCCCGGGATTATTGCCGTTTCAATCCCTTGATTCCCATCGGCGACCAAGAGCCATGAATCCTCCCAAATGCACACAGTTCTGCCACAACCAATTCACCATCTCAATCCCTTCTTAACAAGATCTTGCGCCAGCCAGATACTACGCCACACAAAACTCGGTTGGTGTCCCAACCCTGCCGAACAAAAATCACCACTAGGAAAATATTTTGCTTTGTAGATACGAGCTACGAGAGAGTCTGGTGCTTACATTAGCCGCCACGCCTGCTTCCCTAACAGAGCAAGGTCGAAACCCCAAAGATCCCTGAAGCCCATCCCACCAAGTTCCTTCCGAATAGTCATTCTCTCCCATTTCATCCAAGGCACTCCCTTCCCTGAGAAACGCTTGGATCCCCACCAGAAAGCATTAAGCATACATTCAAGGTCTTCTGTTAAAGTGTCTGGAAGCAGGAAAACATTGATGCTATACATAGGTAATGCTTGTGCCACCGCCTTAAGAAGGATTTCCTTTCCACCTTTCGAGAATTTCTTGTCTTTCCACGATTGTAGCCTTGACCACATTTTCTTTTGCACTACTTCAAAAGCTTCACTTCGGTTTCTGGCCACTATCATTGGCACTCCCAAATATTTTGATGTATCTAAATCAGCTTGCACTCCTAAACCTGTTTAAGGGAAGATTTGAGACCAACCTCCAAACCTTTGCTAAAAAGGATTTCTGATTTCTCAAAGTTAATGAGTTGGCTTGATGCTTCTGCATATAAATAGAGAGTCTCTTTATGTTTAAGAGCCTCTGGTTTAGTTGTATGAAAAAAGAAAAGAGATTCCTCTGCAAACAATAAATGTGAGACTCTCGGTGCTCGATGGTTAACTCTGTATCCATGTAGTGATCCTTCTAGTACAGCTCTCCGTATCAACGTCGTTAGTCCTTCTGTACAAAGGATAACTAGAAAAGGGGATAGCGGGCAACCTTGCCATAATCCCCGGCTTGGTTGAATATCACCAAATGCCACATTATTAAGCAGAGCATCATACCTAACTGATTTTACACAAAGCATCATCCAGCTGACCCATTTCACCTCAGACCCCATTCGCTGTAAGACTGCTTCGAAAAAACTCCACTCCACTCTATCATAAGCCTTTAAGATATCGATTTTAAGCGCTGCACTACCCACTACTACCGGTGGCTTTGTGGACATACTATGAATTGATTCAAAAGCTATCATGATGTCGCCCACTATTGATCTCCCTTGGACAAATGTCGATTTCCCTTCCTGAACAAGATGGGGCATCACTCAGTCGGAAGCGGTTGGAAAGGACCTTTTTCAAAATTCTCTACCTGACATCATAGAGGGAGATCGGCCGGAGATCCTTCATTGAATTGGATGGGGAATCTTCGGGAGCAAAATGATGTTCGTCGCTTGAGCTTCGGTCGGGACATGATCTTGGTGGAGCCACCTTCTACAGTCTTTGCATATTTCCGGACCCACAATATCCCATAACTCCTGGTAAAACCCGGATTGAAACCATCCGGGCTTGGTGACTTATTAATTCCCATTGAGAAAATTGCCTTCTTGAATTCCAAGTCAGATATTGGCGCTGTCAAGTGGGTGTTTTGGATCGATCCAATACCGTGCTCGATGTATGGAACTACCCCGTCGGTTGACCCCCCTTGAGCAGTGAAGAGATGCTCGAAATTAGTTGATCGCTATCTCCCCATCTCCTCGCTTTCCTCACGTCACTCTCCGACGTTATTTCGTAGACCCTGTAGTTGCTTATGTCTCCTTCTTCCATTCGTGACAGCATGAAAAAATAGTGTTTAGGTCTCCGCCTTTCATCCAGTCTTGTTTAGCTTGTTGTGCCCAATTTGTTTCTTCTTCCGGCAATAATCGTAATAATTCCTGTTGATATTTGACGTAGGAATCGACCGTCGTCGCTGCTCCCGTACGTGCATCTGCCAATTCATTCCTCTTCCCGTCAATACGTCGGCGAAACTGTGGTTTGTTGCCCCGCGCCCACGCTTGCAATTTCAGCCGGCACCGTAGGAGCCGATCGGAAATGTCACGGTCTCCTCCCGGGTCCCAAGCTTCCACGATCCAAACCTTGAGTTCCGGTCGGTTCCTCCAACTATTTTCGAACCGGAATTTCATCGTCGTAGGGACTATTGGTTTATGCTCAATCTCCAACAACGGCGTGTGGTCTGATCGCGGGGCCGCCAGGTTATTCGAGCTTGATTTTGTCAAAAACCGATCTCATAACCGGATTTGTAAATGTCCAGTCAAGTCGTTCCTCTACACACTCCGAGAGACCTAAACATTTTGACCACGTGAATTGATGCCCCTGCATGGGGACTTCGTTCAAATTACAGTCTGTGATTGCTTATTGAAAACCTGCCAACAATGGTAGCGGATGTGCATGAATGCCAAGTTTGTCGGCCGACGTCAACATATCGTTAAAATCGCCTATACAACATCATGGCTCCGAGTTTTGCAGAGCAATTTTGCGGAGCAAATCCCAAAACTCTTGCCTTCTAATTTTTTTTTTGAAATTACTTTACCTTCTACTTTTCTTTTTAAAAGGGTTACTTATATAATTGAAGCTCATGATTATAAATGTTTATTTCATCAAGTGAATTTATAAGAAAATTACCATCCTCAACGGGTAAAAAAAACTAACACATAACAAATAAAAAAAAACTAACACATAACAAATAAAAAAAAACTAACACATTCACATAACAAATAAAAAAAACTAACACATTCACACTTTTAATATAATCACCCAAAATATATGCACTTTAATTAAAGGCTTACAATACATACACTAACAACTAACAAGCAAAACAACCAATATAAGTTCAAAATTGATAACAAAACAACCAACATAAGTTCACTTTCTCCAGCTTCCATGATCGATTTTTCTTTCCTCAATAAAATAAAAAATAAAAAACTTCCCGAAGCTGTAGGTAGCCTGAGCTCCATGTCATCGCCGGTCGTCGGATCGTCAAAAGGAGAGGACTAGCTGCATGTTGTCGGATTGTGGAGAAGGGGAACGACTATGAAAAGAAGCAGTCATCTCCTGTCGCATCTGACCTAATTTCCAGGAAAAACAAAATTAAATAAAAGAGAGAGGAGGAGTTGCCATCGGATTTCGGACTCACCGCTCACCAATTTAACAAATATTTAAGAGTTATGATAGGTCTAAAAGTAACTCGACTGGCAATGTGCAATTCAATTTTTGTGTCAAGATGATTAAACGTTTCACAAACATTCCTCTGAAGTTGATGAGTTTTACAACTGATAAGTTTTACAACTAACTATAGATTATGTATATAGTGTCTGAACTACTTCCTATTGGTTTCCTATTCGCCGTCTTACGTTTTAAAATTAAATCTCTCTAATTATTTTAGATGACGTAATTATTCGATATTGAACACATAAATTTTAAACCTTTTTCTCTCAAATATTTTGCAATAAATTATCGATAAATCTCCAATGAACTCGCAATGTCACAACCTTCATCGAGAATTAAATTCAAATAAGAACGAAAAACTAGTTAGATACCCATACCCAATACTTCATCAATGAAAATTTGGAGATCTAACAATCAACCAACTAACATGTTTTCTAAACTCTTCAATTTTATATAGGCATCTTGATATTCCTACAGATCCTCAGTAGACTGCTTATTAGACCCATCCTCACTGGACTGCTTTTTATTTTATGATGCATCCCCATTTCCCATGCTCAAAACTCTTAAAGGATTTCCATTTCCCATCTCCATTTCGTCGGAGAATATTGAAAAGATGATTGTTGGATCTTCAATTTTCAAAGATTCCTTGATATTTTGAGTTTAAAGTTTTAACAACCAAATAAGTAATTTTACAATTTCACTTGTTTTAGGATGATTAATTTAAGACCATAGGGCGGCAATTCAAATAATAATTAGGTGATCTTTTGAAGGAAAAAAAAGCATTATTATATAATCGTATGACCAAATCATTAAAAAAATTTCCACTTAATTGTACTCCCTGTTATGTATATCATTCTTAGTTTTTAAGAATTGTTAAATGATATGAAAAATAAGGTGATATTCAATAAGTAATTGTTAAAGATGGATGAGTACTTTTTAAATTAACAAAATTGTTAATTTAAAAAATTAATTAACAATATCATTGTTATAATTTTTAAGAAATATATTTATGAATAAAAATAAATTGAAGATAAATAATATCTAATGATTTTGATTAGCTTATTTTTATTGTATTTGTTTATAAAAATGATGATTAAAAAATATTAATTAATTATTGGGATGAAGAAATTTAGAAATTATGAAATTAAAATTATTGATGTAATAATAAAATTTTGATTAAAAATTATCACAATTTCTGAAACAGAAATGATGTAAATGAAATGCGAGAATCAATCGGAAAAAAATACTATTTAAACGGAGTGCCAGTTAGGGGAATAAGGCACCAATATTTTACCAGACTTTGAACTCTGCCTCCTCCGCTCCTCCATAGATAGAAGGCAGAGTTAAAGAGTTTTATCTCCAATCTCCTCCTCGGAGCCATCACCCATCACCGCTGAACTTCAAATATCGCCTTAAGGCCTAAGGAAATCGCCGCACTGTCGCAGCGGCGGCTTCCAAACGAAATTCCGAAATGGGAGCTGAAGGACTGCTGCAGACCTCAAGGAAAGGTGAGATTGCTCCTCACCGCCCTCTAATTCTCGGACTTCAGCCGGCGGCCCTCGTTGACCACGTGGCTCGCGTCGATTCGTCCTTGCTGGATCAAATCCCCGGCGACCGCGGCGGCTCTATTCCTGTAATTTCCTGCTTGGTTGCTTCCTTCTTCCCTTCTTTTCTGCCTCCTTCTGATTCAATTGCCCTAATGAGCTGAAATTCCAGAATTCTTGCGATTCTATTCTTCAGTTTCATCGGAGTATTATGTATACTAATGATTAGGTGCGCATAGGTTGCAGTTGAAGAGCTCGAGTTTATACTGAAGGAGGTGAAGACTCACATACTTGCCTCTCCTCCTAATAGTTGTTCCTCTTTAGTGAAGACAATTGCAGGAGGAAGCGTGGCCAATACGATCCGGGGCCTGAGTTCTGGTTTCGGGTTGTCTTGTGGGATCATCGGGGCTTGTGGGGATGATGATCAAGCTAAGCTGTTCGTTAGCAATATGACCTTTCATGGAATTAACCTATCAAGGTTGAGATCCAAGAAGGGACTTACAGCACAGGTAATACATACAGTTTGATTTTTGTAATTTGGGCTTCAGCTTCTGAAGAAGTTGGATTGGTTTTTTTCCTCTCCCATGACAGTGCGTTTGCCTTGTGGATGGGTTGGGAAATCGGACCATGCGACCTTGCCTCTCAAATGCTGTCAAAGTTCAGGTGCTTTACTTATGTTTTCGGTCTTTTATCAAAGTTACTAAAAGTGTAAAACCCCTTTTGATGGATGGATGGATAGGCCTTCAGCGGTTCAAAACATTGAGAAAAGTTGTCATCTTTTTCAGGGTGATGAATTGGCTAATGACGATTTCGTCGGCTCCAAGGTCAGTTGTTATCTACCAACCAATTACCCAATTCTCCTAAGAAGACTGATTATAAAGTGCAAAGTTGTCTTGTTTCAGTGGCTGATAATGAGGTATTCCATATTCAATCTGGAGGTTATCAAAGCAGCAATAAGGGTTGCAAAGCTAGAGGGTGTTTCAGTTTCATTGGATTTAGCTAGTTTTGAGGTATAATTTCTACTTTTCAACTACTACCCAGATGGGTCTCTTGAGTAAATACTCCGTCCACCAGTTGATATCATTTGAAAAGATTACAGGACCCACTTGGATAACGTTTGATGTTCCTTGCCGTCTATTTGAAATTTTTACCCAGATGGTTAGGAACTATAGATTACCTCTAATGGAATTGCTTCAATCTGGAGATGTAGACCTCTGTTTTGCTAATGAAGATGAAGCAACGGAGCTACTCAGGTATCCACCAATTAGTTGTATTCATATATATGGAAATAAGTATCAAGTTTTGCTATCAAACTCCTCTAATGGCATTTGATTTCTCATAGAGGGGAGGAAAATGGTGATCATGAAGCAGCACTTGAATTCTTGGCCAAACACTGCCAATGGGCTGTAGTGACACTTGGTGCAAATGGCTGCATCGCAAAGCATGGAAAAGAGGTTGCTCGAGTTGCAGCAATCGGAGAATCAAAAGCAGTTGATGCTACTGGAGCAGGGGACCTTTTCGCAAGTGGGTTCCTGTACGGACTGACAAAGGGGTTGTCTCTTGAGGAGTGCTGTAAGATTGGTACATGCAGCGGTGGCTCTGTGATTCGGTCTCTTGGAGGTGAAGTGACTCCAGAGAATTGGCAATGGATGTACAGGCAAATGCAAGGCAAGGGCCTCCCAGTTCCGGAAATCCGCAATTAACTTATTTGATAGATGATGTTTGTCGAATCAAGGATGTGCTTAAAAACGCTATCAATTATAGCAACAACTTAGCCTTGCCATTCTTAAGAGACCATAATTTTCTTCATTCCGATTTGGAATCAAGGCAGCCGTTGTTATTATTGTTGCATTTTTGGAAGGCAGAACACAAAAAAACAATTAAAGAGTATCATTCTCTGCTGAGTTGGGATCATTTTCAAGTTAACTTTCATCCTATTTGAGAGACTGATTCCAGAAAAATTAAACAAAATCACATCCAGACAAGAACGTTAATCCTTACAAAATGATTTTGGAGAATGAACTTTCTTGATGCAGTCTAAATTGCATCTAACTTTCCACTTACCAAACCAAATGATTCTCTAAATCAATATTAAATTTGGTAAGTGATCAACGAGCCTCATGGAGGCGTGATTACTGGACGAGAGAAATGCTCCCGGAAAGTAAACAAGTACCATGTTGAGTTTAATGACATGTCGTCAACGGAATCCAAAAGAATCCAAAAGCAAATTGTTGATAGATGTTACAGAGGCCAGCATTCAAAAGATAAATTGGCATCAAAAGATCCATACAGAATTCCACCATAGTGCCACTCATTCTCAACAAATCCTTGCAAAGAGATGTTCAATTCCATCACAAAAAACACTAGAACAAGAGACCAGATAGGATTTTCTGTGATTATCCCATCATATGTCCATTGGCGCTGCCCCTTCAGCAGGAGGATCAGCATCGGCATCAGGCTCAGCGACAGGTGCCTCTGGCTCCTTCACAATTTCAAATGCATCGATCAGTTGCTGTACTGTGTCTTGATCTAGAACGTGAAATGCCTCACCAACTCCAACCACAGCAACCGTGCAGATGGAACTCTTGAGAGTCTCTCCCTGTAAGGTTTCTCTAACTGCAATTAAAGCATCCTTGACAAGATCATCTCGGGAAGACTCCATGAAGCTCTCAAACCTCCGCTCCAAGTAAGTCTTTGCAGCTTGTGAACGGGAACCTATGGCAAAACCCTCATATTCGAAGTAGTTTCCACTTGGGCAGTTGTAGTAGAGATGTGCCCCTGATTCATCCAACCCAGCTACCAACAGACCAACACCATAAGGCCGTTTCCAAGACCGCTGAGTGCAGACCTGAAAGCAAGCAAAATATATAATTACAACAACACCCAACTTCACCCACTAATCTAAGAGGTACAGCATCATAGCACATCGATATTTCATATCTTATCCTCTAGCAAGGAACATAAGATCCAATCTCCTCCACATTATAGTTAAAGCAGTATTTAAGGTGTACAATATAAAATACTACTATACAAAAAGATAGGACTGTTATCAAATAATTAACCAGCTTTACAAAGAGTTTATACTTCATAATGACATGTGGTCTGCGGTGATTGCATGAATAACAAACGTCAACATCTATCCAAGTCTTAAGAGCTATGAAATAAGAAATTATTAAGGCCCATAAGAATTCCAGATGAGAAAGCAACTATGAGGATGGTTTGGAAACAGAATTTAGACGGGGAATTATCAAACAGAATTTACTTACCAATTCCACAAATGATAAACGAACCAGTATGAGTATCCCTTACATTCCTAGATTCAAAGGAAAAAGCAACAACAAAAACAGGTACTCCAGTAGATTTTTGAAAATGAATTGACACTGGATGAAAAAGACTCCGATATGAACACTTACGAAAACAACATCAAAGGAGAATACTACAGCAAAACAGGAAAGCAGTAATGAAAATTATGAAATCTCTTCTTATGTAAACCCAATAAAAAAAAGCAAGGAAGATCCACTGGGTCGAAATTACACCCATAGAGTCCCCGTAAAAAGATGAACACCAGACACAAGGTCGATGTGAGAGAGACAGAATGGATGGAGAAACATGAGGCTAGGTTTGGCAGAATACTACAGAACCACCGCTAGAGCTTGGAACTTTAAGACTATTTTTGGCAACAAGAATCACGATTTCTAAAAAAGTTGAGTTGAGACTAGTGTAACAAAGTTCACTTGAAATAGGGAGGAGTTGTAGAAGGAAAAAATTGGATAAAGAGATATAAGGAAGAAACTGAAATGAAAAAAAAATTCCTAAGAATCCTTTATATCACTTGATTTAACAATCTGTTGCACAACACCTCCCAACCTCAATTCAACTATTTTACATTATTTTAGCTAAACTTTCCTATAAATTTTGATTCTTGTTGCCAAACCTAGCCTAAGTTACATACAGGCGTTGTGCTCCCAAATTCAGGCTATAGAGCCAAACCTAGCCTAAGTTACATACAGGCTTTGTGCTCCCAAATTTAGGCTAAAGAGCCAAACCTAGCCTAAGTTACATACAGGCTTTGTGCTCCCAAATTCAGGCTAAAGACAACCATTAACGAAATGCAAGCAGGAAATTAGACATCTCCTGAAGCCTACTCGTCCAACTGAAACCCTAATTCCTCGATCTGACAAATTAAACAATCAACGCAATAGTAACGAAAAGAACATTCACCACACCTGCGCCTTGTCAGCGAGTTGAACAACGAGACGGCCGACGGGAAGGGGTGACTCGTAGGTGAAACTGTAATTGATACATTCAGATCGCATATAGCGCGAAAGCACGCGGCCGTCAGCGGTGAGTCCAGCAATGGCAACTCCGATGTGGTCGTCGACCTTGAAAATCTTCTTCTGGTGGGAAGAGAGCTCGGAGTTGGCCTTATTGAGGCAAGCCAGGACAACGTGGGTCTTGGATCGGAGACCAATTGCGGCGGAGCCTTGCTTCACTGCCTCCATCGCGTACTCCACCTGGAACAGCCTTCCCGCTGGGCTCCATGTGGTCACGTCCGTATCATACTGATTCCTGAACATGGTTCTTTCTCCGTATTCGCCGGATTAAACTCTCCGATGAAGAGATCTGAGGGGTTGAACAAGTGTTTATAGAGCCGGGTTTTCTTATTGCTCAAGTCGCCCAGTTTTTGCTTCTTTCTGTACTTTACTTTGCCTGGGGTTAAAAGCCAAGTTGGTCACTCTACTATTTGATATTTTCATATTTAACCACTAAGAGTTTTATGGATTTTAGCTTGGTGGTTGAATATATTTCAAGGAGTCCAATTGGACACTTGGTAATGACAGGCCCATTGGGTGTACCAATGGTTGTGCGGGTCCATCAGGAAAGCTTTTTGTTTGGTAGGCTTGGACATGTAGGTCCAGTAATTGGGCTTTGAGTGGGTCGGGTATTTGAGTTTGATTACCACTTACCAGGACACCAACCAAAAAGTATTTTCTCTTTCCGTTTCATACAAAAAAAAAAAAGTAGTATTTCAATTCTCATGGCAAATTCGATCCATGATTATACACGTCAAGTAGTATATGACTTTAAGGTACCGATATCAAAGCGCTTACCATATATATTAAATTGTTTTTAATCAGTCATCAATAAAATTGAAAAAACTAAACTGCTATGATTGGACTTGCGAATTATAAATGATCATCATTAAGATATAAGTGTAATTTAACAATAATGAAAGTGTCGACATGGACTTCACATTTGGACATTTACAGGCAGTTGCGGAATACTTTAGGGAGGGCTTCTTTGGGGATTTTAGTACTTCGTTGTCATTCTGTGGGCGGCCGGAGTGTGTGGTGACATTACCGATGGTGAATACGGGGCCGGGAGGGCCCCACCAAATGACGACTAGAGCTGGATATTCCCGATACAGCCCCTGGAAATGAATGCTTTCCTTTCCCGCGTCACCTTGTCGCCGTGTGTGTACCGGCTTCTTGCTGCCAGATTGGCGCATCGATAAGTTTACTCCTGTAAACGACAACCAACCTTCCATCTCCTCCTACTTGCTTTCCTATATACCTTCTATTGTCCTTGAATATATATACACTAACCATTTAGTCCTTATGCAATCTCAAACTGCTCTTCTACCTTCTTAATGCTCATAGACTCATAGCATTGCTTTTAAGTTTTAATTCATCTCTTCTAGAGATTGAGATTCATTTAACTTTTTTATTTGTTTACTTTCGTTTGGTACACACGGGTATCCAACCACGTAACTATGGTACCAGTCTAAAGTTCTAGCTTTAATTCGCCACGTCATATATTATAGATTTAATATGTGAAAGTTTGTTGAATTTCATCGTATAATTAAAAAAAATGTATAATTTATTATTTTCAGTTCAAATAATTAATTAAAAGATCAACGGTTAAGAAAATTTTGTTTAATCAAAAATAAAAGGCGCAAACACAAATATAATATTGAAGTTATGAAATGTTATGTGAAGTTAAACCTTAATGGTGAGGATGAGATATCATTTAGTGGGAAGTTTGGGGACTTGTTAGTTATTAGTACTTAATTCTAACTCTTGTCTGCGTCCAACTCTGCGAATAACTTTTTCCGGTCTACCAGAGAGAGAGAGAGAGAGAGAGAAAGTGGACAAAACGAGAAAACGTAGTACAACGAAACTCCGTTACTAGTCTCCTACTATTTTGGTTGCCTGCGCGTCTTCACTTTGATGGAGTCTCACAGGCTTTACCTGTTACTTTTGCGGCCGCCTACGCGAAATAGCTCGGCGACGGTGAGCAGTACAACGGCCGGGATCACTAGTTAGTAAGACGGCTTTTGAGCGGTCTGATGGAGCTCGGGTCTAGAGTGGTGGATTACAGGGAGATATTCGCTCGCTCGGGGACGTCGTCTATCCCCATGCTCGATGTTCCCGAGCTGAACGAAAGGAAGGGTTGCGTTGATTCGCGGAGCTCCAGACCGGATTACACGAAGATATTTGGTGGATTCGGAGAAGCGGACTTTGCTATGCCTTACGATGAGTTGATTTCAAGAGCGGAGAAGGAAATGAACTCTTCTCGAGCAACTCGGTATGTTTGTTTGTTCTCTTAACTTTGTTTAGATGCTTTTGTTCTTTCTGTTCCAGTTATGAGATTCATTGTCTTGCATGGGATTGTTAATCTTTGGAGATTAGAATAGTGATCAAGTGAGAAGTTAATGGACCCGTGGGAGACGACTCTCGTCTCTGTTTGGCTGATAGATATTTCGGAACAAACTTGACTTCCTAAATCAGCTTTTCATTTTGCTTTTCCCATTAATGGAAGAGATCGCTTTTTGTGTTGAACCTAACCAAAAGAGTAAGTCTTGCACTCTCTTACTCACAAATGGATGTAATAGCTTTGAGTTCATAAATTTTAACAGAGAAGATTTTCATTCCCTCTTACTTCCGTGAACGATATTTTGTATAGGGCTTCAGCTAATTCAAGCTCAGAGCTCGATCAACCAAGTTTTGCTGAAAGGAGGAGAATGTCAGCAGAAGCCTCTGTTCAATCATTGGATGGTCGGAAACATGTCAACGTTTCCTATCATAAAACAAACTCAGGAGGCAGAATGGGGAGAAGTGGCATGACACACATTGCTCAGCTTCATGCTGTCTCTGGCTATAGTCGTTTAGTTGATGAAAATGTCAGCGAGGAGATGAGGGAAGACAGGTCCTATCGGAAAACTTATTCGGGTTCACTCCTCTTCAACAATGCCTCAGGACGACAGCATGGGGAACATCACAGAACGTTCAGTTCCATGTCAAATGACGTATCGTTTGATGTTCATCGAGGTGCACATCCACCTGGAACATCGTCTCCAAGCTCCCCTCTCTCTTTGGCTAATGAGAAGGGCACTACTTCCAACAAATCCATGAAATCTAAACTTGGTATTCGGAAAAGTGCCGGTGGAAGTTCTTCGCCACCGATTTTGGATGATGAAGTGAATGCAAATTCAACTGCTGCTGCCTCTGCTGCTGCAGTGAGAAAAGCAATAGATGAAGCTCAAGCAAAAATCAAATTCGCAAAAGCGCTAATGGAAAGGAAAAAGGATGGCCGTTCAAGACGGAAGGTCAACTATGAGGTGACATATGAGAAAATGGAGGCTAAGTCTCCAGAAAAATGTAAATACAAAGAGGACGCTGAGGTATCATACGTTAGAGATGATATGCCAAAGAAGCAAGATTCCAGTGGCTCGTTGGTAGAAGATTCCGCAGAAGCCTGCCCAGTGATTTCCAATGCGACTGAAGTTTTTATTGCTAGGCCTGCTAATGCAGTAACTAACAATAAAGAAGCTACATTTACTCAACTTGATTGTGGACGGGAGGAAACAAAAATGAGCAAATCATTACAGGAGTTCCCCGAAGCTATTCGTATCAGTGGGGACAAGCCATCAACGTCAGAGTTTGAGCAAGATGTCAAGGTAAAGAAAGTGACGCCAAGTATTTTTGAAAACAAATGGAAGGAGAAGATGAAAGCATCCATTTTACAGGACAAATATGAAAATATAATGAGAATGCTACGGGGACCAGCAGAAATTCCAGATGTTGAAGTACAGTTGCTGCAGGGGAAAAATCTTGATGGTTTAGACAAAGGCCTAGAGGAGATAGGAAGTGACGAGAAACAAGGGGGAGGTCACACTGAAGAGGGAGTCAAAGGTGGGTCAAATAAAGGTATAGCAAGAGAAGAGGATGAGAGCGCAGTTAAAGTTAATTCCTGGCTGAATGACATTGAGAAGGTACAGAAGGAACATATAGATGATCAGAATGTGGGACAAATTGAGAAGAACCAAAGTGTTGGTGTGAGGGAAGATGAAGCGCTGAGTACTTCAGGTGAAATTTGTGCAGGAGAAACATTACAAGTTAAGTTTGGTCATGTTGATCTAGAGACTGCAGGTGAAGATAGGGAGGAAGTAAGAGAAACGCTCGAGAAGGGAAAAGAGAAAAAGATTCAGGTCGATGAGGATGAGGATGATGGCATAGGAACTAGTGGTGGGCAAGAAAACTTTCCAGAACATGCGGACACTGAGAGATCAGAATCCGATGTTCATCAGAAGTCAGAAGATGAAGAAAGCGACAAGGTCATGCAAGAGATTCCTAGACCACTGAATGATAATATTGAAGTGGCTCCATTGTCGTGCAAGCCAGATGATGGTGACAGTGTAGACAAGATTTATGAAGCTCCTAGTTTCGTTGACAATGCAACCAACACATTCTCTGGCCTTAAACAGATTGGAACCGAATCAGAAAAAGTTGAAGAGGCAGATAACTCGGAGGAAGAGGAGGATTCTGCAAGGTTTGGCCGGACTACTAGTTTCAGTGGGTGTGATGGGATCGGGGAACAAAGGGATGAGCAAGATGAGCGATCTCAGCCCCTTATCGTTGATGAAAACGGGGAATGTTCTAGTGGAGTTGCCTTCAACTTTGATGGACAGAAAACTGAAGATAGTGCAAAAATATCTGAAGAAACTTGCTGTCCGGAAAATTATGTTGTAGACGAGGCAACAACTCAATCAGAAGAAGTCAAAGAGAATGTCGATGATGCTGAAGTTGGCAGCACAGGTGAATCAACTAATAATAGTTTTACCTCTCTATGCGAGGAGAAGGTTTCACCAGATGGGAAATGCAGAGCAAATCATGTAGAGGGAGCTACTTGTAAATTGGAAGAACCTGATAAGGAAACTGTGTTTAACAGTACATTATTGGATGACGAGAGATTATGCGAGGATGCAATGGGTACGAGCACAAGTCAGCAATCTACAGTGCCCGAGAAGGAAGAAGCTGCAGGGGTGTCTTCATATGAGAAAACAGGTGAAAATGTCGTTGACAAAACTGAGGGAGCTGTTGACGAGACCCAGCAGACACAAAAGAGAGTAGATAAACAGATCCCACAAAAGGACGACGTGGATATGGAAAGGCAGCAGAGATCGATCAAAAAGGAAGTGGTTAATGAGAAGGACATAGAAATGGAAAAACAGAGAATAGCTGTGGAAAGAGCAATACGGGAAGCTCGTGAGAGAGCATTTGCTGAAGCTCGAGAGAAAGCAGAAAAGGCAGCTGCAGAGAAAGATGCAGCAGGAGCTCAGCGAAGGGAAAAGGCTGCATTGGCTGCTCGAGAAAGGACTGCAAGAGCTAATGCAGCTGAGAAAGCTTCTACCGAAGCGAGACTCAAAGCTGAACGAGCTGCAGTCGAAAGAGCAACTGCAGAGGCTAGGGAACGAGCTTTGGAGAAAGCATTATCTGAGAAAGCTTCGCACAAACCTGCCACTTTCAAGGATGATAGAAGGTCCTCCACTGTGAGTATTTCCACCATTGTTCTCTGCAACTATTTTACATATTATCAATGAAGCATCTTTTTTTAAGTGTTGATAACACTTGGCAGACTTTCTTCCAGGATCAGCGATACAAAAGCTCAGCTTCTTCCCCCAGTCCAAGATATTCGAGTTCTTCTAACAATGCCAGTAAGTGAAACTGATATCAATTTGATAACTCACAATGGACTAATAATATATGCTATTACACCTCATTTGACAATGTGTATCGGAGAACTCACAATTTGCTTCTTGTAGTTCCTATGTCAACTGATCTATCTGGTGGAGGAAACGTTGAATCATCTCAGAGGTCTAAAGCCTCTTTGGAGAAGCAGCAGCAAATGGCTGAGCGTGCGGTAAGCCTGCCTCTACTTGTGATAAAGCCAAACTATTTTTCACATCTAAGTTACTGTTTTCATCTTTGTTTCTGTACTGCAGGCGAAAGCTCTGGCAGAGAAGAACATGCGCGATCTTCTTGGGCAGAAAGAGCAAGCTGAGAAAAATGTAAATAAATCACTTCGTATAAATTGATACCAAGCTATCGGAAATATAAATATATTAACCATCTTCAACTAAATTCTTACTACTTCGCAGAGGCTAGCAGAGATTCTCGATGCCGAAATCAGAAGGTGGTCAAGTGGGAAAGAGAGGAACTTGCGTGTTCTGCTTTCAACTCTCCACTACGTAAGTATTAATATCATCACCATTAACATAATCAAACTCATGCTTCTGTCATCCTCTTTTAACTGAAAATGTTGGGGTTGTGCAGATCCTTGGGCCGGACAGTGGCTGGCAGGCAATTCCTAGGACAGATCTGAACTCAGCTACTGCTGTAAGGAAAGCATACAAGAAGGCAACTCTTTTTGTTCATCCCGACAAGTTGCAGCAACGAGGGGCCAGCATTCGCCACAAGTATGTCTGCGAGAAGGTGTTCGAGCTTCTCAAGGTATGCAAGCAGGCTTTGGATCTATGACCTTTCTTGCTTTGTTTTTGGCGACTGTTTTTGTGTTAATTTTCAAGTCACTAATGGCTTGCAGGATGCGTGGAACAGATTCAGTGCAGATGACCGGTAACAGATTCCGTTTTGGCTAAAAGCTGAATGTCCATATTCATTCTTGTATAGAAACTGTACAAATAGAGGGAAAGAGAATGGGGGAAGAGAGTTTTAATAATTTATTACCATTTCTTTAGATTTTGCATTTCAATAATTTAATACCATCGACTCATTTTTCTGTATAATAGTACGTGATCCAAGTGCAATATCTGCTCTCCATTTTTTGCTCAATGTTTCAAGGAATAAAACCTCAAACAGGGATTCGAATTGGCACGTTTATTTGTACACATCGTTTCAAAAATTTCATGATTATATACGACCTATATTAAAACTAACTTGATTGTTATGCCGTTAGTATTTTTTATATTCCGTTAGTCCAACTTTACCAAATTGCATACATTATCATCTGATCGTGTCTAAAAATTATGCCTCATCATTCATTTTAAAAAAATTACACTTGGTAAAACAAATAAACAAAAGGTTACAGATCGAATCATGCTCACGACTTCGACTCTCTCCTTCTGGTGGGTGCGTGAGTTGAGTGTGTGTCAGCATCTTGAGGAATTATGGCGTTGGTTTGGTTGACAGTGGAATTATGGCGTTGGTTTGGTTCGGTTGTCACATGACAATACTAATCTAAAAAATTCATTTATTTAATTAATTATAATTTATGTTTAATGGTCTCGATTAATAACTTTTAGTTCATTTTAAAATTTATATTTTATTCTTTAAATTAAGTAATAAAAATATTATAACTATTTTTATCTCTCATTTTTTCGAGTCTTTTTCTTCTTGAAACTGATCTTTATGTCTACTCAAGAAATGTCATACCAAATCCTCAACAATCATAAAGTGAAGTAAAGATAGCTTCCATTCTAAAAGAAAAAAAAACAAGCCGATTATAACGATAATAAAGAGGAGAAAAATAGTGACATCTGCATCTGTCGAACAGGGTCTTCTTGATCACCAAGCTTTCACGGTTGTAGCAGCCGGAGATGGAATTGGGTTAGGGATTTGTAAGAAAAGTGATGGGAGGAGAAAGTAAGAGGTGCAATCGAAGGGAATTGAGTGAAAGAGAAATGAGGAACGAAGGAGAGAAACTGATGAGGAAAGTGCAGAAAGAAAGAAAGCAAGTAACAATAAGCAACAGTTTAAGCTACCGTATAAGCAATAGTTGTAATATCGTAAGAGATGATAATGAGACTATGCAAGTTTGTTACTAGTGTTTTGGTTTCCTATGTCTGAATAGAGCAATAAATATTTTATTTGACAAAAAAAAAAGAAAGAAAAGAATAGAACCTACGAACATAGAGCTAAATAGATGTTATTGACGATACGAGTAAATGGACACCACGTAGCCAAGAACTGGTGGTCGAGAATTGCAGCAAAGCTGTATTCTATGTGCATATTTGTTAGATATGTATATGTAGTAGCATGTTTTTAATGATGGAATGACCAGATTAGAGAGATTGTGATGTTTTCCGACGATGAAATGACCACCACATACACCAAAGAAAAGATAGAATAGGATTCCTGCTATAGTTCATTTTCGTACCTAGACTTAGATATTATTTAGCCCCTTGGCTTCTCTATTTGTATATAAATAAAAGAGCAGCTCATGCCATTTTATAAGCAAATCGGGAGCTTGTAACTACAACAATGGAGGTAGTTAAAGTACTTCACATGAAGCAAGGGAATGGCAACACCAGCTACGCCAACAACTCTACTCTCCAGGTTTCATCATACATATCCCCCCCAACTCTCTCGTCCTGTTTAATTATTATCCTTACGATTTACGAAATGATAATATCACAATTAGGTTCTAGTTTTTAATCTCAATCAATTATGTACTAATATTTAATGTTTGTAAATTAGTTGTCTATGTTTGTATTCATTAAATTTCTTGCTTATAACAAATTGTAGAGCAAGATCATATCTTTAGCCAAGCCAGCGGTGGAGGAAGCCATGAGAGGAATGTTGAAGTTGATGAATGATGATAGATTGGGAATTGCTGATCTGGGTTGCTCATCCGGACCCAATGCATTACGAGTCGTGTCCGAAATAGTTGAAATCCTTCACGCTGAATGTGTAAAGACAGATCTACCCACGCCAGATCTCAATTTCTTTCTGAATGATCTTTTCTCCAACGACTTCAACAACATTTGCAAGTCGTTGCCCGAATTCTATAAAAGGTTGAAGGAGGAGACAGGAGAAATTGGTTGCTTTGTGTCAACCACGCCAGGTTCTTTCTACGGCAGATTGTTTCCAAAGAATAGCCTCCACCTAGTACACTCTTCCTCCAGCTTGCACTGGCTCTCACAGGTTCCAGCGAGTCTAGAATGTGGCCAAGTCGTCAACAAGGGACGGCTATATCTATCCAAGAGTAGCCCCAGCCTAGTGATGGAAGCATATGCAAGGCAGTTCCAACATGATTTTTCACTCTTCCTAAGGTCACGTGCAGAGGAGCTCATCGTGGGAGGTCACCTCGTCATGTCATTAATGGGTCGAACATCTAACGATCCAACTTCAGAAGTGGGCTGCCACTACCAGTGGGAGTTACTGGCCCACGTACTAATTACCATGATCGCTGACGGACTCACAAATGAAGAAAAGTTAGATTCCTTCAATGCTCCTTATTACGCTCCATCATTAGATGAAGTGAAGGCAGAGATCGAAAGAGAAGGATCGTTCTATGTCCATCGAATTGAGGCATTCAAGGTTGAATGGGACGGAGGAAGAGACGTAGCTAAGATGGAGAGTAGAGGAGAGATGGTGGCAAAGACGGTTAGAGCGGTGGTGGAGTCGATGATTGAATCGCACTTCGGGGAAGGGATTGTTGATGAGCTGTTCAATCGGTATGCGGTGATCGTGGATGATTACTTGTCTAGGAATAAAGGTATCTATGTTAATTTGGTTGCTTCGTTAGTTAGGCATGTCTAATTGGCTTCAACGTACGAATTTTGGATACGATATGTATTCAAAAGATGGAGCCGGCTAGCTAGAACTCGAACTCATGTAACCTGTATTGGGAAGGGAATAATGTGGCTTATGGAAATAAACAACAAATTTCTAGAGACAGTAGAGCAAGGTGGAATGATCTGTGTATGGAAAATTCAATGAAAGCATTGGATGGTGGTAATGAAATATGGGAGAAATAATAAGATAGAACTGGGGGTAGACAAGACAAGACATATCCCACAAGATAACACTGCCTTGTGACTAATAATCCCAACATTATTAATGGGTTTATCTTTACTTATTATATACTTACCACTCGCCAACCACAATAATCTACACTTTGCTTGCATTGCAACATGTTTACACGCTTCAAACTTGTTATGATTAGAAATTGATTTTAGGTTGGGCTCTCTTCCTTTGGAGTCAGAACAAATATAATTAATTTTGGGATTTGTTGTCTTCATTGTCCACTTTTTTTGTCATGTTTTATTCCAAATTTCTTGCTGTTTTAAATGAGGTTTGAAAGATAATGGTTGAAAACTTTACCTACACCCAACCGTGTGCATGTATGTATGTGTATACTTGTAATTGTAACATGGAAATCAAATTTAATCTCATCTAAAAATCGCAACGAATATATAGAAAATCAAGGAACGTTTCAAATTGTATCATATCTTATTCTTATTTGGAAATAAAATTAAAACACGACCTATTGTAGCTAGCTGCCCATGATTTCCAGTGTTGAAATGATTATAGATGAGTAACTAATAGGGAAAAACAACAGCTCCAATATCCCTACCAACCGTGCACGATGATCAAGCATCAAATCGCTTCCTATAGTGCTCTGTTTCCAAAACCTTATATATAATCAAAACATTTACAAAAGAAACCATACCTAATCGGCTCACCATGGAAACTACAAACCTCTGTTTTGCTATCTGCGCAATACTTGTTCTTATACCACACCTACTATGGCGAAAACTCAAGATTCGACACCATAATCCCCCGCCAGGCAGTCTTGGGTTTCCCCTCATCGGAGAGACTATACAGTTCATGGCCGCAATCAACAGCAATCGAGGATTCTACGACTTCGTCCGAGTTCGCAGCCTAAGGTACGGGAGTTGCTTCAAGACTAACATATTTGGTTCGACTCACGTTTTTGTATCGACTACTGAATCGGCCAGGACGATCCTGAATAACGAGTCGGGTAAATTCAGTAAGCGGTACATATGTTCGATAGGTGAGCTAGTGGGAGAGAGTAGCGTACTGTGCGCACCTTCTCAACAACACCACAAGCTGATACGGAGCCGCCTCATGAGTTTGGTCTCCCCAACTTCATTGGGGACTTTTATCACACAGTTTGATCAGCAGATTGTCCAAAGCTTGGGGAGTTGGGAGAATGATACCACCGTAATTCTACTGGACCAGGCCGTCCAGGTTAGGCTGAACCTTCTCCTCCTTTTATGGCCATGTCAGTGTCTTGTTAGTGTTTTCATCCACCGTATCTCCATATTGTACCATTTTTTGTTATGTTATGCAGTTACAATTAAGAGATTGGAACGTTGTAGGTTATTGTTTGGGATTTAGAGTTTAATTTTATGGTTTATGATTTGTGAATTTGGATTTTTGATAAAAAAAATTTGAGTTTGAAATACGATTTAAAATTTGAGTTTGTGAGACCGTATTTGAAGATTCAAATTTAATGTTTGAGAAATTACCATCATTATTTAGGGGTTATGGTTTATTGCAAGGGGTTTTTGATTTATCTAGTATGTTTTAAATTTTATAAATGTGAGATTGTTAATCGGACGTGAGACACATGTACAGGTATCAAAATATTTCTTAATCGGGACGTGAGACACATGTAGATATTTTGTTCACAATACAATGTGTTAGAATATATGTAAATGTAATTAGTGTAAAGTTTATGATCTATATGTAATAGTTGTATTCTTTTGTATCAATATATACTAGTTTTTAATAGGTAAAAAAATTTAAAATGTCACGACCTTCAGCTATATGTCAAAAAATATCACCACGATTTGACATTAGTTTTTTTATCCCGATCTATCCAATACTTTGGTAAAAATATCCCGTTGTTGAGTGTAAGTGGAAACTAAAGATGATGGGTGTGCTTGGTAACAGATAACATTGGAGGCTATGTGCAAACTGTTGATGGGGATAGAAGAAGGAGAAGAGATAAAGAGTGTGTATGAGGATGTATCAGACATCTTTAGAGCAATGCTGGCATTTCCTTTGAGGCTTCCTTGGACTAGATTTCATAAAGGCCTTAAGGTGGTTGGTCCATATATTTCAGGTTTCGTTTTATGGAGCCCATATATTGACTAGTGAATTTGAATCCAGGCCCGTGAAAGAGTTATGAAGAGACTAGATAGAATGATGTCTGAAAGGAGGGAAATCCCAGCAGATGATGAACAAGCTGACTTTCTTCAGCAGCTACTTGGAAGTTCCAACTTAACAGATGGGGAAATTAAGGATAATATACTGACCATGATCATTGCAGGACAAGATACCACTGCAAGTGCCATGACTTGGATGGTCAAGTACCTCGCTGAAAATTCAGATGTTGCCCATTTATTAAGGGTATATTATATATGCATACTCGATCTGGAATTTCACTTATTTTTTCTACCTGTGAAGTTGAGTTGGATGGATTATCTCTTGCCAGGCTGAACAACTTCATATTTTGAAACGAAGATCAGGGAGGGAGTTCTTGGTTGCGGAAGATTTGAATGATATGCCATATGCTACCAAGGTAGCCAATATCAACCAATTATCTTAGTGTAATGAGTTGGGGAGATTAAACGCTACATTATTTGTTGTCATCTAATTAACAGGTTATCAAGGAGTCGCTAAGGATGGCTTCTATTGTACCATGGTTCCCTCGACTAGCACGCCAAGATTGTCAGATTGAAGGTACTTACAACATAGACGATCGAAATTGCATTATTGTGACCTTCAAATGATCTTCACCGTAAATGTATGGTGTTGTGTTGGAGTTTTCAGGATACAAGATAAAGAAGGGATGGAACATAAACGTTGACGCAAGATCAATTCACTTGGACCCCAAAGTATACAAGGAACCAACGAAATTCAATCCATCCAGATTTGATGTAAGACAACATTGAAGTAGTACATACTATTGTTCAATTTGTCTCAAACTAGTAGCTAGCTAAGATCCCCTTGAAGTACTGGAACTGTTGTGTCATCAGGATGAGGGGATTAGCAGTTGTTTCTTGGGATTTGGAATGGGAGGGAGGACTTGCTTGGGAATCAACTTGGCTAAATCCATGTTACTTGTTTTCCTCCATCGTCTCCTCACTTCTTACAAGTTAGTGATCACTTTTTCCCTTACTTAGCTTCTTTTCAATAGAATACATGCAAGTTCTACGTAGGAAAAGGATTTATATACATATTTCAATTAATTCAGACACTTTCATCAGTTTCAATTCATTGGTTTAACTACTTTCTCTTTATGCATGAAACTATGAAACATGAAACTACTTTCAATTCCCAACCTGTTCATTTGACCGTTCTAATTCAATTACACACGATAAAATAACCAAAATCTATTTATAAAACATGTTAAATTTAAACTCAAAATAACTAAATCACCTAACATAAAACTTTATCATAAGAGAAATTTCAATTGAACAATACAATAATGAGCTCATGACATGATAATTCAAAATTTGTGTCCAAAGGTGGAAACTGGTGGATTCAGATTCAAGCATTGAGAAGTGGGCAATGTTCTCAAGGCTGAAAAACGGCTGCCCCATCCATTTGACGAGGATTACTACACCTTAAAGACTGCCAAACTTATTTCCTTCTTGCTTATATTACTTGCTAGTCTTTGATTTGGTTATGTAAAATCCCAAAATTAAATTACTTTTGATGTAAACATCAAATTATATATATATTTGTTAATTTAGGAATTGCCTAATCGTATCAAACACCAACCTCCTTTTTTCTTCACTTCGAAACTTATACATCCAATGCATTTGTGTTTTGATTGTCCCAGCACGTTATTTTACTTGGTAGAAATCCAATTTGACAACTTATTCCAATAATGTTCCTTTGTATTTTTCTACTGAAAACACATACACAAAATTAAACTAAGATTACAATAGCCATGCTTATTATTAACTTTAATTATATATGAGTGAACGAGGTTACTAGGTTACTGATATTCAGTCACCAACGAGAGTCTGGCGAGTTCTGCATCCGTAGTTTAGGAGCAAGATCATCACGCGAATAGTTCGACCCTAGTGCAGAGACATCTAGCAAGTCCAGAGGTTGTGTTTCTTTGTAGATGTAGCAGTCAGGTTTACTATTTCAGGAAGTCCGAGGTATGGAGCGATTGGAGTTGTGCGAAAGACTGATTTGGGTGATTTGATAAGCGCTAAAGGTCAGGTCCTGCCACAGTTTACTGATCCTCTTACTCTAGAAGTGTTGGGTATTCGTCAGGCATTACTCGAGGCTTCTTGACCGCTGATGCTTCCTACGGTCATTCACACAGGCCCAACTGAAGGGGCCCTCCTTTTAGCTCATACGCGTCAGATATGCGACTAGGATTACTTCTACAGGACTGCAGAAGATTGATTGTTGCAGCACCTCATGTTTGTATCAAACACATTCGTCGACAGGATAATGGTGCCGCCCATTTCGTGGCACGTGAGGCTCTTACTTATCCTGCTTCTTCGAATCGTGTTTTTGATCTTCGCTACTGTTTGTAAACACCCTACTTCTATCTTTGGTGTATCTATGCAAGATGCCTTCGACAAAAAAAAGTCGTATAACAAGTTACGGACGATAATAACTAGTTTTTTAACAACTGGTTATTTCACATATAACTAGTATCAGATGTATTACTATTTATTTATTCATATAACTATTTATTTTGAGTATTGTAACCAGTTATTAAGTCGTGTAACGAGTAACAGACGTTTATAGCTAGTTATAAATTTGTGTAGTATTAGTCTACGAAGAGGAGGAAACTCGCCGAAAAAGCATGGTTTTCGAACGGACGGTTGAACCGTTAGCGTTTCGGTATCATGTCGTTTTAATTTTGAAAGCTCCTATAATATTTTAATTGAGTGAGATCAAATTAGCAAAGAGTTTTCTTTACAAAAAATTCTCACTAAACCTAAACGCAAACTTAAAAAGTGGTCCATATACGATTTTGTTCCTATTTGGAAATGCAAATATTGATATTATTTGATAAAACTCTAATTAAAATACGGCTAATAAAATTAATATAAGGTAATAAAGAAAAATACCATAAAAAAAGATAAAAAGAATCGTTGGGAGACAGGAAAGACAGTAAAAAATAAGTGAAAAAAGAAACCCTTGAAGAAAAAGACCAAAATACTCACGCCTGAATGTGAATCTTTTCTGGGCCGTCACATAAATTCGTGCAACCAACTACTCAGGATTGTCCTGAACATGATGGAAGGTTGATAACACTGGAATTTGAACAGGGGCCACAGTTTGGAATGGATAAATGGAACAATAAAATAACAATAGCATTATATACTGATTCAAATTTTTTGTGATGAGCTGGACAATAGCATATTATAAAGAAGAAGTCAACTTCAAGTCTCCAACAAACAGACACAACAACACAACGAACAAAGTTTATTTATATCAATTGAGGAAGAAAGATTCAAAATGAAACAATCGCACAGCAATGAACACTGAAATTAACGAGAACTGAATAACGACGGGACGTTTTATCTTAAGCAATCAAAAAGGATATCGCCATGTAAATAATAATAATAAAATTAATTTAAGAGTCGCACAACTAATAAATAATTAAGGCTTCCATTCACATTCATCGGTTCCATAAAACACCAACTCTCTGAATGTCCTCTGCACTATACAATCACGAATATTAAACTGACCTCACTTTCGCCCATTAAATTACTCCCAATTCCCTAATTAATACGTCACTCATAATGATAATTATTATTATTATAACCATAATCGACTATCAAGCATCATTCATTCCCCTGTCTCTCCGACTTCGGCGGTGGAAAGCGCAATGTTTTCATCCCTCAGCAGTTTCTTCTTGGTGGCTATGAAGCTCTCCACCGTCATATTAAACTCTTCGTTATTCAATTCCTCGATTGATTTCCTGGCCTGATTCATACTCATGCTCCTCTCCAGCACCGCCGTTTTCCTCTTCTCCACCACTGTCTCCGACCGCCTCAGCTCCTTTTTCCCAATGCTACTACCAGCAGCTTCATCATCATCGATTATAAAATTGGCCACCAATGCTTCAGACACCACCGATCGTGTCCTCCGGTAACGACGACTCACGGGAGCCTCCACCACCACCACCACGGCGTCATCATCGACAGTAGTATCATCCTCGGCTCCTGTGGCATTACTCACAGCTGCAGCCTCCTCCAGCAAGAAAACATCCTCCTGTGGTCGAGTTGATGAAAGAGATGAGACATACTCTTGGTAGAGGTCCGACTGGAAGGACGGAGGAGATGAATCAGCGTCTTTAGCGGCAGCAGAGGCGGCGGAGGAGAAGCAGTAGACGAAGAGGAGGATGGCGTTGGCGAGGACGAAGGCGAACAATTGCTGTGCGAAAACAGAGACGTAAGCGGTGGCCCTCTGCGTAAAAAACGGCAGAGTTTTCAAGGACCAAACGAGAAGAGCAGAGGCGCCAAGTAGGCGGCCGACTTGGAGGAACTGTCTCTTCCTATTGTAATTCCGAATGGCGTCGGCTTTCTCCGCCTTGACCGCGTCGGCGTAATCGGAGGAAGCCATGTGTGTAAATTTTATGTTGATGCGGCAGCGGCAGAGAGTAAAACAGAGTATTTGTAGGGTTTGTTTTCTTTTGCCGGCGAAAGTAAAGCGGAGGGGGGGGGGGGGGGGATGTTAAATATTTATAGAGTTTGTATGTGAGAGAGGAAGTCTGACAGAGTTGTAAAAGGGGAAAAAGAAGAAGCTAAAAGTAGTATTATAATGTGGAAAATAGGAAGAATGGATTAGGTAAGGCAATATCATTAGAGGCAATTACGAATATGATATAATCATATAATAATATCTAAAAAGGGGCAAGAAAGAAACTAACGAGGAAGTAGGCAGAGAGAGCTCCATCGGCTTTACATTGCTAGGGTCATCATCACTCTTTAGGATTGGGCTTTACCCATACATACATCATCATCCATCCTTTTATTCAATTTGTTGATGTTAGTTTAACAAGGGAGTCCGGGGCTATGACTCAGGCCCTGAATCGTAAATTCATATATATATTTATATATTAATTATAATTTCAGACAACAGTTGAGTATAAATTTACTACAATCATGGGCAAAAGTATGAATTAATGTAATGATATATATTCTAATCATTTTCTCTGACCAACTTATAATTCAATAATTATAATAGAAAAATGATCAAGTTGAAAAAGAAACTTCAAGTAATCAGAGAAATTGGTCTGCCTATCAGATGCGGTGTTTGTATTATGAGTTTCAGTTGGTGATTACGACAACGTACGTATGTCCTTACTAAATTATGAGTTATGTGTTTATGTCTAACCATTCGGCCAAACGAGGAGATCAGATCCAATACCCATCTCCAAAAATTCATCTAATATTGGCCGCGCTGCGATTTTACTGTTTGTGTTTTCTGAATTTCTTGTTTGTACGTATATGTTATTGTCATCTTCAAGATTTGCATGATCCCAGATGCAAATTTACGTGATTGTGCTTCTGTGATCGTTATCTTGTACAATAATGCCAAAACTAAGTACACTACTGACCAAATTTAATAACATGTATTTATGTGTGATATTTTGGCATAAATAATTTAAAATGGGTTATTTGGGTTAAAATATTTTGGAAAAAAAGAATAATAATATTTTGATATTAGATATTTAAAATAATAAATTTTTGTGGTATTTGAAATATTTGGGATGAGGATGATATTTGGAATAATGGATTTCAAAACATTTCATTTTTTTTGTAAACTCCACACTTACTTTACTTTTTTCTTCTTTTTCACAACTAGGTTTGACAATGTGGCCATCTCCATTCTCCATACCCATTCGTAAAATTCATCCTCATCCACGTCTCTGTCCCCATCCCCATCTCCATTCCCATTCGAATATCAATATTCATACCCATCCCCAAACTCGTAGGTTTTGAATACTCGTAGGTATCCGTATCCCGCATAGCTTATTAATTAAAATTTTAAATATAGGACTACCACATAATACAAATCCAAAAGACTTTAAGACATAAAACATCATTTTACAGTGAACCACAACAAAATAATCTCACAGATACAGTCATTGTCTCGATTAGGAATTTAGAGTTATAAGGGTAATATAGTACATAAACATGTGAATTCAGTAGTTGCTTTCAGTTAGTCAAACAAGATAAGTTTTATACCACAAGTCATTTACATCACAGAAATATCAAATTTTAAAATAATGCATTATTTTGCACTAAAATACCACATTTACAAATAACTAATCCAAATAAGCGATACGGGGTCTACTCAAAATATCTGGTGTCAGTGGCCTTGTACATAGGTACGGATCTTTGATTCAAATCTTTACATGAACATTGGTCTTGACATCAATGTGAACTTGGTTCGAATTTTAGTTCATCCTTGGTGCGGATGCCATATGGAAAACCCCTATTAGGCTCAGTGCTAGGTTTGGTAATTATAATCCGAAAATCGATATCCGTCCAAAATTCATCTAATTTGGGTGGGTAAAATCCAGTCAATATATGTAATTGACAAATATAGGCAAACCCAGTACCCAGTCAAAGCGGGTAACGGGCGGGGACGGGTTTGATAATATCCACCCGATAAATACCTGTTATATATATTTTATCATTTAATTAATTATATATATATATATAATCTTTTAACTCATTTATAATTGATTTATACTTATAAGATATTCTGTTTATTGTTCTAATGGTTGTTTATCTAGAATTACAGGGATATGTGATGTTCTTATCGTTTTTGTCAACTTTCCAAACTTGAAATGAACCCTGATATAAACACAAAGTGTTCTGTTGCCTCTGAAAAAGTAGAAGTTCAAAGAAGCGTACTTGATAATCATGGTCGTTTAATCGTTTAACCGATTATAAACTCACCGATCGAGTGTGATAGTTATTGACTGCATTAATTGTGTATTTTGATGTTACAATGTTAATCATTAATCACCAGGAGTGAGTAAAATTAAATTATAAGTTTTATAATAACTGTACAATCATCATAACCATACCTATAACCATCCCTGACCCGTTCATAGTAATCGTTGTCAGCGTAGTGGGTAACCAGCGTACCAGTCAACAACCGTTGTGTGGGTAACGTTATACGTTCATTGTCCATGATGTGGTATTAAAACCCCCGCGTTGGACATTGAAGGCAGTTTTCAGAATCACAACAATCCATTCTTCTTTTCCTTTGAGTTTCATGAGCTTCCTTCAATCTAATCGGTGTTTCCCCTCTTCTAATTCAACATAATCTTCCTTCTAAAGTTGAGATTCCATTAATGGAGAGAAAAAGGTTTAAGATGGATTTCTCCTCGAGAAACTCTCTGCCCGGACAAGTAATTCCACATGCCAATACTTGCTTCAAAACCACAGCAACGATCTACAACATTACCACAAAAGCCAGTTTGATAACAGAGTTATAATCATCGGGTAGGTGTTTACAGTATAGTTATCTGTTAGCATTGGTTTAAGATTATAGTTTATAAGTACAACCTTAATTAAGATACGGACCTTGTTGTGGTTTGGCATGTTAGACTTGGCTCCTTCGAAGCCAGGATTTATAGTACATGGCAAACTTAACAGAACAACAGTCATTTGAAAAAAAAACAGAATAACTGTAGTCACTACTACACTCTTACCGACTAGAGCATGATGTGTTGGCTGCCCATAGGTTACACTTAAAGTTGCAGTCACAGGTCTCTAGTGGACATCCTATAAAAGTTGTTTGTGGACATATAGGGGTTGATGTCACTAGGATTAACAGTTGTAGAGGTTGGTTTAAGTGATATGTTTAATGTTTTATTCAAGTGAAACCGGTTTGGGGTCCCAGCTTCCCTGGTGGGCGTGGCGCTGGCTAGAGATGAAAACTTGATCCCTGGCTAGTGTGACGCTCTCATATTGTCCAAATTTGTTATATTTCTTACAATTAAAATAATAATAATAATAATAAACCCTCGAACCCTAACTTACGGGCGTTGAGGTTGCATTGCATGCATGGGAATCCCATGAACAAACAATTGATCGGAAACAGATGCACAACAGAAAGTGGAAAAAGGCAAAACTAGAGGAAAAGTGGAATAATTATAACCTCTACATTCAATTAGGACTAACCACGTAATGGTGTATAATTAATTGCTAGAAACAGAAAGGTGTCATAATCAGTAGGGGAAAATTGAAAGACAGAAAATGATTGTCATCTGTATTCCCTTCTATCTATTCAGTTTTTATAAATATTCTACTTGTCGTGTACATGGCTAACAATCTACTACTTACGGGTATAGATATTTTTTATACTGCATTGTGCTTTGTATTTTGTACTTGATATTAGATATTTAGATGTCATAGGGTTGCGTTTAGAGTTTAGAATATACAGAGGTAGAGTTATAAAGCTGGCAAATAGTGTCTCTTTCTACGTATAACAAAATCAACCATATAATAATAAACCAATTCTTAACCAAATAAATAGCTTGAAATGTGAAGGGCCAGCCTCTGTGAAGTTGTTATCATTAATGAAAAATTAATTAGCTAGCCAGTGTTATAACGTGAGTCCTTCCAAACGGCTAAATTAAACAGCCTTATATTGGGCAGGTAAAAGGGTGATGTCGATCGAGATTCATTAATTTCTTAATTCAAAAGCCTTCTTTTTTATATGTTTTATAATTTGAAGCTAAGGAGATTATTCCAAAGTTAGAAGAGCATCCAACTCCCAAAATTACATGATATTGTTGTCACATTCAGGCCGGAACAACAAAAACAAAGACAATAAGTGTTATCAAATTATAAGCTAGGTGGAGAAATTAATGCTACAAATTTGTTCCTTTTCACCTTTCCCCAATATAAATAAATATATATTATTGCCGGATAAGTAGGGGCATGTTTGGATGAGAAGAAGAAGAAGGAATAACAAAAGTAGAAGCTTTCACATTTCCATCCCTTTTGGTGGATCGAGAATAATGCAGGCCAAGTTTATATGTAAACCGAAAGTTGTTTGGTTTTTATGCCTTTACCAATTTTTGGTTACTCCCGTCACGAGATTGAGTGGGGGATCTCGGAAAGGTAACAACATTCATTTTTCTTGCAACTAATTTACATATAGGAAAATAGCAAAATTTTTGTAAAACAAAAAATAAGAAAAAACTCTGGTTACACCGTTTGTTCAACCCATACCAATTTATCAAAACTATATCCAACATTTCATTTACCATACCAAAACATTACATTACTGAAAATGAAAAGGTTAACTAGGCTTGCAAACGCAAAAATATATATGTTATTGGCAAAAATATAACATTTTAGGCAAGTCCTATATTGATAAAGTACGAAAGAGATACATGAGCTATTAGGAACAATCACAATAATTGACAAAATGCTATTTCAGGATGAATGAAGGAGTTTTTGTAAGAACTCTAAAGTTAAACGTGCTCATGTGGATGCACTGTAGTGTAGAGATGGGTGACCTCTTGAGGAGTCATCATTATGCACCCAAAAATATTTCCATGAGGGTCTAGACTCAAAGTGCGCGAACAATATCTTGTAGGAAAAGATCAAGATGTTACAAGTGATAATAGGAACAATTTGTCATTAACTGCCGGACACATTTTTGGGGTGAAATGGATTGAAGATAAAAGACTGAAAGCATCGATTGGAAGAAGAACAAGCCGATATTTCTTTGCAAGATGATGGTTAGGGTTTCTTTTCAATTGCTTTCTTCTAGAACTATGAGTAGCTAAATCCTTAGGGATTCTTGGTTGAGATGTAGGAATTAAGCTATAAAACCTGTCTTGAATGTGTAAGATTGACGTTTGTGGATGATTGAATTGCAATGAAAGTTTGTCTTGATTGTTTTGTGTTCAACCTAATTCTTGTTATGGCTAGAATTAGGTCAAATTCATGAAATCCTTTGTTCGTGAAAGACTTAGAAATTCGTTAGATTGACAATCGAGGATAGAATTAAGTTATCGGTGGGGTAAACCGATAACCTACTCTACATTTTGTGTTTCTTCCGGTTTTAACATTAGTCATCTCGTAATTGGCGGGCGCTCTGGTTTGCACCCAATGGACCAAGTTGGGTGTAGTTATCAGTAGCTTAGGCGTTGATGGACCAAGTTAACGCTATTTCCAATTACTCATGATTTCTTTTAATTCCGGTAGAACACCCTATCACTTTGTAGAACTTCTCGGTGTTCGTTACCGGCTAGCCTGATTAAGGGGATTTCTACCTTAGTTGGGAAGCTAGTAGTGGTAATCTGGGTGCATGATCGTGCCGCGGATTCATACTAGTGATAGGAGGATTCGTTTTATTCAATTCAAGTCCACATTCACTCGTTTTGAATGCATTTAGGCGGTTGAGCTTAGTGACTCTTCTTTTTCAAGAACTCAATTTCTCCATTTGAATCAACCTTTAAATTGATAATTTTAGTTAACTTTAAAATCATTAGAAATTAAAACCAATTATTTTAGTCTAAACCGTATTGACGAATTCGAGTAGAGGCATAACGAGAGGAACCTTCGGACACAAACGACACTTGTGTTGTCGGAATAACTTCACAGTTATTCGGGCGATCACACCTTCAAGTTTATCCATAGAGATAATGACTTCACTTGGTGCATGAATTTATACCTTCACTCTTGGACCCTTTGTCTATATAAAGAAGACAGTTGTGTGAGAAAAAAAACACATAAATAAAAATATCTATCCTATCCTACGAGATTCTAAGTGATTCCAATTTCTAAAGTCTAAGAATTCAAGTACAGATGGTCTTATCCTTGGAAGAAATTTCCTGATACCCAAAATTTATATGGTAAAAATATTCTTTTCAAAAAATGGTACCCACGATTCCATTTTTATCCTAAATTTTTTTACTTATCAAACTCTGAAGTATTACTGCTTGAAACCTCCTGGGACTAACATGTATTGCAGGCAATAAAACATCGGTTACTCTGACAGACTTGCCAGAATATATTCAGCTTATGATACATCATTTGTTATTTCTTCGCCCATCCTTAGTTTACAGCTCCATTGACGCCGGTGCTTGCACAATTTCCCTTTCTAGGATCTCCTCCTACCATCTGACTGTAACACTTCACTATCTTCTGGTCCAGTTCATAGTAGTCTTCTATATTCTTTAAAGGTTTCATATCCAAGTCGATGAAATTCACCTATGCAAAGGAACAAAAGCACAAGATTAGTAAAATGCATGAGACCTAAAGGTGAACCATGCACCGATCAAGCATATATCAATGAGAAGATGCCATTAGCCAACCTTGTAATCAAACTTTTGATTGGTTGAAGGTAAATGAATAGAGCTATATTGAGATCCAACATTCCCATCACTTGGTGTAAAACTGATCATTAGACTACAGTCCTTTGCAGTGGCAGCTATCAAATAATCCTTCACAATTTTCAAGCTCTTATCCATGGGAATCGAGTGCAAGGATGCACATGTATGCAGCAATTTTGCTTCATTCAAGTTCCGGCATACAATGCAAGGCTTGGAAACAACATTGTAATATGCATGAATTGCTCCTTCAATGTCAGAAAGGTCAAGCTTCTGGGCTTTCAGAAGTTGATCAAGCACTCGAGACCGGTGAACTGTCTCTGCAACAAGCTGCATCAAACTTGAAGCTCGAGAACCTTCACCAGCCTGTATAGTAGTACTCTTTAGGGTCTCTTCAAAAGCTTGTTCAATTGCTTTGTTTGTTTTGCTTATGCCTCCGCCCAAGCCTCCAAATATAAGAGAACCATTCAAGAATACCCGGAAATTATTCTGAGGAGTGGAATATAGATCCTTGATAGCTTTATGTATTCTTTCCTTGGACCCAGAAAACAGATCCAGTGGATTGTACTTGCTTATTTCTGTTATCTGAAATATAGATCAGATCAGTAGGAGGATGGAAAGTATGAGAAGGAGAGAAGACCCAGTGACATTTTTGTCTTTTTACTTTTTTAACCATACTAGTTAAGTTGTAATCACACTGTAGTGAACAAAACATTACTCTTTAAGGGATCAATCATGAAAAGAATGCTGTTATGGTAAAGCAGTTAAAATCAAATGGTGAACTGTCTGAAAACTAGAGATGTTCCATAAAGGAATCAGAACTACCTCTTTGTTGCGTAGCTTTAGGGCTTGATGCATTATAAAACGAGTTGTGCTCTTTTTAACAGCATTTCCTTCAGCAATAAAGCTTGATGATGGCAGAAACCCACACTTAGGCTACAAATAGATAAGTTATAAAGCCAAGGGATGATTAGTAGTCTCAAGCAAGTAAAAGCAAACAGCAAAAGAAAGATGCTGGAAGGGGATAAATTCATGAGAAGGCACCTTAATTTCAACTGATATGCAGGGTCCGCCATTACCTACATCACCTATTAGCGTTGTAACAAATCAATAACAACAACATTAAAATACTTGATATTCATCCACATCAACCATCTATAAGTAAAAATGTCCTTACATAAATCAACCTTAACTACTTTCGACGATAAAGTTCACAGGAACTTAGATACCTACGTCAACGAATTAGATGCTGCTAGATACAAAATCAAGACAACTTTCCATGCAAGTCCAAAACCGCTTGGCCATTGGTGTGTTGGATATTAAAGAAAACAACTAACATGGAAGCTACTTTTCTAGCCAAAGATAACAGACAACATAAAGCCGAACATATTAGGAAGATTAAGCTGACGAAACTAAAAAACAGCAAAAGGATTGTGATTACCATGAGGAAAGAGGGTATGATCAGACATAATGAGCACAGAATCACGTTGTGCATCAACTTTAGCAGCATCAACTCGCCAAGCCGGACGCTGACAAATCACTTTCTTTTCAATGCAATCCAGAAATTCCCTAGACACTCTAGCAAGCACCTATACAAAGGATGAGACGGTGAAAATGAGCAGTCATACTCCACAGAGCAAAACAAGTAACCAGAACCAAATGCATAAATGGTTCAGAATTCAGAGAGCAGAGATATGAAAAAAAAGGATGAGAAGTGCAAGTAATACCCCAGCATCAACGTGCTTGGGACCCAAGAGAGGGCCCATTACTAGATGAGCAAAAAGCCGCTCAGCAACTTCTTTATTAGGAGATGCAGACAGCTCCTTGGTTTCTTTCCACAGAAGACGTTCTTGCTCTGTCAATACAGGCTGATTCTGCACCACCGAAGATCCATTTCTAGCAACCTTTTGTATCCTCATCACTTTCCCCTTCTATATTCAAAAACCAAAAACCCATAAAGATCAAACCGACAAGGAAGAGCTTACCACTAATTGAGAACTAAAAAGGAAAGCACAGAATCTAAAAAGGCACATACGAAAACAGGGGAAGAGCCAGAGTAAGCGAGGACGAGATTAGCAGCTCCTTCGCCTCTGTAAATCCAATCTTCTGCATCTTCCTTTTCTAACTTCAAATCCATCTTTACTCAAAATCTCCGCTCCTCCGTCTCCTACCACGACCCCAAAACTACAACGGTGGCACGGAGATGACTGGAATACCTAATTGCATAAACGGGAATTCACTAATATAAACCCTAGTGAAAAAGCACAAACAGAGTCTTCAATCTCTATATCACTCAATCTCTGCCTAGCTGCGGTTACTGATGGAAAATAGAATTGGAATTGGATCAGAAGTTGGAAAGAGAATGGAATTAGATATTTAGATTGGGAGGAGGGCTTACTGTGCGCCACTGACAGTAACACCGCTGAGCTTTTTTGTTCTTAATAATAAGGGAAAGATGTACCGTGGCTTTTGCATAGCCATTTACCACTTCTGGCCGTTGTTGCCGTATTATATTTCACAGCTTGCATGCAAAAAGGAAGTGGGGGAAACTGCAGGGGAAATGGTGGCGATGGTTCCAACCAGTGCTTTCAAAAAACCCTGCAGAAATCGTCGGTGTTGAAGAAAAGTTGCCTAGTGTAGGAACTACTGATGGAGGAGTCAATGAACGTGGTCTGACAATTGGGGGAACGAACCCAGATCCTATGCAATCTACCACAGATCTGACGACATCGCCTCCATTTTTGAAAAAGTCCTCTACAGTTTCGGAGGACCTGGATCATAGCCCCGCCTTGAACCCTCCGGCGACTTTCCTCCACATCGGAAACTAAATCACTATAGATCCGGCCGGTGAGACCCAATTGTCTTCGTCCTCCGCTGACCTCCGTCAGATCACCGCTGAATGCTGCTCGTTCGCTCGACTTCCGGTGATCCCAACAGTTGTTGCTTCCTCCGATGGTCGACCTTTGCCGAATTTCAATTACTGGTTATACTTTCTGCATGTACTCATAACAAGGCCTGAGTGCCAAACTTTGCCCTAGTGGTAACTAGCCTTTTGCCCCGGACGGGTTTATTTTAAAATATTACCCAAAAATATTAACTCAATCAAAGACAATGTTTCACTTCATATTATATTATTTAACTCTATATAGGGTTGTTTGTGTGAAATATTAAACTAGAAGTGTTGTTGAATTACTATTTTCATCGCTACATTTTATTATTTGTTATCAAATTGACTCCAATATAACTTTGGTTAAAATGATGAATGTTGACTTGATTTGATGAACATACCTAATTCAGTCCAAGCAACTCTATTTGTGACCAGACTTGATTAGGATACAATAACATATGTTTAACACTGAAACATCTAACTCATGAACCAATGTATGACAACAATATTTTTATATATGATCATATTGATCATAATATGTTACTTCCACGGAGAAAGATCTTATCTTCCAAATTGATCATTCATCGCAAAATTGGACAGCATCTAATGGGAATGTCTAGGGCAACGAGTGTAAGTTTTGGTTGACGAAATTCTTTGATTTTATCCTCTTTAATTTTTTTCATTCGGTTTGGTGATGTAGTGGGTGGTTTTCATTTTTTTCTGCCATGTGTTTGCTTTTGTTGTTCTGACAGTTTACATGTATTCAGACTCTGTAAAGGTCTCTAAGTGTTTTCACGTTTTGTCCTCAGTTGCACCTGTCAATCCTTTTTAGAATCGGGGCTTATGTAGATGATGATTGCAACTCGTGAGAATTTGGTTTTCGTTCTTTTGGAACTTCTAATTCTTTTTAATATTTACTAATATCGTTCATAAAAAATATTGATCGTAATATAATTAGTATGCAACTCGATTTAACTGATTTTTTAACTAGACTGATGCAAATATCATATTATTTAAATATTTTTAAACTATTAATCAAATTATGAATACAATCTTATCCACCGCTTCAATTGACAAAACTTTAAACTTGTAACTCTAATAATTTACAACCAGTAAATGTGTGTTGACACATGTGTAAATGAACCACATTTAATTTTTACAAAATAGCAGGAAACTCATTCACTTTTTGAATGATACTAGAAATGAAAATGGGAATATTTGTTTAAATTAGTAAGTTAAATTTAACCATGATTATTAAATATAAAAATATAAATAATTTTTACTTTTTTATTTTCTATTTAGAATTTAAATATTCTAAAGGAAGAGTCAAATTCGATTCTTTTCAATACTATTTCGTTTCGATGATCTTTTAGTACAGCCGTTCACGTAAATTTGCCTACTCATTGTGTGAGTGCTTTCGCTCATCTTCTTGAAGGCTGTAGCGAAGACCATCCTCACGTAAAATGTTAATGATTATGAGGAAGAAGATGGTCGTATAAATGAGGATTATCTTGCTGTCGATAATGTCAATGAAGTTTTGGTAACTCATACTTCCAATTTTTGGATGAATCATTGGGAAAGTGAGTTGGTACAAGATGGTGATTGAGTGGTGATGGGTGTGTCTTTATCTTCAAATATTAATGACCTAGCACCAATATAGGGAATGGAGTGATAATGGCAGATGTAAAATTATTGATGCTTCTTCCCTACCTTTCATGTCGGTAAGTGTGAGAGAAATAATGTTCAACTAAGGAAAACCTACAATAGATTAACCGCTCGATAACCCGTTTAATAGGACGGTTCGAGTTGGATGAGAATACTTAGGCTACTAGTCGGATCATGTGATTATGGTCAAATATGGAATAAGTGTGACACCCCGACTTTCCTCAGTAACGCAACCAGTATTTGGTTAATATTTGGAACTTTTCAGTTATATCAATCAACCTTACAAAAATTCTCATATGTTTACAATCTTGACCTCAACTGCCAGATCAGACTAGCATATGTTATCTAGTAGATCGGTTCAATATAATAGCCCCTTACTCTACATGATCAAGTTTCTTTACTAACTATATGTGTCTTCTTTTATAATTACATGTATTGTTATTTGTTAGTATCTCCTTCACATCAGTTGGCCGGATATATATATATATATATATATATATATATACACGTTACAATTTTGAATTGAATTTATAATGCAATATTTGAAGATTAGGATTTAATATTTAGAGCGATAGCATCATTCTCTAATGTTAAAGGTTTGCTATAAATATTTTAAAATTTATTTTTTTAATTTAAATATTGAAAATATTATATTTTTAATAATGTACCTCCATGGATAGGGTTTACTATATATATCTACCCTTACTGTCCTAAAATCTCCGCACTTTCCCATATTTCATCTCATTCTCTACAAACTTTCCCCAATTCCCAAGTTGGGTCTCCAACAGTCAAACTCCAGACTCGCTCATTTTTCATAAATCATCCTCCAATCCATAAATCATCGATCAATATTAGTTCTTTATATTTTCATCCACGTCTTAATCGTCATCAATTACACTCTGATAGTTCAATTTCGCCGATTAATACTTGATAGCTATACATGGAGAAATCAATATGCATGTAGTCCTTACTCATCTCAAAATTAAATCTTTCATTCTTTCGAACTTTCTTTTTCTTCAGGTTCTTTCTTTTGATGATTTTGCTACAATATTTTTTAGGTAGCTTTGGACTTTATGTTCTATTATTGCCTTTAGGTCTTTTGCTTCCAATCTTATTTTTTCACAAATGACAAGTTCTGAATTTGATTCTTGGCCCATGATCTTGTTCTTTGTTCTCTGTATACAATTATTTTTAATTAGAGAGGTTAAACGGGCTAAAGCCAAAGACCCATCTATCTGTTAGAGTCAGGGTTGATTTTAATTTACCACCCATTTGAGATTCGGAGTCAGGGACAGGAAAACCCGCCGGCAATGATGGGCGGGTGACGGGAGTTCAATCGCCCCTCCCGGTTGCCAAGATTAAGGATAAGGGAGACCTCCCTTTTTCATATAAGAATCTAGGTGGGTCCGATGGAGACGTGGCAGCATGAAGTTGTATGTTGATGTATTATTCTTTCTATATTCATGAAAAAAAAGAAATAATGATTTTAGGAGCCTCAACCTCTTGAGTTATAACATCCCATTCTTTTTTGATAATATATCGTCCGTTTTGGTGGAGATGGTGACGGAAATGTAAAGAGCCTTATAGGGCCTGTTGGTGGAGATGGAGACGAAAAAAAATTCAATCAAAACGGTGAGAAGGAGGACGGCGACCAGAAGCTGCCTCAAAGTCGACGCCATTGAAAAAAGAGTGATTATTTTATTTTATATTTATTTTTGTTTTAATTTTTAGTTTATAATTAAATATAATTAATTTGAAAGTCATGTAAGCAGTTCGTAATGTTTTTGTGTCCACATCAACTTTTAATGTTCATGTCAGCAAACAAAGTTTGATAGAGTTAACGAAGATTTTAAATATGTGCCACAATAAATATTTTTATAGGTTATATCATTTTGGATCAAGACCCTTCTTAAAATTATTATTCAAAAAAATATATTGTAGAAGTTTCTTGACCGCTGGGCCCAATAGGAAGGCCCAATTAGTAACAAAATGAGGTATTCCAATCCTGACAGAGGAGAAGAGTGAAAAAAAAACTGAAAACCTGATAAAATAGCGACTTCCGCGCCACGCAAACCTTTCTTCCTCCTTTTCTCTACTCTCTAAATACTTCCCTAATCCCCGCTCTCAAAATCCCCCCTGTAACCGTTTTCCCCCCAAAATCCAGCAGAGAAAAAGTACAGAGAGAGAGAGAGAGAGAGAGAGAGAGAGAGCGATGTGGTCCCTACCCGATACCATCACCTTCCCTACCCTCCGCCTCCCGCCGCTCTCCGAAGCACAGCTCCTCTTCTCCACCGCCGCATCCCTCGCCGGCTCCGCCCTCCTCTTCCGTTCCACCGTCTACAATCTCCTCCCCGACACTCTCAGCGACTACCTCTCCTCCCGCCTCAAGCGCGTCGCTACTGGCATCTCCTCCAACCTCACCGTCGTAATCCACGAATCCGATGGCCTCACACCCAACCAGATGTTCGCCGCCGCCAACCTCTACCTGGCCGCCAAGCTATCTCAATCCACCGCCAGGATCAAGGTCAACAAGCTCGAGAAGGAGAAGGCGCTTGACGTCACCATCGATCGCAACGAGGAACTCGTCGATTCCTTCAGAGGAGCTAAGATGAAATGGAGCCTCTGCTCAGCTCTTGTTTCCTCAAACTCCATCCCATATTCTTCTCGCGGGGGAAGCGGAATCCAAACCGCGTTCGTCAGACCGGAGGTCCATCACTTCGAGCTCACCTTCCACAAGAAGCACCGCAAGCTGGTCCTTGGGACCTACCTGCCTCACATCTTGGCGGAGGCCAAATCGATTAGGGAGGCCAATAAGACGGTGAAACTTCACACCATTGATTACAACGGGGTCGACTACTGGGGATCCATCGTGTTCGACCATCCGGCCACGTTCGAGACAATCGCCATGGATCCAGAGACGAAGAAGGCGCTGGTCACAGATCTGGATACGTTCGTCGAGCGGAAGGATTTCTACAGGAAGGTAGGCAAAGCCTGGAAGCGCGGATACTTGTTGCACGGACCTCCTGGGACTGGGAAATCAAGCTTGGTCGCCGCCATGGCTAATTACCTCAAGTTTGACATCTACGACCTCGATTTAAAAGAGGTACAATGCAATTCCGATCTGCGGAGGTTGCTAATTGGCACCGGCAACAGATCTATAGTGGTACTCGAGGACATTGATAGAACTTTCGCCGCTATCGATCAGACAGAGAAGGTAAAACGGAGTCCAGGATTAATTTCGAATTTTAGACATAAAAACCTGGTAAATAACTGGTAGTGCGTTCGATCTGAAATGACTCTAAGTATATTGGTGAACACTTGTTATCAATACATGAATGTTGTAGCAGGTTACACTGGCGGGGCTTCTGAACTTTGTGGACGGATTATGGTCGACGTGCGGGGAAGAGAGGATATTAGTGTTCACGACGAATAACAAGGAGGATCTGGATCCGGCATTGCTGAGGCCAGGAAGGATTGACGTGGAGATGCACATGTCCTACTGCTCATTCACTGCGTTCAAGACTCTAGCGTACAATTACTTTGAGGAGACGGAGCATGAGCTGTTCGGGCAGATCAAGGAGCTGCTGCAGGATGTTGATGCTACTCCTGCTGAGATTGCAGGTGAGTTGCTCAAGAGCAAGAACGTTGATGTTGCGCTGCATGGTGTTGTGAAGCTGCTGAGGAGCAAGGAGTCTGTAGGTGCTGCTGCCGAAACTAGAACTGGGGTGCCATTGGCTATAGGGACGGCGGCATCAGAGAATGTGGTGGAGAGGAACAGCTGGGGTGGTGCTTTTCATTACAATGGCTACGAATAGAAAGAGTCGTATTAAATATGTTGTTTTGACCAAACTAGGAATTTAATTTTGGGTATCAAACAAAATCCGAAGAAGAAGAACATCTTTTATTATTCTTTACTCTATTAACGTCTCTCTCTCTCTCTCTCTCTCTCCAAGCTGTGGATTTCTTTTTGCGTGGAGTAGATAATAATACGTGTGAAGTATGCCCCCCAGAGGCAGAGTCTAATGCACATCATTACATTACTCATAACTTAACCTCTGTTTCCACATTGATCACCAAACCTGCACTGCACCGCGGGGCTTCAGAACAAGCAAAATTTCCTCCTCTGTCCAAACGTTAAACAAAATTCCACGCTTCCAGTTAGTGAACGGCAAGTTGATGAGATATAATTTTGTTTCAGGTAATTTAAAACTGTAATCTTCTACCATGAATTTGGCTTGTTCAAGGTTATCCACGTAGGCCAGCAGTTCTTCTTGCCTGATTAGAGCTTCATGCAAAGCCTGTGAGAAAGAAAACAGTAAATTACAAAGTCAAGATAACCTATCTACTACAAGAGATTGAGATTGAGATTGAGACAAGTCACCTTTTTGGTTGAGATTAGCTCGGCTTCTAAGCCATCAACACGGCAAACAGCAGCATTCAACAGCTCTTCTTTCTCCCAAGGCATTTCCAGAGGTTTGGTCTGCAGTATGTCAACCTTTTGCTCGAGTTCACTCAGACGTCTCCACATTGCAGAATCCACTGAGTTGGCCGCCGATGGATCGGACATCAGGTAAGTCGTACCACTGTTGGTTGATGGATTTGTGGGTGAATGAAAGAAAGTAACAATAGCTATGACCAAGGCAACAAGCACACCCCATATTCGACCAAGGAGTCCTGGTGTTTGCTCTGTCCTTCCACCACCTGACTGCATCTCTGCAACATTATTCACCATACTTCTTTCAGACTTAAATGGTTGACTGACCGACTGACTGACTAATATTCGATCCAACAGGAGGAGCATAATTCTGGAACCTTTTGAGTTATCTTGATCCGACGATGACAATTGTCTCTCGTATTCTGAATCTACTGTCTTGTCAACCATTGGAACATATTCATCATATTCAGATATGCCACCAGCGTAGCTCACTTTACCTGCCCCCTTAGCCTGTACGGTTGATCATGTCACACAACTTTGAACGAGTCGGTTTTCACCCATTAACAGAATGAATTTGAAGGCTATATTTATTATTCATATGTTACTAGTGTTCAAATTTAAGCATTAACATATGAAACAGTAGAAGCTGTCCACTAATAAAGAAAGGGATTCATTCCTCAAAAAAGCTGCTGGTTCACTGCTCCCAACATACTCAGCTAACTAGAGCTTAACCTCTCAAAACTAGCACCTATCGTCCAGCAATCCAATGAATGCCAATATTCCATTACTATCTGCTATGCATACTTACTTCTTCACAGACAGGTGTTAACCGTGGAGGCAAGCACTTGTTAGTTACATTTGGTGAGATGACATCTTCTACCTCAGACCCTGACTCAGCTGCTGAAGTATCACTCGTCTTCATCTGTCTTGAAATGAAACAATAGCAAGGAAATGCGTCAGACATTTTATATAAGAATCCAAACCTGACATCTTTAATTGATGAGTGGGTTATACCGTCGAATACTGTTGCACCTTGCCGTTACGATCCAAAACTGTTACCATTTGCCTTGAACGTGATGCCTCCCCGTTGAGGACCATCTGCATAAAGGAATAGTGTCAATTGGACACATGAGCAATGTGCTCGTACGACTGCAACCAGTGCTGTAAAGAGAAGAGAACAAAACTAAAACGAAATACAATGTTACTTCGAGTCGATGAACAAACCTTTAAGATGTCTGGGTCTTTCCACGGCCCTTTCCCTGATCTCAAACAACCACCCTCATTTGCACAAGTACATGTACCACCCAAAAATTCTGGTAGTTCACTGAACAAGAGCAGTATGTTTATTCAGGCGATAAATTGGCTACGATAGAACTAGTGAACTACACACAAAACAGATAATCGGAACGGTCATAATACCTTGCTTCCACTACTTCAAGCAATTTGCTCTGATACTTGTAACCAAGAACCTACAGCGAAGTCATGAATCTTATGAGACTAATTCTGTTCACTGCAAGTAGAGTATGTATGAAGTATAAGAGTAGAGCAAACAAATTACTCACATGAATCTTGGAAACTGTATCAGGATCAAGAAAAGATTTGATTGTGCTCCAGAGCAGCTTGAAACCAGGACCAGCGTTGATAACAAACATCCTACCAAGAGTCTGCAAAATTAACTCTTTTAGATTTCAGCGATGGACAAAAAAAGACCATTTCAACACTTCATTCTCCCTTCATGTATAAAACCACATACCTCAGGGTAGTTATCAGCATCAATCTTTTGCAGCTGCATGATGAGCTCTCTAGCAGGCTTGGTTAGATTTTTCAAACCCTGTAGAATTCCAAATTAGCCACCACCACCAGATTCTGATTCATAAATAAAACTCATAATACTGCATTATTTATTAATGACCACTAGGGTAGTAACATACCACGCCTTGGACATCCAAGATGGTGGTGCTACATTGAATCCGTCTCCTGGCTGCAACAGAGCAGGCTGGAAACTTGAATGTCAAAGTCTTCTCGAACTCCTGGACATGGTATCTAACATATCGATCCAAATTCGTTACTTGCATCAGTTTACTGGGTTCAACTTGTCCCAGCCTCTCAATGTAGATAGGCCTCCCATCCTTATCAACCCCATGGTAACCCTGTGGATAGTACTCGAATACTTGGTCCAACTCCGGGTACACAAAATCCTGCTATAGCCAAACTAGTTACAGGAATCCATACCCGCATAAAACTAAAGATCAATTTAGCAACAAGACATATAGAGACTAGCAACCTCAAGGATGGTATCAGTGCCAAACTCCTTCCTCCACTCTAGCATATTGGTCCACATTTGCTTTGCTTTCTCCAAATCAAACTTCCTTGCCTTGAGGAATCTGACAAAGTAGTCACTATAATTACAGATATAATCCAACATTTGAAAAAAAAGGAATGTTAAAGAGAGCACACCTGAGCAAGGTATGATAATCGTCATGCCTGGAAGGAAGCAAATCATCGGCGGCAAGAACCTGTCTGAAGGATTCAACAACCTTGAGCTCTTCAGCATTCCAGACATCCTCAATTGCAGCAGCAGCAGCGGAGGAAGTGCCTTGTTCGTCACCGAGAGTCTTCTTCTTGCTCTTCTTATTCTTCTTGAGAGAACGCCTAAATTTGGAGGAAGCCTTAATCGCCTTCTTCTTCAAACTCCCCATCCTAGTCATCCTTTCCTCCTCCGAATTATCCCAATCCGACCTCCTCTCTCTTCTTTCTTCGTTCCCTGAAGATCCATCAAAGCCTGAGAAGACCATCACAAGAAACAAATTTCTCACGTTAGGAAGCGCACATTTACTTGAAAAAAGCGATGCACGAGCGAACAATTATTATGTAACAAACTCACAAGGTATAGCGAGACGCTCCAAGGGGCCCGACATGGACGAAACGGAAGGCTAAGAATCCAGATCCGTGGAATCAGGTTCCAGAGCGAACTAAAGTGGAAGAGCGAGAAGAGAATCAGAGCATTCCATTCTCCGGCATATTTTTCGCCGGTGGGCGGTGGCTCCTGAATTGCGGAGGGTGGGAGGAAAACCTAAGCCAGAGAGAGAGAGAGAGAGAGAGAGAGAGGGAGAATGGAAAGTGAGAAGACGAAAGAAATGGGTGGTGATTATAGGTGGAGGCCCGGCGGAGGAGCAGAGGAGAAATGAAGGAAGCGGATAAAAAGGTGCTGGGTGGAGAAGAGGATCTTTTTTGAAATAATTTGTGCGGTGGTTCGGTTTCCGGCGGTGGGCCAGGTAGTAGTCGTAAAGAAGACACGTGGAGAAAGAATGTGTGGATGAGTGTTGAGTTTTGGGTTGGCGGGAGTTTTCTTCTTGGTTTTCGGAGCAAACGTTACAAGGCAACTGTTTTGATTCCGTTTCCCTTTCTTTTTGTCATTCTCAGCAGATGGGCTTCCACCTTTAACCGGAAAAGCCCACAAGCCCAATTCTCGTTTTGCTCGAAACATGAATAAAATACGGCTCATTTCACTATAGTCTGCCTTATAGCCTGACTTACGATTCTACAGAAATCTTTACTATAACAACATCACTTTTTATTTTCACATAACAACATTATTATTTACCAATAAACTAGATACCAAATTATAAAAACTGAAATAAAAAGAACACATATACAAAATTACTACCTAATTAAGGTATTGTATTTTATTTAACAAGCCGCCCACTAAAAAAATCCTAACTGAAACCCTCCCTTCCCGACCAGCAATCCTTCTGTCACCACCTCAACAGCCAACCATCACCACTTCTTATTCGATCTCCGACTCCCACCACCATCACCTCGTCTCCTTGATCAGATTGAGGAGCTTGCAAACCCTAGAGGCTTTTAATGTCTCTCTCACAACCCAAACACTACCATTCTCTTGTGTGATAATCATATTGCTTGCCTTACTCTCACCATGGACGGCTTGCTCCTTACAACTGAACACCAAAGTCACCTTGGTCGGAATTTTTAAATCTCAAATCCGCAATCATGAAAAGATATAGTCCTTGAGATATATTTGGTCATGACAACATGCATCCTATATCCTGTTACTAGTATTAAATCCTCCCAGCGCATCCAGTGTCAAAAACCAAGCCAAAAAGGAGGACCTGAGGCACTTGCCAGCCGAATTATTTCAGTTGAGCACTAATGGAACTCAATAAATGGACAGGGCTGGCAAGTTAGCCTTATGTAATGGAGCAGTTCAATCAACATACTTGTGAATAAATAGGCAAGAGTATATCACCATTTGGCAAGTTCATAAACAGTTGCTTAAAAGTCTCCAACCATGGCATGACAATCGAATCCCAACTACAGTTGATAAAACTTCTTCCCCGCATTAAACCACCAACGTCAATCTATACATATATTCACAAAACTACATGTACTTATATAGAGATCACATAGACAAGTATCATAATTTATATCCATACGCAGGCATGCAGCCCCAACCTTCTTCATCTTCCACCGCATTTTCTATTTACAAAGTTCGCCATTGCCTGCGACTCATATCTGTTTCTTCAAGTTCCTCTTGGCCCGAAACTGACTCAGTTTGTCTTTCCACTCAGCTGCACACACATATACCCAACATCACATACCAAAATTAAGAGGGTTCTGTTAGATTCAGCTAAATATGCAACCTTGACGAAAAGAAATTACCAGCATCATTGTAACGCTCCTCGATGGCAGCTTGGAACATGTTGCGCACAAGATCAAACTCTTTGGTATCCAGACATGGCTGACCCGTGGGCCTGAAATTACATACACAACCCAACCCTTTTAGACCTTTTGCTTCTTGAAAAAGAAGAGACACCGTGATCAATACAACAGACACTAATCATCTATCTTAATCACAAATCAGAATTAGCATGATTTCTGATTTGTTCGTAGCAACGAAAGTTCATAATCACTTCCAATCTTAAATTTTTCAAAGACTAACCGATCGAGTTCGGTGAATAGTAATCCATCAGCAGCAAAAGACTGCGCTAGTTTTCCAGATTCAATGACTCTCATCCCATCACTGTATGCCAGGTACTTGTTCACTTGAATTGGTACCTACAGAAAAGGCCTACCGTTATCAACAACCCACTCGCATCTCAGAGAAGCCTTCCAATACTAAATATAAACATTAAAAGTAGGAAAGAAGAAGAGGAGACTAGCTAGCTCCAGCCTCCAGTATGTTAGAAACACTCTGCAGCTCCTTTTTATTCTTACAAAGAATTTAAGTCCTCGAATTATAAACTATATTTGCGTAATAACTTCAGGCACATGTTGAGGGCATCCATACCAGTTCCAATCCTCACTACACTAATGGAGACTGCTATACATACAAGCATCTTCCAATACCTTGCATCTCACTGCAATGTTGATAGCATCAGAAGGGCGGAGGTCAAAACTAATGCGCTCCTCAGAACCCGCCTGCAAACAAGTAGGACTCCAAAATTCAATATTTAATTTCCAAACAATCTTAAAGAGTGGAACAAGTTATTTTCCTCCATACTGCAAGAGAATTGAGCATGGGAATAAAAAGAGTGAAAACCAACCTTTGTGAGATACAATTGGGCGAAATATGCTTCGTGCACTCGCCTAGTAACTCTGACTAGCTTAACCTGGATAGAAAGAAGACATGTTCGACATAAGGAATCAGAAGGCATCCCAATAGTTAACCGATGCCGAGCAAGAAAACTTACTTCGTAGCCCATCTTGTCAATCATTTCCTTCACCACTTGATACATAGTGGGTCTAGCCTGCGGAAATCCAGCATCCATCAGACTATAAAATGGAAATTTACTTATTAGAACGCAAATGAAACACAAACACCATAGAATTAAAACCATACAATTTGAACATTGCGGACTGCTGCCATGAGCAATGCACTTGGCATCTCCACTGCAAAACAAGAGTGAATGATGACTTAATGTGACAGAAAAAAAAACAGATGGGAAATCCTCATAGCTATAGTAGTAGGAGACATACAAACAATTATTGGGAGGAGAAGACCCGTCCCATCTTCCATCTTCAACACAATTGCAGGATGAGGGGCGTAGTCAGGCAGGTGGCTTCCTTGAGGATTATTATGGACACATCTCAAGTGTCTTCCATCCCTCATCTTGATCATGAAACCTTCTGAACCACTCTTCACCTCCACTGCGACAATCATATTCAAAGTGACAAATCAAGATCACAAAATTTGAGCAGAATGACATTTCACTGGGGCAGAGGAAGACATATCCCATACCAGCTTCAACTACAGAAGAGTTAACATAATCATCATCCTTATCGTTGAAGTTCTCAGCCATATTTCCATTATCATTTGATGAAGAACTCAAAGCACAATGCACCTTGGAGAAGTTCCGCCTCCGTGAGACCAAACCCACCTTACTGTTGTAACCAAGGATTCCTCTGAATCCAAGTAACTCATTCCTCACCACCTTGGCTCTCACCACACAGCCGTTCATCATTGGGAAAGCGCATATATCGAATCCTCCATGCTTTGCTCGAACGGCAGGGCAGATAACCGGTCCTTGCAGTGACGCCATATCTCTCACCTTCCTTTAAGTTTCGACTTATAAATTACAAAAACCATCGATCCAAAAATAAAAATAAAAATTACTGAATATAATCTCAAGGATTCAAGCATAGCGCACGCTAAATTCAAATCAGAACAGATAAAAAAAAGGGAAAAGTAATTAGAGCAGAACGCAAATCCACTTTCCGGATCAATATACATGTAATTATAGAAGTCAACCAACAGATAACGATCATCAAAACCGATTATCCCCATAAGAAGTTAATTTGAAACGCCTAATTAACATCGCAGTATCACAGCCGGCCTTCTCTTAATCCGTTAGAAGAAGAAGAAAAAAAGAGAGAACTCAACAGCCAAATAAAGGAACATCCAACACAATACATCACTGTCTTTCTCCCGTTCGCTCATGGATGGATGGATAGAATAAAACATATCAGCGATCAGATAATAAACATATAAGAAGATGAATCAAAAGAGAGGATCAAAGGATTTCCACCTGAAAATTTATCAGAAGCGCCCGATCACGGCCAGATACAATGGAGTCCAGTCCAGGGGAGAATCAAAATTAGAAAGGGAAACCAATTTATCCTTTGAAGGAAAATGGGAACCGATCAGCTTGAATAGATTTATTTGTAAAGAAGGGAAAGGTACGGTGGTGAGTGAAATAACCAACAAGGGAAGGGATCGGATAAAATAAAAAATGTGAGGGGGGAATGGATGAGAGAGGTGAGGAGATAAGATAATTATAGAGAGAACGACTGACTATTATGCAGAGATTCTGAGGAACGAATTGGCATGCTAGTCGTTTCTGAGAGTTTAATGACTGTTTTACCCTTTGGTGGTGGAGCTTGGAAATTGGAATGTCTCGCCTTTGCTTTCACCGCCCGTCCGCCCGCGGTTTTTGGTAATCCTGATTAAGAGGGTAAATCCGGACATAACACGTGATTAGTTTAATAATGTATTGTTTGGATGATGCAGAATTATTATCCTCATCCACAGTAATTTAATTTCCAAGTTCAATTTCACCCTTTGTTTGCTTCATAAATTACCCACTAATTGCTACACCTACCAATACCACGTATGTTATGCAAATTGTTATTCTTTCTAATGAGATCTGTAATAAAATTGATAAACGAATTCATAACTTTGTGTGGGGTAGTCTTTCGGATGGAAGGAATGATAGTGTGGAGGTCAAAGGAACAAGAAGGTCCTACTATTTCAACTTTTCTTAAGGGTTTATACAAAACAGCAGAAAAATTTGTCATGTTTTCATTTAAACAAGGACACCAATATAAGTGCATATCTCTACAAGTGTGAATGAAGAAACAATAAAGAATCAAAAGGCCAAGGAGGGAAATGAATAGAGCTAAATATAAGCTTGCGCGAAGAACTTATGTGCAGAAATGACAGAGGAAGCAGCAAGTCCAATGAATATTATAAGTGTCATACTAAAGCTGCTGCGGATGAATAAGTGAATTATTTTTATTAAAAACACCAATCAATCATATTTCGTCATGTAGTATTTATATTCGGTATATATTTCCACCGGAATGTCCGCAAAAAATTAATCAACATTAGAATTGTAAATTTCATTCATTCACGATTCTAATATGATCATATGAATATAACGATAACATGTCGAGGGTACTAAACCTGAGTGTACTCCGATAACAAATTTGCTAGCTTCAAAAATGGTATGTTTATGCTATTATAACCAATAAAAACATCATTTTCAGATTTCTCACATCGTATACCATCACACACTCTTAAAACCAGGTCACCTTGGCTGGGTTTACTAGTTACTGTTCAATCGACGATGTGTTTTTTACTTGAATTCAGTGGTCAACTCCCTTATCATTAACCTGATGAAACCCATTAGTAGCACCATTATCTTTATGATCCCCACCACTGTAATCTGTCCCCTTGTGCCAAAAATATTCCTTCATATAAAACTCGAATTTGTCCGCCGCAGTCTCCGGCATCGACACCAACACTCTCACCGCTTCAGTATCTCCCACCACCGGCAGAAACAAACAGTAGATATCGCTCGTCACCGATCCCATGTACACCCCCTTGTCTTCTTCTCCTCCTCCAAATGCCAAATCTTCCAATCCCAATTTCGCCCATTGCGAAATTACCAAGGTGGCCTCTCTCAAATCCGTTTTCACCCTTTTGTCCTCCATCAAGTCAATCAAAGACCTCACGTATTCCCCCGTTATGCTTGACTTGGCCTGCTTTACCAGCTTTACGGCGTCGTATAAGTTCTTCCCATCCGCCTTCAGATCCTTAACCGTCGTCTGCGCACATCCCAAGATGAACCCGTTCCCGTAGTACCCAGCGGGCAATTCCGGGGCCACCTTCTTTCGTATGTTGACGGAGAACAGTAGCTTTGTGTTAACTGATGACGGAGACAGGTCAAGGGACCGGACCCATGAGCGCCACGTGTGGGACGCGAGTGCCTCGAACGCCGTGCACTTCACCGGCGGCACGCATTGCTGTTTGAGGCAGAGGATGTCAGCAGCGGAGAAGGTTATCGTCGTCGGGACGAGCGGCTGAGAGAGCAGGTAGCGGTGTACGTCCATTTCAGGTAGCAGCGGCGGCGGGTCGTGGTCGCCGGAGGAGTGGTGGTGGTAACCCGGGTGTATGGAGTTGAATCGGGGCGGGTTTCGGGGATTTAACAGGTGGCGAGAGTGGAAGGGCTTTATAGGCAGGTAGAGATTTGGGCTGATGGTGGCGTGGGCCCAGGCTCGTAGGAACTGTGAAGTGCCGATGCCGTCGCAGATGCAGTGATTGATGGCCGTACATAGAATTATTCCCCCGCAACGGAGCTTCGTCACCTGCCAACAAAACCAAGGTTAAAACGGACCATAAAGGACCAAACCCGCGAACTAAGTCCGACCTAATTTCGGTTAAATAAAATATTAAACGAATTCTAGATGATGTGGAATTTGATAAAAATTTTACATTAAAATAAAATTTTGACAATTAGCTGGCTACTTTCGGGGTACTCGTAGTCGTACTCTTACATGACTGTCATCTAAGCGTTATGTTTGACATCAACGATTTGACACCTTATTGACAACTATGTTGTAGATACACATAGAACACATGGTTACCGGCATCAATGATATAGGTTTCATTGGAATTTAAGTGCAGCAGCATAGAGAGAGTACCAAGAAGGCACCTAAAATCAAAATAGAAATGACTTATCTAACAATAATTTATTATAGGGTACCATTACTACAACATACTCAACTTGTAGCACTAGCTAATGGAACTTTTAACGTGGAAAGTAGTGCTTTTTCACGTCTAATTTTATAATAGAAATAGATAACAATCGTGATTTATCAAACTTTGATTATACGATATGATACCGAAAATCCAACCAATTTTGCAATTACAATTAAGCAGCTTCCAGCTATTAATTCGGGAGGAGCCTCAGCCATCGTTGTACTTAGATGCTGATTAATTACTTGTTTTTTGCAGCAGATATTGATTAGTTATAAGCTTGAAATCTGTTAAGATGGATTGATGTTAAAAAGATATAGAAACACCTGGACAACAAGAGGAGGAATGTCGAAGAAGCCCTGGCCTTCAACTCTATAAAGCAGCTTCCTCCATGACCGATTGGGCTTTCCAGAAATATGCAGAAACTGGCCAACCGTCAAATCCATGAAGGCTTGGGCGAACAGAGCACCTTCCCCGTTACAATCAACCACCAGCTTCTCCTCATCATCCTTCTTCCTCAACCTTCCGGCGAGCGGGTAGTAATCCACCAGCACTCTGGACAGCGACTCCCTCAAACCTTCGACTGATCTTCGGAAAACGTAGAGGTATTTGATGGAGAACCGGAGGAATTTCTGGTCGTCGAGGTTGGAGAGGTAAAGGGAATGGGTTGGAGTTTGGGTGATTGGTTTGATTAAGGATGGTTTGGTTTTGTAGTGACAATCTGGGAGCTCTACTGTTGTTGTGGAGGAGGAGTTTAACATTTTTTTTTGTGAAAGCTAGAAAGAAAGAAAGGGAACTCAGTGCTTCAGGGGATGGAATAAGGCAGAGTGGGACTATCTGTGTGATCATTATATATGAATTTTTTTTTGATATTTTCAGATATCAGTATTTTTTATATAATATTTTTATTTTATATTTAAACAGAAAATTTTTAAAGTTCTAAACTAGGGTTTAGAGTTTAATTTTTAAAGTTTCAAATTTATGATTAAAAGTTAAAATTTATAATATGATTTAGAGTTTGAGTTTATAATATAGTGTATTTTTCAGTTTGTGATATTAATATTAAAAAGTTAGGATTTAGTATTTAAGATGTTAGTTTTAAAACTATATTGATTGAACTATAGTTAATTGCATAGTTAAAACAAAAGTTCAAATTTGTTTAGTGAGATTATGTCATTCATATATCAGAAATCAAAATACTGCTTGAATTGACCCATTTGCCTGCTTAGTGCTTATGCACTACTCTGGATCGATTGAGTCATAGTTGGACTGAACACTACAATAATGGCAACCTTTGTAGTGTGTAATAAATGGTTATATGATATCCCATACATTACCTAATGAGATACTTATCTTTGACCTCAAACTTTTTGGTCAATATTTTTTAGTCAAAACATTAAACGCGGTGTGTCTATCCTTTATTGATAATTTTATTTTTTAGAGATATCAATTATATTATATCGACATCAATACTCCCAAACTAGATCAAAAATAGAAAAAGAATACGAAGACTAAAATGTATCTGGTGTCTAATACAAGCAAGATAATCAGTTGCCCGCAAAATAAATGTGAATAAATTTAATTTTCCACGTCTTTCTCATTAACTCATGAATCTGATCATATAAAGGTTATTGATGATTCTCCCATGTCATCTGATATAGGAGTTATAAGGCGTAATGAAAATTGAGTTACACTTATACTTCATGTTAACCTCTTTTCCAATCTATATTGAAGCTAATCATAATAACCTTTATTCCGTCCGAATAATCAACAACACCAACCGTTAAGAAACTAGGAGGGTTGTATGGAAATGAAGCCCACATTAGTAAATTAGAGACGTATAAGGCAAATAAGTAGAGATCCCACAATCAAAATGATAGGTAGGAATTGGAAATGGTAGGTTAGAAGGAAGAGATATAATGAAAGAGAAATGCAAAGGAGAATGGGAAATCTCCTGGCAATCATTTCGAGATCTTGATGAAAAAGACATTGATCAATTTTTGGATCCTGTGCTTTTGGCTTTGTTTGATTCCACTATTTCAAATGATAAAGGGATTGTGTTATACCTTGGAAATGAAAGCACTTGTCTCTTGCTTCCCCACCCAAAGATTTCTTCCAGCTTCTTGTCCCTCCTCAAGTTTTCTCCTTTTAATTTGCTTCCATTAAATTGGTGATTTGAACAGGTAATTTATAAATGATTTAGATATTGATAAAAATTTAATTTTAATTTTTTTGTTTGGATATTTAAATTGGATGATATTTGAGGTGATTTGAAATCAATTTGTAGGTCCATTTATGAGTAATTTCAAATTATTTAGAGAAAGTAGAAATTTCAGAAGAAAAAAGAAAGATTTAAGAATTTTAATAAAAAAATACAATTTTTTTTAGTTAATATGATCATATATAAACTCAAATATTTTAATATTTTTCTCTTTTAATAATTATGTTCAAAATCACATATAAATCACTTATCCAAATAATTTATTTTGTAAATAACAAACTCTAATCCAATTTTTTCTATTTCAAATCTTTAATTATTTTAATTTTCTTCTATTTTAAATCTGCTATTCAAATGAAATATTATTAGTTCTTATTTTCCCCACTCACCTTAATGTAGAAATAAAAAAGAATGAGATGCAACGAATTTCCCATAATAGCCAAAAAGCTGAATTATGACTTTGGACATGGACGTATGTGTGCAAAGAATTTTCAATGAGATCGATGCAGAAGATTGAACTATATGCCTTGCTCTGTGTTGCTTGTTTGAGTCAACTGTTCAACCAAATTGCACAACCCTTCACCAAAGTAGAATGCTACAACTAGACCTTCAGCATAACGATTTTTCCAATTTGAACGCTTGATTCATTGTACAGCAATTATTATTCGTCTTTCTGAATATTTTTGTCTTATCATCATATTTGTTCCATAAATACTCTTAATTCATTGAATTTTGGTGTAAAGTATACAACTTGATGATATTCTCGGATCATAAAGTCAGTTTCTGAAATCGTTGGTTGCATCTCGAAAGTAGATTTATCTCAATTTATGTCATTCATAAATCATCGTTACAAATTTTTGTCAAAAATGTTCTACTTATATATTATTAAACTCGTGACTGAAAGATGCTCAATCTATCATTCGATCCCAAAGGACGATTACCACCCTTATCGAGTGAAATGACGGCCACACAAGTCAGCTCCTTGAAATCCAGCCTAGACACAAGCGGATCTCTCATCATCTCGACCGACTCCTCGTGATCACTACACACATCAATGTACCATTCAACATCCCTTTTCACTTAAAACTTATCTTTGTTTCCTGAAAAAAAATCACGTTTGAAAACTGTTCAAAACCTCGACCATGCCCATGATGTACCCCTGGTCACGCCCGTGATATACATCTGACCACGCCCGTGATTAGCATGTCCACCCCTGTGGTGTACATCCCCTTATGCGCGTGGCCAATGATTGACCACGCCCGTGGTTATCACTCAGGCTGTTGCCCACTACAAGCCATGCCCGTGGTGCATGATGTACTTTTCGCCACGCCCGTGGCTGACTCATCCGTTTCAAAACACATAAACACATAACTTACAAATGCCTAACACCAGTAGAAGTATCTTCCCCAGATTGTTCAGTACTGAGCTATTGTGAGCACTGGTCGCTTTGAAGCTAATGACATAAACAACTTTATACATGTTGAAAAAGTTCATGTGTCTTATAATCATAAGAAAGATGATAATTTGCGTATCATATACAATATAAACACATGATATTTACAAACATTATTCACTATTTTTCCTTAGTTCGAATAACTCAGATAGCTTATTAACAAATTATTTATGCTTCAATTGATTTATTTAGATTATCAATAGTAAAGTTGAAGAAAAAATCTCAAATCAACCAAACTAAGGGGCTAAAAAACTATCCGGCCTCGTTTGGTACATGATATCTCAAATAACTAACTATTCGAAATATTATGATATTAGGTGAGATTGATATTGAATCAAAAAGATATAAATATACTTGTTTGGGGTGAGATTGGTAGGAATTGGGAAGAAGAAAATGTGGTCCGAGACTTGTGATGCAATAATAAGGGAAAGAAAATTACCATTACATCCCTCAAGTTACATGTCACTCTTACATGCCTTGAGAGAAAATTCGTCAATCAAAAAGACATTGGGTGTTTTGTGTATTATCAAATTTGCCATCTTGTGGTGTTGGTAAAACAAAAAAACATTAATGGCTAAAAGATTACAAAATCACAACAGTACTTCTTTTTTTAAAAAAAGACGAAATTGACCACCCTGTCCTTCCTGGCCCTACAAAAACCGACCATTTGATATATATACCTTTCTTTATGATATTGCGTTTTACATCACTTTTGTTTTGTTATTTGCTACGAAAGCAAGTTCATGCCAAATTCTCTCTTCACGTTTCCTAACTTTGGCCTCGCCTGCTATAAGCACCTGGATCATGCACACTGCCCAGTTTGCAATTGGCTCAGTGGTACTGTATTCTCTTTTTAATCAAACATTTCAGTCACAATCAAAATTAAATTTAGTTAAAAGAATTGTCCAATAAATTAGCTGAAGTGGGAAGATACCAGAAAGGGAGTAATTGTGGAGCAATGGACATTAAGAGATTGATATGTTGTAGAAGTAACTGATCACCATGTCCACTAGTTCGTTTCCGTTCTAAGTATGTAACGTAGATGATATGCATTCCTATTCCCACCCATTTAGTCCCTCACAAAGACGTATCAATTCTTTCGTGATACTCTAATGGAAGTAAAATGGACAAAAAAGTTTACTTACGCACCTCAGTGAGGATATAATTCTCATCACTTTCTCTTTTGTATCTTCATCTATTTATACGTTATATATAAAACATGCACCGTAGAATACTAGTTATATAATCAACGGTGGATGCAATGGCGCCCTTTCGGGACAACAACCCACCGCCACACTTTGAAAGTAAAACTTGAATAATAGGTATTAGGTTTGTTTTATACCGAGGGGTGTTTGTGTTTTTGGCCTCAATACGGATGGCTTGTGGATATATACACAATATTGCCGACTTGGAAAGAAGTCAAATTAATTTCATGAGTAGGGTTAAGGCAACTTGCTGGTTTAGTGTTCCATCTCAGCCAAGGCCACCCAGCTAGCCATAGCTTTTTCACATTTCACTATACAGGCAAAAGCACTCTCTTCAAAAGCTTCCTAGTCATTAGTTACCCCATACCCGTGTATCGAAATTAGATACATCGCCATCTCCCCCACGTGTACCATTTGACATATCTAGCTTCTCTATTTACATTAGATGCTTTGAGAGAAGAAACTTTATTAGAATGGTTGGAAATTTTGGATAGTATTTTAAAAAGGGAAGATGCATGTAATGGGGGGATTTAGAATAAAGTAGGCATGGAGAGTGTCTTTCCTGGTCACCCAGCTGTAGTTGAACGTTTTTGTGTAAATATATTTCTCTCAATTCGCTGATGCTTTCTCCTCATCACTTTATTTCTCTCAATTCACTCCCCATACTTTGTTATTTTTCATAATTTCCAGCCATCATCTGGGTCTATAAATTCCTTGCTTCATCCCTTCCCTTTTCTCCTCTTCTCCTCCCCCCCCCCCTTCTTTCAGCCCAGTTCCAAAACCTCTCTCTCTTTTCTTACAGCTCATTTCTCTGTTTCTGGGTCCTCAGAAATCCATCCAAAATTGGATGCTGCAGCATAGGTTCAAATTGATGTTAGAGACTCATGTCTCCCGTTCTCAGTGAAATCCTCCGTTCCGGGTTTATGGTCAATTCCTCTCTCAGGCGCAGGACCCATCTCGTTCAATCTTTCTCTGTTGTTTTCCTCTACTGGTTCTATGTTTTCTCATAAGCCCATCTGCCCCTTCAAACCCCTACTAATTTAGCACCTATTCTACTATTACTACGAAATACATAAATCTCTCATCAACCCAGAGACAGAGAGACTCTACCTAGTAATTCGTATTTCCAACTGTGGATAGAATTTGCAGCAGATTATATCTATATATACCTATATATCGGTGTGCATTTGGGTCTTTTTTCGTTTTTGTTTTTGGATTGATGGCGTCTTCCAGTGGGAATTCATCCTCCCCAGGCGGATCTTCCTCCGTGCTCCTGAACTCAGGCTCCGACGAGGACCTTCAGCAACTGGTGATGGACGAGAGGAAGCGAAAGAGAATGCAATCGAACCGGGAGTCGGCGAGGCGGTCGAGGATGAGGAAGCAGAAGCATCTGGACGATCTGGTGGTTCAGGTGAGCCAGCTCAGGAAAGAAAACAGCCAGATCCTCACTGCCGTCAACGTTACCACACAGCACTTTTTGAACATCGAGGCCGACAACTCAGTCCTCCGAGCTCAGATTGTCGAGCTCACCCACCGCCTCGATTCGCTCACTGAGATCCTCGATTTCATGGGGAACGGACCCTGCAGCTGGGAAACGGATCAGGTGGTGGTGGATTGTATCCAGGCGGCGGAGAGCTTTCTCAACAACCCTTTGAATTCTATTTACCTCAACCAGCCCATCATGGCCTCGCCCGATTTGTTTCAGTACTGAATTAACAGGGAATGAAAGAAAGGGATCGGAGGGTAGTGGTGGTTAGTGGGTTATTTTGGGGTTGTTTGGGTAACGCTGACGTGAAGTAGAATGAGTGGAGACTGGAAAGGAGGAGTGGGTGAAAGATGTTCAAAGGTAAAAAGAATGGGGATTGTAATGTTAATTGTTATAAGATATTAATGGGCTAAATTTGTAAAATGAGCAGCTTTCAATGGATCTGGAATATAATAATAAGGAGACAACTTGGTGGTGCTAAATGATTTTAGTAGTATCCCTTGAGATTACAAGTACGTAATTCTGCGATCAAACAATTAGCATCAAATTCGAATGGCAATAACTTGGGATTTGATTCGATTTATTTATTTTTTTTAAAAAGATGCTTTGTGCTCTTCCTTCAGATTAGAATATGTTATTTTTTTATTTCATGGAGGACAAGGAGGAGAACATATATAAATAAATACCATCTTGTTATTTCATTTGGGTATCCTGTCATGTGTCCACTCTTTCCTATTCAGTTCAATGCATATGCATGTTACCCTTTTAAACAAAATGTTCATTGTCTGTTTTATATTATTGATTCTCCCAATTAGTGCCACTCTATTCTATTGGATGAAATGAGCTCAACTGGTGTCCCAACAAAAAGTCAAGATATAATGTATAATTTTATGTGGCAAAAAGGCTCTATATATCTTCCCCTTAAAGGGGCATTTGATCTTAAATATTAGCTACCTGTAATTCATCTCTCTTCTAATGGGTTGTTATTTTACCTTTGGGAAAAAGATTATGTTAAAAATTATATTTGAACTTTTTACACCACTTAAAATTAATTTGAAATTCTTATCACTCTATTACAATAAATTTTTATAGATATATTTTCTCAACTTAAATATATAAAATCACTGTTGAGAGAGCATTTTTGGGCTAATTAGTCGAAATCGTCCCTTAAATTTGGGCCAAATCACAAATTCGTCCTCGTCGTATCAAAACTAACCGTGTCGTGCTTTTAGTTATCGAAATTTAACTATTGTGTCTTTCCGTCCGTCTCCATCTAAACAACCGTTAAATTTGTTATGTGACACTTTCATGTCAGCTCTAACCAAACTGATAATGACATGTGGTTCAAGTCGATCGGGTGGAGCGACAGAAAGGGTCAATGGGGAGGAGATAGGCGGGTGGAGTAGGAGAGAGAAAGGGTGACGCAGGTTGGGAGGATGGAGAATTTGGTGGGATGGGATATGTTGGTGTGAGGTCGATGATGGAGTCAGAGGATAAAGTGGCAGGAGTTGGGTAAATCGGGGTAGTAGGAGTATGGGGTGTCGATTGGGAGGATGGAGAGTTTGGTGGAAGAATGGAGAGTCTGGTGGCAGTGTTGGAGGGGAGTAAAAAAAAGGTCATCAAAAAGAGAAAATTGAGGAAGAGACGACAAAGGAGGTGTAGGAAGAGCGAAAGAGGTATGATAGTGAAAACAATGTTCAAGGAAGATTACATGGTAAGTCGTATGGATATTCCTTATGGTTATTTGTACAATCAGAAAGACACATTTGACAGTCTTGACAGTAAGTTTGGTCTGATCCTTCTTTGGAAAGAGAACAAAGCAAGTGCAGCCAAAATCTTGAAGACGAGAATAATCTGGAGCTCTCCCATACAAACACTCAAACGGGGAGTCTCTTGAGGGACAGGAGTAGGCTGGCAATTAATCAAGTGTATAACAGTGCAAACAGTCTCTACCTAGAATCCAGACGGAACACGAGACTCCATCAACAATCCACGTGTAAGATAGACATGCTTATGTTCCACTAAACTGTTCTATTCAGAAACACCGGGATAAGATTGTTAAAATAAGAGGTTGTTTTCTCAAAAATATTCATGGAGCACATGGGAGTTGAATTCACCACCTGGATCTGAGCGAAACATCCGAACCAGTCGATCAAACTGCGTACAGATTATAGTAACAAACTCCTTAAGGACATCCGAACCGGTCGATCAAACTGGAGCCGAAGAAAGTAAGCCCATGTAAATCGCGTTTTGTGATCAATAAACAGAACAAAATACCGAAATCCCAGCCTAGAAGTGACAAGACACGGACCCCAAACGTTAGAGTATGAATTAAGGAGAAGAGTTCTGAGACTTCAGTGGTGCTAGAGTGGAATGGCAAGGCTGTTGTCTTTGCCTCAATGCAAGGTGTTAGTAGGTGTCAGAAATTTTTTCATATTATGATGAACTGGTAACAAATATTTGTGAAACATACTCAAAAAAAGACTCGAATGAGGGTGCTTCATATGTACAAGGTGGCGTCATGCAGGACAAAATCTGATTGAATCACGAAAAACCAATTAACAATTACCATGTGTAAAATGCTAAATGAACCATAATGACATACAATACAAAATATAAATCATAATAAGATTATGGTGCAATTACTAAAAATTATAATAATATGAAACACATTTCACTACCTTAAAAAAACATGAAAAAACATAAAACATAGAGCAGGCGCCCATTAACATGATTGACAATAGCCCATTAGCTCTCGTTGTCTTCAACATTTTCCTCCCACACATCATTCACAGCGGGCGTCCTGAAAATGGATATTTGTCGACTACAAGCTCGGGTTCTCCCTGGATCAAGCCATGTCTCTTTCCGAAATCGACCGTTTCCTGCTGCAGTGGCTTCACCGTCACCTTTGCAGTCTGTCAATTTGGCTGAGAGTCGGATGTTCATGCTGGGAATGGGATACGTTGGCCAGTTCTTCGGCCAACAACTCCGGCAACAAGGCTGGTAACATACAACTACCTACCTCGCATAGCATTAATTTAATATAATAGTTGGTCCAGAAAGACGATTGACCACTTGAAATTGACACTTTAGGGTTGTGAAGGGGACTTGCACGACCACGGGGAAGAAGAAGGAACTCGAGGAAAAGGGATTTGATGTTTTTCTGTTCGATGCTAACGAGCCTGAGTGAGTAAGAGAGTTATTTCCCAAGGTCATCAACTTGTTTGCTTCCTTGTCAATGGCATACTAATGTTTGATATTTTCAGCCTGAACGTTCTGCATTCTCTAAGAAGCTGTACTCATCTCCTTGTCTCCATCCCTCCATCAGTTGGTCTTGGAGATCCGGTATATAATCCTAATGCAATCGTAATTCTTTGTTTTGCGTATTTGTTTTCTATGTCCATCCTGTAAAATCGGTATACTTATGCCGATGCAAGTTTATCTTGCTGTCCTTGTTCAGTTGCTAAAGCATCAACAACTTCTAAGAGGTGCCTTGACAGACGGGAGCCTTCAGTGGCTGTGTTATTTTTCCTCTACTGGTAATATTACTTCTAACCTTAATTCATGAAACCCCTCAATCAATCAATCAATTATTGAAATGTCTGGTAATTGCTAATTGAGTTGTGCACACCTGAATGGTATGCTTGATTTCTGACCTTGATAGGTCCTATCATTTGATCAAGTTGTTTGTCCATTTATCCAGATTCCAGATAGTATTTAGGACTAGTAAGCATCAAGTTGGTTGTCATTTGATCATGTTGTTTGTCACTTCAGTATGTAATCTTTTCCCTGGTGGCTTTTGGTTGGCAGGAGTATATGGTGATTGTTCGGGAGCTTTGGTCGATGAAGAGTAAGAAACAACCACTTTATCGTTGTATTTTGATACATTCACGTCAACTGGAATTAATTACACACCGTGCCTTAGCAGCTACCCAACAAACCCTTCAACCGAGGTTGCTAAGGCAAGGTTGCTTGCTGAGAACGAATGGTTAGATTTTGGCCCTTCACTGGGATTATCAACACAAGTGTTTCGACTTGGAGGGATCTATGGCCCTGGTAGAAGGTTGTAGCTGCTTCTTTACAGTTATACATTTTGTTTTGATCTAATCTATTTTCTGTTAACCCCATTGACAGTGCCGTTGACACAGTAATTAAACAGCAACCTTTATCAAAACGTCAGCAAATGAGAGCATCGGGGCAGTATACATCCAGAGTTCACGTTGAGGACATCTGTCAGGCTCTCTGGGCTAGCATCAAGATTCCATCTTTCAGGTTGGGATTCTCAACTTTTTCTCGTCCATGGAATCACAAGTTATTCATCCATTGAAATAAAATCTCCATTTGTAATTGTATGTATAGATTTTGCCCCTGCCTCTGGGCTAAGGTCCAGAGCATCATTATACTTTGCTGACGGCTAACTCCAACATCTGTGCTCATAATATATATCCTACTTTCATGCCCTTGTGTCATCATGTTGTTGCTAAACAGGAGAATGTACAATATCGTGGATGATGACCCGGCTCCTCGAAAGAAGGTGTTTGGATATGCAGAGGAGCTAGTTAAGCAAAAATGGCCTGATTTGATCAAACAAGGATCACCTTCACTGGAAGACATGTCAGGTGGTGTCCTGGGTGAGAATAGTTCAAGAGGGGATAAAAGGGTATCTAATACGCGCATTAAGAGAGAACTAGGCGTGAAGCTTTATCACCCAAGCTACAGATCTGGACTAGTAAGCATCACTGAGCAGCTCAGCCTGTAGCAAATGACTGTCATAATTCATTTCAGATTTCAATTTCAGCGTTGCCACAACTATTTCAGATTTTGGATCCATGTAAAATATGTGTTATTTCAATTCTTTGAGCGGGGAAGTGATTGGAAGAAGGCAGAAATGGATTTTGATGGGTGAGATTAGTCCCTAACAGGCAGGGGTTAAATAGGCATGTGTAACTGGCACTATGTGACGCTGCCTGCCTGTACAGTGCTAGATGCAACGGTCCTTAACAATGGTTAAATTTTTGAAAATTCCAAAATCCTATACTGCACGGCGCAATTTTTTCTTTAATTTAAAGAGAATAAAGGAAAATATAGACAGAGTTTATGTGGGGAAAAGGTAAAAAGTATACATATGCATAATATATATTGTAGAAATAGATATAGATATTGCATCCATATCTCAAATGAGCTCCGGTCATCCACCATAGAACCAAACTCTTAAAAATGCAATTAAAAAATAAAAGTTGTCCAGAAATGATTTTACACGGCTGAAAAAACCATGAATGCCACTGCACATGCATCAAGCTTGTTCTCTGGTCAGGAGATACATTAAACTGATGAAGTCTGTCTTGTTCAAACAATACAAAGGGGCAACACTCTTTTTATCATATCTATCTCATTACGACTTGGCCTTCCGTAAGACATCCTTGAGGACTACCGCGATTCTATGTGACATATGGTGTTCCAAGAACCTATCCTTCACCCTCTCATATCCTTTCTTCCCCATCGTCAACCTCCTTTCGACGTGTGTCGCCAGTTTCACGATGTTGTCTGCCAGCGGACTCAAACCTCCTTTCCCTGCAGGATGCAGCATTCCAGTTGTACCATTAACTACTATCTCCATCGTACCTCCTGCTGCAGTTCCCTGAAAATAGCATTTGACAAGACTCATCCAGTTACTGTGCTATTCTAAGGGAGATTAAATCAGTAAGACTGACATATCCAAGGTTTAATCATAAAAACTAGGGAATCTGGTCTATAGTATGGGATTGAACCAATTAACCGAGGATGAGGAACCAGAGGGCTGAATATATAGACTTACCAAAACCGGAAGCTGAAACGCCATTGCTTCAATGGTTATCCTCCCAAAACACTCCCCACGAGCCTACAAAGGTGAATAGCATATCTTACAAACTTGATGGACACTTACATCGCTGGAATGTAGATGAAGAACTTTTCTTGCGAAATTTTGTCTCAAACTTTCTTTCTAGAGTGTTCAATTCTTAATACGTTTTTCGTTGGTGCAAAAATCCAAACTGCTGAGGAAGAGACTAGTTGTGCAAAAATTACAAGAGGAGGTTACCTGAGAGTTCTGAACTAGAACATCAATAGATGCCAGGTATGGAGCAACTGTTAGGGTCTTATTTACAAAGTGAACACGATCCTGGATCTTCATGTCTTTCACAAAAGTTCTTAGTTCAGTTTCGAACTTTGTCTGAGCACTCATGTCACTTCCTACGACAACTGCATGTACAGACGGAACTTGTAGTTTCTTCTCTTGGATTTTCTGCAGACTCTCATAGAATCCACGAAGGAACAAGTCTTGACCTTTACCACGTGAAACACCTGCAAGGGCATAGAGTCTAACCAGTCAGTAGACAAAAAAATTATCGGACACATTCCAGTAAGAAACTGAAATCGCAGAGCTTAGTGAGGAAACATTAAAAAGTTCAGACATGTGTCATAACATATTGTACATATCACTACATCCAAAACCCTAAGGAAAAGGCATTGGCGAATGGGAAGTAGAAATAACCCTTGGCAGTAGGAAATATGTACACCTGGGTATAGAAAGAACAATACAAATGAATACAGAAGAAAGATACTAGAGACTGCCGCTAGCCAAATGAAGGAGAAATTCTGAGCATCTGCATCACCATTCCTGGTGGGAATGTGATGAAATAAGGGTCAAGGTGAAGAACATACTGTTGATGATAGCAAAAAGTAAATCATCATCCCGGACTCCAAGTGTTTGCCTAACATGTTCACGAAGAACCCTTTTCGCAACACTGTCCTCAGCCACTTCCATTAAATCCTTGCTGTTCCCAAGGTGAACTACATAGGTTTCGGGCATTTCAATCCTGATACGAAGGCAGGCTAAGTGGTCAACATAACAACGGAAGGGGAAAACACATGAGGGAAAAGATAAGACAAGCAAGACTTACAAATGTGAAAAGCATATTACCCTAATCGTGCACTAGTCCTGTTCTTCCAATACTCTGCCGTTGTATGTGAATCAATCATGGCACCTGCAACAAAAGGGAGGTGCTTGACGTATTCTAGCTTGAAATAATGCCCTCGCATCTCATGTATCCACCACAGAACCTTGGGAAGAACTTGTTGCAGATGATCCTTCATCACAGTATCAAGCCACTTCCCAGCGACTGCAGTATTTAGAACAACCAAGTCTGCTTTAAGAGCCGTGTCTATGGCTTTCTGACCTCTAGCAGAATACACCTATGAATAGAGTGAAGAAAGAGATCCACTATGAGGAAACAATGAATACTAGAATATTTCCACCAAATCAAGTTCATCCGAGAAATTAGAAATAGGTGACCCAAACATAAGGTGAAAAGGAAAGCAATGCTAAATTGCAATGCAAGACTAAGGTGAAGAGGACTACAAGTAGACAGTTTCCATCCAAACTAGCAAAATTCTCGTATAATCGAATATATGAAAAATACGGAAAAGAGTAGACTGAAGGGATCACCTGGACTCCTCGAACCATCATTTTGTGTTCCAAACTGAAGATAACGTCGTCAGTTTCGGCGGGCTTCTGGTAAGTTATCCAAACAACTTCCGCTCCAACTCCCCTTAGCAAGAAGGCCAGCTCCATTAACAACAAAGGCCCTCCTGTACAATTCAAGATTCGCTAACTTGTCTTCTCGAGTAAAAAAAAAACCAGCTAGACTACTGGAAAAATAACGGAGGGAGTACCGGAAAGAGAAAGCTCGTGGGAAACGAGGAGAACGAGCTTAGACTTCATAAAATCGAGAGGATTCGGCATCATAGTGGACTGAACCTTGGATCTCGAGTCTTCGGTGGACTCTCCTCCGAAGTGGTTGACGGAAGTAGAGGAGTGACAGGAATCGAAAGTGGATCTCAAGAAGAAAACCATCACCGTCGACATTGTGATCAGCGCCAGAATCATTAACGGCCATTTCTTCTTCTGCATTGCAATCAACGCGGTCGAATGTTTCCCCATTCTTCCAAGGTCCCTACGAGATTTGGAGTGAAATCTCTCCCGCTGTTTCAAGCTGAAGATCGAAGCAGGCAGAGTGGATCCGTCACACTTCTCATTTGATGGAGATTTCGTTTTCTCCGTCAAATCCAACAATTCGAGTTCCCGAAATGTCGGTAGAGCAATATAGTACCACTTTTTTTTCTATATCATATTTTAACGCAAATCATCATCCCCAATCTTTATTAATGTAAGGATAGCTTGATAGGTACCAATAAATACTTTAAAAATGAAAACAAAGTACCAGTAAATTGCCTAAAAGAAAGTACAGTAAATATATTGACAAGTCAAAATGAAAGGTATAGTCCTCGTGAATAAAGGTGTATAAACTAAAGATTATCTTGTTACGATGTGATCAATCATATTCCTTTCTTTCTTTACAAAATAAAAGTGAATTGATATGTGGGTTCGCCCTCATTACACCAAACTACTTGAGATTGGCCAACTCATCTCTAGTTCAGCATAAAGTAACGTGAAGAAAGGCATGTCGCTCCCCGCTAACCTACTTGTACCTTGTTCTATGGGTATCGTGACCACCTTTCTTTAGCAATTTGGATGGCTTAGAGGAAGGCGATAAGGTCTTCCAGCGAGTATCTCCTAGGAACGGTGTGATGCAAGTTGGTCAGAAGGGGCAGTGATTTGTTTCAGTAGTGTCCATCGAATCTGTGTGTCCTGTCTATGCTTCTCCTCGTGCACCAACAACTATTCCCCTTCTTATTGTCGTTGTCATACATGTTAACACCCATGCATGCACGACGGTTCTGGATACTTGGCGGCACTGGTCGTTGTGGCTTCACTAACCTTAGATCCTCCTTGTCTCGCTCTATAGGCCATAGGTTGTGACTAGTAACCCGAGCCACCCTCTTCAACACACCACGAAGGAATTCATCTCACTTCCGAATAATACAATCCACTAGGATTCTAAAGTGAATTACACAGTGTCAATCAATATGCGTCATGATGCCACAAATGTAGTAGAAATTTTGGAGTCGCTCGTATGTAAATTTTCATGTGGCCCCAGTATTATCATGTTGCCCGACTTTTTTCTCACAATATTTCTGGAAGAAGGCAACTGGCAAGCCACATGAAAATTGGATGAATTAAATAAAAACATTAACAAAGAAATAAGATTGCTAAAAAAATCCCTACAATATCCATACCCATAGATTATCCTAGAATTGGATAATTATCATCATCTCCTTCCTTCTTACAACATCCACTCATCCAATACTACTAAATTATGAGTTGCAGGGAATCATTTATTTACTGCATAATATAACATTACACAGTTTACAAATGTGCCTTCTCTGTACAAAACTTGGGACGCTTTCGTTAAAATAGATACTAGAGTATCATCACATTATGTAGATGTAGCTCCTCCTCCCTTTTTATAAATTACAGTTCTACGGAACTAATAGCCAAGCCTCTATCTATACATCGACACCCATTTCTGCTGCTCGCTAAATTCCACTACTGCTAACGATTTGTAGTATACAAAGGTTGCTTCTGAGAAAAGTGTACTTCCGACAGTCAGCTTGGCCAGGGCATTAAGTGTTCTCCCTCTCTGTAGATCTAATATCTCTATGCTCAAACTGATTAAAGCCCACAAGCAACAGCAGGATTTAAAGCCCTACTGGACTTGGAACCCTTCTGGGAAGTCCTCAAATGAAGGTGAAGACCCGGTAGAGGCATCACTCTCAATCTCGAATGGAGTTTCTCTCGGAGATGATGGAATCGTGTCTTGCTGTTGTCCTGTACCTGAACCACACATGAGGAACAAGTATCTATGAGCAGACTTGGTCGGATAAACCAGTTGCAACTATCATTTAAATTTACAATTCACCATGGAAGTAGAAATTTTGTTTTTAACAGGAGAAGAAACAAAGGCATCTCATTATGATGGATACAAGGGATGAGACCAACCTTTCTTGGACCTGAATTTCTTAGTGTGCCTCCTGATAAGTTTCTTTGCTTTGGTTATAGTGAGCTGTCGAGCAAAGGGGGAGAATTCAGCATCACTATCACTCCAGTCACCCTGAAATCCATTCTCATCACCCCTCATTGTCCGCAGCACAAATGCCTTTGCCTTTCGGCGTTGGTTGTTGAAAAGACCCCTTACTGAAGTTACAAACCCATCACCTGCTGCTGCTCCATCACTTGGACGCTTCAGAAAGTTTGGGTACTGATCCAGATTCCCTGCCTGACCTTCATTATCACTTAGGTTAAGGTCACTGTCAGGGACCCCAGGAGGAACAATTGGCTCTTTCTGGCCATGTCCCTTGTTGAATTTCTTGCCCTGGACAATTTAACCAACATCAAAATTTACAGGCTACAACAACCCAACTCAAAAATTCAATTCACCAAACTACCCTCAATGTTTTTTTTCCATAGGAAGTAATATCAGGCCAGATGGTAGGTAGATAAATACCTGCATTCCTGTCACAGATTTCAGAGTTCCCCAGACTACATGCTTCTTAACTCGAGAGAACAACCTCCTCCATGTTCCAGTGAACTCCACACGGTGAAATGTATCCATCAGAAGCTTGAGCTCATGCAGATTAAATCTTGAACTTTCATAGGTAATTTGTAGTTGAACCTACACCAGAGTAGAATATAGTTCAATTCAATAAACAAAACCCATAAAAGCCAAATATATGAAATCAAGGTCAATAAGTTGTAACAAACCTGACTGATCTTGATATTCTGGAATTCCATCACTTTACGTGGACGAGATCTTTTTTCATCTTGGGTCTTAATCACCTTCTTCTCTTCTTGAGATGGCCGACCAGACTTTATAGTCTTGGGATCTTTTGACTTATTTTTATCATCTACTGCTTCAATGGCAAGGGGCTCACCCTTTGAAGAAGAACAAGGGTTGGACGAATGAGATTGTAAAAGTTCATTTGCAACAGTTTCAGCAACAGTTTCCTCCCATGTTCGGTCAAAGGAAGAAGTCCTTCTCAGTACATTGCCATTATTTCCAGACAACTTGGATACAAGATCAGGCTCCCTCCCTCCATGGCCGGAAGATGAAGGAGCTTCACTGCTTAACACGCCCTTTTTAAGACGTTTTGCAGCAGCTGTGGTTGAAACTTTCCAAACTTCCTGAATCACAAATGTAGACCAAAAAAAGTTTTGTTTATGACATGGTTTATGACCATTGTTTTCGTTTATGGCTTGTATGATTCAAGAGAGGTGTTGACTCGTTTGAATTTCGTTCTTCAACTAACCTGCCGACGTTGTGAATCTTGTTCTTCTTCAGGAAAGAAATATGTCCACATCATTCTGTACATAGTCTCTGTCAAATGAATTTTAAGTGGATAAATCTCCACCTGCAATGAAGATATAGTTACAAGTCCAGAAAGTAAAATTTCTTAATTGCAAGAAATAAAACAAGCCAAGCAATAGTCTGCTACTTTGTCTTTCTCGGAAAAGATATAGTAATTCAACTTCTTGATAGCACCTGCCAAAGTGCAAGATCATCCAAGTAACGGATAAAATATAAAAACTGTGTGTATATCATCACCAGATCCAACGGCTAATGGATACATGACCACAAATACGAAGTGTTATTTAACTAGATTATTATCCAGTGCCAAGCCCCTACTCAGCACAATGACGTGATAGAAGTGGGAAATCGCCGGACCATATCATTATTTTGATAAACTCTCGTCAGGTAAAGGAGAAACGTGGATGAAGGAAGAGGTCAGAAAAGCAAACCAAGAGAGTATAATTACCATGAAAAGTTCAATACGAGAATTCCCATCCTTGGGTGTGCCTTGCTTGGCATCCACCCGCAGCATAACTTTTCTGCAAGTATCACATACAATAGAGTTACTTGAGGAATGAATTCATGAGTAGGAAACGGAACTAATACTGTAAGGAGTACAAAACTTGTTGATGATGGCAAGAAGCTTCTGAAAAATTAAGAATAAAGTTCTCCCCGTTTTCCAAGCGAGAAAACACTCAGAGCTTCATATGTAAGTGTACCAAAATTTATTGAAGGTGCCGGAATTATGTAGTTAACGGCTTCATGCCATAAGTATCACTCTACCTTGCATCACAATAATATCCTATATATAAGGCAAAATAAGATTCAACTATCAAAACCTCCGCACTGAAGACAAACTTTGGTTTTTTTCTTTTTCAGTTACATATAACCAATTTGAAAAAATTGATCCACAACAAACTCATCCGACTTTACCCCCACCAGTTGTTGAGTTCTAAGCCAAACCAAAAAATTTGGCAGGTTCATCTGGAACTTTGCTATCTACGCTTTCTTTTTTTCCTTTTGGAAGCTACGACACCTTGCTAAGCATACAGACATGTGTTCTCAAAAGATGTGTAATTCACGGTAAACATCCTTGAATGGTATGTGAGGTATAATAAGCTTCACCTTTACTGACAACAATAACTCTTAGATGAAATAACGACGTACTCTGTTCAAATAATAGCATAAGCAAATCATAATGAACAAAGCGCTCAAGGTGAATCCCGAAATTCTTGACAGCTATATATTGTATATAAATTGTAGTAACATAAAATGCAGCTTACTTTCCCCAATCTGGTGGAGGGTTCCATGGCGACAAAACCATATCTGATTTGGTATTAGGGAGACAATTCCTCACAACAACAACCTTGGTTGTAAATAGAGCAACACCAACATCCTTGTAATCACGATCAAAATCAAAAATCTGAAAGAGGGAAAGAAGGAAATATATATTATGAAAAATACCCAGAGCATGTCAGAAACTAGAAAAGAGTTGAACAGCACATCAAAATACTTGCACCAATGACTATTGTCGCTCTTCATTTCTACAGACGTTGAAAGAGGAGAAACATACATTTAAATACACAGGTCGCTTATCAAACTAGATAAGTGACAACCATGGTGAGTGCATAACTTCAAAAATTAAACACCTAACAGCATGAGGACCATCTCTTGACACAGTTCTGGATGCTGGGCAAGTCAGAGTAGCATTTCAAGGAAAAAAGGCTTCTAAACACTAGTTCTAAAAGTAAGATCATAGGATTATACTTCATGGCGGAAAGAAGAAAACTGAAGATTGAGAGAATGAATTACTTTTATTCATGTCTCGTAGGTTTATTATATACAGCATTCCTCCTACTGACTAGGTAAGAAAATATCTACTCTAACTATTTAATAGGATCTGCTAGCTAAACTAGGATAGGACTAGAACTAACATGGTAACTATCTAACTAGCAAATAAACTAATAAGATCTGACTGTATACAAATAAGGAACGGGATTTCCTCACTCCCCCTCAAGCTTGGTGTAGATGTTGTACAAACCCAGCTTGGACTTGAAATGATCTGACTGTTCTCGTGGAAGTGCTTTTGTGAGTATGTCCGCGGTCTGCTGCTTGGACTGGACATATCTCACATCCACAACTCCCCTTTCCACCTTCTCAGTGATAAAATGCCTATCTATCTCGACATGTTTAGTCCTGTCGTGATGTACAGGGTTCTTAACAATGCTTAAGGCTGACTGGCTATCACTGTATAGTGTAGCTCTCCCGTGTCCTGGTAACTCTAGTTCCTTTAGAACTCGCTGTATCCACATAACTTCCTGAATCCCGAGAGCAAGTGCTCGGTATTCTGCTTCTGCACTGCTTCGTGCAACCACTGATTGCTTCTTACTTCTCCACGTTACTAAATTTCCCCATACATAAGAGCGAGAACTCCGTGGTCGATCTCCTCGTTGTAATTTCACCGCCTGCCTTGCATCGGTGTATATTTCCACCGACTCGCTCTCATTCTTCTTGAACATCGGCCCCAATCCCGGGGTTTTCTTTAGGTATCTAAGAATATAGTTTACAGCATCCATGTGCTCACTCTTTGGTTCATTCATGAACCGGCTAACCACACTCACAAGCAAAAGCTATGTCGGGTCGCGTGTGTGCCAGGTATATCAGCTTTCCTACCAGCTGTTGGTATCTTCCCTTGTCTGCTTTTTCCCCGTTTTCTTCTACACTGAACTTCATGTTTGACTGCATTGGGGTATCTGCCGGTTTGCACCCTGTCATACCGGTTTCCTCTAGCAAATCTAGGATATACTTTCTCTGGGATATAGAAAGTCCTTTGCTCGATCTGGCCACCTCCATTCCGAGAAAATATTTCATTTCTCCCGGATCTTTCAGCTCAAACTCGGTTCAGTTTGATCTTCAACCTTGAGATTTCCTCATTGTCATTTCCCGTGATTATAATGTCATCAACGTAGACAATCAAGATGGCTATCTTGTTCCCGACTCCATGCTTCACGAACATTGTGTCATCCGTTTGACACCGATGGTAGCCATTAGATGTTATAGTTGCTGAAAATTTTCCAAACCAAGCTCTAGGAGACTGTTTTAGTCCGTACGAGGACTTCTCCAAGCCTTGCACACCTTTCTGCCGATTTTAAGATGAGGCACCCCTTCTGGAATTTCCATATAAACTTCCTCTGTTAATGCTCCATTTAGGAATGCATTTTTGACGTCCATTTGATATAGGGGCCAGTCTTCATTTACTGCCACTGACAGTAGAATCCGAACGGTGTTGAGTTTTGCTACCGGGCAAACGTTTCCGGTAGTCAATCCCATACGTTTGTGTAAATCCTCGTGCTACGAGCCTAGCCTTGTGTCTCTCCACACCGCCATCTGCCCTGTACTTTATTGTAAACAGCCATTTGTAGTCTACTGTTTGTTTTCCTGGTGGTAGGTCAACAATCCTCCAGGTTTCATTGCTTTGTAACGCCCTTATCTCTTCCAAAACTGCCTGTCTCCACTCAGGTATTCTCATGGCCTCCTCTATGTTGCGAGGTTTGGTATCCAAGTGCACAGTAAACGCCCTAAATTCAGGGCTTAGGCGGCCATAGTGAACGTACCGTTGTATCGGATGACGAGTGCATTCTCGCACACCCTTTCTCAATGCAATAGGCTCACCGAATAGGGTTTCCGTTGCACTTCTTCTTCGCCGATATCGGCACTCTCGGATTCACTATGAGTGTCCATCCCTTCATCGTTTCTTCCAGTTTCGGTTCGTGCACTATATTAGGCTCGAGCCTCCGTCTCCGCCGGTAAACATGCCGAATTGGTGGTCCGTCGCTCGTTTCGGAGCAAAGTCTTGGTTCTTCTCCAACTATGCCCGTATGAATGGGAGGCATGGTTGGTCCATCCAACGCAATTAAATTCTCCGGATCTAGAGCTTCTTCGTTTCGCCACCTCTCGCCACCGTTGGCCGTGGCCGTATCTCCCCGAAGCTCGGAGTAGTGTAATAGGCGTAGGTTTCAAAAAATGTCACATCCATGGTCACCACAACTTTCCCGGTGATAGGGGAGTAACATTTATACCCTTTCGCCGAGGAGAATAGCCAATGAACACACACCTCGTGCTCGAGGATCCAGCTTGGTCCTTTGATGCCGCCGGATGTGAGTGAAGGCAAGGCATCCAAAAACCTTAGGTTCCAATTCAGACATATACGCACGTACATGCGGGTATGTTTTCATCAATACATCTTTAGGTGTTTGATAATTGAGGATGCGACTTGGTAGCCTATTGATCAAGTAGGTTGCTGTTAACACAGCCTCCCCCCATAGGTACTTTGGAACCTGTTTGGTGAAGAGCAATGCTCTAGCTGTCTCGAGAAGGTGTCGATTCTTGCGCTCAGCAATTCCGTTTTGCTGAGGTGTGTCCACACATGAACTGGCAGGTGAACAATGCCATGGAGAGATAAGTATGACCCTAGGACTGTATTGAAGTAGTCGTGGGCATTATCGGTTTTGAGAACCTGTATATGGGTTCCAAACTGATTGAGTATCATGTGATGGAATTCCTGAAACATGGTTGTGGTTTCTGACTTTTCTTTCATTAGGAACGTCCATGTTAGTCTTGTATGGTCGTCTATGAAAGTAAGGAACCATCGTGCCCCGTTGATGTTCTTGACTCGAGTAGGGCCCCAGATGTCACTATGGATAATGGCAAACGGCTTCGTAGGTTTATAACTCATTCCTGGATAGCTACTATGAGTGTGTTTAGCTAGTTGACACACTTCGCATTGCAAATCCTTCGAACTTTTATTGAGAAATAACCTAGGTAACAATTTTTCCAAATATCCGAAACTAGGATGCCCCAATCGGCTATGCCATAACATGATCTGGCTATCACGATTATTCGTGCTATTACTAGTAACCAACGCTCTACTTTGCCCCCCAAGTCCTTCACCACCAGCTGCCTCCGTTCATGATGTAAAGATCGTCATGTAACTCGGCAGTTCCAATCGTCTTCCCCGAGCTTTCTTCCGCAGTGGAACACCGATTAGCACCGAACACGGCTTTACACCGAAGATCCCTACTCGGTGGCTAATGGATATCAAGTTGCGGCTCAAGGAGGGTACATATAGGACGTGGAATAGATCAATCTTGCCATTCGGTTTAACCCTTCCTATCCCCTCAACGAGTTGATAAGCTACCATCGCAATACGTACCCCGGCGAGCACTAGGATAAGCCCGGAATTCTATTAACACCTCTCCGGATCCCGTCATATGGTCCGAACATCCCGAGTCTATTATCCACTTAGCAAGTTGTTTAGAATTGACTAAGTAGGCAGAGAGGTTGTTACCTTGACTAGCAAACAATCCGGTGTATGTGTCCGAGGATGAGTTTGTTTTGCCGTGAAGGTGGATTCCTGCTCATGATTTTTGTGAAGAACTTTTCTAGGGCAGTGGCTTGCTCCTTAGTAAAGGGACTGCTCTCAGTCTCTGGTTGCTTGTCTGCAGCAGCAGCAGCCACGTGAGCTTGGCCACGTCTCTTGCTGCGTGGTTTCCACCGGAGGGCCTCCAACCGGAAAATAACATTCACTTCTTGTGTGTCCATGTCTACGGCAAAGTGGTCACGTAGTTGTCTTCTTCCTCTTCTCCTTTTGTTGAGTTCGCACCCGCTTGTTGTTGCGGTATTGATTGCGCACGGCAAGGGCCGAACTTTCAACTCGAGGGGTAGGAGGAGTTTTCGCCGGAACAACCATGAGATCTCTTCGATGTTCTTCCCCAAATATGGCAAGCAAACGCTTCCGTGAGACTAGGGAAGGGCTTGGTACTCATGATTTGGCTCTTTATGCTGTCCAGATCCTGGTTTAACCCTAGAAGAAAAGACAGGGTCCTTTTCTTCTCAATATACATCCTGAATCGTAGCTGATCTTCAGGGGTATCCCATTCCTGTGCATCATACGTATCCAGGTGTAGCCAGTGATGTCCAAGAGTATTGTAGTACTCTGTGACGTCCATATCTCCTTGCTGGAGATGGAACAGCTGCTGTTCGATCTTGAACATGGCAGACGAGTTGTCAATTGTTGAGTATGTATTTCTGGCAGCATCCCAGATGGCCTTGGCAGTCGGGTGAAGGATATAATTCTCCCCGATGTTTGGCTTCATGGAGTTGATCAGCCAGGTACGGACCAAACTGTCATGCTCATTCCAGGTTTGGAATTTTGGATCCGTCTCGTCCGGAGCTTTGATTTTTCCCAAGTGAGATATCCTCCTTTTCCTCTTCCCCGTGATATGCATCTCTACGGTCTTAGACCACTTGAGATAATTTTTGCCATCCAGCCTGTGTGTGGTGAGGAAGCTTGAGTAATCCGTCGTCGCTGCTGGTGCCACGGAGTTCGCGATCTCTCCAGCAGTATCGGATCCGTTTGAAGCTCCGTCTGTCACCATGGCTTAGGATTGCGGCGGAATTGTTTTAGGTCGGGTACGAGTAGGCTCGATACCATGAAGATTGAGAGAATGAATTACTTTTATTCATGTCTCGTAGGTTTATTATATACAGCATTCCTCCTACTGACTAGGTAAGAAAATATCTACTCTAACTATTTAATAGGATCTGCTAGCTAAACTAGGATAGGACTAGAACTAACATGGTAACTATCTAACTAGCAAATAAACTAATAAGATCTGACTGTATACAAATAAGGAACGGGATTTCCTCAAAAACAAAAGCCATGATCTTTGCAGCAAAAGCATCTGCCTAATAACATTTCCTCACCATATCATTTATCTCAGCCTCTGCAAATGGTTTACCATCTATAAGCATGCTCCACACTACTTTATTTATCTGCAACGATATCCGCATAGCATAGGATGGGCTTTTGTTCTTCTCCTTCTCCATTAACCGCAACTGTGCAGCTTTCTGTAGAGCCACTCTTAACATTGAAGATGCTTCTTTCCTGGACTTTTTTGCATTAATAGCCTCTCTCTTTAGCCCTCTGATCTATATGAGTAAAGTTTGTAATATATAAGATACAAGTACAAGTATAAAAAATCTATATGAGCTAAATTTACCGATTTTGCACATCTCAGCTCTCATATTTGCATATGGTATGCGAAAAAAGTGAGTGCCTTACTTTTTGCTTTGTCATATTTTCAATCAGTGCACACAAGGCATGTTAGGTCAAAAAGTGCGTGCCTGAACCAATGGCAAACAGATCCGATTGAAACAGAAGACAAATAGTAGCAAGTAAACGTTTGGGTTCTCACCAGAGCAGATCTTTCACCAGTGATCATCCACAAGTCATCTTCCACTCTAGTAGATGAATCTCCAGATGTGCCACAGTCTAGAGAAAGTGACCTGATATCACTGAAAATCAGTCTCAGCTCCTGCTCAGCTTTTTGTAGGTCAATTCGTGCAAGTTCAACCTCTTCAACACCATCAGGAACCACCTCATCTGCCTCCTCTTCCATGTCTTCTTCATCTTCAGTTGGAGGTGACAGGCTATTCTTTTTAGGCCTGAATCGTAGTTATTAAGTTATTACGTGTAAACAGAAACTCAACAATTTGGGTCTGGTATCTAAGCAATACATAAATGAATTCTCCTCATTTGAGAACAAACAGATGCGAACTAAAATCTAGCATAGTGAAACGACTACTGAAGGGACATAACCTATAAAAGAAAACCATTGAACAACTACATAAGTCAGTGATCATGTGATCTTAAAGTTCTAGAATGAATTGAGAACCTTGTGACATGTCAGACGAAAGAATTCTATGGAAACTTCATCTGCTAAAAGTCCAACATGCTAGAATGAAACTGACATAACAGATTAATGTTTAATCTGATTTTTTAAATAACCAAGGAGTTAATACGAAATAAAACCCAGCCCATTTATAAAACAGAACCCTTACTTTGGAAGTCGAGCAAAGAGGAGATTTGTCAAGACATCCAGCATGACTTGAAATTGGCGAGATGTCATGGTTGCTGTTATGTTGTGAGTATTGAATGTAAGCTCTTTCAATGGTTTGACCTGTCATAAACAAAAAGAAAAAAGAAACATCAAGAGATAGATTAGATTAAACATGTACCTACTAGGATGACTAACCATTAAGAATACAAGATACCTTAAAAGAACACTTTTACCTTCAACTCTGGCGTCCCTCCTTTGTGTCTTGTATATCTAAAATACATATCGCAAGGCATAAAAACTCTCTCTAGTAGAGCACCAGTACGCTTTACTTTTGGGGAACTTCTACGGATCTTTGGAAGCCACTGCAGTCCAGCCCCTGGATCAACATCGGTAGGTGCAACATGAGCCTGTACATGTTCTAACATCACTGACAATTCCATGCGCTTCCATGTCATCTCAGGTATAGTTTCAGGAAGTTGGACGTCTCCAGTTCCCAATGCTTGTTCAATAATCTCATGTCCAACTTGGAGGACAGAATGAAATGACCGAGCTAAAACACGACCACTAACAGCAGCAAGTAGAAATCTGCCCTGGTGAACCAAAAACTAGAATGAGATTCTCCTGAATTTTCTAGTTAGCAAATAATTCTGTCAACATATAAGCTTATGTGGCGTGTACAATCAAGATACTAAGCAGAATTTAGATGGAAAAACTAACGGAAGGGTGTGTTCGTTAAAATCGTCAAAGTTCAGGGGTGTCAATTAGAAGTTTAAAATTTAATAGAGGGGTGTCGATGTAAATTTTGCATAATACAGTGGTACAAATGTGTATTTTCCCTATTCTAAAATAATGTCTATAACGTACTTGCTCATTCCCTTGTACTAGTGTTTCAATTTCTTGCAAACTCTTTATGATTACTTTGGAAGCCAACTTAAATCAAACCTTTTCCTTATTTTGAGGTTTTCAAACCTCAATCTTAGCTATTAGATGTAATTTTAACATTTTGGTGATTTGATTGGGTAGTTAGGTCACTTAATAAAGCAATTTAATGAAATACTTTTTTTTTTCAAAATATGCAGCCATCACCACCAGCTCCAGCAAAGGTACCCTACCACCGGCTAGACTTCAACGAACTTCCAGCTACATTTCTATAACGAGTTATAGTCACCTTTAACTAGTTACAGACTAGTGACAATTGTCTGTAACTAGGTACGGTGATCTATAACTAGTTAACGACGTAATACCTGGTTATAATAGCCGATGACACTCCTTCAAGAAGACTCCGAAGAGGGGTCTAAGTTTGTTTCCATAATTAGTTATAATCTTATGTAATTCGTTATAGATGTTTGTAGCTAGTTACACGACATAATAACTGGTTATAGTCACCAGCCGGAATCCTCCCGCGAGGGTCCAACCACCATCCATAACTAGTTATAACCATCTGTAACTGGTTACAGATGACAATAAATAGTTACAAGACTTAGTCACTAGTTATAACCATTTGGAAATAGTTACAATAATCGTTTAAAACTAGTTACATGAATCGTCTGGAATGAGACACGAAGTATGCTTCAACCTTGACAGAGCAATCAACGGGATGAACCTTACACGACTTAGTCACTATTTATAATCATCTGCAACTAGTTACAAGAATCGTTTATAACTAGTTACATCAATCGTCTGGAATTAGACACGAATTGTCTATAACACGAGGTATGCTTCCACCTCGACAGAGCAATCAACAAAGTGACCCTAAAAATAGGAAGAGGTACCAAAAGCTGGTTGGAGAGCTGATCTATTTGTCTCAGAAGAGACCTGACATTGCCTATGTTGTGGGAATTGTCAGTCAACACATGCAGAATCTCACAAAAGAAGGCTTGTTGGAAAGCTGCTCTATTTGTATCATACGAGACCTAACATCCCTTATGTTGTGGAATTGTCAGTCAACACATGCAGAATCCCGCAGAAGAACTCTTGTCGAAAAGTTGATCTTTTTGTTTCATAAGAGACCTGGCACTGCCTATGTTGTGGGCATTGTCAGTCAACACATGCAGAATCGCACAGAAGAAAGCATGAAGGTGTGATATGAATCCTAAGCTACCTCGAAGGGGCACCAGGACTGGGTCTACAATTCAAGAGACATGTTCAGAGGGGAATAGAGGTGGTTACTGATGCAAGTTGGGGAGGATAATTAACATACCAAAGATCCACCAACGGATACTGCACCTATGATGTGGTTGCCAGAAGCAGTGCTAATTTCGAATATATGGCATTTGCTCAATGAGTGTGAAGGAATATGGTTAGAGAGACTTTTGAAGCTGCAAGTTGAATCAAGAGGTCTAATCATCATGAGGACTGATAGTCAATATGCTATAAAGCATTGTTAAGAATTCGGTACGTTATGGCCGAACTAAACATGTTGAAGTGGATAGACAGTTCATGTCTTAGAAGGCATCAAATGCCGTAATCGAAATAGTTTATGTTCCATCCTCAGAACAAACTCCTGATCTAAGGCTACATCAAGGGAAGTTCTGGAGTACCTAAAGTCCAAGCTTGATTTTTACAATGTCTACGTCGTCAGGCTTAAAGAAGGGGGGGGGGGGGATATTATAGAATTATTAGCTTACTAAATTATTTTTTAATTAGGTAGTTAGTACCTCGTATTTTAGGTAATTGAGTCCTATAAGGAATCAACCTCTCTAGCTTATAGACTCTATTAATATAGAATCCTTCCATTTGGAATAATAACTCAAAGGATTATTACCTAAATATTTGGCACTCAAAACTTATAGGTTGTCTCCTCATTCTCGTCAACAATTGCCATCTAACCCACCACAAAGCCGCATTGGCGATGGCGATGAGATGAAAGACAGTAGTGTACATGGTTATTCCATTCATTATTGACGGAGCAGAAAGTTAATGCTTAAATAAAATATTTAATAATTCCTAGACTACCCTTTTGTTTGTTTTCGTTTGAGAATCTCAAACTTGGAAAGATTTGCCTCAAATTTGATCAGGTTGCTTTTGGTTACCTTTTCTTGCCTGATATTAGATTTTCCATCTTAGCTTATTTAGATTTTGCTTTCATATGTTAGCGTCCTAATCCTTGCAACTTCCCATATGTTATGATGAGAAGTCTTTAATACAAAATTATCACTTATAAAAATAATCTATAAAACATTGTCTAGTACATCTACTTAAATGCAATCGATATGGTCCAGAATTCTAGTTGCAACTACAATGACGTGATTATTATTCAGAGGGATGAGTCAATTACACTGGGACCCATCCCTTCATAGCTAGCTGCAGGCATATTCACATGAACCACATAAAATTAATGCATGATATTAGAATAGATATCAAGGACTAGGAAAGAAAAGCCACGAGAATCAGTTGGAAAGCATGAAAGACAAGAAAATGCCGGCCTAACCGCTGACACAGAATGCTTAAATCAAAGCTTATTCAACTTACATTGGCCTCTTCAGAATGAAGATTGAATTGTGGCTCAATTACATTCACCATGAAGTGACGTGTTCCTTCCTCAGCCTCCTCCTTGCTAGTATTGGCTGCTGGCGGTAAGGAAAAGAACCGTAATCCTCAGCATATCCTGATTTAATTTGAGAAGAGGGAGATCATAACAGAATAAGTTCAGGGATACCAGAGACTCACCAATAGGAGGAAATGACAAATTCTCGATTTTAATTGAATTGGAAGGAGGTGAAGCAGATCCTGATGTCTCCAAGGGTTCAGATTCAGGAGTGCAAACATCATTATCACCAATAGGTGGGGTCTTAAAGGTATCATCTTCACATACTTCAGCTTCCATAGGTGTTAGGCTTTGCTCGAGTAATTTCCTCTGTGCATACTGCCGAGATGGGGAAGCCTTTGAAGGTGCAAATGCTTTAGCCAGCCCACCAGCAAAGGACCAAACAGCATCCCTATTTCTAAGATTCCATAAAATCTTAAGACCGTAGACAAAAATACGCTGACAATTATCAGCAATTACAACGTTATAGCCATCATCATCACTGTGATCAGATCGCGCATTTTCATCACTATCACTGCCATGATCAAAACCAGATCTCATAGATGTCAACTCAGCATTTCTTCTCCCAGCCTCTTGCCACGCCAATAGTCTTGACGCGTCAGCTTTTGGTGACTGCTTTCTTATAGTGAAGTACGCACAGGATAAAAGAAATCCAGCATCTCGGTGCTTCTCGACACCACTACTTAAAGTATTGTGTTTTTCACTTGGAACTCTTTCCACAGTTGAAGGTTGACAATTTTTCTTATTCACCTGTATTACTTTCTCAACACTGGTTGAATCTTCTTCATTTATGACAGCCCTGGGAACATGGAGATCAACTCCCAGGTAAACAAGATCAAGAGGGTCACGACTGCTTTCAAATGTAAATTTTTGCTTACCCCGACTGTAACAGGCTTCATATTTTAATTTTGACATACTTAAAGTGAGTCCTTTTGCTGGATCATCATCATGCATTGGACGATTCCTTATGCAAGCAGGTGTAGCATCAACGCGAAGACAAAATTCAGTCATAACCTTGTCCAGAGATAAATTGCCAGATCTGGCAATTCTTGGAATCCCATAACGTGGCCACCTTGAGAAGGTGCGTAACTTATTAGGTGGAACATAGTTCAAGTTCCAGAACTTAATTAACCATGCCAGATCATGAGCCCCTACAATCAATGTGGGTGGACGATACAATACTTTATCAACCTTCCCAGGTGGATTAAAAGCAGTCCCATCAGCACTGCTGCTCCCTATGAAAGAAGATGATTCATTTGAACATGGAAGAGGTGGTTTAAGAGAGAAGTTCCATCGCAGTGCCAGTGACGTAGATCTGAAAGGATCAAACACAAATTCACGAGGTTTTCCTTCAATAGGGAGTGCAAACAGATAATGATTCATCGGAGTACCAGATTCACATTCCCAATCCATTGTCACTTCAAGAGTAAAGGTTGGGGTTTCGAGGAATGTATGAGATACACCAGGAGGAAGTCTGAAGCCACACTTGTGAGCTAAATTATCTAAACTGCTCATAAAAAGCTTGAAATCCTTTGCAGACATAAACACACGACCATCTGACTGCTGAATCTCCATGAAACCTGATGTTATTTGAGCTTTGTCAAGCTTTTCATAAGGATCCGTAGTAGCAAGAATGTGCCATAGAGTTTCAGAAAAGGACAAGGTGATGTGTCCATGAATGTAGTTCCTCATGTCATCCCACCATGGCAAGCTACGCTCCTTTTTTGGAGGTACAACTAATGGACCAGGATTTCTAACACTAAGGTTAGCCCTGCGAAGTGCCACTGTAAACGCATAGCTCAAATCGGCAAAAGTTGGTTCATAGCTCACACCATAAGACAGTTCTCCTTTCTGAAAATGTAAAGGCATATCAAAGTATGATTTCATTGGAGGAGTAGTACCAGTAGCTGAACGGAGCATGCAAACCTTTCTCCATCTACCAATAAAGACATCTTGCTGCATTTGCGGCTGGAAGGGTGTGGCCTAATTCAAAAAGAGAACAGTCAGTACCTAGAACATAGTGGCAATACACACAAAAATGCACAGCAATATGCTGAAAATGTGGATTAGATGGTTTAGTATGCCATGCAACATGTGTAATGGTTATGCCTGGATATAAGGAGATTTCATTAACCATTCTACCTGATGCTGGCAGATCAAAGAGTTTCTGCCACAATAAATTAATGATGTCAGTACAAACGGACCATTTAACTATAGAAACAAACATGTGATCGACCAATTGTAAGAGTCTATAAGAAGCATACACCTTACTCTCTTAGGAAAAACATTTCATTCTTGGTTCAGTCAAAACATAGCTCTGGACAAAGAAAAAGAAAAGAAAAAAAGTAGTGTGCCCATTTTCTGTTTGAAAAGAGAGATGCTCTGTAGATAATCATTTGGGGTATTAAGTTGCAGAATACCACATTTTGGCTGTGATCTCTATATACTTCAAATTGCAAGAAATTGTGTCTCTGCTCTTGTATAGCACGGGGATTTTTTCTTTCAGTCAGAAAACGAAGAGATAAATCTGAGGTAACTATCAACTGTGAATAATTAAATCAATGGATTGCTATGCATTTAGCACTTTTCACTCGCTATAAGGAAATAACATGACAAAAGCACATTTCATAACACATTATTTAAACATAGCAAACCATAGAAGAAATGGACGACTCAAATATACCTGCTGGGCAAGTACCAGACGGCCTTGGCATTTACCAGATGTAGCACCTAGAAGAGGAAACGTGTAATCTCTTAACTGAACAATGAGTGAGGCCGATCGTAAGATAATATTGCTCCCATATAGTCGAGAAAATGGTATATTGTTTTCAAGAGCAACAGGATCAAGCTTCTTAACAACCTCCATCATCCCATCATTCCCACCTTCGATCTTTGTCAAGGTTAGATCTAAGTCCGTAGCAGAAATCGAAAACAGAGAAGCCCTTGCTGTGCTTGGCTTGAAACCTGCTTGAAACCCTCCTTTACAAGCACCTGAACCTTCCGAAGGAATCAACTTCTGGCATGCATCATAATATTTTCTAAATGACTGCAGATAAATCTCATCTTGCAGTTTCTTAATAGTTGAGGCATCTTGCATATCAATCTCAACTCCATTATAAATGAACTTTTTTTCACTAGTAGAATCATTTCCTTCCGAAGACTTGGAGCAATTCGTAGCCCTAGAGATGCACTCATCAAGAATATTTAACCTAACAGCCAACTCAGATGCCCTGTCCTTCATCAGATGATAATGTTCATCAAGCCAACCCTGCATTGGTTCCTCCTCAATATCACCAGTGAGTTTACGTATATAAAACTTGACACATCCGATTGTTGAACTGGGCTTTGTTATCTTTGGGGTCGCTTCCTTGATGGGAAATATAACTTGTTTTTTAGCAGCTGTGACAAGCTTCAAAGCACGCAACATTTCCTCAACAGAATCATCGATGGCACGCAATTCCAACCTATATGGCAGACTTATATGTATATTGAGGCCTTGAACAACCCAATCCCATGTGAGGAGGGATGATGCTTTTGCATTTAATGATCCAGTGGAAGCACTAGGAACACGGGAAATTTGCATTCTACTGCTTTTCACAACTCTGATCCCATTGAATCTGACAAGAAATCCTTCAAGAAGTACTCCTATCTGAGCATTCTCAGAGAAAATTGAGTGAACCTGCACCATTACCTCAACTCCATCTCCAACTACAGCAGATAGAGTCAACATTTCCACATCAACAGCAAACATAGATTCCTTTTTCTTATGTTTATCAATATTTTCCGATTCCATTGAGGTTTCTTTCCCGCGTTCAACGTCTTTCAAGCTAGAGGAATCTTCCATGTGTTCACATACCTTAACCTTCTCGTTGTGTGCCACTGCCTTCAGCTGCAACATAAGTTCACCTAGTGAAATATGTAGATCAGGCTCCCAACCAATGGTAATATCCAAGGCACTAAAAAGAGAACAGGCAGCCACTCCTTTGAGACCACCAGCTCGTCGCACATATTTAGATTTCTGTATATCAAACAATGTAACTTTTGCATCAATCTTGTGCTCTGCCAAGTATTCTTCATATATTGACCTGGCTCTTTCAATTTCCAACTCAGTAGATTGCTTCCCCTTGTTTACACACAGACTGAAGTTGATGATGTCAAGGGATATGAAGTAACCAACCTTCTTGTGGTCACCAAGAACTGTAGAAATCACTTCTGCTGTCCGAGGAGTGCCATCAGCTGAGTTAGTAACTATTATTCTCCCACCTTGTGATCCATAATTGACACGCTTGGGATCAGCAACAACTGTATTGTCCAAGTCTGAGTTACCGGAGATATTGACAGAACACCTTTCAAGATTGAATTTCAAAATTTGCGTCCCTTTATCAGGGGACTTAGAGGGCCTTCCCCCTCGGGTTTGTGTTATCTTTTTACCAGGGGACAGACTTTTGGCAAGAGCTTGAAAGGAGACAGCAGTAACAACAAGTGATTCTAAACGCTTGAAGTTCAAATGAATAGCCATGCCAGTAACATCAACGGAAAGAACTAATTTACATTTACCACCATTTTCTTCTGATTGTTCAGTATCCTTTTTTCCCCAGTCTAGAATGACCTTTGGTACATGCAATAATGCACCTGAATTTGATTCGACAATGAATGGGCTCTCTTTCAAGCATTCTTGGTATTCATCTGCCATGTGCAGGTTGAGTTCGCCAAGTTCCATGTGCACTGTTGTTCCCATGTTCGATATGTTATTTGCAAAAACATGAGATGATTGTGTGCACCCCTGGACGAACAATATAATTAGCTAAAATCATATGGACAGTATCGTACAGACCTTCATCACATAAGTCAGGACGGGTTATTACTTCTAAGAACTAAACGTTAACACGGTCTTAAGACTAAGCAGTATAGATCATTCACTAACCACTAAAATGTAAGAATATAAAATTGCAGTGACATATTAGGCATAGTACTTACATGATACAGAGGCAAATCATTGACACTGTACAGAACAAGAGTCATGTCAGGGGCTGAGACTGTACACGTCCACATGATTGCTTTCAATTCTGCTGATTGTGGCTTTTGTGGAGGAGATGCTTCATCTTGAAGCACCATTTTTTTCTTTTTTGAGTTTTGGAGTCGTAACCAAGGTTTTAATCTGCTTATTATGATGTTGCACTGAGTGCCCCCCAACTTAACATCAATTTCTGCCCTAATTGGAGAGCATGGCTGAAAATATGGAAGCAAGATAAGGGAAGTATGAAATGCTTCGAAATATAAATTGTAAACAATAAAGCTAAAGTGTTAAATAATTGAGTACATAAAACATGCAGATAGACAATATTATTGGTTAGAAAATGATAAACCGATATAACCACATCAATAATTTCAGCCAATACCTGTAACAATACCTAAACATTAGAAAGTACGTGTTTTTGGAAGACGGGAGAAACAGCATAGAACTAAGCATCCAAAGCAAGTCTACTACGGAGATTATGCAAAATAGGTCAAAGAATTATATATGCTTTAGTTGACAAACTATTTAGTGGAGGATCAGATACTAAGTTTGGTTCCTCTGGGCTTCACAATTTGGAAAATTTCACTACACCCATTGGGAGATTCTGGAGAGTTTGTACTTTGAAGATTACAATACCTTTTAGCATGGAGCTTGTAAAGATATATAGTAGTCGAATTTCAAGAAATATTACATTCTAACAGATGTGAATATGGACCCCCTTCAGAACTGTTAGATTGTGCGTATCGCTGTGATTCTGTATCACATATTATATGGCAGTAGATTATTACCTTTAGTTAATGATGGTAGTTAGTATTTAAGTTAGTATCCCTACTTTATAGGGATTGAGTAATCTAAGCCTAAACTAATGCTAGTGCCTCATGTATACAATACCTCTAACCTATTGATAATAGTAATACAAGAGGGAAAAAACCCTTTCCTCTGATTATGTTTATGGAATCAGAGCATAAGAAAAAATACCTAGAATCGTCCATCTTCTTCTCTTCTTTCAATCATGGCAAGTGACTCCAGTAGGAGCAAGACAGATTCTGGATCTCTGGTGACTTTTGGCACTGGTGCAACGGCTGCATCATCCATCACATGAGACAGTCTTCAACTCGAGATTACCACAGTCAAGTTGAATCGAACCAACTATCTGAGATGGTTAAGATTTGTCTGTATGTACATCAGGGGGAGATCGAAGATTGGCTACCTGACTAGCGCAGCAGCTAAAATCTGAAGAGAATGACTCGAAGTTTGAAGTATGGGTTGCTAAAAACTCCAAGGTAATCAATTGGCTTGTCAACTCAATAATAGCCAAGATTGGGGTGAATTACCTTGTATATGAAACAGCAAAGGAGTTGTGGGACGACGTGGCATTAACCTACTTCGATTTGGGCAACCATTCACAGGTATATGAATTAACTCTAAAACTGGCTACTCTTACCCAAGGAGAAGCAATAGTCACTCAGTGTTATAATGTGCTGAAACAAATCTGGCAAGATTTCGACATGTTCAATAATCATGTCTAGAAGTCTGTGGATGACCAGACATATTTAAGAAGACTATTGATAGGTTGATACTAATCGTATTTTCTAGTTTTTGGTTGGTTTCAATGCTGATTTGGATGAAGGGGTCAAATCATACAGAGAGACCCTCTGCCACCAATCAATGAAGTGTTTAATGAGGTTCACCGGGAGGAGAGCAGGCACCGTACAAAATCACTGAGTATAGCTGAAGGTTCTGCCCTTGTAGCTACTGAAAAACAGAAAGACTTTGTTCTGAACTACTTGTTGCTTACAAGGGAACTGTTCAGGGTAGATCCGAGTTGAAGGCACACTTAAAGTGTGATTATCGTGGCACAAAGTGGGATCAATGCTATAAGCTCTATCCTCACTTGTAGAACCAGGGATCTAGAGAAGGGTGCTCCCAACCCTGTGTCAATAGTGTTATGACACAGCCCGAGAGAGGTCTTCTTAGCAAAAAGCAGCTCAAGCAAATCCTCAGTGAGATGATTGAGTGTACCACTACTCTAGAGAAGAGTTTCAACAACCTTAGACCACTTCAAATATTCATTGGTGCCATCCAAACGACAAGCAGTTGGACTTGGAATTAGTTTGGTGGAGGTATCCATTCTTGGAGGCAGAATCAAACTGAACAATTGACGAGGTTTTGGATAGGAGTGACAAACAAAGGAGCATAAGGAGGTGAGCAGAATGAAAAGATAAGACAACATGAAAGAATCCGTGACTAGTAGAAGAGAGAGAGGAGGACGAGGAGGATTGTCGCTGGAAGAATGAAGGTTTTGGACTTACAGGCAATTATACAATCTTCAAAGGATTGAAGCTCTGATAGCTGTATAGCACGTCAATTAGTGAAATCAGTACTTGTTTTTATTGACAGATGATTTACTCTATGCTGTAAAGGTATCTTATATTGATCTCCTCCTTTCCCAAGTCTCTAGAAAGTATGGTTCCTAATTGAGGTAACTCCTAATCCTATTGAATAGTTCCTAATTGAGGTAACTCCTAATCCTATTGAAACTTCACAGGAATTATATTAACTCAGTGGTGGACTTGCTGTCAATGCTAACATATATCACAAGTGTTAAATCACATCATTACATTCCATAAGACAGCAAACATCATAGATGATAAACAAGCATGGTGCACATAAACAACTTGCCTCTTTTGGCACATATACGAAGGTAACAAGATCAACTTTCAATATTTCCACCACAGAACGGCCAGTCTCTCTAAGCAGCTGAAAAGAAAAGATGAGAAACTATCGTCACAATGAGAATTAAGTAGAATGTAAGATGTAGCCGTACCATAATCAAATGCAATATTACGTACATGCAGCTCAGAGAAATCCATCTGCATGTCAAGGCGCGTGCTATCCACATCCTCACTAGATGGTGATTTCACAACTTTGAATTGGAAGCCCATTATGTTATTCTCAACAAGAAGATTGTGCTCTTGATGCAGAAACCTTACATCCAGTTTCGGGAGTGTGAAGCTAATCTAACAGACAAAGACAGTTGACACATAGATTATGAGCTAAAACATTCATGATTACCAAGCCATCAACGATACTGACACAAATAGTAGATGTATCTACAAGGTTCATATATAAACGATATACATAGATATGTCATAGAAACAAAGGCAGGAGGATGCTATTGGAACTGTCAATAAGAAATGGAGAGCGGTGAAGCTAAACTACGCTGTACTCAAAAGTTCTGGCCACTTGAAGACATGGTGAACTGTAAATAAAGAAGTTCTTATGTCACATAACCCCACAACTGACCTTTTCGGGAATCATGGAAGTGAGCTTAGACATCGCCACCACTGCAGAGTTCTTTTCATGTGGATCCTTGATCACTGCAGAATCAACAAGTAACTGTCTATCTTTGCCAACATTTGCATCCGACATACTCTTCTTTTTTGAGAGCAGCTCCTCATTCAGGTTCACACTAACTTCTCCACTACATATGTCCAGGTTCTGGATGATTATACCCTTTCCCCTATAACCACAATCAAGTAGAGAAAAGACTTCAAGCATACAGAAACACATACGAGTCATGAATTACAAAAACTGGTTTGCACAAATGATGATCCCGTAACAAATATAAATAAACAGCATTAATAACAATAAGTAGTGATCCACTAATTGGGATGAATAGATGTCTTCGTCATTTTAGGAGTCGTTTCCAATTCCCAGCTGTTAGCTAGGTGGTAACATACCCACCCTGGGTTCAAACCTAGAAAGCAACATTCCTGTTCCTCTAAATACAAAACTTCAAAAAGGAAAAAAACTACCTTTTTAATCGCAAGTAGCTTCATACTGCAATGTGTAAACTAGCGAAAAGCATGCAGAGCCTACATATCTGTCTATGAATTGTGCAAAACCTGACTGCACCATTTTATTTCTTTTGCTCATGCAACTCAAAATGCCAATCAATCTGAGTTGCACGCCATTGGGACATAAAACGTGGCAAAAGAAATTACATCGTTAAATTTTCACGTTCTCAGACATACCCTAAGTTAAAAGAAAAAATTAACCAACAACAATGCAATAACCAATGAAAGTAGATCTTTGCTATTGTGTTAGCATCTCATTGCTGTTGTGTATCAAGCATTGATACTATAAAAACAAAAAGTAGGTAAAACACATTGCAAGTCATGAATGGTCTTAACCCTAATTTCTCTCACTTGACAATTAGAGAACTCTTTGGAACTCATGTACGGAATACTAAGATCTCTAAGCTCGTGGTGGGAAATACTTAGATGCAAGTAATATCAGCAACTTGTTTTGTTTTTGTTACTCAACAAAGTATCCCTAAGCATGATTATTTCCTTGATAGAAGGTAAAAAGAAAAAACATGGAGAACAAGAAAAATGAGCAGTATATACCTATCATGACCAAATTCCACAGATAGGAGAAACTCATCACAGAAAAATGGAACCAAAGCCTTCTCAGTTGAGCCAAATGATTCCCCCGAAGTACAATCTCTACTATTAGAGTTTGTTGGTAGGTCACAACTCAACCGTGGTTCGCCCATGTGGACACAGATAGGTAATAAATGTAGCTTTATGAACAGCTTTGGGGTAGAACCACCATCTTTAGATATATCCAATCGGAGGTCTTTAACTTCAACTGTAGCTTGGAGTGTCTGCAAGATTCAATGAAACATCTTTGATAGACTACATAAGCATTGAGAAAAGATAAATAAGATAATACATCAATGCAGCAAGCTTAAAAGCAATGCTTTCTGCAATGTCAAATTTGTGCGGCTGGCAACAGACTTCTAATGCTTGAGGCTTGAGACTTCCCAGTCTATACAAGAATTTATGACAGGTAACTTGGTGAGTCTTTTCAATGGAGTAACGATAATTCTGACCATGGATATCACATCTGACAAAGACTCAGCTAATTGATATGGACACTTCAAACACTGAAGTTAAAAATCAAATACGCCTGGTAGAAAACAGAACCATGTTCTCTCTCAATGCAACTCGCAAAATTGACAACACAAGTCGTAAATTAATTCAGTTAACCTCTGCTTATTCATCACCGCATAACATGAACTAAACAATCCACTATTTAAAAAGATAACATTATGAAGTGCTTATTCTATGTCGCTGAAAGTTGCCCAACTTTTATTTTCGTCTTCTGGTTTCTGATAAACAGTAATAGACCAAAAATGGCTGCTGGTTGTTAACAAATGTAGCGTTACCGTGAAGCACCTCTTAAGCAATTTTAATCCGTGACCAAATACTTCAAATAAAACATAAATTAAACCAAATAGACACCAGTCAACTAAGATCAGAAAACAAATATCGCAACACAACAAACAGATATGTTGTCCTCTTACAAGCAAAAATAAACATTAATAAGCCCCATGAAAAATATATCATGATGCTGGATGCAACATACCTTCACAACCAAATCAGTCACAGAGACTGACAGAAACTTTGCTACATTAGCTAAGACCATCCACTTTCCTCTTCCAGGACTTTTCCGTGATCTTCCACTTCGAGTACTAGTTTTCTTATTGCTTCCCTTGCCAGATGGCCTCAAAACAATTTCCAGATCACATATTAACACTTGCAACTTTGGATCCTTGGATATGAAACCAACACCGAGTTTTACCAATGACTGGCGTAAGCTGACTCTTATCTCACCAACTGATACAGATTCAAGGGGACCCTGAAAATAGCCAAAAGTCGTGATATCAATCACAAGCTCTGTGGAAATACCTCTTCTTTTCCACAATGCATCAGAAGCCATCACTGATACATGTAGCATCTACCTGTTTTCTTAAGTGATCCCCAACTTAAAAAGAAAACTTAAAACAGTCATGTGAGGAAGAGAAACCTTTTTCAACTTCACTACAATATCTCTTAAGGACTTCCACCCACCAACACGAAATCCAATGGACGCTCCCAGAATGCGGCCCAGAATACATGCCACCAATCTTGAAGCAAATCTGGTAAACAGATGAATAATTGACATTTTAAACGGGAACTGTATGCATCACTCTAGAAATTGTATCATGCAGAACGCAGGTGAAATAAGGTACATTGACTAGATTACACTAGCAATGGAAAAAAGGCACTTTGAAAGAACATAGTTTTCTACACTACCACGCATGGATGAAAAGAAAATTAACTAAATCAATGTCGAAGTAATATAAAAAAAAAAATCGATAAATCAATGTCGTTAAAGGTCAAAATGAAGTCATCTAATAAGATGCTCATCAAACTTCTTCTCTAGTTACATAATGTACGACTTTGAGATCTCATTACAACTGTAGAGAACCACTACCATTGCCACCAAGTACTTGCAACGTCACAATTGACAATCCCGTTCAAATGTCATTGAATTTTTATGACATTGAACCAGACTTAGGACCGCAGCTTAAATCTAAGCCACGATCAGCATAAGAAAGTTGTGAATGGAATGTGGTAAAATGAATTATTCAAAGCTAATTCATTTATCTTATGTATGTTGACTTCCAATCATTGAGACAAGCGGAAAATGGCAAAAGAGAACTCTCAGCTTGGAGGCGCAGAGCGGAATTCAGGCACTTACATGAAGAACAACCACAATGTGATGCAAACCAGGAGGAATCCGAATAAGAACTTCACCGGTGAGGCCGTCATTTAGCCAGCTGAAAAAAAACTGCGTGATTCTGACGTCGCAAAACCCGGCGAATTTCGATCAAACCAACCACAGAATCCAGCGAGATAATACCGCTAACACCGCACATAACTTCATGACAAATCCCAAAGGGAAAACCCAAGAATGGGAACCCTAAAGTACACTTGCTATTAGCTACAAGAGAGAGAGAGAGAGAGAGAGAGAGAGAGAGAGAGAGTGTAGCAAAGAAAGAAGAGAGAACTCAATTGCTCCTTCTCTTTTCCAAGCTCGCGACTTTCCCTTCCAAGTCAACGGAGTCCTGAAGTTGAAATCGGAGTTGTGTCAGTCACGCCCCTAGATCCGATCCGTGAGAACCTCTGGATGCTGATGATGATCCCGAGCAGGCAGACACAACGCAAACGCACATAAAGAGGAAGCCAACACTGTTTCTCTTTCTGTTTCCCAATTTTCATTTTTTACCCATTTCAGTGTTGACGGAAAGGGGTGATCATCATTCGTATCCCTATACTTATTAAGATTGTACATCTTGGTCACCAACTTATGTTATTTTTAACCGTCCAAAAGTTGGATGAGAATTTGATCATTTTTTCATTCCAACGGCAAACTTAAATCCTATATGTTTATTTTGGAATGATCGGTTGAAAATCCTATGGAAAATATAATTTCAATTACTATGAGACACATTCCAAGCTTCTTTCGTTGGATTCTCAACTTTTATTTTCAAAATGTCACTCACTATCCCTAACTTTTGTACATATTTCAAAAATGTCATTATATATAATAACAAATTATTTGCCGAGTGCTTAGTCTAAGAACCTCTCTCCAAAAAGTCTCTTTCGCTAAAAAATTGGTGATCGTCCATCAATAAAGGGTTGTCTAGGTAGATCATCCTTTCCAATCACAGATCTTCATTCGTCCGGTAATCAACTATTCTCCTTTGCATTCCTTCTTTATGTTTGTTTCTCATTTTCCCATGGCCTAATCCTTCAATTCGACGAAATTATGATTTTGATGGGTGTGTTGAACGTAATAAAAAGTGAGTGTAGTGGTTTTCTAGCTAATTTAAATGATATTGTTCCAGCGATCGTTCACTAATAATGATTTAATTTAAGTTAGAAAATTAGGGCATGATAATCAAAAATTGAAGGGAGCCATAGCCGAGAAGAAGGGGAGCTTGAGGATAATCTTTTTTAGATTGTTCGGATTGTTTGTGATGATCATCATCAACATCAGGAATTTGTTTGATGATGTTGGTAATATACAAGTTCCAGAATATGGTTGTTAATTTTTCTTCATTCACTTAACCTTATCAATTTTCAAGCCATGTCGCAAAAAGATGCCCAACCTCTGGAAACCAGGCTACAAAGTAGAGATTGACGATCTGGGAAGGAGGCTCATCTTTTTCTGATTCTTCCACGAGCACGACATCCGGAACGTGATTGACGCTGGGCCATGGAACTATGATGGGTAGCTACTGGTTGCGCATGAGTTGTGACGTGGGGAGATTCTACTACAAGCTTTGGGCAATTTGGATTCAGGTCCATGACCTTCCTTTTGACTATTTTTTTGAGACTATCAGACAAGTTTTGGGCAATTTTGTTGGTGAGTTCATTAGTTATGATGAAAAGAATGCTAATTATCATTTGAAACTGTATATGTGTCTATGAGTTTTCTTAGATGTTAGGAAACCTTTGAAGCACTTTAAGAACTTGCGCTTGCATGACAATTCGACGGTCACGTGCACTTTTCGATAGGAGAGGCTCAATGGCTTTTGCTGCATCTATAGGATTATGAGACATATTAACCGATAATGCGAAGCTCACTTCCGCCTCCCTGATAATCAGATTACATGCACCTGGACATAAGTTTTTGTTGCCTGGAAACGATAGGTGGATTCGGCTACTGTCAAGTGGGAAAAGGTGGGCCTCGCCACCAATCGGGGTAGAGGCTCTCGCTCGAGTAGACTGGTTCCTTGAATATTCCAAACTCTTTTTGAAATAGATCATTTGGATGGGTGATTTGTGGGTGATTTTGAATGCAATTATTACAAATAGAGAAAAATAAAAGTAAAACGAAAAAACTAAAAATACAAAACTCCTCCAGTTATTTATGACCATATCAATTACCAAAAAAAAGGTACTTTTGGTTAAAATTCTCAAATCTCTCATCTCCCCTTCAAAATATCTACCTTTCCTGAGAGATTTGAATAAGTGATGATACAATGATTCTTACTCAGGAAATCTTTGGACTACTTCACTCATAAAATTCTCTCCGAGCCCACAAGGTGATTTCAAATCTCCTCAAATATCTTCTTTTTCAATTTTCAAATAAATGATTTAGAACGAAATCTGTTATGAGGCCCAAATCACCCCCAAATCATCAACCCAAGTTACCCGTTAATTTTTTTGGGTGCGGATGCAAAGCCCTTAATGAATAACTGAGTGGGTTAATGAACTCATCCAATCTCATTAAGGGGTTGTTTGGTATGGGGGAGTAAAATTTAGGGGATGTGAAATTGGGGGAATGATGGAAGATATGTATTTTAACTTTTGTGGGAATGTATTTTATGGGGACTGTTCAGCTAATAAAGAATGTACATTATAAATTTGTGTGTAATGATAATTTCGTCCTTATTGTAGCAACTACTATATCGTATGTTATTGTTATCATAAACCCTTCTTCTGTGATCCATTCCTAATCCATTCATAATGTTGTAGTCCATTAACTTTCAAAATAGTACTTCATCCTTCAATAGCTACTGAATTGAGTTACTGCATATAGCAGATGCCTTACAAAATAGTTTTACTCGCACCATACAGGTTAAGCCTTACATCTTAATGGCATCATGCCTTGATACAAAATACAAAAACGACAGTATAAACACATACTGGTTGTTGATTCAAGTCACTGCTGACCTACTCCAGAATAGCATACATGAAGACAAATTTTTCCTCATCAGTTGGTGGCTGAAAGAAGCTGCTAGCATCACCATCGTCTCGGTGCAAGTTTCTCAGAGCTCTGGTTCGATCACTGACAGAAAGTTCAGAGAACTTTACCAGCTCTTGATACAAGAACTGCCTCTTGACAGCTAACTCGCCTTCAATGCAATAATTAGTTGCAATCTTTGCTATGTGCTCCGATGTCATTGTAAGATTGGTAGCAAGTTGAGCTTTATCCTTCTCAGAAAACTGCTGCCTGGATCTCTTTGTTCCTCAAGATGAGGCTTTTTCCTTACCGTTTATCTGCACACGTTTGGAGGTGATTTCACCCTCTACCGCTTTCAGACTGGTCACATGCACGTCTATCCCTTGATTGATGATCTCTTCCATAACTACAATATGCTCCATGCTCTCGGAAATAGTATATGAATCGAAAGTGTCATTCTGTTCTCCCATCAAGTCGCCAGGGCCTGCAAGCAAATCCAACTTGCTGGTTGCATCTGCTGATGGTTGCACATCATCAAATCTGAGGGTCTGGTCCATTCCAAATATGATGCACAGCTCCTCAAAGAATGGTAGAGGCTTTTTGTTTAAACCACTAGCTTGTGGATCTACATCAAATCAAACAAAACATTACAGACAACAAGACAATTAATTATGAAGACTATTTATTATACATTACCACATACCAGCAACCACTCATTAAACATATCATCAGCAGCCACGATGCAGCCACGAATATCATCCCAACCAACACCACTTGCTTGTTTGAGTTGGAGAAAGGCCATAAACTTTTCCTTGAAATAACGAATCTTGGACTTTATGTGGGGAAGAGCCTTCAGTTCACAGTCAACCAACTTTGCATACATCATCTTCTCCAGCTCCTTCAGTCCACTTGTTCAAAAGTTTCCTTTCTCGACGAGTCCCTTCTCGGTCAGCTCCAGCATACACTCTACCAGTGTCCTTTCTTTGAGTTTGGTTCACAGTCTGTAATCTCGAGTACGCTGACTACCACCTTTTACATTTGCTCTCCTCCTCATATTTGTTGCTGCTCTTGCAAAGCATTCAAAAGAAGGAACACACATTAGCATTCAAAACATGGACATACTATATACCACTACAGTTCACTTCTTAATGGCACGCAACTACCCATCTGCCGCTGCAATTCACTTCTTAATGACAGTACATCCATACCCTGCAGAAAATATACTACTAACCACTCTTTGTTTTTCCTTAAGTGCATGTTCAGTAATGGCTACTTTCAGAGGCTAGCTAGGTTATCAGTTGACAATTAGCACCAATCCATTAATGGCTATGACAGAACCATTAATGGCTGCAACTTCATCTCTGTCAATGAGTGATTTTACAGTAATGATTATACAGTTTCAAGTTAACATATATTTAATGTAGCAAGCAAGAAGGAAAGCTCCAACCCCATAATATCTCCAATGTACAAACAAGCAAGCAAAACAAAAGCCATAATGAACTGAACTGATATGTCCATCTATGTGAAAGCTAAAGCCTGCAAATAAATCTATTACGAATGCAAATATTTGCTAGGAACAGACATAATAGAGGATAGAGTCAGAAAATAATTCATTTGTTCGAATCCATTGCACATGATTCAGAGCTTAACCATAAAGAGTCAGCAATACAAATACATAACAGATTCACTTATGGTGTTCTAAGCAAGTGACGAGACAACTCGATAGTTTTTAACGCCCCCTATTAGCCCACATATGTTGAGCAAGGTCTTGTCTGAACTGAGTCCATTTAGCAGTGGTCTGCACACCCCCAGGGATGTCATCGTTTGCCTCCATGGTTGGTTCTTTGACTTCTGTAGGTGTATATGCCATGGTGAATACATCTGCCCCTCCATTCTGCATTATGAAATTGTGAAGTAAGCAACATGCTGTAAAAAAAGGTCCAACCATCTTCGGAGAATACCAAGAAGTATCTCGTAGTAGTGCATCTCATCTTCAACACCCCAAAACCTCGTTCGATCACGTTTCCGACACTTGCATGTTTCATGTTGAAATATGCTTCAGCATTCCTTGGGAAATTTCTACCCCATTTTTGGAGGTGGTATCGTGGCTCATGAAACGGGGTAAGGAATCCTTTAGCGTTTGTATATCCGGCATCACATAGGTGGTACTTCCCTGCAAAATATTGTTTAGGAAAGTTAAATAGATTGCATCCATAAGATAATCAACAAATAATATATAATCAGCAAAATATTGTTTATGGAAGTTAATTATATTGTTCACCTTTCGGGTACTCTAAAGCCTTCTGGACGAGAAAGGGCATCTCGCAATACCCTACTATATTGTGTTGATCCTTCCCATCCATTGAGTAAGTATATCCATTATAAGTTTTGGTTGATGACTCCTAAAACATTGATTGATGTCGTTCCCTTCCTACTGCGATAGCGAGATTGACTTGCGGTTGTTGTCCTCATATTGACCAGCATTGGGCTACATTATTATTTAGTTCTGTTATTTTGGTCTAGTTTTGTTTAAATTCAATATTTTGTATTCAATTGTGTTTGCTAGTATAAAATGAAAATCCCCTCATTTACAAACACAACCTTAACACAAGGATCTCAAATACACTCGATGGAGGGGAAGTTAGCTAGCCCGTCAGTAAGAGCAGTTAATTGATTTAGAATTAAGAGCACCAAGTGGGTTAGACTTTCAGGCTACAACCTAGTTTAATTAGATAGGTAAAGGAATTCATTGACACGAAAGTGCTTGGCCTTAAAGTTAGAAACTAGGACATAAATATAATCAATGTTATGAAATCAAGATAGATGTGTAGCTTGATGGTTTGTAAAACATCGGTGGCGCATAGATGTAATTGGAAACATATATCCTTTTCGAAACTGATTGAACCATAACTTTTCGACATACAGTTTGAATTTGTTAACTCCAAATCAGGAGGAACCAAAACTAAAAAGTTTGCTTATTGATCGACCTTTAAACAAGGAATATGGAAAAGAAAATCTTTTTGCGTTTTAGCATGTCAACAACAATATCTAATTCCTTGCATGTTCCAGTAAACCGAAAGCAACAACATTCATCATAAGACTCCAACTTAGAAAGTCATGATTATGGTAGGTCATAGACAGCAAAAAATAAGACAAGTAACCAACGAACTAATTTTCGGTTACTATGGCAGGAATGATTCGTGTGGGGGCATTACTGCAATAATTTTTTAGAGGGAAAAGTCATACAAGCGAAAAATAGAAATATGAAACGGTGTAGTAGAATATGGTATTCATTTCTTTATATCAATTAGCATCGTAGCATCATATTGTCATCCCAGAAACCATATCAGCATATACTAGACCTTGAAGAACCCTAATCCAATTGTCCAGTTCTTGAACGTGGAAGGCAACAATGACCCAACAGATAAGCCTCCATAAAACACAGGAAAGAAAAAAGGCAAGAAAAGAAACAACGCGCCAGTGACTTAGAACTGGCAATGATCCACACACCAAACCGACAGCATATCTTCACAAAAGAAAAACATATGAACCCAACTAGCCAGCTAAAATCACGCTCATACCGATCAATGATTTCACCCCCATTCACCACTTGCCGACCTTTAAAAGCAGGAGGGGCCATAGTTTTTTTCTTCTTCTTTTTGTTACGTGGAGGGACCAGAGTTGTAGCCAAAAGATCCCTTTTTTTTGTCGAGGGACACAGAAGAAGACAGTAACAACATCGGGAGAAACTTAAAAGGAAATCACGCTCAACGTCAAGCAATTATCCTGCTGTTTAGCAGGGACTCTCCACAGCTTTCCAATCCAATCTCGTCATCCACTACCGTTTCAGAAGACTGTATGAAGGTAATTCTTCCAGCCGTGTTATGTCGTCAAGCAAAAGCTCCCTTTCCAGTTGTCTTCGGGTGGATTTCATAACCGACTGCACATGAATTTCAAATCAAACTCCATTTTTTTTTTGTCAAGGTTAACTTGTGCAATCTATTCTCAGCTACAAAACGCACAAATTCCTAGTGCCTCCTCAGATAACAGAAAAGGAATATGTAAACAAACTAGTAGACTGTCTGTCTCTCTACACAATATAATAAGATGCATTGCATTGCATTGCAAAATGACATTTGTATCTCAACAAAAACCGAGCCCCATGTTAAACTTACATTGAAGTCCATGTATGACGCGCGCATGGTAAGCCATTGGTTATCCATTAGCTTGAATGTGATGCAGTACAGAAGATCAAAAGCTGACTCATTCTCTGCGATAATTTTAATCAAAGAAGATCAAGTGCTTGTTATTATTATTATATTAAAAGCTGAATGTGATGCATCAAGAACTTGAAAGCACATCATTTTGGGAAGAATACATAATTGAGGACATATAACTTTACCAGTGAGGAACTTTAAGAACGTAGCTCCAACCAAAGACCGCGGTTTAACTGCACAAGTGTAAATGTGAGAGACTAACTAGATCACAAACAGGCTAACAAATATGACACCAACTATGTCGCATGGCCCTTTTGAAACTATTACACGAGAGGATCCAGCCGAACCTGCTTCAAGATCAAGCATCTGAATTAGCATGAATGTGATATTCACACCAGCTACAGCAAATGGGTATTCCCAAACAGAACGTTCACCTTCCCGCTTTTGAAGAAGATCCTGGAAGGATTGCTGCATTAGGATGTTAAGTAAGCTTTAGCATTATAAACGGGACATAGCTTGCCAAAGCATAAACAAACACAGTAATTAAAAAGAACCAAGATTGTTCAGAACAGATGAAGGAATTGGAAAGGTGAGGCAAAAAATAACATGTGAAAAATCCAACATACCGGGAAATTCCTAGCAAAGAATAACAAGTTCTCCAATGATATGAAACCACCTCCCCTAGAAGATTATAGACACCAACACCGTATGTTAAGAAGAAATACCAGAAAATGAGCTCCAATCATCAAAGAAATGCCAAAAACAATGTAATCTACCTAAAATCTGTAGAAGGATCCTTTCCTTGCCAACCCATCTCCTTCCACTGCTCAGATATCAGACCACATAGTTCTTCTTCGGGGAAAGCAGCATTCCATAGTGCCCTCAGAGCTTCCTTAAAAAACAAGAATTGCATTGGCGTTTCGAAATCTCATGGATAGCATCTAAGTGTCGAGTTTATCAGTAAACATATCTGCATATTTAATTTTTAAGACAGCAAGAAAGGAGTTACTAGAACTTGTAGCAGAAGCTGTACCTGATGCTCAGAGACTGTACTATCATATGCAACATCTACACGATTTTGTAACCTCTGCAAGCATTCTTCCTGATAAATCCACAACACAGGGCTAAATAATTGGTTACATTGACCGAAAAAGAAAAGAATGATAAAGAAACCAGATGCAAGTAATGGATTCCAGGGCAAGGAAGCTTTTCTGGTACAGTAAGCCTGTATCTAGTTTGCAACTATAAGTCAGATTATAACTTTGGTTCAACTACCACAGACTACTACTGGATGCAATCTAAAGATACAAACTGAGGAAACCAATGAATATAGATTACAAGCATGTGACACGCTGACCAAAGACCAGAGAAAATAAGAGAGAACACACATGTCACGTGATACCTGAGCAGGGGATAAATCAAACGAGGGACGAGAATCAGTTTCTTGTCTCTGAGCACAGACACAAGAAAGACCACGACCGAGCCAAGCAGCAGACCCTGCTACAGCCTCAGCTGCAACAAAATAGGCATTCTAAATTAATGAACCAAATGTCTAGCTTTCAAACTACAAAGGTAAGACAAAGACTACATGAATAAATTTCCAGAAAGATTCCTTGCATGCTTCTGACATATTTCCTCTAAGCGTTGTATACACACAGTGAAATTACAGAGAGCAAATGACACAAACCTGAACAACTTTTACTGCTTGCCATTGCACCAATTTATCTACTTAAAACTAAGACCAAACATGAAATAACATTTCACTGAACAAAAACCATTAGATTAAGTTCTTTAAAGAGTTAAAAAGGCAACCACTCAAGAAAGGGAAGAACATCAAACAAGTGGTAAACTAGAGTTGAAAACTCGAGTATGCTTTACTTCTACGAGTACAAAAAGTAAATTACATGAAGTGAGTGGAAAGAAGCAGCGGTAAACAGTGAATACATCAACACAGGCACTCCCTAGACAGATGTCCAACTTCTGATCATTTTCTGAATCAGAACTGTAGGGACAAATGAAGTTTTGAGATCCAGAACTTTTCATTAAAATCTACATGAATTGCACAGCACACCATCACAGATCAAGGAAAACTGAAGATTCATGCATTATATTGATTTCTCGGTTTTACTATTTCCTGATTGGAGGAGTAAGATGATCTAATAAAAGTTATAAAGCTACAACAAAAGGAGAGAGAGGAGATGCACAGCAGAAAATACGCAACTGCAGAAAGCACACGTACCAAAACAATTTTGTAAACCAGCAAACATGAAGCTAGCAAGAATTTGTAGCTATCGCAAACCCTAATTAAGACACAGCTCCGTCTCCATCCATAGATCGAAAATCCGAGAGGTAGCTGATTCCAGTGAGAAAAAGTGTGACGGAGGAAAAGAGATTCCGTGATAAATATAAGGTTCTAGAAAGAGAGACCAGTTTTAAAAGGATACTTGAAAAAAAATGCACCGTACCAGAGCTTGAATGGCAAGTACTGTTGCCTCGGTCGAGACCTTGAGATATCCTTCTAACAGCGACGAACGACCCTCCTCTGTCCTCCATTTCAAGTTCCAAGCCTTGACTCTCTCTCTCTCTCTCTCTCTCTCTTTCTATTTCTCTCTCTCTCTTTATCTTTCTCTCTCTCCCTCTCTCTCTCACTGTCTCTACCAAACAATCTTAATCAACCATACGTCTATAGCACCTCCTCCTGCAATCTACAACTGAGCGAGAGAGAATTAGAATCTCTATTCACTAAGATCAACTCAGCCATTGGATCGTATTGAAACAAACACCACTTTACCTGAAAGAACACCGTCCGAGATCGCCACGATTAACAACTGTAGCCAATCCAGCAGGAGAAACACAGATTATAAACTCGATTGGCGAAAAAAACAGGGAAAACGACGTCAGATAATCCGACTTTTGCTGCTTGTGAACTACGAACCTTGGAAAGGACGCGTCGATGATTAAGGCCAAAAACTGGACGGTTTCTGAGACCAGTAGCTCTTAGCTCAGCTGTTATTGGTCGACGAGAGGAACAAATCGAATCTAAGAGGAGAATAATTGTGTGGACAGAAAAGAAAAACAGTCGAGCAGTGAGATGAAGCGTTTGGAATGGAGATCCAAGGAAGCAGCTGCAGGCGGGGTGCCAAAAGCGGTGGCGCTTCTCCAGAATGTGTGCGTATCGCCTCGGAGAAGGTAGCGAGTGCTGACGCTGCCGGTTTCAGTTTTGTCTGTGGTAACTGGCAGAGATTGGAAGAGCTAAAAGGAGGCTAACGCTATATTTTAGAAGCCGGAGATTTGGGCGAGGGAGGCTAACGCTATAATCTTCATTAGTAACCTCTTTTTAGTGTTCCACAAAAGGTTACTTTTCATATGGGATATTAACACTTTAACTTCCTCTACTATGCCAACTTAACACTTGGGCCCTTCTATTATTAAATTTTGATTTTGCTTCCTTATAATCTACCAACTTGCCCATCGAGCCCTTCCGTTACTCTTTCCATCATCTTTCCATTATTTTTAGCCGACTCGGCATTGCCACATCATCATGACAATACGTGGAATGTGAGTCGGATTATTATTATAATTATTATTTTTTAATTCACTTATTTTAATTTTAATGAATGATGGTCGAGATTTCACCATTCTTATCCAAATATTTTTTGAAGACCCCTTCCTCTAAATCCATTCCCCTAATATTCCTTCAGCAACCATCAAATCATCAGCGTTCCCTAATCTCGTCGGTATTTTCTCATCTAATCTCCTCCAAATCTTCCCACCCATAAAAAATCCTGACAGGCAACCCCCTCATGTGCGATCGTCTTCTCAGCTCTCAATTGGGAGAAGGAATTTTTATAGAGGATTCTAACTCTAGTAACGGAAACTTTTTATTTTCCTTCAATTTTAATTAGTAGGCAGCTCTGATTGGGAGGTCAAGAAATATCGATCGAATCTGTTCGATGAATATATTATCGATAAAAATCATGACAAACTTGTCTAATCAGGTATGTGGTTCTCTGACTTTCTTTTTTTGTAGTGGGGTAGTATTAGTGATAGTTAAGAATAAATATTTTGGTACCATGTTCTGATTTTGCACAAAGCTTGATTTCAGTTGTGATTACATGTCCTAATTCATGTTTTGTTTGTAGCTATTGATAGAATCACGTTGATTGTTCGTAGAAATAGTCCCCTTGTCGACGAGTTTAACTACAACGATGTCGAGGAGTGTCGTAGAATCGACAGGGTGCTTTGAATGGTTCAAAATTAGGGTTGCCATTGTCGAAGAAAAGGCGTAAACTAGAGAAAATGGCGGGTAAGTTGCACCTGCACATCCGCGAGATTGAATTCTTTAAATTCTTTATTAATTCTTTATTGTTTTCCGTGACTTATATATCAACTCTAAATATTCCAAACCTAATCCTTTCTTTTATCATAGCCGCAATCACCATACAACAACTCTAGTCATCATATAGCAGCCGTAATTACCAGCGACTGCTAATTTTTCTCGTCAAGTTCTTACATATGCCTGTTAATGTCGCATACGATATGGTGGAAACTTTGAAGGCAACAAAACTCACTTTCGATACGTTGGGGGTGAGATTATCACTGTTACTTATGTGAATTCAGACAAGATTAATGTTTCGATCTAAAAGATGGATTGAAAAGTCAAGCTCGGCATATCAAGGAAGCAAAGTTATATTACAAGAAGCCGTCTCAAGAAGGTGCTGATGCATATTGGATTATAGTGGATGACAAACATGTTAGGAACATGTGTGCAACATATATGGGGATGGACGTTTATGACATTTATGTGGAGTTCGTTGTGATTGATGAGAGCGAGTATGTTGAGACTAATGTTGATGGGTCAGATAAATCTAATTTAAATTACGCTGAAGATGACTTAACAAGCGAGTTCGAAAATAGTAATTTTGAAGTTCGGTCTTGAATTAGTTAAGAGCATAAAGAAGAGGCAGAGGAGGTGAGAAAAAAGTGTTGGCAGCGAAAGAAAGACTGAAAAATGGTGTAGCGTCCAGATCGTGTTCTAAATTTTGTTATTGTTTGTAAAAACTCTATTCTATCTTTTACTTTATCAGTCAAGGTGCCTTCGACAACAAAAAAAATAGAATTTTCACAAAACTTTATGTGCTTTTCACCATTACCAAACGACCCGTAATAAAGTTCTGCGGACCATTCAAATCTTCCGTTAGCCAAAGTATGAAAAGGCCCATTTAGTTTCATCAAAGTTCCGTTCCCAGAAAAGGCCAGAAGAAGTCTATGTTCAAATTCTCATGCAGATCGGCCCATTCTGAAAACTAGGATCCGATCCGTACCCATTGGAACCTGGATCAGACACACGAGAGAGAGAAGATATTTGCCCGAATATTCGTCTTCCGTAATTAGGGTTTCGCTGTCCTATCCTCCTACCCAAGTTCTATATAAATCTTCGTATTCTGGAACCAGTCTTCCAGCAGTCGTCATTCGGATCATACTCGTAGCTCAACTCTATAACCGGCAACCGAAGCTCGTCTATTGAAGATGGCAGAACAAACGTTCATTATGATTAAGCCCGATGGAGTCCAGAGGGGACTGGTAAGTTCTTGGATTAATATCTTTGAAGCTCGTCCAGGTTTTGATTTTTTCTCTTTCGTTGATGGCTTTGTGTATATTTTAAGGTTGGAGAAATCATCGGTAGATTTGAGAAGAAGGGTTTCTCTCTTAAGGGTACGTTTTGCACTTGGCATCTCCCCATTTTTAGTAGACTAGAATTAGTCAATCGAAGGTTTAGTAAATGATGCTTATTATTATTATTATTATTATTGTACAGGTTTGAAACTGTTGACAGTGGAACGATCTTTTGCTGAGAGGCATTATGCTGATCTCTCGGCCAAGCCATTCTTCAGTGGACTTGTTGATTACATAATCTCTGGCCCTGTTGTTGCTATGGTTTGGGAGGGTAAGAATGTCGTCACTACTGGCCGCAAGATAATTGGTGCCACAAACCCCGCCGAATCTGCTCCTGGTACCATCCGTGGCGATTTTGCGATTGACATCGGCAGGTACGGTTAATCAGGACTATGTCTATAGTTATACTTTTGGCTCTTGACCTTGAACATCTGCCATTTTTATTCTTAAAAAGAAGAAATTAATGTGCAATCGAACCCTTGGACATCTGATGTGCATTCAGGATTTCTATTATTATAGTATACTTAAATGGTTTTTTGTTTGGTAAAGATGTGCAAGTTGATGCTGACAGGGTTGTGAAGGCTTGGTGTTTCCTGTTTGTTCTTTCTACACATACATACAAGTTGATGCTGATATGATGCTCTGTTGGTACAGGAACGTTATTCATGGAAGTGATGCAGTTGAGAGTGCCAGGAAGGAGATCGCATTGTGGTTCCCTGAAGGTCCTGTGGCGTGGTCAAGCAGCATGCACCCATGGGTATACGAGAACTAATTGGTTGTTGCCTGCCATGTTTCGCCGCTATTTATCTAGTTTTCTCTCCTTTAATCTACCTATGTTGGAACTTTTTATATTAGCATCTGGTCGTGTGTTTTAGCCCTTGATGAAACCTTTTTGATGTAATGGAATGAAGGAGGCCTTTATAGTGGTCTGTCTACCCATCGATCTACCAGAACTAAATAGTTACCGTGCCTTGTTATTTGTCTAATTTTTCCCTTTTTCCTTGCTTCATAATGACAAATGCTAGCTAAGTAGTCGGTTAGTTGGTTGCATGATTGCTCTCTTCACCTGCTCATGGAGAGTACAAGTGATCTGCCTCTTGCCTCGGCATAATAAGCTAATGCACAACGGGAATTGAGTTGCAAGCCTCTCCTACTAACTTTCTCATAAGCTATATTAAAACTAATGATAGCATCCTCATGGGGTTATGAAACACAAGCGATGCCTCATTCGGCTGCTGTCAAAGTTAGAAGATAGCCTCTAAGACTATTTCTATTTCAAAATTTGTTTAGCCATTTCTAATTGTGTTCACATTATTACATCAATAAATTTAATAAACAATTTTTAATTATCTTCACCCCTAAATTCTTTAGGATTTCTATTCATTATTTAAGAGCTATTTACGAGTTGAGCAGAGCTTTATTGTGCTCAATCTTGGTTCGTTATTTTTTAGGCGAGCTCGAGCTAGAAAATTACTAAAACATATTGACGAGTCAAAACTAAAATAACAGATAACCTAAAATATAAAGTTTCGACTTTTCTCAATTAAAATAGTTAAACCTAAATATTGCCTAACTTGCATTTTCATTGGTGACACAACAACAAATTACATATAATTTATTATTTATGATTTTCGAGCAAAACATATGTTGCCTTATTGAGTCAACTAACGAGTCATATACTCGAGTTGGCTCTCGAGTTAGCTCGCGAGCCTACAGAGTTGAACATACCTTTGCTCAAATTTAGCTCATTTAAAATTGAGTCAAGTCACGAACGAGTTTTTTCCGAGTCGAACACCGAGCCGAACACGAGCGGCTTGGTTTGTCAACCTCTCTAATTTATTTATGTCTTAGCAATATTTTCTCATCCATAATAATACACAATTCATAATATAAATCCTAATTATAAATATATTTTTTTTGTAAAAGGTGGTCCATTTGCATATGTGACATTGCTAATTGACTTTCTAAATTAGAAAGTTTGCTAATTTATTTTGCTTATGTGGATCCCTAATAATTGGTAATTAAATGTCACCCCACCCTCCACAACACTTAAACAATTACTAAAATTTAGAGATAAAGATATGCCCGAACGAGGTGCTAGCTTCTAAGAGATTCCCACACCCGTGTTGGGAATTTTTTTTATAGGCATGATTAAATCGAAAATTACGTAAAGAGTCAAGTCGAAACCTAAATTACAAAAAATTGTCCCACAATTTTTTTTAATTTAGGTTTTGGGAATTGCTTGGTACGATTTTTCAATATTTACGAATTTGGTGTGCAATTTCATAACGGAAAACATGGAATTGCTACAATTCCCAAGCGGAAAACGATGCCTAAATTTTGCAACGGTTGGTGATGAATCTGGCAGAATCCAACGGTCAGATGTTTCCAGCTTGTATTTTTTTCAATTTTTTCTTACACCATATATTTTAGATTCGGGTTGGTTTTAGGTTGAGTTTTGGGTTTTAGGTTTTATATTTTGGGTTTGGTTTAGAGTTTAAGGTTTAGGGTCTAGAGTATTAGATTTTCAATTTGGATTTTAAATTTTGAGTTTGAGTTTTGTGTTTGGTTTACGGTTTAAGGTTTAGGGTCTAGAGTATTAGGTTTTCAATCTGGATTTTAAATTGAGTTTGAGTTTTGTGTTTGGTTTGCGGTTTAAGGTTTATGGTATAGAATATTAGGTTTTCAATATGGATTTTAAATTTTGGAATTTGAGTTTTGTGTTTAGTTTGTGACTTAAAATTTAGGATCTAGAGTATCATGTTTTCAATTTGGATTTTAAGTCATCATTTTCCACTATAATTTTGTCAATAGGGGGAATTTCACAAATCGTCGAAATTTAAATTGATGAAAATTCCCGATTTCGATCTATTTAAATTCCATGATTTCCGATAAGTTTTATGACAATGAAGTTGATTTTACTTAGAAGTGGAAATGACCAAACTTCCTTACTTTTATCTTATCTTCCTCCAACTTCTTCCTCAATAAAAAAGACGCATACACCACACCACCATCTCACGCGAACATCAATCGTCAAGGCGACATTTCTCTCGTCCGTTCGCAAGAAAATTTGATTTCCGCCGGTGAAAAGTTTCGTACTTGGGATGACCGGATTCAAATCCTGACCAATGTCGCCTCCGGGATTCAGTACCTACACGAAAGTTAGGCAATTTATGGCTTTGTAGGCATAGTAAATCCCCAAGATACCCCTCGTTAATAGTAGCCATCAGATTATAATAGCCAAGAGGGATCCTATTTTGAAATAGAAGTTATTGATCCCAACTTGGAGCAGTCCTCACCCAGTCACCCAGTCCGAACTGTCTTCTGGCTCACAACTGATGATCCTAACATGAATTTCAACGACAACAGAGAACCTGGAACCATATCGATATGTTCATGAATTTCCATTTGTACTACGAGATTTTTCCTTTGATTTTGCAGGAGAATATACATGGTGTTTGATTATCAGCCAACAGAAGCAAACCTTTCAAACTGGCAATCATTCGTACAACACGTATTTTCAGAACTCAGCATCTGACCATAGTTACAGTTACACTTTACACAGATGCCTCAGAGGAGTTAGTAGTCTTGCAAACCTCAAGGGTACATGCGCCTTGATAAGCGTTCCATTCTCCGTATACGCCTTTTGCAGATGACAAAACAACGGTCATAAGGAAGTCGATCAAACATGTTCAGATTGTTCTTATGAATAATCAAACATCTTCAGTTATAATAACCTTCAAAGTACTTTAACAGCATAAAGAAGACACAAATTAAGTTTTAAAAATGAGCACTCACAGTTGTCTCTACCATCCCAACTTGATGCACTGTACTTAACAGCTCGCCTTTATCGAACGGAATCAAAGCTTCCACCCATACCATCGAGTCCTGCAACAAAGCTGTTAATGGGCCCATAACCTGTAACTGAATCGAACTGAACTATCGCTTTGTTTTCTTCTGTACCTTTAGTTTTCCCTGAACCGCGTCGCAGAAATCTTGTAAGCCATCCCCAGTCAAAGCAGATATGCAGACGACATCGTCTCGTTTCACTGCTTCTAATTTGATTTTCTCAGGATCGGCTGCTTTATCAACCTGCAAGGAATGATGGCAAAAGCTTCAGTTGGTTAGTGACCAGGATCAAACAAACTCTCTAAAATGGTATGCTTTCAGTGTACCTTATTCCAAACCATTAACTTTGGTATTGATGAAACATCTAGTTCTAACAGGACTTTGTCCACAGCATCTATCTGTTGCTCCACTAGCGGATGGCTGGAATTCAAGGACCCAATTTAATGCAAGAAGATAAAAGAATTGCATGAAACAGATTATCTCAACCGATTCAAATCATACCTGATGTCAATCACATGAACCAACAACGATGATTCAGATATCTCCTCCAGAGTTGCTCTGAAAGCAGCAACCTGTTAAAAGTTAGAACTAGTCATCAGAGAAAACACTACAGATTGTTTTCATGCTAAAACACGACTGCCTAACTAGCATATGAGAATGTAGTATATGAGAAAAAAGGCAGCTCAGCGCAAAACTGAATAGGGGCTTACCAGGGTAGTGGGCAGCTTTTGGATGAAACCGACAGTATCTGTGAGAAGGAACTCGTTTCCATTGTTCATCTGGACCACAATCAATTATAGATTATCTCATGTTCCCATCCGGTTTCTCTAGGATACATCAAATTTATTAGTCAAACAAATATATTGATAACCATGCAGATAAGGGACAATTCTGATATTGAATTAGTTTCGATAATTGTATAAGCTACCAATTTTGAAAATGTGGCTAGTCTAATTCTTCTTAAGGATCAGGGAAATAGAAGATAGATACCAAGGTATTTGTCACTAGTAAAGTTGACTGACCTGAACTCTTCTTGTAGTGGGATCAAGGGTAGCAAATAGTTTATCCTCAGCTAGAACGCCAGCTCCAGTTAATTGGTTTAAGAGAGTACTCTTCCCTGCATTCGTATACCCTACCTGAATATTGTAAAGTCATGGAAGCATCAAATAATTACTGCTAGGTTGACTATCTACGTTTACGTTGGATTACTACATTACACTATTCCCTCTGAATGTTTCTAAATCAAACATCCCATCTCCACTTACCAAAGATACAACAGGAACAGGTACAGAAGTACGCCTGTTCCGGTACTGCTTCCTGTGTTTCCTGACAGATTCTAGTTCCTTTTTAAGAACACCAATCTAGTAAAACAAGGGAATCGGAAAACCATGAAATATTTTTTGTCAATGGCAGACACAGCAGGAAAAAGATAGTGCAACTGATAGTCTTGCATAATAAATCCGACAAATTCCAACGATTAAATAATAAGATTCATTACTTGATTACGTAAAATACGTTTGTCAACTTCAATCTGCTTCTCACCCATACCCTTGGTCTTGCCACCAGCTTGTCGCTCAAGATGGCTCCACATCTTTGTTAGTCGAGGTAACTGGTACTCCATTTGTGCCAATGCAACCTATAAGGACCTTACAATTTTCAACAAATAGATTTAACGCTTTAACTAATGGGGCGCTACTTTATGTTTAACAAGATTATTCATGAGCAATAAGACACAATCGTGGCCATCAGTATCTTGCCTGTAGAGATGCTTCATGTGTTGCGGCCCTCTGGTTAAAGATATCCAAGATGAGGGCAGTGCGATCACATACTCTAACATCTTCACCAAATGTCTTCTCCAAATTACGAAGTTGCCTACAGTTTAGATGATTGAATGAAGAAATAGGATACTAAGGTTACAGAAATATCCGCTGATGTTCAATTCTCAGTAATAAACACAGTCCATAAATATCTCACACATCTATATAGTAAGTTAAGATTGACAACCCGGGTAAAACAAGACAGAAAAATAATTTCCAAAATCATATATAATAACAACAGAATCTACAACCATGAGAGCAGAAGGAAAAGTGAAGAACTTAGACATGTAAATGCGGGCACAGCTCAGAGGCCTAGATGCTATAACCTGAAATCTCAAGCTCTTAAGACTTAGAATGTGAATATGAACATTGTTGACGAACATGATCCCCCGGCGAACCTATGATGTTCAGATGCAATTAGATGAGGAGCTAGCACAATTTCAGATGGCATAGATTGGGCAAGACAAGACACAGAACAGACTTCAGATAGACTTTAACAAGAAGAAAAGGAGTCAGACATGTCTTACCCAGCAGAAAGCTCATCATCGAATATCACAGTTTCGACATCTAGAGCACGAATTGCACTCTTAATTTCTGCAACCTTGCCAGATCCAATGTATGTCTTTGGATTTGGTGTAGCTAGTCTGTGCAATAAAATCAGTCAATTCAATGAATTTGGCATCATGCCATATATTGAACAAATTTTTACACAGTAACTCAACCAATGTATTTGTCACAGTACTGCAGCTACGAGATATCTCAGAAACTACAAGAAGTCAAGAAGCACACTGAAAACTCACTTCTGATACGTAGAACCAACGATCATAAGTCCAGCAGTGTCAGCAAGCTGAGCCAGTTCCTTCAGTGACTCCTCTATGCCAAAAGAATTCTCCACATCCCCCTTGCGCTCAACTCCAACTAGGTAGGCTTGCTCCGCAAAAACCTGGAAAGTGGTAAAATCAACATTTATAAAAGTTATTTCGAAGAACGCCCCACAATCATGTTTTCCCTAAACCATACCTCCCTTCCATTTCGAAGCTTGAACCTACTATCCAAGCTATCGTCATCTTCTCTGCTCTTCTTCTTAACTTTCGTTGAAGGAACCGCCGGTTTCTCCTCCAATTCCGTCCGGAAGGCTCCATCATCAGGTTCGGTGACCCCGGGTTCTCCTCCCCCAGCCGGAATTATCACTGCGCTCTCCTCGGAAGTAGATGGAGCATCAACTCCCGGTTGAGCGACTCTGACGACGACGAGAGAAGACGGGCCGGTGCGGTGAGATGAAAGGGAGATGAAGGAATTCGGTTTGTTAGAGTATGTATACCATCGGGGATACGGTTCATAGTGGATTAATGGCGACGGTCGAGGAAGAGAGCAGATGCAGAGAGACATTCCGAGCAGAATCAGTGATCCTGGAAGCGGGATGTGATTTTCTGGCAATCAGGATTTTTTCTCCAGTGGTTATACAATCAAATCTTGTCCGTCCACGCGGCACGAGATGACCGTTAACTGATCGCCAATCATTTCCTATTCAATTCATTGGAGAGAATATTACGACACTCATGAAGCATTAAATTTTAAATGCACGATGAACAACCAACAAATGCGGATGAAGAACCACAGAATGCAGCATCAACAAAATAGAGGCAAGTTGGGTGGGGGTGTGGGGGGTCGCTGATGTCCATGTTGAGATGTGCAAACGTTGGTTGGTATAAAGGTTGTGGACGATTGAGTGTATGTCTATTAGGGCATTTTGTAGCTTCAGACCAAAGATAACATAGCATGGGTGTGTTCTGGTGCACGACACAGGTTGTCTTGGGCATGGACCAGAATATATGCCCAACAAGATTCAATCGACAACGTTGCAGTTCGGATGGACCATCATCCGCCGAAAAGTGTACCCATATTTCATGATTGGAGATTGTGTCGATAGAGGATCCATTGAAACAACAATGACGAATGTATGAAAGGACTGGAAAAACTGAAGATAGAAAAAAGATAGAAGGTTAGAATAGAGGGGAAATAGACAAAAAAAACAACCCTTATCCAACAACTAAGAGTAAGAATCTCGCAAGAGCGGGTAAAAAGCCGATGATATTTATCGATTGAGAGATAATCTGATGATAATAATCGTTTGAAATCAGAAAAATTAATTGACACCAATTGAGATTCCGATAGTGATAATTTTGGTTTGTTGATGACTAGTTAAAAAGCATGATTTAATGTGTTGGGGGATCAATGTTGATTTGATTGGGAGAAGAGAACCATATTCCCTGCCTCAAGTCCGAAAACTCCTAAAGAAAGACACTGTGAGAAGAAGTATTAGTTAGTAACATACAGAAAAAATTATCAAATGAAAATTTTATCTTTTATCGCGTATTGTTGAGTGCGTGAACCGCACGATGTTTTATCCGTAAAACCTGATGACTCTCAGAGGTGGAGAATATTTGTTTGTGATACTCGAAAAATGACAAGTTCTAAATTACCTTCAAAATCAATGTCCAAAGTACTTGTTTGAATGCACCACCCCATTGCTTCATGTAAGGTTAAAGCTTCTATGATAAATAAATCAAGATTACTAGCAAAGCTTATACTCCTTGAAATAAAATTGTCTCAAAGTAATTGTGAAGTACAAATCCAAAATACCAATAATTAGTGAGTATGCGATAGAAGTACATCAAAGATACACCCTATATGTATGAGCACGATTCAATCTTCAAGATTATTATTGATATTACATATAAATTCACATTGACGGTCAAACATTTATTTTTGTACTTTGCTTGATATCTTAAAAAAGGCCAAATACAAATGAAAATCTAATCTCTTAATTTCTTATGAAATCATAAATTAGAATAAATAGTTATCCTACGAAATTAGATAAATAGAAGAGAGAACAATAAAACAAATAACCCTCACTAGCCACAACCAAAAACCATAGAAAGATGGTCTCTTTACCAAGAAAATTAAATGGCTAACAAATATTCATTTTTCTAAACCTCATTAAATCCCAAGACAATAAGGAAAGACACATGCAAGCCCTATTGGAACTTGAGCCAAAACATTAAATCAAGCAACCCATCAATCTCATAAAAGATCGGAGAAGCTCCGTCGATCGAGACCGGAATAAAAATCTAGAACACTGTTAACATTAACAGAAACAAGTATCCTAATAGAACCTGTTATATATATATATATATGCATGAACTAAACTTATACTAACTTAGAACAAAACGGATTCAAAGAAGGAAGATAATGTAATTAAGTTTATAGGAAGAAATTCGAAAAATCTAATTTCGTCGATTCCCGTTGAAGAACTTGATTCGTCGATTTTGATTATGTCTTCCGATCCGACCTCCTTGAAGTCGATGTCTTCTCGTCGCTCCGAAGTCTCTCAACTATCCACTGAATTTTGTCCAAAAAGGTCTGAGAATTATGAGGGAGAGCTAGACTTTTATAGAGAATGATTCCTTGAGCTTGCCGGATACCAAAAGTGCGTTGTACACGGACCAAAAATACGCCGCACACTTTTGGTCTATTTACGGCGCACTTTTGGTCTAATTTACAGGAACCTCTGAACTCAAAAGTTATAGAAAGTTGAATAATCTTTTCCAATGCCGCCGACCTTGCATTAGTCGGACTTGTGAGCTAGGAGATATGTCTAAAATACAAAACTGTAACGTTTTCCGACCAAGTCAAAATCCAAACTCCTTGAAGATTCAAAATGCTTCACATTGCTTGTCATAGACCATCCACACACCGTATCACTCTGATTAATGCCTCGATGTCGTCATGTACCTGAAATTTATAAAACAACACTCCGAAACAACATGAAATGGACTCCGAATGGTCCGAGATACTAAATCGACATAGATTTTAGAAATGCCCTAAACTTCTACCCAAAACTATACGAATATGCATGAAATTTTGCTTAAACGAGGGCGATGAACACGACAAATCGAGTGTCATCAAATACCCTCACACACTTAAACTTTGCTTGTCCTCAAGTAAAAGGCTGATAAAAGCCATGAAACACATCTACAATCAAATCAACTACTAACAAAGTAAAGAAACTTCATAATCCTCAATACATCCCTAAATTGCTTAATAAACAAATGAACCTTTAAACAAACCGAAATTGGAAGTAAAGACCTCACAAAAAGTTCCCCAACTTGCCACATATCATCACACACATTACACCAACCATCCAAACTTACTCTCAAAGAAAATAGGCTCAAAGATGAAGCCAATCATGAACTCACTCTTAGTGTTTCAAGGACAGTGTTTATGCACTCATCATCATCTCTGACTTCCAACACTTGCACATCAACCTACTCCTACTCATCACATCAAGGCACTTCAAGCAATCCAGATGTCTTTTATTCGGTTTTGTAATGTGGACAAAATAGAGAAGAGAAGGTGAAATGATTTTGGTGGTGGATGTACACAGTGACGAACGACTCGTTCTACTCTAATATGGAGTTAAGTTACTACTAACAAATATCATTATGTAAGGACGAGATGGATATTTTTTTGTCAACCTTTTCTAAGTGCATCTATCATGTTAGTGCATCAGTGCCGAGCAAATTCAAAGAGGTATCATGCAAGCATCAGATTAACAACAAACAAAGAAGGCCACTTAAAATAATTTTAAGAACAATTTTTTTACAACTTTCCACTCAATGCCCCTATTCAACCTTAACCGTTGGATTACTGGAGCTGAAAACAATCTGGATCGTCAAATCGGCTATCTGGACGATCAGATGGATTCATCTATCTGATCTTTAGCAATTTCGATATTATCTATACAGCGGCGGGTTAAATGGGCTTTACTGTTCAGCCCAAATTGATTTGCGGATAGTTTCAGGCTTCGGTTCGGCGGAGGAAACTAACAAAACGCTCGAGCCATTCAAGCTCAGGCAAAAAGTCCCGGTGCTACGATTATCAACGATGGCCACATCGCTTGCGGCAGGTCTTTCATGGCGGACTGTACCTCTCCACTTCTTTCGTGTCCCTGTTCGAATGAACCGTGAGACTGTGTACTCTTACTCAAGAAAGTCTGTTCTCTCCTTCTGTACCAAGTCTCTTGTAACTTCCGAGCTAACCGATTCAATACCAGAGGATCCAATGAAACGTGTAAGCTTCCCCTCTACACGTTATTACGCATTTCATCGTTTGCGAATTAGCCCGACTTCATTAGGATTTGAACGCTTGATTGTATGACAAATCTAGATGAATACGATGTCCACGGTTTTCAGAAAATGTGGCTTGTCAATTTTTCCGCAGAGTCCTCTTAGACCTGGACTGTACTTAGTCGGGACTCCGATTGGTAATCTGGAAGATATCACTTTCAGGTTAGTTTTATGAGCTCTATTATCCGATGTTTCTTGTTTCCCGTTCGTTGGTTTCGTTGATTTGAATTTGTCGCAGAAGCTTTCTTGTTAGTTTAGCTTCAAAATGCCCTCAGAGCTTTAAAATGTGCTCAGAACTTGTGGTTGACTTAACAAGGAAACATGACGACTAATGCCACCAGCACTAATTGCAGGGCTCTTCGTGTCCTGAAATCTGCTGATGTCATACTTTCTGAGGACACAAGGCATTCAGGCAAATTACTCCAGTGTTACAACATCAAGACTCCTCTCGTGAGTTCTCGTCAACTTTTTAGTTTCTTCTGTTGTGAAACAAAAAATGAAACTGGTCTATCCAATTCTAATTGCGTGATTTAGGTTCTCTCCAGTTGAGCTATCACAAATTCAATGAATCTCAAAGAGAACAGACTGTGTTGAACAGGCTTAGACAAGGTGAAATCGTTGCACTGATAAGTGATGCTGGAATGCCAGGAATTAGTGATCCTGGTACTGCACTGGTAAGCATTGTTTAACTATGTGCAAACGTATATGTTCGATTTCTTTATTGTTTAACTGTGTACAAATGTATATACAACTTGGTGCCCTTCCAGTCCAGAACTAGGGCCTGTTAATAACTAGCTGATATGTTTTTTCTATCTAGTCTAGGTTTCGTCAATGTTGAGTCCTTTGTTCATAAATATTTGTTGTTTCGGTCTCTCCTATCTGCTGATGAGATCGCATGAACTTTCTTGTTAACACCCTTAGCTAACAGGCTCTTTTTTAACTTACAAACTGGTCAAATTGATGCGTGTCTTTCTGACTGTGTAGGCCAAGTTATGTGCACACGAACACATTCCTGTGGTACCTATACCTGGGGCTTGTGCTGTTGTAGCTGCTTTATCTGCCTCAGGATTGGGGACAGATGAGTTTACCTTTGGTACTCTCTTTTTTCACCGGAGGCTCAACTTTACCTTCTCCTAGCTGTGATATTTGACCAGCATTAGGATTTTTGAGCTTGTGTAAATTACCTAGAATACTGTAAATGCTGCTGCAGGTGGATTCCTTCCCAAGCATGCTGGATCTAGGAGAGAAAGGATAACAGCTTCAGCTAAGGAAGCAAGAACGCAAGTATTCTATGTTCCACCACACAAGTTGTTGCAATTTCTTGAGGAGGCTTCGTCAGTATATGGTGATTTGAGGTTCGTTTTTTGGTTTTCTGTTTCAGTTTCACACATGTTTTTACGCCGACATGCTTAGAGAATGCTCTTTCTCTCTCTCTCTCTCACACACACACACACACACACGCATGGTCACTTATCCACTTTAAGTTTGTAGATAATATGACTCTTTACAAACAGATTCTATATTTCCTTAAGAGTGAGCAAAGTGAAAACGTTCCAGTTTTTTTACTGTGAATCTGTACTGCAGGCGGTGTGTCATAGCTCGTGAGATAACCAAATTACATGAAGAGGTGCGTTTTCGATGACTTCTGGGTTGTTAACATGTAACTCGAGAAACAAGATGCATTAGCCTTTATGTTTCATGATATTAAGAGCCATATCTTTTATAGCTTACGTGGAATAATACCATATGAATCAGTTCTGGCGGGGTACAGTGGGGGAAGCAAAAGAAGCATTTAATAATCGGCAAGTGAAGGGAGAGATAACACTGTTGATCGAAGGCAATTCAAACTGCCTAGTTGAAACTCCGTCGGAGATTCAGCTTGAACATGAACTGCGAGACCTGATCTCCCAGGGGCATTGCCTCTCAAAGGTAAAGTATGTTTTCTTTTCCGGTGAAATTGCGTCAAAGCCTAAAATCACAAAAACTTGGAACAATAGCACAAGTTAATCAGAGAATGAGTAGATGATGTTCTCTTAAATTGTTTGCGTTGTTTGCTCGTTCAGTGGACGGGCTAATGTCTCGCTGTATACTGGAGAAAACAAATGTGTTGTGTCTCTGACGTGTGTAGTATAACAATGGTCAGGCTGTCAAATTGGTAGCCGAGGGATCGCCGGTGAAAAAAAAGACAATTTACGCACTAGCCTTGCGGAAATTCGGAAAGCAAGAAGAAACAGAGGATGTGTAAGTGAGATTGATCAGATAAGGGCGTCACTGATCGATGCATTTCTTTGAGCTGCAGTCAGTTGTGCTTCCTCCCCAAGTTACTGTTGTGTTATATAGATGCTTGAATAAATGGTTACTCAACTTTGGTCTTTTTATCCATTCATCATTGAACTTAAAAACATATTCCATAGTAATTCAACTATCAAATTATGACCATGTGTAAACTGAACAACTCAGTTTACGAACGCTATATTTTTTGTCTGGAGAGGTCGAACAGAAAAATATTTTAAAATGCTACATTATCATCTAACCCAAACCAATTGATTCGACCATTCTCCTTCGTCTTTGGAAAAACTGCCGATGTATGTATTTTGGGATAAGAGATGGGAGCAGACGATTAGCTGATGTTGCCTTGGGAGGAAGTGGAGCAAACGATTGGAGATGGAGATTTAGCGTTGATCTTTAATTGTGGGTGGTAGGTTATAATAGCAAAATCGATGATTTTATACTTGTGCCTAGTGATTTAGATTACGTGAAGTTCCTCAATAAATATCTCAAAGATGCTAATAACGACCTTAAAGTTGCTAATGACTACATCTATCTCTAAGTTGCTAATACTTAGGAGAAGTTCCTCAATAACTACATTGCACCCCCTTATATCTACATTACGTTTAAGTTGCTAATAACTACCTCAAAATTAGTTAATAACTACGACTACCTCAAAGTTGCTAATAATTATCTCAAAATTGCTAATAATTACCTCAAAGCTGCTAATAAGTACTTTAAAGTTGCTGATACCTACCGCTAACTTGGTGATCCTTATAAAATAATTTTGAGGCATTCAACTCACATGTTTGGCCTTGAAAAAAAGTTCGTTGGAACCCTATCAAGGCGCTACTTTGGATCTTCTAGCTTCAATCTTCATGGGGACTCCTTTGGATCTTCAATCGGACTTCTAGGGACGGGAATATATGGTGTTTTGCAGAGGTAGGTCATGGAAAAATCGAAGGAATTATGCTGGGGACGATCTGCTTTCTCTTTCCTCAAAATCAGACTTTTATATGGAAGTTGCTGAATCCTGGAGGTGTACGTCGTGCAGGGGTGCACGACTTGCACCCCCTTTAGCTACGAGGCTAGTTTTAATAAAGGGGATGGACGGCATGCAGCCCTTCTTCTTCACCAATTCTTGCATAGTCCTTCCGTTCGAGCACCAACCGTGCTCTATTCAGTGTCCATAGCCTCATAGCCAGACCACCTATCTCTAAAGTACCTATGGATAAAAAATACTACAAAGAAACACATAAAATGGACTGAAACGGTCCAAGTGAACAGGTCTAGATACATAATGCCAAAACACGAAACCACACGGGAAAGAAGCACGAACAAGCTAATATTCACTTAAAAGCATGCAAATAGAGATAAATAATCACTACAAATCCTAACACTATCAACACCTACAACAAATGGGCGTGTCCAATGTCTTCCTTATGGTGAGATGAAATGTTGGATTTTCTGTACAACAGCTTAGTCAACCCCAGCCAGATCCTTACTCTGATCATATGCAAGCTTCTCAAAGGATACTGAGATACCTTAAGCTAGGACTTGGTCATGGACTTCTTTATAAAGTAGATGCCAATTTGCTCTCACACTAGACAATCCATAACCGGCTACGACACCTATTTGAGAGAAAATCTTATTACATGAAAGTCAAAGAAACAATCCACAGTCTCCAAATCATCCTTCGAGGCTAAAATATAAAGCCCTGACACATTTGGTATGTGAAGTGCAATAACTTGCATGGCTACTTTTTGAGTTATGAGTAACAACTGTTCCTACACTTATTTCTGTTTATTGTGACAACAAACCAGCTATAGATATTGCAGAGGATCTTCTGTTCCACGAAAATAAAAATAAACATATTGAAATTCATTGCCATGACAAGAGTCTCGGTCATGTCTACATAATCATTAAAATTATTTTGATTAGGTGTTATTTGTATTAAAAATAATAAAATGATATGAAAATAATGCATTTGAATCAAACAGTTGGAATTACTTATGAGTTGCAAAAACTAGAATGGTATGATAATGAAATGTAAAAAGTTGAAAGAAAATGATGGAATGCCGAAGAAAAAGGAGACAATTCCAGTTTGTAGTCCCAATGAAAGAAAAAATAGATTAAAAGATTATAACTTCCAACAGTTAGATTTCGAGTTGTGTAATGATAATAATATAATAATAAGAATAATAGCTAGGAAATATGTACAGCTAGCTAGAGTCTGCCGGCAAATATTCCTACGTGAGTGAGGGCTAAGACTACGTTGCAGCAGTAGAGTACTACCTAGCGGTGGCGTAAAGTGTAGTGGGAAGATCTGTATTTGCAGCAGCAGGCATGTTTGTGTCAGCAAAGTTGGGTTTGAATATACGTTGGCCAGTTGCTAAGATACGGCGAGGATCGAATGCCATCTTCCTCGTGTTAAACCTTTCCCACTTGTGATCCCCAAAGTGTGTGGCCCATTCCTTTACCGTGGTGTAGTGAGGTAAGTACTGTTTCACTTTGATTCCTTGCTCGTCACAGTATCTCAATATCTCACTGTTCTGATTTCTCAGGTACTCCAGCGTCCTGCTGCTCTCTTCTCCGCCCTCCCCCTGATCTACCGCCGACCTCAGCAGCGCCACCACGTAAAACACCTCCTCCTTCTCTTCCGGCGTTACCGCCGAGCTCCTCTCGTCCCACCTGCATGTACCAATTATTCATCAGTACTAGTGTTGTCTGTTCTGTATGTACACTTGGACAAGGACGTGTAGGTGAAACAGTAGACTAAATTAAATGGGTTCACTTTGGACCGTCGGAATATTATTATTATTATTATTATTATTATTGATTGATTGAATTTGGTTAGGTAGTTGGCAAGCGGTGGTGAGGGGACAAAGTCAAGGGAGGGTGACTGTCAATCCGAGCTGGACGTGAATGCAAAACATTCATCATCTACTTTGTGTTGTCTGTCTTTTCCTTTGCCTCTTTTCCCACTTCTTCCTTTTTGCATGTGGGCCACGTGTCTCCTTTATTCCTTGCTCATATCTTTACGTGTCCTCCTCTCGTCCATCTCAGGACCACCCTAGCGACCTGGTTACTCTCAACTTCACTATAAATTTCTATCAAGTGTGATCAAATTCGGTGAACTAACCATCCATTTCAACCTACTCCAATAATTAACAAACCACCAATTATGTAGTATGTACCTTGTTAAACATTATTTGATATTTCGTTCAGTTGAAAATAACGCAACTTTAATTGTCTGCTATACTCCATGCTATGATGGACCCATTCAATAATCAATCGAGCTTCGTGGTACATTATTTCTTTCTTTTCTATTGTTAGGTTATGAGTAACAAATTATAGCCAGCTTAGGGTTGTCCACATCAGAAAAGGACCATTCATTACTATTCCTTGTCAATTGTCATAAAATAGGATGAAGTTAACCTAAGACGTATATCTATACGTCTACAGTCTACTCTCTCTCTCTCTCTCTATATATATATATATATATATATATGTATATCTGAGCTAACTCTGAAAGTAAGTAGTTTCGCTTACGTGTAAGATAACAGCCCAACACTAGGACACCTGCACATGTGGAATCTAATCTTGCAACTTTATAGATAAAGAAAGGATGCGAAAAGGCGTTGTAATTAGGGCTCTATTATTATTATTATGATGACTTGCATGTTACATGCATGCAAACGCCATCATTAATGTGCCAAATAAAATATTACTAGACGATAAATATGTTATCGTCTACTTAATTATAAATAAACAAAAGCTGAAGTTATTTTGTACTACTTACTTGCTCTTGTTCATTGGGTAAATAAGAATTGGGCCGCTGGTCTTGTTATTCCCCAAAATGCCCTTGAACACTCCCTTGTCAAAGTCGTGGATCCTGGATTTGGGGACAAACAGGTTAAGCCAAGGGTGAGGAACTTCCCAGAGTCCTTTAGCTCTCAGCTTCAGTTCTGCTTTGTGAACTCTGTCCAAGAATTCCACGTACGCCAGATCCGTCGTGAACACCGACGACGGTATAAAGTTTAGTTTCTTCATCAAAGTTTCTATTTCCTGATGTTGATAAGAAAAAGGTTGTAAAGAAAGAATGAATGACAATGTCAATATCATATAAGTAAGTAAAATTAAAGTACACCATGAACTGATATAAATTAAATATTTAAAAGATTGGGTAATACGTAGACAGATTTGCTTTTATCATGGTAAAGTTTTTTATATAAATGATTCCTTTTCTTTCCCTGTATAATATTTTTTTCTTGAGAAACTAAGGATAGATAATTAGATAAGCAGAATAATTCGGGTGGGTAGCTGGTGGCCGGCTTTAAAATTAAATAAGCAATTTTAGCTTTATGTCAAATACAAAAGCACTGTTACATCTCTAGGATCACATGATGATGGAACCTATAGATTGTACAAGATCTTCAAAAATCTATTTTTAGGTTTTTTTTTAATTTAATAAAAAAAAAAGAACAAAATTGAGGCTTTTGATTGGTATAAAGAGTCGGGTTGTAATCTTAATCCTCATCATCATTGTGTAACCTAGCTAGGAGCATCATATAGCTGGGAGCAACAATACCCTGAAATTAAGTATGTCTTGTTATTTTATTGTGTGCGTCTCTTTAATCAGTGTATAAATTAAGGGAAATTAAAGGTGGGGCGGGGGGGCGGGAATCAAATGTCAGGAAGTGGGATTGGGATACTTATAAAAAAAATTAAAGAATGTGGAACACAGAATTACGAAAGTTACCAGATCGAGGGTGTCAAGGGTGGATTCATGGTAGTTCTTGGTGACTTCCAAGCAGTAAAGGACCCCTCCATGGGTGCCGAGTGAAGTGATTTTGACCGGGTTACTAGGGGAGAAGAAGGATGATCTCCAATTATTGATCAACCCTTCATCCACAATCACAAACCCTTCCACATAATCGAACTTATTATTTCCATTCAACGAGATGAGATGCTCTTGGTCCTTTGTAAACGTTGAAAAGTTGGAGTACAATACCCTGATCCACCTCACCTGTGTGTCACAATACAATCCAGGACATCAACCCAACATCTCAAATATCAATATATATGGACGAAATAATGAAAAAGTTTTAGTAGCTAATTAATTACGTGGGCATATGTAGTAATAGGGTAAATTCCAATTAATAATTGCAATACTTGGAAGGAAAAGTAGAAAGTGGGTAGTAGAGTGTAGTTTGAGAAAAGAAGCAACAAAAATGCCAGCTTTAGAACAGCCGTTTGAATGTGTAGAAAAGCTAGCTCATCACTCTCTGGACCCAAACTTAAAAAAAGTAAGCAAGTACGCATTGTGGCCAAGAACATGTCTGAATGATTTGTACCTATCCCATATGTCTCGCTTGGTTGGTTTGTCATTAGCTTTACCAAAGTTTTCTTCTCACAGGCAAGTTAATGAAATTAATCACTTTTGTCGTATTGGGAAGAAAATTAAAGGCCACCAAATCAAACTCTCTCTCTATATATATATGCATATTCCAACAAAACTGAAGTAACGAAATTAAATTATTTGCAGAGATATAGGGGATATAATATAGATATATACCCTTTGGGGAGCCGGCTCAAGCGCAATTCGAGCCCTAGTGATGATTCCAAACTGCCCTAGCCCACCTAGCACCCCATGGAACAGCTCTTCGTTCTCCTCTTCTGAACACCTCTTCACCTCCCCTTTCCCTACATATTCAACATTTAAATCCAAATCTTCTTAATTACCAACCTTGTAAAAAAATTAAAGTGTTAATTACTTACTTTATCCTAAAGAAAACAGTTGTGATTTTCATGTCATATATATGGTTTATGTCGTAATTATGGTATACATACGTACTTGCGAAAGAGCTACGTACGAGTAAAATATATGTAGCTGCCTTTCAAGACCTGGATTTTAATTAGTTTTATTGTTGTGCCTAATTCCAGTCTCGTCAACTTACAGATCTAATTACAGAATTAATTGAGGTTCCAAAATTGACTCACAAATTATAATTGCAAGGATTAGCAACTTGTTATAGCTATAGATACCGTTAAATAAAATATTAAAATACATTACAAGCATAACGACCATGGGTGCACACTCGAATAAGTTTAAAACGCAAAAAAGCTTTGAATTTAATTAAGGAAAACAGAGCCATGCAAATAATTAATTTTTAAATGCAAAAAAATAATTAAAGAGAAAGAAACAAACCAGTGACGACATCGAGCTCGTGAACGTTGCTAATCTGAGGGCCGTGGTTAAAAGCCTGGCCGCTAATCCCGGCATTGGACAGCGTCCCGCCCACCGACAGGTACAAGTAATCCGTCCAAGATTTGGGGGCCAACCCATATTCCAAACACCTCCTCAGCACCTCTATCCACAGTTCTCCACCCCACACATCCACGTGCATCTCCTCCGCCGCCACCTTCGGCTCCGGCGGCGGCGAAGACATCTTCCTCCGACTCATGTCAATCACAACTCCTCCGCTCATCGCCTGGCCGTTGATGGAGTGCCCGTGGCCTCTTGCCGAGACCGTAAACCCTCCCTTGTACGCCGCTCTAACCAACTGAGCGACGTCCTGGTCTGAGGTCGGGTGGAACACTGCAGCAGGCTCCACTCGTGTAGCCATGTTTCCGAAATCCATGGATACCCTAGCAAGGTCGGCCGAGTCTAAGCTGAGCTGGAAGTCGTCGAGGGTTAGTCCGAGTACTACTGTTGCTATGAGCACAAGGTGGCACGCCATCACCGAGAGAATAAGTTCGGATATCGTCATCATCGTCGTCGTCGCGAGGAGGATATTAGCAGAAGGAGAAAGATATGAAGATGCAGAAGGAGAAATGAAGATGAATAATAATAATAAGGTTGGCGAAGGTGAAGATAACGAGGAAGATCCGGGATGGCAGAGAGTGAAGAGAGAGAGATAAAGAGAGAAGTAAATATTTTGGAAGATCTTTTGTTGTTGTGTTTTGGTTTAGTACTGCTGGCTGCTGCTGCTGCTGCTGCTGCTGCTGCTACTGCATGGTGAACAGCAGTCTCTTTTGCTACCTTTTTTCTTTTCTGCAGCTTTTAGGGGCTCTCCTATTGCTTTTGGTAATTTTAAATAGGGGGTGGTGTCTAGGATATTACATACAAAAGTTCGGTTCTTGATTTATAGGACAGATAAGAGTTAAAAGAAACGAGAGAGGGGGGGAAGAACTTCGGCTGACACGTGGCTCTTCACGTGCGACAAGTCATTCAACAGGCTTATCAACACTTAGAAACGGTCAAAGATGTCGATTGACCAACTTAATTGCTAACGTGTTGTTAGTTATATTAATTCCTCGCACGTATTTCAGTTGTTAAATAAAATCAAACAATTAATATATATATGATGTCCTATATTTTATATGCTATTATTTTATTTTATGTGGTAGCTAGTTTCGAATTTCCCCTGACTTCTTATTCTTTGACCTTTACCTTTCGTTAGCCACCATTGATCAATATTGTACAAACCAATAGCTAGCTCCTGTTTTCTTGTTTTCTCGTAATTTTTTTTTAATTTCCAATTGACCTCTATTTATAATTTTTTTCCTAAACATTCTCATTCAACTAGTTCAAACACAATGCAAAAGAGGAGAAAATGTCTCTAATTCAAGTGTAAACGCCTTGGAATTTAATTAGTAAAATAGTATAAATTTTAGGTATTGTAATAAAAAGTTATTACGCAAATCAGTCCAAGTTGTTACATATTAAAGGCATGTAAACTATTTTGTTCCGGAAAAAAAAAAGGATAACAAAGAGAAAAATAAGAAAGAGATGGAAGGGGTAGGCCCCAGGTTTTGGATACAGAGGATCTTTTGTAGGGACAGGAGGAAAGGGACAAAGCGGCTTCACGTGGGTGAAGACAATAATAATAATAATAATAATAATAATAATAATAATAATAATAATAATACTGTATGAATGATATGTCGAGTTGTAGTAATCACTTGGTTTAGGCTTAGCTTATTACAAAATTTGAGGTTTCTTCTTCTTGGTCTTTCTTTACAATTAGTCAATTATGACATGTATAGTACTGACACCTCTCTCCTCCCCTGCCTTATTGGCCAAGGAAGATCTCCTCAAACTCATTCAACAAAACAACAAAATAACTTCCTTCACACAACTTCTCTGAAACATCACATGTGATTCTAGTGTGAGTATGGACGTACAAGGATAGATATTGTCACTAAGAGGCCACTTCAATTGCATAATAAATGTCACATTACATGAGTACATGGCATCAAATATACCTCAAGAAACCACAAATCATAAAATCTCCAAATAATCATTGGAATTATATGTAATATTATTGAGTTGGCCTGTCATACAAAATAAAATATGTTGTTGGTTATCATTAACTTGACTGATTAGGTTAGCTTGGGGATAAGGTCCTAATCATTGGAATAATATTTGGTATTTCTTAAAAATTGGGAATCAATATTGGAAATTGACAGCAAAATCTAAGGCACAGATTTCGATTTCCCTTGTAACGGTGCATATTAAAAATACAGTGGGCCGTGCGTGGTTTTGGCGACTTGGTCTTTCTTTTTATGTTGCAATTTGGAAGCCAACCTATAAGAAAATATAGCATCTCTTTGTTTTTTTGAACCCCTAATCTCAATTCTCAAGTAGCAATCCTTTGAAATGGAGGAGCCAATTGGAAGGATTAGCGTCACTTTAGTTTCACATCCCTTATTTTGTTTGTATTTGGGATGTATTGCACCATTCTAATTAACTTATCCACTTTCATGACTTTCACTCGTCAACATACGGAGAATTTCACAAGACACTGCGACGGGTCCAAATGATCTTCTACTGGAGGAAGTTAGGAGAAACTGTTAAGTCTTTTATTAGAAGCTATCAAGTATGCCAACAGAATAAAATAGAGCACATGAAATCGGCGGGTTTACTCGATCCTCTCCCTATTCCAACGGAAACATGGCGAGATATAGCGATGGATTTTGTAGAAGTGTTGCCGAAATCTGAGGAAAAATCAGTAGTCTTGGTGGTAGTTGATAGACTTTCCAAGATGGACCACTTCGTGCATTAAAACATCCCTACCCCGCTATAATGGTAGCTAACATCTTGTTCAATTCGGTCCTCAAATTGTACGGTCTGCCAGCGTCAATTGTCTCCGACCGTGACCCCGCCTTCACTACCTTGTTTTGGAATGAGTTTTTTCGTTTACAGGGAACTAGTTTCAATTTTAGTACGGCCTATCACCCTTAAACAGATGGCCAAACGGAAGTTGTCAACAAGCAACTTGAGATGTATCTTTGTTGCTTCACTGGCGAACGAACCTCGGAATGGACCAAATGATTGTCATGGGCGGAGTTTTGTTACAATACTAGCATTCACTCTTCCATAAACAAAACTCCTTATGAGGTGGTGTATGGAAAGCCGCCACCCACATTGTTATCATACGTCCCTGGCACGTCATGAGTGGAAGCTGTAGAGGACGAGTTGACCCAACGCGAATAGGTACTCAAGGAGTTGCGACACCGAATCCAGAGGTCACAAGAACGAATGCGGAAATACTATAATCAAGGTCGACTGGAACGTGAGTTCAAGGTAGGAGATTGGGTCTACGTCATACTACAATCCCACCGCCAGCAAACACTTCGACGTACAGCTAACTACAAGCTCGGACCCAAAATCTATGGCCCATTTGAGGTGCTCGCTAGGATCGGGAATCTTGTGTATCGCCTGAAACTGCCAGCAGATGCTCGTGTACATCCTGTTTTCCACGTTTCTGTTTTGAAACTGCTCGAGGTGATGTCACTGGAGTAGCATTCGCCCCGCTTCCAGCTTCACCTGATGCAGTTGCTGCTGAACCACTTGCCATCCTTGCGACCCGCACGAACCATAGAAAAGAAGTTTTAGTTCATTGGAGCCCTCGTCTGCTGATGGCGCCTGGGAAGATGGCGCTCTGTTTGAGAGGACATACCCCAACATTCTTGTGGACAACCTATTAGATCTACTGGGGCACGCTGTTGTGACTCGTTAGATTAAACTGATGACCAAGATGGAGTAGAGTAACTCTTCAACTGTGAAAAATCTTATTGATGATTTTCCTCTCGAAAGTGTGACAAATGAGATTAATAGTACATAAGAGTAATAAGAAGATCAAAAGGAAAAGGACTCCATCATTGATTATTAGTAACCCAGTTAATTTTTTAAAATTAGTTACATAATTACCAAGTGAGTACATAGTAACATACAACCAGACAACATATATCCGTCAAGGATAAAGGGATCATAAAAAAGAAGGTATCCATCATAGTTAAGTACCATGACAAATTTATTTGCACATATTTTCCAAGTAATTAATGCAGGTCGACATTCGTCTCTGTTTCCTTCAGAGGTATCTTCTTATTTCATCACCTTCTTTCTTTACTTTATTTTCAATTCATGACCCAATAAATATAATAATAGGGATCTTCAATCATTTGGTCACTAGTTTGGACCCTGAGAAACAGGCTAGCAAAACAAAAATGTGACGCGTTGATGAGTCTCTTAGGTGGTGTTTTTACACCATTAATCAAGCATACCTCTTAAACATAGAAGTCTTGGTTGGTTTGTGACTCCCTAACCAGTACTGCATATGCAAACCAATAGCATCCAAATAGGCTCCACTCCTCCCATGGAAACCCACTACTTTGCCTTCAGCTGTAGAAGAAGTGAAAAATGTCCCTACTTCTTCCCCAAATGGACCCAACTTCCCTCTACTCGTCTGAAACGAAAGTGACCTCACAACTTTCAGCTTGTCCTCTCTGTTGGTCGGCCCATAGTAGCCAGAAATCGACAGTAAGATCTCATGTGGATAATCTAGTTTCACCTATATAAAATTAACACTAATAATTCAGGGAAAAGGAAATTTAGAGCAAGTATTGAAGACAACCAAAAAACAAAGATTTTCATCTATGCAAGGAAATGTAATGTTACCCTATGAGTAGAAGTTCCAGTAGTGGTGCCATGTTTGACAGACCAAACTGACTGGCCACTGCGATCATACTCAATCTGGATTGAGCATACGGCATCAACAGTTCTTGTCAAGAATATCTGTTGGATCCCTGAGAATACTCCATCATCCCACGGCCTTCCTCCATCTCCTCCCCATGGTCCTGGTCCGAATGGTACCGACTCTTTCACCACCCCATATGCTACCTGTTCAGCTGCATGCCCTTGGTTGGCAAGCACTAGCTTATTACACCAAGGAGAGTTATCAATCTCTGCAACATTAATATTGTTACCAGAAGCTCCTCCAAATTTCACAATCGCATCGGATAAATGGCTCTTAGGCGGCGTAACTATCCCTTCCTTGACATGAACACCAATTCCATCCAAGAACAAACCTTCTCTCCCGTGGAAACCAACGATTCTTCCTTCATTCACTTTGCTAAAGAAAGATGGACCATGTTCCTCCCCGAATGGTCCATGTTTCCCTTTGTTTGTGAAGAAAGTTAGGGACTTTACTATGTTCGGACCCATATGCATTAGTGGACCGTACGTTCCAGTTATGTGAGTCAGGATCTCTTGTGGGTAGTCAAACACTATCTGGAATACAGACAGACTACATTACATTTTAGACGAAAGCGAGCTGGTAAGATTATGGTACGATCGATTTGTGTCACGATTTCATCACCTACCTTGTCAGTTTTGAACCCTCCTGTGCCTCCATGTCTGCTCCCCCAAACTGGCTGGCCGTCACGATCGTATTGAGCTCTCAAGTAGACAATTCCAACGTTTCTAGAGACATAGATCTGCCTGATACCACTGTATGTCCCATCGTCAAATGCACTTCCTCCTTGTCCACCCCATGGCCCGTGTTTTAGGTACCCTTGAGTATTTTTTGTGGGCTGCCCTCCAATTTTACCAGCCTACATCATTCAATTCCTTGACTAAATTTTTTGTACATGGGATAATCAATTGACAAATCCATTTTTACACTTAGTATACTAAGTTAATATATACAAGCAAAAATGCGCACCTTATCCAAAGTCCCTGGAGCTTTGTTGGCCTCGAGGAGTAGAGGACTCTGTTTCGGAGGCGAGATTTTGGAATGGATAGCACTGTTCTTGTTGTTTTTGTTACTGTTGTTGTTGTGTTGATTATTGTGGTTGAGAGGGGTGTCGTGACTCTTCTGCCTGACAGCAACTACGATGTCGTAGCTATTTCCAGCACTTCCTTGTATAACAGAGTATCCAAGGTTATCAGCTCCACCGCCGTTTACGTTATAGTAGTTGGCGCTATGGACCAGAGCTGCTTTCGAAGCTGCTGCCTTGGGTGTCTGTTGTACGGACTTCTCATATTTGATACCAATGGCGTCAATGTACCAGTCGCCTCTTCCATGAAAGGCAACAATTTTGGCTCCGTTGGTTGGGAGGGAGAAATAGGTGCCTTGTTCATCTCCGTAAGGCCCGTACTTTCTTTTGTTTGTTTCGAACGTCAGAGATCGAACCATAACTGGCCCCCAGTCGTACAGGCTGCCGTAATGTCCCTGGATAGATGTAAGGTACTCATTTGGGTAGTCCAGTTTTACCTGCATCAAACATAATTTTCAAGATATGAGAAGCATTTCCACTATTCATTAGTAGTAGGATGGCTTTCCAATTTTATTTTTATATGGCCCATGTCGTGAAATTTTGAATTGAAGTTGGTATGACATTGCACATCCGTAGATAAAGTAATAAATAGTTACATAATCATACATATAAGATGATAAATAAAAGACGAGATGAATTTGAAACAATAATAAATTCGTGCATATAAAGATAGAGCATAATTATGTAAATATATGAATACAACAAATAGAAAAGAGTATCGTCAATAAAAAAGAGTGAAGAGTACTTATATCTATATATCTCAAAATTAAGTACTTATAAGGAACAGTAATGAATAATAAAGCTCCCTCAGCTATTTATGCTTTAATATCTTACAACCGCATCTTCATTAGTTATCAAGAGTTAGAATTTGGTTTGGTCTCTATTTTGTTTTGCCTACATATTATTGGGATTTTTTTAACTTCATTTTTAAGTTCAATAGTCTTAAAACTTTGGGAGTTACTATTCGATGTAGTAGAATTTGATATTTACTATGTTAGTTAACTAATGGTTTCTTTTGATACTGCAATTATCTATTGTCTGTAATAAAAAATTTCAAAATCTCTAGTGTAATTTACACTCCATACGATAGAAAATATATGTATATAGTAAAAATTGTAATAGTAACTCAAAACTCATATATATTTGTACTATTTTGTAATATCATAGGAAGATTAATGTACTTTATATGAATTAATTATATTAGTACGAAATACAACTAAAAATAGAGTCTAATTTGCATTAGCAATTTCATGTATATTATTATATTATATATAATAGATGGATGCGCAAACATACACTACAAACCCCGTCGCGATAAAAGAAACTAATGATGTAGTATGGGAATAAGATTGGAAGGATGAAACAGTTTGATCAGCTGCAACAACAAGTAGTATATATTAAAATACCTTGTCAGTTTTGTTGCCGCCACTACCGCCGTGCTTCTGTGACCAAACTGAGGAACCTTTATTGTCATACTCAAACTGGAGTGAATCAATGCCGGATCCATGAGCTATCAGCATTTGCCGGACGCCAGTATATACGCCGTCGTCCCATCGGTTTCCGCCATGCCCACCCCACGGCCCTACACTGACGGAGCCGCCGTTGTCAAAGCTCTGCAACAAAACATTAATCGGAATACAATTTTAATAAATTCCCATTAGCAGTCTAGTGAACACAGAGACCGAGAAAAAGGAAAGGAAGCTATTAATTGTATTTTGTGGAATGGAATTACGAACCATTGCTTGCTCTTGCTGTATGGGTTTATAGCCTTTAGCAGCAAAGCAACTGGACTTGGAGACTTATATTGTTCTGATAACGAAAGGCTCGATGTATTTAAAGAAGTGGGGGACGTGGGGGAATAAAAGAAAGAAATAGAATACACAAAAGATTAGGTATCTTTTTCTGGTACAATACATAATTCACCATCACAGCTCAAATATTTTGATTCCATGCCACATATACCCTCATCCCGGTGTGCTGACATGTATGTTTCAAGAAGCATAGAGACGACGTCGTTAGCGTTTTAGTGAAACGCTTTTTTCATAATTTTACTCAAATTTTGGTACCGGTTTTATACCATATTAATACGTTCGGAGTTTCATACATTATTTTAACATAATAGAATGTTTAAACTTTCAGCATAATTATAAAATATTAAACATTTATAATTTTAAAAGTGAATATTAATTAAAAATTATTAAAATATATGTATGATTGGATGTGACATTAGAAAAGCATAATATTATGCATGGATTCGTAATTCCACTAAGTAGGGGAAGGATTGAAATAGCATATCAACGCCAATATATATATATATATAAAAGAGACGGATTCCCAAAGATGAGGCATCCAACATCATCTCATCTCTGTGTTTTCTTTTTTCTTTTCCATAAAAGTTGGCATCTTTCGTTCTACATTGTTAATAGTGACCCCAAATTCCAAATGCTAGATTTTCTCCATAATATTCTTTTCAAATCAATCAACCATGACCTCAATTAGTGTCACCTGAATATTGATATACCCACTTATTCATTGTCTGCATTTATAATATTTGCAAGATTCTTAAATGTTTTCCTTGCATGCTTTCCACTTCATCTCAACTAGTGAAAATCAACATGCTTTCACCCCGATAAATATGAGAAAATGCTATTGATACGACAATCTTTTTTATTGGATGTATTCGATAGGAAATCTAACGGTCCTAATTATTTTTGTTAATTATAATTTGACTGTTGAGATTTTATTAGGGTACAACAGGAACTTAAAAAATATTCCCTCTTTTTCAACTTTTTTTACTTTCCTTTTTTTACTCTTCTCGCGTAAATTAGATATAATAATGACATAAAAATGATGTAATAATGACGTAACAATTTACATATGAAGTCGACATAATGAGCCTATTAAAAGGACATAATAAAAATTAACATAACAGACTCGTAGTGTATATAGCACCGACATGAAAGAGTGGTAAAGTGGATATAACATTAATGAATTCAACTACCCGTAAGGTGGACGTAACAACGACATAACGAGCCTGTAAAATGGTCACACCCATTTAATTTTTTCCAATTTTTTGTTCCGAAACTACCCCATTTCAATCAATTCATTTGACTCATTTTTAGCCGATGGATAAAAATTGACCAAAAAGTAGCCCGATCCAATAGTCACAATCTGTCGAATCCTGCTCTCTGATCCAATAACCGCGTTGATAAATATGCACAAATGCATGTGTTTGGGGTTCAATCTCTATGCAAAGTTCTATGATAGAGAAAGGTTTTTTCTGTAACAATCAAAAGCGTAATTTTACAATCAATAAATGCACTGGCGGAGATAATGATGGGCACAGGAATGCCAAGGCCACCTCGATCCCATTTGGTAACTGATGGGTCTTGTCGATTCGCAAAGAGAACCAGACCCAATAAGCCCATTACTGCTAGTCCATCAGGAGCCGACCTCCTCAGGTAGGATTCTGGAACAACTATAAAAGGAAGGTCTCAGCATTATAAAGGGAGACACCATTCACCTACTCCAAATTGATTAAGGTTTAGACACCTAATATGTCTCAGAAACACTTTAGACCCATTAGTCAGTCGTTTAATGACATTTGACTGATACTTTTATTTCTACTCAACTATCTGTTTCGTCCATAATTCTCACTTACTTACATCTCTACACACTTTGCAAGGAAAATGCATAATGGACTTTAAGGAAGTATAATAAGAGACGTCGATTCAACCCGTACTACATGAACAAATCACTCATTAGTGGGAACCAAGGCAAATTGGGACAATCAATTGGCATTCTATTTGTTACATTTATCGTTCCATTTAAGCGACATTCCATGCATAATTGTATAATTGAACCTCGGTTTTTGGTGAGTTAGATTAACTTTAATTAGTTACGAAATTGGTTAAAATGTACTAAACCAGCTAAAATGTGAGCTCAATCCGCAATTGTTCAATTGAAAATCTGTTATGATTAACCCGAGTTCAGCCCAGATACATATTAAGCTGGCATTTGAACCGGTTTAGTGCATTTTAACCAATTTCGTAACTGTTTGACATTACCCTAACTCGTCGTAAATTGAGTTTCAGTTAATCGCACTTCATAAACTAATTGAGTGACGCAATTACAATTACATAAAAGTTAGGAAGTTAAAAGTAAAAAAGTGGTTTGTCCAAAGAAATGAAATAATGGCGCATTCTACCGTGCGCGGGTGCACGGTTAGACTCGATAATTGCTTATTTTTGTAATTTAAATTTCGACTTGATTATCTACATAATTTTTTATTTAATCGTGCCTAATTTTTTTTTTCCCTAACAGTGTATTATACATAACGACTAATCATGTAATTTCCACGGAAAGTCAAAACAACTTCACCTCTTATTTAGTACACAACTACATCGAAGTAATTATAACAATTTGTTCATGAACTTGTGGTTACTAGTTTTAGGGTGAAAATATGTTTGCCTTGATAAACCTGCCAACACTCAGCTTAGAGGCTTTGCTACCGCCGCTGCCACCACCTAAATGTCCGGCCACCGCCGGGTCTAAATCAAGATGGGAAACTGATGATTGTTGTTGTTGAATGTGAACTCCAAGTGCGTTTAAGTAACAACCGCTCCTTCCATGAAACCCAACAATCTTTCCTTTACTCTCTGCAGATGTGAAGAACGTCCCTAACTCTTTCCCGTACGGTCCATACTTTCCACTGTTGGTGTAGAACGTCAGCGAGTGTATGGCTTTGCTCTTCTCATCGCCGGTGAGGGAGCCATGGTAACCGGTGACAACCGTGAGGAATTCTCGTGGGTAGTCAAATTTGATCTGCAGGGCATTATTTGTCAAAGAAACTGATTATTATTCGTTAAAGCTACTACGAATTAACAAGCTTGATATAGCTTACCATCTGAGAGTTGCCTTCACTGCCACTTCCATGCCTGGGTGACCAAACAAATTGACCGTCATTATCTTCGTACTCAGCTTGTATGCAATATATAGCTTCTCCTCTTGTTAGGAAAATCCTCTTAACCCCGTTGAAAGCTCCATCATCCCAAGCCTTTCCTCTCTCCCCGCCCCATGCCCCTGATCTCAATGTTACTGAAAATTCTTTAACCACTATTGCATTTGCGGCAGGAAGAATTGTAGGTTCTTGTCGGAGAGAAATTTCTCTCATCATATTGAAAGTAGAACGTCGTATCAATTGTGGAGATGTTGTTGTTGCCATTGTTGTTGTTGTTGTTGTTCCTTCCAGGAAATGAACTCCAATGCTGTCAACGTTATTTCCTCTTCTCCCATGGAAGCCGACAATTTTGCCATTGTTAGAGCCAGAGGTAAAGGAGATCCCCTGTTCATCTCCAAATGGTCCATACTTCCTTCTGTTTGTATGGAATGTGATTGACCTGACAATTGCAGGCCCTCGAGAGATTGTTGAACCGTAGTATCCTGTGATGTGGGTCAAGACTTCTGATGGGTAATCGAAACCAATCTGTGTAAGTAATGACAAAAAATGGTCACATTTAAATGACATACAATACAAACCAGGTGAACAAATTAACATGGGTTATGAGATCAGTTACCCTGTCAAGTCGGATGCCTCCAGTTCCACCATTCTTTTCTCCCCAAACTGCATTTCCATTCAAATCATAACAAACCCATATAGAAATAACTCCCTTGTTAGAGCGAGTCAAATGAACTTCACGAACTCCTGTATGAACTCCATCGTCGAAAATGGCTCCCCCACTTCCTCCACAAGGCCCACCCTGCTTCAACTTCACACTTCCATTAGAAATTATTTGAGCCGACTCAGTAGTATGCATATGTTGGCGGCGGCTTTCAACAACTCGAGAGTCGTCGATATAGTCATGAATATTGGGTCCTCTTGGTTTGGATGGAAAACCTTGAGGTGTCAAAGAGTTGAATGGATTTTGGTGGAAAGGAGGAATTAAATGGACACCTATGGAGTCGAGATACCAACTGCTACGACCATGGAAACCCACCACTTTGGCACCGTCGACTGGGACAGAGAAATGGGTTCCCTGTTGAATCCCGTAAGGACCATATTTTTTGGTGTTGCTCTCTAGGACAATTGATCGAACAAGTGGTGGACCAAACTCAACTAGGCCACCATAATACCCGCTGATTGAAACCAGATACTCCTCCGGATACTCAAACTTCACCTGAAAACATATATATGCTTCACAAATGTTTGTATGTGAACAACACAGACGCTAAAGAAAAAGCACGAATTAAACCTTATTAGTCTTGATGTTGCCAGTTCCGCCATGCTTGTCTGACCAAACGGAGGTACCTTTCTTGTCATACTCGAATTGGATGGAAACAATGGCTGCCCCATGCAAGATGATCACTTGCCTCATGCCTGTGTAAACGCCATCGTCCCACCGAGCTCCGCTTTGACCTCCCCACGGTCCCACTGTTATATGACTACTACTCTCTTTTCCCGATCCATAGTTACTTTCCCACTCTCCCTAAATCATTACCAGAGATTATTAAAAATCATATAAATATATGATCAACTGTATCATAAAAACCAACAAAATTACCATGGTAAATTAATCTGGGAAGCTTAAGCTTTGTTGGTAAAGGAAGCCTAAAATGCCCACAATTATTTTACTCGACTCTTTACGACTATCATCCCCGCCTGCCATTGAAGGCATATATAGCAGCTGAGGCCCGAGGGAACCTAATGCATCAAGAACCTTGAGATAATGACAGCATAATTCTTTATTTTCTGAGAGACAACGCATAGCCGGCGGGTCCATTTATTTTTACGCCACCATGGATTGTTCAGATATGTTCGATATGTGTGTAAGGTGGCGAAATCCAAACTCATAATATTCCAGGATCTAGTAATAGGCTACTGTTCTATTATCCCTATGGTCAACTATATCTAATTTTCACCTCAACAGCATTCGTATCCTTTTATTTTATTCTTACTTATCTCTAACTTCTCATTACACTGCTTTATTGTGTTCTTCACTTTTTTTGTCCTTTTTCTCTTATATTGTTATATTCTGTTAACCACATATCCAAGAAGCATGGTACCTGTTAAAATTCCAGGATTTATAAGTTTTGGGATGTCCATCGTGATTTTGAATTGTTAGATATACAAGTTGTGAGAGAGAGTGAGTGTATGGCCTTCCTTGAGTTGGAGTGCCTAAGAGTCTCGAACGAATGGTTTCTTGCAAGACAGATAATGAGAGGTAATCATTAAGGAGTTTTATAAATTATGTAAGCTTATAGAGTATGTGAAAGAGAGAGACAGAAAAGTACCACGGGCCCATACGCTGTTTAGGGTTGTGGTTCGTCCTAAATGTGTAACACTGTGTGGTCCTATAACTTAAGCGTATAGCTTGTATTGTGTTTTATATTCTTAAATGCGGAAGTTGTGGGGCCTTTCATAACCGTTTAAGTTTAAACAAAAAATACAAGTGGCATCCAAATTTTTAAATTAATTAATTGCAATCAGAATATGAATTAAAAGAGGAAAGAGTGATTAACACAAATCATAAACTCTACAGAAATCACGAAAGCAACTTATTTTTAGAAAGACGTGTGATTTGTCAATAATTATAATATAGTTTCTCTCTTGATCGATTCAATTTAATAATTAAATAATCAACAGAACAAATCTAACAATTTTAAAATGTCCTAACGACTAGGACAAAATGTTGTAACATCAAAAAACTGCCCATCAAATACTCACTACAACCACGTAGCATGTTTCTGAAGGAGTAGAGTACACAACACGTCGGCATGATTCAATTCCATAATCTTATTTGAATTAAAGTCGCCCAACAAAGCAAAGTAGCAAACTGTTTTCTTCAATGGTCGGGAGGTACCCTACAATTGGGTCACACTTACATGATTCAAGATTTCAAGTCCATCTTTTTATAAAAGGGAGTCGATGATTGATAAGTAATGATGGGAAAGATAAGGTGGCATTTCATTGTGAAAACAGTATTATCCACCAAAACCTACAAGTATACAAAATACAATTGAATCACCATGGGTAATCCTATTTATTTGAGTTTATACTAGGTTACATGTCAGCATTTTGTAGTGTAATTTTTTATCGACATAATCACCCGAAAGTGCATGATCGTTTTCGGCAATAAGTGCATAAAAAGGTGAAATTAATAAATCTCATAAATGGAACACTACAAGAAACTGCATGTTTAACGACGGTTTTTTATCTATTTTAACAGCGGATAGTCCGTTGTTAGAAATCTTAACGACGAATACAAATCCGCCGTTAGGTTAAGTAATGGTAAATAGATATTGATAGAGAAACGTTGAAACAATATTGATAAGCTTAAACAAATATTTATATTACTGACGACGGCAATGAGAGTAACCTTAAGTTTTCATCGACCATACATACATCTAAGTGGCTAATACGTTGCAAATATTTACATCTAAATTTCCAATACCTCAAAGTTGCCATACTTACGTCTATCTTAATTGCCAAAACTTCAAAGTTGCCCATACTTACATCTAAGAACTGATAATAACCTCTAAGTTGGGGATACATATACCTCAATGTTGCCTATACTTATGTCTAAATTGGCAATAACCTCTAAGTTGGCCATACCTATAAAGTCGAGTTGTGAGACAATCAACTTAGGCATTTGACCTCAAGAAAATAATTCGTCCAAACACTATCATGATTGTGCTTGTTTTAATCTTTTGTGAAAAATTAAGATTTTGACGCAAAAAATTATTTAAATCCAAGTTCATAGATAAAAAATGTTAATTAAATAAAAGAAATATGAGAAAAAATATTAACTAATACAAATTTTGCTTATGTACAAATATAGACACTCCACTTGTAGCATACAAACCATCAAATCTTCAGCGCATATCTCAACCGTCCGTCAGATCTCCACCGCATTTAAATTTTGTGTGCTTTTTATTCTTGACCGTCAGATCTCCCCTAGCCAACTTCGGCCGTCTGATCGAGTCAAAAGCAATGCCAGAGGAGAAAGACAAATGCAACATTGATTTCCCCTACGCATATGCAATTTATAACTGTACCGCCTAGTAGGATGGTTGGAGAGACCAATATATGGTTTCACAAGGTCAATGGAGTATAGGTGGATGGTCTGTCTTTCTCTAATGCGTTTAGGAATTTCTTAGGGCAATTCCTCACAAATTGTATAAGAGAAGAGTAGTAAGAGTATTGAGACTTATGAAAATGGCTGGGGGATAGAAAAGTATCACTGGTATATGTGTATGTAGATTTATAGTAAACTGTAAGTGTATAAATTGAGTAGGCGTATAATTCAAGCGTATGAGATCAATTATATAATATTATAAATGTTTAGATCACCTTATTTTTTATTGACTCTCGAGATTAGAATCGGATTTTGCGTCAACCGATAGCGGACGTCCTGCTTCGAGTCTCATTTGAGATTTGAGGTTTGAGGAGCGAGGAAAATATATTTATTCCCTCTAAGGTTAAGTAATATTTGGTAAAAAAATGTAGCCGTCAGCCGTCAACGGAAGGAACAAGAAGTCCGTAATGGGTGCCGTTTGTTTCTCTTATATTAGTTTAAGGAGTTGATGAATTTCTAGGGTGGTGCTGCCGTGCTGGATCTCCGTTCCGTGTACGTCGGTGCAGAGGAGAGGGTTTGAGGTGTCCGAGGTAGAGGATTACGATACAAAGGAAAGTAAATATATTTTTACTGGCAACTTGACAACACAGTAGTTAGGTAGATTAGTAAAACGAGTTTAATTTGTATCATGCAATGCAATCATGGTCTTAAAATATTATCAAGTTTGAAGTCATCATGTTCGAGATTCGTCCCGCATTAACTCAACCACGTTTCGTAAGGGAGTAATTAATACTGATAATGGAAGGTTAGTTGAAGTCTTCCTTTTGATAAGTTTAGTTGAACTAATCACACACATATCCTTCATCTAAAGTTAGTTAGCTATGAAGAGTAGATTACAGTGAATGACGATGGAGACAATCATACCAAGTACTACCTCGTACCAATGAAACAGTAGCTATAATACAAACATGAACAAAGGGAACCGATGATCACATATTGACCATCCAATCTGTCAAAAGGTTATCTTTTCTCGCTAAATGGGCCACCCGATCCATCTTGAAAAGGTGAGATCGCTTTATGAAGGATATTGTGGCCCAAGAGAAAGTGCTCAATTCATCAACCATGACCGCAATTAAGGACGCACAACTCCAAGGTAAGCTAACGCAGCTCACAAACGGCCCTCGAACAAGCACTTGACTGAGAATTTGAGATCTCCCCTAAACCGAAGCAGCTAAAAGAATAGTAGCTAAGAACACCCAAACTTCAGCCTCTATTGGCTCCAAACGCAAAAGATGACCAGCCCTCCCATCAACCACTTTCCGGATAGAGTTCATCATAACAACTCCATAACTCACCTTCTTTACATGACTTATACAATGATTATCTATACTATATATTATTATGCATTTATATTTTCTTCTCATGTCACATAATCATTTTTAAAATTTCATGAGCTGTCCTTAATTTTAGGAATATAGCCTATCTCTTAATTTCTCGTAATAAATAAATAAACCTCTTACATTTTGGTGAATAACTTCCCACTTTGTTCTAAAAAATCTTCCTACATTGACCTTTTCAAAAAAACGTTACCAACTTTTATTAGTAATGTTTTTACTCAATGACAAGTTTTCAATCGCCATCGTTGATCCAATGTCGAAAAAAGGAAGCGAAACACTAACTGTCTTTTGCTTTAAAAACTTAAATTAGTTTTTGTTTCAGAAAAAATTTAACATCTTTTACCCAAAAAAAACTCATCAAAAGAGAGAACGATGACAAAAATAAGTAACCAACACTAAATCATAAAATCTCTCAATAGGAAGAATACTAAATTTTAATCATCATAAAGGAGGCGGCGTTGCCAAAAAAATTATAAAAAGGGTTTAGCGATAGAGAAAATAGAACTCTCTGATTAAACGATTAAAAATTTCAAATTTTCTATTAAAAACAAAAACCAAAACATAGAACTTATCATACTATATTAATGGCTGGCAACAACTTTGTCGGCTAACATTTAAGGAATCATCCATTAACAGTACATTGCACCAAGTACACTTTTCTGGTAAAACATGGGTTGTAGCTTCTAACTATTAATTCCTCCATCAAATTAACTGTTGTACTTCATAGTTGAATATTCTATTCTACTGCAAGAATTATATACGATTAGATTTTGGATATTTAGACCGCCGAAAGAAACTAATTATCAATTAAGACTATCCATAATAGTAAAAGCTAAAAAAAATTATTATTTTTATTAAATTTGGCTTTTCGGCTTTGTAAAAGTGATTTTGCATAATGATATGAGAGTTAAAGCTATCTAATTATCTATATGAATTTTATCAAATGTTAATTTCATAACTTTATTTGGATAATTTATTTGGACTCATATTATTCTTATAAGAATTGAGGTTTGATCTTTATGTTGTGAGGATTTTTGTCGCTTCCAACATTTTCTATTAGGATTTTATTCGAAACCCTATCGAAGATCAACTAATAACTTCTACAACAATAGCGGCCGATGTTGCAGATTTACCACGCGTATGGCAGCCAGGGCGAGAAGTCGGGATCGGGTGCAACTAACTGATCAAGTAGCCCAAGACTGCTATGACTCCAACCTCTCTTAGCTAGCAAATAAGGATGATACATCCAATATGTTAGGTTTTCTATTTCATTTTTATTTTTTTTGTCTTTCGGATTCTAGATTCGGTTTGTTTTTTTGGTTTATTTTTTGATTATTATACTAGTTAGTAGGTCATTTTTTCATTCTTTTTTTCTCGTTTAATCAATCTTGTTGTAACGGTCGTACGTGATTCTGTTTTTCAGAACGATCGTCCCATGTAAATTCACGTTAAGTGGATTCTTCCATAGGTTGATAACAATCATTCATTATAAAAATGACCTCGGTCAAATTTTAATAATGAAAATTCACCAATAACGGTAAATTTTGAAAAAAAATATAAACGGAAAGAAAAAAGACAAAAGGGGAAATATGGGAAGTGGGAGACTGGGAGTTGATGATGATGAGAGGAAGATGGAGCAGATGGATGGAGCCATGGAGGAGTCTGTGTTCATGTGGTGGACAAATTAAAGATAGTTGGATCCCAAACGACTGTATAGCCTATCTACTATCATTATCTATCTCTCTCTCTCTCTCATTTCTGTATTCCCATTTTGTCGGTGCTCTCATGTGGATTAGATGGGAATATGAGGCCACAACATCCAACTAAACCAAAACAAACAGCAATTACAGTCACAGACAGACCACCGTGCCCAGCTTATCTTCTTCCATGTGATTTCCCCTTCCCCACCACACTGTCTTATCATCATTATTATATTAATTATAATTCATATGTCAAGCACCCACCGCAAATATGAGACCAGATGTGATTACGAGGTTGTGTTATTGTGTATTTTTATCAATCTGAGTTTTCGTTGAATCTGTTTTGTATTCTTTTTAATTTGTGATAGTGAATTTGGGCTGAGTTTTTCCTTATAAGGCGTCATAGAGTAAGATTTTTTTGAACTGCATGAACAATTTCTGTGTTGATTTACTTACATGCAAGCGTAAATTAATATTACAAATTGTTTGTTTGTGATTCGTAAATCTATTTATTTGTGTTAGTATTCGATTTCTTCGATCCTCATTCTTCTTGCTTCGTGTATGTGTGAGACGATACTTTGAAGCCAAGAAATCATATTGCACCTAGCTAGTAACTTGTAGCTTTTGGCCAATTGCGTCGGCAAAAAGGGTTCCATTTTCTTAGTTATATATATATATATATATGTTTTAAATACAAAAAGAAACTTACAATATGATGATGGTGCTGGACAGTTTGATTTAGTAGCAGCTAGCTAGGTAGATCATGGGACACGTCTCTATGAATAGTTAGTAGTAAAGTAAATTAATATGTGTGGGGGTGGGGGGGATCAATCCAGCCACCCAGCCATCGCCTACCTAATATTCCCTTAGCTTGTTCCTCCAAATCTCATAATCTTCTGTCACACGCACCTTCATGTGTTGCAGGCAGCACTTGCACCCCCTCATTTAATCAGAAACCATAGATAGAAACAAGGAAGCTTCACTCAATTCCTTGATTGTCGATTTCTTTTGTCACAGATACTCATTACCACTTTCAGCAGCGAGTTGGGGACAAAGAGATGGTAAATCGTTTCCGCCTCATAACCACAAACCGGGCAGTCATGGGCCAAATCCAATCCCTTTGAAAGAAGGGGCTCCTTCAATGCTAAGTTGCTATGGATAATCTTTCAAAGGAAATTTTTAAGATTGGGTTGAATCGGTAAGGACCATAATTTTGTCTAATCATGGTAAGGACCATTTTACCCTAAAGCCACTTGAAACACTATATTGATCGGTTGTACCACGTAGTCACATTTACTCGCCATTGAATTTCCTCGTATTTGTTTTTCTTATACAGTAATACAGACACTAAAAATAATACCCCCAGAAAAGTATTTGCTTCTTCATTAAGTAGAAACACTCTTATTATTAAAGCAAGGAAAAACATTATTTGTAAGTACCTTTTTTGACTTGGACGTGGATCGACATTTGGTCCCGTTTTGATCATCATAAAAGAAAACAATGGTCCCTCTTGAATTTGCTTTTCATTTCAATTCCCTCGATCAAACGACGGGTGGCAAAAAATATTTAAAGTTTAGGAAGTATCGTTATAAATATAGGGCACCCACCCAAGTTCCAGATGGAGTCGTTGCTGTATTTTCTGTGACAGTGACTGCTTCGTTTGTCTCCACTCTCTACTGTCCAACATACTGTAAGAAAAGTTAAAAACACAAACCCCATATTACTCCCCATTTGATATTTGAACTCTGCAATTCCTCTGGCTACTCTCCCTCTGCTCTTTTGAGATTTGAAGGAGGACAAATGGGAACTACCTCAGTTCCCAAGCAGCTGCATTTCTTCTTCTTCTTCTTCTTCTTGCTATGTTTGTTGAAGCTAGCAGAATGCACTGTGACCTATGACAGTAAGGCCATTCTCATCAATGGCCAGAGGAGACTCCTTCTCTCTGGCTCCATTCACTACCCCAGAAGCACCCCTCAAGTACATTTTTCCTGCAAATGTCACTTCTTTTTTGTTTAATTTGGTTCGAAATGAGTTTATTTATTTATTTCATGTTCTGGGTGTTGGTTACAGATGTGGGAAGATCTCATTCAGAAGGCCAAAGATGGAGGCTTGGATTGTATTGACACTTATGTTTTCTGGAATGTACATGAGCCTTCCCCTGGAAATGTAAAAGCTTTACACTGGCTGGATCTCTCTTTTTCTCCTTTGAATATTCTGTAGCTTTTTCTTTTCTTTCTACCTGCTGGGTTTCTTATTTCTGGTTTTGTTTTGTTGGCAGTATGATTTTGAAGGAAGATACGACCTTGTAAGGTTCATTAAGACGATTCAGAAAGTTGGGATGTATGTTCATCTCCGCATTGGACCTTATGTTTGTGCTGAATGGAATTTTGGGTATCTTCTTGACTTGCTTTTCACTTCAGTTCTTCAATGGAATCTTTTCTTTTATTATTGCTTATGAATTTGGTGTTATCTTGCTCCCTTTTGGCAGAGGATTTCCCGTCTGGTTGAAGTATGTCGATGGCATGAGCTTCAGAACAGATAACCAGCCTTTCAAGGTCTCGTATGTTTTTAAAATCTTCATTTGAGAGTAGAAAATAAAAAATCTTCACTTGGTTGTTCAGTTAACTATTTTCTCACTTTTCTTTATTTTGGGGGGTTTGAAGGCGGCCATGCAAGGTTTCACGGAGAAAATTGTTCAGATGATGAAGAATGAGAAACTCTTTGCATCACAAGGTGGTCCCATCATTCTTTCTCAGGTATAAAAATGACGCGGAAAAGGTGAAATTCATTCAAAGGGGTTCTTATGCCAGATTTCATCAGCAAAAAGGGTCAGCAGTTTCTTGGTCTGATTTATGTTAAATTTTGGTTTTTGTCTTAAAAAAATTGTGTTAGATTGAGAATGAGTATGGACCAGAGAGCAAGGCATATGGGGCAGCTGGTCAGTCTTACATTAACTGGGCAGCAAAAATGGCTGTTGAGTTAGACACTGGAGTTCCATGGGTGATGTGCAAAGAAGATGATGCTCCTGACCCCATGGTAGGCTAAGTCTTAAGCACTCTTAGATGACAATTTTCCCTTCTTGAATTAATTAATTAATTTTGTTTGGAATATAGATAAATACATGCAACGGTTTCTACTGTGACACTTTTACTCCCAACAAGCCTTATAAACCTGCACTATGGACAGAGGCATGGAGTGGCTGGTAAGTGTTGTTGTTATTATTGTTGTTGTCACTCCATGAAGTTTTGGTTCGTTGATTGTGTTCTTTTGATTTGATGGGAAAAGGTTCACGGAGTTTGGAGGTCCGAATCAGCAGAGACCAGTAGAAGATTTGGCATTTGCAGTTGCTCGTTTCATACAAAAGGGTGGCACATTTATTAATTACTACATGGTTAGTTAGTTACTTACTTTGCATTTCTTCCTGGTTTTGACTACTGGAACTCCTGGGAATATGCTTTGACGATATGTGATGTGACAGTATCATGGAGGCACAAACTTCGGTCGATCAGCTGGAGGCCCCTTTATCACTACTAGTTATGACTATGATGCTCCAATTGATGAGTATGGTAAGTGACAATCATTGACTATGGGATGGGATTTCTTCTGCTTAGTAGTAAAGGTTATAAAATCTTGAGAGTCAAAAACTAAGCATTTGATTTTGCAAACAGGCTTGATTAGGGAACCTAAATACAGCCATCTGAAAGAACTTCACAAAGCTATTAAATTGTGCGAGCCAGCTGTGGTCTCCTCTGATCCAATAGTAACTCCACTGGGAACTTACCAACAGGTATGTCATTTCTGATATGGGAAGTTACCAATGAAACTTAATTTTGAACGGTGAACTTACAGTAAGAAGCATTCTGCAGGCTCATGTGTTCTCAGCGAAAGGACATTGTGCAGCTTTCCTAACCAACTATCATCCAAACCATACTGCTAAGGTGACTTACAAAAATTTGTACTATGATTTACCTCCCTGGTCCACCAGCATTCTCCCCGATTGCCGAACTGTAGTCTACAACACTGCAAAGGTCAGTTTAAGCCGAAGAAAAGGTGTCGATTTTCGCACTTCTCTCCTATCTTATTCTAAAATATGAATGTATAAACTGTATAATAGGTTGGAGTTCAGCCATCACTTGTCCAGATGTTGCCAACGGGTACTAGATTGCACCCATGGCAAACTTATGAAGAAGATATCAACTCTGTTGAGGATAGTTCAAGGATGACAGTTCGCGGACTCTTGGAGCAGATCAATGTCACTAGAGATAATAGTGACTATTTGTGGTACATTACCAGGTCAGTCTGTCTCATTGCTATCAACAAAGTATATTTGAAAACTGTAAATAGTTAAGGCCTTGACTTGTAACCAGTTCTGATAAAAATGTCTTCATCGAGTGAGGGTAACCTCGTGACCAAAATGGTTAAAAGTAAATCTAACTGAAATAGAATTTGGAAACATATACTAAGCAGAATTTTGAGTATGTTGTTGGTTCTGAAATCAAGGTGTTTGAATGTTGAATGTGTTGGCTTTCCAGTGTCCGGATTGGATCATCTGAATCATTTCTCCACGGTGGACCTAAGCCAACACTCAGTGTGCAGTCAGCAGGCCATGCCCTCCATGTTTTCATCAATGGACAGTATTCTGGTAAGTTATGGTTGTGTGAACCAACTCATAAAGCTGATAAATTCCACTCTTACTAGGGAGAAGCTCAGTAACCCCGTTTCAATACTAGGATCCGCATTTGGTACCAGAGAAGACAGAAGATTGACCTTCAGAGGACCGGTCAACTTGCGTCATGGGGCAAACAAGATCGCATTGCTCAGCGTAGCGGTTGGATTGCCGGTTAGTTCCCATCCCTTCCCTCAACTGCACGCATGAGGTATTGAATGCAACAACGTTACGTGCATGTATGGTTACGAGGGCTGCGCATTTATTGTGGGGGATGAATTTCGTTTTGTTTTGTTGAGCTAAGGGGAATTAATCATTAGTTAACTTTGACGTATTTGAAGGGTGTCAGAGCTAATGAAAGGAACGAGAAATAGAAATCCAATTAAAACTTCTCTCCTCCCAACGTTATAGCTTCTACTTTCACTTCTGCATACTTCAATTTTTTCTTCTCCTTTCTAAACGCCTACTGATTTTGTTCTAATCACTATCATCATTTTCTTAATCATCTTTCATCAATCTAACCTACATGTTAAAATGGGAACGTTACAAACAACTTTACTGATTCACCACCATGATTGTTTTCAGAATGTAGGATTCCGGTTTGAGACGTGGAAGACAGGAATTGAAGGACCTGTTATGTTACATGGACTTAAAAAGGGGGATAGAGACTTGACAGGCCACAGATGGTCTTACCAGGTTTGTTGCTTCAACATTTCCCAGCTGCCATTCTATATTTAGAGGAAATAATAGACCGAATTCTAAACAGGTTGGCCTACGAGGAGAGGCGTTGAATTTGGTCTCTCCAGCTGGAGTCTCATCTGTTGAATGGGTTCAAGATTCTCTAGCTGCACGAGGAAACCAAGCTTTGAAATGGCACAAGGTAAACATTCAACAAAAGCCTGCTCTACAGTTTCTAAAAATCTGGTCCTGACAATTATGAACCTGTAACCTGAATATTGTAGGCTTACTTTGATGCACCTGGAGGAAGTGAGCCACTGGGTCTGGACTTGGGGAGCATGGGGAAAGGGCAAGTGTGGATCAACGGGCAAAGCATAGGGAGGTATTGGATGGCTTATGCAAAAGGTGAATGCAGTCATGGCTGCAATTACGCTGGGACATACCGCCCCAACAGGTGCCAACTGGGCTGTGGCCAACCAACCCAGCGATGGTAAATATTAAACAAAACTACCCAGTTTATTAGTGTCACGTTCCCAAGCTGATCAGTGATTTTTGGGTTTTTTTGCAGGTATCATGTTCCAAGGTCATGGCTGAAGCCAAGGCAAAATTTGCTCATAGTCTTAGAGGAACTTGGAGGCGACGCATCAAAGATATCTCTTGTTAAGAGAATGTAGAAGCTATTGAAACTGGGATTAGTATCATCAATATTTATACATTTCAGTGATACATGGAAGAAAAAGAAGCGGGGTTGATGTTTATAGGTCAGAAAGAAACACAACAGTTTGGTATCACAAAGAAATGTTCCACTAGTTGATAATATATGTTTGTACAACAAGTCCACTTGTCCATCTCCCATTTCGATTATAATAATTTAATTTTCTATTCATCAGAAAAAAATTCCTTATCGTGATCTGAGTTCTCATATTCGACAGTAACACTCATGAAATGCAGAGGTGGTCAAGTAATGAAGAATCAGATTCAAAGGGGTTATAAAGATGGAGGCAATGCCATTTAGTCAAACGAGGAAAAGAATGATAAAAGAACAAACTGGACCTTTTGGCATGGTTGTTTTCAGAGCGAGTTGATGATAAATTTAATCATTGAGTTGTAACATAGATTCGTATAGCGAAGCATTCATATTTATTCGGGTAACGGTCTGTTTTGTTGTCTAAGGTATTAATCTAGATACACAAAAAGAAATGTCAACCATAAAGAATTTCATGTGCCACTAATAGGATGGCACAATTATCCTGACCATGAGCGAGCTTGACGTAGATCATAGGCAAGGACGAGAGTAAACGACAATCATGGAGCTTGTCGAAGAACCCTCTCATGCAAGTTAGGTGCTCCTTTCAGTTTCAAAGATTACTATAATAACAGACAGACAAACTGAGGATAGTCTTTATCATCATCATCATCCATGATCCATTCATGAGAGATCAATTTCAAGCATCATAAACACATAATCATCATCCATTAAACAGACATACACACCAGTCACAAACATCTGGTACAAATTAAAAACAAGGAACAGCTAATAAAGAGAGGATCATCATCCCCTTCAACATTCAAGCAGTAGAAACAACCGGGGGAGTTCCTGCGTGCTTCTCAACGCCGGCAATCAGTTCATCCTTCCTCGCACCAATTACCTTGTCCACAATCTTCCCCTCCTTGAAGAAGATGAACGTCGGCATAGCTTCGACTTCATACTCCGCAGCAACAGTCTGGGCAAAACAACAACGAACAAATAAGTCCCAATTCAAGGGTTACAATCCGCAGATTCTAAGTTTTAGGTTTGTTGTTTACCCTCAATTCATCCACATCGACCTTCATGAAAATCACGTGAGGCATCTTCTTGGCCAATTCTGCGAGGACTGGAGCTATGAAGCGGCAAGGTCCGCACCACGTAGCAGTGAAATCCACCACAGCCTGTCCACACAGCATACAATTCCAAATTGAAACCAACCAGCATACAAAATCACTCTAATCATTTGGGAATCTTCGTGAAATCAATTCCGAACCATTTAAACTTTTGACCTACTGAGCCAAGCAAGCAGATCTACGGAAACTGAACAACATGGAGGATAAAGGATGAAATATTTACCAGTTTCTTAGACTCTGAAGCATGATCAAACTTCTCCTTCCAGATTTCGACGCTAGTGCAGCTAATCACCTGACCTTCTTCCGCCATTTTTTTTTTTTTGGTTTTTGAAGAATCCGATCCTGAGCAAAAAGATCTCTCGACTTCGGGCGTTTCCTCGACGCTGATTAGTATAAACCTTGGCTGGGATATGGGATGCGTTTCAGGACGGACTTGGAAGTGTATATATACTAATCCTCGATTGAAGGAAGTTACCTAATGCACCCTAGATAAGCAGTCAATTACGATGCTTGCCATTTTTAGGAATCTGGATAGGATACGTGGGTTTGGACACAACGACGACGCGCTGAAGAAGCGGGTGACGCATTCCCGAACGTCACGGGACGATAAAACGGCTGAGTCTTTATGTCGTTGACTGACTGTTTCGGTAGGTTAGGTAGGGAGGGAGCGTGTTGGGGACTTGGGGCATACGTGGCCGTCGTTTCATCATTTTATGAATTACAAACGTTTTCAAAACATGCATGTCAAGAAAAACGTTTTCAAAACAATACAGGCCACTGGTCACCATACCGAAAATTTTAACTTTTGTGTCGTCGTGCTTTACCCGTTAAGGGTGGTAGTCCTCCTAAAGATTTGTTTGATGAGATGAGATAAACATCTTTGGCAAGAGCTTTAATAATATAAGTAGCTTCTTTCGAAAAAAATAATTAATGGTTTGTCAATAATTAATTATTTATCTTTCATCAGATTTTCTTTTTTTGGTAGAAAGGGTAGACATTAAGTCCTAATCACAGAATAACACGGAAAATGAAACCCCAATCAGATCTGTACGAATATAATTTTTAACCTTAGTAGGAAGAGTAAAATCTGAACTACAACCTAAATTTAGTGAGTGCCCATAATGAGTCAAGGCATCCGCAACACAGTTGCCTTCACGAAAGGTGTGCGTAACACGCACATCCCAATCTCTGTCGAAAGCAATAGAGATATGGTTATTACGAGTAAGTGCACTAATGGAGAGTAGATTTTGACATGTTCACGACACATAAAGTATGCGATTTAATTATAATGGCATCGAAAGAAGAAGTATTGTAGACGAACCAAAGTGAGAGATCGGAACATTATTACCATCGGTTACCTGAACTTGCTCAGTCCCTTGATATTCTAAGTGGAGTGAGAGGTTGTGTAGTTCATTGGTCAAGTTATGATTAGCATCCAAGTCCAAGGTCCAACTTGTGGGAGTGGGATTTGCGGAGGCTGTTGTGTAATTGGCGATGGGTGGAAGAGTGGAGTTTAGTTGGCGGGGTGACAGGCAGAACTTGAAATGGTGACCTTGACACTGGCAATTGAAGCAAATCATTGGCCGAGAGTGAGTACGATGTCCCATGGATTCAGTGATATGTCCCTCAGGCCTTGTTGGTGGTGAAGGTGTGGAGACATATAGAGAGGGTTGAGCTGATTGGCAGCTTTGGTGGGGAGAATAGTAATAGTCGCGTCCATGGCCGTAGTGTCCACCCCCATCATTGAGATAAACCAAATCGAGAGACATAATTCACCATTGGGGTATCAAGTGCCATCAACAGAGATATCAAGTTGTTTCAGTTAATGATAAACCATGGAGTTCGATAAATGATACTAGGGTAGTGCGACTGTGTAGAGAGCGAATCAATGGCCGATAGGTAGGTCCAAGTCCACGGAGGAAGAGCTTGACAAAGTCGTCATCTGCAATACCTGCACCCAAGGCTAATAGGCGATCAAAGGTTGATTTAGCCCACTTCAAGTAATTGGCCTTTGAATCTTTATTTTGTCAAAGGTCGAACAATGGAGACTTGAGAGCTCAAATTTGTGAAGGGTTGCCCATGTTGTATGCCGTTGCAAGAGCTTTCCAGGCTTTCAGTATGGTGTCCACACCGACTAATGTGTGAAGCACGGGCTCAGAGATAGAGTTAACTATCAAGTGAAGCACAATTTGGTTTTGGCGTTACCCTGCGGTGAAATGTGGGTTGGAGGTGCCATCTTCAAGTAGACGCAACGGCGCAACATCGGAATCATCAACGTAATGTTGGAGGTCATAACAAACTAACATCGGCTCGAATTGGAGTTTCCATAATAAATAGTTGTTGGATGTGAGTTTGATGGTCGGTTGAGTTGGAACTGGAAGTCATGGATGGTGTTGAGATGGTGGCGGCAATTGTTGAACTTTTTGTGGCAAACATGGTCATGATGATGAGGCTGGAGGATTAATGAAGGCGGTGGGTAGGGTTGGAAAAAAAAGAAGCAGAGTCGATCAAATTCTTCGACAAACAATCCAAAACCATATGATAAACCCTCAATCTGATAACCATAATCACTACTAAAAACCCTTAATTTGATGTATACATAAAGTATAACAGAATCACATGCAAAATCGATTTATTAGTACAAAATTTCGAAACAAAACAGAAGCAAAGAAGAGGGTCTACCTCCAACGTTGACCGACATCAAAATTTTTAAACCAAACACAAAGGCAGAAGATGGGTTTAGCTTTGAGGTTGACCAGCAGTGATTATCTGAGTGAATAGAAGACATCAGTTGCGTTCGTCGAGTGGAGAAAATGAAGTTTGAGTGGAGATGACTGTATGCCCACGGTTTATAATTTACGTTTGGTAAAGTAGATTTTGCTAAAATATATAAGTGCGGGCATTTAATGTTGGATTTTATATTTTTTAGACTTATTATGATTTGATGTTATTTGGACTTAAAGTGATATCTACAATTCCATCATGATTCAAGATCACTCTAGATTTTCTTAAATATTATTATGCATGATGTTCTCAATTGGGGTATTCTACATAAATAATTTTTAAAGTTATATGAATTTAAATAATTTTTGTGATTCTTCTATTTTTTTGGAACACAAAAAATTTTATACTCTGTTAACAATATTTCATTTATTAAAAAGCCTTATTATCTTTTTAATATTTATTATTTAGTGAAACCTCCAAACAACAAATTCATTATTTCCTCAATTACTATTATTAATATTCAATATCATGATATTTAAAATATTATAATATTATCAAACAAGACCAGAGTTAATACCAAGGGCTAAGGAGGAGAGGGGCAACGGAAGCGAATTCTCCACGGTTTTATAACTTTATCTATCCCAAAACTCCCACGTGTAAAATTACAAACCACATCCCATATTTTACCCTGTCCCACCCTTTAGTCCCTCTGCTCATATTAATATTATCCACAACTTCTTCTCCTCTCCTCACCACAATTCCCCTTTCGCCCTAATCCGAATTATATTGACAACGCCCCGACGGTGAGCCGCCCCACCGCTACGTAAAAGCAATGACCACGGTGGCTCATTTCCTTCTGCTTCAGTCCGATTAGCCGGCAACTTTTATCTCATTCCACCGTTTCCTTCTGCTATTGCTCTAATGGCTCTACTGCAGCTCATTTCCACTCACCAACCATGCTTAAACCCCAATCTTTCCCTCACTTCTCTAATCCCTAATCTGAATTTTCCCTCCAATTCTCCTCCACCGTCGTTCCTACACTGCTACCCGCAGCCGAAGCATCGTCGTTTCAGCGGCAGGAACACGACGAGGTCATTCATATGCTCCGCCTCCTCTTCGTCCTCTTCCGACGAGAAGAGCCACACAAGCAAGCCGAGACCTGACGACGTGGTGGAGCTGCCGCTCTTCCCTCTCCCATTGGTCCTATTCCCCGGCGCGATTCTTCCGCTCCAGATCTTCGAGTTCCGCTACCGAATCATGATGCACACTCTCCTCCAGACCGACCTCCGGTTTGGCGTCCTCTACTCTGACCCGGCCACTGGCACAGCGGAGGTCGGCTGCGTTGGGGAAATCATCAAGCACGAACGCCTTGCCGACGACCGCTTCTTCCTGATATGTAAAGGCCAGGAGCGGTTCCGCGTCGTGAACCTCGTCCGCAGCAAGCCGTATTTGGTCGCCGGGGTGCGGTGGCTGGAGGATCGGCCCTCCGGGGACGAGGACGTGGATAAGTTGGCGACGGAGGTTGAGACGTATATGAAGGATGTAATCAGGTTGTCTAATCGGCTGAACGGGAAACCGGATAAAGAGGCCCAGGACCTGCGGAGGAATCTGTTTCCAACTCCATTTTCGTTCTTCGTCGGGAGTACGTTCGAAGGCGCGCCGAGGGAGCAGCAGGCTTTGCTGGAGTTGGAAGACACGGCGGCGAGGTTGAAGCGGGAGAAAGAGACGTTGAGGAACACGTTGAATTACTTGACCGCCGCTTCTGCAGTTAAAGACGTCTTTCCTTCTTCCTGAGAAATCCAGTATCTGCAGAGGTGGTAAACATGAAACACTCTAGGGTATTTATCAATTTGCAGGTATACAGGGCAACCATTTATGTAATTGAAGTAAAATTTTGATGTTGGCCTGTTCTGGCCGCCATTTCTAGTCGGTAGATGTTGCCATTGTTGACACTTCTATAGAACTCTGGATAAGTATGCACATAATGAAAACTGGATTAAAACTGCATTACACTAATCTCTTGCTGGTTTGATGTTCTTCCCACTCTGAATCTGCTTGTATGTGTGTTGGTAACTGGTAAGGCGATGAGAACATGAAGTGGCTTCTGTTTAATTCGAAGCTAAGGTTGATTGGCTCGAGTTTTGTTCTGGTTAAGATTTTATACTTCCTTTCTGATTCAATTGAGTGATTGACCTAGGAAGTCTGCAGTGCAGTGGACACTGAATATTGGCTTCTCTGTGTGATGTATGTCATTTCAGTAATGCTTACTGAAATGTTCTTACTAGTCTTACTACTAGAATGAGAAAGTGGGTACACAGGTACTAGCTTCTACAACTTGCTACAGCAACTCAATCCAGAAACTAGAGAATGAACTTTGAATGACTACATAATCCAAGCCTCCATCATTGTGCTCCAACTCCCTAGTTTAGAAGACCTTTTCGCATCAACAGCTTGCATGATCGTGCCATTCCCCATTGTCTGCAACCATAGTAAAAAGGTTTGAAATTATCACTTCAGTTTGCACTTGCAACTCTGGGAAATCACACCTCAGTTTTATACTTACCTTGAGACATAAATTTCTAGTTGTGTCGCACACTGGATAGTCCTGGGAGCAGCAGTGATGTTTATCATTGCAGAAACTGCAGAGTTCATCTCGCAGCATTTCCACCTGAATCAGAAGCCCAGAAATCGGAATGTACAGCAGCAAGTTTCCCCTGCAGCCAGCTGGTGAAGAGATCACACTTGTTCGGTCCAGGTGGTGGTGGGGCTGGTGGGTTTGGTCCTTCTTCTCCGGGTACGAAGCCAGCATGTTAATCCCACAGACCCCTTGAGAATTCCCAGTGTTTCGAGCCATGTGGAAATAGCCATTCACCGCCCCCCCCCCCCACCGAGTTCCCCATGAGGTTTTTGCTATCCAGTAATCGACGCCGTTCTCAGAACCGTATCCTACAATCAATATAGCATGATCCAAAGAAGTTGAACAAGGTCCATTGAATATTCCCTATACCACCAGAAAAACTCATCATTTCCACATTACTTATTATGTCCTCTTTTTAGCATTAGCCAACGGTGTTGATGAAGCTCAGAAAGAAGCCAACCTTTGAGTACAACTGGAAACCTCGGTCCCTTCCACATACTCCCACAACTCACAGGTTGTTTTGCCACGGCCTTTTTCAGCTCCGCCTCGTTGCCTGAAGGAGGGGGGGGGGGGGGGGGGGGGGGGGTGGTGGGGGGAAGGAAGTTCCTTGAGGTTACTAACTGAACCTTTTGCTTATTGCAGGATTTGTCTTTTCCAGCGTATGGATAGTCTTCCTCAGTGTCGATGCCTTTGTTATCAATGACGAACTGGAATGCATAGTCCATAAGCCCACCCTCGCAGCCACTATCGTAAGATGTGTTGCAGTCGATCAACTCTTGGTCCGAAAGGCTTATCAGTGATCCACTTACTATCTTGTTTTTGCCTTCAATCGCCCCTGTCGCCGAGAATGACCAACAAGCACCTAAACCCAGAACACCAAATGACAGAAATTTTATCACCGACATTTTGTAGTAGCTACTATCAAGTTCAACAAAAATGCTAAAATCTCCCCATTACGAAAAAGGACGCACCGCAGCTCCCTTGGTCTTTGACATTGGTGACAGCGCCTTGCTGCCTCCAATCCACCGTGGCCGGGACATCTCCGACGAGACTGACAATTCTCCGGCAATTGGATTTGAAAGCTGGGGAGAGGCCTAGCCGGGAGGATTTAAACTCAAGGTGAGTGAGATCTGAAAAAGCAGATCAAGAGAGTAAAAGCTGTCGTTGTGCTTCTTGACGAAATCATAGTTATCCCGGAACACTTGTAACCTGTACGACCTTTCTTCCTGGGAACGATACGATCTGCCGTGTTCCCTGCATCAGGTTTCGAAGAACACAGAGATGTCTGAAGTAGAAGTGGAAGAAGAAGAAGAAGAAGAAGAAGAAGAAGAGAGGAGATGGGAGAAAAGGAGCAGGAGAAGAAACCTAGAAAAGGAATTCGTGATTGGGGTTGGAAAGTTTTTTTGGAACAATTTCAGGGTTTATCACAATCTGTCGTTTATGGATGCGAGGAACATGGTATGGTAGATTGACTTAGCAAATGGTTTGTATTTGGGAATTGGGAGACCTGTTTAATCTTATAGATGGATCATCTTAAATACAGTGGGAATTGTTCCATGTCAGACCAACCTCCACGCTCGTAGCAATCAGCTGGCCGTTCAAAACTTGACACGCTAGCCATTGATGGAGAGTTCCAGTGTGTTTGTTTGTATGCTGTTTGCAGCTTCACAGTTCTCCTCCCAGAAATCCTATTATTTCAGATGATATATGGTCAAAATTCATACATTTCATATCATACATATTTTTCTAACATTTTTTATGTAAGATGGTATGTTACGATTGGGATCTAGTTCTAGGGTTAATATGGGACCATAAAATGGACATGTGAATCAAAGACCACAACTACGATGGTCTCCACAAATCCACCATTCGGTTCTGGAATAGAGTGAAGTTGATCTTCTTGTCTGTGTGGACCTTCCCAACAACACATAGAGGATACTCATCATCGTCCTCGACATCTTCTAATTTCGAAATTTCGGTCTCAAAATCCTCCTCTTCTTCCAACGACATCTGATTGAGTTCTTGTTCCAGATTTTCCATCTCCTACAAGCTCCGTCACGACTCCCTCCAGCCGAATCCTAGCGATCTGAGTTATAGCCGCACGCCGTCGATCGAATTTTCGCTTTCATAAAAATTCTATGTTTTCGCTTTAAAAAAAAGCGACTTCATATGTATATTGTTAGAAGATTGGTTGAAGTAAGCCTAAGATGCAAAATACAGGATTAAGAGTATAGGTGAATCTGAGTTGGATTTTGGGCCGATCCATTTCGACTTCATCACTGTTTGGATTTTTTTGAAGGGCAACCCGATCCAATATAGACGTCGCCGGTTGGGTCTTCCACAGCCTATATCTCTTAAACCCGCTTAAACCCAACGAATCTCCCTCCGCATTTCTAAAGAGATAATGCTTTCCATGGCTACACTCCCGCCATCTTCCTTTCTCCGACCTCAATGCGCCGACCGCACTTTATTCCTTCGCCTGCATCCTCAACAAAGGTTTTCAGCTTTCTTTCCATGCTTACTTCCTTTCCTACTTCGCCAGCGGGGTTCACTCTCTTTTGACATTTCCAAATTGTAGATTAACTGTTTGTTAAAATTCCTCGATGAATTTCCACCCCGCAGGTCCAATTTCGAAACATTAGGATTTTTCCGGATAGAGTGTAGATTCGCCAGAGTGAAGCAGGCTCCGGCGAAAAACCCTGATTCCTTAGTGAAGGAGCCTCACAAGTATTTCGACCAGGTGATCGTCACTGTTCGTTCTGGCGACGGAGGGCATGGGGCAGTACTCAAGGTGCCTAACCAGGGACTCACTAAGGCTGCTGGGAGGCAAGACGATGACAAATCCAAGTCCAAGTCTAAGTCCAAGTCCAAGTCCAATAAAATGGCACCCTTCAAAAGGGATTTTGATGGATCGCTAATTCTGCCCATTGGTGGACACGGCGGTGATGTTGTTATCTATGCAGACGAGGGGAAAGACACTCTATTGGAGTTGCATACCAAAGGACGTTTCAGCGCCAAGCGTGGCGGAAATGTGAATTCCATGGGTGTTTTTACTTCTCAGTTGCGTAATGGACTTGCTTCCCCAAGCTTGCGTATTCCTGTGCCTCTTGGTTTGTATCCCGATACTTGCTTGCTACCAGAATCATCTGAAACTAGTAGAAGCTGTTTTATTATCTTGTGTTGCATTACAGGCACAGTTGTGAAGCTTAAAAGAGGCAAGTTGTTGGCTGATCTAACCCACCCTGGTCAGGAAATACTCGTTGCAAGAGGTGGGCAAGGAGGGGTAAGATGTACAGAATTTGGATAGTGATGAAGATTACGAATGGCTTGTTCCTCATAATAGTTAGCTACTTTTCTTAATTGCTTGTGTTTCTTGGTTTCTTGACAGATTAGCTTGCTTGACGCACCAGAGCATAGAAAGAAAAGCTTAATGAGTCTAACCACTAATGTTCTGAGAGATGATAGTGATAAGGTAAATTAATATTTGACTCATGATTGCTTACTTAAGACTATAGCTGTCAACTGCATACCCACCAGCTATTTTGAGATAGTTTGTGCAAGTTGTTCTCTTCTATTTAGTTCACAACTTCATCTATAACATACTGCAGGTATTAATTCTTGGACAACCTGGTGAAGAACTTAGTTTGGAGTTGATTCTACGAGTTGTAGCTGATGTTGGTTTAGTTGTAAGTTTCACTCCGCTTGTTTTGTCTTCCATCTCCCGTCATAACCATAGTATTAACTGCTTGAGTACAGTTTCATTATACCGGTGAAGTTTCTGACTTCACATTATAGTATTCAACAAATTTGATCTGTATACCCTTGCAGGGACTCCCAAATGCTGGAAAGTCAACTCTTTTGTCTGCCATCACACTTGCAAGGCCTGATATTGCTGATTACCCTTTTACGACTTTGATGCCAAACCTTGGCCGTCTGGACGGGGATCCAGCTTTGGGACCTGAGATGTATTCATCTGCAGCAACATTGGCAGATCTTCCAGGTCTTATAGAAGGTGCTCATCTGGGCAAGGTATGATAGTTTGGCTTCATGTCTCCTATCTAATAATTTCTTCTTGTGACTAAACACTGAATCTGTTGCTTCTCAGGGCCTTGGGAGAAACTTTTTGAGACACCTTAGAAGGACTCGGGTATTGGTTCATGTTGTAGATGCAGCTGCAGAGGACCCTGTGAATGATTACAGAACTGTCAGAGAAGTATGTTATCGTTTGAGATTTTTTTAGTCACCGCACGTTTCTGGAAGTTGCTTAACTGATCATGAAACCTAAAATGTTGCAGGAGTTGAGAATGTACAATCCCGAGTACCTTCAAAGGCCATACCTCGTAGTGCTCAACAAGATCGATCTTCCTCAGGTTTGTTGGTTTCCGTGGCCTCAACACTCTTCTCAACATTCATTTCATGCATGTCCAGTCACAAATTATATACACGACTTTGTGAAAACACAATTTTATTTCCAGGCAGATGAGAGGCTTCAATACTTGAGTGAAGAAATATCAAGAATCGGCACTGATAAGTTGGAGCCTCATGCTTCTGATGAAGAAGATAATAAAGAGGATAAACAGATAGAGGACTATGCTCGGCCCTTTGCCGTTGTGGGAGTTAGTGTTCTGTAAGTGCTCAATGTTAACTTCATCTTCATCTCATGGAGCCTTTTCGCAAGGATAAATTTCAAACGTTTAGGGTCTAACTATCATCATCATTATAATGGTATATGTTTTTGCAGGAAAGGGATCAGAGTAAATGAGATGTTGAAACAGATTCGAGCTGCCTTACGGAAGTGCAGAGAATCTGTATGAAAGCATTTGAACGACATCAAATCATTAGTCAGCACAACCAAGTTTCAGCAAGAGAAGGCCTCTCATCGGGAAACGTTGTATCAAATGTAAATATTTGCCAAGTCCATGAAAGAAACTAAAACTAGACATATTTTGCTGTGTGTATGATCTTGTGTTTGTGTCGAAGACTCGAAGTAGTATTGTAACGTACCTTATAATTAGATCAGTTAAACAGTAGTACGATTCCGGTGTAGTTTTGTAATAGCTGTGTTACAAAACTTTCACAATTTCTACCAATACCTACATTGATGGAGAGCCTTACCTTTTCTATGTATTTGAGTAATGCAGTAAAAGACACCTGTTATCAGCATGCTTGTGACCAGAATGACATGTCTTTTCCTTATGTTATGAGTTTGCTTCTTCTCAGTTCTCGTCACTTTTTTCATACAAGACCTAGTGGCACGTGTTTCATGCATCAAAGAGACTCTTAACAAAAATACAAAGCTTGGTCGTTCTGAGTTATCAGTTGAGAGCTTCCAGGCAGTAAAAGACTTGGAAAAATGTAGAGAAGCATGTCGTCTTTTAGGAGAGATTCAGTGTACGGAAGGCAGTGTCTGAGAGGGAAAACAGGGAGTAGAAGCAAAACAGCAAACTATTGTGTTCCTGAAAGCCGGCCCTGCATCTGCTATATGTCCATAAATTATCTGAAGCAGCTGGCCGTTGTACGTAGCTGCTGCCTGCATGTACGATTGCCACCTTTATGAATCATTTGAGTTGAGTGTTTTCCTAAATCCCCCACGTGTATGTATGTATATACAAATATAATGAAAAGACGAGAAAATGGTGCGTACGGTAGCCGTTAAGTTATTATTATATGCGTTTGTCCTGATTTCCATTTAGTGATCATGGGGGGTTTTGTCTTTTGGTAACAAATCCATTCCCCCATTTTTCTTTAGTGTTCTTATCCCTAAGTCTAACTCCTTACCCCGATTTGCCCAAGCCAACTGGGATTTGGCAATGTCAGCATTAGATCCGTCACCAAAATCGACAGGTGTTTAGGAAAAATAGTTGCATATGTAAATATTTTCCAAATAAATATCATTATAAATGGTTGCATTTTTTGAGGTGTTTGAATTGGGGTCATCTCTGCAAATTCATGTTCTTCACTTGTATTATTTCGGGATGGTTCTTATTTGGGGGTGGAGGTTTGCATATTGCTAAGGCGGGTTGACAATGCTTTCTCAGATACTGGGGTTAGTTTTTGAAGACAACAAATGCATATATGTTTCTTTTTGAATTATTTGATGTACGACCTGTATTAATGGTGTGGTGTACCCGTTTATGTGAATTAGCTTTTTCAGTGTATTTCTCTGTACTTATTTCTGTAAATTAGCTTTTTTATATATATGTCGTAATGTAATGGATGATATATATAGGTCACAAAGTTCTCTCGTGTCAAGATATATGGCTGTTGTAAGGGTAAGCCAACGTATCATATTACGGTCGATGAGTAAGTGATATGACATATACTTTTGCACTATATTCGGGGACAATTGATAAGCCATGGAGCACTAGTCTAGGCATGACCCAAATCACCAAGCAGCAAACTCATAGTTTCGTAGAGTCGCCCAAATCCAATGGTGCCCTTGCTCTAACCTAGGACGGCCAGGCTCCAAACCTGATTCTAAAGACAATCTTATTCCTTCACTGTCATCTTCATTAATCTCCTGATCACCACTCAATCAGCATCCAACTTCTTCCAACAATTGGAATATATATAGCAGTTGTCAGCAACTTTAAACACACACAAGTATTCTACGTACAATCTCCTTGAAGAAATCATTTATATTTGGAGAGATAAGTTGTATTTCATTTCATTGAAAACAAAGCGTGGACAAGGTTCCCTCTTTGCCAAGTATCCTCCCCTGACAACAGCCACCTGGAGCACACGTTTCCAAACCCTAACCTTCATCACTCAACTCATCACCCCCTTTTTCCCTCTCCTCTCTTATCCTTCTCCCCTCCCATTCACTACTACTCGTATAAATACCCCACCATCCTTCCGCCACCCCAAAATCCTAAGCTAGCCCTCTCCTTATTATAAAATCTATCCATTGAAAAATGCCCAACGCCACGTCATCATCAACATCCGACCATTGCCCAAAACCTCGGGCGAGCAGTGGCAGCTCAAGGAAAGGGTGTATGCGTGGCAAAGGCGGCCCCGAGAACGCCCTCTGCACCTACAAAGGTGTCCGACAGCGTACTTGGGGCAAATGGGTCGCCGAGATCCGCGAGCCCAACCGCGGGGCCCGCCTCTGGCTCGGCACCTTCGACACCTCCCACGACGCCGCCTTAGCCTACGACGCCGCCGCTCGTAAGCTCTACGGGCCCGACGCCAAACTCAATTTGCCCCACTTCCACAACTCCCCCAACAATACCAATCATAATAATATCGTCCCCCACGTGGATGTACACGTGCCTCTTTCAATTATTTCCTCTGGTGGTCCCACCCTTTCTCCTTCTTTCACCTCTTCCTCCTCCTCCAATAATGGTCCCACTTTCACATCCAATAATGCTGACGTGGGCTACCGTGGGTTTGACCTGCCGTTACACGGTGGTGATGGTGGTCAGTGGGTGGATCACTACTCGAGTTCCGACTGGAAGAACACCGACTCATCGGCAGCTGCAGCAGCAGCGGACGCCAGTTGTAATTATAATTACAAGGTAGGAGGAAACGAGGTGTGGTCTAATTTGAACGCCAATTTGCCCTTGATGGACGACTCCATTTGGGTGGAGGCCGCCATGTCTTTGGACTACTTTCAGGTGGCGGCGATGCAGGATTCTAACGGCTGGGATACGGCGGCGCTTCCGCCGTCCAATACCACCCCCTGGTGCATCTAATTTTAGGAACAATATATTAGATACTAGTCTTGGGAAAGAAGTTATCATCACTTTAGAGACAACATATTATATATATAATAGAAGAATGAAGGGTGGGATAGAAATAAAAGGGAAAATATATATAGGGACATGTATAGATATATGTGTGTGTGTGTGTATAGTTCCAAAAGAGGGAAATGCTAACTGCTGTACAGTATACAAGCCGCCGCAACAGCCTTACGATGTTTCATTTTAGTGGCGGCTGTCTCCCTGTCACTGTCGATATGTATATGAGATCGTCTTCTGTGTAAATACTGTGTATCATAGGTGCTCTTTGAATTCTGGTTTGGGAAAATAATTTACTCACGTGTGTGTATAATTAGGCCACGTGCTCAGCTCAAATTAGTAATTTGCTTTTATCGTACCTTTATCTCAGTCGCAAGTACCCGTCCAATAATACTGACAAATGGCAATGTATCTGAATGTAGTAAAAGCTTTGACTGGAGTGGAAATCGGCAGAGAGAAGGGTATTAAGTAAAAACGTCACAGTTGATGTTGAACTCAGGTAAACTTCGACATTTGAAATTGTATGCTGAGTTGAATTAAGTTATAATCAGAACGCAATTGATTTAGGGTTAAGAGAGGTTATGGAAAGAAAGTTGAATAGAGTGATAGAAATTTCAAATAAGATTGTATTTCTCAAACTTTCCTTTTAACTTTTAACTTTTCTCAACTGATCTCAAACGTGATTCTAGGTTTTCTAGTTTGATGCTGAACATAAACTGTTAACTGAACTTGCGTTTACATGATAAAATTCTACATTGCCTTTTATTTAAGATTTTCAGTTTTCTTCAACTAAAGCGTACTACAGTTGATGTCTTTTCTTTTAATATATAGAAGCCTTGGACGTGGGTTCGATCCATTACATAACGATACACATTTCCTAGATTCTCTGGTTGGGAACTTGAAGTGTTTGTTTAAATGGCGGCCAAGGGGTTCTTCCAGTGCCTGTTGAGTAATAACAATGAATCAGCTTCAACGGCATATCCATCCTGATTCCGATGCCACCCAAAATACGCATGTGTCCTGTTCTTTATGTCCAGAACTCCATGACCAAAGCTCGGTTCTCTGAAAGCTGAGTACCTGGGTTGTGGTTCTATCATACTGTTGCAGAAACAATTTGATACATCGATCAGGCTCAAAATAGTAAAATGTATCCACCCCATCCATGACTTGAAGAAACTTACTCTAAGCAGTCCTTCAAGATTTCCTCCATCTCCAATAGTAATGTAAACTGGAGCCGATTCATCCTTCACTGGAGTGCACAACCCGTTTTCTATGTTGTATGCAATGTTCGATATGCGTTCCTGGCAAATGTTAAAACGTATGACTGTAACGCTCCCTGTGACGCTGTCAATATAGACTAGCACAAATTCTCATAATGCCAGACTTTCATAGAAAAGGGACGTGGAAGGAGTTTGAATTATGTACTTACGGATCGTTCATAAGCATGAACATGTCCGGCAAAGACAGCATGAACCTTGTATTTTACAAAAACGTGCTCAAACATCACTCGCATGGTTTCACCTTCCATATAATGGTGCTCGTAGCTACTGTACAATGGAGAGTGCATTATCACTATCAGCCATGGTGTCTCGCTCCTGTTAACTTTAGGCAGCTCCTCCACTAGCCACTTGTATTGAGGAGTGTACATTCCTGCAAAACACGAATTTCATAACCAGTAATGCTTTGAGTTTGCTTTGTTTGCAACTGTATATACTTGTTATTTTGCTTTGTTTGCAACTGTCTATACTTGTTATTTTGCTTTGTTTGCAACTGTCTATACTTGTTATTTTGCTTTGTTTGCAACTGTATATACTTGTTATGGCAGGGATGAGGCAAATATAGAATTGTTTAGGTTAGTTGTCTAAGTGAAGGAAAACCAAAGATTCACACACAACTACATCCAAAAAGCAGTGTTTCTCCGGCACTTGTTGGTTGAAAGCTAACAATGGCATATTCAGGTAGAATCTCCGTATTCAGAAATAGGGTTTAAATCATAACCATAAGATGAGTTGAGCTACTGCTCGGTTTTAACAGATTAGAATTAGTTTCAACCTTAAATGTCTTAGCGAAGGAGAATTGACAGGTCCTAGAGGGTGGGAACTACTACATAGTACATACACAAAGCAGTTTTCTGAAGACTTTGGAGGTTGAAAGAAACAATGTAAAAAAAAAGCTCACAGAAGAGACTACGAATGACATGATATCATTACCAAAGGCAGAGTAGCTGGAGAGGACGATAATGTATGCTGAAGCCCTCTTAACGGAGTACCACAGTGGAGATGTACTTCCTGATGCTTTAAATGGGACATGGTAACGGTGTAAATAAGGTTGGAAGGGCTCAGTTTCACCCTGCAAGTTGCACCACCAACCATAAGAAGAAAATAATGAAGTGGAGATGGTACTGAATTTCAGGATCAAGAGACAAGGGATATTATACATTATTAGAGAGAAAATCAATTTCATGATTTCCTGCTGTCCAGATAGCAGGTTGATAAGCAACCAGTCTTTCACTGAACCGTCCCCATGTATCCCACCTTGTGTTGTCATGTAATGGATAAGCATCTGCATACGAGAGGTCACGAACAAACAGCAATGTCTTTGGTTTCCTAGGATTGGATAGATAATGATCGATTGTCCTGTTTGAATCAGGAGTTTGACCAAGATCCCCTGCTCATAAATTCAAACCCAGATTGAAGAGGTGAGTAACAACATATCCAATAACAAATCACCAGAGGTTTCAGAACCAAATCTTGCAAGTTAAACTAAACCAACCAATGAGACCAAACGTATAAGGCACATCAGGGCCGGGTTTCGGTGGGGTTGTAAAAAAGAATTGCCTTGTCGAGTTTCCACCAATTCCTACCTCATAGTAATACTTGGTGTCAAACTGCAACAGTTATAAACGTTCAATCATTCTTTGAAGCACATTCTGGACAAGTTTAGTGAATTTATGGATAATGGATGATGCAGAGATGCTTTTTTCGAGGCAACATAGATATATACCTCCAAGTTCTTAATAGTGCAGTGGTGAATGTATCCAGAGGTATAATTGATAAACTTGTACGTCACCAGAATCCCTTCAGTATGGCTTTTCTGCTTGCTTCCTTCAGCCCAGTACTGCTCTGTATTTGAACCAGGCTCATCCTGAGTTATCCAGGATACCAAAATCCCCCGCCCTTCATGGTCTCCTTGTGTAATGTGAACCTTGGCATGATTACAAATTAATATCAAGAAACAAGAAGAAATGAAACTCATTTCATTGACCAGTAACTGCAGTAATAAGTATTTGATTCCTTGGCTAATAATGTTTCCAGTAATATCTACATCTACTATTTTGATTCACTATTTTGACTAAAACCTAGTGCCAAAAAACAGAAAAAAGTTTCATTTCTCATTGAGAGCAAAAGAAGAAACAAATATAAGAAGGGAATTTTTTTAGCTTGGAGGTAGTTTCCATCTTGGATTAGATAAACTGAACAAATCTCCGTTATCCAAGCAACGGATTGATCAACATGCAAACAAAGTTGCGGCTAAAAATAACAGCAAGTTCCTTCCACTGAGAGAGCAACACATTCTAGCGAAAAGATAACGATCACATGAAAAGTTAGGCGCTAACATAGTAGCTTAAGTCTAGCACTCGATCATCCGAATCAGGATAAGTAAGCGCCTCAATGGACATCGTAGTTATCCCGACAAGCAATGTGGTGGATAGAGATCCATGAAACCAAAAAAAGTAGGCGGCGACATTCTCATAAAAGGGTTCCCATCCATGAGTCGTAATAAAGTGCAAGTAAGAAATCTCGAAGCCTCTGCAAAATTTGTGAAAAGTTGGATTGGCCACCTTGAAACCTGCGAGATAGACATTCGAATTGCCATAATGTCAAAAGTTAAACGGCCCTTAAGAAATGGAAACACTTGTTTCTGCACAAGTCGAAATGTTCCTTCAATGTCACACAATACCATACTGCAACCACTGTAGCCATGTCGCAAAGTCGTCGAGGTGCGGATCGCAGCATTGACAAAGTGAGGCCCAGTCAATGAAGGGCTATATACCGAAATTGTGGGAGAGGTTAACAAGCTTTGAACCAAACGATAACCAGTTGTACTGTGTAGCTACCCAAAGTGTTGAAATGCCGAATGAAGCGGTCATCCGTCGGAAGTAGTGGTAGCGGGATGGGATGGAAACCACAACTTCCACCAATGTTGGGGGGAAATGAAGGAGAACAACAGAATATTGGTACAGGTATGAGACGACTTGAGAAACTATTAGGAATCATGTTATCACCCCTAGTAGAAATGTTAATAACCCAACCAACATGAGTCGGTTAAGATAAGATCATGGCTATGAAGTATGCTAGACCATCCCTAAGACGGACTAGACCCTTTACAGGCTGTCATAAGTGAGTCACTAAGAAAATATTGGCCTTTTATGATTTTTGATATGTGAGAGTTCAAAGATAACCTAATTACCAAATCAATTAGGGTTGAATTTCTTAGGGTCTTTAAGTTGCGTTTTTTCAAAATGCAAAGAATGTTAATCGAAAAACCAAGTTGTGGTGTGAGTTCCACGATTACTAAAACTAACAATTAACTAAAGATGCAAGTAACAAGTAAATAAAGATTGCAAGACTTCATTGAAACGATTGAGAAACACTGATGGATGAAACTACTTAGATTCTGAATCCCCCTAGGCTATCCAGATAAACAACGATAATCAATCAAAACATTTATTTAATATAAATGGAAAAATATGTTCTCATTAACAAAATATTTATTTACTTTTTTTTAAATAACTGTTTTAGTTATCAATACAATAAAGGCTTTATGAAAAGCGAATCAAATGAGAGAGAGATTTTCGAAAACGCTATTACTAAGCTCATAAATTTCCAGAAAAGTAAAAAAATCTTATAGTCATCATTGATGATTAATAAGATACGAGTTATTTAATAAAATAATAAATATATATTTTATTTAAATATTTAGTAATTATTTTAAGAATTTTGTTAAATAAAATACGAATTATATATAGTGATGGCTGGGCTAAACAAATACAATGCATTTTAGGTCTCATCTTTCAATAGCCTTTGAATAATTTGATAATAAAGTTTTATAGAGTGCAGTAAAAGAAAATATCCTGGAAAAAACAAAATATCCTTAAATCAGTTTGCCGGCGTGTTTATTTTTGGTATTTTTCATCAAGTAATTACTACATTTTTTTTTCATTGTTCGATCAGAGCAAGCCCTCCCTGTAGGTATCGCTCCTCCCAGTTGACTCCTTGACATTTTCTACATATAATATATAACTAGGTTTTTGGAGTGTGAGATGTCATCTAGCTATTAGTTGATTTGTAGTGTGTGGTTGGGCATTTATATGTAAAAAATTCCAAATATTATATTTTGGAAGTTCGAGTCCTACCCTATACTATTTAATACATGATAATTTTGGTTTCACCGGCTAGAGTCGGGCTAAGCCAGATCACGTTTTTCAGTATTAATAATTGAAATGCATCGTTAAAGTAGATTGTGTCTGCTTTCTATATATACTGCAAATACAAGCATTACTTCAAAATCGATTTATATACAATACTGAGAAAGACCTTTAATGAATAATATATAAAGGGTTAGTTCATTTTTAATTTGATTTATTAGATAGCAATCATAACCGCTAATACGGGTATCTGACCGAACCCGATTCAGTCAAATAGAGTGAAACCCGAGTCGATCAGGTATTTTAAAGGTATGGGAAAACTCGAGAACCGTTATGTGCAAGTACATATAGGGTATGGATATTGAATTATCCAAGCCGAAACCGGCCCGGTAAATTAATATTATTTTATAATGATATGTTTTTATATATATAATGATTAATTATTTTCATTTTTACAACTATCATATATGAAATAATCAAATGTTTGAGTTATATAATTTAATTTTGTTCTATTAGTGATTTATATAGTTCAAGTGTTTGAAAAAATATATAATTTCTTGATTTTTTGGTTCGAGTTTTGATTTTTTTTTAATTACGATTATAACTGAACCCTGCCTGAGAACTGAAGGGTAAGGGTACGATATGACATTTACTACTCGAAATGTTATATAAGGTAGGTATTGTCTGAACTCAAAACTACCACAGGTGGGGAACGAATATCAACTATCTAAACCCGAACCCTACTGTTGGCAAGCCTTAAAACACAACTTAATGGTTCAATTAGAACAGAAAAAATCTCTTTAATGAATAATATATATGTGTTTAGGTAATATTTAATTTGATTAAATATAATTAAACTGAAATTCAACCATATAAGTCCAATAAAGTTCATTCAATTAAAAAAAAAACTCTTAATAAATAACAACACATGTCTTGACTTTATATAAGCTTAATATCATATAATTAATTCTCGGTGTCCGTCCTTCGGCCGGCCAGCGCCCAATTCCATATTTCTCTCTATCTCCTACAATTGTCTCTCAAATTAGGTGTCCTCAAATAACGTCGAAAAAGCCGCCAAATGGCATAATCCTTTTAACTTACAACGTTCATTTTATTTTGTCCAAAGGTCCACAGCCTTTTAACGCATACGCACAGAAAAAAAGTGACCAACCCATATAACAAGGATCCCAATCGGATTCAACTTTTCCACCAGAGCTACGTGTTTACGTAGCTGACAAGTGTTTCAAAAACTGCTTTATTTCTTTCGTATAAAATTAAGACTAGTTGTTTGAGACGCCTTGCAGCGTATATGGGTTTGAGCAAAGCTAATAACCCCCTGAGCTTCAACAAAGTCCAAGACCACGATCAGGTTTGTTCATTATCACTCATTCATTTGGTGGAAAGTTTGTTCTTCTTTTTATTACACTGAAAACTGAGGTTTCATACTTTTTATCAACAAGTACAGTCACCGACATCGATGACGAATCTAGTACAAAATGGCTGCATTGATTTTCGAGGAAGAGTTGCGGATAAGCAATTCACTGGAGGATGGAAAAGTGCTCCGTTCATTATAGGTACGACCACGAATCGAGTCGAGTTAAACTTTATCATGTTTAAGGTTGGTTTGTTAAGTTTTAGCCGAGTTCGAACTCGAACTCAACCAATTCGAATTTCGCTCATTAACACCCTTGACGAGAGTCCAATTTGAGTTGAATTTGTAGCTTGTATGCTAAAATACATCGACAAATCAAGCTAAAAAACTAACTATCCTACAATTTATAAATTTCTACATATGTTTTATTGTCTATGTTATTTGTGGCAAAGACTACACATATTATATTATTGGGAATACTAGCGCGCCTATTATCAAGTTAGCTCTCGAATCAAACATACCCTCACTCAAATTTAACTCATTTAAAATCGAGTCGAATCACTAAAAAGTTTTTTCCTAAAACATTTTGTTTCTTCAACAGCCCTAGCCGAAATGATAAATATATTCGTTAGGAAATATTATCAGTAATTTGTCACAATAATAGAGTAATTAATTAATGTGAAACTATTTTAAACGACAGTGAACGAAGTAGCAGAGAGGCTTGCGTTTTTCGCCATCGCCGTTAACATGGTGGCCTACTTGGTGCTAGAGATGCGGCAGACGCTTCCCACGGCTGTCACACACGTCACTAACTGGATCGGAGCTGCCTACGTCCTCACTCTCCTCGGAGCTTTCCTCGCCGACGCATATCTCGGCCGATTCCGTACCATCATGATTTTCTCCTGCGTTTACTCAGTTGTAAGAAACCAAGCCCAACAGGTTTTCCATTATTTTAGCCCAATTAAATGTTTGACCGAAGCCCAAACTTCAACATCAGGGAATGGTGATGTTAACCTTGTCCGCCTCCGTCGACGGCCTCCGACCACAGCCCTGCAAAGTCAAGCCTTGCCCGAAGGCGACCGAGGGACAAACAGCGTTCCTATACTGTGCTCTGGCCTTGATTGCGGTCGGAACTGGAGGGATAAAACCATGCGTATCGTCGTTCGGTGCCGACCAATTCGACGAGTCGGATCGAGTGGAGGAGAGGAAGAAATACGCCTTCTTCAATTGGTTCTTCTTTGCAATTAACATGGGCGCTCTGTTAGGAATTACGCTGATGGTGTATCTCCAGATTAAGGAAGGTTGGGTTTGGGGCTTCGGAGTTCCCACCGCCGCCATGTTGCTATCTGTCGTGATTCTCGCTGCCGGGTTCCGATTTTACAGGTTCCAAAAGCCGATGGGGAGTCCTTTCACTAGGTTCGTTCAGGTGGTGGTTGCTTCGGTTAGGAATCGCGGTGAAGGCGTGAAGGTGGATGATGAACGGAAACTGTTCGAAGTAATGACTCAAACGTCTGACATCTTTGGCGCCCGTAAACTTTCCCACACAGCACAGTACCAGTAAGTCTTATTACTTTGACTTAGAGCAAATTAAACTTTTAATCATTTAAATTAGGGATAATAATATTTTTCTCTTTTTTACTTTACTAAATTAATAATAAGGTCCCTTTATTATTAAATATTATTTTTATCTCATTTTATTTTATTAATTTGCTAAACGTCTTATTTGGTTACTTTATTAATTATCTTGCTATTATTTTTCGCCTAATCACCATTGCTATATCATCCAGAATGACATATGAATTTTTAGTATGATAATTATACCTTATTTAATTTTATTTCTTACAATAATTTTCAGTGGGCAAGATTTACTCGAATAAATATTTTTCTCATTCACCTCTAGGCAATTCATCTTTTAGCTGATAAGATAACTAATCTGATAACTTAGAGAGGTGAAACACAGACGGTGAGAATGAGATGCATGAGGGGAGAGAATGGTACCTAATCTGATAAGATAATTTTACATTAGGGTTAAAATAGTAATGATCGTAAAATTTAATTTTTAATTAAAATTTTAAAATTAACAAGATTAATTATCACACTCATTAGCCACATGTCATCAGTATGATGTGTGATAATGCTGATTAGACGAGAAATAACGACAAAACAACAAATAAAGTAACAGAAGGAGACATTTAATAAATTGATAAAATAGGAGGGGACAAAAATAACTTTTAATAATAAAAAAATCACTTTATAAAGTTGATAAAGTAGAGAAGTAGAAGTACTATAATCCCTTTATATTATTTCACATTATTTTAACTCAATTTTCTTAAAAAATTATTTTTTGTTACCAAATCTATCGTTAAAATGAAAATAATATTAAAATGGAGTAAATTCTTGAATGAAAATAATACTATAATGGAATAAATTAGATTTTTATTGATTCATTGGGTGGAGAGAGCTGAAGTTGTGAAGTTATTTGGTCCCATTAAAAAAAGTTGGAAGGAATTTTACTTTAAGTTTGTAGTTAAATTTAAACCTTAATAATTTATATTTTTAATTAATTTAATGTTTTCTTAGTTTTATTAACTTTATCAATGATTTAGTTTATTAAAAAAAAGTAGAATATGTTTGGATGATAAAGCATACCTCGGCTAGATTAGTCAAGTTTTAGGTAATCTAAAAGCCAATAAATATGATTGGGTCGAATTGGAGTCTACACAATAAAGTGATGTACAAAAAACAGTTCATGTTGTAGATGATGAGATGGGCTGAGGGGGTAACAATCAGGTCGAGGTTTATCATGATAGGGCTTAGCTCGGCCTGGTTAATCGGGTTTCGTGTAATCCGAAAGTCAAATATAAACTAAACAAGATAAGGTCAAGTTCGTGTCTACACAATAAAGTTATATACAAAACAATAATGACGAGGTATTGGAGTATTGTATATAAAATTGAACAATCTATTTCAAAGAGGCATTATTTTAGTCACTTGTGGTGGATAGCTCGACTCACCCGGTCAACCGAGACTTGGATAACCTGAAAACCGGTATTAAATAGAGTTGGACCAGACTTGGACTTGCAGAGTATAATATTTTAAATTTTTTGATTGTTGACGGGTAAACAAGTGTGTACTACAAATCACCTAATTGATAAGAGACATTCCACGACTTTTAAAACCTGGTACTCATGTCTAACGTTTAATTTTTCTATATTATAACAAGGTTCCTGGACAAAGCGGCAATCGTAACTGATACAGAAGGGGACACAACGAATCGTTGGAAACTGTGTACAATAACCCAAGTGGAAGAATTGAAGTCGTTTATCAGAGTGCTTCCCGTTTGGGCATCAACAATTGCTCTCTCCATCTCCTTCGCTCAGATGTCAACCTTCTTTGTCAGCCAAGCTGCGCTAATGCGCAGAAAACTCGGAGGCGGATCCAACTTTGAGATACCAGCAGGATCTATTCCAGTCTTTGCTGCGATCAACGCGTTGTTCCTTGTCCCCGTATACGAAAAATTGATAGTCCCAAGTCTCCGCAAGAGAACAGGACATCCTAGGGGGCTCACTTCCCTCCAGAGAATGGGTGTAGGGCTCTTCATCTCCATATTTGCGACTCTCGCAGCCGCAATAGTGGAGAAGCGACGAAGGGAGAGCCGAAACAGAGCAGACATGACTGTGTTCTGGCTGTTCCCTCAATTCTTTTTAGTAGGGACTGCGGAGGTGTTCACCTATGTGGGACAGTTGGAGTTCTTTTACGACGAGGCCACAGACGGGACGAGGAGTATTAGCAGTGCTATGTTCCTGGCGGAGATAGGGATAGGGAGCTGGCTGAGCACGACGATCGTGAAGATCATCGGGGCTGCAACGGGCGGAGAAGATAGAGGATGGTTGAGGAATAAGTTGAACGATAGCAAGTTGGATTACTTTTACTGGGTGTTGACGGTGATAAATGGGGTGAATTTCATGGTGTACTTGGTGGTTGCTTTGCGTTATAAGGGCAGAGTATTGGTTGCAAGTGTGAGAGATGAGGTTGAGGAAGTCCAAGGGAAGATGAATATGGTTGGTGATAAGGAGCTTAAAAGTGTTGTACTCTGAAAGTTTTAAATTGCATGCTCTACGCATTATGACTTGTTAGTTATCACTTATCATCACTAGAATAAACTGCATTATGTCTCTATACTAAACTTAAGGGTCGACGGGGCCTTAGTTACTGGATATGGGAAATGTATTCTTTTTATTTATTTAGGGTATTATTAAGATGCAGTGAAAAGATGGTTTGATTGTTGTGAAGAAGCAGTCGTGGTCTTGTGAAGCCATTTAGTGGGTTATTGATTTGGGTCACTCACAAATTATTTTTGAAGGCCATTCCCAACTGTTAGCTACTGAGTTGGCAATCCAGGATGAGGACTTCAGAGGGTTTTAGTGAAATCGTACTTATGTGCTAGGGGTGGAAATCGGGTGGAAACATAAGCCCGTTCCTGAATTTTTAAAATCTTAATTCCCGATTCCCGAATAAGAACTCTCGTTTCCCTTTCCAAATTAAAAGTTCCAAATTAATTTGAAAACGAGAATTTTTAATCGTGAATCGGACTCCCATACACTTTTTCCCCAACCAATGGCTATACACATCAACATCCCCATGTGCATCAAGTAAATGATAGGTAAATTCTTCAACTTCATTTTTGTTGTCGTTCCCGTAAATACTATACACCACAAAGACCCATTCCAACAAGCAATAATATAATTTCTAACGGCACAAATCCATCGAAATCGAAATTGAAACTGTAAACCTTACCCGTGGCAATAACAACGATTTGAGGTCTTCTAATGCACTAGAGGAAACATCTCTGCATTGAATCGAATCAGAGCTCCGTGTGAGATTGTGATCAGATGTTTTACAAAAAAAGAGTAGAACCCGATGGTTGAAACACAGCGAGGATCAAACGTCGAAGGTTATTGAGAGTAGTCCATCTTCTTCTTCTCCTCAATAAATGGGTCCAAATTAGAGTCCGAATCATAATTGTAGATTTCATAGTTCCCTATTTCCGTAATTTTAGTTATGATTGTATGTTTCCTCCATTTTGCCCCTGCTTCGGCTTCTGGCTTAAACGTAACCTTTCTTATGTTTTCTTCCGTCATGTCGGTGACGTACTGCTTGTCATGACGGTAACTGATATCTTAACACGCCTGTGACGGACCATTTATCACGCCCGTGACCAACTGTTACCCATGACCGTGATCATCCTAGCTCCAAATTCATTTAACATCCATCGTGAAAACAGCTGAAAACATGATAAAAATCCTCGAAATCAAATGGGGTAGAAAAATCCTCTAAAGTACCTCTCTCTACAACTCCTTGAGCCACTCGATCGAGGTGTCGGGACAGCTCGTATTGACCTCTTAGGCGACATTGGCTCCTCTTATTCCATAGTTGTACATACACAGAAGATAAGGATTGGGGTCAATGATACGCATTGTGTCACTATCTAGACTCGCATAGAACCGAGGCTGAAAACATAAAACTAAGAAGTCTATTTAGTCACTACTCTAGTAATGTGACCATGTGGTCCTGTAGGTGTCTACCTAGCATTAGCCACCCCTAAGATTATGCGGATAGCCTCATATTGGATCAGACCAGTAAATCACCCTGGATCTCCATGTGAGCAGTATCTATAAGCATACTTGACACATCGTGAGCATATTAAACTTACAAATTTATTTTCAAATTCATCGTCAAGTGTATTTCAAATTTATTGCTCTCAAACTGAACTCACATTTGAGTGATGGATCATGCTCTGTCGAATTTCTACAAATTGTTGCATCTCCTTGATATGTTAGGCGGTGGAACCACAAGAAGGTACTCTGCTTCCGTGCATCATATTGAAGGCCAAGTCATCGAGACTCTAGGACGGATGGGAGTCGAACCACTATGGTCTGCCTTTCTTACTGGTGATATGAGTTTCTGCTCCTGTATCTTTCCCACCACTCGACTGGGAAACCCTCGTCTGAAATGATCGAAACATATCCTACGCCTCATATGGTTGGTATGTCGGCCCATCGAGTGCCATCCTGAGAGAGATGAGGTTCTCAACTGTACGATGCATGTCACCGGTCGAGGGTGATAAAAGAATACTATTACTTTGTAGAACATTGCATTCGTCCCTTGCCATTGTCATATCTAAAGTGCCCACATGTCAGCTTTGTTTTCCAACACTCAGAAGCCTAGCGTTTGTTTTTCTTCACCAATAATTCGTTTATATGTATATTATTATCATCGCAAACTATTTAATCTAAACTAAACTAAACCCATTGCTGTTGTCATTACTCTTGTGGCCTTGTAGCTTTATGCATTTTATCTTCGTTTATTTTCAGTTTATCGGTTACGTAAAAGCATTTCCACCAACGACATAATCATATGACTTTTGCGGCTGAAGATGACTAGCCAGTAGCCGGTGGCGTTTCTGAAATCAGCCACTAATCAGTAAGTACCAAGATAGCGAATAATTCAACTATCTTAATAATGGTGGATTTTTTTTATACCTAATATAGTGAAATTTTCGGTGTGCCTAGTTTTTTTTGGTAATGTAAATTTATTAACAACGTCTATTTTCAATTTACGATCTCGACGGTTCACAATTATTTGAATATTAAATCTTTATATAACATTTTTATCTTTGATTTCATATATTGTTTCAATTTGTAAACTAATCACTCTCTTTAATTCCTATATATCAATTGATATTTAAATATAATTTCTTAACATATATTTTTTCAGTGTACACGTAAATTACAAAACAACATGATTATACTGTCATTACCAAAAACCATTACATCTACCAAAAAAATAAACCTTTCATTGAAGCAATCAAGATGCACTCGTCATTCTTACTCTTATGTTATGTCAATTCTCATCTTATCTTTTTAATTTTAATCTCCAAAGAGAAGGACAAGGGATCCTTTTATAATGTATGGAAGGATGTGAATGATGAGCAGATGTATCTATCCAAGCACATCCCTTCATAAATAACTTCCTCCATACTTATCTTAAACAAAATCCATACCAATTCATTTAAAATGAAAAATGGTGCCAAAAGACCTCCATTCCTCACATAAAAATGGCGACAAAGGGGCTGGTTTTGGGTCGGATTTCTGACAAGAAATCAACCTAAAATTCGGTTCAAAACCAGTCTGAAATTTGGGTTTATGTTGAATTTCAATTTTACTAACATAGTTCCTAATTAATCGTACAAGAGTCATAACAAAAATAATGTTATTTAAATATTAAATTAATTTTTAACTAATATACCAAATAACATATTTACTATAAATAAGTGACTATTCGTATGAAATCTAAAATTTCAACACTCCCCCTGCAACGACCAAGGCCATAAGCATATTCCCATTGGACCCTCAGACCTTCAAGACAAATGGCAATGGAAGTTCTCCAGGAAAGGGGATTTCTTCGTTCGATCTACCTACCACAGTTTTCAGGAGTCCTCTTACGTGGGATCCAGCTTGCTCTACTCGGATATCAGTGGACTCTAGAAGAGTCTTAGGAAGACTCTCACGCCCCCAAAAATTCATTTCTTCTCATGGAGATGTTGCTCCAACGCTCTGGCTACGAACCTCAATTTTTTTCGAAGAAATTTTGCGTCTTCCCCTTTGTGCCAGTCTACAAGAGCAAGGAGGAAACAGTGACACATTGCCTGTTTGAGTGCCTTCATACTGCCCACACTTGGGACCTCATCTCCCCTAGCTTAGTGGATCAGGACTCTGCCCCCTCTTTCTTGGTCTGGTTCTTCAACCTACAATGCATCCCAAAATCCAAAATGGCAACAACATGCTAGAATATTTGGAAGGCCAGGAACGACTTCATTTTCAGAAAAGTCATGCCTCAACCTTGTGTGACGGCCATTGGCATCACTAGAGAGTTGGTGGACTAGAAGCCACCCTAGAGCCACCTCCCCCCAACCAGCCATAGCAACTCAGGTCCCGCCTCCCATCTCCCACCCAATTCAGGTCCACCGCCAAGTTGTACCGATCAGGTAATACACTGTGACGGGTTGTTTCTATGCGATTCTCAGCCGGCAGCATACGATATTGTCATTTACTACTCCGTAGGGCAAGTATTGGACGGGAGGGCCGGTACCTTCCACTACTCCTCCCCTATCGTGTCGGAAGCTTGCGTTATACTCATGCCCCTGGCAATGCTATAGCTTGATAGCTCGCATGAAGACAAATATACTGGCGGCTCCTAGTATTCTTCTTTCTTTTATCCCCCGGGCCCGAAATGAAAAAACGGATTGGGTAGCTCGTTCAACCCGATCCAAATCTCCTCCACCTAGGTGGGTACAGTCGTTGTAACGGCTTCCATATGAATGAAAGCAATTCTCATGTATAAAAAAAAAAAGATGATCGTCCTCTTCTGCTGCGCGTGCATCACTCATTTTTAAGGAGCTAGCTACCCTAGCTAGGTTAAACCTTGTTTGTGACCGTAAACATCTTTATCAGTTATCATGCCTGCTCCAGTCCAGTCCAGTCCAGTCCAGTGCAGTGCAGTCCAAGTTTGACTAGATATATAATTCATCCATTCCATTCCATCTAAGTAGCCGACATTTGAAGCGGGGAATAAACTGAACACCTTTGCTTACAGCTGTATATATAAAATATATGCTCAAAAGGCATCATGGTGATGAGAAAAAAGGAAGACAGGGAGAGAATTAAGTAGCCGACCAGAATTATGGTATTAAGGGAAAACGATATGATGAGTAAAGCTGCATAAACGAGCATGCTTCCCTATCTTTAGCAACTTACAATTAAATGTCAAAAGAAAATTATATAGTTGCATCTTTTTGAATTATGCCACCCGGTGGGTCCTTCCATGAGTTATCACTTGCTAAAGTAAAACCCACATACAATAAATTAATAATAATATTTGAGCATGTATGGCCTTCATAATTACCTTCATCAACAGTTTACTATCGCAGATCATTACTGAGATCAGTTATCCACCCTCCATCTCTCTGTACCCCCTAGCTTTTAACATTAATAATAATGTCCCCTGGCCTTCTTTTTTAAACTTAATGACTTCAAATATATCATTCCAAACTCAACTGATTGATAGCTTGTAGAGAAATTGAATTGAAAGATACAAGGAGTTCAAGGCAAACCAGATATTATATATAATTTAATCATGGAAAAGCATGGTGGGAAGTACATAATCATCGTTTTAAGTAGCCATCCAAATTCCCGCCCTAGCTAGTACTCCAAACAAAAACTCCTACGTGCATAGCTACTACCGCAATCCAACTGAACACCACCAGATCACAAAATAAAAAACAGAAGAAGAAGCAAAGGAAGAGCTTCATGTACACACAGATTAAACAAAGTGATAACAAACCTTCTTAATTAATAAATAAGATAAGATACTGCCTATTTTTCTTGTTTTTTCCCTTCTGGATGCCAAACCGTGTAGCTAGTTAGAAACCAAAAGGGGGCTGGCTGGCTGGCTGGTAAAGAGACAAACTTTCAGTGATTGTTTGTTGGGGTCAAACGTCTTCGGAAGGAGGGAGCAGTGGCTGGGCGAGAGATGACTTGACGTGAGCGTGTATCCTGTTGCTGTTGTTGTTGCTTCCTTGCTGGTCCTGTCCTGACTGGATGGCTGCCTTGTCAAGAGCTGCGAATTTCCTCTCTTGGCTCTTGCCCCACAGCACGAGGTACAATCCTATTATGATCAGGACTGCCCCAATGATCCTGCATGTACATCCACAAAACCCCTCTCAATTCATACAATTAATTATTACAATTGAATAGAAGATACAATTCATCTGTAGTCTGTCCCCCACTACCCCTCGTGACATTGTCCTTTCTCCACCCTCCAAAACAAACCACTAAACAACTTCCCAGAATCATACTTGGTGCCCACACGACAAATTCACTTGTCATTTTCAAATCAGTTAAAATTGTTGGGGATAGAGATTATTAAATCCAACGAAGTGCTGAAGATAGTAATTAAGCAAACAAGTTACTTACCCGCCAAGGAAGAACTCCTCTCCGAGAGCAAAGGAGGCCATAATAGCAACAATAAGGGTCTGAACTGGCTGATAAACTGCAACGAACACAGGGCCCCCTCTGTCGATGCACCATATCTGTACAGCGAATGCTATCCCAGATGCCACCACTCCCTGCAATCACAACCCCCAAAATTCATTAATGAAAACAATAAGACAACTCAACCGAAGCTTCTTCCTTTTCACTGCTTTCTCCTCCTAAGGTCCCCTCGCCTACACATTATTGCTTTACAATTTGCAAAAGTCTAACAACACCCTTACAATTTTGTAAAAGGACGTTCCCCTATACCTGCTGTCAACTGCTTTAAGTCTCCTATACAGGTCGTTATCCCTTCATCCACTACTTCAAATGTGGACGTGTGTGGAAGCGGACTAGGATATAGAATTAATACAGGGGTTTCAGTGTCATGACTGCTGCTGGAGCTTTGTCTTCTTTATTGGGTATATTTTTGGTTGGCAAATTAATCAAGAATTATATAGGTGACTAATTTATTTGCTTATCCTTTTGATTTTTACCCATTAGTCTTTAAAGGCAGTCAAGCAATCAGCATCCAAGACAGTTAAGAAGGTGAGGACAAAATGGAAGTTGTTTTTCGATACTGACCGCGTAGAGGATGGTGAAGAGTTCACCGCCAGAGTGGAATACCCAAGCTTGTGCATCGCGTTCCATGAACCCGGCGATAACTAAGAACTGAATCAGTCCAAAGAAGCATGTGTACGAAGTCACCGACAGCCTCGCCGGGTATTTCTTGATCACCGGGGCCTGCAGGACCAGCCATCCCGACCAGCAAAGGCAGTGTCCGATCAGGTAAAGGCACCCCAACGTCCAGCTTGTTGTCCCGCTACCGTCGTCCCCAAGCTTCGAAACGTAGCTCGGAACGGCAGAGGAGGAGGACGCAGAATTAGCTATCATGTCCGTCAGCTGTGGAGTTGGGGTGTAAATCGTTGGGCCCTTGTACAGAGTGATGACAGAGGCTCCGGCCACGCAGCACGCTGTTCCGACCGCCTTTGCGATCCCGTCCTTTCTGTCGAATCTCACTTTCTCTATCCTGAAAGACAGAGGAAACTCTGTTGTTAGTTTCACGGGTTGAGTAAATAAAATTGATGAATTTGGTGGGGGGAAATTGGACGCTTGCCGGAGGATAGCGGCCATGAGGAAAGTGATCGCCGGGACGGAGTTCTGAATTGCGGAAGCGAAGGTTGGGGAAGTGTTGTTAAGGCCCAGCAAGTAGAATCCTTGGTTTGCAGTTATACTGTTTGAGAGAAGTAAACAACAAGAAAGAAAACGGTTACTTTTTTTGGTTTTAGTTGGTTATATTGAAGTGAGTGGGTGCTGCATACATACCCAATAAGAGCCAAGAAGAAGAACTGGACAAGGAAATTGAGAGTGATGGCTGGTCTTTCCTTCCTGTTGGTTAATGGAGAAATGAAAACAATGATTAAATGTTATGTACATAGATGGAGAAATGAGGTAAGTGGGAGATGAAGAGATGAGGATGGTACTTTTCAAGGAAATAAGCGAAGGGAAGGAGGAGGAGAAGAGCAATGATGTTTCTGTAAACAGGGAAGACAAGCATACTGATGCCCATGTTGAGAGCAGCTCTGGAGACGACATGGAAACCAGCGTAACCAAACTGCAAGGCCAACATGGCCAAGTGAAGCTGCATCTTTTCAGGGACAGAGCACCACATTCTGCCTCCAGAGGAGCTTCCACCGGTGTCAGCCATTTCGGAAAAATGAAAAGGCTACAAAAGCTACGTAAAGAGTTGGGGAAGAGAAGTAAGTAGTGTGGAGAGGAAAGAGGGATGCGGATGGGTATATATACACAAAAATATTTGGGAAAGGCCGGAGGAGTTAGGGACTGAAGTGGCTAGCTAGTAGCTGCTAGTGGGGACTAGGGAGACTGGAGAAAAAGAGTGATGATGAGTAACCGAGTGACCCACCGAAACTAGGTCTGGGAATTCCGGGTCTGGTATACGGTTTAACCAATAACCGGATTGGTCAAATCCGGATAGTGGGTACTTTAATAACCTGATTTTGATGTTTAGTAGCGGTTGGAGTCACTTATTTCACCTCGTTATCGGTTACCGGGTCGGGGTTTGCCAGGAACTTTAAGCGAAAATTCAGATATAATGCGGTCTATTCGGATATACCCGGATATAGGCTACCCAAACACTCCAATCGATCCAAAATGGGCAAGTGATTTAGTGATCCAATTACCCGAAAACCCGGTTTGACAGGTTATGGATAACCCGAACCTGGACCGGATCCCAGGCCTAACTGCAAGCATGGGCTTTATTTACAATAAATCAATAATAAGTTTAGTAAGAACCGATTTAAGAAAATTGTTAAAGTTCTTTTTAGTTAGCAAAAATTCGTTTAATAATTATATAGTACACTATTATGTGTATTATATGCCTTTAAAATTTTCATTTTTATACTATTATTGAACCGTTTAATTTTGTTTATGTTTGGTTGATGCTTCACGTACTAAATACGAATGAAACACGTATTACCATTTAAATACATATATTTTAAGGAATCAATTAGATATTTTCATAATTTGTAATTAAAATTTATTTATAAATTTTAATTTTTTAATATTTTATAATTATTACCGAACTTTTAAACCTACTACTACGTTGAAATAACGTTTGAAACTCATAATATAATAATATCATATTTTACTAACTATCAATTCACTCTAAAAACATAACAAAATTAAATTTGATTTTTGTAGAGGAATCTATTTCCTAAGAACTGCTTCTTGGCAAGAACTTTAAGGATTGATGTGGTTGTTGGATCAATTTAATTATTAGAGTCCACCAAAAAAACATGGGGCATTTTGGTTATTTATATCTTGTTTTTGTTTTATATATAAAGCTCTCGTCAAATTTTTATTATTGATTTACGGAAAGCACGTTACTTGAATAACATTAACAAGCCAATTAAGAGGTGGATTCCCCACAGACAAAAATAAAAAAAATTAAAATCGTCATACTAATTCATGAGCGATCTCATTCCTTTTTATCCTAACAAAATTAAAATAATGACCATCCAAACCTGCAAAAGACTCGTACACATTAAAATAATTTCCCCAAATTTCATACTATCGCCATCTGCGGCCTCCAAAGCATGATGAACCGTTTGTGGATCTCCTTCGAAAATGACTTTGAAGTAGCCTAGGTTGATTACCCATCAAATGGCCTCAAGTAAGGTCGCTGCTTATGCCATATTTACTATCTGGATACCCGGTTGAGTGAGCATTTGAAAATGTAGAATCATACTTGCATGATCATGGATAGCAAAAATCATGCAGTAGTTTGTTAAAGCTCGTCATATCGATGTTACACTCGATGCAATTAACACTCACGTGAGAAGGGACACTCCAGGAACAAATGCCCCCCTCCTCAAAATTTCGGTAACAATTTGCACATGGCCCTGATAAGTCAATTGCTGACGACGAAGGCGACCTCACAATCGTTTCAGTGAGTCTTGTAATATTTGTTTATTTGCATTTTGAATCTTCTTTAGAATAATTCTTAGTTTTAAAAATCATGAAATTCATATTATAAAATTGATTATTTCAATTAGTATTTTTCACATTTTGAGTAAACACATCTTTAAAACTTTAGGAATGCTGAATGCTGCCTTCATCCTAATAAGCGGGGCCGGACTTTGTGTAACACCACTCAAGAAACAGAGGGCCGTTGGTGAGCCTTCCTTGTAGAAAAGTTAGGGCTTATTGCTAATTTCATTTCCATTCCAAAATTTGTTAACACCATTTCCACATTAATAATTTTAACAATTAATTTAATAAAAACATTTAACAACCTTCATTTTTAAGTTCTTCAATAATTTTTATTTTATCATTTATGTTTTACTTAACAATATTTTTTTACCAATAATGATACATTATTCATAACATAAATCTTAATCATAAATATTTTTTTCTTAAAAAGATGCTCAATTTGTCTATATAACATTGTTAATTAACTTTCAAAATTAGAAAGTTTGCTAATTTATTTTGTTTATGTGAATATCTAATAAATATTAATAAAGTGTCACCTCGACCTCCAACTCACTTTCACAATTGTTAAACTTTAAGGGTGGAGATGGCGTAAACCAACTAACAAAGCCTTTTCTACACATAAGAGGAACATATCTAATAAATGAAGAAAATTGTATCCATTTCAGCTTATTATTTAAAATTGAGAGACTTTAATCATACGATTCACAAAAGATTTAGTAGAATAATAAATGAACTTCAAATCAAAAACTACGACAGTTTAGAAGATGAAGGGATTGGGAAGAAGAGAAATAAAAGAACTCCAAATAGCATGAAGAAGGAGGAATTAAAAACAAAACGTGAAGGAAGGTCCAGTGTTGAAGTATACTTCATAATTGCAAATTTAAAGATAGTATTCACTGTTTTCTAGGTATAAAATGTGGATACATAAAGCAAACATAATTATTAGTAATTAATTAGTTAAAATATAATATTTGATTAGAGAATCTCTAATGGTCACTTTTCGTTGAGACATACATGAGTGTGTTCACTAGAATATTAGAACACATAAAATAATTGGTTGTGGGGAGGAGGTACTGTAAGTGTTTCCACTAAGGTTTCCACTGCCAACTATATATATATATATACTGATCATATTTGCTTTTACCAGAAATCCTGCCCCCCCTCCCCTCCTCTTCAACATTTGTACCCTTTTTATATTCGAAATAAAAGCCTCTTTCCATCTGACAACCTCCACTTCCATTTTCTTGCTTTTTCGTATATACTAAATTCACAAATCACTTTAAGTTTACATTTTTCTAAAACATAAAGAATTAAATCATCAACTATGTTTTAAATGAAAAAATACATATATATTATGCAAAATTTACATTGACATTTTTTTATTAAATTTTAACCCATTAGACTTATTGAATTTTGACAATTTTAACAAATACACCCTTCCTTTAGTTTTCCATCCAAATTCTATTTAGTATGCTGATTGTATACAACACATAAACTTATATGTCTACATGATAGGATTATTTGCTGACCGTAAATCCACTAAATTCAAAATTATTATTATTTAGGTGGATGTGTATGCTTCGAGTTTTTAAATAGTTTGATTATTTTTTATTTTTTAATTTTAGGTTTTAATCATTATGAGTTTATATAAAATAAAATTGTTCTACAATTAGTGGAATTTTCACTCAACAGATAATTCTGTTATGTAGATAGATAAGTTTTTGTGACATGTACAAACAACATAATTAAATAAAATTTGGATAGAAAATTAATGGAACGGTGTATTTGTTAAAATCATCAAAATTTAATAGGTTTAATCGATTAAAATTTATTACTTGTCTATATAAATTTTAAACAGTACAGGGGTGTAAATACCCTTTTAAATTCTAATTATATGAGTTACTTTTGAGATAATAGTAATCTGGTTTGAAGAATTGTCGTATTATAATTTTATGTGATGAATCATGTTGAGGTCGTTACATTTTCCAACAGTTTGAGGGGTCTTTTCCGATTCTTTTTAAAGTTGCTCCAATAATTACTATGGTTTTTTTATGGCTGGTTGAGCAGCGCTAAAAATTAATTTTCCAACAGGACATGAGCTTAAAGCACAGTGATTCAACTAGCTAGCTAGGTCTATTTTTATTTTTATGTCATTCGAACCAAGATCGATTGGAATTAGTAAAGTGTTAGGCTTGATTCATCGGAATTAATTCAGGCCGGTTAGCAGTTAACATGTCTTGCTAGAAGTCACAGTTAACTAATGGTTTGGGTTATGGCTAACCGGACCGGGTCCTACAAAGTCACTCATATAGTAAGGATCGGATCAAATATCGTAATCCAATATGGATTAGGGTTAGTGGGTTGGCGGCCCTATGAGTTAGTGTTTATGAGAAACTCTAGTAATATATTATTAGTCGTAACAATTTATTTGATGCATTCAAATAGACAAACCCTAACCACTAAATACTCTAAAAATCCTTTCTTCAATCAAGAGTTCTAGCAGCCTTTGATAAAAAAGATCTGAAACCCAGCTAGTGTCGCCTGAGTTAGCCCGCCACTAAAATAGTTGAGTTAAGAATACCAAAAAAGTTATAATTTCATATCCAATTAAAGATATATAGTTGCATTCCTAGCATTTTTTGCAATGACTTATGTTTATAATAAGTTCGTAATCGAATAAGAGATGATTGTTGAATGATTTTCTGGTGGTGAATATAGAGAAAGATGTCGATGGCAGTTTCGACAAAAAATGTATTGTACAATCTTTTCAGAACATGAAAATTCGTTGTGTGGTATTATAAAAGGTGAAATGTTTGATTCGATATTTTTATCGTCGTACATGGACACCACTTGACTTGATTCCTGGCTACGCCACTGACGGTCAGCTTTTGTGCTCAGAAATTCGACTGGGACGATTCAAATGTTACGTATGCAGTACAAAGAGGGTATTTGGCTAACTAAAATCGGAGAGGTAGCCACACTACTCAAGGCTATACGCCGGGTCATATCTCTAGGGCACCAACGAGATATTTTTAGGGCGATTCCCAGACAATTATGCACGCTTTGAAAAATAGGGATGAAGACTATACTAAATTCGAAAAGATTATCTATATGTGTAGTGGTTTATTTCAGGCCTACTATAAAAATCAAAAGGTAAAAGAAAAATCAATAGTCAAAACCATAAAAAAATCTAATAGTCCATGTTTGTTTTCAACACCTACACGTACAATCCTAAAATTTTAAATAGTGGCGAGGTGAAGTTGACTTAACGGTAATAAGTTCCAACAAAAATGATGATTTAATTGGGCACGGTTTGCGATAGTGTCCATGCAAACAAAATCAAAATTTTGGAGCACACAGCCTTCACGTTGTCTACTAATTGCCGCTCATCTTGGGAACATCTTTTTCTTGAACGGTTTGTTTCGATGGGAGATTGGTACGTGGTTAATAATTCCACTTATTCATCATTTTTCGTTGACCTTCATTATGGCCTTATGCGTGTCCGTTAATTAGTCCTAATCACGTTTAACTCCTTCATTTGGCAGAACAATAGAATTTGGGTAATTAATTAAAGATAATCCGTTAGCAATGTAATGCAGGCTTCCATGCTTGGTCTGGCGTGCTCTAATTGGAAGAATTCATGCTAATCCCGTTTTCCCTAGTAAATCATTTTCATATCTTGGTGTGGATTTCGATCTGCCCCCTCATTATTCACCTTTCGAATCCTTACCTTAAAGTTCCAAAAAGCTAATGACCTTGTTGCTAAAAAAAACAACATGAATCGGTGATGTTCATCAATTCCGTCTAACTTTTTCCTACCCCATATTATTTTTCCATTCAGAAAGAAATCAACTTAGTGTATGGAACTGGATAGTTAAAAGTTTTGGACAAATTTCCAAATTTAAAAATTAATTATTATAAAATAATAAATTATATCAACGTTTTTCATTAAAAGTTTTAAAATTTTATGTGTACACGGTGTTTCTTATAGAAAGGGAACCCATTAAAAATGAACGGTGATGGAAATTAGATCAAAACATTAAATTTTGTGTATTGAATAAGCAATTGACGAAAACATATTTTTTTCTTTCTACTAACAATGAATCCTTTTTAGAAACTATACTAAATTAAAATATACAAAAGATATTTTGTTGTACTATATTTTAGTTAAAAGAAAATTAAATGTGTCATTAACGTTTTTTTTTTATATTTGATGTTTGAACTAAATTTATGGTCATTATTACTAATAGGCTGATTATAAGTTTAAATTTGATAGATTATTTATTTAAACCAATAAGTAGAGGAGTGTAACTCCAAATATCATTATCCAAACTATAAAATCATCAAAATTTTATATATAATTTAGTACTCGAAGGTAGGAAATAAGAGAGTGGGGATTCTCTTTCTCCCCCTCTAGTTTAAAATAGTTATATATAAAAATGAGTAGATTTTAAATAATGATTCAACACTGAGCTAGTTTGAAAACACACTCGACATGATTCGTAAACACACTAGGCGAGATTTGAAAGCTTGCCAATTTCAAGTAGAGATTCAACGTTCTGGGAATGAGGGCCCTGACGGTAGCCTAGGTCGACCCGAACCCAGTTCTGCCATTGCTTACAAACTCATGGGAAGCCTAGGCCAGCTAAGTAATTCATGACCCGGTTGCCTTCCCGATATAGATGTATATATGCTCAACCTTGATCTATAAGTCCCGATTCAATATCTCACTAAAACTGGTAACCTCAAAAGAGTGCTAGCTCTCACCCTCCGTCGGCAAAAATTGAATCACAACAAGCAAGTCATGTTGCACTTGTACCCTCAGATATCCAAACTCCCAAGTAAACTGTAACCCTGCATAACAACTCTCAATTTAGCGTTGGTGATCGAAAAAATCTCCAATTTCATCGAATATGATACCAAACAACGACCATCAGAATTAAAACAAAACATCCGATTTTACACACAATTAAATTTTCAATAATCCAAATATGAAATATACTAAACTAAACATATTAACTTTTTATTCAGAAACTAAACATATATAGAATTGTATAATTGAAAAGAACAGCTTCCAATAGGACACTAGTTCCTTAATAATGAAGAACCTGGCTTAATTGAGATAATATGGTTATGTTGTATTTAAAAAATTTGTTAGATTAGAATTCCACAAATTTTCATTGTCAGTCCACCATTTTTGGTGATCAACCCACCATCTTTGATTTTTGTTGGTAAAAAATAATTTCAGCCACGTGATCACCATTGTTTTGTTGAAAGAGTTTATAACGATTGACCGTATAACTTTAAATATTGGGTTGTACAGAGTATACAAATTTTATACACTTTGTCAAAATTTGTACGCTGTTCGTACAAACTTGTTTAACATCTTGCATGTACTGCATACAAACTTAAAGAGGCTGGGAGGATATTTTCGCATGGTGAAAGAGTCAGTAATTCTGAATCATGTCCATCATTTGAGTTCTGTATAAATGACCTCGTCTAGAAACATACTAATGAGATTCTAAACAGGACGACAGTCATGACTGTAGTGTCTGACTGTCAGAACAATTAAAAGTCATGAATGAACTGTCATGCAGTTTGAGGATGGGTTAATTGGTCAGGTTGGTTTCCGACCAGTTCATAGCAGGCTGGGTCAGGCTCAAACAAAACCAACCACCACAAATATATCTCTATTATTTGTCAGCTCCCCCTGTGCCGGATAATGTAAACAGGGCTAACGAGTGATTTCGATTTTGGTATGCATTATACCGTTTTAAAGTAATTTTAGGAATACATGATTTTGTTAGATACAAATTACATACATACAAACGAACATACACATAACATAAAAGCCTTACTAAATTTTAGACATGTTATAACAGGTTGAGCAGGTTTTGTTACATAGGATATAACAGTCGTTACAGAAGCCTTACGTAACAGATTTTCGTCTTATGTAACAAACTTAATTTTACATGTTACATAAGCCTTACGTAACAGCATTTACTCTTACGTAATGCTTAATGTTTCTTATTACACAAGGAAGAAGTGTCGTTACATAAGTCTTATGTAACATGCTTAATTTTGCATGTTACCTAAGGAATAACTGTCCTCGCGTAAGCCTTATGTAACAGCCTTTATCCTTACGTAACATACTTAACTTTTCATGTTACGTAAGGAACAACTGTCATTACATAACAACTATTATACTTACGTACCAAGCTTAATTTTTCATGTTACGTAATGAACAACTACCTCTATGCGTCCCTCTTGAACGATGGCGGGAAAAACCTGAAACATCGAAAAAGAATACTAAATCTAATAAAACATTTTCAACATACACGTTGAACATATTCAATTAAAGAACTCAACCTAATATTCATCAACAAACACTTACCATACGACTCGTTATTTTGTTCCTTCTTTGCAATTCCGGTGACGATATTGTATGTATGCAACTTGACAATTACAACAACTACAAAAGAAATTAAAACGGAAAAATAAAACGAATTATACACAATGGAAAATAACTAATTATACACAAAGAAAAATAACTAGTTGAATACACATCAAGAATTAAAAAAACAATCATTTTCAGAATACATAATGTATAACTAATGTAAAATATTTTTCAGAAAAAACAGTGAATACTAAATACTTTTTACAACAAAATTTGTAATAAGTTCCATGCATGTGTTACATGTCATACTAAACTTATTTTTACAACAGTGAATACTACACTAGCTAATTACAAAGTTTATTACAAAAAATTACGAAATACGTATCCTTATACACCTTTTCCCTTTTTTGTGGGATAATTATCTTTATGTTTTTAGTTAATCAAATTTTTATAAGATAAGATACAAAAGGTAAATATCTAATAAAAATATTCAAAATTATAATAAATATTACTTTAATATTAAATAAAAAAATTAATCTACTATTAAAGAGAAAAAATGCACGAAAAAACCCTATCCTAAATCTCGGTGACTCCAGAGTCTATTTCCGTGGGGGTGCACTGCAGATGGTTCTGTTTCCCATTTGCACCTAGTGGAGATGGATTCCTCGTCCGTTCGTGACGGCCGAGACAAACAGTTTAACTCTATTTTTCTTTGACTCAATCTACTACAGTAAACCCTATTAGTATATGGGAGATGCATGGAAGAAACCTGAACAATGGTGATTATCGGTTGGGATGGGTGACCGGTGCTGGACGGCCAACGATGGATAGCCGGCAGGGATGGGTGACCGGTCTTTGGACGGCCAGCGATGGGTGGCCGGTTCGTCGGAGTTTCTTCGAGATAAAAAGTTGAAAAATATAAATATAGGGTTATGTATTTAATGATTAACAATTAAAATATTTATAATAATTAGAACAAGTTTTTTTAAAATTTAGAAAACTAAAGGTCCATAGTCCAAGGTATACAACATCCACAACAAAAGAGTTCCCTCAAAAGTCCAAGTAAACAAATAAATGAATGCAGAGAGTTCCCTCATAATAACCCAATTGTTAGAAAAATTCATTTTCAGATGTTCTTCCACAATTCAATAGTTTAGAGTATTCATATTTATCTAAATGTCCTCGATTGAAATAAACTATGCTGACTTGTTTTTTATTATTTTGAAAAAAAACAATTGGAAGAACTAAATCCGTAGCCGGGTAGTGCTTGGTATAGTGCACGATTAGAAACAATGTGCACTATACTCGACTCCATACAAGTAAATTTAAAACATCGAGTATAATGGATTAATATATTGTAACAAATAACTTAGTTTCTTTTAGAGTTGACAAAGTCGCAACAGATTAATAAGTCATCACCGATGATGAATGTCATACATTTGTTGATCATAGAGGTTACCGCAGACAAGATATAGTTGTTTCTTTGAAGACAAAGTACGTCTAAGAGATTTCACATCACCAAATTGAACGAACAACTATGCATAGTGAGATCCTTTATGAGTACGCATCTTGAATTTATACAACCTAACGATTCCTTGGTCTAGTGTGCATGCGTGTAAGATTTTGGTCACTACCCATTGAAGTTGATCTCCACTAAGTAGTAAAATGGTGCTTTTCATGTCACATAACAGGCCAACAATTGCTAGTGGCCAGCCACTGAAAAGATGCAGATCCTTGAAAATGCCCTACTAGGAATCTTCTAATTTTCTTTCTTCTTCTTCTTATTATAATAAATAATAAAAACACATTTCTCATCGAGAAACATACACCCTACAAACTTCAATATAATAATACTTTTATGTCACATTTGAATTAATTAACGATAATGTTTGAGAAATAAGATTCGAGTGAGTTACATCGAGAAATTCAAATATAATTAAGTAATGATGTTGAATATCTATAACGTAGCTAGAATCCCACCACCCCCAAAAGGTTGGAATCCTTTACTCGTAAGATTCCATTGCCCATAAAATATTTACTAGTATATGAAGGATGTTGGTGATAGCAGGAGTAGTTGGACGTACTATTATTATTCGAGTAACTTGAGAATGACCATACACAAAGAAAAGGGCCTTGTTGAATTCAAAGGCTTTGGGTTTTCCATTAGCTATAAGGGGGTGGGAAGGCTCTTTTCCACAAACCATGGCTCACAGTTGCAAAGCAAAGTTATATGATCGATTGAACAAGGAAAGGGATCCATATATATATAATAATGGAGACTTTGCCACTGATCAGTATAATTGCATGTGGGAAATACAAGAGTCAAAGATGGGTTTGATTGAAATAGGAAAAGCGTATTCAACTATTTGCAACAAAATATTCTCATCTCATCAACTACAAATATATACCTTCCAAAGCATATGCTATACACAAATATCCTCATGCAACTATTTATTCGTGTAACTAGCCACAATGCTTGCTGGCGAAGCCGCCGCAGACTTGACAGAAAGTCGTCGCACACTCGTTGTAACTAGTTATTCAACAATAAAACTAGTTATTGTTTGCAAGTAACTCATTATTTTTTTTTTGAAATATTTCCCCGCAACTAGTTAGAAACTCTTGTAACTAGTTACGATACCCGCCGGAAAAATTATTGGAGACTCAACAGCCGGCCGCTGGAGAGTCACCGGCAACAGGGCGTGGTAGGCTGGCAAGAAAATTGAAGACCGAATCTAATGGTCTAAATTTATCCGAGTAATATGCTGGTGTTTTTCTGCTGTATACAGCTTGTAATGATGCGTATAATGAATATTCCATCGATTGAGATCTATCGTGATTCATGACTTTAAGAAGCAAAAATACGAATACACTTGCTATAACTTTTCTTATGGAGTACAACCCGTACACCTTCCCTGCCCAAATGTTTAAAAAGCCACTCGTTGGTTATCTTAACATCGATTCAATGTTCGTCATTGCCGAGAAGGAAATTTGCACACTTGAAGGATAAACCAAACGGCAAGCACTTGTATTAAATTTTTTGAGTCAAGAATACCAGAAAAAAGTTGTACAGAGTTTCATATTCTTCAATTAAAATTATATAGTTGCATACCTAGATGGACAGTACACAAAGTTCACAATTTTTAACAAGAAGAAGACATGGAAACAAAGGTAGTGCAGCTCCAAGGTAATTAATGTGAATTTAAGAAGCGGCCATCCGGTTTAATTATGAGTGGTGCCCTACAACCAAATTAATTAGTCAATTTTAATGACTTGGTGTTCTCAGTCCAAGAAAAAAGTTATAACAAGATAACGATAAGCCTCTTTCTTTGATATGAGTCAACAAAGATAAAAACATATGCAACTTACCAATCGTATTTGTCTTCTTCTTACACGTCTCCTTTGGTTGGGACAAATGACAGGCAAACAATTAGTGACCAAGAGGAAAATATAGCAATCAAATCAGGTAAACACTGCGGGCTAATTGTTGATTCAGTTCTCAATTTTATTCATAGTTGAAAGAAGTATCGATTTGAATAAAAAGAGGCCACATTAACAATTCATTATCCTCTGAAGATGTCGGTGCTTCCTGGCCGTGCGAGCCCCGTCCCCCGTGCGTCGCAATCGGCCGATGTCGACGAGGACCTTGATGCGCTGACTAGATTCATGAACGTCACCCGGGAAAATATGCCGCTCTTCTTAGGATATCGATGTAGAGGACTTACGGTCGGATAGCCAGGGTTGGAAGTTTGCTGATGCGATGAAAGCTCCTCCGTCGCCGAAGAGTTTCAGTGCATCCTGGAATACGTCTGGACGGCAGAGGGTGCTATTCAGGTTTCTGATATGTCAAACCATTGATATGTTGTCCGCTTCGAGTCAAAGAACGATTATTTGGAGTCGGCCTATGGTGGACCCCTGGAAGTCTTCCACTACTACATTACAGTGTCGTTCTGGACGTCGGATGTTCACAAGTGTGGGGACCTGCCCTTCGGTACTTCCAAGCTACTACCAAGACGACATTGGGACTAGGACAAACTAATCGCATTCCACTTATCATATGTGAGCTGGGGAAAACTTGTTATTCGTGACCCAGGTCTAGCCGGTCTAACCGCCTTCCAGCCCCCTCACAATTGGGTCAGACTGTGATCGGTGTGTTGACCCGACCCATCTGCGCTTACAACTGGATTTAAAGAGAGACGAGTCTACTTTGTATCTGAGAGAATTGAAAGGAGAAGAATAAGGGATTTTCAAAACTCTCTCCAAAAACTCTGAAGACTTTTAGGGTTGTTCTGGGAACTGATCGATGAAAGTTTTAAATTGATGTGGAAGCTTCTGCATCGCTTCAATCGTGTAATAGAGTTGTGTTCTTCCCTTGATCTAGTCTCTGTAATTGTTATTTCCCTTCGTCTGCTTCTTGCTCTATTCTTCTGTTGTAATCGTTGGAATTGGTTGTTCCCCTACTCAATTTTAGTGGATCCAGGGCTAAATCTCCCCCTCCAAAGGCTTCACATATTAGGGTCTTAGTAACCTGAACTGCGTGAACAGATATGTGTGTTCTTACTTTACCTTTTTTCTGTTTTGTGCTCGATTAGAGTTACATTCCATTTGCTAGATCGCTCGTTTCGTCCTACCTCTAAAAACGTTCAAAACTAATTATCGCATTCCACTTGCAATGGCAAGCTCGTGGGGTGTGATGGAGGTTGTAGACTACGGGTATAATCGCCAGTCCGTCCCGGTTATGGTGACTCATCGAAGTAGGTCCACAAGTCCTCGAAGTGTCCACCGAGGGTAGTGCGGATGCAGCTAATTGATAGGCCGCGGCTAATTGATCGGCGAAGGAGAGGGAGATGAGAAGCGGCATGACATGGGCGTCAAAGAGTAGTTGCTGGAATGTGGAGTGGGTGGTGTGAAACCATTCATCAACAGGTCCAACCCTCTGGAGGACAAAACTAGTTGCTATGAGTTGAAGCTTCAGACCCATCGAGTTAAAGTAAGCTCCATACTCATCCGTACGTCAAACGTCTGCTAGGAGAAGAGCGGGACATCAAGATTTGCAAGGTATTCATCCATCAAGCTGAGTATTTTCGGAGAGAAAGAGAGAATGATACTGAAGAGTTAGAAAATGAGAGAATGATAGTGGACAAAACTCTGTATGAGAGAAGGGGGGATAATGTATTCCGAAGAGGTGACATAATATATTAGAGGGTTGGGAAAGAAAGAAATGTTGTGAAGAGGCAACATAATGATTGCGATGATTTACTCAATCACTCTGCCGCTCCATTCACGTCTTCCATTTTGTTTGTTTGTTTATTTCTATACAAAAAAGAAAGCACATAGGAGACGATGATGGCTGGAAATGAAGAATATGGCTACCGGATGTCCATTCCCTTGAACTGGCCAGGGGATCGCTCGACGACAATAGTCGTCCCAAGCAGACTGGGAGTGTTTGGACGGCTAGTGCACACATAATAATAACGCTGATTGGGTTGGGAGTGCTGTCGTAGGCATGGATTATGGCTCAACCCAGATTGTGACTTATTATACTTCGAATCTGTTGGCTTCCTGGTTACCGTACTGCAGATCCTGTGACTGAAAAGAGGAATGTTGATCAATTCCTGGTTACTTACATGGATGCTGTCAAATCAAACCTCAGTGGGTCTACGGTCAAAATTTATGGATATGTTCAGTATGTCAATCTGTTTGGAATTGTGATTGGGTATACTATAGAATCAACCATAAGCATGATGGAAGTGAAGAGGTCCAACTGTCACCACAAGGAAAAAATTGGAGGTCCAAATCCTGCGAGGTGAATGCCAATCCATTCATGATCGGATTTGGAATCGTACATATCTCTCTCCCAAATCCCCAAGTTCGTCGGTTATGGTTGCTCTCCATCGTGGTCGCGGTCATGTCCTTCACTTACTCTGAGATCAAACTAGGTCTCGACATTGCCAAAGTCGCCAAAAACGGAGAAATCAAGGGAACTTCAATTGGAATCACCGTCGGAGCCGTAACTGAGATGCAGAAACTGTGGAGGTTGTTCCAGGCACTCGCTAACATCCCATTAGCATATGCTTACTCCATCATTCTCATCGAACTCCTGGACCTGGATCCGCCGCCACTCCTCCCGCCACTACTCATGGAAGCAACAGTACTGTTGTGAACAGAGCTAGATTCGCCGCCTTCATGGTCAGAGCAGCTTGCTTCTCCGCTTTGTTGATGTAGATCTGATGCAGCAGTGTTGGTGACTTCCATTCACTGCCGTGAAGCAGCATGCAGTTGATGGTGCATGCACCCAAGGTTAATGACACAGCGGAGACTAGCCGTACAATTTAGCCTAAGCGCAAGGCCGGCCAGGAGGGAGAAGCTCCCCCAGATCACCTTCGCCCTTCTCCATCATTCTCTTATATTGACCATGGAAATTGCTACATTTTATACTATTTCTTTCTAACATTTCCAATGTCTTGTTGAGTCTGAATATTTATCTGCTCTAGTGCATGTATGTAAGGCTATTGGCATTACTATATTCATATAATATTTTCTTTTTCGGTGAAAAAATATGACTGTTTGAGTCTATTTTTTGTATATGTATATTGTCATTAATCGGGTCCTATCTCCCGCTAGTGCTCTTACTGCGCTCTCTCCAACTTCCGGAGCATCGGTACATTTGTTATTTAAGGGTGGGTTTGGATAGAGGGTGGGTTTGGATAGGTGTATTTGTATTTGAAATTTGCATTTGTTATTTAAGATATCAAATTATGGTGTTTGGATGAGACTTGAGTTTTGTATTTGATTTCAAATTAAATATCAGGTTGTATTTGACCCCATTCCTTTATAATTTCAAATATAATAAAAATTATGGTGATTTGAAATACACAAGCTACGAATGACACTCTAACAATCTTAAACGTAACTTCGAAAGTTAAACTAGGAATTTGCCGGCTCTTTTTCCATATATTTTTTCCAATCATCGATAAAATTTGTCAACGATTTTTTCCAGCCATCGATAAATTTGTCGGCGCTTTTCTCGGTCATCCGCCGACACTTCCGTTCGCCATTCACCTGACTACAGAGTGTCGTGCTATTCTTCAAGCTATCCTTCTGGCAAAGGGGCTTGTTGGATCGGTGTGCATTGTTTCTGATTGCCAAACTGCAGTTCGTGCGATGGATTCCGAGCCTCCTTCTTGGCCATGGGAAGCCTACTACTCTGGGCCTTATTCGTGATCAACTGCGGGCCCATCCCCATATCCAAGTCCACTACCGTCCTCGAAGCATTATTTGTAAAGCCGATTGGCTTGCTACGCAGTGTCGTAAGGGCACCCTTCTTCGAGTTGGCTCGCCTTTCTTCGCGACCCGGGTTGAGTTTCATGTTACCACCGGCTCCGTGAAAAAAAATATTTCATTCGCTGGGTTTTCAGTAATTTCGCCAGTAGCAAGCAGCCACTTACAGAAGTATCAGAACGACGTCACCGAATCCAGGACTGACACGTGTCACCTCAATAATCGCTAGTTCCATACCCACCATTCCGGATTTCGTTGACAAAGTGCTACAAATATATCTACACTGCTTGCTCAGTGCTCATTCATTCCACACGTTCCACGCCTCACTACCATGGATCGCTCAACCCAGTTTTCTCTCCTCCTCTCTCTCTCGATCCTCTTCTCCTCCGCCGCTGCCCTCTCCATATCGGAGATGGTTCCGGAGGAGGAGCCTCTGATTCGACAGGTAGTCTCTGGGATCGAGGACCACCTCCTGGACGCCGACGGCCACTTTGCCAGCTTCAAATCCAAGTTTGGCAAGAAGTACGCCACTCAGGAGGAGCACGATCACCGATTCTCCGTCTTCAAGTCCAACCTCCTCCTCGCCAAGCGCCACCAGCTTATGGATCCCTCAGCCGTCCACGGCGTCACCAAGTTCATGGACTTGACCCCCAAGGAGTTCCGCCGACAGTACCTCGGGATGAGAAAGAAGCTCCAGGTCCCGGCCGACGCTAACAAGGCCCCAGTTCTCCCCACCAAAGATCTACCGACGGACTTCGACTGGCGCGATCATGGAGCTGTTGGAAAAGTCAAAGATCAGGTAGCCATATATATAATAGTGGAAATAATCGGATCTGTGTGGTTAAATCAATCGACTGATTATTTGAACGGTTGATTTGCTGATGATTGGTTGAACAACAAAATAAACAGGGCTCATGTGGATCTTGCTGGTCGTTCAGCGTGACTGGTGCTCTGGAAGGAGCTCATTTCCTTTCAACTGGAAAGCTTGTGAGCCTTAGCGAGCAGCAGCTCGTGGATTGCGACCACGAGGTTTATTCTTTCCCTCCCTGCTTGAACTTTACAAAATGTCCTCTCAATTAGATTCCGATTTTTTCCAGTCTGAGCGGTTCTTGAACTATACATAGACCTCCATTTTGTTATCAAGGAAGTAATTACTGGAGTTGTAATGTCATTACAGTGCGATCCATCTCAATACGGAGCCTGTGACGCTGGCTGCAACGGTGGATTGATGACCACTGCATACCAGTACACACTGAAGGCCGGTGGAATTGAGCGAGAAGAAGATTATCCTTACACTGGAACTGACGGGACTTGCCAATTCGACAAGAGCAAGATCGCTGCCTCAGTGGCCAACTTCAGCGTTGTTTCCAGCGATGAGGACCAAATTGCTGCTAATTTGGTTAAGAATGGCCCTCTGTCAAGTCAGTACCCCGACTTTGTCCATGTGTTGTTTTCGGTCAGTATTAACTCGATCTATTAACTTGCTGCTTTCCCTTGTGTTTTCAGTTGGCATCAACGCCGTCTTCATGCAAACATACATCGGAGGCGTTTCCTGCCCTTACATATGCCCCAAGAGTCAGGATCATGGCGTGCTGCTGGTGGGGTATGGAGCAGCTGGCTTCGCACCAATCCGGTTGAAGGAAAAGCCATTCTGGATCATCAAGAACTCGTGGGGAGAGAACTGGGGAGAAGAAGGTTACTACAAGATATGCAAGGGAACTGGCAAGAACCTGTGTGGCATGGACACAATGGTTTCCTCTGTTGCTGCCTTGACCGTCGGTCATCAGTAGATGTAGAACTGAAGCTGCTTTGGTTCTGGGAAGGAGTTTTCGAACTCCTACAGATTATAAAAAGCAAATTGGAGCATGTTGTGTATATAAAGAAAGCTCCTTAGCAGGCATCTATTTACGTTTAGCAACTTATATGAAAGTGGTGATTAGCAATAGGCTGGCTATAACCGTGAACTTAAGTATTTCAATCGAAGAAAGAATTTCAGACACTGGTTTATTATTCGTATGCCGTACTTGTTCTGGTTTTGTATAAATGGTGATTGATGAATGCGTTTAGTTTGTACATATAAATGGAAAACAAAATCTAATAATATACTCAGAGCTGGATCGACAAGCTGGAACAGAATGCTGTAACTTGGAGGAGGCAAGAACTACCAATTGCAACGATGATGAATCTGCATGCATGCCGGGTGCAACCCGAAGCCATGGAATCGGAACAGATATTAGAAAGAATTGGTAAGGAATCACAATAGTGAAATCTAGTGCAAAAAGAATTGATTGTTCCCTATACACCAACATAATTTTGAATTTGGTGAAATCCAGTTGTTTCTTGTAATTAAGCTCCTTCGTCGTCTTCAGTGAGCAGAGCAAATGAGAAGGGGGCAAATTTGTACCCATCTCCCTCGTAGAACTTGTTCTGGAATTCAACCCAATGAAGCCTCAGCGCGTGGAGGAATGCACTTAGGGTTTCCATGACGAGTAATACGCCAACGGTTGCACATACAAAGACGATGATGCCAATGATAAGAATGACAGTATTGTTGAACCTGTACAGATTGCCAAGTTAATAGTCTGCTTATTTATATTTGATTCAGGAGGTGAAGCACAGAGTCAACAACTTACCCCCAAGCCAGAAGCAGAACCTTGTCATAGAAAACACTTGATAGCTCAGAGTGAGCTAGACTGGACATATCAATGGGACATGGGAGTTAAAGAAAAAAACTAGATGATCAATGTAAATGTATATGAATCCCCAGAAGGTTCAAGTAGCACACCTGAGAGCCCAGAGACGCAAGTATGATGCCGTGTTGGATACTGCTCCGAGCACAAACTCTATGGTGTGTATAAGCTGATGAACAAAAACCTCGCTGAATTCAAACTCTTCATGACCATGGGAAGACTTCTGATGAGAATCCACTTCAACGTTGTCATCCGCGTTATCGAGTAGGGCATATGACTGACCTTGGTGCCTCTAACCACGGAATAAAAGTTAAGGCATATTTAAATGAAAGCCGTTTCAGGTGTAGCTACTAACCATAACTAACAGTGCACAAAGTTGACGAGTTAGGAGCTTACTTCCTCGTGTTGCTTCTTCAGAAGAAACGGCTTAGGAAACAACATCCATGGCACAGCAACAAGGGCTAATACAAGCAGTAGGATCTGACAGAAGCAAATAGTTAGTCCTTTTTACTGTGTTATGTTAGTTTTGTGGGTGGAAAAGGGGGGGGGGGGGGGGGGGGGGGGGTGTTTGACGTTCACAAGCAGAAAGAAACCTGCAAATATTTCTGTCCAAGAAAGAGTTGATTTTCTCCTAGATTATCCATAGGGCTCAGGAACATATATATCATCACATGGTACAGATCAGCTTTTGAGCCCGTGCACCATTTAATGATTATCAGGAGTGACAGGTACCCAAATAAGCTGTTTAGGAAAATCATCTGGGGTATAAACTGATATCTGCAACCAAATGTTGGGAATTCTTTGTCAGTTGGCTTCAAGAACGATTAGCCAAAGACAAGTCAGAAATGTTCTAACTGCCAAATCAAAAAATAAAGACTTCCCCCTCAACCTATCCAAATTGTAATTTGATGAAGAGATAAAAAGGATACATATGCAGTCCTAGAATCAGGAATCAGGTCGGTTTTGATTGTACTGAAATGAGCGAATTGAAGGAGCTTTTTCGGAAACCAACAATTGGACTAAGTAAATCAAGTGAATATAATTTTTGTTCATATTTTAACAAAAACCAAGTTAAGAAGCATAAATAGTGTATACTGAACTGGAACAAAATTAAATTGCAAAACCATCTGCTATCCATCAACCCAACCGTTTTACACCCCTAAACACAATATGCTAATCATGTGGAAGCATGTCTAGTTTACAGTTTCATCTCAAAGGATATACCAATGCTTGCAGGAGTCAAATTCAGAGATATAACTCACCGGACATTCAGGTTATTGGCAAAGAACTTTGCATTGAAGTAGCTCAATATAATACCAAGATTCATCTGAGCTACTCCCAGCAAAATTGACATCTTCATCTTTAATGAGTTGAGAAAAGGTAACTCGCTCCTGGTACCATGCCACTTGGGATCCACACCAAATGGATAAGTGGGGCGCACCTTAACTAAACCAACAGTATATGCATCCCTGCATGCATAATTCATTTTCCCATTGTAATTGAGTAATTGGATAATACAAAATATAGAAGAAGCAAGTTAAGAGTACGATACCTGCAAGATAAGTCACGGCAAGCGTAGGCAGATGGACCAAAAAGTTCAAAAGGAACAGAAAAGAATTCATTATATATCAATCCTGTAAATATTGAGAAGATTGACATCATCATGATAACATATCGGCCGCCAAATGTCATTTCCAGGATGTCGCCGAGTTTCTGCTATTATAAAAAATAATAAAGTCAGCTCCACCATGCAGAAATTTGAACAAAGACGGCACTTGATGGAACCCAAATGACGTGCAATTCAACAATTACCTGGTTCGAATACTTCTTTTCCATTGCAATAAGAAACAATGTAGCCAGTAATAAGCAAATACCATGACCCCAGTCACCAAACATCACAGCAAAAAGGAATGGGAATGTTACGATTGTAAAAACACCAGGATTCACTTCTCGGTACTTTGCAACCCTGCAAAATATTTTCTCAATCAGCACCTCAATGATATGTGGTCATTGTTAAGTCGAAAGTAATAATATGTCAGAATAATGTTGTGTTATCCTAGCAGAGGTACGTCCTTATTAAGTTTCCGTGAGCTACTCACCCATAAGCATCAACGATTTCTTGAAATGCGGATGTAAATTTATTTGTACGGAAATAGGTAGGCGGTGCTTCCTTTGTCTGCAAAACCTGGATGATGGCCCCTATTTGTGAGTTGCTGTCCAGGGTAGCGCGCTGCAGTGTATCCTGGATCTGAGAGATTCCCACTGGGGATTTTAGCATTACGAACTGCTAATAGGATTATACCAATAAAGGGAGAGGTATTAAGCATAAAGAAGGCATAATATATGTCGGACCTGGAGGGTTGCATAAACAGGGCACCAACCTTCAGCAACAAGGCACTTCTTTGTCACATCTATACTCAGCATGTTTAATGTGTGATATACAGATTTTTCCTTCCTAACCTATACAAGTGGAGAAGGAGAATTAGTATAGTCTGTCAACACTCCAAGGGATGTGCCACATACACACTAAAGAAAGGCTTGCTATCATTTGGTGCACGGAAGGGAATAGGTCAGAACAATACCAATGCAGTCCATTGGTCAATCTGAAAGCCAATTCTCTGTAATAGATTGCTCTGGTGTGCCCTCCCAACATCTATGGTAGTCTTCAGCTCTGAAAGCCTTCCAGACACCTATAGATCAGCTAATTTTCAAAACATTAACAAGCAAGAACCAACAATATTCAGGATACATGAAAATTTAATAAGAACTGCATTTTCCAAGGTACACCCACTTTTTGCTTTAGGGAAAACTTCTGAAGAATCAATTCAGGAGACTGATGACATGAGTTGTCTAACGGTAATTAAGTTTCTACGCCAGCTTTTCAGGAATATATTCTACACACATTTCCACCTCAATTACCTCTTCAAAAGAAGCAGCGAGTATACCTTCTCTAAGTGTCATGTAGTTACAGACGAGATGTTGATCATGTTCATCTTATTGCTTTGCATTAAACAAGAGAAATGCAACTACTACAAACAGTGGATAACATTAAGGATTCGAAAAGTTAAGTATAAACGACAAAAAATTTATAGTCGGGGCCTCGTGGGAGATGCAAAACAGGCATTATATACCTCTTTGATCATTTGAAATTGTTTGCCTAGGTCTTCTGTGAAAGGGTAGCGATTAGCTCCAAATGCTTCACAAATTTTCAGAATTTTGTTTTTGGCGCGTTCTCCAGAGTAGAAAACTATGAATACGTTTTTCTCAACCTGCAAATAAGTAAGATAGTAAGTTTCTAAAGCAGACCATCTTTAGAAGTAATAAAAATACATAAAACCAATTAATGCATCTTTTCACCTTCTCCCCTGATCCTGGATCAACGACCGGATTAACTGCCACTGATTGCTTTAGAAATACGTTGCCCCTGGTTGCACGGAAAAGAATTCTTTCGAAAGCCATAGCTTTATCTCGAGGAACAAGACCACTAACAAACCCCAATTTAACGTGCTTTGATGGATCTGTTGTCATTTCCTGCATTCAGCTTCTGAATATTACTTTTCAGGGATTAACAGAATTAGTTTAGACCACGGACAAAAACAGATGCCAATGAAATTTACCTGCTCCAATAATAATGGACTGTCGATAGACCCTTCTCCGCCATTATTTGATTCAAATTCTCTCTGATGAGCAGCAGCAGTGCTTTGAGCTGAATTAAAAAATTCACCAGCCTGAACGGGGATTGAAGAAAACACAGTTTTAACTGCTCTATAGTCTACTGAAATAAAAGAGTAATCCTTAATAACAGGAAAAAGAATTTTCTTCTGTGCATCGTCCAAGAAACTGAAGCTTCATCAACAAAACAGCTGGTCTTTCCATTTAGTTTGGTGGTCCTCGGCTGAGCTCCAATAACTAAATAAATCAACGATCATACTATTTTCTCTCTCTATTCGAACCCTAATTCTCTTCTTATTCTCTATTCCAAACAGTTCTGAGTTCCCTAATATTTTATGTACATTTCTGATAATTGTGTCATCATTTCATTGAGGAAAAAACAAATCAGCAGGTCTTACATCCTCTACCAGTAAGAGAATCAGAAGATGAATTCTTGAGATTCTACCAATTCCAAAGAAGCTTGGAATATGTAAGGATCCTACTGCCCTTCTAACGAATTGACCCTTGCAACTGAAAGGCCATACAAAAGATTTAGACATACCTTCTGCAGAACAAGCTTGTACTCTAACAGTTCATTGCAAGTGTGCTGCAACTTTTCATCATTAGCATTGATTTCCATTAACTCAGCTTCTAGTTCTCCAAGTTTCACCTGACAATAACAGAACAGTTTTCAATTAACAATAAATGATTTACCGTTGTTAGTATCAACAAAAAGTGTTTAATCTATGGATACCTCCAAACTGTCAAGATCAGTATCAGTGCTTATGGACCTTGTTGACGGTGACAAGCCAGCTTTCCTCATATGATCCTTGAAGAATCGTAGCTTACGTGCCATTTCTGCGCATCTTTTGATCTATATGCAGTACAACACCCACATATACATAACGGAGTTGTGGATTATACTATATGTCATAAGCAGATTTATTTCTTAAGTAGAATTGTAGAACCAACATATTTATTCTAGGAGAAAAGAAAACTCACTTGCCCAGCATAGGTTCTCTGGAACGGGCTCTTTTCAGGATTAAGCTGCAAGAAATAGCCACGGATTAGCAATGAATCATATATCAATAGGATAGCACCATAGCTATATCCAAAAGACAGAGGCTAGAGTAAAATGTTCAAAATCAACAGACACGAGCCAGGCGAGAGGCATCATCTTCATGTTTTTTAACTACATTGGCCTAAGCTTCTGGAGCCTTCAACTCACTGTCTCCAGCCTTTGCGTCAAACGAAAAGTTAATTTCCCTAAAAAACTATTTACAATCACACAGAGACAACAAAAGATCATCATTCATCACGGAATACCAGGGCAGAGGAAGTCACAAGAACAGCATTCTACTATGCTGTGAGATACGGATTCACATTTGCAGTATCGATTCTAGTATTCTACAATCTACATTCATCCTAGAACTTAGGAAATTCCAACTTAACATAAAAACGCGCTTCGGTATATGGTTTCGTACATAACCGATCTTTGCCGAACAGCGGTACGATAGAATCGCACGCATTATTATCACAAAAATGATTGGAAATTTCTTATTGACTAAGAACATTTGTTGCGGGATAAGACTCTTACGTCTTTGAATTGGAAGAGTCCGAGATCGCCAAGATACGAGATGGTCCGATGAGCTGATTCCATTGGAACGATGAGCTGAACCAACTGCATTGGTTCTGACCGCAGCAGATCCATTCCCGCAGCCATGTTTCTACCAGGTCTCTATACAGATCCACAACCTAGCAACGTTGTATCGGGGGTTTTTTCACGGATCGACGGAATGCAAGATCGCGGTGCACCTCCGCATTAGAATTTGTACGGAGAGAAGGATATGAGTTGAACGGCCGATCAGAGAAACACCGCTGGTTGAGAAAATTTGCAGGCGAAGGGGGAATTTGGATCGTAAGGAAGTAGAGAGAACGTTTGATTTCTTTTTCGGGTTTACGTAACGTTTTTTTTTCCTTCGGATGCTGGGAAGCTTCACCGTAGGTTTCGCGCGGACAAATATTTAATTAGAGGAAAAGCTGCTGATCTTGACGCCGACGAAGTGGGAAACGCACCGTTTTACGTCTGCAAAGAGCGATTAAGAGCATGGTTGATTGGTTGTCAATCTTGGATTGGGCCGGCTGGTCGAACCGCTTCAATCATGAACCAGTGGAGCTCCTGACACCGGCCCTAGTGCGGGGTGTCCATGTCGACAATGGGGTTGAACGATTCCTAACAAAGTGGTGGGCTGGGCAGCCTAAAGGTCAATATGCGATTTGTGGGGCTCGTCAAACCCGCTCAACGACTCAAGCGGATCGCCTGGTTCGACAGTCTAACTCGACGGGTTAGCCTTGGGAAGGTTGAGGCTCTAGGCCTTCATGGCCAGGCCTTGTGGTCGGGCTGCCGAACCGCAAGGCTACAACCCATATATAAATTATGATTTAGTTAAGTGATCTGACCTTTCCTATCATATGGTAGACAATAATTTAAGAGTATTTGTGTTCTGTCTTCCTTAATAAATAAGAGTATTAATTATATATAACATTGGCACCCAGGGCACCCTCATCATCCCAAATCACCCTCGTTTACCCTACCCACGGTCATCAAGCTCATCAGGGCACCCTCATCAAATCATTAGGCCACATTGATCAACTCAACTCACTATCATCAAGCTATAATGGCACCCTCATTAAATAATCAGGTTACCTTCTGCTTTGTGTTGTACGTCTATGTAAACAAAAACATATTGTGTTAGTAAATTTTTGTATTAAAATTTTATTAGTCTGCTTATATTAAAATATAAACCAAATAAAAATAAAATACAAAGTGGAAGCACCCTTAATAAACTACAAGTATATTTCAAATCTTAATCATAAAAAAGTGTGTTTGCATTCGGAGTTGTTTTGATAGGACAATTGAGTGAACTATTTTGGATTATTTGAGTTCTAAATCTCTAACTTCAAATTGATTTGAAGTAGAATATTTGTATTGCAAAAAATATGAGAGATTTTAAGATAATTAAAATCTTTAATGGTGACCCATGTAATTTTGTCGCTAAAATAAATTATTTGATTCTCTTTTAACTATAAAAATTTTTGGGTGATTCGATTTTTCTTTCCTACAAAATCCTTCTTTCATCCGTTTGAAAATTACAATGTCGCTACTTTTTTTATTTTACATATGAATACCTATTTGATTTTTGATATTAATATTTTAATATAAATATTTTTATTTTAATCACTCAAATTAAAATCTCTCTAAATCAACAATTTAAATAATTTAATCATTAAATAGCATAACCACTCACATTCTTTAAGTCACTTCACTACCTATTTAAATTCACCTCATATAAATTCACCTACATAAACATTATCATGAGTAATTTAGGAAGAATTCGATGAATGTATATAAATCTTAATGTCAGTCAATGGACATTCCCAGGGAATCGGGAAAGGTCACTTGACTTCCTACCTTTGCCTTGTTATGTGGCATGTGGGCCGGCGGGGGATGGTTTCAGATATGATGTCTATTTATATACGCAAACCGTCTAATCTAATCAATTTCAAAGTGAGTTAGCTGGGTAACAATTTTTCCATAGAATGTTCTGATTCTACTTATATTAAAGTAAACCGATCATGAAGATCAATTTACTCACCAACACATACAAAAATACTTAGTACAATCACTTATTAATGGATTTTAGAGATGAGTGTGGTCAGAAAGCACTTATTAATTTAAGGATCTTAAGGATGGGTGTAGTTAGAAATTAGTAATCACACATCACTTAATAAAATATTTTACAGATGGCTTTAATATATATGTTAAGATTCATAGTCTATATTGTATACCAGCTAGCTACCTAAGGAATGTCCAACGAACAATGATGTGGAATCAATTAGTCAATTCCTAGCTATGCATGAAAGCTGGGTTCCTAACATGCAAGGTGTTGTATCGGTTTGTAATTAACCGACATATAGTCGTTTTTTAAGTATCGGTTTGTGTACATTACTGGGTAGCACTCACAGTATATAACTATATATTACCTTAATTCCTTGATTCACACCCTATCCTAACAACTATATGCGAAATTGTAGTTTGAGATGCATATCACATAAAGTAATTTCTCTGGGATTTAAGATACAGGGAGAATCTAATATAGAGCATCTAATGAAGGGTCTAAAAGATTAAGCACACGCATTAATATGAATCAGAAAAGCTAAACAATAATGACAATGAAAAGTAGGATGATGAAGCTTCTTTAGTACTGTGACAAGAAGATTAAGACTGCCGACTAATTCTCAGACATTTCACTTCAACAAAGTACAATGCAATCAAACATTATCCAGAGTATATTGTCTTACCGCTAGATATTATTACACAATTATTATCTTGTCATATTGAATAAGAATAGGCAGAAGAGCTGAGAAAAACTCATAATAAAAATGGTACAATAAACTAATCTGTTCCCGTATATCTACCAAATCTAGCAAACTGTACAAGGCATCTTCAAGAATACTATTTCATCTGCTAGCCACTGCTCCTTGTCTCATTAAGAACATTCGTATGAAATATCCCAAAGTCCCAGAGTAATTGTAAGTGAAATAAAATAAAATAAAATAAAAAAGGCATTTTCATCTTTATGTTTCTTTCTCATCACATTAAACTCACAAATATTATTAATTATAATGAATCTCTTCTCCCAACCCACCCCCAACCCACCAGGTCACATCCATGCACGTCTATTCAAAACTGCCTTAAATGTTTTGTGATTTCTGCAAATAACAAGCTTGGAGATGGAACAACTCATCAACATTCCTCCATTTGGGGTAACACTTTGATACCACCATAAAGCCCACCACAGCACTATCATCATAAAGTATATACCCAAAAACAAAATGGCAAAAGATCAGTCATTCAAAATAACAAGCAAGCATTCTTCTATTGGATTGAAAAACTTCAGGTCCAGTTACCTAACTAATGCCAACTAACATGCATGGCAGCTATCTAGAGATCAGCTAGTTTCAACTTTCAAGGAAGGAAGGATGAGCATTGGTTTGGTTTTGCAGAATGCCGATTTCCTCCATCTCACATCTCATGTGTGTTGTTAAATAAATTCTAATTTCTAATAAAGCTGCCAACTTCTCTCTCTCTCTCTCTCTGTTTGGCTAATAAATACCCTCTATTTTCTTTATTTTTATATAATATTTTTGGGATTTTTCTGTAAAAGGAAGAATTCTTTGGTTAACCAAACACGTAACCAATCTTGCTCTCCAGCCCCCCTTCACTCCAGTCCCGGCAAGAGAGCCCGATAATGGGGAAAAAAGCATGCATCGAGTTCAACACCAACTAGAAAGCTAGCTACCTATTTCACAAGCAGCCACTCATCTATTTTTTTTAAAGAAGAAAACTAGGAATTTCAACCAACAACAAATAAATCCAAATAGAATACTGAAGAAGAAGAAGAAGAAGAAGAAGTAGTCGCAGCAGAAGCACACGCATCCACATTGTTAAACAAATGCAGCAAAAAGGTATGAAAGAAAAAACAAGAAGATTTAGGCTGCAATTAACGATAAGATCAAACCAATAATCCAACAAAACTTCAACCAGCTACTAATAATTGAGCAAGCAAATCTTAATTGAGATTCCAAACATCGAATCTCAATACATTGATATAGATATAATAATAATAATAATAATAATAATAATCTCATAAAATGTCCCTATAATCCATCTCTACTTACTTCTCTCTCCAGTCTCCTTGTGAATTTTACGGATAGACTTCATCAAGCTAGCTAGCTGGCTAGTATTACTAACCAATCTTTCAGCATAATAATCATATATAATTAACTAAGATGACATCAACCGGCGATGCACATGAAAACTATAACACAAAAGAAAACAAAGAGGTAGCTAGATAGCTAGATTAAAAATCATAATGGGGGTGTTTCAATGTCTATTAATTAAGAATCACAACAATAATGCAAATTAAGATTACACTAGCTAGTTGGCAGCTCTGCTACAAGGCTCTGAAATAAGTAACAAAAAATAAAGACTAAAAACCTGCATGCAGCTGATGAATTGATTCATCTCTTCTAGCTAGGCACGCCCTAGCTACAACGACCCACTCTCTGATCAAGACCTTGGAGGTGGGAAGAATTGCGTACCGGCAATGAAGGCATTTAGCGGAGCCGGGTAGAGAGAAGCCGGGTCAATCATCGACCCTGAACCCACTGGGTTGTTTGAACCCCCTACTTCACCGCCGCTTGTTCCAGCTCCTCCTCCTCCTCCTCCACTTGTCCCCGCAGTCATAAGATGCAATGGAGTTGAACTCGATTGATGATGAGGATGGTGATGATGATGATGAGTAGTAGTAGGTCCTTGATCGTAGAGAATTCCCTTGAAAACGTGTCCTCTTATGTTAACTGCGGTCTGATACGCCAGCTGTTCCTCGCCGTCGTCTACTGAGCTCACCTTCACGCACCTGAACACCGCCGCTGAATTCACCTCGCTTGGAAAGTGTCCACCCACTTCCAACCCTAATTAATGCCCAACAAAATCATAATAAACCGGCAAGAAACCATATATGATTATATATATCTCTTCAGTAGTACGTGTACCAACTAGTGCAAAAAAAACTTTAGTTTCGTCAGTCTTACTAACGAACAGTATGTAGAATATATTTAGTGGTTGGTTTTTTCTCAACTCATCAGTCAACTCAGCTAGTCAATTCCCACGCTGGTGTTGCCGCCCCCCTAAAATCTCGGAATCGTGACTGTCCAATTCAATCACAACTTGGAAATTCAACATTAATAAAGTTAGCCTTTTTACCTGTGGCGCCGGTGGCGACGTGTGTACTTAGCCGAGTACTACTCTCTCGAAGGCGTTTCGGATTCTCGCCACGGAAATGTTGTTGTAGCGGTTGATGATCTGAGGTTTGTTGTTGTGGTTGTTGTTGTTGGTGTTGCAAGGCGGCGAGCTGCTGAAGACGCTCACGGCGTTTAGCAGCAGGGACCCAAGTGGACTTGACGTGAGTCTGGCAGTTAAACCCTCGGCTCTTGCAGCAAGTCCTGCACCTCATGTGTAGGCAGTCTTTTTTAGCTTGGTTGCCACAATCCTGGCAGTTAATTCCTCCCGAAGATCCTCCTCCTCCTGATGAACGCATCATGATCCCTCCTCCACCCGATCTCGACGAATCATCAGAGCTCCGACTAGCAGCAGCTGCAGCAGCTAAAGCGTAGATGCTGGCTTGATTCTGCTGTTGTTGTTGGTGGTAGTATTGCTGCGGCCATATCTCAAACCCAAACCCTGATCTACTAGTACTACTACCCTGGTGGTGGTGCGGGTGATGATGGTTGTTGTTGTTGCTTTGGATCTCCTCGTTCCGAAATAGATACAAACTGTTGTTCTCCTGCTTCTCTTCTTCTTCTTCTTCTTCTTCTTCCGGTTTACTGCTGGCGGCCTCTCTTCCTCCGCTCAGATAGAACCACCCTGCCATTTCTCATCAGCTGAATCCAACCACAATTTTCTACCCAAATCCATAGCAGAAATGGGTGTAGCTCTTCAAATCCTAGAATTCTGCTCCACAATTTCAAGCCTAGCTATTAATCCAGCTGGATAATTTCCTATTTAGGGTAGAGAGAGAAAGAGAGAGAGAGAGAGTTGCAGTTGTTACACAGTAGTAGTAGGAGAGGAAAGAAGAAGAAGAAAATCGGGAATCGGAAATGGTGTTGGGTTTTGCAATAATAATAATGGCACACGGAATTAGAGCTCTGCAAACGCCGCCATGGAAACTGCAGCAGGTGCTGCTGTAGTTGCTGCTCCCCGCGCGCGTTTCTCTCGTCTACTTCTTCTTCTTCTTCTTGAGCTATTTACTTACTATTTCACCCATTTAATGACAAACCTAGCTTCTGCTCATGAATTCTCCCCACCCCTTCTCCCGAGACAGAGAGTGGAAGCCAGAAAAAAGAGACAGAAAGGGGAAAGAAAGACAGATAAAGAAGAGATTAAAGGCAAAGGCAAGGAGAGAAGAAGAAGAAGAAGAAGAAACAATGGGTAAATCTATCTCTGGGCAATTCTCTACAGTTCTCTTCCAGTTTCATTCAATTATTTATCCCCTCTCTCAGTCTCTCTCCATCTCTCTTTTCATTTATTTTTATTTAAATCATCAAACGGCGCTGTAGGCCATCGGACGGTGCCTAGGCTTGCCACGTGTCGTTGCACCAGCTTTTTCTTATTCGTCCTTTGCACCGGAAAACCCGCTCAGTACTTTATTTATATTTTGGGCTCTCTCTGACCCTCTCCCTCCCTTTACTGTAACTTAAAAACCAATAAAAAACATTGCTCTCTCGCCCCAAAATAGGAGTGGGGGATCTGACGTGCACTGGTGTTGTCCGTCACGGACGAATCGACGGTGACTAGTGCGTGATGAGGGATCTAATCGGACGGCGATGATGCTGCCTGTCCTATAAAAAAAAAAAGAGGCCGCTATTCATTTGTTTACCCGCATTTTTAATTGGTTATGTCCTTAGAAGCGGAGAATTTTGTTTGGGCAATCATTTATTGGATTGACCGAGGGTGTCCACAGAAATATATATAAATAAATTCTAGGTTTCAAATTTGCTCCAAATATTGTTGTTTATCTTCTTAAGAAAGGAGGGCTTACTGCTAAGGAGTCAACACGGTTTTTGGTTTTAAAAGGGTGTAATTAATATATATTATGTCGAGAGAAAAATGTGTGGGGTGGGTGGTGGTCTAACTTGTATTTTGTTTGGGGCGTAACCTTTAGACTTGTGAGTTTTGGAATCATCTGAAAACAAGTGTGCTTAATATCAAAAGACAGTTCACGAGCAGCATCGCATCGAGTTGGCATGCATTCAGCTTCACCATATTTATAAGAGCACTTATCAAGGAGAAAAACGCGATGTACATTCATTTCCATTTTTGTGAACGCTGCTCCTATACACTAAACACTATACAATATTAATTAATACTATACCTCATTTGATATGATATGCGGGATATTGAGTGATATTCTATATATCTAGATTTTAGAGGATATAAATATTAGGTGGTTTGAAATAGAAAATATAACCTAACAAGTACAATTACATTCTTATCCTTAATCCTTATTACTCTTTTATCAATTGTCCCAATAATAAAAAATTTATTCCTTTATTCACTCTTTTCAACCTTTTTTCTCTGACTAATTCTTCAATTTCATATTTGAAAATCTTATCAACCAAGCTCTGCTTTAGAAGCTAAAACAGATTATAAATTTTTTCTCCGACTCAAGTAATCCTAATCCATACTAGGATTAACTTTTCTAAAAGATTCTGATCTGAAACTACCTTCCCAAAGTCAAGCCTCCTGTTTTTCTGACCTTTAGAGATCAATCATAGGATGCAAGTCATAGAACCTCAAATCCTAAACTGTTAGGATTTTCCTATGTAGTATTCAAATCAAAGAATTGAGGATGGAGGAATAAGATAGATTATCTTGTGTTCCTCAACAATCTCCAAGCCTCTCCTACTAATATGGGATTAATCTACTTGGTCCTCTCCTCTCCATAAAATTCATAGCTCTCGTTGGAGTAAATTGAAAGATTGGGGTTTCTGTAATCCTGAGTTAACAGGTCCCGACTCTGCTTTTATAATAATTGCACCACACTCATGGCCGACTTATCACCACGCCTATTGATGACAGGTAAACACGCACATGGCCTACTGTGTGTGTGATTAACAATTCATATTTAGGACAGGATTCAGGTTAGCTAGATTATCTCCCGTTGTATGTTGGTCATCCACCCATGGATTGCACAATCCCACAAGTTACATTCAGACTCAGGCAGGACGTGACGAGCATGCCTTCAGTTGCCGCTCTCACGGTATTCAGGGTGGTTTCATGGTCTGATCTACCATGAGGCTTTCCACTCACAGTTAGGGGTGGCTAACGTTAGGATGATACCTACAGGACCACAAGGTCACCTTACTAAATATTAGTTTATTTCTTCGCTTTTCAGGTTTAGTTACTATCGCTGACCCCGTCTCTTTCTCCTTGTATGATCAAATATGGAACCTCAAGAGAAAATGTAGCCTAAGAGAGCAGCACGAGAAGCGACACCTCGACCGAGTGACTCTAGAAGTTGTAGAGAGAGATACCTTGGAGGACATCGATTATCCCTTTTCATATTTTCATACATTTTCATGTTTTTCAGTTATTTTGATATACCTATCTCTGGATGTTTGTCTCCCTTATAGGCACGCTCCACAGAGTGGAGATAGGCAGGGGTAACAACATATTATCATTGTTGTTTTGTAATTTATATCATATTATCACTAATATCTCAAGAGTTTTTCAAAGTATAAAGAAGGGAAGTAGTTTTATCATACAAAGCTATTTCTTGATAACACTAGGTTTATCAAGGGAAGGAATAAACTTTAGGGAAAGTGAATTAATTTGACAACGGTATCTACAAATTCAAATACGGCTTGGTTGAAGTTGATAAGTTCACACACCAAAGTCGATATTAAAAAGGTAACAATTTTAACACAATATACTCGAATTACGTGAACTTTTATTAATTAACCTTTTTATAGTCGTCGAGGTTTGTCTTCAATTGGATGATATGATGTTAATAATAAGAGACAGTGGTAGAAGAATTGAAAGGATGCTTTTGCAATTTTTCTATTTTCCAAGGATTTATCATTACGACCCTACTACTCCCTCCCTCCCTCACATGAACTCAACGAAAATTCCGGATGATATCATATGAAACTTTGTATCCACTTGCCACCACCAATTTTTTATTTTCTTATTTTTTTTGTGACTAAAATTCGTGGATTTTCTTTGGTGTTGTTTGTGTTTTAATAATTAGGAGTCTAGTAACTAGAGGCCCATCATTGTTGTTAGCATATTCATATTATGCTATCATTGAAGATATCATTTTATATTTTTAATTCTTCTTGGTTAATGTTTTAGGTTAAATTTTTTTTATGGTTTTTATTAACATATTTGTGGTCACCCATATTTGTACAATATTCACAATATATAATTGACAATGTTTTAACCAATGTATAAAAGTGGGTGCCTAAAACAAATAATTTGAACGGAAATTAGTGTGTGTATGGTACACTAATGGACCATCATCTCATAAAAGAAAAAAAGGGTGAATGCTTGTGTGCTATCCATGTTCTGTAGAATATAATCATTAATTATGTGGAAAAAAAAGGAAAACATATATATAAACAGAAAATTACATTCACCATAGATGGAAAGGTAGGAAATAATCACCAGCAATTATGACGAATTATGAACACGAAACAATGCACCACTCATCAAGTGTGCACTCATATCTAATCACCACAATTTTACACGGTAAATAATAGCGAAATTAGGATGGCCAGAGATTTTTAGCGAAATTTCAATTTTAAAAGTCAATTGATATAAAAAAATTAATAATGTCAATGTATTTTATTAATAATTCTAAACTTTCAATTATATATAACTTTCCTTACCGAAAGCGAACTCATTAATAAGGAACCGTGACAAAACCCAAATTGGAACATGCATGAGCTTAAAAAACCTATTCATTTAACCATTTTTGGTTAAAACAAAAGTTAATGTGTCATCGTCAATTTTTTTCCTTACATTTAGAATTTGAACTAAGTTTATTATGATTTATTAGTAGGTTGGTTAAAATTTTAAATTTGATAAACTTGTTTAGTTTAAACAAATAAATAAAGAATTAGAACTTCAAATATCATTAGTCAAATTACATAATTATTAAAAATTATTTATGTATAATTTAATACTCAAAACCAGCAAAAGATTCGGGATTTGTTCTGACTCCATCTAGTTTAAAATAATTACATATAATGATTTAATTTTAAATAAATATTCAACATTGGGTTAATTTGGAGAGACTTTAGGTAAAATTCTAAAATACACTGTGCAGTGTTTGAAAATTTACTAATTTTAAATAAAAATTATCGCTCGGAGAGATAAGAACCCTGGCCAGTGGCCCCGTGTATACCCAGTTCCGAATTGCAAATCACATAAAATAAAAGGTCTTGAACTCGACTAAGCAAAATCATTCATTTTTCCTAACCATCTTAATCTTATAAATCAAAATACTCGCAAACGACCAAAAAATTGCTAATAAAATACTTGAAATTGCTAGCTATCGTGTACTAAAAATTTGAAGTTTTAAGGGTAGAAGATGCCACAAACCAAGAATATAAATTGATAAACCGACAATCTTCGATCAAGCAACAAAAAAAAAACCAAAAGGCATAAAAAAGATTAATAATGGAATTCGTTTGTAATTTCATTAATTGTGTTGTTTATTAATGAAGACTATGAGCCCTCTTTATATAAGCGCTTGATGTCTCGAACTCTACTATATTTTAGGGGATTCTTTGATTCAAATAAGGAAAAATAATAATCCCCTAAATAAATAAAGGAATAATTATTTCAAGAGGCACAAACTAATCGATCTTTTTCAAAAATAACCACACCTACTAAAAATGTTTTTGTGGCACAAATGTCAAATTTGACCATCACTTTAATGGTCAAATTTAACACTGAGATATATGTTAATATTCTTGTGGCTAATAGACCAAAATTGTCCCTTATTTTTGGCCCGATTCACAAACAGGTCCTCGTCGTCCCTCTCGTTTTCGTGTGTAACGAAAATGTCATGTCGTCTGTGCCTATCTAAACGACTGTTAGTATTCGCTGATGTGGCATCGATGTTGGGCCCACCCCATCCGATGTGGCAGGTTAGACAAAATCGGAAATTACCCACGGTTAAAACTCGGTTAACTGGCTTGATTAAATCCCAAATAACCAGCTCAAGTAACCCAAGTGTTATTATTCCAAAGAAAAAGCGACTATTACTCTTCCATATAGATCAAACTTACCCCTTGCCCCAAAAATTCCTCTTTAGGATTTCTTCAATGGAACTTAGTAAAATTTAGGGTTTATCTCCTCCAATTCAAAATCGATCTTCGTTTCCTTTCCAAACTTTAGAAATCGATCACTTGTTGGTGTCTTCTTCATGGATCTTCCTCTTTTCATAGTAATCTTCTTCCAACTCTTGTTCGAAGGTTGCTAAGTTTGCATCCAACAATGATGGAATGGATGAAACGGCTTGATGATGGACGAGAAGGATGAACGAGAGCACCTGGATTCATCATTCATGAAAACGAGGCTCATGTGTTACCATTTAATTGAAGAGGACCTTATGGTTACAATCTGAAATAAAAAGGACGAACAATCGTGTTTCTAACCGATTTGATTTATTATGTTTTAACCATGGGTAATAATCGATTTGGTTTTAACTGACATGAAACTGCCACATCTGCAAAATTAACTGTCGTTATGATGGATTCCGACGGTAGGACAAGATAGTTACGTCCGATAATGAAAAAGATGAAACTCATTACATTTTATAAAAGGAGGACGATTTTGTGATTCGGGCCAACCGTAGTGGAACATTTTGGCTAATTAGATATTGATTTTTTATCTCAAATTACATCGATATCCTTCAGACTATAACCGAAAGCCCAAATGCAAGGGGACAAAACCCATTTATCCCATACCTTAAATTTAGTGAATTGCTATTCAGTTTTTAAATAAAATGCCTTAAAATATGCGGAATTACATAATTATCCTTTACTTTCTAAATATAAAAAATATATAATTTATCATTAATTATATCTTAAATTTGGTGGGTTTTTTTATAATTATTAAGAATTATCTTAAATGTGGAATGTAACTTCGATTAAATTTTATGATAACAGTCGCCGACATTGACGTATAGATGACAGACCATCGCCGGCAAAGCACAAACGGTTCCTCAAGGGTTGATGACGGTGGCTGCATGTTTTAGGGTTGGGTGTTTTTGGGTTTTAGATGCATTTAGTGTTCATTTGTTTTAGGCTCCAAATGTATTTTTGGGCTTGTTCACCCTTGTCTTTCTATGGGCTTCCCCCTAACTTTGTATCCTAATTAATTTTTATAAATATATGACTAAATTTTGAGTTTTATAGTAATTTGGCACTTTAGAATCTTGTATTATAGCAGATTAAAATTTTTATTGGGTCAAATAGTAAAATCGACATAGCTTGTTTCTATTGGTTATCGATTATTTGCGGACTCACAATTTGTTTATGAGGAACTATATTCCCCGCTTAAGCAATCTTGCTCTTTGCTCTTTGGTTTTGTCCATCTGCTTCCTTAAATGCACTGTTTGGAGTTTATTGTCTGGGGTATTTGGATGTATGGCTATTGTTATTGTTTGTCTGTACATGACTTTCCCCTTCTTCCGTTTATAAGGAACTTCAATCCCCGCTTAATATTCAAAGTTACGGAAAAAAATTTATTGAATGAAACGGATTTAGCTTACTAATGGACGGTACTTCAAATGCAAATCATCGGTGAACAGAACAACATAGTGTCACACGACTCGATTATTGAATAATCCAACTGATTCTTAACCGGAGATTTGAAGGTATAGCTGGGTGATTGACCAAACCGGTTCGACCGGCTTCTTTTTTATCGTTGCTATTGAAACGCAACGTTCTGGAAAGAGAGTGCTTAGTATATAAGCCACTCTTATCCTCCCATCAGCAGCCAGACAATTCACCATCAGATACCCTAACTCTAGCGGTCAGAGAGTTGAGAGCGTTCGTAATTGGAGATCGAGTATTCTAGAAGGAGATCGTCGTCAGTACAACGCTGTCGAGATCTTGGTGCCTTGCCGGAGTATTCGAATCTTGAAGGGGCTGGATCCTTCTCTCTTTGACCTGCTACGTCTCATCTTTTATAATCTGTTAGTCTGGGCTCTTGCTTGTGGTTCTGTTTGATTGCCGCTATGTAACCATCTCCGTACTTGCATTCTAGTGGATCTTTTCTAGTTGAGTCTCCCTCCCCGAGACTCCGCTGAGTAGGAGAGTTTTTTCCGAACAACGCTAATAATTTTTAGTGTCTTTTAGTTTCACCTATTTTATTTCTATACCGATTAATTAACTGTTTAGATTTTGCTGCGATTAGATCTGATATCATCGATAAATTTTGCCTTTCAAAACACTAAGTTAGAAGATTTGCGTAAAATTTCTATGTAAATGGAGGTTAGGATTAATGGTTGCGTCTGAAAAAGATACATTTGTTTGATCTTAACGCCAATTTTGGTTGAATTAAGACTCAAACTAACTGATCAGATTCCGAAACACCACTAGATCGGAATGATGTGTGTACGTGGAGGACATTAGGAGGAGAAGTGGTCAATAATTATGTAGAGTAATTGTACGTCGTTGAGCAAATCTCGAGCCTTGCGCTGGTCTCTCTTTCTGCTTCTTTTTCTTTTTCTTTGATTTGGTTGGTTGACTCTCCATCCCATCATCGGCGTCGCCGGCTGCATCTCATTCGCTCTCTCTTTTATGCTTTCTGCAATGTTAATTAATTAATATTCTACCTCCATTTCATCCAACACTTTTATTTACCAACCACACATTTCATGCGTCATTAACTAACTAACTAACTACACTACACATCCTTTTTAAAAAATATTTATTAAGTTAATAAGGCTAAATTCAGATTTTGACACATGGTCTTTGAATTTTATTGGGCGGTTCTAGTTGAAATATACGCTCAAACTCAACCATTTAATGACTATTAAACAAAGTAGTATTCATTTATTAATCATTAATTGTCAGACACAAATCACTCAAATTTTCAAGTATAAACAACGGAGTTGTCGACCCAGTAGTGGATAAATGAGTACTACTCAAATTTAAAAGGATGCTTTCCCATAAATATGTTCAACCTTGAGTGTACAGTCTCTGCCCAGCAGCTCACAGAACTGCACAACCTCAGAAGATCAGCGGCTTCTTCTTTGATATGGTACAAAGGAATATACACAAATCCGGCTTCTTCGTTGAAATTGTACCGGTACAGGCACCATAATTTTACCAATAAAGCTTTTTCGTTTATTGTGTCTGAATTTTGCCACTAGCGGTTCGCCTCCACCGCTGGTACGAACTGGAATTTTACCGACAATGTTCTCGGATGGAATTTTTTCAAACACACATTTAGTTGTTGGCGCCAAAGTTTTATTTGTATAATTTCACTGCTGATAACAACTTTTATATTTAATATCGGAATTTCACCATTATAATTTAGCTACTAACTGCACTCTTTTTTCTCAAGGCTAAAAACGTACCTCTCTCGTCTATCAAATAAATTGTTCAATCGTCACCAATAAATTTTATTTGCTCAATTTCAGAAACCCTAAAAAGAATGCATGCAGGAACTATTTTTACATTCATATTCTCACCCAAAATCTTAAGCTAGCAAATCCACATGATTGAAAGAGTTCAAACGGGGTTTCATATGAAAACAACGAAACCATATTTGTTCAACATGATTATGCAACAAGGCTTGGCAGTAGCAAATTGATATCTTCAATCTTCTGATGACCCAACGTAAGTTTTATATACGAAGTGTCCTGTCTTGCTTATATGTCGATACGAAACGAATTCATTTCGTAGCGGGTACCATCAAGTCCGTTCCCGCTACTCGCTCATAACGAACAGATTGCGGGTCTGCACATACCCGTCAAAGACGACTTGGACCGATGTGAAATACTATTTGCTTCTACAATAATATTGATTATTGCTGAAATTTGTAATAATAATAATAATAATAATAATAAAGAAATTGGGCCGCGGGATGTGTGGGCGCAATATTGTCCGTGGAAAGGTCAGCAAACTTACTCTACTTATGCATGGCCAACTCCTCTCTTTTTCTTTTTCATTTTCTGCCCTGATCGAGTTCCTCCCATAAAACCAAAAACATATAAAAGCCATTCACACCTCTTTCAAATTGAAAGAAACCCTTTTTCTTTTTAACGCGGTTACTTTCACCTTATGAGTTGGATGATTTCAGAGTTTTCTTCGAATGTTATATTCGTTGGGCTACAACCATATATATGAGCTGCAAACCAAGTTAGCCATGCCAGGTACAAATTATTAAGCAAATTAATGAGCGATCCGATTACTAAGAACTTTCTTTATATTAATCACACGAAATAAAGTCCACCTGTCTCAAACAGAAACCATTTTTCTTTTTAATATTGCTACTTTCACTTAATAAGTTGGACGAATTTAGAGTTATTTAGTGGGCAGGCAGTGTCCGGAAAATTAGCTTGAGTTTTTATAAAAATAATTATATTTAAGAAAATAATTGTTTTTTGTACATTCACAATGATGATGGAAATGTATTTTGAGTTCCGAAAAAATTTAAATTTCTTCCAAAACTTGTATTCTGCGAATTTCGTCTCATTGTCTTTCCCAATTCTTTTACAATCTAACCGCTTCCAACATTCAAAAAAACATTATTCTACACTTTCTTTATTCTCATATTAAAACTTTTTTTCTTTCCAACGTGGCCACTTTCACCTTAAAAGTTGGACAAATTCAGAGTTATTCAGTGCTCATACAGTAAACTAATTAAATTGCATATGTAAAAGAATATACCCTAATTTATTTCAAAATATAAAAAAGTTTATGTAATATTGAAACTCTAAACTCTTAATCCTGGTTGGAGATTTGGGTCATATGATTTCGTAATACAAATCGGCAGTGTTGTATAAACCAAAGTACAGCAGCAGAGAGGCCCCCTCCCCTCCCTTTGAGAAGAAGGCGGCCATCCATGCACATAATTGATGTTCCATAATATCCAAAATGTAACAAATAAAAGAACAAGCAGGTTAACTTATTAAGCTGCATAATATATACACCAAGTCTTGATCTATCAAACCAAGTACCTACTGCGTACTTGTTCATCCCTGGGAGGGAGGGAGGGAGGCCCGGCCCTCTCCTCTATAACACAGTGGCCTTTAGTAGCAAAATATGAAGCTACCTTATTCTGGAAACCATAAAAGAAAAGAATTAACGACCCACTTTCCATTTCTTTTCTTTAATTTTATTTTCTTTTCACCAGCTAGCAAAACTAATCTTTATCTTTTTTGCTGCAACCTTTGTTAAAAAGAAAAGACAAAACTACATCACCTTCGTCAATAGTGGTCACTCACCAGTGCTCACAGAGTATGGTAATTACAAAATATTCGATAATTAAAGTTAAAAATGACGTGTGTCTTTTGTACGTACGCAGCTTATATATATATATATATAATTGGGACCTTCGTATGTGAGAATTAGGGTCTCGAGGGGAGCAGCAGCTAATGTAAAGTTAAAAGGGGGTGTGGGGGTCATACCCATCAAGCCAATGCATGTGAGCGACATGATGAGGCGGGAAAAGAGAGTAAGAGATCGATCACCGGTCGGTCTGGGCTTACGTACGTTTGATCATATTATATTATATTATATTATTTATGAATAGATTAGTAGCAGCCACAGTACTGTAGGCATCCATATTAGGGTAAAAGAATAGGCTTCCCTTTAAGCATAATTATTGTTATTGGGCGTTAGACTAATTAGCCATGGAGCTACAGCAGTCCATATGTCGCTACCCAAGGATACAAAACACACTCCCACTCACGTGCCTATCCACTACCACTCTTACCACTCTTACCTCTCTACTCCTATATTATTATAGCTACATAAAGTCCAAACCCAGAGCCAGCTTCTGAACCCTAGCTAGCTATAGGTAACCTAACTCAAGAACAACTCAAGACCATGAAGAAGAAGAAGAAGAAGAAGAAAGTTGTAGGAGTAACTAAAGCCTATAGCAGCTTGGTACTAGCTATAAAGTAGGGCAGGTCTCATTTTATCATACATACTCATATATGGTATTTCATTTTTCTTTTACATATTATACCTTTATACATATGGTGAATATTTTCGATATCTGTATTAATACTTTGTATATTAAAAATTTCATATTTTTTAATGTTCACATTTAAAAGATAAGTAAATTCTAAATCCATTACAATAAACCCTAAGATTAAAGAATAACACTAATTCCATAAACGATAAATCCTAACTTTCAAATACTATATTATACACTCAAAATCTAAATCGTAACTCAAATTCTAATTTTTTTACCATAAAATCCAAATTATCTGTGTCCCTAAGCAATAACCTACAATATGCAACCTCTTAATTTTAAGCACGAAAATACCTAAAAATGTCGTATAGGGTATTGAAACCCCTAGGAGTAGCAAAATATTTTCCATATTAATACCTAAGGTCGATATCCACTAAAATGATATAACTAGTTAGGTCACTAAGAAATTGACATTTGCTAATTGTTGTTTGCTTAGTTTAAGCTAAATGTTCACTTTGGACGAGTGTTCTCCATAGTTCTTGACTTGTGAGATTGAAGGCGGATGAAGTTAATTTGTTTTGGTTGAGTTTTTGGATATTGAATGAAGATTTTGTTCTTTCATTCGTAATATTTAAAAGTTGATTTTGATATTTCGTCCTGGTTTGTTATAGGTGGTGTGTCAAGTTATTAATTGTTTTATAAACATACGAATCTTTAGTATTTATAATAATGACTTTTTTCGTTCAGAGTTAATTTTTTTATAAGAGAAAATACATTTTTTTGATCAAATTCCTGACTCCTCCACTAGTGGTATGTATGTTATATTTTAAAGGTTGATTATCACATTGTTATACACCCAATCAAGCCAAAGAATTCGTGATGTTGGATCTGGAGAGACGACCCCCCGATTGGGATTGGCATCCATCTGCTGGTTATCCCTGGCCACTAGCAGCTACTTTTACCTTTAGTTACTGACGGTTTTGGTGGTGGACCGACCTTGTTTTACCTCTCTACCGCTTCGAATAAGCCTAAGTAGGGGGGAGCTTGTCAATTGTCACGAGATTCCTTTGGAAATTTGATTTATTTATTATTTTTAAATTATGTAAATATAAAAGACAACAGGGAAAAGTGAGTCGTTTGTTTGACCCTATGTGGATCGAGAGTGCCTTGTGTCCAATATATGGAGACACTAGCGGCTAGCGAGTGTGTGTGTTTTTTTTTAAGGTTCTCTAACTTTGTTTCTCTTTTGTGTTCGGTAGACCAATCATTTGCTTTATTTAAAGAAACAAAATGCAACCTTTAGAATTTGAGAGAGATAAAATTAGAAAAACAAATCACACCAATGAGAAAATATGTTATTAGTGATGGGTCGAGCCATCGGCAAACAAGATCATTAGCTCGGCCCAGGACCAAACCTGAGAAACAATAACTGCCCATTTCGCAGGCCCGGTGGGCCTAGTTTACTCATGCTCTCAAGCCTTTCATGGTGGAAAAAATTAAATCTACATAATTGGTATATAATTTAAAATTGAATTATATTAAAAATTTATACATATACCCTGATTATTTTTTCGTAGATAAAAAATTGTTATTACTCAAATTCCAAAAAAGACAAGTAATAATAACTAAGATTATAAAATGCGAAGCAAGTAAGAAATAACAAGGGGCCAATATAACAAATTATAAATTCAAATTAGAAATTTAAATTTTAAAAACAAATAACAAATAATTCGTTTAAAGAGTCTTGGAAGGGTTGGAAGATAAAACTGAAGTATGGGCACTTGTAAATGTCTTTTTGTTTGGTAACATCAACTTGCCTTAGTGATGATCTATAAATCCCCTCCCCCTCTCAGCTTTCTTCTAAACAGAATTGTAACCCATACAAAATACGTCTGCTTAAATAATCAGAGGCATAGAGCTAAAACACCACTAAATCATGCAGCCAATAATTCCGTCAAGTCGTTTAGAGATCATTGAGCTCATTATCCAAACCTCAATCTCCCCATCAGTACTACTCCCAGTCCCATCTCCACCTCCTCCAAATAACCAATCCGCAATCAACCTCTCAGTCATATTCCTGGACAAAGCCAAACGATCCCTCAACCCAATCCTAACCAAATTCCACGCTGGTTATTTCCGAATCACTCTTTCTCTGGGTATCCAAACTCTACTCTGGAAAAACCTAACCGAACAAGATGGATACCCTCTCCACCACGCCATCCACACCATCCTCCACCCGACAGGGTTCCTCGTATTCTGGTCCCTATCTCTCTGCCTCCTCTTCCTCCTCTCCCTCATCTACGTCCTACGTTGCTTCTTCTTTTTCAACATGGTCAAGTCAGAATTCTCCAACCACGTGGCGGTCAACTACCTCTTCGCCCCGTGGATCTCCTGGCTCCTCCTCCTCCAATCCGCGCCCTTTCTGCCACCTCACACATTCTCTTACTTACTCCTGTGGTGGGTCTTTGCTGCCCCCGTCGTGGCACTCGACGTCAAGATATACGGCCAGTGGTTCACCAAGGGGAAGAGATTCTTGTCCACCGTGGCCAACCCAACAAGCCAGCTGTCGGTGATCGGGAACCTGGTGGGAGCTCAGGCCGCTGCTAACATGGGTTGGAAGGAGAGCGCTGTTTGCCTCTTCTCATTGGGGATGGTCCATTACTTGGTGCTGTTTGTGACCCTCTACCAGCGGTTGTCCGGCGGGAACAGACTTCCGGCCATGTTGCGGCCGGTGTTTTTCTTGTTCTTCGCCGCGCCTAGCGTTGCCAGCCTGGCGTGGAAGTCCATTGTTGGATCTTTCGATACGACGTCGAAGATGCTCTTCTTTGTATCCCTCTTCCTCTTCACATCTCTGGTAATTGAATAAATACTTGTTAACTTTTGTTTCGTGTCTTGTTATAGGATGAATATGGAATTGGGTCGACATCAAGACAGCTACTATGTTTGGAATAGGTTTAGAAATTACGACAAAGGAATAAGATTAGTCTAATGATCAGTGATTAATAAATAATAATAAACTGACGGAGCTAGAGATTTTGTGAGTATCTTTAGCTTCTTTGTCTCGACATCACGTTGCGTGCTTCCATGCAATACCATTTTATATAATATTATGACTGCTAATTAATTAACTACTAAGTGCTGACCATTTGAATATGCACGTAGGTAATGTCATGTTTTTTTGTACGAGAACAACCCTCTTTTAATTTTACCTAATAAAATGAAAATATCTTGTACATGTACCTGGGGATGTACGTACTTCGTATTTATTTTTATTTGGATGGAATGTTTTGTGTCTTTCTGGGCACGTCACAGTCACATATTTGTTTAAAGAATATTGAATGGTAGGTAGATAATCACGGAAGTATATAGAGAGAAAAAACAAAAGCCTAGTTTAATTTATCAAACGGAGGAACACATCTACATCAACTGTATTGCTTCATTTTATAGTATGTTGGAAGGCAACCAATATAATTTGTCTCGTTTGGTAGTACTCAACATGCATTTTCCAAAACTGAACACTTTTTTTCTTTTATAAATTAAAATTTTAATTTCATATTGAATGAGATTGAAAGAGGCAATATAGTACAACACGAAGACAAATGATCATACAGCTGTCTATGTATTTGACTACAACCAAAGTAAATTTGGAAACGCTGTTATTTGTAGACACCTGCCCCACTCTAATTTATTAGTTTTGTAAGCTAAGCCAGTGTACGATTTAATAGCAATTTGCCTTTTTGTTTTATCTCCAACCATCCAAGCCTAAAATAATTAAATGGACTGGGCTCATATGTTTGTAAATGGGCCGTGGTTGCAGGTTTTCAGACCGGCTTTGTTTAAGAGATCCATGAGAAGATTCAGCGTGGCCTGGTGGGCTTACTCGTTCCCCTTGACAGTGCTGGCACTCGCTTCCGCCGAATACGCAAGGGAAGTGAAAGGAAGTGTTTCCCACGCGCTCATGTTCATTCTGTTGGTCGTCTCCGTTGTCGTCACTCTTGCCCTCTTCGTCTGCACGCTTCTCAACACCAAAATGCTTCTCCCAGATGACGACCCAACCGCCCACCTCATCAGCCGCTACCACTCTCGCCCGTAGCAACAAAGCTGTGAAATTAAGGCTAGACAAGTTATATAGTAATCGAGAAAATAATTATATTTTTATTTGATGGATATTATACACTCTCAGTCCGTCAGTCGGCTAGGGCTTAGTATAATCAAATTTCATTGAGAGGGATAATTCACAACACATAATAGCTTTGAGGAGCTGAAATCAGGGAAAGAAGCTAATGGTTTCTTGAGGAGGGCCCACATCCGTCTTGTCTACCGTTATTTTTATAATTTATCATAATACTAGTTTCTGATAAATATATCAGGTGTGAAAGAAATTATGCATGTTAGTTGGAGTTCAACTGTGATTTAGAATGTGATTTATAATCCACTTTATGGGAATGAGCTTTTGCCAAATCTAAGGTGATTTGAGTTAAAAAAATACCAATTATCTTGTCGACTTTAAAGAAAAAAAAATATTAAGAGTGTATTAGTTATTTATCGAGTAAGTTAATTAATTAATTATTTTTGTTAATTTCTAAAACCTTAGAAAACAAACAAATTGTTTACAAAATTACTAACTATTGTAATCATCGAAATCTTATAAATCATTTTTGACTAAATTCCAAAATCAAACTTATCAGAATTAACTACATCAAGAATTCCAAACTTTATTTGTTAAAAAAAATAGAATTCCAAACTTTGCGACATTTATTTCTCCTTCTTCCTTGTTAGGGAGAATAATTGCTCAAGTTAAAAACATATAGGGCTCGTTTGATATAGAGAAAATTAGAAGGATTTTGTGAAAACTCAGAGTAACAAATAAATATTTGTTTGTTTAGTTTCAGTTGGCCAGTATTTTACGAACACTTTTCCTCTGAGCCCACATTTCCTCTCAAATGTGCATTTTTCAAATACATGGTGTTGATGATGTTTTCTTCAAAACTCTGAGTTTTCGTAAACAATGGATAAATATTGTTATTATTACCCCCAACTTCCTTTACGGCTGTAACAACTATAACAATCGAGGTGGGGAATAAAAGTGAGATATTGGTTTGATTAGCCAGAGTATGTAATATATTATTGCAATGATGTAATGCATATTAGGAAAAACTATATGATTAGCCATGACATATTATATGTACAAATATTAGTTCTTCTTCCCTGGAAAATACAAGTAGTAATGAGTATCAGATTTGTTCTCATTTATAGTTAGTAAAATACGGGACGAGTATGATACAATATTAATACGTTCAGAGTTGCATACATTGTTTCAACTAGTAATACGTTTACTTTAGGCAACAATTAGAAAATATTAAAATTTTAAAATTAAACAGCTCTACAATAGTACGAGAACTGAAGTTCTAAACGCATATAGTATGTATTTGTATATTGTACGAGTATTAAACGATTTTTTGCTAACTAGAAGATAATGGGTCTTGAAATTGGATTTCAAATAAAGGCAGAATGGTCATTACACAATAAATTCCTAACAAACTGAAAATTATATTTCAATTACAAACCTTGTCATCAAACCATATAATTGAAATTACATAATCTTTAATTCCTCCATTCCCATTTTTACTTTCCCCTCACTTTCTATTACTCAATGACAAAACTGACCAAGTTGAATAACTTTTGATGGTATAAAGAATGATAGAAAGTTGAAAATTACTCTACAAAAAGAGAAGAGATCATCCCACCAGACCAAAGTGGGAAGAAACAAAGAGGTTATCTTACTCAATTAATCACAATAAATCAAGAAATAAAATATCTCTCTTGGTGGGCCGTGACGTGGTTGTAATTTATTACGTAATAGTAACGTAAGAGTTAATTTAGTTGGTTTTGGATTTGGAGAAGGTTGTACTGGAAACAGAGTAGCAACTCTCGAGATCTATCTGGTTCAGGATTTCCTTGGTCTTTGTTAGGTACATGGCGTGAGTTGAAATTAGCTCCGTTGCATCAATCTGAAACCCACAACAAAGAAATATAAAGATGAAAGGGTTAATAATAATCATTTATATATGTAAATGTGATATTATGATATGATACGTACGTTCTCAATCCCAGGAACGTCAACGGCCTGAATTCCTGCCAATCCAGTGGAAACCAGACTTGCACGGAATGTAACTCCCAACGTCCAATCACTAGTTGAATATATATTCACAAATCTTCCAGCCACCATCTTTCTCCCATCCAATAACATACAGACAAGTGACCCACCACAAGTCTCAGCAGTAGATAATTCAGGAATGTTAATGCTTAATAATAAATGTTATGAAACCAGAAAGCTGCGACTAGCATACCTTTCTGGCAGCCTGCCATTTTTCACCTTGGATTGGAATTGGTGCACCAAGAAGAACAACCCTTTCGACCAATCCAGCTGCGGAATCAAAATCTTATGTTAACTTTACCAGAAGAAGGTATTTTGTTCATGGGGTCAGGAGGGGAAAAAAGGAAATCAGAAAGTCTGTCTGACCATTGTCTCCCTTAGATTCAGCCAAATGCTGCAGACACTTGAAAATTGCTCGTGCTCCAAGTGAGCTGCCTATCAGTGTCACAGGTCTGAAAAATACGTTGTAGCAAATTACTTTAACTACAGAAAGAAAACAGTCGAAAAATAAAAGTAACTTAGTTACCTGTTACCATGCATTCCCTGCATCAACACCTCAGCAAGCAGTTGTCCTGCTTTATCAGCTCTGGACAAAACCAAAAGGTAAATAATCAGTGATATATGACATTACCGATATAGGGATGAATGGGAGCTAATTGGTATGTACCTGCTAATAGCGACTGCCCATTTGGTGTCGATGAGTTCGGTAGCTCCAAGCAACGCTGCCGGTACAGCTAATGCTACAACTAAGGTGCTCAATACAGTCAACATAGCCCCCTGTTTCATCATCTCCATTGCAACCTCTACAATATTTTTTTGTTTCCAGTTTTAATGTCAATGACGAAGCTATTCTAATTGTATCACAGAAATAAATAGGGTTTAACGAACGAACGAACGAACTTGAAGAAAGCCAGTCCTCCACCGCAGAGCTCAGCTCGATTAAGTTCTTGGTTTCCCAACGTAATGTGTACCTGTGTATCATATTCATAGATAGCTAACTTCAAGTATATTTCGATTAAAACTAACCACATAAACGTCTATTCTATATATGTTGCTATTATATGAAAATCGACCTTTCCATGTTATCAGTAATGCCATCCCATGGCTTTACGAAATCGGATTCGTTAAGAATGTATCCAGAGACGAATATCTCCACTGCCAGTCGCTGCCATGATGATTAGATTAAATGTCTTGTTACTTCAGAGAAGCAGCCAAAACATACAAGTGATTCCACATCAATGTATGTTTTGTGTGTGTGAATAAAATAGGTGAGTTACTCACCCCTTGGCTAGCGCTTTCACCATGGGCTTCAATCTCAAATTCCTCGAGTCCTCCAACTCTTTTCGCCATTTTGCTCCCCGTTAGGCCCATTCCAGCAGCTGGGTGGGTTCATAGTAGGTACGAAACTGTAATTTAGGATTGGCCTTTGTGCCTTTTTAAAACAAAGTGAAGTTTAATGTATAGTAGTAAAGAAACCTTTAATTTGTTTGCCCATTTTTATATACAGAGTTTTACTTTACGCAATTCGTAAAATGATTAGTATAATATAACTTGTATCGTATTAATCCTCAATGGTGAATACAAAATTTTTTCACTTTTCAAAAAATTTATGAGTATAGCAATAGCGTTTTTGAAAATATCTCTTTTCGTCGATTCTCTTTTTATAAAACTCTAATCGTGTTGATAATTTAATGCAATAAGAGTTATTTCAGTAAAATAGTAAATAAATCTATTTACTAAGGGCATATTACTCCATTTATAATAAAATACGGACTGTACGAAATAAAATACGGATTGTATATAGCATCATCCTATTACTGTACTATTTATTCATAATTTTCTGATATTTAAATGATACGTAGAATCTTTATCATACTTTCAAAATAACATTTTCAGCAGCACAACACAAGCTACTTCTAGTGATTCTAGTGATGCATAAAGGAAACATATACATATACACATACATACCTCCAAATGATGCAGCAACAGCAACAGATCCAGTAGTACTAGCGAGAGCACCACCAACGGCAGGGGCAAGTGCAGCGACTCCATGTGCGATTGCCGGAGCAGCAAGGCCACCGGTGAGGGCTAAAACAGCTCCGCCAGTCAAAGCAGCGGCGCCAACCATGCCACCACGCTTGCATTTGTCCCAGGTGCCTTCAGAAAGCTGATTGTCCCCTTCACTTGCCTTGGATAGTAACTCCATGAGACAGCAACATACCATTGCTTCCATGGCCTCCATTTCGGTCCATTCGACAGCAAGCCAGGAAGACAACAACCTCAAAGCAACTCTGTGTCGAGAATCGTAGCCTTCTCTTTGCTTGAAGAAAGTGCTGTTCTCCTTGACGCTGTCAGCAAGGCAAGCTGAAAGCAGCTCATAAAGCACCGTAATTTTCCTCTGGTAACTCAACATCTTCACCTCTTCCATTACCATGTCCGCCGCAGCTCCAGCCACCATCCCTGTCTTCACCACCGCGTTGGCATTCCCGGCCCCCTCCACTCCCACCGCTATCTTCCCGCTCTCTGTTCCAGTACATAATAGCTAGATATATCAATTAACTATAATTTAATGTTGCACCAATATATTAATGACATTGTTAAAAATTAAGATGAAGATCATATATGTTCATTTTATTACTTGAATTAGCAGGGGAGGCATCCATGGTCTGAGCAGTGGCATCAACGTTCTTTGTAAGAGCTTGTTCCTTTTCTAGTCTCTCTGTTGACCCATCCTTCTCCTCTGACAGCAATTTTATGTGCTGTATGTAGTCATGTTAGAAACAAAATACTGTGGTGATTGATGAACACACAATTTTCAATTTTGGGAAGCAAATAAAACAGAGTAAAACAAAAACAAACCGATCCAATATGATGTCTCAATTGGGCAGAAGATCCAGCTGTTTCCTTGAGGCCATCCCAGGCTTGAAGCTCCACACCCAGGAAGCTGTTATATTTAATTAATTAATTAATTAGCATGTATATATATTAGTTAATTGCAGTAGATAATGGTAATTAAGGTCGATAGAATTATAAAATAGAGAATACCTGAAAATGGGGAGAAGTAAGCCGGAGTCTTGGTGGATCCATAACTGAGGTTTATCAGAGACAGAGGAAGAAGTTTTTGTGGAAGTGACTTCGCCATGGCCGATGGGCTCGAGATTAAGGGAGAGTGGTGGAGTGGAAGGGTTAGTCTGGTGGATTTGAGATTGGTGAAGCGTCAATGCGAAAAGAGCTGCTCCTGCATATTTCTGGGTAGGTGTTAGTATGTTTGCCTCCATTTTCCCACTAAATTGATGTCTCTCTCTCTGTGCTAGTTTTGATTGGAAGAAAACCAGAGGAATATTAATGGTGAGTTAGAAGATTAAGAAATGTGATTAGATTGGAGATTGGAAAGTTACACGAGTAAAAGAGCATGGTTTTACTTTTTCAAACCAACAAAGAGTAATTATTATTATTCCCCTAAACTTCGCGCGGGGAAAACTGCTACAAAAGAGTTGTCCTTGACCAAACGACGAAACCCCCAAGTTAACACGTCTAAACGACAGACTACTGTGATATCTCACTTGACAGTTGACACGTACTTGACACGTGTAGGACAGTTTTTCTAAACAGCATAGGCGGATAGATGTAATAGCCGTTGGATCAACCTCCCATATGATCTAACGGTTGAGGGGGAAAATAAGATTTGGAAACTTTCAGAATGTAATAATGCAAATTAAATTGGGCGACAAACTAGAATTGTGGGGTAATTAAAATAAATTGGAGAGAGAATTTTAAATTTGTTTCTTTTATTTTTTGTTACATTATTTCTCAGTTTTAATTATTATTTTTTAATTTTAGTTTGATGTCAATAATATTTTATACATTTATTAAAAGGAATATAAATTTTACTTCACAAATATTGTTTATTTTAATCTTTTGAGTTTAACAAGATCAATTGTTGATATATTTTATTTATCTATTTAAAAAAAAGTTAAAAGTATTAATATAAATGTTAAGTACATTATTGTTTGTCATTTATGGTACTATTATATCACTATTATATGAATATATACATGTTATATAATTGTTATGTAACTGTTAATTATAAAAAGTGTTATGTAATTATTTTGATACGTTTTTATATGTGTAAGTTTATATATTGTTGGTATACCATTTTATAAGTAATATTATGTTACTTTTAGATGTTGATATAGATTAACCTATAATAACTTAGTATAACTTTTTATTCAATGTATGTCATTTATGAGATGTAATGTTATATTACAATTATGTATGTATTATATAACTGTAATGTTTATATAATGATAACTTTATATATAATATTCTTACTTTATTATTATAGCATTATTATATCTACTTTACAAAATCTATTATATTATAATTATGACTACTTTATAAGTTGAATTTATCATGGTGAACTTTATTTACACAAAGTACTAAGTTAACACCCACAAAACACAATTAAATTTTTCACAAAATGTTAACTTGTCAAGAAACGTATACAACATTTGGGTTAATTATTTTAACTTTCTTTTAAAAAACTATAAATATATCAAAATTGATGTTAGTGGGACTTGAAAAATTAAAATAAATAATATTTTGGAATGGAAAATTTTGATTTTTGAGATTCTGTAAAGAGTTATGAAAATCAAATTAAAATTATGAGAGTATTTATAGAAGGAGAAATGTGACTGAAAATAAGATAATAATAAAAAAAAGTATTGCTTTTCCTATTATCACATTCCCTCCCACTTCTTTTAATTGCCGCCAAATCAACTTGGCGGTTTTTTAGTCCATAAAAGCCCAACATCCAAATTTGCCATGCCAACCGTTAGCTCATGTTATGGCTACTAATTCACTCATTCTACTCACTAGTCATGATTTCCTTTCTAAACCAGCCATTAATTGATTACTTAATGAAGAAGTGAGTTATATACAGTGGTGTTGCTCTGATGTTCAGTCCAATCAAGATGATGAGTTGGCGTTTGGCTGTTTAAGGTTCGGCAAGATGTTTAAGCTTGCCATGTTCAGTCGCTGCGATGTTTACTGGGAATGAAATATATGCTGAGGAGTTATTTATGGGAAGATATTTTAATTGGTGGTGGAGATCACCTCACCTGCTATTTGTATCATGTGTTCTAAGTTTTAACAACATTTGATATTTAGTATAGCTATTGGGTGGTAATAAGACCAACAAGTTCCGTGTAAGTTCACTGAAAAGAAACGCAATAAAATTAAGATGGGTAGAAATTGCACGCAAGAACTGTGGAAATAGATGGGAAATATCACGCACTTGATCTGAGAAAATGTATAAATATACAGGGTAATATGTACTTGCAGCTACCGTTCTATTTACCCTACAATTTTCTTCATAAATAATTCCAACCATAAAAAGATGGTGAGGCATCCAGCTGCATCGAACATTGTCATAAGCATGACAAGCTTGAGCGAGAGGCAGGTAGAGCATTTCTCATCCATGATCAAATTAGTTGTAGTCACACTGGCTTTTTTATTAACTACCGAATCATCATCGTCGTCATCAACACAATCGTTCTCGATTTTACCAACTCAGATACGAGTTCCCGTTCAACACCTGGTTCATCGTAATGATCGGGCGGCGTACGGTGAAGAAGTTGAAGAAGAAGAAGACTATGGCTCCTGGGATCCTGCACCTGAGCACAGTGCACGTAGCCACGCCCCTGTTCCCCATGGTCGAGTGAAGTATCATCAGCCGTGAATGAGTTAGTCTCCTAGCTAGCTAGCCTTTATTTTTCTTTTTTTGGGTTGGGTGTTCTTTTTCAGTTACGATTTTCATTGTTGATGACAAAATGGCAGAGTGTTGTGTATGGCTTACTTGTCTATTTATGTGACATGGTAAATATCAAACATATACGACTGCAATTGGGGAAAACAATAGATACAGAGATATTGAAGAGATGGTAAATATTCAGCATAAATGGACTGCTGCAATATAGGGATGTTTGTGTTTGATATTTTTATGAGGTTATTAGTTCGTGAATATTGAAGAGATATAGAGGTAGTTTTTGTGCGAATTTAGAGCGTCTAATTTTCTTGTAGTAGTGTTATTATCGTTGAGATCTTTGTGGAATTTTTGGTGTGCCCACGTTTTCATTTAAGTATTTATTGCCTCTAAATGTATTTATGACAAAAAAAATCTCAGTTCAGAACTTTAGTAAGGTCATGCTCTAGCGACCCGCCCAACTGCATAATAGTCTTTAGGGGGTTGTGGAATTTGGGATCGGCTCCAGCAACACTTACCCCCTCCAACCACACCTCTTTCTTGTTTTTTATGTTATTTTCTCAATTTTGTTCGAGTCGTTCTCTGTTTATTACTGTCTGCTTTCACTTATGTTTGTTTTTTCCGTTTTAGTGTTAGAGTTGGTTAGTTTCATGTCGAGTCTAATGTTAAGTTTTGTGATTGTGGTTTTGAAAGGGTTGTAGGACATTGCAGGATACGAAATAAAGTAACTAGTAAGGTTAATTACTTATTTCTCGCTACCCATGTATGGGTAGCACTTCCCAGATTACCAGCTCATACGTTATACGAAAATGATTATTTGGTTTTAATTTCTAGTGAAATTCAATAGAAATGTCAAGAGTCTTTCTTAAAAATTGAACTGTATTGAGAGAAAACACCTCAAAGATATAACATAAGATGCATATCTTGGAAATGTTATACTTCACACAAACCAAATTGTAGGTTTCTTCATGATCTGCCGATTTTCAGACATTTTGAATCCCATACATATTTTTTGATTACATACAAAACCACATTGCGGCGTAAGAATATAACTAGTATCTCTGAAACAAAGGGTAACTCTTTATTAGTTTATAGGATGAAAACATCCCAACTCGAGGCCAAAAGGATACATATATACTCACTGTTTGTCAGTTTTAGAATACAGATATACAAAGAACACCAATCCAGCAAAAGCTACATTTCATCTATAGTGTGACCAAAATCCTGACACGAGATTCCAAGTTCACATGTCACCGTTCATTAAATATCGGTTTAACATGCCATATTAAATCTTGATTTCCCTGGTTATGCATAGCTGCTTTCTCTTGGTCTTTCAAGTCCAACTCACTGTTCTCATACACACAAAAAGCACAGGAAATTTATAGAAGTGTCAGATTATGAGTATACGGAGAGAAAGAGCTGAAAAAGTTTGAAGATGTAAGTTGAAAAAGTTAGAAGACGTTGTTTACTACCTATAGTCTTATTAAGGAGCCATAAGAGAAGGGCTAATTCAACCCCAAATATGGTGTGAAGCCATGTCCTATCCATCATAAATCCGAACACCGTCATTCCTGCCTTGTTGTTCTCTAGGTACGTCACTGCAAGAAAATAAACCAAACAACCCATCAGCACCCAGGTTAAGTACCTTTCTATATCAAGGACCATTCATAACAAGGTTAGTTACCTAGTGCCTGTCTCTTTTGGAAAGACATCGTATGTGCAAATATGGGCACCATATTCGAGCTGTTGGAGTTTCCATCATCTTCTTCTTCATCTTCTTCTTCCCCATCCTCCTCTTCGTCCAGAACCCACTTTATATTGATGGGGTGAACCTGATTACAATCAGCAATGGGTTGGCTAGTTGGACTCTCACCATCGCCCATGTCATGGTCATATGATGAGTTGATCGTGGCACAGACATGCCACTTTGCGGCAAGACTTGTTATGGCCTGTGCTTTATGGGTGATCTTTGTCGCACTTCTCAGGCATATGAATAGTCCTATCACCAGATTTATAGAGCAGAGCTGGTTGGCAAATTTTTTTGTATTAGTTAGATGATTACTATCCAGACATCATAACTTAAACATGAGTATTCTTATGCTTCTGTAGGAGAGCAAGATGAAAAGAAAGATAGATATGATACCAGGAGCTCTCCAGCCTCGTAGATGTTGTTAGTAGCAGTGGACCTAGTAGTGACGAGCAAGCACATCAATTGACTTGCGGTGACCAAGAGCAGAGACAATAGGATGAACCTTCGGAACCGATGGCTGATAATCCTGAGGTTCCTCCTGGTTCTAAGATGCTCTTTCAAGATGGAACCAACTTCCGTTTCACTCTGAAACAAGTCTGCAAATTCCTGCTGTCTGAGTATTTGGAGATGGCAGATGAGACGGTAGAGAATGCAGACCAGGATGAAAATGGAGATGCGGTAAACCCAGGAGGCCAGCTGCAACACGCAAAAGATGGTATCGCTGGCATACATGTTCCCAAAATAGGGTATCTCAAAGGCTCCTGTAGCGTACCACCATATTCTATATGCAGACTCCACCGCGAAACAGGGAAGCACAAATGTACAGAGAAGCGCCATTGATCGCTGCACAACATCAGGAATCACTAATTAGTTCTGGTTTGAAACAGGATAACGTTGGTTTAGAAGAGCAACTTTAATTTTCTCATTTTGGTTTTCCTTATCTACGTTTACCCTCCAGTTGATTGCTAAAGTCAAGGTCCATGGAAGATAATTTAAATTGTGGTTGAATCTAAACAAGACAGCAATACAATGAAATTAGGCTGCGATCTACCATCAAATGATCGATCACGTTGACTGTGCATACTGAAGGCGACAAACATTGATCTGATAACTCAGAATTCACAAAGGAGTCGTCGAATATCCAAATATTCTGATGTTAGATATAAGAGATTACCTTGAGCTCCTGCTGATATCCTCGTCGAATCCGCAGACTCTCGCCATCCAATTTGTCGAGAAAGAGAAACCTCCTGAAGCCATACTTGCGAGACCAATGAGAGAGGCAGAGAAAAGAAATGACAGCGCAAACAGAAAGAGAGAGCTGGACGACGGTGTCGTAAGGTCTCTGATGCTTTTGATCACAATCAGCGCACAGGAAAAGGAAGTGGGAAACTGTGGGGACGCCAAAGGCGAGGATGAAGAAGACCGACCATGACAAACTGGCAGCCCATATGTTGGATTGATCGTTGAGACAGAGGCAGTTTAGGCACAATCTCAGGCTCTTGAATTCGATCGCTTCTTCTCCTCCTCCTCCGTCCTCGGGGAATTTAATAGCTTTGGGTATAAGGATGAGGGAAGCAGCGGCTGCATCATTTTCCATGATTCCAAAGTTCAAGAAGAAGACACCCTTTGAATTATCATTTAGGGTTTAGGCTGAACTGAAGAGGCGATGAATTATGAATATGATTGATTGTGTTGATAAATGATGATAAAAAAGAAAGAGAAAACAAACAATCAGGTTCTTTGAATTGGGTTTACAGGAATTCGTGTTGCGGATTAATTGGGGGGAGGAAGGGGAAAAGATGAGAAGCAGAGATCAGGTGAGGGCGGGAGGGAGGGAGGGAGGGATTTATTGGAGACTTTGTTTGTTGTTGTTGGTATGCAGAGATGACACTTGTTAGTTTTGTAAGAGTTGCGGTTGAGTTGTTCGTTTCCTTGCTTTTTCTTCTGCTTTCATCTCTGCGTCTTCCATTTTTTTTGTTCTAAGGTTTACTATAACGACGATCCATAGAATTCGACTCTACGAACATTGTTGTTTTTGTTGTAGCTTCATCGCTACTTCAAACGCTGTCTTTACTCTTTGACGTCTCTTTTTCATTTTCATCTCTCTTTTTAATTCTAAGATTTGTTATACAAAACGACACATGATTGAATTTAACAATTCTCATTTCTTCTTAATCTTCTCTTTTACTTTTTCTTTTACCCTATAATTATTTGTGCTATAGAAACATGTACCAAAATTAGGGGTGGAAAATGTGGCGAGAATGGAACCTGTTCTCTAATGTGTGAAATTGTGAATTTTTAAATTCCGATTTTTCGATATTCGAATTCTCAAAATTTAATTGTGGAATTTTAATTCGGGATCGGATATTTAGCGATTCCGTTCAAGGAGGTGTTTAGTTGGATTGCATAATCATTTATCTATTGTCTAGAGTCAATTTAGTTTTTATTTGCACCTATCCGCGCTGATATGCACCTTAGAATGTCAAAATGTGCGCTTTTTAGAGGGCCATCAACTACCATGTGTTGCGTGAGAGGTATCAACGAGTTCACACGTCGGCCAAGATTGTCCCTGAGGTTTGGATGTGGTCATCCTGAGAGATGTTTCTTGCCTTAGGGTTTGTAAATGTAGAATGGTTTGAGTGTATTTATTTCTTGTCTTTTGTATTGTTTTTGCGGGTTTTATACTGGAGTGGCTAAGTTTCAAGGTAGGCAATGTTATGACATCTTCCTAAAAGGAATATTATCACTTATCCTTCCTTAGGTCAGTCCTTCACAAAGTCGAGATTTGGAAATGAGTCCAAGATTTTTTAGAAATGGAGGGTTCACCATGTCTCTATAAGTTCTTTTCCTAACTTGTCTTGGACTTATATGGTTTTTTTGGTGAAGAATAAACTGTTATTCATCAGAAAAAAAATTGAAAGAGACAAAATTCAAAGCAATTGATTTGGAATTGTTTTGTTTATGAAATGTGAGTGTCATACATTGTTTCGTGTACTTGTGCATTTTGTGGTAATATGCGTCAGGCATTATTTGAACCCGTGGTTATTAGAACATTGAGAATTTTCATTTCAACATTTCTAAATTTGTAAAGTGGATCAGCCATTTATAAAGATGTTTTGAATCTTAGATCTCCTGTTCTGTCTTCTAATTAGCATAATGTTAACCAGCAGTCCATCCATGAATCAGTGTTGTGTGTTTAATGTGTCTTTCTGCCTTTTACCTTACCTTTCAGCAGTTCATTTTAGATCTCACCAATACTATGCCTTGAATGAAAGAAAATGCATGTGCAACGAAGTATGTTTGAACTTGAACACATATCTAGTATATATATATACCATAAAAGTAACTAAGGGGTCTACAAAATATGGCGAACATCTAGTCATAACCACCGAAGCGAGTTTGTACGAGCACAAAGGGGTGAAGAGTTTTGGTCTGCGAATTAGAAGCAAGGACAAGCACCATCAACTCACAGAAAAAAAGATGGATGAAAACAACACAATTTATACCAATATTGCACTGCAACTGCAAGGAAATCTGTTCATGACAGCTTCACAAGATTATTCAAGGGCAGAGGTACTTACACTATTCCAACATCGATTTCCTACACCAACAATGATCCTTCGGTGATTCTCCATCCTGAACCTGAGGCTGAAAGCTCATATCTAGTTGTGTAGGTTGTAGTGTTCGGGTCCTGTTTTGGATGGACAGCATCGGTTAAGGTGATTGATTCTTTTATAGTTGCTTCCACTACAGCTTGCTGCCCATCTGAAGACATTGTTACATCGTTGATGGTTAAGTCCAGTAAGCAGAAGTCATATACCCAGCCGAGCTTCGCAGTCTCAGCAGCACGATCTGTCCAGATCTTCAACATCTGGCCATCCAAGACCTATTTTTTTCCCAGCATTAAGGAAAGACGTTAACGATACAGTTACCATAAAGCTTCTAATATAACAAGAGCAGGAGATTTTATTACCTCTGTCAATTTTCCTAGACAATGATCAGATCCAAATGCCTGAGATTTGATACTCTGCCAGTCGCGGATTATACCCTCTGCTACACTTAAATTCATTCTTGACAGTTCATCGAGAGAGTTTTCGCCCTCTAACAAATATGCAAAGTAGAATGAATTTTTATCAGAAAGTATGTACTCGCGTTTTGGTACAAAAGGTCAGATAGGCTGTTAAGTATAGCTGCTGCAGTTATCATATCATTAGCTATTACCAGCAGTTGTGTCAGGTACAGTTGCTTGATCAATCTTTCCTTGGCCCAAGAAGAGATGTCTAGATGGCATATACTTCAATCCAACTAAAGTTAAAACTCCAATTGCAACTCCAGCACTCATGATTTTAACACTAGCGTCCTTGATCTTTTCAGTTATCGTTTCTGGCATTTCATCAGAAAAGCCCTTTCCAGATACTCCAGCCATGCTGTCATTCTTGCCCACATCAAGCTTTTCAATAATCGTATTGCTCTCTGGGACTGCAGCAACAGAATAGTTGATCACACCATTCTCTCGATAACCATTTATTTTCCCCTCTTGGCCCAAGGGAAACACCTTCTGCAATGCCTCAGCCCCTATCCTTACTATAGCTGCAGCTGCAGCAAGAGGTGATCGACCAGCACCCTCCCGGCTTTCTAAGTAGCTCAAGACAGCAGGATCATCATAGTAGTCCCCGAGCCTGAACTCCAGATCCTTGGTATCTCTAAATCTTGGGAAAACTACATCCATTAACCAGGTCTCCAGCAACTTACAAAGTCCACGGAGATTGTCTTCATCGTCCTCATCTGAATTTTCCAAGACAAACTGTACAACTGCAGGGTTTCTGTAATGCGAGTTTTCTTGTTCTAAGCCTAACCATGCATGACAATCATCAAGCTCCCCCAAAAGTAGCGAACAGAGACCTCTTCCCAGGGAATGCTCAGTCTCACAGTCTTCTTTCAGACTACTTGCTTTGGTCTGTTGGAGTTGCTCAAATAGATTATCAGCGTAAGGGACATGTTGAGGCTTTTTACCCATAAAAGCTTGGGCAATAAGAGCAAGTGCAACTCCATATACTTCAAAATTTTGAGGTGGAATGTTAGGAGGAGTGGCTACAAATAGATCAACCTGTTATGCAGCAAGAGGCTTAATTGTGTGAAAAAATACTTAGAAGAAAGGGAGATCAAGAAAATAGACAAGCATGTGTTTGCTACCTGTTCAGAAGATGTCATACGCAAGAAGGCCTCTTTCATGAAATCTTCCCTCGTGAATCCACCGGAAAGAGGTGATGCTCCACCTCCTCCAACAGCCCACAATATGTTGCGGACTCCTTGAAGACCTTCTTCTCTTTTCATCCGAAATTCTTCCTCCAGGGGCAAGGCTAGAAGTTCTAGAACATAACGAGGAGTGATCTCCTCAAGTGTCTCATCAATTTGTGCCTGTAAATCCGGTGCAAGGCTGCTTGCCCCTTCCTCCTGCATCCATAGGACATGTTGTCATCATCTTGAACTATCAAGGAATATATGGCCAGACCCTAAAGTACAATACATTTTGCATCAAAATGCTAGAATTTTAACGTCATTCACAAACAAATTAACAGAGAGTTGCTGGTTCAGAATTGGATTTAAGACACTAAGACTTCCCAGCACTTGTCTGAGCCTAAAGAAATTATCTACGAAGTTGATTAGAAAGGAACAAGAAATTCAACTTCACTGAATTGCTTCTTATCTATTTTTTTGCTAAAATTATATCTTGCACTATCAACTGGACACTACTTAAATAATCAAACCAAAGCGATTATCCTAATGTAACAAAAAATAAAGCACCATCCAGAATTCAGCATAAAAGGTGTAATAAAGCACCTGCAACAACTTCAATGCCTTCTCCAGCATATCACACCCTCTAATAAAGTCGGGTGGATCCAATGCCATACCGTTCCTCGACATATCAACACAGGCAAGAGCCATGACCAAGACAACATCTTGCTTGAAGGCCTTGGCCAATCTTTCTTTAAGCAAAGCTTCTCCGATTTCAAGAACAACCTCGGTCTCCCCTGCTTCTTGCAATACACAGAGAGCCCCAGGAACCTAAAATCAGCATAAAAATAAAATAAAAATCAGCCATCATTTTACACTTCCTCGTTCAAATTACACTTGCCACTAAGCAGATAGCAGCAGTTGAGTTAAGTACATTGTCCCAGGGGACTTGAGTAAGGATAGTATCCTCCTCGTCGTCAACAAGTCCATGATTGTATTCTCTTCTGGAACTGAAATTGGCTAGGGTGTCACACGCTGCTTGAAGAATCTGCCCACGGCTGATCAAAGCATCTTGACTGAAGCCGTAGGCAGGGGGTTTGGAAACCCTATCCTGGTATGCTCTCCTGATTCCATCTCCCAGGAAATGAGTCTCAGCTCCCAAAACCTTCAGCGAAACAACACCGAGAATTCACCTCGAGGAAAACAGTAAACAAACTCACAAAATAAAAGGCCAAAACGGGACTGATACAGACGTTCATTTTAGGTACCTTATAGAAATCAAGAGGAATGGAGACGAATCGCTCGGGAGGCGGAGGACGATGCTGAGGAAGAGGAGCGAGAGTGGAGGTGGTTGTGGTGGAGAGGGAGTTAAGAAGTTCGGAAGAAGAGTCGGCGGCGGGACTGAAGAACTGAAAGTCGCCGAGGAGGCGTTCGGCCCATTTGCTGGAGGAGCAGGTGACGGTCGAGAACATAGGGAGCTTGTTCTGCCGGCGAGATAAAGGAGGCGATATGGAAGAGCCGATAAGTCCTGGAGACGGAGCGCAGGTGCTAATGCCGATATGCTTAAAAACCGCCATTAGAGAATTGGTGGCTCCTCTGCCTTTCTTCCAGCTGCTGCTTTACCCTTTTCGCTCACTTCTCACTCGAAGTGCGTGGATGTCTGTTGCGACTTTGATAGTCCCGAAGTTTTCCGGGAGAACAGATTTCAACCAGGCGGGTACCCTCAAAATAAAAAGGAGAACCACGTTTTGATTATTTAATTTAATTTGTATGCCCTTCACAACATCCGTTGTAGTCTAGTTGGTCAGGATATTCGGCTCTCACCCGAAAGACCCGGGTTCAAGTCCCGGCAACGGAAAACGTTTTTTTTTTCCATAATTTTCGTCTCTGGGCCACTCAGAACTCAGGCCCGACGAGAACCCATCTTATTCTCGCAAGTTTCGGCTCTGCCTCGCTGCGCTCTAACCCATTGAAAAGTTGAGCGGATAAATATCCATGTTTGTCAGATTTTTTTTCCATCACTTTCGTCTCTGCTTCTGGCCCATAGGATAGAAAGCGGGTAAATAACTATTTTGGTCATCCTACTAATATTTTGTCTTATGATCTGTTTGGTTCCATCAAATCTCATTTGATTTTGAATGAAAATTAGAATATACTTACATTTGAATTTTCACTAATTTTTTTTTTATTTTTCCACTATTCCATTCTAAATTTTATCCATCCAACATATCAATTTCACTCAAACAACCTTATGGACCATAGCCACCAAGTTACAAAAAATAAACAACAATTCCATTCTTCTTAGACCTAAGATAAAGATGTTCGAAAATGTTAATGATCCGAGAGTTTTTTTTATCAATCAGACAGCTAATCTAAAATTATTTCGCCAATTTTAATTCGATGGTCTATCAAAGCATTTTGTAGCCCCACCCCTTTTCAGTCAATTACCATCGCTCTTCGTAGCAGTAATAATAAAGCCGAATGCCACAGCTAAGTGTATTTTTGGAGAAATAACAGTGCTCACTGCTTTAAAAAGAAGTGAAAGCTATTTGTCCAATGAATTTAATGTGTTAAATAATTTACTAGTCTCACAACCTCCAGTATACAACAATATGGTACACAGTACAGCAGGTGTTTCTGTTTAAGTTGCTGTTTTTTTTCTCTGTGGTTTTACTGCTGTAACTTAATTTAACGTATGCACACAAGTGAAAAAAGACGGAGCAACTCCTATCATGCCAAGGAAAGTTCTGCTGGAAGGGATTCATTATCTGGGTTACTCGAGAGAAACCGTCTGCAGGCGTACAACACTGCTGAATGGAACCCAACTGGGTTGTCTATGAACACGAAGTGCCCTCCCTGCAGTGCATTTAAGCAAACAAATCAATAATCATGGTGGGTGGCTCTACTCAAATTAAAGATATGCATATCTCAAGACAAAATGAAAACATACCCGAGGAACCCTAATGATTTCACAGGGGACATTCATATCCTTTCGAGCTTCTTGAGCACCTTTGTAATTCATCCAATCCTCCACTCCGTATATGAAAGTCGTAGGCACTTTCCACTCTGATGCCCTGTTCATGATGAGATGATGGACTCTCAGAAACGTTCATTTTCTTTCATGTTTACATCCATATCTACCAAGAGCAGAGCATGTGCCATAAATCAAGACAGTTGTCCACAATTTATGAGCAACATATTTTAGGCCAAAACAAGGTAGTTAATACAATATGCAGGGACCTGCACCAAAACTTGAAGCTTCTGTCCTCATTTTATTTTAGGCTCAAACGAGCATAACGACTTTCCATTGCTCGAATGAGCTTATGTGACGAGATGATGGCCCATTCCTTTTTAGTTTTATCTTTATTTCAACAACAGAAAGGTATGTACATTGCATCCTGTTCAACTCCATAAATTCTCAATGTACTGCCTAATTCAAGCAACGAAATCTTTGTTTCAATCGATGATGCAGAAACGGAGACATATTCAGTTCTTCTCACCAAAAAATCATATAACTAAACTGCCACCATAGGAAGGAGTTTGTCCTTCTGTCAAACTCAATAAACTAATTAAGATATGTATGCACTAATTAACTATTAATTTGGATTCTGGGTTGCTTTCATGGAGTTCTTACTAGAGGCCGCTTAAGATCAGTGGACAAATAAAAGGTTATAAGCCCACTACCGATTAATTCAGATCCTACAAGGTCACACGTATTTTGTGCAATTCACTTCAAGGGAATGAGATGGCATGCACCATATGTGGGCTACGAACAGGTTTAAGCTGATCTAACCTAATTCTTAATGGATTAAGTTTAGAGTTTGTTTATTTAAGGATTGACCCATTGCGAGACTGTACATCACATCTGATTTCGACTACGTGCGGACCACATAGAGGAACTTCATGTAAGGTTCTCGATTTTCTAATGTGAGACTGTATAATACAAATATAGAATTGCACTTCAACAGCTAAGTCTAGCAAACTCATGTTAATCTCTTTCATATCACGTTCCTTGGATTGTTTGTTTAATATGCTCATATGATTAATTGCTTCCGGTGGACTTGCTAGACATGATTTTTTACACCATACTGGTAGTACAGCTAGTTAACAAAATAAGCAAATGAGAAGGGCGAAAAAATAAAACAAGCAAGATCATCACACCTTTGTAACAGGGGCTTGCGAGCGTAAGCTCCAAAGGAAAATATGTACTTGAGGCACAACTCGCCACTAGCCTTGGCTGCCAAAGTATGGTATACATAGTCTGCAGGTACATTATCTATTGAGTTAGATAACTTGTAAGTTGAAACAAGCAATTTCTATTTTCCAGCACAAAGGTAAACTAAAATACCTGTTAGCAACTTGGACTCGGTCTCAGTCAACATCTCTCCACTTGCATATGCACCAAATCGAGCAGATGTATATCGTTGAACAATATTTGGACCCCAAGGACCTAAACCTCTGGATAGATATATTAAGCAAGACGGGTAAGTAACACTTGGTCATATCTATGGATGAATTCTCAAAAAAGACATACAACCACAGTTATCCAATGGGTGAGAGAGCAATTAGCAAAGTCTACTATTTCGAACACATGATTCCACCAAATGGAGAATCAAATCCTACGTATTGGTTAACTAAGCAAGAGAAGTACACCAGGAGTGTACTGCAAGCAAGACACCACATTCTAAATGTCATTACGAATGCTTGGTAAGAGATTCAACTTAAATAATCATTTTCCAATGGAAGCAAAGAACACATACCTAACCATTTTTTGGGGGGTAAAGTTAGACTCCCATAAGTGATTCAGGAGTGCACCTTTCCATGTTGTCCTGAACCGGGTAAGCCACTCGGACTTTGCATCAGCTTCTGATGAAAATCCAGCTGATCCCACCAAAACCAAGTGCTGAACATGCTCAGGATGCTACAACAGACAAATAAACGAAAGTCTCAGAATATATAAATGTTGATGATCTAAAATTGAGAAGTCACCACATTGCCATCAAATGTACCTTGAGTGCATACTTAGCAGCTACATACCCCCCAAAAGAATGCCCAAGCAAGATGAAGTTATCTAGGTTCTTAGCTTTTCGCCACTCCTCAAAAGAGTCGATAAACCATGCCTCCGTTTCTGCATTATCGAATGAAACAAAGGCAGATAGTGACAACCAGGACAATTTACCACCACAACAAAAAAGAAGAAAGCATCCCTAAAAAGCTGCTAAGAAGTAAGCAATTTCGGTATTCCAGAACCGAAATCTAACCTTCAGTACTCTTACAGGTAAAATCAGGACGACTTGATCCACCCCATCTGGAAGGAAAAAACAACTTGAATGGTGAGCAACACAAACAAACTAAGAATATGACAACCTGACATGTGAAGACTAGCATATCAAGTTAGAGGTAGGGAATGTTTATTTGTAATAATAAATCTAGATTAGATTCCAAAGGCACAGAATGTTACCCAAGTTGATCGATAGCAATAACGTTGAATTTAGCAGCAAGGGCATCAAAATTCCTAAAGAAGAAGCCTTGGGAAGCACCATAACCATGGACCATTACTAGCGTGGGAGCACCTTGTTTCTTTTCAAAAGTAACTGTATTGATGAATCTGGGTTCATTACTAGATGAGCGAAACCACCTGACCTTAGAACCCGGCGGCCCTGAACCTATATTAACTCTCTCTTGAACGTATGGAGTCCTGCAATCCAATCCCCCAACCAAAACCAATTCCCACATAATTAGAAACCAAGCCTTGGATTGAAAAAATTCAGAAATCGAAAGAGAGGAAGGTATTTTATTATTATTAATTGAATTATACTTGATGACGGAAAGGAGGCGTTTTTCGGCGGCGATGATGTGATCTGTGGAAGTTGGGATCCAGCGGAGGACAGAAGGCCACAAGGATCTAGTCTTCGCCCACGATGAAGCCGTCGCAGAAGGAGTCTGTGCGGCGGTGGCGGCTGCTGGAGAAGAAGAGGATCTAAGCTCTTCCGCCATTACTCTGGATAAGGGGGAATTGGAGGTAATCCGCAGACGAAGCGGGCTCATACAGATTGCCCGCAAAGAAAATGGAAATGATATTTGATAATGATGGGGGGGGGGGGGTTTAATCAAGAATAAAAAGGGACAAAAGGGTGGACCTGCAATTGGCGCCAATGGCGGCTCTAGAGAAGAAAGGAAGGAAGGAGAAAAGGGAGCAACAGCTGAGGTGTAGAGTGGGGGGGGGGGGGGTGGGGTGGGTTGAAGTAGAACGACTCCCAGCCGCGGGAAGAGGAAGAGGAAGAAGAAGAGAAGGTGTCTTTCTTTGACAACAAAACTGGAAACCGACTTTTACGTATTCGGTGGCGTCACAAGTTTCCACGACCACGCGGATTACAATTATTAGAATCCAATTTACATAACAACCATGATTCCGGGTCAGCACAGCATCAAAGAGACAATCCTTACTTGCTGGCAGCAAGGAAAGATTTGGATCGCCCATTGTTTATTTCAGATCTGACGGATAGGAGAGTTTTTATAAGTCAAGGGTAAAATTGTCATTACCATTTCAATATTTTTTTTCTCAAGTTATGATTTGTGTTTTGAACTGAATGCTTTTAAAATTGATTCAATTCCTTAATGTTCGAATTAATTTTTTTCTTCAAGAATTTTACACAAGTAACTTATACATTTCAATCAACGGCTCATCGTTGATGTGGTCGTAGTCGTAGTATCAGAGTCAAAATTCACTCCAGTCCTCATCGTACAACTCAACCTACATTAAAAATAAGTACTGAAGAACACGCGAACAAGTACGTAGAAAGCGAATACAGAACAACAAAAACAAGTACTGAAGAACAACCCGAAGAAATGACAATTTGATTACCAAATTCAAGTACAATAAAGTAAAAATCAAGTACGGAAGAGTGCAAAGTCAAGAAAGAATAAGTACATCAAATAAAATCAAGTACAAAGACCGGTACATAAACAAGTACATTAAAAATCAAGTACACTAAAACAAAACGACACTCAAAATAAACACTACAACACACGAAACTTGCGTACAAGGATTTGTACGGTGTTGAGTGCCAAGTTAAGAAACAAACAAGTAAATTAGAAAACGAGTACAGCTAGAGCAAGTTCATAGAAAGCGAGTACAAAACACCCGGAACAAGTACATAAAACGCGTGTACAAAACAACAGAAACAAGTACATAGAAAGCAAGTACAAAACAACAGAGACAAGTACTTACGAAGCAAGTACAAAACAACATATGCAAAGTACAGGAGAACAACTCGAAGAAATGACTATTTATTGATTACCAGAATCGAGTATAATAAAATAAAAAATAAAGTACATGTGAGTACAAAGTGAAGAAATAATAAGTAATGGCTCGCCGTGGTCAGGGCCGGGGACGATGTATGTGAAGGTGTGGAGAAACTGATCATGATATCTCAGTGTATGGCCGGTTGTGAGCCAGGAGTGAATCAAGAACATGTTGATTATGTAGGCGGGCAGAACTAGAATAATTATCAACAGCAAGGTCAGACCTATAATAAGAACCAGAGTAATTATCAGCAATAAGGGTAGAACACCTACAAGAATCAAGGTAATGATCAGCAGCAAGGCCAAACACTTACAAGAATTAGAGTAATTATTAGTTATAAGGCCAGAACACATACATGAATCATGGTAATTATCTGCATGAGCGACATGGGTAACAGAGTTACCCAGGGTGTCGCGGAGGTCTCTCATACGGGAACACATTTTTTCGGCGCTCGGCCCTCTTCCGCCGCGGCGAAGGAGGGTGATCGGCTCGTGCTGACGGTGCAAGCTTGAAGATATGGGTTGTAGTCGCCATCGATCTGACTTTAGGGGTGGATCGAACACCCTTCTCGTCTGTATAAGCCGTTGTGGCTTGAGACAGACGTTTTGACTCGATCTGCAAAATAGAGAATCTAGGTACGGGATCGGTTAAGAAATGAAAGCAACTTAATGCCTTCACTTCGCCCAGCTCATGGCCGGTTCTGTTAGACGGCAAGTTTTTATGAGTTTGGTTTCAAGGTTTGGGTTTTCCTCAGATTCTACGGATGGATACTCTTCGTCTCTAGAGATCGGCCCCATCGTTGTCGGAGTGACCGTCGGATCTCACTAAGTTTGGGCCCCGGTCTTTTCATCGGATGAAATCGTTGATTTGACAGGAAGAGGAGGAAGGAAGTGAATTTGAAAGGAGAGGATGAATGATGAATTTTTTTCGCCCGTTGGTTCGAGTTTTCGCCTCAGAAAAGAAAAAAAGTGTGACGGTCGCCAAAATACGGCAAGAGTTTCACCTTTTGAAGCGTCATTCGCGTAGGGCTTCAGAGCCAGAGCGGCTATTGAGAGGAAAAGAAGGAAAGTGATTTGAGGACAAATGGAAACCATAATAGAGTTGTGTAATTTTCTTATTTTGTACAATTACTTGAATGTCCTTTTCATTGCAACCATTCAATCTTGTTTGCTGGATCTGATAGTTGATATTAATGTTGTCATGCGACGACATTATCCCTATTGTCACAAGGTATCACCTTTATGGTTCTCTGAGTGCACCCCATCCCTGCCTGCTGACCCCTCTTCCGCAAGGAACTATGCCTATGCCCACCAAAAGTCTCTGACCTACTTCACGACCCAATTTGTATGCTTTTCCAACTGATTTCAGCCAAGGCGATATATCCCTACCAGTTATGCGGGTAAATCAACCCAACCAATGGGTCTAGCGTTATAATAATTTTGGAGTTCACAATGTCCAATTCAGATGCAGGTTAGCCAAGAATGACTCGTCACTAATGATTCTAAGCCTTTGAGACCTTCTTTAACCGATCCAGCCTTATGGGCTGGTCTTTCCACCAAGGTTTGCTTGACCAACCGCTATGTCCCCATTTCCAATTTGTGGGCTTGCAGAGGAAACTCTTTTTTCGATCCTATCCTATCCAATCACCCAGTCAATTTCTGGCGGATCAACCATCGGGACACCCAGAGTTACATTGCATCAAACTCATCTATTTTTTGTGGCGCCTAAGGAAGTCTCACAACCATGTTGTGTTCAAACGAACATACCCAGCTTCCTAACGCCACTTTGGCCCGCCAGTAGACAATAGATGTGGCATGATTACCAGATAGACTATTGGAAACATGTTGACAGACTTCGTATGCGAGATTAAACAGACTATTAGGACACACAATATAAAATCTTAAGTATAATGACATAAGGAGCTGTAACAACCGGGATTAAACAAACACACAATAATGGCATTGACCACATTTTACTTTGGTGACTCCAGCTGTGGTTTGAATATAAATAGAATATAATGTACAGTAAAATAAACTCAGCTCCATCAATGACATTTGATACAGAAACGAATTATCTTTGTTAGTTATTTATCCCAGTCATTTGAATATCATTTCAACTCTTGTAATCTTGTTAGTGAAACCAAGCAGATGAATCTTGCCCAAGTTATGATTACTTACACCAAGCCTATTGAATCAGGAGATAATTCATTCAGATGCACCGATATCCGTACCTCAGTCTGATCATTTTCTGATACAAATCCAGAGGCAGATATGCTGGGGAAAAAAAAAGATCGGCAGAGAATGTATAGACGGAGAGTACCGAACGATCTTCTCATCCAGAATAAAATAGCAACTGGAAACGAGCATCCCTTGCCTTCAGTGCCTGATCAAAAAGCTTCAACTTCGACTACTTCAATTCCGGCCATGGCTATGACACTAAACCACAAGCTCTTTGCTGCAAGGAATCTCAACATTAAGGGTGAAAAATGAGGTCGAGTCATTCAAATTACGAACAAAAGCATTTTGTCAACAAGCTGGAGATCTCTTAATCCTTGATCTTAAGTTCTATCAGAATGTATTTTGTTGTACAGAAAACTAACTGCCAGCAATACATGCCAAGCACAATTGAGATACGAGTACACTTAAACACATCCTACCCATGCCAAAGGCCGAATCCTTTGTTCATCAATATATGGTCATATCATAATATGCACTTACACAACTCCCACTGTAAAGTAAATGCAGAGGCTTTTGATGCATTTACATATGTAAAGTAATCTAACTATTAGGAAATGTGTACCTGCTCAGCTGCTCTTGTAAGCCATTCTCCAGCTTCCTGACAAAACACAAGTACTTAGGCAACCACTGCTTTCTTTCACGTCTTAACTTTCCCTGCAAGATGAAGCTGCACGTCAGCACAAAATCGACTGAGAAGCTGAAATTTGGACATTTATGAAACGAATACCACAAAGGCTTTCACCATGTAGATTCATATGCCAGATTAGACGCCCTTACCTGAGGATTTCAACCATGGTTTATGACAGATATGAATAGATTGCATATCCGCATAAATGTGTTGAGGCACACTAATAGAGAAGGAGAAAGTGCTAGAAAATGAACATGGCACATGGCATTGAAAAGGTTTCCATGAATGTATTGATTGGAGTTGTGACTTCAAAAAAGAACAGAAAATAGAGGGTTGCCAATTGATCCCTTAAAAAATCAGGATAAAACTGTAAGGACTCTTTTGGGGAAGACAGCTGTTTTCTTTATGCTTCTCACCACTAAACCAATCCTACTAACAATATACATGCATCAAAATCAAGTCAGTAAGAGATCAGACTCCACGATAACCCCTTTGAACAATGAGGTCAGGTGTTATTCTTCACCCAGTTGACAACAGTTGAACCACGTCCACGTCCACGTCCATCCTTCCAGTACAGGTGCCACGTTTGAACTTCTGGTGTTTCCTGTTGCAGGAATTCACAAGACTTTTCTCAGAATGTTGAGAGCCAAACTGGACCAATCTTCACAATGTCAGTTCAAGACTCAAATGGCCACAAAAGTATCTTATTCTCGGCACCTTGGAAATCCCCGACTTGTATAATTTATCAAGGCACTGATCTGGGAATTGCAAGCAAATAGCGCAGCAGCTGATGCAACCAGTACCACCCTTTGAAGTGAACTGATGCTAACGGAATGCCACTGGTTGATCCCTCCGTTGTAGTACACCCAGAAGTCAGAGAGCAGACACCCCAAGAATATCACGGTTTATCAGCTGGCTCTGTTTCCACTTGCCTCTCCATCAATTTATCAACAAATGCCCGAATCTGAATAAATGAAGAACAAATGATACATTTAAGTTTCCTCCCAGAACTTTGTGTTTGAGCTCAAAGTAAAACATAGCAACAAACGGAGTCATGCAAAGCATTTTCAGTATATTTATAAAAGCTGGCATGCGTTGCGGAATTTATATTAACATCCGATCAATAAGGCACATAATTAGAGTACATACCTTATTCTTGCGTTTGGAATCAAGAAATTCAGAAACAGACATTGCTTTCTCGGCATCAGTAGCCCGCTCCATCACCTGCTCATCAATCAAGAGTGTCACATTAAACAACCAGATCACACTTCATGTTACATTGTAAATATGACTGGTAAAAAATCAACCTTTGTGGCACATTTCTTCATTATAGATTTATATCCATCCCTATCAATTTTGTGTGCTTTGTAAACAGGCATGAGTAATGATGCAACAAAATCCACAACCGCCTGTTTAATCCGGTCAGCACTACGAGAGTGGCTCTTTAAAGTCTCCTTGTTTACAGTAACTTGTGAGACAGAGCTCTCATTTGCTTGTCTATCATTCCTCCAGGCAGGTGGTCTTGAACTGGTATTTGAATGCTCTTCATCGTTTATATGCAAATCAGGATGGTAAAATTCTGAATCAGCAGCAGCTGCTTGAGATTGCCATCTCTCAATGGCTTGATAACCCTTGACAGCACCAACATCGGCTGTATCGACCCATGCTTTTGTATACAGACTGCTGCCAGTAGCCGCACTTTCTCCAGACTGCTCTCCCAAGTTCATACGGGAGGCTATTTCGTTTGAATGGCTTCTATGAGATAAGTTATCGATCGACAATCTGGAATTACTGAAGTTCTCACAAGTAGCGGAAAAATCAACTGACCAGTTCCTAACTCTGCAGTTCCTCGAGTCTATCTCAGATGTACAGTCTTGTCCCCCAAAGACCCCACTAGACCATTTTTTCCTACAATCATATTCATCCATAGGTGGATATTGTTCCCGTTTTGCAAACTTGTGAAATGATGGTATCTTAGGAAGGTGCACCATCGTGTTGCACTTAGCATAAGCCTGCAGTCAATATCCTTATTAAACTGGAGGAAAACAACCGCAAGGCGAAGGAAAAGAAAATAAACTACCCAAAGAACAAACAACAACAAAGGCACAGACGAGCAATCTCATTCACATAGAGTTTTCTTTTTGATGACACCACAGATAACAATATCACAATATTACCACCTTATGAAATCTCCTTTATATCCCAGCTAAGTCCCCAACCTATATAGCTCAGACCAAAGTTGATACCAGATATTTGTCAAGTTCTATGAGAACGACAAGCCAAATGTACGTCTCTAGCAGGAGAACCATTTGTGCAAGGATGCAATTTGTCAAGTTGCATCAGACCATGAGACAATTCAAGAGTGATAGACTAGCTCAGAAGTCGGAAGACAGAAAGAAACACATGTGACACAAAGAGATGAGCAGTTAAATTATCTAAAAGGAACTAGAGCAGTAACTATAGCAAGGATAGGAAGAAAGAACAGACCTCAGCAGCTGCACGAGCTGCAGCTTGTGCAGCCTCAGCTGCAGCTAATGCTGCCTTTTCTTCTTCGGACAGGGCAACTTTACTTTTCTCTTTCATCTCGAACCCAGCTCTGCTCATGGAATCTTGGGACCTTGATTTCAGTCCTGATGCTTTCATTTCATGCTTAACTAACTCACCATTCACATTCTTCATGTTAGTATCCGATAACAATGGGCTAGCAGCAGAGGATGCAGGTAAGTGCAAGCCCCCCCTATTTTCCGGACCATTAAGATGACTACTTAGAGGTGGCTTCCCTGTAAGCAGATTAAAAATGGACTTTCTCCTTGAAGAATCAAGTGCAGTGGCTTGTCGAGATAACTTCAAACGATTTGAAGCTTTCTCCCTGCGGAACACTTCAAGCCAGACGCTAACGAGCTGACTTGCTATTGCACGAATATCACGACTGGTATGCACACAAACTTTTTCTTTGACTGTCTTCCCAATGCCTGGTACAAAGAAAGATGATACGTGTAACTTTTTATTCATTCCTTTTCGTTTGGGAGGGGGCATTGAAGCCAGCAACAAGCAAAGATACGAACAGTACCTGACAAACGCACTGCAAGTAAGTCTGTTGATACCAGCACAAGAATGCGAACACAATGACGCAAAAGCTGAGTACCATCCTTCCCCATCGAGTCCTGCGCAAAAGTAGAAGAATCAGCAGGTAGAGCTAATAACAGTACCAAAATATACTGTTAGCAATTCGCATTTACTAGAAGAACAAACTGAGAACAGAACTTACCAGTATCCAGGAGTTGAGGGTCGATAACCCTTTTTTGGTACCAGCAAAGGACTTCAAGGTTTCAGCAGGAAGACTCAACAACTTCTTGGCAAGGTGCAGTCTTCCTGCAGTGGTTTTTGCACCAAAAAACATCTCCTGTAGTAAAGCTACCGAACTCTTGGAGATGATAGTATATAGCTCCATAGCTTCAAGCCTCTTCATTATGTCTCTAACTTCATCTCTTTCAAGTTCCAACCGTCTCTTTGCAGCCTCCAGAGCCTCTGCTTCAGCAGTGTAATCATTTCCAGTACTTATTATGTCAATTATCCGTACTGCCTCCCGAAGGCCACTCATCATAGCACCACCAACTGTATCAGGATACTCCTTGCAGGTAGCTTCACCAGCAAAAAATAAGCAGTTCTCAACAGGTCTGCCCAATATATCATAGTCTTCTCCAGATGAACCTATGGCGACATAAGAGTAAGCACCATAACTGAAAGGATCTCTACCCCAATCAGTCACCATTGAAGCAACTGGATCTGGCACTAAATCCACTCCAAAAAGTTTGCGAAGAGTCTTCACCGCATGACTTACGTGATCTGATGAGCATGTACTTTGGCCATCAATAGCAGCCTTGCCAACAACTAAGGCAATAAGAACAGGTGCTCCCACAGTTTTCCGTACATTCCAGAACATAAAACAGTGCCCCCTACTGTCAGTGTCCTCTGCTGTCGCCCCAAAGTAATCCACAGAATCATCCCAGAAAACTCGTTCAAATTCCAGGACTACTTTATTCAGGACTCCATAACCAAGTCTCTGAATGGAAGACTGTTTCCATTGAGGTAAGGAAGGGGAAAACTTTATGCTTTCTGCTTTCAAACACCCAAGAGGCACTGTAACAAGAACAGCATCTCCACTAAACTCGGTGCCATTTGATGTGGAAACTTTTACTTTTGGATCATTTGTACCCGTGTCCATGGAACCATATGAGATCTCAGTGACTATATGGTTCAGTTGAATAACCAGCCCTTCGGCAAGAGATTCCACAACATTACTGTAACCCCCCTTAATCATGCAATGAGCTCCTCCAAATCCTCCATATACATCGTCCTGATTCCAATGCGAAAGTGACACTTGCTTCAGCAAAGTGGCACAGCCATACTCCAAATTAGCAAAATGCCAATCCATAACTCTCCTTTCAGAAGCAGTTAAAATCTCTTCACTAGAACTTTTCGGGGCAGCCCCTTCTTCAGCACTACATTGTGTGGAAACACATGAAAAGTCTTGCAATACAATTCCTTCCATATCTGACCTCGGATGTGCTAAGCGCCGCTTCATAAGGGCATATTCTAATCCATCTTCCAGAGACATCTTCAGAGCAAGTTCCCCCTTCTGTGAGATGAGTGGTACCATGTCATCAAGAAGACTGTTGAATTCTGCCTCCAATGCTTCATCCAGGTCAGTAGGCACTTTTTCTCCCGTCACAATATCATAAAGTGGACAGTCGCTGTTTAGAACAGTCAACTCAAGGCCCAGCTGAGCACAGATTAAAGAGGAAGGGTCTGGTCTCCTCTCAGTTGCAACATCCGCCTCAACACCAGTAATAATGCTGGCACCAAGATCTACTGGAACTGAAAAGGATGACCGATCCGTATGGACACGGCCGCCTATCCTACTTCGTGCCTCAATTACAGTAACATGGAAACCCTGCCGCTGTAGATGCCGTGCAGCTGTTAATCCAGCAGGACCAGCACCAATAACTAAGATTCTCTTTTTATTTTGAGAATCACACGGCATATAATGGCCTCTCTCTATATCATTTTGAGAAGATTGCCCACTTTGCTGGTCATCTCTTAACTGAGGAGTTATAGCAGAGACAACACCATCAGATGATCTGGGTTCGCCAGTAATGTTTTGCTGGATATCATCAGATAGAAGCTCATCAGGTTTTGGGACATTAAATAACCTTATCTTAGATGTAACAAGCTCTCTTTCTGATCCTTGGTTCTCGCTATCATTCCTGACTCTATCCTTAACCTCTATTGAAGTCTTACGACCCTTGACCTGACCAAGGATAAAGGAGACTCCGTCATCCATTTCAGCAACTGAGGTGCTAGGACTCCCACCAAGACCTTTCCCTCCACAGAGCGTATAATTATGCTTCGCACCTGGTTGGGCTTTCTTTTTCTCATAGGCAATCCCAACATTTATATATCCCTGTAATGAAATGGTAAGAATAAAAAAGTTAAAACAATGAACAAAGGGTACACACGAAAACTAGGAATCGTAACCATATCATTGCTGAGGGAAGAGCACCACTATAACAGCAGGTGAAGAAACTTACCCTCTGGTCAAGATACGAATACACTTCTCTAATTAGTGAAGCACCTTGAGATTCAGCCTCGGAAGGCATATCGGTGACACCACATTCAGAAAGTGGCAATATACGAGTAACATCCTTGCTCCAGAGACTTAAGATCTTATTCCTATATCACAGCAAAAAATATCATTCATTAAAAAGAAAGAAAGCTTTAATTTCCATACCAGAAAGTAATAAGAGAACATCTCATCGACAGAATACCACTACTCATAAAATGCAACAGTACAGTCATTCAATAACCACATGATAGCTGAAAGACCCAAATTTTCTGACTGACTTAACCTTTCATGGTGTCAGTGAGTAACAACTATTATTTACAAGTTGATAGCACTCAAACAGTAACTTGCATGACTAGTACGCATTTCCTGTTAAGAAAACTAAAATGGCATACAGAATAGGAGATGAAAATAACCTAGCACCAGGTTAGCCTAGTGGTAATATAGTGATAAAACCATCCTCACTCGTTCTAAACCAGGGGCCAACAATCGTGTATGGAAAACAGGGGAATGCAATATCATCGAAAAAGAGATAAGAATGATAACAAACCTGCATTCTAGATATTCTTGGATACCAGACTTGCGTTTCAAGATATCTTTGAATTTTATTTTCTCAACTGGACCAGCAGCGTAGGATTTCAGTCCAGCAGACACTGCAGCAGCTCCATCATTCTCAACCTCTGAAACACTTACTGATGAGGAATCGAACTTTTCTCTGATTCTGTATGTTCTCGAATTGTCCAAAATTTCCTCATCCAGAAATCTCTGCCCATTTATTAGAACTTCCCAATCTACATCCCCTTCATAAGCCATGTCTTCATGCCTCCGCTTTTTTGCTTGACGCACAGCACGTTGCTTAGCTGATAATTTTCCATCTTTGATTTCAGAATCAGGAACAGATGCTGTATCGTCCTGAAAGCTGCAATTTTCCTCTGCTGCTAAAGATCCAGGAGAGCCTCCATCAACTCCTTCATTAATGGAATGATGTTCACGGCCTGGGGCAGAATGCTGCTTGGTTTCATTGTGAGAAAGTTGATTTTGTAACAAACCGGGGCTTCCCTTTTGAATGGATGCAGTGGAGTTGTGTGGATCAACATCTGTATCCAGAGAATTCTCTGTGCAGCTCATCAGGAGATTAGATTCTGATTTCTGGACTTCACGGGCTGTTTCACCAATCGGGGTTGAGCTACCATCGGGTGTTTTAGCTGCTTCTCTTTTAGGAGAAACATAAACTATATCATGGCCATCAGGTAAGGTATCATTATGATTAAAAGGTTCCTCAACATCTGCTAACACGAATTTGGAGTCTTCTACATGGGAACGAGAAGGCTGGGCAGTATATGGGTGTTGGCTGAAAGAATCCTTTTCACACTTGACTTCAACAGGCAGACTCCCCAGTTCAACAGTTTCCTTCGCCCGAATACTATCGGGGGAGACATCACTTGGATGATTCAACAACACATTGTCATCAAGCGTTGATAGAATTTCTCTTTCACCAGAACCATTTACTACAGGCTCAGTGATGGCATTCTCAAATTTCTCATCCAATGTCTTTGTGCACTTACTCTTGGAATTGAATTCAGCAATACTACATGTGGTCGTATTCTGCATAGAAGAAGATTTGGGATAAGCAACTCCATGGACTGCAGGAACCAATATGCTGTCTCTGGAAAGCTGTCCACCATCTTCAAATGTTTTATTGTTGGAACTACCTTTCTGTTCCGAAAAAGAGCAATTATCATCGCAAATTTTGTGAGAGCAACAGGGATCTGCCTCAGCTCTTTCCACACAATCTAAGACCCCAGAATCGAACCTTTTTTCATCTTTGATCCTATAAAAAACACCATCTTGATGCATCTGGTTTTTCACTGTCCTACATTGTTCAGACGCAGAATCTAACCTACTTCGATAAGTAGGGCTTATCCCATTCACTAAAATTTGGGTTCTTCTGTTCGGTTCGTAATGCAGATCTGAGCCAGACTGTGCTGCAGAAACCGATTGAGACTCAACCAGTTTCACATCTGAAGAATGCACAGAAGTTCCCCCACCCAATGTGCCTTCACGTTTCTTAAATTGGAAGCAAACATCCGTAGGTCCTATAGCTTTGCTACCTTCGCCACACTCTAATTTCATTGCATCTTCGCCAAGTTTTGCTTTCTTCTTGCGCTTGTTTCCAACCCCTTTCTCCACAACAACATCTGAACACCTAGCTGCAACAGATCCAATGTCTTTCTTAGGACCTTTCAATTTCTTCCTCAAACTAGCTAATGTATCATCCATCCCACCAAATTCCACATCTTTAGCAATTACTTTCCGAGCCTTTGAAGCCTTGCCGGACACTGCCTTACCCTTCTTAGGATTCCTAGGCTTCTTCAGCTTCAACAAACTCCCAATCGGTTCATCGTCATCAGAATCGACACCACTCTCCACCATTGACTTAAATCTCTTCTTTAACCCAGGCTTCTTCTTGTCCTCACTCCCCATCTTCACAGCCCTAGGTCTAGCCACTCCCGCTGGCAAACCTTCCTGCAACCCTAGGTTAGCTTCAACAAGCACGGAATTCGGCAAATCACAATCACCTTCACCCATCTTCCCATGACCAAGTGATCCAAGCCAATACCCTAACTTACTACAATCGAATCAAACACATAATCCCTTCCTCCAAAAGAAAATCCCAATTCAACCAGACTATAAAATAAATCGAGCTGGGAAAAGAAAACGGAAAGCTCGATGTTATTCCGTCCCAATAGGTAATTTCCAATGGAAGTCCTATCCAGTCTCCTTGCCTTGCCTCCCCTGCCTCTTTGAAGAATCCAAATGAAGCAAAACTAGCCACAATTGCAGAGAAGAATACAAAATTCGGATGGGCGCTGGAGAAGAGTTTACCTCAGTAACTGCTTGGCCGGAAGAGACGAGCGTGATGAAAGAGAGGGGGAAATCAGAAGGGCGAAGCACTGTCAAAGCGTTTCAGAAAGGATTTTGTGCGGGCGGGGAAGAAAGGGAGAGAGAGAGAGAGAGAGGAGGGGGCGGGGCGCACGTTAGTTTAGTTTGGTTCCCGGAGCAGGAGAAAAGAGGTACGTTAGTACCGGGTCTCTCGATTATAAAATTGTGCTGTGGCAGTCCACTACGTACAAATTGTAACAAAAATTTCATATTTAAGCACGGTTAGTAATTTAGGACTTGGATAATGGAAGATTTAAGTAAAAGAATGACAAAATCAATTGTGTTGGAGAATAAAAAAAGTTCTTCTCTTAATAGGAGAGTATAGTTTTCCTCTTTCAGAGCACTTTATAGTTTTTTTCTTATTGTTTGCGCCAACAGTCGCCGTCGGCCTATCTACAACCCTCACCACCAATACGATCATCATCGATCCATAGCCAACAGGACAATGTCCCACTAGAAAAAACCCGGCGACCATCCACGCACCCACCCAGCACCCGCCCGCTTCTGTCACGACGATTCCCATCGATAAAAATATCTAATTGATGAAAAATAAAATAAATTCTACCGTACCCACAACAACCAAGACCACACCCACAACACCACCAAACTTTTCCAATGTAGCCGTCACCGTACGATCACCACAAACCGCACCTAACACCAGGAACCAAACTCGCAACAGAAGCACTGTGGCATGCAGCCCCATATGAAAGCGACATCATCGGCCACTCCGCAAGTGGAGCGACAATTGGCCCAGCTCAATCTCACTGATCTTAAACCTTGTCATAGCTGATCTCATCAAGGAGTCATCGGCCTGAGATTACGAACTCTGTATTGTCAGCACCTTCCTCACAAAAAAGGCAATCAATTTACAAACGGTTCACCGTACAATGCCAACAGTTTGGCAGCCATAGATGGAAGTGGAAATTGATGCTTTGGAAGGAAAGTGATTCCTTTTCCGCTTCGATCACGCGGTAGATGTCCAATTTGTGGTGGAAGGAGTCTTTGGAGTGTGGATCACACTCTCCTCATCACTCACCAGCTACAGCACGGAAAATCTCCGCAAGATGTACCTCTGACGGAGGCAGCCTTTTGGATCCGAATTCAGCATCTACCCTTTGGCTACTTTTCCGAAAAAGTAGGATAAGCCATGGAAAATTTTGTTGGACGCTGTCTGGAATATGACCCAAAAAATGCGATATACTTTCTAGAGCCCTACATGAGACTCAGGGTGCTGCTAGATGCAAACCCTTACGGAAGAAGCGGTTGGTCATACTCCACGATGGCAAAGAGCTTACCTGCAAAATCAGCTACGAAAAAATGCAAAGTTTCTGTTTTATTTGTGGAATCATGGGCCAAATTGAGAAGAAATGCCCACTGCAATTCTGTTATTCGGCGGAACAACTAACTCACCACTAGGATGACTCCATCAAGGCCGAAATCACGAAAGACATACATGCAAAGGCTGCGACCCCATGGCTCATCATTAAGGACCCCGCGGGCACGACGATCCGGACCAATAAACCCACGATGCCTGGTGACCAGGACTCCTCACAACCATATCCAACCCCATCATTTCCCGAGCGACAACTCGTTGGTAGGGGGACTCTCAGTCCGGAACCAATGACTAGCCTTAACCTCCCTTTGGTTGAACTTACCACGACAATCGACATGACTTTGGATACACAAAAAACACCATTGCACTGAACCGCTAGGGACATATTTGATGGATACCGAGAAGACTGTCGAACCGAAACCTCCCAAATCCACGAGGAAGCTTGTTTTTTTAACCAATGAGGACCACACAACGGGTCGACTTATGAGGCCCGACCCTAGTCATTAGGAATGAAAGATGCATTCGACCAATATCATAGCTTCCCTTGGCGATTCAAATAAGGATGTTTCATCCAAGCTACTCATTTTTTGTTATATTTTGTTAAATTTTAAGTTCTTTATGATGTGTCTCAGTTATCATCTCTCATTATTGTGAGTCCTTCTGTTTGTCGGAAGTCTTGTAAGAAGCAAGGATTGAGGCCATTTTTATTTTGCAAAAGGCATGTGATCTATGTAGCCATGAGTGATCACATACGGTCTTGAAATTGAGTTTTGGTCGCCCCATCAGCTGTGCCTGTAGGACCGTCTACCCTTTATTTTTTCTATTTTGTGTTTTAAGATTTAGATTTTCGGCATTGAGATTTTGGATTTGTTAGGTGCGTCGGGGTAGACTGAAATAGTTTATTTTGAGTCTGATTAGACCGATAAGTTTATGGCTTTGATGTGAATGTTAGGAGATTGAGGATGTGATGTAGAAAGTTTATTAGTGTTTTTTAGTTATGGACTGCGACTCTGAAATGCCAATTTGTGCAAATTTCCTAATGCTTAATAAGAAATTTATCACTTTGTCAAAAAAATGGAGAAGAAATTATCAGTGGCGGCGTTGGGTGGAGTTGAATGAGAGGGGACCAATCCCCTGGAAAGAATCGATAGGGAATTAGCGATCGATTCGGGATAAGAGCATGGAAATTAGTGGAGAGGTAACGGATTCCCCTAATCACAGAATTGAGTGAGGCGTTCAAGGAAGAGGGATGAGGATTCGAGAAGAAATCGTTGGCAGGAGAAGACCGCAACGGCAGCAGCGGCGCGTGACAGCTCGTCAGCGGACTGGATGTGGCGGTGGACCTTTGGGAAATCCCAGGCTGTGCTCTCGACCGATTGGTGGCGGAAATCAAGGTTCAATTAAGATTGCAGATCCGTCGGAATATGGAAAGGTCTCGACAGCGGCGACTAGGTACGTCGGAGAAGAAAAGGTGACGTGGCTGCAATTCCTGGAAAACTCAGTGATCATTCTGCAAAGTTCAGAACGATAAGTGATCTCAGTGCAACTTCGGTAATGTTCGTGAAATTAATGGTATTTTCCAGAAAGTTGAGAGTAACTAATCCACAATTAGTTATTTGTGCAGAGACTAACCTGGAAAGATAGAAATTCGATGGATTGATTTTGTAATTTGCCAAAGCAGGCAACGAATTGACAATTTTGCCCCTGCTAGTTTATGCTTGTTGCAATGAAGTAATTGGAGCATAACACAGTTTGACCTTTAAACGATGTACGGTCAAGAGCTGTGGATTCGTGGAAGCAAGAGGAATCACCTCAGGTCCGATTTAGAGATGTGAGCTCATATATGAGATGGGGGTTCTTGTTTACATTCTTGTTTGGCCAAGTAAAATTGTATGATAGTTCTATTGTGGTGTTTTTGTCTACTACCATGAATGTAGCTTGTGACTTGTGAAATGCTTTGGAATTGATGTCCTCTGTGATGTTAGAGCTTGGTGCTCATTGATGGATGTATGATAACACGAGTTTCGCTATGCCTTAACTATAGTGTAGCATTATTAGGCTAGATTAGTTCTTATTTGTGATGTGTGTTGGCTACTTACCCTCGGGTTGTGCAAGCCCTTATAGGTGTGTGATGTGCTTAACGGACATGTAGAGTATGTTAGAGATGTTGCTCATACGGGTTTGGTAGCTTCATAATATGATCTACTATGAGGCTTCCCACTTGAAAGCAGAGGTGGTTGGCATTAGGTAGAAATGAATACTTATTTGCAGGACCAATATGATCACATTAATAGAGCTCTCAACACTTATGCTTCTATGATTGATATTGCTCACTTACATTTCCTATCTATTATGGTATATCTAGATTTAGCAATATTATTAGTATCTGCAGTTATTCAACCCTATTCAATTCGATCGGATTATGGGACGAGTACAGGGAGGAGCTATAAAAATGAGCGGGGCAGGTAGGGAATGGGTTTAGGTACCCCACCATATACCAATACTCATATCCTACCAAATATGTAAGAATCTCTTTTAGCCCTTACCTATTAGTTATCAAACATAACCCTATGTCCCTAATCGAGACAATAAATGTGACTGTGATATTATTTTGTTATGTTTTACTGTAAAATGATGACTTATGTTTTAAAGGCTTTTGAATTTGGATTATGTGATAGTATTATATTTAAATTTTTAAATAAGTTATTTTGGGATGGGTATGAATATTGATATTCGAATGGAAATTGGGAAGAAGATGGGCATAAATTTTACGAATGAGAATGGAAATGGATATAAGTTCTCTGCCCCAAACCCGCCTCTTTGCCAAACCTACCTTGTAAAAACATATTCGTCATGTTTATCTCCAACAACAACAAAAAAATACCGTTAACTTCTATCTTTTCTATATAAGTTTAGAGCTTTTGGTATGATAGCAGTTTCATACTTCTTGTTAGATCAGTCAACATGTGGTTACACATTATGCTTTAAAAAGTATAGTAAAACAATCATACTTTAGTAGTCATTTTTTAAAATGAAAATTCACTCAATGACCCCCAAAAAATTGAACTAACAATTTTACATTTTGTAAGATATAACAATAATATAATTTAAAATTATCTTTTAAAACATATTGTCAATGTTTATAAGAGCCGTATCGTGGTTTTAGCACAGAACCTCCAAAATTTATTAAGCGTCGTTAGATTAACGAATTCCATCTGAAGTACCAAAAATACAAGCAAACCCGTATGAACAAGAAAGGAATGAGGAAAGTCTTATACTTTAAAACCGAACCAATTAATGTAGCTTTACGTGACGCAAATACGTACCAGGTAGCGAGATTCATTAAATATTAATGAATGAAGATCAAGAAAAGTTGATGGAAACATGCATGGTGCACCGAATCCAGATCGTTATATATCATGTCTTTTTCAGTTGACAGAGAAAGCTTAGGGAGATGATTGTCCAGCATAACATGAGAACAGGGGAAGACAAGGTACGTAATAGCCTATGCCGTCAAATGCCCCCATACAGAATCACGTGTTGGCTTGACCGACCAACTATTTCATTACAGAAGGAAAGTAGATATGCATGGCTGGCCTGTAAAATTCCAAGTTCCATCTTGTACATATATATACAAACAGAGTTCTTACCGTAAAATGAGTTAGGTCGCAGATTATTTGATCAATCTTAATCATTACTTTATATATAATTTTTATTTTTTTTATTCACCAAATATTAAATAATATTTAAGTGCGCTACCATATTATATTTTACCCAAAGAAAACATATGGGAATGATAAGAATTGATGGTAGAATTGTTGGGTACGTTTGTGAGGTTGTAAATGATGCATTTGTGTACTGTACTGGTAGTGGTATGTATTCCGGCATCAGCAAGTAGCATTCTTGCACGTGTTGCCAAAAGATTTAATAGCTAGCTGACCCCACCCGCACTGATTGACGCAACCGCAATCCACATAATCTTAAACTTTGCTTGCCCCTTTTCCATTCTATGTTACACGACGGTACAAATCTTCTGTGATAATGTTGTGCTTAAACTACGAAAAAACACCCAAATTCATCTATTTTTTTCCTCCATTTTTATGCTTCTTAATTAACCCAAAATTAAATTTTTATATTTTTTATGTTATTTTCTTGCATTTATATATCATTGTCATAAAATATCTGTAAGTAAAACATTATGATAATAGATTAAAGTTGAAAATTCATGAAATTTTCTCCAATTGTGACAAATATTGAAGTACTAAAAAGAACATATAATGGCTGAAACATGTTCTAGTAGAAGATTTTGAGTAGAATTTCAAATTTATAAATAAACTATTGTGAAATTTCAAGTTTAGAACACAAATTTTACATAAAATTATCATCACTCAAAGAGGTTATGGTTGGATCCTCAAATATCACCAAGTTCACGGACCACCGTGAACATGGAACATATTATATAAATAAACTATATAAAAATACAGAATAATGTAATACTTGTCGGAGCACAAGTTTTAAACATAAAATATTAAAAAAAACTTATTAATTAATAATGGGGAGGGATCAGAAATATGCATCTGCAAGACTGCAACTGCAAGGGAATAAGAAGTCAGATATGACCGATGATGACAAGTTCAAACCGAAATCTCTCCTCTCACAGCCGCACACGGTTTTTTTTTATATATTAATTAACTTCAGTCACCCACGGGACAATGTAGCATTATATTTCTTAAAAAAAACAATTAACGTTGTTACAGCTAGATTTCTGAGAGCACTGTACGTTCCGACTATGTTATCTCAGCGGCTTCCGGCCATTGCTATGACGCGGCTAGCAGCCAATGCCCATAACTTCACACATAACCGGTGAGATGTCATCGGCGACGTTTGATCTATGAGCATTGAATTAGGTACCTTGGTAAAGGGAGGGAGGATAGATAGATATAATAAATTCTAGTTGGTGATTAATGGTGGGACCAATGGGCTGGCTCTGGTTTACAAACTGCCAATACAAACCATAAAGGAGCAGACATCGTACCATGGTACTTCGACAGTATACTTGATCTTTGCTACTCCATAAGCTTGGGGGTTAATTTCCAAAACTCGAGCCACCGTTTTAGCTAGGTATTCAACTCTACTTAATTAATTAGTTTATACATATATTAAAATAATAAAACCGTGTGAAACGGTACACTTTTTCGTTTCCCAGATGAAACAATGATTGATCATTTGTTATGTGGCGTAACCGAGTTTGATCACTTTTATGCTTTTTCAACCATTAATGATTTAAGTTTTTTTTAAAAATGTTGGTCTTAAACTAAGATTTGGTTAACGTTTTTATTAAAAAAAACCCCATGATGCATGATTTCACGTAAATTTCAAGTTGTTAGGTTTGGCCATAGAAATCATAATTTTTAGGAAAGTTGAGTTGAGATTAGTATAAATATGTTGAATTGAAGTTACAAAATATTATGGATAAAAATTTGGAACAAGTGATGCAAGGATTCCAATTAAAATCATGGTTCCTAAAATTCCTTATATCCTTTGATTTAACATTCATTTCACAATCTTTTCCAATTTTAACTCAAGTATTTTTTTCTATTTTAATTTAACATTCCTAAGAATCATGATTCCATTATTCATCTTCCAATAATGTAGTGAATATATAGTCTACTTGAATCTAACAAATAGAATCCACCTTAATTTCATTGTGCTTAAACAGCTAATTAATTACCAGTACAAATAATAATTGGATTGCATATATATTTGAATTATTCGTAAATAGTATATATTGAGCTAGCTGTTTGGAAACTGACGCCTCACCTTAAGCCGATTAATTTCTGCATAAAGCGATGCTTATAAGCTGAACACAGCTGGAATTACAGATAATATAATTTCCGTAGACCTAAATGAAATGTTTTCTGTATCGTTACTACTTTCCATTCCGTTACCGACTTACCGCTCCTTTATTCCAATAATGATTTCTTTCAATCACTTCGATCGGCCTTACTGTGTATTTTATAATATATAATATAATAATATAAGATTAGCTACTTTGATGCAGTTTCTCACGTGTATATATAATCCTAATCCTAACGATATTTCTTCTGCAAACTGATCCCACTGCCCCACTCCATTACATTCTCCTCCATGTCTAAATTAATGTTGGCTACCATTTCTCTTCTCCTCCTCATCTTTTCCGCTGCCACAACCTCCGGCAGCGTAGGTAGCTGGGAATTTCTTCAAAAAAGTATAGGCATGCCAGCAATGCACATGCAGCTCCTCTCCAACGACCGCGTCGTCATCTTCGACCGTACCGATTTCGGCCACTCCAACCTCTCCTTACCCCAAGGAAAATGCCGTCACGATCCAACTGAGCGAATGGTCCAAACCGACTGCACCGCCCATTCCGTCGAGTACGACGCCCCATCCAACTCCTTCCGCCCCCTCACCGTCCAGACTGACGTCTGGTGCTCCTCCGGCGCCGCCATGCCCGACGGCCGCCTTGTTCAGACCGGCGGGTACAGCGACGGCGAGCGCCGAGCAAGAGAAATCCGTCCCTGCAGTAATGATACCTGTGACTGGATAGAATTCGACAACAGCCTATCAGCTAGGCGATGGTATTCCACCAATCAACTGCTGCCAGATGGAAGGCAGATAATCGTCGGAGGTAGAAGGCAATTTAACTATGAGTTTTACCCCAAAAACGATGCCGCACCAGGAGTGTACAGCCTTCCTTTCTTGGTTCAGACCAACGACCCGCTAGTGGAGAACAATCTTTACCCCTTTGTCTTCCTAAACGTGGACGGGAATCTATTCATCTTCGCCAACAATCGGGCCATACTTTACAATTTGACCAGCCACTCGGTCGTCAAAAGCTACCCCGTGATTCCTGGAGGGGACCCACGGAGCTATCCGAGCACCGGATCTGCTGTCTTGCTCCCACTCAAGCTTACCATGAAACCTGCTGCTGACGTGGTCGACGCTGAGGTTTTGGTCTGCGGCGGCGCCCCCAAGGGCTCCTATACCACTGCCACAAAAGGGAATTTCGTCACGGCTTTGGACACTTGCGCTCGGATCAAGATAACCGACCCGAACCCGGCGTGGATCATAGAGAAGATGCCCAAGGAGAGAGTTATGGGAGATATGGTCTCGCTTCCCAACGGGAATGTCTTGATTATAAACGGTGCTAGTTCGGGTACAGCCGGGTGGGAGTTAGGCCGGGATCCGGTTTTAAATCCGGTTCTTTACCTCCCGGAGAATCCAGTCGGGTCTAGGTTCGAGGTCCAGAATCCGACCACAATACCCAGGATGTACCATTCGTCAGCGGTTCTCCTCCGCGACGGGAGAGTTCTAGTCGGTGGGAGCAACCCCCACGTATATTACAATTTCACCGGGGTGATGTTCCCAACGGATCTAAGCCTGGAGGCGTTCTCCCCGGGGTACTTGGCAGGATCGTTTGACGGAAAGAGACCGGAGATCCTATCTCCGTCGTCGGGAGTTGGAGTGTCGTACGGGAAGAAATTTGGAGTTCAATTCAAGGTGGCGGCGGGGACGGCGGAGAATGGGGTGATTGTGACGATGGTGGCGCCGCCGTTCACGACGCACTCGTTCTCTATGAACCAGAGGGTGTTGGTGCTAGGGAGAGAGAAATTGAGGAGCATGGGACCGGCGAGTTACCAAGTGACGGTCAGCTGCCCAACGTCGCCGAATTTGGCGCCGCCGGGGTATTATATGTTGTTTGTGGTGAACCAGGAAATTCCCAGTCCAGGGATTTGGGTCAAACTCGGTTGACCTTTGATATTTTATTTTGAAATGTTTATTTGGGGACTTGTTTATTTGACGGTACGTAAAATGGTATAGCGGCACGTAGGACGATTGTTCTCAATTAATTTGAGGGGATTGGGTTTAATTTTTTTTTTAATTTTATATTTGTTGATTATTTTCGTCATATTTGTAATGATTGTTCTATCTCCAGGAGAGTATGATTTATTCAATTTCAAACAAGTTAGAATTTCTAACATCATCGTAAGTCCTGACATCGTAAGTTCTCAGGGAACCCACGGTGTGTCGTGGGTGGAGCAGTGATTGTCGATATCCTTTCATTTTTGATTGTTTGTCTTTATATTTAGGTTTAGGAGGTTTGATGTGCCGTCAACGGAGCTGCCTATAAAATGGTTCGTCATATTTTTTTATATCTTCTAAATCATATGGTGATCGATATCACTGGCACTGCTTAAATTGATGTTTAAATTTAATTGTTTCTTGTTATCTTATTTAAGCTACTGATGAAAAAATAATACCAAATCTGCTTGAAATTATTGATTTTCCATATCAATTATCAATGGCACATACCATGTGTAGAAACCACTAATTACAACATTTAATCAATATGAAAACGATGATTAGTAGGGTTGTTTTTTTTACTTTCAATTATTTATTATTTTCCATTTTTTGTCCAGGTATCAAAGTTTTTTTTTATATTAAGGTGGATTATTATTCGATATTATAAATTAGAAACAAATTAGAAAATGCATCTCCAATAACGTGTGCCTATATACAATTATATAAATCAAATGTAAAAGAAGTAACAAAATAAAACCCAAAATTAAGGGATTATTAAGGTGGACAAAAAGATGAACAACTCGATTGTTTTCTCAAAAATATGGATAACCTGAACATCTTAGTCTCTTTAGAAGAGATTGTTCAATTCCCTTGTGTTGTTGAGGAGTTTCATCATCACTATATTTTTCGATTAATTGTATCCCAATGATATGAATTAATATATAAATATTTAAGAAAGAAAATGAAGACATGTTTTGTCTGAAGTTTCCAAATTACCTAGTTCATGGTTCACCGTACCCTTGGATAAAATCATCCTTCAAAAATTAACATTTAGATTGGGCACCAAAAAATAAAACCCAGCACCATCATTGAGGCCATTATCAAGTGTTCTCGTTGGGACAAGGCAAATTATATACAGTACCCCTGTTTTAACTTTGAAGAAAAGAAGGTAGAAGAATTGGAATTTTTGAATTCAAGAAAGCAGAGAGCCGTTACTCATTATGAATTTTCATTTACTCAGTAAACAGTAGCAATCAATACTTTTTCGATGAACCGACGGGAAATTAAAACTATTAAATCACTTCGGGCTGAACTAGAACGATAATAGCTCTTCAGATACGTACGTCTTCATGGCAAATTTGAGCTTCTGTACTCTAGCTACTACGTACGTACTAATCCTAGTATGACAATCTCGTGATTTCTTTCCTCCGGGATCCTATTACGACATGCACTGATAATTAGTTTTGACCCAGAAAGGAAAAGTTGGCTGCTCAACACGTTTAGTCTGGAATTGTGCACTCACGAGGATCCAGCTGCTACGTACCTAGCCTAACTTCTTTTTCCTACGTGCTAATTAACTATTATGTATTTATGTTTCTTTTAAAGAATGGAATATCGGGGCCAGAGTCTGTAGGTCATTAAGGTTATCTATATATGTCCCGTATGGAACATATTGTAATTAGAAACGACTGATGCTAGCCAGCCACCAGTGCTGTCAATGGAAATTAGTAGGTATAGAAACCAGCTAAGTGAGTGGTCCCTAAACTGAATCTTTTTAGCTCTTCCCTAGCTTGGCTTAGATATATTGAAATAAATAAAGTTTTTCTAATACCCAAAACAGTCTCTAAAGTTCAAAAAATATTAGTTCTGCCAAGATATATACTCAATTAGGATTTTTGTTTGTATGTACCCATTTGCCTGCTGAGAATAATAATAATAATTATTATTATTATTATCAGTGGAGGGTCACATGATCGACAATAAAGCAGTGTCACATGTGACATGTAGGCTGAACTTTAGTAAGGCTTAGCTAGCTTCATCACTGTGCAAGGATGGGAATGCTAAATTTGGCACCACCGTTAATTGGCCGGTTTACAAACAAAATAAAAGTAAAGAATGTATATATTGCATACATGGCCAGATAACCAATTTTGAGAATGCACAAGGTAGGTTTTGAGTGTATTTATGCAAAGTTGAGAAATGTTAGGAGTTCTTTGAAAGATATGAATCGGAAATATTTCTCTGATCTTAGCAGTAGAGTGGCTGTAGCAGAGATGGAGGTGAAGCACTCTCAGGTCCTTGTTTTGAATGAACCTACAGCCGATCGATTTGCTGATAGCACAATAAAGTTGGAAAGATGGATAAACTTGAAAGATTATGAAGAGAGTATGCTCATGCAAAAGTCAAGAAATTTCAAATACAATTTTATTTCACAATTCAGTTCAGATTGACGGGGGGGGGTTGTTGGTGGGGTGGGGGGAGGAGATGGTCTCCTCTATGGCAAAATTAATCCTGATGTTTCAAATACACATACAACACAATCAATCGAAATATTAGGGGAAAATATAGAATATAAAAGCAACAACTATAAACTTGTCAATGTGCGAACTGATTGAATTAAACTTTGAAAGACAAGTGAGTCATAGCAACTTCAATCTAACTAAGATGAGTTGTGTCCAATAAATGCAAAAAAACGACTATGAAGATGTAATAAAATCATATTTTCTTGATAAACAAAAATATACTTTCCAGCCAATAGGCCGGTAATTTACTAGTATATGTAAAGCCTAAGTAGAATACATATGGTTTACTGAGTTATGTTCCTTTTACTTTTTTGCAACTCGTAAGAAGGTTTAGGGACCATATTGTCATTTTTCTGCCATGTCCACCAAATTCCAGCCCAAATCCTTAATTGGAAAGCATCTAAGAGTTAGGTATCGCGAGTGTAAAATTCATAAGTGCGCAGACCAATTTCTAAAAACAGTCACTTATCTTCCTGCAACTGCAAAATCGCCATCTTCTCCAATTGGCTCTGGACGGCAGAGATCATCATCGGCGACGCTCGGATTTCTGCCGACCGATCTCCAAGAAGTTTGGAAGAATGGATCCTGATGCCGCTAGAGTCAACCGTCAATGCCGCCCTTTCTCACTCGATTTCGAGACCACCAACGACAGCGCCTCTGTCTTCTTTCCCCACCGGTTCTTCTCCGCCGTCGATAGGAGCTTCCCGACGCCGTTCCGATCGAATCCCCTAGGTCGGGGTCGGACGCCCCTACCTGCGTTTTCTCATCTCTTGTAGCTCGTCTGGACGTCGGCCTCCAGTGCCCAGTTGTCGATCATATCATCTTCGTCCTCTATTCTCCTCCGAAGCCGTCGTCGACGTACACACACCGATCGAAGTTAGGGGCGGCACTGCTCTCTTCTTAGGGAAGGTTTAAATACTTGAACCTCTGTCACTGGATTGATCCCACAGCCCAATGAACTATTGGATCAATCCAACGGCCCAAGGTTCATTGGGCCTTAGGGCCCACAGTTAAACCCAAACTCAGTTTACGTGACAGCTTCTTCTTCTCCTTGAATCTATCATGTCTCCAAGGTCCATCACGAGATTCATCCAACAGTTTAGATTCCTGCAGACCCATAACTTATCAATTAAAAGCTCAATCCCAACTCCGATTATCTAACCAACCCAGTAATTAAACCAAACCTCGACGAAGATCCCTTGTATTTGGTCAATCATCAAGTCAAACCTCCTGAATTAAATTAATTCGATTTTAGTTCTTGATTTCTACTCGACAAGTACGATTTTAATCGAATTGAACATTCTAACCGCTAGCCTACAACTCACCTCATAAACCAACTCCAACTGGTTTCTTTAAATCACAGTTCGATAACCAATTTATATAATTTAATCTACCATACCCCGATCATTTCTAAAATAAATACGTAAATTAGATAATGGCTAAACATAAAACTTTAATAATAACACTCATAATAATACTAATATTTTTTAACGATTTTTCTTGGATTTTCTAAGAGTAATTTAGGGATTTACATTAATAATTTTTAACCTTAAGATCGGGGTATAACAATAAGATTCAAATATAGCTATTTGAAATTCTTAATAAATATAAAGTGTCAAATATAAGATTAAAATATAACTATTTGAGACTTATCATTGAAGATAATCTAAGTAAAATCTTTTTTATCATTTTGAGATTTTCAAATTTTAATTTCATTAATATATCTAGCTTTATTTCTTTGATGGATCTAATTGAGTAAATTTCACTTGATAGTTAGATCATTTAATAAAGTGAAAGAAATTCACAACATCCAACAACCAACCTCAGCCTCCGGCGAGATTTTGTTGCTATGGCGGAGATTTTAATAGTTGCTCACAAGATTTTAACGAAATTTCTGCCACCTTTCCATAACTAAATAGATTAAAATTTCGCTTGCACTTGACCAGTTTACTGTAAAGCATGCCTCTTAATTATGTTCATATAAGCATATGAATCTAAGTTTGGTTTTTGCTTAAAGAAGTTAATAGTCAAGTGACACTCGGTGCTATAGAGCCATATTTTTAATGCCAGGATGAGATGCGAGCGAATCCAGTACACCGCATATTATTTTATAGTTTTAAGTGAAGAAATCATATGTAAAAGTTTTAAAATTGAAGCTTTTATACGGTGCATTTCGAAATTTAGTAAAATTTACTTTCGAACTCACATCGCTCATAAAATCTCACTCAAACAGTTCAACTTTCAGGATTTTAATAGTTCCAAGATGTCCAGGACGATTATAAGTTGTTAAATTTCAGGATTTTACCTTTAATTAATCTAACGGTTTGTATAAAATAGGTAGTAAAGTCTTCTCACAAAATTATTTTTATTGATAAGTTTTATAAAATGCACTGCCACATCAATGCTGCCGTTGAGGCTCTTTCAGTCGGCCGTCGATTTTCCAACAAGACTTTGGTCACCGGCCGGCCACTTTCTGACGAGACTCCGGTCACCGGTCGACATCTTTGGAGCGAGACTCCGGTGACCGCCGACGCCTTTTCCAGCAAGTCGCCACCTACTGTTCCGACAAACTTTATAACCGATTATATTTTGTAATAACTATTTATAGTATAACGAGGAATATAACCTATTATAATTAGTAATTATAACCATTTATATTTTTTATAATATAACTAGTTTTATTTTTTTAACTTATGTCAAGTTTTTTTTAAAAAGGTATTGAAATTTCTTTAAAATAATTATTATGTTTGAAAAAAAACATTGAAATATAGAAAATACCCCTCCAGCCATTTTTGGAAATTCCGAAACTTTTTTCACCAAAATTTTAAACAGCTCTAAAAAACAACCATTCTAATTTCACCATTACATTTTTGCAATTGCAAATCAAAACTATATGTTTGCATTTAAAGTTTAAAAAATAACAAAAAAATTGGCTAGGTTATAAAAAACTAACGATAAATTTGGGTGAGTGATTTGGGGTGATTTGGACATTCGAAGGGATTTCGTCTCAAATCGCATATTTGGGATAACAAAAAGAAAGAAATTCGAAGAGATTTAAAATCATCTTGTAGGTCGGGAGAAAATTTGGTGAATCACTCAAAAAAGATAAAAGTTTTGGAGAAAAGAAGGGAGATTTGAAAATTATAATCAAGATTACCTCTTATTTTCTTATGAAAATTGATATCATCATAAATAAACCGTAAGGACTTTCGTATTTTTATGTTTTCATTGTTAATTTATGTTTTCTCTCTATAATAATTATATTCAAAATTACGCAATTAAACGATCTATTTTGAAAATAACATTCATTTAAATTTCTTTAATTTTAAATCTCTTTAATTTTAAATTATGTAATCAACTTACCATAATAGAAATGCAAAAAGTTGAAGCGATAGAAATTTAATTGAGGAGAGGACAAAAGAGGCGCAGGTAGTAAAACCACCCCACCACCATCGAAAAGAAAAGAAAACCACACGGAAAAACAAGAACAATAAATTAGTCTTTTTTAAAAAAAAAGAACAATAAATAAGTAAATAAATACTGGCAAAAAATTAATAATAATAATAATAATGTTAAATCACAATGGAAAACTTTTTCTTCCCACTCCTTCCTACCCTCTCTCTTCTTTGTTCTTCTGGTACTGTTCTTGACTTCATCCCAACCCTTGTGCACTCGTGGCTCTTTCATCTCTGGAGTTAGGGTTCTTAGGGAGTCTATCTACTTGTCTTCCGTCCAGTGTAAGATTTGGGTTTCTCACTCAATTCTCTTGCTGTTCTGTTCATCTCTGGATGACCGATCATCTTATCCATATCTCCCCTTTTGAAGCATCTATTGCACTGACAGTAATTTGTCTGCTTCTCGCTGTAGCTTTTTTTATTCTTCTTCTTGATTTTGGGTGCATTTTGGTTGTAGATTAGTGAACTTCCGTTTCTGGGTTTTTCTTACACCAGGTGCGGCTTTTGAATGTGGACTTGGAAAGAGGGGTTTGTAGTTGAGCTGTAAACTAAATTGATGATTCGGCTGTGGGAGTTTCTGGGTTTTCTTTTGTCTCTTAAGGTTTTAGGTTACTTTTTTTGCATTTCTAGAATTTTCTCAGCTGTTTGAATGTCTTTTGTTATTGTCTCTTCTTCTGACTAGGCCAGCAACGCAAGATTTGTTAGGTTTGTGGGTGCAATTCGGCATTACTGGTTTATGTGCTGTTGGCGGAAAAACATGATAATGCTCATATAATTTTGGCTAGTCCCCTGTTTACATCTTTAGAAGCTGGCTTTAGAGTGTTACAACTGTTGCTTGTAGAAACTGAGTGTTCAGTCTACGAATTTCTGGACTTCCCAAGAGATTAATAGGTATTATGTCCTAACGTGGGATGTGGTGATTTGTGACCGAGTTGATGAATTGTTCGTGCTAACAAAGTCTCAGTCGGTTGCAACAAGCAGTTGATCATGAAGGTGTGATCTGTGAACTATGGGATAAGATGTAATCCACTAATTCTAACTTATAGCGTGACTAGATTCGTAAAGTACTATATGGCCCTGCTGCTATTCTTTGTTTTTTTCCTGCATCTATCAAGTACTATGATAATGCCATTGTGTACTGATACTTGTTTTCATTGTTGGAAATGTTTTCCTCTTTGATTTGGCTGACTTTTTTTTAGTTACACAGGAAGGGGGTCTAGAATGCAGCTGTTCTTGGCCTGCTGATATTACTGTTACAGTATTTATCTCTCCTTGTAAGTCATTTTCTTATGGTATGAAAACAGCAAGCTATTAGTGTCATGTAATAAGGAGCTTGATATTGTTTTCTTCTTATTCCGCATCCCTTGATATAATATCAAAATTTCTGGGCGGTGCTTGTCTATCATTGTGCAGTAAGAATGGATGATGGAGGGCATCGTGAAAATGGACGACACAAGCCAGATCAGTTTAAAGCAGCTCAGAGTCAGGTATTGTTCAGTGGATAATTTCTGCCGGTGTAGCTTCTTTTCTAAATACAGTCAACAATAAGGAACTTAGTTTGTGCAGACTTCATTTGGCGTTCTATTGGAAACACTGATTAGTGTTATATCTATGATGTTACTGCAGTGGATGCAACCGCCTTCCATGAAGCAAATCATGTCAATTATGGCTGAACGAGATGCAGCTATTCACGAGAGAAATATGGCTATTTCAGAGAAGAAGGCAGCAATTTCAGAGAGAGATATGGCATTCTTGCAGCGAGACTCGGCTATTGCTGAGAGGAATAATGCCCTAATGGAACGGGACAATGCCATTGCAACACTTCAATATCGAGAGAACTCGTTGCCTAACGGTAATATGTCTTCCTGCCCAACGGGATGCCAAATTTCACGTGGAATGAAGCACATTCACCATCCGCAACAACACACACATCACCTCCCCCACATGGATGAAGCTACTTACAGTAATAGAGAAATGCAAGGAAATGATTCCCTCCCGACTTCACCAGAGCCAACTAAGTCTCGTCGTGGTAAAAGAGCCAAGGAACCTAAGGCAACACCACCTAACAAGAAGAGCTCAAAATCACCAAGAAAGGCGAAGAAGGAGAGTGACAACTTGAACAAAGTGATGTTTACAAAAGCAATTGAGTGGAAGACAGAGCAGGATATGGATGATGGCGGAGCTGAAGATTTGAACAAACAGCTAATAACATCAAAGACGGACTGGAAAGGGCAAGACATTGGGTTGAACCAGATTGCATTTGATGAGACAACAATGCCGGCTCCAGTCTGCTCTTGCACTGGTATCTTTAGGCAGTGCTACAAATGGGGAAACGGTGGCTGGCAATCATCATGCTGCACAACTACTCTGTCGATGTACCCTCTACCTACGGTGCCAAACAAGCGACATGCTCGTATAGGTGGAAGGAAGATGAGTGGTAGTGCTTTCAGCAAACTTCTCAGCCGTCTGGCAGCTGATGGTAATGATCTTTCCCATCCAGTTGATCTCAAGCATCATTGGGCAAAACATGGCACTAATCGTTACATCACAATTAAGTAGAACAGTGAGCCTGCAGCGGATGTTGCTCTTCTCTTACTCTTTATCCTTCTCCAATTTTATCATAATGCTGCAAGAGAAAAATAACAAGGCTGTCATGGACTCACGATACAAGAGTCCCTTTTCTTACTGTCTCTAGGCGATGGAGTATGTGTCCTCCCGAGACAGTAATGTTGTTGTATCCTATCTAATTGTAAACGTTAAGGCTGTAATTGTGCATGGATTTGTGGTAATTGAACGATTAATAGTGCTCTGTATCTGGTTTAATCAAGAAATAGATTTGCTAGACTAACTTAAAGACATGCCTGACAACTATTACCTATTTATTCTGTTAGCTACTTCTCTCATCGAAGCCATTTCAGATTTGGTTACACCAAAACAAGCGACCAGCTATTAGACACTGTAGAGTGGTAAGGCATCCAGTACAAAGTGCATAATTTGATCTTCCATTGTTAAGATGACAATGAGAATTTGTAAAAGGTGCAAAGCAATCAAAATCTACACCAACAAATTTTTGAATAAAACTGTCAAATACATCGCATTCTGAAACATTAGGAGCACCAGTGTATAGTAATTAACACTTCGAGTAATTTACAGCACATAATGGAAAACAGTAACATAAACTTTAACTAAATCCTCAGCTTCTTCTCCAGCCTTAATAAACCGCCACCAGTTTATCAATCGGGCATGCAGTCACCGTATGGAAGATTTATTTATCTGCTTCAAACACAAAACAATAACTGAAACTCGTTATGCATCATTGTAAAATGCCCGCGCATAAACTAAGAATTACAGGTTATTTAAAAAAACTTTCTTGTGTCAGATCACGAATCATCAGCACAGAATTATCAGACAGGGATAACTGTGAATATTATGGTCTCATCATCCACATACCAACGCCAGCCAAATGGATGCTTCAAATCAATAAAATGCAGAAATTCTGGCGATTCAGAGCGCCCTAGTTTGTACAATTTACAACTATGGATTCAGTTGACAGCCTCGATAAAACGAAATCCATTAAGGGTTATTGTAAATTGTAAGAACAAAAACAAAGAATTGCAGATCTTTCAACCAAAATATTCCAAAGTGAGACTCTTTGTGTCAGATCACGAATTATCAGCACATAATTATCAGACAGGGATAACTGTGAATAATATTGTCTCATCACCCACACACCACCGAGCCACCGCTTAATAACTTGATGAAAACGAACAGCCAAAAGCAATATATATATTTTTTAAAATAGCAGAAATACAGAGAGCCTCAGACCGTCCTAGTTCATATAATTTTCAACTATGGATTCAGTTGATAGTCTCAATAAATAGTCATCACTGGCCAGCAATTAGGTAAAACACTAGAAAACTGGAAATTGAAAGGTTTGTAAAAGAGAAAGGCATCAGATCTTCCTATTCAAGAATCTGAATCACGGCAGCACAGAGGCGAACAAATCCACCCCGAACTGCTCAATTGATTCGGCAAATTTATTCGTCATTCGCCCCCTCTGCTTCAAAACCAAACAATTAAAAGATATATAGACAAGGGAATTGGAGAGAAACGGAAGAACATAGAATAACAGGAGCACAAGATAAACTGCGTCAATGTAGGCATTCAGCCGCAGTGGAAGCTTATTGAAGAAATAGGTATGAATTTGCTTTTATAAGGGTTTTAGCAGAGGGTTTTAGGGTTTGAGATATGGGTGCGGACCCACGGAGGCCGTCGAGCGGGTAGGAAACTTTCTTAATTTTTTAGGCCCATCTTGATAACTTGATAAGCCCACATTCACCTTAATTTATTTGTACCTCAAATTTATTTCAAATTCTTAACGTCGTTTCACCAAACAAAAATTCTTAATAAAAATTAAAGTTAAGTAGACTCGTGTAGTGCAATTTACTTAATAGGTAATTCCAAGGTTGGGTCTATTAACACTTTGGTGTTGTTCGAAGGGGACGTAGAGACGGTTGCTCTTTTCCTTATCTGAGATTTGACTTTAAATTGTTCGGCGGTTAGGGAATAGAGCAACCCCATTATGTGGCACGCGAGCCTCTTAAATATCATTTGTGAGTGTTGCCTTTAGTCCTTACTCTTTGGGTTGATTCGTAGTTGGTATGTGTTTGATATCTCTTTGCCTCAGCAAGGGCCTCAGCAAGGAGCTATCTCGAGAAAAAAAAACACTTTGGTGTTTTGATGGGGAAAGGCAATAGCCTAATCAATCTTATTAATGTTGACAGAAGACTTTTATAAAGTTTGACGCATTAACAAGTCTAAATGGGAGGTGTAAATCCTACAAGCGGGGTACATGGAACAATAGTTGTCACCCGGGCGATGAGTCAACTAATTTCCATTCTCTCCTGACAAGACAAATTAAAACAAAACCTAACCGACACTGAAAAAGGACAAGTGCAGACTCCCATGACCGAGATCCGACCTCGACAATACTAGTGCAAAGATGAAAAACACAAACCCAAGCGAGAAAGTTCAAAGCAAGCAGATTGAAAAATTGAAAACCCCATAAACAGTAGGTCTTCAGCCGTCATCCGCGTAAGGGACCTAACCTTCGCACGGCTCGAATCACTCACATCGACGGGTAGGTCGCCGAAGGCTGACCTGCTTGTGCTTTACGTGCTCCGCTCATTGTGAGCTTTTTTGGCGATTTTGATGATTGATGACTCCCATCTTCGTCCGTCTTCATGAGATCATGTTGTTGTTGCTTTCCTTATCGCCTCCTCTTCTTGTCGTCTTGGATTTACAGCTTCGTTGCCTCATCTGTCGTGACATGTTCGCCATAGGTGAACGTTTTGTATTGGTCCTCGACATTCACACCCATGCATGCCTGGAGATCTTGAATGTTGCTAGGAGTGTCGTGCCCATGTCCCATTTTTGGCCCCGAGTACGGAGTTCGTCTTCGGTTGGTGTCGAGTCCTGCATGTACTCGCTCCACTAGGTACATATTATTAGCTATCACTCTGGCTTTCTCCTTCGATCCCACTCGAAGATCTTCATAACATTGGCGCGTGATCAAATGCGTCGGGATGCAAAAATGAGCTTCACACTACCGGTCAAGATGACCCATAATCCCGCAGATATCGCAGAAACCCAATAGCTTATCATACTGAAACATGCATGTGATTGCTGCATTGTCATGGAGCCTCAACTTTATAAATCTCTTTAATGGTTTATTGACATCAAAAAATACTAGCAATCGCATATAAGGGTTAGGGCGGTAGATAACGTTCTTCTCATAGTGAATGAATTCACCAACAAAATCTCCCAATGCTTGTCCGACAGCCTCGTAAAAGTACCCAAATTGCATATCATGAACCTAGAACGCAACTTTGTTGAGTGGCACTTGCCGTGGGTTTTCACCACAGCGGAGCTCGGATGATACCAAGAGTAAGTCGTCATAATTCTAAGGGCCAAAATCGATCATACTACGGACTTCATGTTCATGAAAAAATCAAACGAGGATTAGGCGATTACTTAGATCATCGATCTCCACACCACTTTCCGGTTCCCATAGTTGGGATAGCTTATCGGACTTCGCTGGGAAGTTGATCTTCCTCTTCGTCAAGATGGAGCCCACTCCACATAACTCGTACTCCCACTTTGGAGGAGTTAGCACGAGTTGTGCGAGATGCATCTCCTCTTCTTCATTGTCGTCGAGAGAAAGGTTCTTGACCGGTTGCTCCAAAGTAGTTGCGGCTGCAGCTGATGACGTTGCCATGGGGGGGGGGGGGAGATTGGCGCCGACGGTTGGTGAATTGGAGGCGACGGAAGAATTGTGGGCATGGGTTGATCGGCGGGGGGTTGCTTAGAATTGACTCTCATTCGAGTGTGAAAATTAATTAATTGACCAGACTCAACTTCATACTTCTTCGGAATATCCTTAATCGCCAAGCTCTCCTCAAGTTTGTAACCTTGTCTCATTCTTTGAGCCAATCGACAGTAGCTTGTTGCCTCCAATAATTCCTCATTATCCTCAATCTTTGCTAATTCAGCTTCCAACATCTTTCTTTGATTAAGAACACTATGTTTTAGCCCGATAATCTAAGCTGATAATCTAAGGCCTTCAACACTTTATTAATCTTATTCTTCTGTTTTCCAAAATTAGGAAATGTATGCACATTCCATTCATTAAGCTTCTCGCGGCAGTGACCCATCTTTGACTCCAAGTCATTTTCCAAAGAATTTGTCCAAGCTCCTTGAATAATACCTTGGCAGTCAATGTGCTTGGCCCAAAGTGGCCGAAACGGAAAGACCAGCCCCAACCTATCTCAACATCATCTTCTCCCAGTGAATCACACACAATTGGTATGTGGTTCGATCAAAATCGTTCCAATACTTGAACAGCAGCTGAACCAAATAGATTCATCTGTTTAGGGTTGGCCACAAACCTATCAAGACGTTCTTCAATAAATTGTAAAATAATAAGATTTTAAGATCTAAATCGTCAATTCCACAACTCAACTACAAATAAAAGGTAATTTTGGTTAGAATTCTCAAAATGTCCCCTCCCCTTCCAAGATCTCTACCCCTTTAGATAATTTGAGTTCATTCATAAAAAATTTTCCGGACCCACAATGTGATCTCAAATCACTCCAAATATCTTCCATTTAAATATCCAAACGAGTTTTTGAGACTAAATCTCAAACGAAGTCCAAATCACCTCCAAATAACACGTACAAATTACCCATCTAAACGACACATAAATTTACTAAGATAATTAAAAAGGTAAAATAATTTATTTTTCAATAAAAAGTAAAATAAAAGTTTAGATATGGTTACAAAATCTACAGTATGTTTAAAAACAGAAATTACATACAAAAAAATTAAAAATGGGAAATTTTTTTCCCATAATTAAAAGAAGGAAAATATAAAAAAATATGAAATATATTACTTTCCTTTCCATATTCTATATTATACCAACAAACCTACCAAATTGTATTCTCTTACCTACCAATATTCTATAAATGAATTTTTTTCGATTATAAATACGCAATTTATCTTCATGAAATAGATATTATTCATCTGCGGAAACAAAAAAACTAATGACATATGCATTTTTCACTTCTATGATGTGTATTGAAAAAAAATTTATTATCGAAATGATTCATTATATTCCCAATGAAGACGAAGAAATTAAGGGATTCCAACCGCAATTACGAAATCAGATTAATAATTTACCAAAATATACAAAGATTAAAGATAATTATCTTAGTCCATTGATTCTCTCATAATTAACCATTTTATTTTTATAATTTTGTGTTACCAATGCCAGATTTGCAAGGCAACCTATGTAATGTCCTATACTTACGGTTTTGCTTCGCTTGTATTTTTGTTTTTTATCACTTTTTTTTGTAAAAATGTTGTATTTCTTTTCAATCAACTAAATGTTTGGCTTTTGTCTCGGTACTTTATATGGTTTTTGGGGCTTTTGGTTCTATCTATTGTTTTGCATTTTGATGTAACACATTAACGTAATTAAGAGGAAATTCGATAATTAATAGACAAACATTATACAAACAAATAATAACACATAAAATGTACTTATAAAGTCGTTTTTCTTTAAAGGTTTTCTATCTCTCTTTACTCAAGGTAAGTAACTATCTTATCCGATAAAATGAATAAAAACTATTTTGTAATATCTAATGAATAAATACAAACAAATATAAAGATTATGTAATGCAAAATGTTTGATTCAAAGATGAGATAATGGTTGTGTGGATGATGACAAGAGAACTCATGGTTGGAAGATAGAAGAAGATGTACAAAACCCTAATTTTATATGGCAATTAGGTTAGATAAAATATGTTATTCAGATGGATAAATACTTCATTATTGATGCATGTGCTAAATTTAAAAGCTTATTTTATACATGCAATTGCCAGTTACAATGAAATCGATAGTTATGATATATTTTTGGTTATTGTATTTAATTTTTTATTCAAATTCAACACAATATTCTAATATATCTTGGATTCATCATTTTTTCAGTTAGTCATGACATTACATAATCACCACAAAATGTTGGTGATGCGCTATTTATGCTATAAATTAACTACATAATTAATGTCAAATTATACCTATACTCTTCAGTACCTTCTCCCTTACACTAAATTAAAAATAAAAAGAAAACAGAAAAGGTACTATTTTATTTTGGTAATTAACATAACCAAAAGAACCATCCGTCCACGTTTAATTTGGAAAACTAAATATTTCAAAATTTTAATTATAAGAGCGCCGAATCTGCCCCCTCAAAGAAAATTAAAAAAATTGGGAAAAAAACTAAAACTATTAAATTTAATCTTTTATCACTACGGGTATAAAAAAAAAGCTTCCGTCCGGCCGCTGGATAGACGGCGGAGATAAAGAAGCGGTGTCTGTTGGGCGAAGGAGAAAGAAATAAAGAAAGGAATAAGCATTGGGTCCCGAAGAAACCGCGTGAACTCGACTCCACGCGCTTCTCTTTCCCTTCTTCCATTCGCGGTCGGAATTTCCTTTGTGTTATACACAGAGACGGTAGAGGACGCAGTAGAAGCAGACAGTAAGTCCCCAAAAAGTCCAAAGCTTTGTTCTCCATTTCGATAGTTTTCCTGTTTCCCTAAAGCTTCCCGACAAAGCCCGCTTGTAAACCTTTCACCCTTGTGATTGCCGCCACTTTTTCCTACAGTTGGCAACATTGTACGGACGTCCCTTTCCAGTCCCTTTTCATTCCAGCTAAGTGGAACAACAAAGCAGCAGCAAAGTAAGAGACCCCCCCATTTCCTTTCTTCCTTGGTTACCCCTCGAATAGTGTTGGTCCTTCTTAATTTTGGGGGGTTGTTTCTTGTTGTCTTGCATCGCTCTGTTATTTAGATTCTAGGGTTTGAATTGTTGTTTTGGGGTCTTCTAATTGTGGAGGAATTGGATTCAAGTTCTTTAAATTTGTGGTCATGGTCATATATGGGGTTTGTTAATCGGATTAAAAGAACGTTTGAGGAAGTGTTTTGATTGTGTGTTTGTTTTGCTTGGCTTACAGACTCGGTGATCAACCGCTCTGTCGTACCTTTCTTCACCAGTAGTTTAAATACTGGAGTTATAGGCATTTTCCAGCCCTCAATCAGTCTTGGGTTTTGTGAGTCTCAAATGTGTGATTCAATGCGGCAATCCTCACCCAGTGATAGTCTGGAAGAGGCTAGCATCAACAAGAGGATTGGTTTGCCTCCTTCGCATCCAAATAACCACCATATATTGTCTTCTGGATTGGTCTCAGACCAGCAGCAGATGGGTTTGAATCGTGGCAGGCCATCTCATTCGAGGTCTTTGTCTCAATCCTCAATGTTCTCTCTTGATTGTCTTCCTCCATTGAGTCCTCTGCAGCATCTGTCCATGGTCGGGGATGTGTCTATGGAAGAAAAGGCTGGTGCTTCCCGTGGATTGTTGGTTCCTGGTTCAAGGGTCAATGAGGGATTGCCTCCTCGTAGAGGCCATAGGAGGTCCATGAGTGATAATGTCCCATTGGGATTTGGAGCCATGATTCAATCTTCGCCTCAACTGATTCCTATTGGGGGCCAGGGTGGTTTTGATCGGTTCAAATTGGTGAAACAGGAGGTGGAAGGGATGGGTGATAGGCGATCGATGGTAGAGGTTGGTGATGATATGTTGAATGCTTATATGGATAATATTGATCCATTGAACTCATCTGGTACCGAGGATAAAGATTGGGATAGCAGGGTTAGTGGTACTAAGACAAATGGAACTGAAAACAGTGATAATGAGGCAGAGAGTCATATAAAAGGGCTTAAGAGAAATGCTGATGGTGACATTGGACCTGCTGGCCGGCACTATAGGACTGTGTCGATGGATAGCTTTATGGGAAGCCTGCGATTAGATGATGAATCGATGAAGATTCCTCCTGCTGGAAATAGAATTGGTCAACTCTCATCTAGTAGCTCAATGCAAGGGAGTCTCACAAAGTTCAACTTGGAGTTTGGAAACGGTGAATTTACTGAAGCGGAGCTGAAGAAGATTATGTCCAATGACAAGCTTACTGAGCTTGCAATGGCTGATCCAAAGCGTGTCAAAAGGTTTTATTCATTCACCTCTTCCAGTTTTAATTTGAGATAGTAGCTAAACCATATATATTTAAAAATGCTGAAATTTCTCATCCAGGATCTTGGCAAATCGTCTATCTGCTGCTCGGTCCAAGGAGAGAAAAATGAGGTACATTTCTGAATTAGAGCAAAAGGTGCAAACTTTACAGGCGGAAGCCACTACATTGTCTGCCCAGGTTACGGTGTTACAGGTTGGTACCACTATCAATTTTTCCTCCTGCCATATCCTTTTCTTCCTTAACTAATCTCTAATCATCCCACCTTATAGCGCGATTCTTCAAATCTGACAAGTCAGAACCATGAACTGAAGTTTCGCCTTCAAGCAATGGAACAACAGGCTCAACTCAAAGACGGTGAGTTCTCGTGCACATAATTTTCCAAAGCTTGTTATGGATTAACATGTTGCTGAATGTAATTTGCCAATGCTTGGCTTGCTCTCTTTTCTCAAGTGCTTGGTCTTATTAGTTTTCTGTAAAATCTGAAAAATGGAATAGCTACAAATTGTGGTTCATAATTGTCCTTGATGAAGCTTGACCTTGTTGGAACGTGAATAGAATTTTCTTTGGTCCTGTTTCCTGCTTTCCTGCCGTTGTTTTCTTTTTGCTAAATATCTTGAACTTGAATGCCTTTTTCTGTCCTGAAGAAACTTATTCAAGGTTCCCGTACTTGCACCCTTGACACTAAACTTACATTCATTGAGCCAAAATACTGATTTGTTTGATTTGGCGTGGCAGCTTTGAATGAAGCATTAGTTGGTGAAGTCCAACGACTGAGGCTTGCTGCGACAGATGTTGGAGCAGATACTAGTCATCAGCAGCAGCTTCTTAGTAATATAATGCAGGATCAGAATGCATATCAGCACCAGAGACAACGATCAACACAACTAAACCAAGCGCAGAGCAGCAAATGAGGTGGACAAAGATAGGAGCCCTGGTTATTTGAGGGAAAAGAAATTGCACATTCTTGAATACACAAGTTAATATAGAGTACAAAATCATATGATATAAAGAAGAAACATTCATTACTTTACATATATCATTCTTTTGGTGGGTGAAAGAGAGTAAGAAACAGACAAAGATAGGGGTGGTTTAGGTGGAGGGAGAAACTTGAGATTATAGACGACTAGAGATGATTCAGTATTTTAAACCATTCATTAGTTCATTGTACGTGGGTTATCCAAATGTTTAGTTTATGTCCTTTCCTTGTTCCAGTAAAATGGTTCTTCTAGGTCGAAGCACTGTCGTAATGTTTACTTTAACTGTAAATAGAGACGTTTGAGTTTGAAGTAGAGTTTTTGGCTTCCAAGACACTTCTCTTCTTTCGAAATTTCTATCGAAATTTAAGACTAAGCAGGGCAGAGGCGAGACGGAGGACCACTTAGTAATAATAGTACTAGTACTGTTGTTGTTTTCGATTCTAAACTATCTTCCCTTCGGAAATGGGGATTTGTGGCATTCTCATTTGGGTCATCCCCATACAACTCGATTTCGGATTATGTTTCAATAGAATTTGCTACCTATTTGATAAACTTAAAGGATATTGATGAGTCAAATCAATTGTGTGTTCCGTGCATTGTATGAAAAATCTCGAAGCTTTCGTTCTCATCTAGCTCTACGCATATTTCGAAGCCTTTTGATCTGATGCGTGTAACACTTTAGGAAAATCTCACATCGATAAAGCACGTGAGAGATCCAAAAACGCATTTTGATGGTGACATGGATGAGTTCTTTCTGAGAACTCTGAAAAATTAATCGTGCTCAAGTGGGAGCAGTGCAGAAATGGGTGACCTCCTAGGAAGTCACTATTCTGCACCCGAAAACAAATCCGTGAGGGATTATTTATGCTCAAGTGGACAATATCTTGTCGGAAAAAGCCGGGGTGTTACAAAATGAAATACCCTGATTTTTTACGATTTATCAAGTTACTAAAATGTTATGGTCAAGGAACTTTAAAATAAAATAAAAGAAATGAGATAGAAATCTTTATGAATAACTGACTACTAGTAAATGTTCATAAAGATTGAAAACAAGTCTCAACAGGTAAATTCTAGTAAATGCTCATAGAGTTACCGGTTCAGCTTCAAGCAGACAATACGAGTGCAATTCAAATTGCCTCAAATCCGGTTCTTCAAGATCGAACAAAACATATCGAGACTCATGTACACTACATCAGGGAACTAATTCAAGCCGGTGATATTAAAGTAAAGTACTTGAATACAGAAGATAAGATTGCGGATGTGTTGACTAAAGCAATCTCTAATAGCCAACATTGGTATTTATTTTCCAAATTAATGTATCGAAACCAACATCAAATTAAGGGTGGCTGTTAATATATTGAGTCTTGGGTATGTAATTATAATTGTGCAACTAGTAAAATAGCATATATTGCATTGTTCAGAGCCCTTGCGGTGATGAAACATTCAGACCGCATACATCCCTAATTAAATACCTATCTTCTTCCCATAGACTAATCGATCATTCTAATTGAAAGTGACGTAAATCTTTATTTGATTCTTTTTCCTCTTTCCTCCATTTGGTTTATTTTCATCCTCATCTAACCTATCTGGACCTGTTAGGATAGTTGTGATGTTAGCTATTAGCATGCAATCAATATTTATCCCTTTATCATATGGATCTGACTGTGTTAACCTAGGTAGCCTTCGTCTGTATATAATCCCCTCCTGCAGAGTGCAGAGTGTATCAATAACATAATACTTAGTTATTCTCTCATATAATCGCTTATGAATAAAGTTGGTAATCATTATTAGAAACTGTAGACATTTTTGGAGAACCCAACTGAGGAATTAATCAGATTAAGTACTGGAGTTGGATAGAAATATCAACAGATAAAATTCTAAATTCAGCTCTACATACACTTTGTAGGCACTAGGAACAAAGCATTTTTCTTGTGCATGGTAAGCCCCGGAAGCACATCCATGTCCAAATCTTCACTCTTCATCCCATCTGGCATCCTCCAGTCAAAAGCGTAAAGCAAATTAGCCAATGAGAGCTCCACATTTGCAATCCCCATATGCAAAGCAGGGCATATCCTCCTTCCAGCCCCAAATGGTATGAACTCAAAGTCGGCGCCTATAAAATCAACAGAGTTCTTCCCTATGAACCTTTCAGGGTTGAACTCCTCTGGGTTCTCACCCCAAGCTTCCTTATCCCTTCCAATGGCCCATGCATTCACTTGCACTACAGTGTTGGCTGGTATTTCGTATCCACCTATGCTGCATTCTTGTTTCGACAGCCTAGGAATCAACAGTGGAGCTGTTGGTTGCAGTCTCATAGCTTCTTTAACCACGGCTTTAATGTAGGATAGTTGATGAATGTCTTCTTCGTTCACAAAACCTTTCTTCCCAACAAGATTCCTAACTTCTTCTTGTGCTTTCCTCATCGCTACAGGATTCTTCATCAAGTATGTCATTGCCCAAACCACGGTAGCAGCACTTGTATCTGTACCACCCACAAATATGTTCTGTCCAAAGCAAAATAGAAGAAATGAAGAAAGATGTAAACAAGTTGAATTTCTAAGTGTTGTGTAGTGATTCAATAATACCATGAGAATAGCTTTGATGTGGTCGAATTTCAGTTGAATTTTGAGGGATTTGTCCTTGAGAATTTGAAGCAGAACATCTAAAATGTCTTCTTGCTCTGACTTTGCTCTGTTAGGGTCAAGATGCTCATCGATTATCTCTTGATAGAAAACATCAAGCTCCCTGAAATTCTTATCAAGGCGACTGGTCAAACCGGTAAGCCTGTCGACGAAGCCCAAGAGAGGGAAATGGTCAGAGAAGAAGAAGC